>OX596017.1:3136200-4556591 GCA_951394055.1 Villa cingulata | reverse complement strand
CTCTCATCGTCAATATGAACACATGCATTTGAGTATACATATATTTTTTCTATACTATTGTCGCAGCTATTATAGACGCTAAGGTTGGTATTCACCAACATGGATATATCCGTCGGATATATTTTAGCCGGATACAATTTCAGCTTATTCATCAACCTAGATAAAATTTGTTTTCGAACTTCGTTTTCGGGTCGAACATGTGTGTCAAACATGTCAGCTGATTGTATTTTTATATTACAAAATGAAAAAAATGTTCTGTGATGTGATAATTATATGCAAAGATGATAATACAGTAGAACTACGTTATCTTTTTTTTTTGTGCTGTTGCTATTAATAACAAAGTTATGTTCGAACGATATTTATAATACAACTCCGAGGTTGTCTTAAAAATATCCGAGTAGTGTTTTATCCAGTTGGATGAATACACTTTATCTCAGATAAAAGATAATCTATATTTGGTGAATACCAACCTAAGGGTCGCAGCTCCAACATGAACGTACCCTTACAAACATACATAAATAGTGGAAGTATACATTTGTAATATGAGCACATTTGTAATATGCATTTATTTTCATTTACTTGAACAGAACACGCATCAACAAATATAGTAAAAAAATATTCGATAGAATGAAAAACAAAAAAAAATTACGTATTTATTTATTAACGTGTATTTTTTTTTTAACTTACTTTTTTTCTTTAATCGATAATAATTTAAAAAAGAAAATAAATAAAAAATATAAAATACAAAAATGATAAGAAAACATATTATTGTTATTCATTTGACGCATATTATTATTATATATATATGTATAGCATCGGCGGAGGGTGGTAGTGTTCAGGGTGTTCAGTGAACACCCTAAAATTATATGAACATGATCATAAAAATTTGTAACAAATTCAAAAACAAATTTTTATCGTAAAAGATCAAGAAAACAATAAAAAATTCGTTTTTCTATACATTACTTCACTAAAGTTCAAATATAAATATAAATCGGCAGAAAACTTCAATTTATATTATCAAGTTGAGGTTGTTGAAGTGTTCACATTTTGAAATGAACAAAATATTAAAATTCGTTTTTCTATATATCAATCTGGTTCACATTTTTATATATGAAGCGACAGAAAACTTTGAATTTATATTATCAAGTTGAAGTTGTTTAAGTGTTCACATTTTGAAATGAACATATGAAAAATTTTGATACTCCATATATTGATTTATTTTCTTCTCTTTTAAATTTCGTTTTTCTATATATAAGCCGCGTTCACATTTAGATATGAACCGACCAAAAACTTCAATTTATCATATATTATCAAGTTGAGGTTGTTTAAGTGTTCACATTTTAAAACAAACATATATTAAAGTTCGTTTTTCTATAATATATCAATCTGGTTCACATTTTGTATATGAAGCGACAGAAAACTTTGAATTTATATTATCAAGTTGAAGTTGTTTAAGTGTTCACATTTTGAAATGAACATTTATGAAACATCTTGACTTGATACTCCATCCATACATTGATTTATATTCTTTTCTTTTAAATTTCTTTTTCTAATAAACTTATAAGAAATTCCTCTTCTCGTTAAATTATAAGATATCTTCTCTTTATATAAGATAAGAAATTTAAGAGAGAAGAATATAATCATTTATTATGAAAAATGAAACATCTTGTTTGAATTGTAATTGTATTGTAATTTGTAATGTAAGTTGGTGGAACTCCATATATTGATCTCTTTTATACTCTTCTCTTTTAAATTTCTTTTTCTTATAAACTTATAAGAAATATGTAAATGTACAGAGAATGTACAGCAGTACAATTACAATTAATTTTATACAGAATACAGAATACAATATACAAATACAATTTGTACATTTTACATGCATGTTATGTTGTTTTGTTGGTTCACATTTCCATTATGTTGATCATGTACACCCAGCCAGACATATGGGATCGATTCTATAGGAATCAAAAATAAATGCACAAATATACAAAAAAAATGCGAAAAAATACACATTTTTCATACAAAATAATTTTTTAGAAAAAAGTTAGTAATAATTTTTTTCTGAATTTTTTATATAAAATTTTGTAAAAGGTAAATGAAACCACATGAAACTTAATTTTACTACTTAACTTATATAAATTTTAGTAGAAGGGTAAACAAAAGCTGAATTTAATATTAAACTGCATTTTTTGTATATTTTTGTAAATAGTAAATAAAATTGAATTTCACTGAATTTTTTACGTACATACATATTTAGTAAAAGGTAAATAATACTACGAAAAATAGTAAGCTTTGAAATAATTACTCAAATATGTATGAAAATGCATGAAATTATGTGTATTTTTTCGCAATTTTTTGTATATTTGTGCATTTATATTTTATCTATGCAGTTTCTATCCATAAATATAATATCATTGGAAAGAGGACAAAAAAAACCTTTCAAATGAAACAATACAATATTTATGTCATCCTTCAAGTTTAGAAGTTATACCGTAATCAAAAGAAGTTGAAAAAGTGATTTTTAAAAAACACGAAATTTTGACTTTAAGTCCTTATATCTCGAAAACCGCTAATTCAATCAAAGTGAAATAAACTGTGACAAGTAGAACAGGAAGTTCTAGAAGAAGAAATGGTATATCAACTAATCCAGTCAAATATCCTGATCTGGATAAATAACGGATTTCGTAAAACCCGCCATTTTGGACCAAAAATTTTTAAGGGTAGTTTGTTTTAATTATTATTGTTTGTGTAATGAATCTGTATATTTATTAAAAAATCTGAACACCCGAGGAAAAACTACTGGCTCCGCCACTGATGTATAGTGTGCAATGTGCAATGTATACATTACTCATTATACATATAATATGTATGTATAATGTAAGTATGTACATTATTATATACTTACCAGATAGTATATGAAAACAAATAACGATATAAATAAACCGAAAACAATCCAAAACATCCATAAACCGACCGTTAATGTTTGTAATCTTCTATTAATTGGTATGAATATTGGTGCCCATTTAATTTCATTCATTTTTTCTAAACATTTTTTTGATATACGTTTCAACATGTTTAACACCATAAAATACAAATTATTATTAATTTTATTTATGAATTTATGATATATTTTTTATTATTATTATTATTTTTGGTTAAATTTAATTTGATTATTTTTATTAACACTAAATTAATAGGTACTACAAGTTGGTACTATAGTACTATAAATGTATGAACACGGTAATTGAAAAAATAAATTTTTAGTATTTTTCTTTTGTTTTTTTTAATCGTTTACTTTGAATTTATTACGTATATGTGTATATGCGTTTATACTTAAAATATTAGTTGATTTTTGTTTGATAATTTTTATTTTATTTCACTGAAAAAGAACGAAATATATGTAATACGTGTAATACTTATGTATACGTATATGCGTTGCGTAGTTATCTTTAGTAATACTAAAATCTTATTATGTATTTTATTATATTTTTTCTCTTAATTTTATTCTATTTATTATTATTATTTATGAATGTGATCTATATGAGACACTATATACCAAAAAACAAAAAAAAACAAAAAATAATAATAAAAATATATACAATAATAATTATGAACTCTTTATATAATATTGTAAAATCGAGATTACACGCTGTTACAATACTACAAAATATATAAGTATCAGATGTTATGTTAAATTGTATATAATATTCAAGATCAGTTAGATATACATATTATATATTATATAGTGTGTGGATGCTACACAATCATATAAAAATGAAAATTCTTCTTGTTTATACCTCATGTACATGCGTACGTTATATTATAGTAGATTTTTATCGGTCATTGCGGTTACAAAATTAAATTATATTACATTATTTATATATTATCAAATAAAATGTCACGAGATCAGAAGAAGATGAATACACACACACACACATAATATCATCCATATATCTATGTATGTATGTATATACATATTTCATTTGCATCATAGACCATATATAAATATGTATAATATAATATAAAAATCAAATATTGTTTAATTGAATTACATAATATTATTGGTAATAATAGTATGCGTATGCTGGTTCATATTTTCATATATATAATTAACGCACACACCAATACAAAAATATCGAGGAGCTGAATAATATATATTGTTATGTACGTATACATTTATGTAAAAAAAAAAAAATACTAAATATGTTTATTACATCCGAATTCCGAATACAATATGTACAGTGAAATTCGTTTATAAAGACAAGCTGAATGTATAATGACAATTATTTAGAATTTATGAAAATATGTATATATGTAGGTGTGTAATCTCATTGCATTTTTATGAAAATTAAAAGTTGCTCTGTGTCAATAGCAAATTAGTAACTATAGGCTGTAGTTTGACAAAAAGAAAAAAAAATTACTCTTGTTGGTAGAAACCGACGAGAGATCGTCAAGTATATAACGATGCTAACAAGGCATTAGCCTGTGAGAGAAAATACGCACTACAGAAGCTGCAAAAAAAAAAAATTCAGAGAAAGAAGCTCTCTCACATTATCTTTACACAGGTGCCCATCCCATGCCTTATTTAAAACCAAACTAAAGGTTTTCATCAAGTCTTTCCTCAACGACCCAGGCGGATGTGACCAATCTATGTGAAGATAAGTTTGATTTACTATACGAGTATACGTAAACAAAAAAAAAAATGGCTATAGACTAAAGCAAAACAACAAACACCCACGAGTTTTGTGGTAACAAAACGGCACGTAAAGTGCTAATTGAATAACCAACTATAACCATCTAACCAAGATTATCTCTATATATTTTAATGTTATATCTTCTTATTTTGTGACACAACATATAGGTGTCCTCTACAATGTATAACTCCATTCGTATGTCTATTTGCTGCTTTTGTTCTCTAATTTTTACTTTTAAAACAATGTCTTATATGCCTTTAAGCACATCGTCATATATACATATATATAATATGCCTTTAACCACCATATATTTTTTTGGTCTGTAGAATATCGTTCGTTATAAACGAATTTTTTCATTGTACATTTGTATATACATTTGATATATCTGTGTGAGTACATGTATGCAATTGATTCTTTTAATTTCTAATAGAGTATAAAATGTCATCAATATATGCAATTTATATAAATTATGTAATTATGTGTATATACAGTGATGAACAAAATTTATATGTAGTAGTATGAAACTGAATGAAATTTTCAAGAAATTGTTAAGATTAGGATTTGAAATATCTGCTATCTTGTCCAAGTTACTTAACTGATTTCAATGAAATTTGAAACATAGATATACTACTTTGAGAGGAATTGTGGTGCTTAACGGAGCGTTTTTTTTAAAATGTCCTTGTTTCCTTTTTAAATGGTGTCAAAGTAGTCAAAATTGCGATTTTTCGGCTTCCAAATGCACCTCGTACAGCGAACACCGAGATTCACCAATTTCTTTGAAATTTTGAATATAGGTAGCATGAAGGATATTGTGGTGCTTGAATAGAGCACATTTTTGATTTTAGGTCCTGAAATTTAGTTATAGTTCTTAAAAGAGAAAAGAGTTTTTTTTTTTTTTGAAAAGTCGTTCAACTTTGACTTCTATTTTCATTCATTAAATCTTCATATTTCTATATGATTTTGGTATCAAAATAAAGTTTAGACTTTTCTGAAACGTTTACACAAAAAAAAAGTATAAAAATCTTTATTATATTTCCATTTTTATTAACAAAATAAAATTATGTTTTTTTTTTTTCATCAAAATATTCAAAAATTCATTTTTATTAGCACCTAAAAGGTATGCAAAGGAATTTTTTAAAATTTTTGTATGTAAAATCGTTGTTGTTGTTTTCGAAATTTTTCAAAGTCGAAACCTTCTCTTAACACTTTGAAAATAAAAATTGAAAATTTAATAAATCGTTTAACTCTTGTGTATTCCAAAATGGTGGAAATAAATTTACAAATGAAGGAAATACATTTTGAAATTTATTGTTAATGTCAATCCAATTTTCAATGTTTTTTTTTTTAATTTCTTTTTTTTTTTGGAAATAATTATTAATCATTTTTTGATTTAACATAAATATATAGCACAATCTTCTATAAGAGTAAGTAGGTGTCTCTCTTATCATTAACAGAGCGCTGACATATTGTAATCAAATTTATTGTTAAGATTAAAAAGACTACTATAATTTTCAACTAATTTAGAATTTGAACAACTTTTATATTTCAAATTAAAAATCTAATCAAATACCTATTTAAAATTTTGAGCATCATAATACTACAAAAAGGATGTTCAATGAAAAATATATTATACAAATTACTATAAGTATCCGCAATGTTTGCGCAAAACAATTAATAATACTAATACATATACATACATACATATATATGTACTATATATACATATATATTTATTTGATTAAAATATTACACACACAATTTAATAATTATTATTGTTTTGTTGTAAATGTTCTGTATATCACTGTAAAAAATATTTACACTTTCTTGTAAACTAGTTTATTTATTTTTCTATTATTTCTAAATTATTATTTATTACACAATTAATATTATTGCAGATATTATATTAAATTACTCTTGAAAATGTGTACATAAAAGTACATAAGTAAATATATTCAACCATTATGTGTGCTAAACATAAATAAACTATACATATAGCATAAAATATATTAATAAAAATAATGTTCGCCGGATAAAGAAATTTTTATCAGAATTCAATATAATTATGTATTTATTATCGGCATTTATTCTTATATAATGTACATTTAATTTAATTATATAAATGTACATACTTCATATTTACAAGTAACGTATAGGGTGAGTTTCAAAACGTTTAAGTACCGCCTCGATGCATAATCAACAGTTTCAACACGATAACATTTAAATCGATAACAATAATGTCTAGAGTTTCAAAATTCATTGTGAATGCATCTGATACGCATCTGTCAAGCAATCTACGCATCCAGAATTTTTATGATGCAAAATCGATTTCAATAGATTTTTTTTTCAATATCATTTCAAGGATTTATTTTTATGTGAATTTTGTTGTATGGAACCAAAAGTCAGTATGTTTTAAACAAAATATTTTGTACTTTTATGATGATAAATTGAATTTTTAATGTGTAGTGTTTTAATATCAATGAAAAATTCTAATAAAATGGAGAGTATTATATTATACGAGTACTTACACTGAAGGTGTTTTTGCTCATTCGAAAATGGCTATGAAATATGTCCATCATGAAATTGTTTAATTTTATTAGAAAATTGTTTCATCTTTTTTGATTTAGTGTAGAGAATGAATTAATTAAAATTTTAAAATTATGTACTGCAGGAGGTGAATCATTTTTCTTGTTGTCAAAACAAAGCAACAAATTCGTTTCAAAACGTCAAAGTTGTATAGAACTGCAATATCGATGCGAAGAATTAATGCTGTTTTAAAACTTTGCATCACGACTGTTTTGATGCCGTATCACAACACATTTTTGAGGCGTTTTGAAACTCACCCAAAGCAACAAATTCGTTTCAAAACGTCAAAGTTCTAGACTGTAATATCGATGCGAAGAATATTAATGCTGTTTTAAAACTTTGCATCACGACTATTTTGATGCCGTATCACAATACATTTTTGAGGCGTTTTGAAACTCACCCTTATGTATACTCTTTCTTCAATTAATCAGTATATAATAGGAGATTAGAGTATAATAATACATAGCTGTAATGGTATAGGTGACATTGTATATATATATTTAAACTCTGAAGTCTGAATTATTATATGATTTGGATATTGAACGCATTTAATTATTCTTTCTATGATCGTTTGTTTATTAAAAGAATTTTATCAATATTCTATGTATGCATGTACATATATGGTACGTATGGTATGTAGGTATATTTATGTTCAAAATATTGAGGAAAAATAATTTTTAAAAATACACATTCATATATTTTTTTTTATAAAAATTTCAAATTGAACTGAAAAGTGACTTTAACCTTCAAAAAAAACATAAAAAAAAATTTTTTTTACAGAACAAAAAAAAAAAAAAAAATTGAAAAATAAAAAAAAAAAATAATTTTAAAGTTCGATTCAAATGTACATACTTTGTTGTACGTACGTATACATATGTATGTAATGTAGGCATAATAATAAAAAAAATTTCGACATAAATAAATATATAAAGAAGGTAACAACCAAATGATAACATAACTTATCGTTATTTATATGAAAATTTGATATCGCATATCGATTACGGTATATTTTATTTTTCATTTTTCTTCTTTTATTTTTTTAAATTATATTATCTTTCATAAAATTGTATTAAATGTACATACTTACAACATAGGCACTTCTTGTGAATAGATACACCCGCTGTCATACAAACTGCGGCATCACCTTTCTTAAAAAATATTCATATGAGTCATATTGTAGATACGTTAATAAAATGATGTTCTCTCAGTTTTTGTCGAATCGTTTTCTTCATAATAATAATTATAAAATAATTCTTATAAGATATAGGCTAGGTTCAAAAATTAATCATGATTTTGCAGTGTTGCAGAAGTAAAGTTGCCATAGTGTTAGCGCAACACTGATTACAAATTTATGTTGCGCTGCTTTGATGATGCTGAATGCTGATTAATTTTACGACAGTTTTGAAGTTTTGATGTCTTTTAAAACTTTACAAATGGGTAAAAATTCACAAAAAAATCGGTAAAAATAAATTAAATAAATAAACCAATTTCAAAATATTGAAATTTAATTCACAGTTTATTGTTTTCTTGATCCATGATAGCATTGATAATATATAATTTAAAATCAACTAAACGTCACGAATTTGAGGTTATTTATTCATTTCAACATGATGCAAATCATAATGCAAATGTTGACTTTGTGATAAATTAGTGTTAACAATAAAATGCAAAAATGAACACATAATTTTAGTCATGATGATTACTTTTTGAACTGTTGACGAAAGCTTCTTTTGCAACACTAACGCAATGTTGAATTTTTGAGACCACTCATCTCTTTCTTTCCATTCGGCCGTAACTTTAAAGTGATTTTTAAAGTCATATATAATTAATTATACGATTATACCATATTATATTATACCTTATTAAATATCGATCAATACGCTCTTCTCTTTAAGGCTCTAAACACAATCAAAGCAAATATCTGCCAAATTAACCCAATAATTATAAATTTATCTTTACTTTCACTTGATCACTCTGATTTAATTTAACTTTATGACTAATAATGTAAATGAATGCGATAAAAATACATACATTCTCTTTTTATCTTTTGTAAATTTATCCCAATTTAGTGTCAAAGTAAATTAATTGATAATGATGCATTTTTTTGTGTCCGCCAGTGTATTTATATACGCCAAGCCAATTATAAAATACCTTTGGATTATAATTCTATCAACTGAATATATTGCAAAGTAGCAGTGTGTAGCTAAGTAACTATACCTGCTAAAAAAAATCTTATCTATAAGATTGGATTGGAGTATTTTTTGTAAAAAACAAAACCTAAAATTTTACTGTTTTGTTGAACAAAATTTTAATTTTTTTTTTCTCTTTATTCGTTTGCTTTACTACTTTTTCTAATTTAATAAAAAAATTATTAAATTATACTCGTACGACGTACGAGGGGGCGTTTTTAAGTTCGCGGAATGGAGGATAACGAGACAAAATAAAAAATCCAAATTATTTTTCTTTTTCAATATTTATATTCATTTTCAACTTTAATACATTTCACAGATATTTATTACAATTAACTTATGAATGCCATCATAAAAAAAATTTTTATCTTTGTCTGCAAAATATGCCGAAACTGAGTCCTTTACTTCTTCATCGCTGGTAATAAATTTCTTCCCACGCAGTTCTTTTTTCAGTTTTGGGAACAAGTAATAATCGGTCGTAGCCAGATGTTGACTATAGTGTGGGTGACACAAAATATCGAAGCCTACCTTTGACAAGACAGTCAACGTAACACCACACTTGTGAACGGGAGCACTGTCATGCAAAAGCCGTTGAAAGCAGTTTTGGAGTTGATTCGAGTTGTTTGATCGGCGATAATTCACCACAGACTAATGATCGTATATTATGGTAAATCTCGGTATTTGTACTAATAACGAGTCAGACAACATATTACAACGTAAAGGATTTCCTCCACTACTCTTTCACCCTGCCATTCCGCGAACTTAAAAATGTCCCCTCGTAGATACATACCAGTATATGAATTGAAGAATTGAACTCGTAAATTGTTCAACCGAATCGTATACTACTTGATGTCATATTTATGTACCAAGTACCACAATCCTATAATAACTATAACATTTTTATGTGTATTCTAATAATTTACTGGTGAGTGGTGGTACATTTTGTAATTACGGACAATAACTGAAAAACAATTTACATTAAATTTATATATAACAAAAGTAATTCCGAAAAAAAAACGATTTGCTGAAAAGTTCTTGACCTAATTCAATAAAACACAAATTTTTTTGACAAAATGAATAGGTACTTATTTTTCAGCATACACTCCTTATGTAATTGGATAAATTTGGTCCAACAAATATTACACATAACTATCTATAGGATAATTTATTGTAAGGTTCAGGAAATTATTTTGAAATTAAATACATATAAAATTGAATGATAAACATTTTTATGAAGTCTCAGCGCATACAGATATTTTCTAGTTGTCATTTATGAAGTCAATGCGCATATAGAAATATGCGCTTATTTGCATTACTAAAAACATAAAATGTCTTCTTCAGAGCAAGTTGTTTGTCACTGCAGAATGCAAATACGAATTTACCTATTACCTACCTTCTGATATTCTTAATAATCCAGCAGTTCACTTTCAAAATACCACAAACTCCAGCCTACAGAAATATTGAAATACATATGTGTAGTACATATGTGGTAGTACGTACAAAGTATATACAAGCTGATTTTATTTTTTTATAATACGCATACTCGTTCAATTGAATCAGATATACCAAGGAATCGAACATGGTAAAGCATTTATATCAAAAATATAGGGCGACTCAAGTGGGTAGGGTGGGGTAGGACATGTCTTGCGTATAAAAGAAGAAGATATACAATGGCGAACCGATGGGATGTAAAAATAGAGAAAGATCCCAAACAAGCGTTTCCTTATAGTTTACTGTTCTACTAGCAGTTTTAGTTAAGGTTTTTCTTTTTATCAAACAAATTCAATAACAAAATAATTCAAAATAATTATGGTATCTACTGAAATTAAAATTATCTTAAATTTTACTTCTTAATTGCAGTGCTTTCAAAACTCCAAATCTGTCTATGTAGCTTGCCGAAAAAGTGGAACAAAACAACATGTAAGTTCTTCAACAAATCTCATATAACCTCAGCTGAACGAGGAAATATTACAATGATTATAGTTGTATCTTGTATGAATGCTATTGGAAACACGATTCCCAATGCTAATGTTTCTTAAAGTATTTTTCATGTTTCACCTGCTAAAACGAGCTTCACCTGAAACTAAGTATATTGGTGTGACAAATCCGTCGGGCTGGTCAACAGAACTACTTTTTCGACATACTTTCCAAGTCATTTTATTCAGTATATCAAACTATCCAAAAACGATCCGGCTTTAAATTATTATGGACAATCACGAAACTCACACTTCTGTTGAAATAATTCATTGATAAGTCCAAAGAAAATAATTATTGACAATCCACCCACATACATTGCACGAAATGCAACCTTTAGACCGGATAGTACCTATTTGGGCCGTGATATTATAAAAGGTTTTCAGATCACTCAGATTTACTCGTTTAATGATAACATTTTCAGTGATCAAACATTTTTTGTAATCATATGTCACAGATCATAAACAGAATCCTGACGATAATAAAGTCGATATGTATACCAAAAGAACGCTCCGAATTACGTTAGGATGATTCAACCAATGAGAATGAAGACAATGGTATTAATTCTTTAAATATTATACAGACCATGACACCAGAATTCATTCGATCATTATTCATAAAGCAGCACCAATGAAGAAAACAGCTTGGGGGAAAAACAAACTGGATAAAACTAGAATCCTAACTGACATACCTGAAAAAAATGAAATTGTAAATGAAACTTTAAAGAGAAATGAAAGAAGAAAAATTAAGAAAACGATAGTAAGCAAGATCTCAACTAGACATTGATTAAAAGTCAAACACCAGAGGAGAACTACATAATATATTATAGTCAGATACTATAACTAAAATTAATAAAATAAATAATTAATCTGTCGGACTGTAAAAAATATAAATATAAGTAAATTAAAATTAATATCCAAAAGAAGCATAAAATATAAACACTTTAAATGCAAAAAAAAAAGAAATGTTTTGTCCTTGTATCTATTTATCTTTACAATTACATGTACATATATCTGTTCATAAAAATGAACAAGATATCTGGCAGTTTTGTAAATCGTGTAATAGAACCATCTATAAGTGAAGTGATTCGCTAACTACAATCATAATAAGGCTTAAAACTATATGATATATGATATTTAATTATATTTGAAAAAATATGTGTTCAGGTGCTTACAAAAATAATTATATTTTTTGTGTCGAACAAATTTCATACATTTACCACTGTAATTACTTGGATTTAAATAATTGTAATACATAATATACTTTGAAATTTTTACACTTATTATTACAAATACTTATAAAAATACAATACAATCAAAAATAAATCAGAATTATTCTTAGAACAAATAAATAAAAATAAAAAATACATAATTTGATTTTTTTTTTACAAAAATTATTTGTACACTTGCATAAAATGCTCTAATAACTAACGGGACTTATCAATTTATTGATTTTGATCAAGATAATATGAATATTAAGATGAAAATAATTCATTTTATTTTGACTTTGAGCAACGTTAAGTGGAAGATTTATAAGTAAAATTGCCATGAAAAAGTTAATCATTTATTGAAAACAAATACTATATATGTATATAAATGTATGTACTGACGCTGCTGAATAAATAATAAATTCATGTATTCCTGTATAAAAAGGATTTAGCTAAAAATTGTAATTTTCACAGAAATATAATTCCCTATCATCAGTAAAAATAAATGTAAAAATTTAAAAATATTACAAAAATGTTTAAATTCAAATTACAGTACAATCCGTAAATGTATGAAATTTTTTCGACACAAAGTATAATTTTTGTAAGCACTGTATACACGAATATGCATATATATGTACATAAATGTATATCACTTTGAAAAAATTTAAATTTTCTTTTATTTTCTATTCATTTTATTTAATATGTGTCTGTCATCACAAGTGAAACAAAAAAAAAAAAATAATTAATAATAAAATCTAAAGAGCAGAGAACAAGAAAAATACAATGGTTATATATACATATAACCAAAGACCATAAAAGATATACAAACTTCTTATATCCTGACGGAAGCAGAATAATGTCACAACCCACAACATGTTGCTATAACATTTATTTCTTTATAGATACAATCAATACAATGGAAATGAAATGTCTAGCAACATTGCAGTAAACATTTTACGTTTATGGAGTGAACATTTAAGATCATCGAACATCGAACGATAACTAAGTAGTATGAGTGACGAGTATGATGGAGGGTGGATGTGTGTACATTATGCGCTGGTTTTTTTTTTCATTGCATTGACCTTCTATTTATTCCTATTCCTAGTCATAACAAACTTATTTACTTCTCCTTTGCTATCTTTCAATTTTAATCATATATTAATGAAAACAAGTTTTGTCTCATGCCTGATCGTTTAAACCGTTTGTTTTAAAAGAAATTGTTTCTTGCTCGTGATGATGATGTGTAAAATTATGTACCCTGCTAGACAAAACTCATTTATAACGAAAATGATATGATGTCGGGGTAAAGAGGTTTTATATACATGTTGTGATTTTGGCACGCATTCTGCACTGTTTTGCTGCAGTTCTAACGTGCAATGCGGTTTTTCATGTTTTCTGCACAATAAAAGTTCGTTTTCAACGGTAATACTGTACTGCATCTGCTAAGTATTAGATCAGATTTTTGCAGTTGTCAAATTGTCACAAGGAGTGGTGAATGAAATATTGTACGTAAATAAAAATAAAAAATTTTAAAGTTATCAGCCCTGTTCCAGATTTCATTTTTTGCGAAAATGAAATTCGAAAACGAAATTAGGTGTTCCGAATTTCGTTTCAACCGAATTGACATGCGAATTGAAATCGCTTTAGTTGTTAGTAATGAAATCATTTCGGTGATTATAATATTAGGTAGAAAAGGAAAAAAACAGTTTGTTGTTACAAGAAAAAAAAAATAAAATTAGCAAAATGTAAGTATATTTCATTACAAATAATAATTATCATTAATTATATTTTAATTATATTTAACAATAAAATAAAATTTATTTATCTCTTTCACTTTGAGATTATTTCAATTTAACTTATATGTGTGATGTTACAAAACATTGTTCTTGCTAAATTTACATCATAATCTTTACCAACAGATCTTTGATATGCTCCTTCAGAAAGAAAACGAATTGTTGCACCTACTTGCAAAACCAAAGGAATTGAACCTTCTTTTATATACGGTATAATTTCGTTCATCACAATGAAAAAGGCTTCTTTATTCAAATCTCCATCAATCAAATCAAAATCTCAATCAAAAGTCCATTTAAAATTTAAACTTTTAGATTGCAATTAATACAAATTTAAATATTTTTAAACAAAATAATAAAATTTTCAAAGTAAAAAAACTCAATTTTAAAACTATTTATTACCTTAAATGTCAATCAGCTGACTTCGAATTGAATTTCGAACGATTTCATTTCACATAAATTCGTGTGAAATTTGGAACACCTTTTTTGAATTCGCACGAAATTGATTTTCGCTTACGATTTGAATTCGCACGAAATTGGGAACAAGTGCGTATATTTATTTTTTTAATGTAAAATTTAATATTATAATTTTATTTATTTATTATTAATGCATTGTGTTCATGAATCCATGATATGTGTCAATATATCTGCGCCAAAAACAGAATGAATTGCTTCTTCACAATTCTTATTTGCACCAGCTTGATTCATAAAATCAGAACTGTAGCAGAACTTATGTCGCGAAAACACAACCACACTCTTAATACCATTGACTAATAATATATGTACATAGATATTTTACATAGTGTATTTTAAATGGAACGCTTTTCGTTTTGAAACAAATCACTCTCGCACCCACATAAGCGAAGTTTCACCACGAAAATTATTATATTGGTTTTGAAACGAAATAAATTATTGTTGAATATTTTTTTCATTCTTAGGCATTCTTTCATAATATAAATTGTGCACATTATTATTTAGTCTTTATAAATAGTTAAAGATCTTTATATATTATATGATATATCTTTTTATATGCTATATACTGGGCGATGGACAATATTAGATGTTGATATAAATATGAATTTGTATGATATTGTATGGATTAATTTGTTAGTTGTCATTTCTTTATTATTTTTCTTTTGGTTATACTCATGAGTTGGTTACCAATTTGATGTGTCTATGACTTAAATGTTAACTCCATAAACATAAAAAATGTTTACTATAATGTTGTTAGACATTTTATTTGCATTGGTATTGATTGTATAAAGAAACAAAAATGTTATAGAACAACATGTTGTGGGTTATGATATCATAATACATAGCACAGATCAAAAATTTTTACTTCCATTAGGATACATCGAGAATTTGTACATTTTTATATTTATATGGTATTTGATATAACATATATATTATATATTTATGTAATATGATTAACTAGTAATTTAAAAATAAAATTAAAAATTAAAAATTAAAAAAAAAAATGACACTAATATCGAATTATTAATAATAATCGTAATAATAATAATAATAATTAATAATAATAATTAATCAATTTATATAATATAATAATAATAATAATAATAATAATATTTTAAAAAATATAATAAAATATTCGACGTTGGGAATAAATACTAAATTATTATAATTAATAATATAAATTTTACTAAAATTAACTAGTAAAATTTATATTGATATTAAATGCTAACCACTTAAATCAATACCTTTTCGTCTTTTTACCATGGTAAAAAATATATGTAATATATGTAGCAGCGAGAAAAAAAAAAAAAAATAATATTATAATAATATATAATATGTATATGTATGTAAATGATATTAATTTAGTGTACACATGTGTATAAATATTATTTTCTTATAATTCTTTTTTCCATAAATTATTATAAGAAAATAAAAAGATACATTCATAAATAAGCACAAAAAAAAAAAGAAAAAAAAGAAAAAAAGAAAAAAAAAACATTCTTCACTTTCGAAAAGGATCCCTGTTTTTTTTTTAAAAATTTTTAATTTTTTTTTTTTTTTAATGTGTGTATATGTGCATGTGTGTATTTGAGTTAAAAAAATATGCATTTCATTTATTTTTTAACCGATTGCTTTTTTTTTTCTTTTTACTTTTTAAATTATAAAAAAAAAAAAATGTTTTTTTTTCTACTATTTACAACCTACCGAGATTTAATTTTTAATTACTCGCATATTATCTATATTTATATATACGTACATATACATATGTATATATGTACATACATATATATGTTCTTCTAAAAAACAGTGTTTTTTACTTTACATATTTAATTTGTTTTTTTTTTTGTTTTTTGCTCTTTTTTTTAACTTTCTTTTATGTTTATGTTTTTCTATTTCTATTTCTCTTTCTCTTTCTCTCTCTCTCTCTTTCTATCTTTCTTTTTCTATTTCTTCTATGAATGAAGAAAATTAAATTTTTCGTAATGTAACTCCGTAAATTAAAAAAAAAAAAAAAAATAAATTGTTTTTTTTTTGTTTTTTTTTTTTGTTTTATCTAAATTTTTATCAAATTATTATTAATATTCTGTTGTCGTTTACGTTTTGCGTCCATGGCATCAAGAATTGGTTGGCGTTTTGCATTGTACTTTCTGTTCAGCTCTTCAATTTCTCTCTCCATTTCTGAATCAATATTATTAAGTTTTTGTTGTAGATCGTCAAAACTTAAAAATTTTAACTACAGAAAAAAAAAAAATAAAATAAAATAAATAAATAAATGAATATGCATATACATACATATATAACTATACATATTTACGTAGTAGCATAGACTAGATATAGATGTGAAATGCTTATGGCAGGAATCGTGTTCATAACTATTAAGTAAACATCAAAATAGCTTTTGAGAGATTTTGAAAAAGCTATAAAATCAGAATAAGGAAAATAAATGAGAGAACTTTTGTAATCTTTTGAAATCTTGTATATCTTGAAGAAAAAACAAATTTAAAAATCAAAAATCTATGTAGCTATATCCTTATCGGAAATGATAAAAAATATCAAATAACAGGCAAATGTACAAAATCGTATATTTTAAAGGAAATTTAAATTTTCAACAAATTTATGTTATGACTGGCAATGAATATAATAATATATATTATCACAGGCAAATATCCTTAACTGTGATATTATATACAATTAAAACTGGTTTTGAAAGTATCTAACACATGTGTGCATGCATATACTATCAAAGAATATATATCTACTAGTTACGTTAGTTATATATTCTTTGATACTATGCAATCTGTATTGTTGGCTACATGAATATAAATATCACTGATCAACCACTAGAAATAGATGTGACACTGAACACGTGTTAGCAAAAATTTCTCATGACCTTTGTCCCGTTATTCATTTGGCCTTAACCAGTACTAACCAGTACTAACACAGTGAAAAAGTTCCAGATCGCCTTTAAAAATGCATTGTGAAAAAATCGTATACATGTACAATATGATTGTATTGCTCACATGTATATATTGTTTTGTATCTTTTCTTCATTACGGCGGTTTATAAGGAAATATGGATTTGACATAAGTACATTAATTCTGTACTGTTTTTGTAAATTGAATTTTGATTTTTTTTATTATTTTAAAATAAGTAATTATGTGTGTTAGTAAATTTAAAAAAAAAAAAGAGTGTCACATCTTATTGCTTTGTTGATCAGTGATAAATATTCTATATTGATTCCAGTACTACTGCCAGCTATTGCAATGAACATGTATTGTGTATTGTTTTTTAAATAAATATGCATGTATTTTCATTGCCAGCTATTGAAATATTGAAATCTACAAAATATGTAATATATATGGAAATTCGTGAGCGAAAAATTATCTCTCCTCTCAGTAAAAGCTCCTGCCAGCCATTCTTCAAGTTTCTGCCAGCTATGATCGATTTCAAAAGTGTATTAAAAATTTATACGGTCATTTCTCATCTATATCTAGTCTATGGTAGTAGTATATTATATATAAGTGTGAAGGATAAAAAAAAAATTTAAAATTTATATCAGTTATGGATCGATACGATCAATACTTACAAATTCGAATTCACCATCAACAAAATTACGATTATGAAATCTTGGTCCATTATCTTGATGATGTCTTCCTAAATTTTCAATACCACCAACTCCACCACCACCACCACCACCAGCACCATGATGAAACATTTGCTGCATACCTAATTGATTAGCAGCTTGTATCTGATTTAATTGTAATTGTAATTGTAAATGTGATTGATATCGTCCAGCACCGGCATTATTTTGTATTATATTTGTTGGTAAATTTGATTGAGCATTATTTGTTGTTGTTGTTGTTGTTGATGATGGTGTTGCTGCTGCTGTTGTTGTCGTTGACGTCATCTTTATTGCATTTGGTGCAACTGTTACTGACGTCGTTAATTGCACTTTAGGCTCTTGTTGCGGTGATGCTACTGATTCAGAACCATTTAGAGCTGCTGTTGATTGTGTTGTTGTTGTCGTTATATTCATTACAATTGCTTCATTTTTTTTTCTATCAAAATGATCTAAAAATGGTGGTCTGTACTTTGGTTTATCTGGATTTGTATCATGTTCTAAAAATAATAAATAATATCACATTACAATGATGGAATGCATATTCATAAAAACCCTTTAAAACAAAAAAAAAACAAACACTATACTTTTCATTGTTGAGTCTTCTGAATCACTATTAATCACCATTGTTCCTAAATTAGATTCTAATTCTACCATAGTACCACTGTCTGGGACTAAAGTACCATAATCTGTATGCGCTATCATAGTTCCTTCATGCTTTTCGTTATATTTTTCAGGTACCAATGTTCCGGGATCTTCTGGAAATTCTTTAATTGTTCCAGAATTAACCTGTTGTTCTTCTTCCTCCTAAAAATCGAAGAAAAAACAAAATTTTTTTTTTTAAATTATCAATTTTATTCAATTTTCATTATCATAAATTCATTTTGAAATTAACCTCATCCTGTTGAGTTTGTAAACTTTTTGCTTGATTTATACCTAAAGGTCTCGTTCTCTGATTTTCTCTAGCCTCACATGCTTCAGCAATCATTTGACTCAATAATGTACGAGGTTTTGCATTTTCTATACAAAATATTATTTACAAAATTAATTAATTTTTTTTTTAATTTTATAATGAATTCCTTTAATCAATACTATACAAGTATATGGCAAAATAAATTTACTTATATATTCATGTTCCAAAAGATCTGTAGCTGTTGCTCTTTCTTCTGGATTTTTTACTAAACAAAGGCTAACGAAATCAATAAATTCTGTACTCCATCTATCCGGTTCTCTGAACGATGGTGGAGGCTTTTGTGGTATCATAAATATGGCTCTCATTGGATGTATATCACCATATGGTGGTTTACCTTCAGCCATTTCTAATGCTGTTATTCCTAAAGACCATATATCTGCTACGCAATCATATCCTATTTCTTCGATAACCTATAAAAAATTAATTTCTTCGTTATAATTATTTTTTTTTTTTTTTTTTTTTTTTTTTTTTGAATAAAAAACCTCTGGAGCCATCCAAAATGGTGTTCCTATAACAGTATTTCTTTTAGCCATCGTATCTGATAACTGTCCAGCCACACCAAAATCTGCCAATTTTGCATGACCTTCTGAATTTAAGAGTATATTACCTGCTTTTATATCCCTAAAAATATTATATCGTAATAATTAAAATAATTACAAATTAAAGCTTTTATATGAGTAAATATAAAATCAGATCAATTGAAAAATACATATTTGCTTGGTGATTAAATCAGAACTACATAATAATTGTATTATATTCAATTTGTACTAACTAAGAGCAAAACGCTACAAGATATATTAGTTAATTGATTTTTGAGTATTTTTAGGGTATTTTTAAAAATAAAATTTCCAGAAGGCGCTGATTACAGGTCAGCGTAGTTTCAATTATATTATGAATGTAATGAACCGAAGCAAAATGCAGATATTTGCAGGTTGTGGAGTTTATATAATTGCCCAAACGATATCAACAACCTTGCTCAGAGTCCGGATTTAAACCCTAAGAGCACCTATGGAATTATTTGGAACAGGAAGTTCAAGAAAATTAAGTTTCAAGTAAAACCTTACTACGGGACCAGTTACAAAAAGAATGGAATCTAATCAATCCAAAATTTTGTGAATAATTGGCAAGTTCGATGCAAAATATAGGCTTCAAAAAGTTATAAAAAGACGAGGAAGGACAATTGAATATTAGATTTGAACATTTAAAAATTTTAAATATGCTCAATTGTTGTTTTTTTTTTTTATTGCAATCGCCTTCTGCGCGAATACTTTTTTGATGATAAAATCGAAATGCAATTTTGTTTTTTGATATTTTTTTTTAATAAATGAATTGAAATAAAATTTTTTGTGTGTTAAATCATAAGTACAAATGTCAAAAAATAACACAGTATTTTTCATTTGAAATATATCCTTCAATTACAGGATTTATAGTCAAATAAACACAAAAGTACGTTTTGCCCGAATACTTATTTGAGCCACTGTACACAAACATCAGTAGTAGGATTTAAATAAAAAAAAAAAAATTCTATGAAAATAATCAAAAAGTCAAGATCTAAACTTTCGCTTAAGAGATGCTCGTTCAAAAAAAAAAACAATGCGGAAGTTTAAATCTTAAAATCTGCTTATCCCATAGATTTGAGCCATTCCAGCTGACCATTCAGTGAACTAAGTTCACAGCGAATTCATAGTGAGTGCTAAAAATCTTCAAGAACTGAATAATTTTTCTCTTATTCATTTTGAAAACACAAAATGAAAAATAAGTGAATTATTCAAAAATGGGTACATTATGAATACACCAAGTGATTGAAATATGAATTATATTCATATAAAATTCATTTGATGAATGACGATTTATGTAAACTTGTTTTAATTTTATGATTAGACGAATTCATTCGTTTCATCTTTGTAAAATGGTTGCGATTCGATTCACAAAGCCTAACACTATGGAATCACTTAGTGAATGTATAGTGAAATTTTGTATTCCTTTTTCATGTATACTAATTGTAAATTGAAGCAATATAAAATGTAGTTATTTAACTGATTTGAGATTTGAGTCTAAGAATAAGCAAAAGTGTTTTAAATTCTGTGTACTATTAGTTTATTAAAAGTAAAAAGTAAAATAAATAAGTAATAACGAAGTGATTAATATTATTAAGTGATTAAAGAGTTTTTATTTAAATCATTCAGAAAAATCAAAACGAAATGTAGAAATATAATAATTAGAGCCGGGATTCATTGATTACTCACATTGTGAATGATATTTTACCTTCACAAACTGCATTCAATATGAATTCATTTCGTGTTTTCATTAAATGTACAGTAAATGAATTCAAAATGAGTTCAATAAGTGAATTCACTGTGACCAACTATAGCGTAAAAAATTTTTGAATTAAAATATCTTCACAAATGATTCACTGTGAACGTTCACATGAAGAATCACTTGGGTGAAATGAATTCAGAACGAATTCACTATGAGTTCACTTGGTCAGCTGGGATAGTTTAAGCCTTTTATACAGGCTTAACTAAGCTTAAGCTTAAACTTCCACTATGAAATTGAACATTAGTATCAATTCATAGTTAACCCTTAGTAAAGAATATTATTCAAAACATTTATGTTAAATTTTTATCTCTTTGAGTCCATAAATTATTTTCAAATATCCCATAGAGATAATGTTTTTAATCAATTTCCTGTTTTTTTTTTGTATTTGTATTTGTCAATTATTGGTTTTATTTAACAAAAAAAAAAAAATATATACAGGGTGTCCGGTTTCGGGTGGTTATCCGGCACACAGTAGATAGGTCTCGCCGAGACAAACAAAAAATCGTTGTAGAGGGAGGGGGTTAATCTCAACCGTTTAGCCGCTAGAGGGCGATGAAGATTTTTCGCACTCAATCTACGAAACACCCTTTAATAACTACGGTGTACTAGCTAAAAGAATCTGGTCTAAGAAAAATCTGAAGGAAACTCCCCCTCTCTTTAATGATACCTTATATGCTTCTCTACGTTCTTTGTTTCAAGAGTTATTGTGTTTTAAAGTCAGAATTTAATGATTTTTTGCTCTTTTTTTCAGAGATAATACAGGATGTAGAATTACAGCGCCCTCTATATTAATTTTTACTTAAATTAGCAGATAGCCCAGAATATCCGCTTCATTTTAGTACTGTACAGTAAATATCTATATCTTACCAATTCAATACCAGCGCATAATAAACAATATTTGAAAAGCCATTTTTTAATAAAATACGGTTCTTTGATATGAATATTACATGATTTTACATGATTTTACACAATTCAAACACTAAAAAGATAGAACATGGAAAAAACTGTGAGAGATAGACCTTTACTGTACAGGGCAAAAATGAAGCAGGTGTCTTATGCTTTCTGTTTTTGTAATTTGAGATTAATATAGAGAGCGCTTTACTTCCACAGCCTGTATTATCTTTGAAAAAAAGAGCAAAAAATCACTAAATTCTGTCTTTGAAACACAATAACTCTTGAAACAAAGAACGTAGAGAAGCATATAAGGTATCATTGAAGAGAGGGGAGAGTTTCCTTCAGATTTTTCTTAAACTACTTTCTTCTAGCTAGTACATCGTAGTTGTTATAGGGTGTTTGGTAGAGTAAGTGCCAAAAATCTTCATCGCCCTCTAGCGGCTAAACGGTTGAGATTACAGCACCCCCCCACCCACTAGAACGAATTTTTGTTTGTCTCGGCGAGACCTATCTACTGTGTGCCGGATGACCACCCGAAACCGGACACCCTGTATATATATAATTTATATTAATGATAATTTTAAATATTTTTTCCTTTTTTGATATTATTTTTCTTTACCTATGTATTTTTCTTCGTAAATGTAAATACTCTAGGCCTTTTAATGTGTCACTTAATATTGTTGCAATTTCTTCTTCAGACAATGTTTTCTTTCTCAGTCGCATAATATCAGAAACGCTTCCAGCTCCACAATATTCCATACATATCTAAAAATGAAGAAAATATATATATATATATATATTTTTTAATAATAGATAAAAATAATTGAACAAAAAATATTATAGATACAAATGCACATTAAATGAATATGTAGAAAAAATTTATGACTCATATATGTACATATACTAGTAGAACAAAAAATCATATCAAATATGCTATACATTGAAGTATTATAAATATGGCAAAAATATAATTTGCATAAGTATGTACATATATGTTATTTGCATGTAGATAAAAATATTTTCAATTTTTTTTCATATTAATCATGTAAATAGTGTTTGTTTTTTTTTTTTTTTAGAGTTTTGATAATAATATTTAAGAAAGATAATAATTGTATGCCATTAGTGTTTAAATATATGATTTCTGGGTGTATTATCGTAACATAAAAGTCAAATTTCGGATTACATTTTTCAGCAGCTAAAACCTCGTATGACAGACAGCCAATATATGCTGTGGTTGATCAGCATAGACTAGTTACTTCACAAATATCTCCAAAAAAAAAATAATCAAAAAAATGTGATTTATATGCTAAAATTAAGCAAATGTACAGGACCATTATTTTCAAATGTTTATTTCAATAAATTAATTATATATCGGGCATATTGAACCGTATTTTCCGTCAAATTGTAAACGATAAAATCATTATTTTATGAATCGATCTATTGCGTTCTATACATTCACCGTAACGTTATTATCAGCATAACTTTTGAAGAAATATAAGTAAATACACACTAAACAACAGTGTAATGTAATATCAATAATGATTTTTGAATTTTCTCGATTCCATAAACTGATAATTTTTTTTTAATTTGTCGTAGACATTTAATCAAAAATTACCTTCGTCGTTACTAAATAAAATTTAAAGCCTAAATGAAAGTAGCACATAGTTATTGTATTGTGCAATTTGTTAACGTTTGTATAACATTTTAAAAAAAAAACAAACCTCTAAACTAAATATTTTTCATATTGTGAAAATAGTGTTCACTTGAAATGATGTACAATTTATTATACAAAATTGGTAGTAAATATCTTCAAATATGTATATTCTTTTTAAAATTTGTCATAAATTTCATTTTGTATTATAATTTTAAATTATTATTTGCAAAAAAAAACAAAAACCACTTACCCAAAGATCATATTGCTTAAAATAACTTCCATAATATCGAACTACATATGGTGAGTCACATTGCTGCATAATTGAAATTTCTTTAATAATTTCATGTAAATCTGATTCAACTGGCACTAATTTAATGGCAACAACCTAAATTTAATCATAAATAATAATAATAATAAAAATATATATATACAAGGTCTGTTCAAAAGAAAAGGTGAATTTTGAATTTTCGCGGGCTGTGTACATTCGATTATCGAATTTTTTTTTTGTTATGTTGGTAATGTTTATCATATGTTGACATTATCAGACATTTTGGATTATTAGTTCGTTTTTGACAACTGAAAAGGTTAGTCACGTTTTTGTGTGTTCTTCGATTTTTTACTTTTGAAAAAAATGGATCAAAGAATATGTATTAAATTTTGCGTTAAAAATGGAATAAAGTGCTCCAACACACTTAAAATGTTGACTGTGGCATTCGGCGAATCTACTTTGTCTCGAAAATGTGTTTATAAGTGGTACAAGCGCTTTACAGAAGGCCGAGAAGATGTTGATGACGATGAGCGTCCTGGAGTTGCAACCACGTCAACAAGCGAAGAAAACATCGAAACAGTGAAGAAAATAGTTTTGGAAAATCATCGAATCACTATTAGAGAAGTTGCAGAGGATGTTGGTATATCAATCGGCTCATGCTATGCAATTTTCTCTGATGTTTTGGGCATGAAACGTGTGGCAGCGAAGTTTGTTCCGAAATTGCTAAATTTTGAGCAAAAGCATCGTCGAATTCTTATCGCTCAGGAGTTGTTGAATGACGTCAACGACGATCCAGATTTGCTCGAAAGGGTCATAACTGGTGACGAAACGTGGGTATATGGTTATGACGTCGAAACCAAGGCTCAATCATCCCAGTGGAAGCGTCTAGAAGAGCCAAGACCGAAAAAAGCACGTCAAGTTCGATCAAATGTGAAGGTTTTGCTCACTGTTTTTTTCGATTACAATGGCGTGGTGCATCATGAGTTCTTGCCAACAGGTCGTACGGTTAATAAAGAATACTACAAGGAAGTTATGCAACGTTTGCGTGAAGCAATACGACTCAAACGATCGGGATTGTAGAAAAACAAATCATGGATTCTGCATCACGATAATGCACCAGCTCACACATCAATGCTTGTTCGTGATTTTTTGGCCAAAAACAACACTGTAATCATGCCTCAACTACCGTATTCACCAGATTTGGCTCCCTGCGACTTTTTCCTATTCCCAAAACTGAAGAGACCAATGAAAGGAAAGCGTTTTGTCACAATTGATGAGATAAAGTCGGAATCGAAGAACGAGCTGATGGCCATACCGAAAAGCGCATTTCAGAAGTGCTTCGAGGATTGGAAGAAGCGCTGGCATAAGTGCATTGTATCTGAGGGGGATTACTTTGAAGGGAACAAAATGGATATTGATGAATAAATAAATACTTTTCGAAAAAATTCAAAGTTCACCTTTTCATTTGAACAGACCTTGTATATATAAAATAATTTAAAAAATATGTATTTAAATAAAATAAATATAGATATAGGTAGGTAATGTGAAAATTTACCGCACTACTCTCCTTATGTAATGCCTTGTACACAGAACCATAACTGCCTTCACCTAATTTACAAATTATATCGAATACTTTTTCAGGTGGTTGTAATAAACTTTCTTCTGATAATTTCTTTAATTCACTGAAAAAATTATATTTAAAAGAAAAATTAATTTTTTTTTTATTTTTTTATTTTTTTTTTTTTGTTTTTTCAAAATTTATAACCATAAAATTATTTGTGTGACTGGGAAATAAAACACCTTGATGTAATGACTGAATAGGTACCCGGGTACCTACTGTATAATATTCAATGTTTTACTTACATAAATAGCAGTTTTTACACATATAAAATATGTACTGTATGCATTTAATGCTGTCTTTTGACTTATTACTATTTTATATACTTAATATACTTAATTTAACTGTAATCATGTTATTTAATTTTAACACTCCCTTTCCCAATGCTCAAACTATTAAACGTAACATTTTACGTCAACGACAACGACCATCAAATTTTAGTGCTTCATTTAGTGCCAAACAAATATTAAAAAAAATTATAACAACAGAAATCTGCGATATTGTTCTTCGAAAAACGAACCGAAAAGCGGCCAAAATAACTGAAGAGTACAATATATAGGAAACAAGTTGAAAAGAATTGTAGTGAAAGTCAACCTACCCCTAAACGTTTCAATCCTTTTACTGAAGTAGAATTTGTTGCGCTTTTGGGAATTCTACTAGCCGCTGGCGTTCATAAATCAAACAAGGAACATATTTCTGAAATGTGAAAACTAGAATCGCTACCCATCTTTCGAGCTGCCTTGTCTCGTGACCGATTCAAACTATTTTTAAGGTTCATTCGCTTTGATACTGATGAATTAACGCGTAATGCAAGATCTAAAATTGACAAAGCTGCCGCGATTCGTAATATTTGGATGATGTTTAATGCGAATCTAAGAAAAAATTACAGTCCAAGTGAGTGTTTGACCGCGTGAATGAACAATTGTTTCCTTATAGAGGGCATACAAAATTCACTCAGTATATTCCCTCAAAACCAGCAAAATATGGCATCAACATTTTTTGGGTCTGCGATGCAAGAAACTCTTTTCCCTTGCAAGGCCAAATCTACACTGGAAAACCATTAGAGGGAGAACGTCAAGTAAACATCGGTGAACGATTTAGATTTAGCTATACCATCATCATGTATATAATATAATGTACGGTACGGTAATATGTGTGTATATATGTGAAAATACGAAAATGCATGATATGTATAGGTATGAAGAAAAATAAAAATACTTACTTATGTACTGTACATATTAACATTATTATGAAGTAAGTAGACGATGTAGGTATTCATAATCATACTAAGACCGAGGACACACCATGACTTATTTGCCCCATGGGGCACGAAAAACCTGTTTTATGTGAAAGAAGGAAGTGAAACATGCAGCGGATTGTGACTCATAAAAGTTAGTCAATCTTTTTCCTATGGCAAATTATGATGTGAAACAATGTTTGGATAATTCTCTTTATACTATAGCATTTTCAATTTAAATTCAACTTTTTCCAACTTAAATTAAACTTTTTCCAACTTAAATTAAACTTTGTCCAAGTTAAGTTAAACTTTGTCCAAGTTAAATTATACTTTGTCCATTTTAAATTAAACTCGCTGTCCATTTTAAATTAAACTTTGTCAATTTTTAATTACACTTGAAAAAGATTGAAAATGTGAGTGATACATGGATTATTATGGATAATTCCAAAATCCATGAAGCACATAAAAATATAGAGTTAATTTCATTGAGAGCTCGGTTGGAGTACTTGCCACCATATTCTGCAATGCTCAATCCCATCAAAAAAGCATAAAATGGACAGAGTTTAATTTAAAATGGACAAAGTATAATTTAACTTGGACAAAGTTTAACTTAACTTGGACAAAGTTTAACTTAACTTGGACAAAGTTTAATTTGAGTTGAAAAAAGTTGAATTTAAATTGAAAATGCTATATGTATATTCATATTTCTGACAGGTTATCAGAGTCAATAGTTATGTACATTGAATTACATATTTTTATTTTTAGTATTTCTTTATACATACATTAATCAGATAAGATATAAAATAAATTTTTCTTAACACTTATTAACTTAATGTAAATATTTCAAATATGTATTAAAAATTATTTTCATTTATTTTCCATTCCGTAATTCAATCCAATATTTCAATATCAAATCAACATACTAATAGCCCTATTCTGTTGAGTATCAGTGACTAGTCATAAGTCATAAGTTATAACATAAGTCACAAGTTGTGACTTTTTGTATTCCGCGGTAAAAAGTCACAACATGCCAGAGTCACAAGTTGTGATCTGCTACTTCAGTCGTCACAAGAATAATTTTAAGGTTATGTGAAAAATTTAAAATATATCATTTTTCTTGAAAAAAATTTGACGTATCAAATTCACCACTAAGAGGTGATTTTTTTTGTGATTTTTCTTGTGATTACTTATTCAGAATACGAAACAGCTGATTAGTCACAAGGAAAATCACAAGAAAACCAGTCACAATTTCCTTGTGACTTGTGATGAGTCACAATACCAGAATAGGGCTATAAATCTTTACATAACCTATATTACGAATCAAATATAAAACAGAATAAAGAAAATTTGCCCTGGGGCAAATATGTAACACTATGTCCTTTTATGCATCATTTTCGTTGATTGATGAAAGCGTAACACACGATAAGATAGGACAAATAAGTCAAGGTGTGTCCTCGGTCTAAGAAAAATCACTGTGAACTCGTCATTATTAATAATATGTACATATGTACATATATACATATATATACATATTTTTTCTTAAATCTTATTATAAAATAATGAGAATGTAATATTTTGCATACCTATACATACATACATAATGTACTTATGTATAAAAAAATTATCGTTATTATAGTAGTTATTACAAATCCATATATATGTATACAAAGTTATTATAAATCCAGTTAATATAATGTTCGTTGTTTCCCTTTCATAATAAACGTTTCATTTTATTTTTTTTTACGGTCAAACTTGAATTTTTCACGTTATTAACAATAACAACATTGTGTTTAGTTCTATTTATACAATGGAATGGAATGAACTCTTAAAAATTCATATTACATATTTCTGGATGATATATGGAGTGAACGAACATATAACTACATAAATGTACTTACGCATGTGATAATGAAAGATACATACACTTAAATACAAGTGTAAATTTTTAAACATGTTCGAATAGCTATTGTCTAAATGATGAATATTGTCACAAATTTTTGTTTTTCTTTTTATTATATAGGGTGTCCGGACTCGGGTGGTACAGTTCACAAGCATAGTTCTTATCAAGACAAACAAAAAATCGTATTGCGGGGGGAGGGCGATTAAATTTTAACCGTTTAACGGCTAGAGGGTGTTGAAGATTTTACGCACTTACTCTACAAAACACTCTGTAACAACTAAGGTGCACTACATAGTATACTAGCTAGAAGAAAGTAGTCTAAAAGAAATTTGTAGAAAACTTCCCCCTCTCTCTAATGACACTTTACATGATCATTTACGATCGTTGTTTCTAAAGTTATTGTGTTTCAAAGTCAGAATTTTGTGATTTTTTGCCATTTTTTTTTTCAGAGAAAATACAAGTTTTGAAAGTGCAATGTCTTTTTAATTAATTTCGAAAGCCCAAGACACTCGCTTAATAAAATTAGAAAAAAATCATTGAATGCATAAATGTGGAAAGAAAAAATAATCAAAAATAATCAAAAAAATAACGAGATTATTTTTAAATAAAATTTTGTATGCTAACTAGAACTACTAAAGAGAAGAAGAAGAAGAAGAAGAAAAAAACATTTCTTTTTTTTACAATAAAAATATACAGTTGTGCGCAAAAGTTTAAGACCAAAAATTTCAAATGAGCTCCAGTTACAGATGAATTGTATAAAATCTCACCAGTACATGTAAGAAAAACATTATGTTCTGTATCTGTTGGATTGAGAAGAAGACCCGCTATTAAAAAGCTTTTATTAACACCACAACATAACATGCAAGGAAAAGATACGTTTGGTATTTAGACAACACAGTTATTGGACAGATGTTCATTTGTACTTTTCCGATGAATGTATGTTTTTCAATAAAGCCTCATTTGTGTCTCTATACTTTCTTTACACTGTTCTCAAGAAAGTTCCGAATTAAATTTTGTACATAAAATTGATTTGACTGTTTCAACTTTTCATTGAATTTTTTTCAGATGCGTCCAAAATTTGTTTACTAAAGAAAATATACGCTCAGTTGAATAATTTGTTTCAGACAAACAAAGACAATATTCAACTATTTCTGTAGTATTTTTTAAAGAAATATGATTGGCTTCAAATTAGGTATATGAAAATACTTCAACCCATTTCAAGTCTACCTTAAGATTTTCTTAAGACCATATTTCTCTATATTTCTTCAGTTAAAAAGCCACTGATTAGAGATGCTTCATAAAAGAGATCACTTTCATCAATATTCGCAAATATTTCAAAAGACTGCAGTTTTGTACATCCGCCCAAACAAGATTTTTCTTCAGTGTTACCCATTCAAAGTGTTCCATAATTTCAAACTGGATGAACCAATGGGTCAAACAATTGGCATAGAAATTCCTTGTATATGTAATAAAAACGATTTTTGTGACATTTCTCCAAATTCATTGGGAGTAGTTATAATTTTTTTTTATAGTTAAAAATAAATAATATTACCAGAATTTTCGTATCACAAATTTTAAAATGCATGACAAATAAAGCAAAAGCGAGACATTTTGTGGGACGTTTTTCAATGCGGGATGAACCTCAAAAATGAGGGATTGTCCCGCGTAATGCGGGACGGGACGTCTGGTCACCTTACATTACACATAATAAATGAATACTAGGTATAGGTACATAAATAAATTAATATAAAATGTACCTAACTCATATTATTTATATTATATTGTAAATAACCTACAAAATAATTTAAAAACAAAATTATTAATAAAATTAAAATAGTAGGTAACTACATAACCAAATTGTATCCGTCATAAATAAGTCATATATTTAGATGCATACATTATATATACGAGATATGTAACATATATAATATATTTGTTGATGAATAAAAAAATATTATTTTATGTTAGCTATTTAGCATAGATTTTATCATCTTATTATTATATGTATGTACATATATATACATATATATATATGTATATAGTTAGGGAAGATACCCAGCTGACCATTCAGTGAACTAGGTTCATAGTGAATTCATAGTAAATGCCAAAAATCTTCAAGAACTGAATAATTTTTCTCTTATTCATTTTGAAAACACAAAATGAAAAATAAATGAATTATTCCAAAATGGGTACATTATGAATACACCAAGTGATTGAAATATGAATTATATTCATATAAAATTCATTTGATGAATGACGGTTTATGTAAACTTGTTTTAATTTTATGATTAGGCGAATTCATTCGTTTTATCTTCGTAAAATGGTTGCGATTCACAAAGGCTAACACTATGGAATCACTTAGTGAACGTAAAGTGAAATTATGTATTTCTTTTTTATGTACTAATTTGTAAACTGAAGCGATATAAAATGTAGTTATTTGAGTCTAAGAATAAGGAATAAGCAAGTGTTTTAAATTCTGTGTAATATTAGTTTATTAAAAATAAAAAGTAAAATAAATAAATATTAACGAAGTGATTAATTATTGGGCTTGATTACGAATGGCGATAAAATCACCAAAATTGAGACGAGGCGAGAAGATAAAATGTTTGCATCACGTAAGGCGATCGTCTCGTCCAAATATCATTATCATGCGTAACGTGTAATATTATGTATTTCGAACTGACATTAATGTCAAAAAAATTGTTAAAATTTTATTTTGGCATAATTATTGTAAACTAATAGTTGTATAAACTATTTGTAAAGATATGTTTTTGTTAAATAGAGTTATATATCGTCGAAATCTCAGAACGAATTCACTATGAGTTCACTTGGTCAGCTGGGATTATTCTTATTAACTACTGCTGCATTTATGTAGCTATGCCAGCTATGCTTTATAGCTTTTATAATCTAATGAATGGATATTTGGATATTATGTACCTATTTTTGTGCATTTTATTATAACATTTCTTTTATATACCTTTTAATAAATATGCACAAAAATTATGATAATGAAAATTCAATGTACCTAATAATAATGTAGCTATAGAATGTACATTACATATTAATTAATATTAAAGTACATAGGTATGTATGTATATTTATATAAATTTTTATTTGGTTAGATTATTATGTTGGATGTTATTATGATGTTTCGAATTTTTATACACTAGCTACTCTACTGTTCTGGATATGTATGTAAATATTTATTTATTTTTATATTACATACATAATCTATGTAATATTATTATTATTTATTATCAAAAGATTTTCATATCATAATTTATTTTAGAAGAGGCCACACCATGGATGGACATATCAAAAATTTTAAAATATGTATGCAATTCAATTCAAAATTTATAACTACATGTTCATACATGCAATGCATATGCACATACTACTCGTACTCATGATGTTTGGTTGATGCATACAGAAAAGGAATTTATTATTATTATTATAAATACCGAAAAGGAAAACATCACATAAAATTATTTTGTTATTCTTTTATTTTGGATAAAATAAATAAGTAAATGAACCGCAAGGAATAAAAAAAAAAAAAATAAACTCTCATTTTATATACAGAGAAAAAATAGATAACTGATTCCAAAAAGGAATTAAAAAATTACATTCATTTTATTCTCTATTAAAGTATTTCCTTTCCTTGTGAAGTTGGTTAGTTTTTTTTTTTTTTTCTTTTTTCATTTTTTTTTTTTTTTTTTGAAGAGTTATTTTATTTTATTTTTTTTTTTTTCATTTTCAATATCAAAACTTATAGCTATATTATTTTCTATTTACCTTTTGGAAGACATCACGAACAAAAATTTAACAGAAATAAAATTAAAAAAAAATCAAGACTAATCAATACATAGTTATATAATTAAATCGAACACAAATAATTATTATCACAAAAGATAAAAACACTTTGCAAAAAATTTTTTTTAAAATGAAAAAAACTTTATAATACCACCATTCAACCCGTTTTCTTCATGTCAAATAAAATATTTTCTTCTTCTTTCTTGTTTACTTGTCTTTTGTCTTTTGTCTAATTTGAAAACTAGACTACTATTCTAATCTAAACATAACATATATATCACCAATTCACCAATGATAAACAATAATACGATCTGACACTCGCGGTCACCACTTGATTCAATAATTTTTTTTTTTTTTTTGATTTTAAATAGACATATTTAAGTATCCATTGACAAATGAATTACTTTTAAATTTTTGTATAAATTGTTTATTTAACTTATGGTCAGTTTCACAGTGCAGGTTTAAACTTCATAGGAGGTTTAAACTTCAAATTAAAATATTAATGATATTCATAGTACGGGTTTAACATTTGTAAGGAGTTTAAATACCGACAAAAGTTAAACTTTCAAAATCTACTGATTACACCCTGGGTAAGATTTAAAATAACTTAAAAAGGAGAAGTCAGAGAGCAGTCAGCCTACAGCCGTACTGCAGCTACACATTCTGTTCCAGCAGTTATAATCAGTATATAATTATAATATCCTCTCATTGTGTGCTTTCCATTAAAGTTCAAATTAACTAAACTTTGTTAAACTCTAGTTAAATAAAGTCAACTAAAATTTAGTCAACTGTGAAACTGAATGAGTTTAAATCTTCAATTTAAACCCAAGTTCAGGGTTAAGTTAAATTTGACTTTAAACTTCCACTGTGAAACTGGCCATTAAATATTTCAGCAGCTAATATGTTGTTTTTTACTTTTTTTTATGTCAGACTAATACTTTAATTGTTGATTGAGAATCTGTGAACTGTGAGTATTGATATCAATATAGTTTAGAGAATTTCAAGATAATGTTAACGTTGTTTGTTTCAATTCTTCTTTCTTATTCCTTGTTGATATTTTCCCTTTAATTTATCTTTCATCGAAATATTTTGATGAAGTTGCTAAAAATTGATATCAATGTTAAGTAAATAAAGCCTTGAATAAAGAAGAAACCAAATAAGGATTAAATCAATTCAATTTGTCAAGTCACTAAAAAATTTGCTCAAACCATTCTATGTTGCATTAAAAAATAAGTGAAAAAAAAATGTACGTATATAATAATTTTTGTGATTCTTCTTTTGCACACTAGTATATTTCTTCTTTCGATAAGAATGGGTATGTGTAAGATTATGATTTATAAAATTGAAGTAAAGTACATAATAATTTTAAAATTTTTTCTTATGATGTTATTCTAATGTTTGTGTAACTGAAGTGTCCATTATTTTTAGACTATAGTCTAAAATCAAAATCACATCACAATTGACAATTGGAAAATATGAAAAAATCAATTTCATATCGTTAGCATTGCCATCTATAATGATAATATCAAAGTTTAAATATTTACCATAGTATAAATTCACCACAGATATATATGATGATGTATTAAATGATGATGGCTGTGTGCACTGCGTCACTGCGTGCACACTGACAGATGCATTCTTACTTTTTTATGTGGCAGTCCTAAAAGTAAGAATTTTATTAGACTGACTTGTAGTACCATCTTGTACTTGACAGTTCTTACTTTGGTTTTGTTCAGTGATAAAGGTGTTTATTTTAACTATTCAAATTGAAACGTTAAAAAATTGAAAAAAAAATTATCTGTGAACAATTCCAAGTATACAAACAAAGTGAAAATAAAAGACAAAAGAGGTAATAATATTGAATTTTCAATAAAAAAAGAATAAAATAATTAACATTCAAAATAGTAAAGTTGAAACGAGCAATTTTTTACTATCATGCATATTTTTATGTTTTAAAAGTAGATTTGGCGGTAATTATATAGAAGTTGGGTTTCCTATCTGAAATTAAAAAAAATATGTATATATATATATATATTATCTATGTATTTTTTAACACTGAATACGAATCTGAAGTTAAAACTTGGCGAACGGCCCTCTATCGGCCAGAATTGAAAATTTTCTATTATTTTCAAAATTATTTTTTCTTTATAATTATATTTTCCTCATAACGGTAAATGATATAAATGTAGTATATCTCAAAAGATTCGTTTTTAGAATTGAGATGCTCTATATTTAAAAAAATATATATGTGTGTATGTGTATTTGTAGAAGACAAATCTAACCGTATGTGCATTAAGCATTTTCTATACAACCCTACACACACAGTTAGAATATAATACTTATTACAAATAAATACTGTAACTTATTACAAAATTTAGCAACATTAAAATCATTTCTCTCTAGAATATTAGCCTTCTATATCAGGATCAAAGTAATAAGTGAAAAACTTGACCATGGTTTCCTTTTTATTGTGACAACAAACATTTAGTGCTACACTTGCCATACATCATTTTCATAATATTTGACTAGGGTTTACACATCCATGATGTCAAATATGGTCAAATATTTTGACAAAATGTCAATAAGTGGAATCGTAGCTTCTGGATAAATTCTAAAAATACATAGAATAGAAAGAGAGAAAACATATTGACTGTCGCTTGAAGCAAAAAGAAACTTACTTACATCTATATATATGTTTCTTTGGGTAAGTTTATTCATTATTCATTTTGCTTCTCATTTTATTATATGCATGCAAATTGCAAAGTATATAATATTTCTTAGCCATGACAAATAAAGTAAACAAAATCTTAATATTATTTTGTTTTATTGTGAAGCCCTGCTAATAGAAATAAGGAAAATGTAGTACATATAATCAAAAAGTGGTACGAGTAGCACAAACATGAAATTGTAGTAAAAATAATACAATATCAGTACTGTTAAACTGTTACATCCCTAATTCGTACTTATGTCATGAAACACGATCTTCTGTTGATAGACACTCCTTCTTTTGCATTTACACCAAGCTAAAAAAGTACATAAGGCATGATCGTTATTTGTGTGAAAGAGAGTTTTTATTCTCTTGACTGCTGTCATCGCCAGGTAAAAATAATGAAATTCGTATTGAAAAATTTTCATTAGGATTTAAACCAAATAAAAAACTAAAAAAAAAATGCAATAAATTAAATTTCAATTATACTTATAATAATGTAAAACTTATATACATACTTTATGTAATACATATGTTATTAAAATATTATCTTAGAAAAAATGAATAAAAATTAAAATTTAACTGTCTTTAACAGCATTTCAATGCATGTTCCATAATATTGCTATGTACAAGAAAATATTTTACTCAATTTGACTTTCGATGACGTCACACTATCTTAAAAAATTTTTTGATCATACCTTATAGAATATTCTATTTATTTTGGTTTACATATCATCTAAATCTATTCTCTTTAGAATTTACTGACACTAAAATACTATCACTGATCTACCACTAACAAGAAGATGCGACACTTTTTTTTTTTTAAATTTACCAGCACACATAAATTATTTAAAATAATAAAAAAATCAAAATTCAATTTACAAAAGCAGTACAGAATTAATGTACTCATTTCAAATCCATATTTCCTTATAAATCGCCGTAATTAAGAAAAAGATACAAAACAATATTTAAATATGAGCAATTGTATATGTATACGATTTTTTCATAATGTATTTTTTAAGGCGATCTGGAACTAAGTTGTATGTCTACTTGACAGCGTCATTATATCGATATATAAGGTGATTCATAGTTTCTGAGAATTTTGAAGACAAGACATAGTTTATTTTGTTAAGCTATATATTAGAGTAAGAATTTATTTTATAATTAAGAAATTTAACAAAAATGTAAAAACATTTAATAGCAAACACAAAATTTTAATGCATTGTAATGAATGCATTTATAATTAATTTTGTTTATTTTAGATAAAAAAATTTTAATAACAAAATTTGTACTTTTTTTAATGAGTATACCCTGTATTAATGTTACATTTTTTAAAACGGTTGGTGTTTCAGTTCCATTTTTTTTTTGTCTCTTTTTCGTACAAATGCTCTTAATTACTATCGACTTTTAGCAAAACCGCTAAGGCCGAATGAATAACGGAACAAAGGTCATGAGAAATTTTTTGCCAAAACGTGCTCAGTGTCACTACTGTATGAATATGTAGATAAACTGTGCTATAAACAAATAATTGTTTCTCTTAAAAATTAACTACATTCAATATGTTAGAAGCATATACTATATGTTTTCGCTCGTGAAACGTAAATTTAGTGTACATAAGAAAGAAACAGCAATAACATACTGGATTTCATTTCAATTTATATCATCTTCAAATTCATTCTTCATCTTTATCATTATTCATCATATATGTAGATGTACTACGTAATGGTACAGAACTGAGAACACACTTCCAAATTATATATTTACTTCTTGTTAATATGGGTTTTTCTTTTTCCATGAAAATATATACCAAATACAAATACCAATATGTAAAGAGAAGAGTAGGTAATATGAATTTTATGTATTAATGATAATGTGTTATTTATATTAAATTACCTCATTCATTTCTTTTCTTTGACTTAAAATTACAAACAATATATAACTATCACCTTTTAGCAATATTATGATTATGAATGAGCAATGTGAGAAAAAATAACAAATAGAACAGACCACACCTACTACAACCTCTCTGTATTGTATTGTAAAGTGAAGGTTGTTGTGCAATATACACGTCGAACTTTTTACATTTTCATACGTTGCCGCTTTCATATGCTATTATATGGTCTAATAAATATGTTTCATAAACTTCAGTTGATATAAAAATATTTAAAAGTGCATTTAAAGTGATTATATGTATGTACCAAAAAGTGTTTAAGAGTAGGTTTCGACTTCGAAAAATTTCGAAAACAACGATTTTACATACAAAAATTTTAAAAAATTACTTTGCATACCTTTTAGGTGCTAATAAAAATGGATTTTTAAATATTTTGATGAAAAAAAAAAAAAAAACATAATTTCATTTTGTTAATAAAAATGGAAATATAACAAAGATTTTTATACTTTTTTTTTTTGTAAAAACATCAGAAAAGTCCAAATTTTTTATTTTGATACCAAAATCATATAGATATATGAAGATTTAATGTATGAAAATAGAAGTCAAAGTTAAATGATTTTTCAAAAAAAAAAACCCTCTCCTTTTTTAAGAACTATAACTAAATTTCAGGATCTGAAATCTAAAAATGTGCTCTCGTTAAGCACCACCCACAATATCCTTCAGGCTATCTATATTCAAAATTTCAAAGAAATACCTCTCCGAAAGAAAAGTTGAAAGTTAATCAAATTCTACAAATTGTTCATGCATTGCACATGCGTTATCACTTGAATTTATCATAATATTAATGTATATAGGTACATAGTTCAAATTTCATGTGTTTTATAATTTAACGGATTTAAAAGAATAAACGGATACATTGGGCCATCATCTTAATTGTAAATGTATTATAATTATATATGTTTTAATAATATACTATGATACACATTACACATTATATTTTTATTTTGTATTTTAATTGAGAGATTTTTAATGTTTTGTGAATTTTTATTTTCAAATTAACACTATCTATATAAGAGTATTGTAAATTTGTAAAATTAAAAAACAAATCATTTAAATATAATTATTATACATTATTTTTTCATACGTTAATTAATAAATTTTTTTTTTTTTTTTTTTTTTTTTTGTATATTATTGCATTTTACATAGTAAATATAGTACCACATTGTACTATTGTACAGAATATATCATATTCTCATTGTATTCTGGAAATATATATATTTTAAAAATTTATTGAAATTGTGAAGGTATAACGTAAACGTAACGTATAGTCTAGTGTAGTGTATGAACCATGAAATGATATGCATATGATATCGCGTTCGTGTCGTGTTGTTTATAATATCAGCTATATGCTGTTCAGTGTGTGTTTCTGTTTAGTTGTTCACCATATTTTTCTTTGGTATCTATTCTACAATTTTAATAATTTTATACAAAGTTTTTTTTTTAAGTTTAGGTTTAGGTTTAAGTTAAGTTAAGTTCAGTTTTTTATTGTGAAGAAGAGACAGTGACAGTCAGTGACAGTAGAGTAAAGGCAGTTATATGGTCTGGACGGGACTCATATTTTGTCCGTTGTATGAGTTGTAAAATTAAATATATATTTATATGTATATATATATATATATTTTTAAATTAAAAAAAAAAAACAAAAAAAAAACGGATTTTAATTAATGTATTTTAAAATTAATTAAAATTTTATTTAATAAATAATATAAAAAAATATATATATAGTTTAATCATTCAATAAATAGTATATTGGTTAAATTTATATTATTATTATTATTTAAAATGTATATGTATATAATTCTGTATAATTTTATATTTTAATGTAAAAACGGAAAAAAAAAAAGTTGCTAATTATTTATTTATAAGAATCAAAGTGCTTCCGGTTTATAAAATATATATTATATTACAGAATATAATATATATGTATGTATGTACTACAAGTTGTATATTATTTATATCTATGTTTGTATATATACATATTAGTGTAAAATATATACTGTGCGAAATAGTGTGGCCTTATTATTTATATCATTCTGTATATAGTATACAAAATAAATTATTATAACGTTCAATAAAAAATAAAATATATGAGTATAAAAATATTTTTCAATTTCTATATATTATGAATTATTTTATATTGAAAATTAAAAACTGAATAAAAAAAAAAAATTTAATAAAAATATTAAAAAAAAAAAAAAAGTAAAAATGAAAACAGATAAGATATTTTATATATATGTATATTAATAATGAAATGAAAAAGAAAAAAATTTAATATTAATAACGACTAGTATAAAAATTTCTGAAAAATTAAAAGAAAAGAAAAAAAAAATAAAAATTAAACGTCGACAACACACTATTTATAAATTCCCTCACACAATATAATATTTTAAATAGTTACACATATATTTTTTTGTTAAAGTATGTGTGTGTATATTACATATGTATAAAATATATATATGTATGTACTAATATCTATATAAATTTTTTTTTTTGTTTTTTTTTTCGTAAGATTATATGAAAAACTTGTTTTTTAGTTCATTTTAATTTTATTTTATTTTTTTGTATGTATGTATGTACGTACATTTAGATATACATATTATTATATATGAATATACATATATGCGTATACATATATATGTATGTATATATGATTTTTTTTTTTTTTTTAAAGATATGATACATAATATGTATACATGCGTATATAATTGCGATTGCGATATCATTTTTAAAGCCTCAATCAGGCAACAAACATTCAGTTCAGCGGTCAAGTCAGACCAGACCTCTATTGTATATATATATATACCTACATAATATATATATACAACAAATATCATACATTCATATATTCATCATATATATATATATGAATAGATAAATATATACCTATATATACAGTCAATTTTTAGTACATTATAATAGTCTTCATTGATCTTCAACATTGTAACATTAAAAAAAAAAAAAATTAAAAATTTTTTTTATGTAGATACTCTGCTACTAATTTTCCCAGACATGTAACTTTTTGTTGTCGTGTTTTTCCAAGTAGCTCGCTCACAGCACAGGCACATTCATAGGCACATCTCCACTCAAATTCACATATTATTCATATATACCTACATATATATAATGCACATATATATGTATGCGTATTATACGATTTGAACATTTTTCTTGTTTCCTCCATGTAAAATTATTATAAATAATATATACATATGTTATATATATATAATTTTAATATATGTACTATTTTTATAAGTACATATGTATATTAGGTACATTTATAATAACGAGAATCATATATACCTATATGTATACAACAAAATGTACATACATATTATAATAATATAGCATATAGCTAGCGATATGTTTGTCAGTAATAAGTATCTTATATACATATACATATATATATGTAATGTAATGTACTACATATGTATAAATTTAAACAAAGTTGCTGAATAGGCATAATAATTATATATGGTGCGTTTTATTATTATATTCGAATTGAATATATTAAAAAAAAAAAAAAAAAAAAAAAATGCATTGCATATTTGAATGTAGAAAATGACGCATGCGTGAGTGTGTTAGATGCTATTAATATGCTGTTTTTCACTCTACTCTATATACAATACATTACATATTTATTCATATATGATATGTACCTACATAATATACCTAGTACCTATATCATATATCATATGTAATAAATAGATAAAAGCTAAGTAATATGCTTGTATTATATATATTTATATAGGGTGATTTTTAATGGCTTTTGCACCTACAATAATGTATCTACGCACATACAATAGGTAATGTTGTTATGTCAAATTTGTTAGGCCAAACAAATAATCATATACTAAAGAGAGAATGTTGCCAAAAATTAAAATCTTAAAAGATTTAATCGCAATAGAGACAGAGAGAGAGAGAGAGAGAGGGCTCTAATACTTTACTTAACTAATAAAAAACTAACACTCTGTACATATATAAATAATTACATATAAATCGAATCGATGTTCTATTTTAATAAGATAAAATAAATATTCTATAGTGTGTATACCTAATTTTGTTGCATAGGTATAGGTGCATACATACGAGTATACCTTTACCGATATCCATTTATCAATGTTCTTATAGGTACTTTTGATATCCCTACCTGTGACGTTTCAATTTCAATAATAATATTAAGGTATACATACTATATTACCTACTGATTTAAATGCGATATTTTGAAAATTTTCAATATTCCTCAAAATCATATCACGTATCACGTATGAGTTATACAAATCTTATATAATAAACTGTTGTATATATTTTACGTATACATATAGTATTTTACCTATTGCATTGCAATATTAAGTACCATATATGTACCTACATATTTTTTAAAATAAAATTTCCAAAAAAAAATTTTCAATTGGGAATTCCCAAAATTTATATGTGCATTATATATAGGTAACTACTGATGTATATGTATCTTTGCATGTAATTATTTATACAATCATCCAATCAGGTATTAGTTACATTTTGCAAAAGAATGTATAGGTATAATGCGAAAAAAAAAAAATATGGCAAAAGTCAGGGTGAAAGTATATTTTAACTTACATATAATAATGTACATTATAAATATTATTATAAATTAATGAGATCTTCTGTACAACATACTGCTTTACAGATCACCCTGTATATACTATATGCATATGTAGGTATAAATATATATACACATATACATATATGAATGAATTCATTACACGGAACAGGTACAACAAATACATGTAACTGTATAATTAAGAAAAGAAAAGCACGAAAAAAAAATAATAAAAAAAAAAAAAAATCTAAAGAAAGAAAAGAAGACAATAAGTGAAGCAACAGGAAATATAACAATTTGAAAAACTTTAAAAAAGAGGTTTTTTGTTTTTTTTTTTAACTGCTTCTTGAACATAATGTCAATCATCATTTGATTTATCTGTTTTGTATATGTATTGTAATTGAATCTATATACATATATACATACATGTATATACATATATAATAGGTATAAGATAAGTTAATATATATTTACGCGGCGAGGTCAAGTAAGCAATAGTACGTAAATGTAAATGTATATACATATATATACGTATGTATTATAATGTACGTACATATGTATATCCATCCATAATAAAATACATATATGTATATATGTACATATTATTATTTAGTCAGTACTCATCATCATCATAATAATAATAAAGCAAAAGCAATATTACATATGTATGTACATGCAGGAATAAATTAATTTATATTCTCTGTGAATGTTAAATAAATGTTTCCAGTGCCAGTACCAGAATCGTATCCAGAGCCATTTTCCTTTAATTTTCATTATGATATGATAATATATTAACAAAAAAAATAAAAAAAAATAAATAAATAAAAAATAAAAAATAAAATAGAAATCATTCAAAATACCTATACATATTTTTTGTATAAAATTATTGTTGCTATTTAAAAAATAAAATAAAATTAATTAAAAAATAAGAAAAAAAAAAAAAAAAAATTTGAAATAAAATAAAGTTTAACAACAACAAATATAAACAAACGCATATCAAAAATATACCTACCTACGAGTATACGTATAATATTTTTATAATAATATATAGGTAATATAAATACTAAATTATATGTAAAATTTTTAAATTGCATATTAAATTATTGTTGTGTAATGTTTAATTAGTTCTATACCTTGATATCGTATAAAACTGATCTGGAAGAATAAATAAAAAAAAAAAAAATTTATTAATTGCATTATAAAATTTATAACATAAATACATAATAATAATAATAAAAAAAAAAAAATAAATAAATATGGCTCTGAATAATAATAATAACAATAACATGAACAATAGTAATAATAATAATAACAATAGTATAGATACTGATGCTATAAAACAAGGAAATCTAGTTGTTCGTATTGATCAGGATTCTGATGATAATTTACAGGCACTATTCGATAGTGTTTTAAAGCCTGGTGATTCAAAACGACCATTACAAGTGCCATTTCGTATGCGTAAATTACCAAATTCATTTTTTAATCCGCCATCAACTGGATCAAAATCACCATCTGTATCACATTCAAGAGCAAATAGTACAGATTCAGCATTTAGTACAGGATCTCAAAGTGGTGCACCACCACAGCCACCACAAACAAATCGTGGCCTTCAGATAAGTCATTCAAGAGCTCATAGTAGTCCAGCATCATTACAACAAACATATGCACCACCATCTGGATTAAATACACAAAATAATAATAATAATAATAATAATAATGCTGGTGGTAATAATGGTACTGGTGGTAATAATGGTAGTAATGCAAATGGTAATGGACAACAGACACAACAACAAACAAATACAGTACAACCCGTTCATATGAAACAAAGATCATATGATGTTGTAAGTGCTATACAATTGCAAAATGAATTGGGTGATCTACCACCTGGTTGGGAACAAGCCCGAACTCCTGAAGGACAGATTTACTATTTAAAGTGAGTTTTCATTTTTGTTTTTTTTTTTTTTTTTATTTCTATAATATTATAATATATTTATTTATTTTTGTGTTTTATTTATTTTTTTAATATTTTTTTTTAAAATCAATTTCTGTTTTTTTTTTTTTTTTGCTCGAATTGCTATATGAAAACATATTTTGTAAAAAGAAAAAATTATTCTGTTAATAACAATAATATATTTAAAAGTTATGAAGAACTACGAAATTTATCTCACGAATGTATTGAGATCCCGCATATTATTATGAAATTTATTAAACTAATTTGAAGTCTTTTATTAACAACTTCTTTATTTCAATACTTTCATACAATCCCAGACTACATCACAGATCTACTTTCATGTTTAATTTTTGGTTGCATATATTATTTGAATCTCACATAAGAAAAAACATATCGGTCCTAATACTTTCCTGAGAAACTGTATATATATCTATATATCTAAATTATTTCAACAGTCAAAATGTATACATAAAATTGTCAACAAAAATATGAGTATACACATATGTACTCATATATTGGACATTTAATTTAATTTAATTTGAAAATTATTGTAGTATTATTGAAGGGATTCATTTCACTTTTCAATTTTGTCGTGAACTTAAAAAAAATCTTTATAGTTTTTCAGTTTTCATAAATCAATTCCATACATTATTTTTTTTTTAGAAATTACGAAAATTTCGAAAAACTATACAAAAGTAAAATGTTTCGCAGCTCTTAACTTTTGTAACTTGTAGTTTCGTAGTTAATGTTAGACAGTTCTTATTTGATTGGCAAATGAATTTATGAAAATATTATAAAATAAATGTGATAACTGAAAAAAAAAAAAACTAATTCGAAAAAATGAAATAGTTAAGATTAGGATTCAAGATATCTGCTATCTTGTGCACCAATTATCTCCGAAGTTACATAACCGATTTTAATGAAATTTGAAACAAAGATACTTTGATAGGAATTGTGGTGCTTAACGGAGCAGTTTTTTTTTTAAATGTCCTTGTTTCCTTTTTACAGGGTGTCAAAGTTGTCAAAATTGCGATTTTTTGGCTTCCAAATGCACCTCGTACAGCAAACACTGATTGACCAATTTCTTTGAAATTTTGAATATAGATAGCCTGAAGGATATTGTGGTACTTAAATGTAGCACATTATTGATTTTAGGTCCTGAAATTTATTTATAGTTCTTAAAAAAGGAGAGGGTTTTTTTTTGAAAAATCATTTAACTTTGAATTCTATTTTCATACATTAAATCTTTATATTTCTAGATGATTTTGGTATCAAAATAAAATTTGGACTTTTCTGATATTTTTACAAAGAAAAAGTATAAAAATCTTTGTTATATTTCCATTTTTATTAACAAAATAAAATGATGTTCTTTTTCCATCAAAATATTCAAAAATCCATTTTTATTAGCACCTAAAAAGTATGCAAAGTCATTTCTTAAAATTTTTGCATGTAAAATCGTTGTTTTCGAAATTTTTCAAAGTCGAAATCTACTCTTAAGAAAAAAATTTTATATGATCGTTCATACATATATGTATGTATGTCAACAAAATTATACGAAATTAAAAAAAATTGAAAAATTATAACAAATTGAAAAGTGACATGAATATCTTAATAATTATTATTATATGAAATTTATGAAAAAAAGCTAGTTGTTATACATATTATAGTATACATGTACACATTTATGTAACATATATGTGTATATTATATGTGTATTGTTTCAAAATAAATATATGTAATATTTATATAGAATTAAGCACATTAATCCGTTATATACAGGGTAGGGTGTCCAGCATCGTTTAGTCCACCCACAAACAGTAGAGATAGTTCTCGTCTAGACAAACTTAAGTAAGTATATAGGTATAGGTAAATCTAAAAAAGGAATCAATATAATAATATAAACTTACATAGACTGTTTGGAATATTATTTATAGTTTTTTGTACTTAATTATGCATACATAACTTTATATATCTTAGAATATTTACAATGTATATATTTTGGTTATAATGTAGTTAAAAACAAGGATATTTATTAAATATGAAAAAAATATTCATATTATTCATTATAACGATGAGTACAAAAATACAAAAAAAATATACAAATATACACTGTAAAAGGCAAAAATGTTCTTGGACTTTCTGCGTATGTAACTAGAAATTAATTAAAAGGACATTGCACTTTCAAAACTTGTATTTTCTCTGAAAAAAAAATGGCCAAAATTACGAAATTCTGACTTTGAAACACAATAACTTTTGAATGGACGGACGTATAGGATCATGTATAGGGTGTCATTAGAGAGTTGAGGGAGTTTTCTACAGATTACTATTAAATTACTTTCTTTTAGCTATAGTACACCGTTGTTTTATAGAGTGTTTTGTAGAGTAAGTGCGTTGTAAAATCTTCAACACCCTCTAGTGGCTAATCGGTTGAGATTTAGCCGCCTTCCCCCAGCAAGACGATTTTTTTTTGTCTCGACGAGAACTATGCTTACGGGTGTACAACCCGAGTCCTGAGCCGGACACCCTGTATAAATTAGATATATGATTATTATTTACATAAATGTATTTATTATAATACATAACATAATCGTATATTTATAATGTTAATGTACGAGTAATATAATTACCTTAAAATACATGTAATATAAAATCTGTAAAATATCACAATTTTAATTTAAAATTTATATTATGCATTGAAACATATGTATGTATATACATGTATATTGTATAGTATTATGTGTGTGTATATATGTATGTATGTATGTTACATGGTAATATTAAAAATTATTATTTTTTTGATTTGTTTTTTCCCTTATGATATTTTAATTTTTTTTTTTTTTTTTATATCGCCAATTGAAAACATTAAAAAAAAAAACTTATTATTATTATACGAATATTATAATTAAAAATGCAATAAAAAATAAAATAATGAATGGAAAATAGAAGAAAAAATAATAATAATACAGTCACATATTAAGGATGGTATTCACCAACATAGGTTATCTTTTATCTGAGATTAAAGTGTATTCATCAACCTGAATAAAACACTAATCGCATATTTTTAAGACAACCTCGGAGTGGTAATATAAATATCGTTCGAACATAACCTTGTTATTAATAGCAACAGCACAAATAAAGATAATGTACTTAGTTGCATATAATAATTATATCACATCACAGAACCTTTTTTTCATTTTGTAATATAAAAATACAATCAGCTGACATGTTTGACACACATGTTCGACCCGAAAATGAAGTTCGAAAACAAATTTTATCTAGGTGGATGAATAAGCTGAAATTGTATCCGGCTAAAATATATCCGTGTTGGTGAATACCACCCTAAGTAGTAAATATACATATTATATTGATACTATTAAAAATTACATAAAAATATCTTTATGCGCATCAATTTTATTTTTTTATAATTATATACATATACATATAAACAGCATCATAGTTTTATGAATTGATTAAGGTGTTTTCACTTTATTAATTTTTCATCATTCAGAAATACCTATACATATTATAATTTTTAATTACGAATAACAATACATACCTATAATTTTTTTTTTAATTTCTTTTCTTCTTTATACATACATATTTTTTTCATTTTATTATCATTATTAGTTTTTCAGGCTTTTGTCTTTTAATTTTATTTTTCATTTCTTTATCTCTGATGATGATGATGATGATGATAGAAGATTTATATAAAATGGAAAATCCAATGATGTTGAATCTATAGTTAAGTTAGTTATAGAGATATTTTTCGTATATCGTATTGCATATAAATGTATATATATATGTATATGTACATATGATACCATAAATTTTATTTTCTGTATAAATAATATATATATATACCTATATATACATATATATATATATTATATGATATGTACGACGAAGTATAATGGTATCAGTATTTTATTTAATATTACAATGTTGCCCGTTTTAAAAAATTTTTATATTTAATACTGTGACTATCGCGGTATGTACACATACAAACACATTCATTAATATAATATATAATTTATACTCTTTTGGTTTGTCTGTATAATAAATGCGCATACATATTTATTTTGAATATATATATACATATCCGTACATATTTATAATGTATATACGCATACATACCTTGACTAAAAAGTACATATAACTGAGAAAACTAAAACTCTGAAAAAAGAGATAAGGTTGCTGCTGCTTGCTTACCGCTTATAGGCTTAAGGTTTTTAAAATGAAATATTTTTGTTCGTATATGTACATATATCTTTATACTTTACTTTGCCAATCTCTACATATGTACGTACATATCTACATACATATAAACATATGTATGAACCTTTAAATAAAAATATATATTTTTTTTCTTGATTTTCTACATACAATATACCTACCTATAACAAGCCATGAAGCTATACATTATCTATACATTTTTGTTAATGTAAATGTACCTCTATCCATATATATATATATGTATATATGTATAAATTTGTGCTCATTTATATATATATATATGTATATGTATGTAGATATATAGATATGGAATAATGCAACCTCGGAAATGGCTCAACAACCTGTCTTTACTTAGAAAAAGAAGAAAAAAAAAAAAAAACTTATACGGTGATATCTATATGATAATTTTATGTGATATTTTTTCTTATTATTTGTTTTACCTGTATATTATATGTATGTATGCACGTATATAGGTAGGTACATATTATCCTCTTACATGTGTGCCTATAAAAATATATGTACATATGTATATTACATATATGTCGACAAGACAACACATATACATACATAATATATGTATATTATATATTCTTTAAAATTATACACAGGGTGGTTCTTAATCTTTTAGAAAACTGAATTTCATTTTTCATTGTTTTTATTTATTTCTTTTTTTTCATTAATTACTTATTACTCGTATTTAAGTTAATTACATTTCTATAATATTATGTATACGATGAGTATGTATGTAAAATTTTATCATTTATACGTGTAGGTAAATATGTACATATGCATGTAAAAATCGTATATATCAATATTTTTCAAAATTTATAAGCAATTACAAATATGTAAGTATATATGCGCGAAGATGTACATCCCAGTAAGTAAACACATCGTTTTCAAAACGATTCCAGCTCTAATTGCTAGATCGTTTTCATTTTTCTATAATATAGCGAACCGATAAATCATAATACCAAAGCAAAAGTAATCGAAAATCGAACAGAATCTCAAATTGTTTTCTCGAATAATTCACAAAAGATATGAGGGTGGTTTGGTATTCAATATTAATTTTGCATAATACAATAACGTGACTATAAAGTTTGATTCGCTTATTTTTTTTTAATTTCACTCGATTCGTATAAATAATTATGTACGATTATATGCATTATCGACAGTGAAAAAGTATATTAACAATCTGCTTGCTCGGTATTTTTATACCTATACATATTAAAATATTTTTTTTTATAAAGTTTCGCTAACGTAACGAAAAATTTTCAATATTTAGTCGAATGAAAAATTTCTTTGCTAAATCGATCGCCGATATTACTTCGCTAAAAAATGTTTTCTGGGATGGTATACTGGTATATGTACCTAATTTATAATATAAAAATATGTATGAAATACGACTACACATACGAGTACATCTAAGGAGTATATATATAAATGTATATACAGTGCCGTGAAAAAAATTTTGGAATAAACATAATTTCTCTCAAAAATCGATTAATATGGATAATTATTTCTCTTTAATTTATCCTTTTTACCTTACTGAAAATATTTTTCATAATGTTTGATAACAAAATAATCATAAGAAAAAAACTGAATAATTTAAAATAATATTAAAAATAAAACGATAAAAACTAAAAACATTCTTCTCAAATGCTATGAAAAAGTTTTGAAACATTTCATACAATTTTAATAAAATATTATAATAACAGAATCACCTAAAATGATACAAGATCCTGGCTTTAAGAAAAAATTAATTATGCAAAAAATAACGGAGTTTGATAATAACGAAATGCAATCATCAACAATAATGAAAAACGGACACATATAAAATAAAATACATGTGACTGCTTGTCTCGAATAGCACATAGAATATCATCGTTGGGTGATACAAATAGAAAGAAACGTTTTAATAGTTTAAGGACCGAAAAATTGCTTTTGGACTAGAGGATATTTAATCCAGAAGTGATAGTAAGCAAGAAAATAATTGGAAAACAGTTAGTATGTAGTCAAATTGAAAAGTTTTAGTTATACCGTCAGATATGATGGAAATCATGCAATGATATGAGGTGCAATTAAATATAATGTATAGTACTATAGTTATTTGGAATTTGTCCAATTATTTTCTGATTGTTATTGTGTGTACTTCTTTATTATCAAATCCCTTTTATTTTTTACATGATTACGTGTTTGGTATAAACCCAGGATATTGCTTCATTTTAGTTGCTTTTGTTATTAAATTATTTTATTAAAATTGTATGAAAGTTCCAAAACATATTCACATAGCTTTTGAAGAAAGTATATTCATAGTTTTTATCGTTTAATTTTCTTAATTGTTATAAATTTATTAATTTTTGTTCTGGATCTTGTTAGTAAACATTATTGCTGTGTTTCTTTCACATGAGCAAAGTACTTGCGAAGCAATTTGGTTTAGTACTTCAGTAAATTTTAATGTGTGAACTGCTCAAACAATTTTTCAGAAGTAGTTCACTCACTTTGTAAGTAGTTACGTTTATTTCTTCCCACCAGATGTCTTTTTAGTTTCACATTATCCAACAAATGGAAATTGAATGTTTAAGTTAGATTTCTTGGTATAAAAAAATAACATATGGAGTGTTTTATATAAATTTTTCAAATTTAAAGTAAAATAATTTTAAGCTTTTTTTCTGCTTCACTTGTCGAATTTATTTGTGTTTCTTTGAAAAGTTTGAGTCATTGCTAAAATAATTGCTCGCAAGTACTTCGCACACGTGAAAGAAACACAGTATATGAAGAATATTTTTTTGTATAATAAAATAAAAATTTAACGAAAACTAAGTGTCCATATTATATTATTCATGTTTCAGAGAAATTATGTTTGTTCCAAAATTTTTTTCACGGCACTGTATGTACCTATATATATGAATAATTTTTATTTTGAAATTTTTAATTTTATTTACTCTTTTATGTATTTAATTTTCATTTCAAAATAATTTCAAACTAATTAATTTTTTTTTTGTTTTTTAAATCAATAATAAATTAAAACATTTATTTAAAATAATAAAAATGAAAATTAATTAAAATTAATTACTTATAAGTATTCCATTTAATATTTATGTATTATAATCTTCTGCATCAATTTGTTCAGTGTCTTCATATATGCATACATACATATGTCGTAAAGACAAAAAAAATATGTAATATATGTATGTACATATACATATGTATAATAATACGAATTACGATATATATGTTCCATTCATATATGTATACAATAGTGTATAATAGTAATGTAATTTATATAAAAATTTTGAAATAATTGTATTTTAAACGTATTTGAATTGCTAATATCTATATACTTATGTATATATATGTACACATATGTATATATATAATAATTTTGGAAAAAAAAAAAATAAAGTTAAATTAAATTGCTTGTTTTTCTTTCTTATTATATTATTTTGCTTTGAGTTTTTAGCTGTTGTCATAATATTATTATCACTAATCTAATGATATTGTACAAATATTTGACAAAGCCTAAAAAAAAAACAAAAAAAAAAAACCAAAATGTTGAATATTTTGTATCTGTATATGTATGTATGACGAGTAAATACATAATACATATTGTACCTGCCTGCATAGTACCAAAGAAAATTTTAACCATATGTTATTTAGGATATCCATACATTCACATATAGTACATAAAAATATTATATTTTGATAATATACGATAATACATAAAATGTATACATGTGTACATATCCATACATACATATATTGTTATAAATATGTTTGAATTCAGACAAAATGTATGGTAAACATATGATTATAATAAATGTATAAATACAATATTACTTATACTTACATGTATCTGCATTTATATGGCAAGTAGTTGGTAAAGCAGCATACAGACTTTCAAATTGTTTGTCAACCAGGTTGTCAACATAGCATGTTGTCAAACGTGTTGAAGCGTCTGTAGATAGATTGTTAGTTGAAATTTCAGGTTGATCAACGATTGAAGAAAAATCAAAATTTTTCGATTTTTTCTTGGTTGACAACCTAGGCTGATAAACAAGTTGTGCGCGTCTGTACCTGTGTTGATAACTTGTTGAAAAACATCATTTCAATTTAAAAATTCGTATCGATAACATCGATAAAAATGTAAATTTTTTCTAGAATTTCAGATTGAATATTTAAAAATATAATAAATAATACAGTGCTTTTTCTTTTATACAAAATAATGAAATATACATACCTAATAATGAAATTTGGAGGGAATTTTTCCAAGAGAAATTTAAAGATAAAAATAATAAAATATAGTAAAAATTTATCTGCATAATGTTTATTTTGTTATCTGAATAAGTCAAACAGAAAAACAAAAACTTTGAAGAAAAAAACAATATGCATGTAATGGACCTTTCAGGACGGAATCATTTAAAAAAATGATGTTTATGTTCAAGTTGTCAACTTGGTTTAGCGTCTGTGTGTTTTGATCGTCAACCCAGGTTGAAAACCAAGTTGAAAGTCTGTATGCCGCTTAACGTAAAATTATGGTTAATTAAAAAAAAAAAAAAATATTCATTTATTTTTTAAATATTGAATCAGTTAAGTAAATATATTCAAATAATACATGTACATTATATACCCTCCACGACACATTAACACTCTCACATTTATTTTTCGCATTTTGTTTTTTGAATATTGTATAACACAAACAAAAATTGTCTAAAATCATTATATTATCTGATATCTTGTGCACCAATTATCTCCGAAGTTACTTAACTGATTTCAATGAAATTTGAAACAAAGATACTTTGATAGGAATTGTGGTGCTTAACGGAGCGTTGTTTTTTTTAAATGTTCTTGTTTCCTTTTTACAGGGTGTCAAAGTTATCAAAATTGCGATTTTTTGGCTTACAAATGCACCTCGTACAGCAAACACTAATTGACAAATTTCTTTGAAATTTTGAATATAGAGGTAGCCTGAAGGATATTGTGGTGCTTAAATGTAGCACACTATTGATTTTAGGTCCTGAAATTTATTTATAGTTCTTAAAATAGGAGAGGGTGTTTTTTGAAAAATCGTTCAACTTTGACTTCTATTTTCATTCATTAAATCTTCATATTTCTATATGATTTTGGTATCAAAATAAAGTTTAGACTTTTCTGAAGAGTTTACACAAAAAAAATGTATAAAAATCTTTATTATATTTCCATTTTTATTAACAAAATAAAATTATGTTTTTTTTTCCATCAAAATATTCAAAAATCCATTTTTATTAGCACCTAAAAGGTATGCAAAGTCATTTTTTTAAAATTTTTGCATGTAAAATCGTTGTTGTTGTTTTCGAAATTTTTCAAAATCGAAACCTACTCTTAAATTTGGAGGAGAATTGACTGTAAATGTTTTTTTTTTTTTCAAATTGGTAATTGGGAATTTTTCAAAAAATTTTATGTGTTGCATGCAACTAGTCTAGTCATTCAATCACTACAATCAGAGGTATATATTATTGGCTTTCGAATATTTTGGTTCATGTACAATATTTGATCAAAAGTGAAATAAAATGTAGGGGTGAGAGTAATTAAGTGTCATGAATTTTATACTGTATATTATGTAACAAATATGTTCGTATACTCGTATATTGTTCTATTTCACATTTACTTTATAAAATTTCAATCAAAACTTAATTAACAAAAATTCTGTGATAAATTAGATAATGAAACTTTAAGAAAATAATATAGAAACGGATTATATAGGTATTTTCGAAATAAAATCTATCATACATTATTATAGTATCAGTATATGTATGAAAATAATGTACTTATAATGTACATTGTATAAATGTTTGAATTGAAATTAATTTACGTTCAATTATTATTTTATAGTATTTATATAAATAAGAAATACATTTGAGTATAAATAACAACCGTGATCATCATTATTCATTAATGTAATTATTATAGTAGTCAAAAATATATGCATATAGTAAATTTTTAATATTCAAATTTAATAAAAATGTACATATGTGTATATAAGAAAAATGCAATTTATATTTTATTAATGTATTATATTCTATACCTAGACCTACCTACATTATAGATACATTATAATATATGGCTAATATAACAAACGAGTATAACAAAAAAAAAAAATAGATAAAAAAATATAGCTACATATTCAACAATTCGAGTAGGTAAATATACAGGGTGTCCCGTTTCGGGTGGTCATCCGGCACACAGTAGATAGGTCTCGCCGAGACAAACAAAAAATCGTTCTAGAGGGAGGGGGGTAATCTCAACCGTTTAGCCGCTAGAGGGCGATGAAGATTTTTCGCACTGAATCTACGAAACACCCTTTAATAACTACGGTGTACTAGCTAGAAAAATCTGGTCTAAGAAAAATCTGAAGGAAACTCTCCCCTCTCTTCAATGATACCTTATATGCTTCTCTACGTTCTTTGTTTCAAGAGTTATTGTGCTTCAAAGTCAGAATTTAGTGATTTTTTGCCATTTTTTTCAGAGATAATACAGACTGTGGAAGTAAAGCGCCCTCTATCTTAATTTTTATTTAAATTAGCAGATAGCCCAGAATGTCCGCTTCATTTTAGTATTGTACAGTAAAGGTCTATCTCTTACCAATTCAATACCAGCGCATAATAAACAATATTTGAAAAGCCATTTTTTAATAAAATACGGTTCTTTGATATGAGTTTTACATGATTTTACATGATTTTACACAATTCAAACACTAAAAAGATAGAACGTGGAAAAAACTGTGAGAGATAGACCTTTACTGTAAAGGGCAAAAATGAAGCAGGTGTTTTGGGCTTTCTGTTTTTGTAATTTGAAATTAAGATAGAGGGCGCTTTACTTCCACAGTCTGTATTATCTCTGAAAAAAATGGCAAAAAATCACTAAATTCTGACTTTGAAGCACAATAACTCTTGAAACAAAGAACGTAGAGAAGCATATAAGGTATCATTGAAGAGAGGGGAGAGTTTCCTTCAGATTTTTCTTAGACCAGATTTTTCTAGCTAGTACACCGTAGTTATTAAAGGGTGTTTCGTAGATTCAGTGCGAAAAATCTTCATCGCCCTCTAGCGGCTAAACGGTTGAGATTACCCCCCTCCCTCTAGAACGATTTTTTGTTTGTCTCGGCGAGACCTATCTACTGTGTGCCGGATGACCACCCGAAACGGGACACCCTGTATACATAAATATACGTATATTCGCGTATATTATACATATATATACATAATGTGTATTGTTGTTGTTGTGTACATAATAGTCTCATATAATATAGATATGAAATCGGCCGGTTGATCGGTTGGTCGGTTTATAATACCATATACATATTCTATTTCTATATAAATCGTTCATTGTTTTTATTTTCTTATTTTAATTTATTTTTTTTTAATAAGAAAATTACGAACGATAATGGTGGTGGCGTGGCGATGGTAGTAATAGAAAATGTATATATACAGATAAAATGAAAATATATAGGTACATACGAGTAATATTGCTTTTATTGTCTGTTCTGTTATCTTGAAAAATTGTATAAAAATACAAAAAATAAACAGTAATAATGAAAATGAAACGAAGTGAGAAAAAAATAAATTTAACTGAAAAAAAAATAAGTAGATACATAGAAGATATTTACATACCTACAATGTATATTGAATTATTGTAGATACATATGCATACATACATATGTAATTACATGTGATATTAGGTAGTATTGTATATTATATAGACTTTTACCATCACTCCTCATAATGTTGATACGGCTTTTCAATAATTACAGCGTTGCAAATTTTCGCAATAAATTATTTTTTTATATTTTTTTTAATATTATTTTTATTACATTAAATATAAATTATTGTATTTGCATTATATACCTACATAATATTTTATAATAATTTTCCTTCAAAACACATTAGGATACTTTCCTCATATTTAATTTCGTAATTGTCTAACATTCTGATCCATATATACGTTAATAATATTGATCGAACTATTGTCTTATAGATGATGCATTTCGTTTTTTTTTTTGGATAGATATTTGAACCGGAAATGCTTTATTAATCCATTTATATAGTATGCCTTATTTGCAAAAATAAACCGTATATTTATTTCATTTTTCATATTATTAGAAATAAAATTGGTAACTCTAGACTCCCTAAGTACACGAATTCTGGCACTACTTCAAAGCTATATGAGCCAATTGTATAATGTTAGTTTTGTTTACAATTCTACAATTATTATGTACTTCTGATGATGCGATCATGATCTTTATTTTACATTCGTTAATCGTCAATCTCATGTTCGTTGGTTGGTGATCAATGTTTACAAATGCTTCTTTGACCTTCAATATTGTTCGAACAATGATATCAAGATCGTCGGCATATAATATGTTAGGATCTATATGGATTTATTAAATATCGTTCCACCAGTTATCACTTTTTCATCTCTTATTATTTTCTATAGGGCTATATTAGATAGCGGACACGATAATGCATCATCTTTGCATACATTTCAAATCTGAGTAGTACATTATATCCTGTAACTGGTATACGCATATCTTAGGCATAGCCCATTTACACATTGCATCAGAATTTTGACGATTTTTGTTCGCTAGAATTTTGACGAAAATTTGCAAATACGTCCCATTGCGTGTAATTGTATTAGCTCTAGTCTCTATTATAAGTATATATCTACATTTATTTCACTAGACAGAATAGATGTTTTCGATTTGGCGATTTCAAGTATTTGCGAGTAGAAAAGGTAAATGTCTGTGCTAAACCATTTACTCGCAGCTACTCATGGAAAATATTTTAAGTAGCTGGAAGGAAGTAGATGCAAGTAGTTGCGAAAAATTTTTGTGTCGTTCGTTTTAACAATTATTTATCCTAGACACATTTTAGTACTAGTAAGTACTTGAAATTGCCAAATCGAAAGAATCTAATATGTTCATCTGAATTTGAGTGAAATTTTGGTGATACACGCATAGTGCAAATTTTGTAATGTGAAATTGAATTAATGAAAGTTATGTTTCTTACTTTTTTACTTGTCACGGCACAAGAACGAATCGATCTAAAACAAAATAAAAAAAACTATATACACATACGTTTTATATTAATCCATTATTTGTACATACATACATATACATATGTATAAATGGACAGCCTTGTTTGACTGCTTAGGTTCGGGAAGAAGCGTCCTCCTCCACCGTAAATAAAAACAACAGATACAATATATGAACATGAGTGCGTACATACACATCTTTATATTTTGTAAATACGTGCATTTTGATATTTTTTCTTTTAAATAATTTTAATGCATATAACATATGTAATGTACATATATGTACATTATATGTACAGACGTAAATACATATTATGTTCTGTACAAAATTATAACATTTTTTTGTATTTATTCAAAGTTTTGTTTGAAAACTTTCAGAAGCAAGAAAACAAATAAAAAAATACCTTCAAAAAATAAGTAAATAAATGAATAAAATACTCGCATATACACGTATACCTATATATATTTATGTGTGTATACATTCTACATTAAATTATAAATAAATATCATTAATATTTTTGTTATTGCGATTTCAAATATACATACATATATGTACATACATAATGTGTGTGTGTGTGCGTGTGCATCAATAACAAAAAGTTCTTTTTTTTTTTTTTTGTACATTCCTTTCTATTTGATTTTTATTTGTTATATTTACAAACATATTTAGGCATGTATCTATAATATATGAATTATATTACATATTTACATTTTTCAATTTTTACATTTATTAATTTGTAATTAATATGAATTATATTTTTACAATAATATTGTAATGTATATAATATCCTACAGTGGCGAATTTTTCGATTAAGCGCCCCTAAACATCACTTGAAAATTCCGCCTTTTGCTTTAATATTATTGAATGCTTTATTGAAACTTCATATAAATAGGTTAACAGAAATTTTAATTTTATTTATTATTTTCTCACAATCAAAAGATGATAAAAGTTCAGATTCGATCGAAAATATTTATGTAATCAGAGCATTTTAACGATCTTCAGGCATCGTTTAACGAATATATGGGTTTTTAAAAATGTTTAAAGCATGAAAATGATATTTTTTCACTGTAGTGTAGTTTGTTATGGCCGGAGTATGCGCAAACAATTATCCAGTATGCAATCTCAACATTTGAATAAACCGAGTAAAGAGCTTATTTTGGTGCAACGATTTTAAAAAATCTATATAAAGAGATGTATTTTCGATACACATTTGTTTACAACGATCTTGAAAGTGCGGTAGTTCATTTTCGAATGATATACTTCTATAGGTCTCCACTTGTAATAGTTTCTGAATTTCATTTTTCTACTGCAAATTTCTTCTTAATCCAAAGTTTTAACTTCTGTAAGACAAGAAAATTTCTCATTCATAGTCCTTCAAGCAGAACATCTGAAAAATTTCTGCCCTGAAACGATCTCTTATTCAATGTCTTCTTTTCCTATTTGCTCATAAAAAGTCTTCATTTTTCATTTTCATTTTTCATTCTCCATATTTTTGGTGTTTTTTCTAATACATATTTTTTTCCAACTTTCAATGACATAAAAAGCATTTCATTTTTACGAAAAATTTTTTACATTTTCTATAATAAAAAATTAGGTAAATTTACCGGCCACAGGCAGCCGTTGCCACATTTGTTGTCTATGCATAAATCCAGTCCTGGTATTCTAATATAATTCTCAAATTTAATATAGTTATAATTATTTTTAATTTTTTCTTATAAAATGCACGATTCTTCAGTTATATTGTAATTTATTTTATTTTTTTCTATCGATACTATATGAATATTTTTATACATCTACATTTATGTATATAACTATGTATATGTATGTTTATGAATTTTAGAGAAGAATGTACGTGCCTATAATTTAAACATGGTTTTTAAATAAGAAAAAAAAAAATTAAAAATTCAAAAGAAATAAATAAAAAAATTGAACAGATTGTACATAAGTTCTCTATAGAATCGGTATAATGTTTTGCAAAAGTTAACGTACGAAGTGCATGTATATGCATCAGTGACATATACATAAACATAAGTACGTATCAACTCCGCCAATGACTCCGATCTTATAACTGACATAAAAATAAACATATTTCTATGGCTATAGAACAATTCAAAAGAATGCAGGAAATGAATGTGTCAAGAAAACTGTTTATGCACGAAAAGACAAGCTGATAATTCAAGAGAGATCTGGTATAGACCACCAGCACTACCATATAATATGAGATATATTGACCACTGCTTCACACAGTAATGTCACAAAGACATTAAGAGAAAGCTCGAATCACCGCAGATGAAAATGAAAATAATATAAGGCAGACACAGAAACTGTTTGGAAACAAGCTTTACTAATTATGAGGTGAAGGTGAATGCTTTGCACACATTAGGCTTTCTTAAAACTACTTTGACACTAGAAATGAAGAAACATTTTCTTGAGTTTTAATTAAAGAAAAATATATTTTTAAAAAATCCATAATTTCAGCCAAATATGAACTGAAGTAAGTTTCTGTATGATGATGATATATGTACAGATATGATATTACCTGCGATTATAACAATACATAATTAAAACACGTCATTATATACAATTATTTCTTCTTCCTTCATACCACTACAGCTGTAAGTGAACCAGGACTTTCTTACTATCATGTGTGCACCTACAGTTTAACGTGGATTATACGAACCACTGAGTTGCTGGTATAGAGAAGCAAACTCTTTTATATTATAGGGCTTAATAAGTCGATTTCAATTTTTATAGTTTCATCATTTGAAAGATCATCATACATTTACAACTTTTAGATAACTATAGGAGGTTATCAATTCTTACTATCTTGTGTGCACCTACAGTTTAACGTGGATTACGAACCACTGAGTTGCTGGTATATAGAGAAGCAAACTCTTTTATATTATAGGGCTTAATAAGTCGATTTCAATTTTTATAGTTTCATCATTTGAAAGATCATCATACATTTACAACTTTTAGATAACTATAGGACTAGGAGGTGATCAATTCTTATATTATGACGTCAGTGACTCTACAACCGTCCGTCACCATATAGAAACGTATTCTTGTACATATACGCGTACGTATACATATATGTATATAATGAAAAATATATAATTTTTACTGTTGTACATTAATTTTTCTTACATACTGTGTATACATAAGCATACGTATACATACATATATATGTACATTATATACGATGAGTATGTGATGTGATGAGTACTTTAATGAAAAAAATAAATAAAAAAAAAAAAAACCAATTTATAAATATAGATATTATTTTATGTATACATTATTAATAAATTTAAAATCAAAATTAAATTTATGTAATTAGCTAATATAATACGTACATTGTTGCTAAATTGTTCTCCTGTATAATATAAACATTATATATTTTCATCATATATACATATGTAGTAAAAAATAATTTTAATACATATGTATACATTCAAAAATATATATTACATTTTTTTTCTTCTGCTTTATTATTAATTCTGCCCAAGCATAGATATATTATACATGTACATATACATTTATGTATCTATTTATGTATAATAAAATCATATAGCGAGCGATATATGCTATATTTTTGTATTACATATGTATGTATATACGTTACATACGTATACTGTTAATGTGAATAATATATTCATATATATTTGCATAGATAAACATCATATATGTACATATATACATATTAACATAAAATTCTATATTTAGAATTTTTTTTTGTTCACAAAAACACAAACTTTCTTTAAAATGTTCGTCATTATTATATACAATTTTTTACACGTATATATATACGTAGATATATACGAATGTATACATTAGATAAATATATATACATACATATATGTATATATGGTATATGTATATAAATGTATAATGTATATTAAAAAGGCATTTTCCAAAAATTATTTTAGAATTTTCCAAAATAAGAGCTCATTTTTATTTTTAGTTTTATTTTTATTAATTTTTTATTAATTTGTTTTTTATTTTGCTATAATGTTGCTGTTATCATTTTTATGCATTATTTTGTTATAAAAAAAAAAATGTTACAAACGTATTATACCTATATGTACTCAGTACTATATATGACTTTATTATTATTATTATTATTATTATTATTATTTATTAAGAAAAGAGGTCAGTAAACTGTCTCTCTCCTGCCCATACCACGACCCTCCAGGGCCTTTTGGCAATCTTATTACTTATGAATTAAAGAAATCAATAAACTTAAAACTATACAATTGTTATTAGAAACTATAATTATTACTAATCTACTCTAAACTAGCTTAAATAATACCATCACCAGACCTACATACTAATTTTAAATTTATATTTTTGTCCACAACTCCATCATCCCTCCACACACCGTTAAAAATGAGTGGAGTGATGGTAGGTTTGTGAACAAGTGATCTTACAAACTATACATTTTGTCCTGAAAACAAAATTAAACTTAGCCTAAGGTTATTACTTATATGCTATTGGTTAACTTATGCTAACTTAACAAACTAAACTATACTATCTACATATCTAATCATAACTATAGGTTAATCCTATGAGTTAAATTTAAAAGTAGTCTTAACCTAAAGTTAGTTATGTTAGTTAAAGTTAATAAAACAAAAAGGTAAAAGAAAAAATGAATAATACAAAGCATTGGCACGGTATAATGATTGGTTCAAATCTTACTGTATAAGTCTAAGTTCGTCAAAAGTCTAAATAGGGGAGAGTTCTCCAGAAGCTCTCTCCTACTCATTGTCGCTGACCCTAAAGCTGCCAGTTTACTGTGTATTGTTGGACAGTCAAGTAAGAGTCTTGTCGCGTTTTTGTGTAGCGAATTATTACAGCAGGGACAGGTTAACCTCTCCCTAAGATTGAGTGGGAAGGGATGGATTAGCCTCGTATGCCCAGTTCTCAATCTGATCAGCGAGATCTGTCGCACTCTACCCAACGAGGATCCGAATTTCGGAGCTCTGAGATCGTGATTAATCTCCCAGTACTCACGTGTTGTGTCCGAACCAATTCCGAGAAAAGCAGCCAGCCACTATATATGGCATGTATTTTTGCTTATATACATATATGTATATTTGTACATCTTAACGGTTTCGTAATGTATAATCGTATATAATTATATTAATTTATTGTTTGATTTTTAGTTTACGTTCTATACACCCATGTTCTGTATTTCCACTTTTTCGAAATTCCACTTGCGAAAGTGGAATTGGATTGTTCTGCTATATTCTATATATTCTCAGAAGTGTAGCACCTTTAAGGCTCTACAAGCACTTTCCAATCTCACTCTAAATATTGGTCGTCAATACTAACTATACTATACTTCTAATATTTTTCAAAATTGTTCTCCTTTCAAATTTTTTTGGATCTTCCAATTCTTTTGTGGCCAATATTTATACAATATTATAAATATGAAAAAAAAAAAAAAGAATTTTTCAAAAGAATTTTTTTTTTTTTTTTTAAAATGAATTCCATTTCACATCATGTAACATTAAATAGTTCGTTGTTAATTATATTTTAATTATATAAGTATATAAAAGGTAAGTTAAACGTGAAAAGTATATTTTTAACTAGAAAATTTTTAATGCTATATGAATTTCAAAACAAATTATTGAATTGTTTTATTGTTTTCTTATTGTTTTTTTTTTTTTTTTTTTTCTTTTGCCTTGAATTAAATGGTAAATGAGAATCTTAAATAAGTAGTTTCGATATCTATGGAAAAAATAATTATTCATAAAAATTAATTATGTGTGGAATATGTATTTGAGTTAAAAAAAATATATAATATATTAGCTGTGTTCCCTTCACGTGAGCAAAGTACTTAAAAATCAGTTTGGTTTAATACTTCACTAAATTTTTATGTGTGAACTGCTCAAAAAAAATTTTCAAAAGTAGTTCACTCATACTTTGTAAGTAGTTACGTTATTTCTTTCTACCAGATGTCTTTTTAGTTTCAGATTATCCAATAGATGGAAATTGACTGTTTATAGGTTTGATTTCTTCGTATAAACAAATATCATATGAAGTGTTTTATTATAAATTTTTCAAATTTAAAGTAAAATAATTTTAAGGTTATCTTTTGCTTCACTTGTCAAATTTATTTATGAGTCATTGCTAAAATAATTGCTTAGAAGTACTTCGCTCACGTGAAAGGAACACAGCTATTATATGTTGTATAATAGCTGTAATGAGTTTCTTACTTATATTACGACGCGTCAAGAATGTTATTTTAATAAATCATCAGAGAATGATTTATTTGCATATTTGTATCGAATGACCGTCATCGTATCGTATTGTTTTGTTACTTATGTGCATTTACGGACGTTAGAATAATAAACCTAAATACATTTATATACCCATAATATAATACGTCAAACCCATTAAAAAAATGTTCACCACTGATCTATATATATATATACTCGTATATATAGATAAGCTTATTTATATACAAATATATACATATGTGTATAGATACTATTGCTTGTGTATATAATAATAAAAACCTTTAGTTATGCAAGAATGGTATGCAAATATGACTTCATATACAAATATCTACATATGTACCTAATGTTCGATGTTGATTCTCACTGCTTTTACATGCATGTATGTACATTTATTTATACTGTTCATTATAAATGTTCATTATATATTATATAGCTACACATATACTTAATCGTATATACGTACGTGAATTTATGTTATGAAAATTAACAAAACAATTTTTATTACATGTAGGTACATATTTTAGTATTATGTGTATCATATGTATTCATGTACATTTTTTGTATATTTGTATATATGATATTAACAATATTTAATATCAATTTTTTACTACTTCCTACATATATTACATTATACCATTTATTAATTTTTGTTGTTTTTCGAATTGAAGTAAATAATTTTTTTCTTTTTTTACTAAAAATTTTAATTAAAAAAAACCGTTCAGATGTCACCATTTTGATTGTTATTGAAAAATTTATAGTAAAAATTAACATTTTACTTTGCATTTGCTACAAATACATATATGGTTAAATGCAACAAACTATAGAAAATACGAATACATATTGCATACATCATTATATATCTGCATATGTGTCTATTAGAAGCAAAAGGGTATATGCTTTCCATGTTAATACGTTCTGAGAAAAACACGAAAAACGTTATTTATTTGTTATTAGTAGGTAGCGTCTGTAAATATGAAAATTGGTTTTTTTTTTTTTTAATTAGTTAGCATTGTGAAAGTATAGAATGATGTTGCAATTTTAATTAAAAAATGCATATATAGTATCACGAGAAAAGTTAGTTTGAAATTTGGAAAAGAGTATACCTTTTGAAAACGACTTCTGAGAAATGGTACCCTTTTATAAACTAATTTGTTAGAAAAGAGACCGTTTTTATACAAAATTGTGATTTTTTAAATTCAAATTTATTCGATGAAAATGTAACATAGAGGAAGAATAAAAATCTACAACATTTTGAAAATAACTTTTTGTATCAAACACATCAATTGCATTGGAATAAAGACTTTTTGATTAATATACTTATACATTAGTATTCACTGGAAAAGATAACTTTTTGAAACTAAACTTTTTTTGGAAAGGATGCCTTTTTGAAACTAATGTTGTTTTTCAAATCAATTTTTTAACAGTAATATGAGACTTTTTCGAAATGTATTAAATAAAATTAGATTCGGTTTTGAAAAATCTACAAAATGTGATATTACATATATAGTATACCTCATTTTTCTTATAAAATTGAATACATATACCATTTTGCTTCTAATAGACACATATATCCATGTATAAATAGTATTAATATATAAATATATGTACATATATGAAGTAATGTATAAAATAATATAATGTGATATGCACGTAATGTAATGCAAAAATATAATAAAAGTAATATAAATGTATAGATACTACCTACAATTAATAATTTTTCCTATTATGGTATTTACACGACTCGTGTGTAATATACGATATTATAATGTATAAAATATTTTTGATTTTTGATTTTTATTATTTATTTTGTAATTTCTTTAAAAATTTTATTTTATCTTTAATGAATAACGATAAAGACATTCTTATATTATATAAATTCATATTACATTACGTATATGTAACTACAATATAAATTTTTTTTTAGTGTATATTACATATAAATTAACATATACAAATACATATGTATTATTATTGTAATTTATATTGTACGTTATCAAAGTGTTAAAATGCATTATTCTATTATTATTATTATTTTGTATATCATAATGAAATGCATATTATTATTATCTGCTTAAAAATATAATATAAAAGTATACAGTCTCTCACATGAATATTTAGACAACTATTACTATAAGTGATTTAAACGATGTCATTATACATATAGTATGTATATAGAGGCCGGTCCAAAAACAGTTTAAAATGTTTCCGCATGTTTCTATGTATATGTTCGTAAAACTTTTGTATTCAAATAAAATTTTAATATTGAGATAGAAAATTTTGATTTTCAGAAAATTGTTAGAAATCTTCATTCGAGAATATATGAGTCATTCATTTGCAAAAATGTGTTTATTCAGAGGGGGACTTTTACTGTAAAATGCAAAAAATGAATCGGATATCTTAGGCTTCTTGCTTATGTAATTAGAAATTAATTCAGATGGCTCTATGATTCTACATTCTGTATTTCTCTGAATTAAGTAGCAAAAAATCACTAAATGCTGACTTTAAATTAAAACACAGTAACTATTGAAAAGAAAGGCGTAGAGGTGCATGCAAGGTGTCATTAGAGAGAGGGCCTAGCAGAAATCTGCTACAATCAACATATAGTTTAGTGCTTTATAATAATAAATGCTAACATACAATGACGGCATGAAGGCAAAGGCGCATCCAAGTATAGAAAATCTGCTGGCTATCGTATTTGAGCAATGTTCAAATTTAATTACTAGCTGCTAAAGTATAACAAGTATAAACAAATTTAAAGACAAGAATAATTATAAAATAAAGAGAAAAAGAAAGAAATCCTTACTTTATGAATAAGTATCACAACTTATAGTACAATTGACTTTGAATGGGTTTCTGAAATTATATAGCTGTAGCAGATTTTCTGTTCCAAACTATAGATGCTGCTTTGATTGTGTTTAGCACCTTATGTTGTTTTATGTGTATCAGTTATTAAACTCCCGTAAATACTCCGTCCGTATAGCCAGTATAACACATAAAAAAATTGTCAATTTTTAAGGTGCATTGAATACAAAATCTGTAGATCTGTATAAAACAACTCTCAATATTTCGTAGATATATAGAAGTTAAATTTCATTTTAAATTTCTAACTGTCAACTAAAAAAAAAAGACTTATACTATAATTTCATTCTTATAGAATACAAAATTATATGATCGTATTGTCTGATAATAATTTTAATCCTAAAAGATTTTTTTTATTATTATTACTATTACTTACTCATTTAATAATAATTATTATTGAATTTTAATTAAATTCAAAATTACAGACAAAATATAATATTTAGATCATTACATAGTAAATGTTATATATAGCTTTATGTCTTGTGATTTCATGTAAATACATATTATGTACACATTTTGGTACATACTCGTATATGTGTAAATGTAAAATGAGTAAAATAATCTTTCAGAATTATGTTCTAGATCATCGCATACAATATAAGCAAATTTTGGATATGTATATGTATATACATGCATGCATATATATTATTGCATTCTATACATACACATTCTATACACATATGTATGCATTCATTTTTGTTACACTCTCTGTTGTTATTGTTGTTGCACTATAAATCAAAATTATAAATCCCATAATAATAAAAATTTGTATTAAGTATATGGTGAACGTTTAAAATCCGATTATTATCATGGAAAATTCATTATTTTGATGAAAATCAGAAAACTATGTATACGTGTAGTGTATACATATGTACGAATACATGGATACATGTATTGTAATGCAATCATTCTTTTTTTTTTTTCTTAATGAATTTCAATTATAAAATTGATAATTAAAATTTTAACATAAAATATTTTACTTGCATGTAAATAATCTTTTGAAGCTGCATTACATACTCGCATTATTCATTCATACGTATACTATAATTTAATTATATTCGTTAAAATTTTCATTCATAATATGTAGCATGTAATTTTTGAAAATATTTTTTAACACTTTGTTTATTTATGTGTTGACATTGAAGCTGTAAGAGATATTATACACCTTTTACTGTACAGGGAAAAAATTTAGCGAGTATCTTGGGCTTTTTGCTTATTTAATTATGGACGTAGAGGAGCGTATATTAGATGTCATTAGAGAGAAGGGAGAGTTTCCTATACAAATTTCTTTCCGACTATTTTCTTCTAGCTTGTACACCGTAGTTGTTATAGGGTGTCTCGTAGAGTAAGTGCCAAATACCTTCATCGCCCTCTACCGGCTAAACCGTTTAAATTACATCTGTAGAACTGTAGCATTTTGTTTGTCTCGATGAGACCTATCTACTATTTGCGGGTTGACCACCCGATGCCGGACATCTCGTATATGCAAATGTTTTTTTTTTTAAGTATACATAATACATAGGTACTTTAACAACTTAATTTTATACATATTAGGGTATCGAGGGTTAATATGTGATATGCTTTCTAACTGCAAAAATGAAATTTTATATAGGAGAAGTAAAAAAATGATTTATATTTTTATATTAAGCTAAAACTATTTTTATTAGAAATTTTTGTAGTTTTCAGAATTTATCTTTAATACAATATGAAATTTTTCTTCTTCTTCACTTAGCACTACAGCTTTAAAACCACATCTCTAGATGAGCCAGGGCGGCATTCATCGAAATGATTAAAAGTTATCAATATTATATTTAAAAATTGAATACGATGAGGAATTATATATGTACATATTTTTAAATATACTCCTACATAGATAATATAATAATTAAATACAATATTTTTATATAATTACCATATAAAATGTTACAAACATAATTTCGTAAAAATTGTATATAATCACGAAGTATCACAGATTAAGAGATGTGACATTATAACTGCCTATGTTGACATACCTAATTAATGCGTGTGGAATAGGATACAAGCGATACGAGCTGACAGATACAAAAGAAAACGTAACGTACGCAACGCATTGCTATATGCAATTAGTATACATAATGTCATAAGATAAACTCGGTTACAGGAAATAAGGCCGAGTGAAATAAAGCCACCCCACCCCGGCTTTATTACCTTTTCAAATAAAGTCGAACATGACCTTGTTATTAACCGCAACATCACAAATAAAGATAATGTAGTTATACTGTATTATCATCTTTGCATATAATTATATCACATCACAGAACCTTTTCTTCATTTTGTAATATAAAAATACAAACAGCTGACATGTTTGACACACATGTTCGACCCGAAAACGAAGTTCGAAAACAAATTTTATCTAGGTTGATGAATAAACTAAAATTGTATCCGGCTAAAATAATCTGACGGATATATCCATGTTGGTGAATACTACCTTAAGAATTTTCTATACAGACACACACACACTATCAAATTTGACTTTTAAATAAATGCACTGACACACACATGCACATTTGGGTAAATTTTATAGTTTGTGTATGCAGCATTTGTAGAAGGCAAATTTGATAGTATGTATGTGTATTTCTGTAAAGAAAATGCTTAATGCACACACTATCAGATTTGCCTTCTACAAATGCAAATAAAATATAATTTTTAACAATTTTTTGCTTATCTTTTCAAATTTTGGTAATAAAACCGATCGACATTATTTCCGTTTTCAAGAGGAAATAAAGCCACTTGAAAATTTTCAAAAAAATCGGCTTTATTTCCACATTGAAAAGGTAATAAAGCCGAGGTGGCTTTATTTCTCTCGGCCTCAATTTTCGGTCACCGATTAATCCTCGATAAATTAAAATATATATGCATATATACATTACATACATTTATGTATGATGCATAATATAGTAAACAAAAAAACATAAAATATAAAAAATTTTATATAATTGTTTTACTTTTATTAATTTCTTTATCAATACCTATATTAAAATAAAACGTAATAAAAATCGAGTATATATTATGTACATACATTTTATACCTACATATGTACATATTTCATCGGTTTAAGTAGTAAAACCTCAATTTTTATTCAATTTAAAATCGGAAAATACATAATTTAAAATTATTAAAATAAATAAATTTCCACTAATTATTTCTTTAACTTTCAAACAACTTTTAAATTTTTTGGAAAAGTCATTAAAATTGTAACTAAAATTAAGTTTTTTTCTTCTCCTGAAAAGAAAAGGAAGTTTGTAAGGCAGATATATTTTATAAAAATTATTACATACAAACATGATACATATGGTACTTCATATATGAAATGAGAGTTTTCCTCTTTTTTTTTTTTTTTTAATTTTCTTTTTGTACATCTTATAATATTATAATTTGTTATTATTTATTTGTTATTATTTGTTGTTAATGAATAATTTTTGATTTTATGTATTATTATTTTATTATTATTGTTATTATTATTTTTTTTTTTCGTTAATTTCATCTTTAAACAATAACCAAATAAAGATGACAGAGTTTTCCGCCAACATAAATGCTAAATATATCATTGATGACTCAGCCAGGTGGTAATAGATGCCAATTTTGATTAGACTTGACTGTATATACATTATACTACCATATAGTGATACTATACTACCTATATACTCATATAATTAAATAATTTTATTAATATTGTTGTTGTTACAGTTTTTTTTTTTTCGTTTATTTTTCATGTTTTATTTGTTGTTTTTGTTTTGTGTGTTTTTGGTATACCATAGTGGTGATGTTGATGATGATGATGATGAAAATACGATGATGCTGTTGTTAGTACAGTGGATAAATATTGTGTATATTTATTTTTATTTTCATTTAATATTACCTATGTATGTTTTTTTTTTTTATTTTTCAAGCATTTATATAGAAATAGAAAATCATAATATGTACGTTTATATATATGTATTTGAATATATCTATGTAGTAGTATATTTACTTTACTTTTTCATATACATGTATATATAGGTACATATATATATGTATTATTTTTTTCTTGGCATTATTTAGCTGTGATGCTTACTCTTACTCGTATATATACATATTAAAATTTACTAGGATAAATACAAATAATATATGTTTACATACATAAAGTATATTCGTCGTTGTTCTGTGAAATGTCACTAAGTCCAAAATTATGAAATTTTAAGTTTCAAATTCAAATTAAAAATCAGTAGTTCTCTCATTTCATAAATTGATTAATCTCAATGACAAATTATGTTGATTAGTTGACGTTTTATTACTTAAGAGATAGTTGTTGTTGTTTGTTAGGGGGGAGGTATGAAACCAGAGCACTCAGACATAACGCTGTCCATTGTACTCGAAGCCCCCGTCTATAGTCAAAATTCTTCGTTGCTCTTAGATAATGAAGGAGTTCCACTTGACTTTCAGGCCCAATTTGTTCGCGTCTAATGACATCAGTGCTGAAAATGCGCATTCTAACAGAGGAAAAGGCCAGGCACTCACACAAGAAGTGTTCCGTGTTGTCCTCCTCCTCTCCACAAGAAGCACACAGTGCATCACTGATGACTCCTCTAGTAACGAGATGCTTTTCACAGGAATTATGCCCTGTAAGAGCGTTGACCATAGCTCTGCGGTCATTCCTTCCCTGTTTAAGTAGAAAAGCCGCTAGAGCCCGGTTTGGCTTTTTGATAAAGCGCTTAGTTTGCCTACACTTTGGGAGATTTTGCCATAGACTCTCATGCAGATTACCTGTGAGTGCATCTATAGCACTTCTTACCACAGTCGTAGACACACCAATTACTAGTTCAGGGCCTATGAAACGCGTTTCGACGCCTTCTTAAGAGATAGTAATTTGTCAATTTTTTAATGGGTTTTAATCCTTTTTTGGGCTTAGTGATTTCTCACATTCAAAAAAACATAATAAATCGCTAAGTCCAACTGGACATAATTTACTAAAAATGAACTTAGGTATTTTCACATTCTCAGTATATTCTAATAGTGCTGACAGACAAAAATTTCCTTTTGGATTTAGCGAAATTAGTTTAGAAAAAGCTTTTAGATAAGAATTTGTATACTGACAGACGAAAACTGGTTTAGTTGTTATATTTGTTGTATTTTCCAAAAAAGCTCTCAAAGAGTTAAACTACTTGCATTAAGTGGTTTAGGCTAAACTACTTCTGAGCGGACTTATCCAAACTGATTGCTGACAGAACAAGAAGTTTATTCACTCTTAAGCTAGTTTAGAAAGTTTCTAAACTCTGATCTCTGTCACTAGAATAATCCTTACATAGGAGGACTTATGGCCAGTTTCACAATGGAGGTTTAAAGTCAAAGTTAACTTAACCCTGAACCCCTCATTCAGTTTCACAGTTGACTAAATTTTAGTTGACTTTAGTTAACTAGAGTTTAACAAACTTTAGTTAATTTGAACTTTAATGAAAAGCTCACAATGAGGGGATATTATAATTATATACTGATTATAACTGCTGGAACAGAATGTGTAGCCACGTCTAGCTGCAGTACGGCTGTAGGCTAACTGTTCTCTGACTTCTCCTTTTTAAGTTATTTTAAATCTTACCCAGATTTTAACCAGTAGATTTTGAAAGTTTAACTTTTGTCGGTATTTAGTTTCCATAAAAAGTTTAAACCCGTACTGTGAAACTAGCCATTAGAGAGTTTTCGCAGATGAAAATATTAAGTTTGGAGATTCTTTTCGCATACATATATATATAGCTCATTTTTAGCAAAAATGAACTTAGTGATATTTCACAGAACGACGACGATATACATTATATTATGTATGTATGTTTTGTTTAACGTACATCATATATGTATACACATTACAATTAATACACATGTACATATAATATGTATATATAGATACTACATATGTATGTAATTTAAACATCTATGTAAAGATGTAAATTTTTAAAATTCGAAACAAAATTTAAAAAAAAAAAAATGAATTTATATTTTTACAACCATTTCAATTCTTTAATTTCTTTAATAATAAAACATATTTAATAATTATTATTTTAATGGTACACAAATATGTAATAATTTTTCAAATAAAAATGTAGTACATTATTTAAAATAATAAATTGTGTACATTATTTTATTACATATTATATTTTTTTATTACATATATACATACATATGTGACTATATGCATATATGTATGTAAATTCAATTACATATGTGCATCTGCATATATGTAGTATATACAATTAGATATGCACATAGACGTACATATATGTACATGCTCGTATGTATGCCCTTCATTCATATAGTGCATATATATACGTATATACATCAATATTTACATATTTTACATGAACGCATACATATAAAAATGATTTAATGTTTGTGTAATACATATTTTCATTCTGATATTTCAGAGTACCTACCTATATCTATAATGTATGTAATGTAAGTACATATGCGAAAGAGTTTATTATACAAACACATTGAGACAATAATAATAATTTCACTATGATAAACTAAAGAGTAAAGATATTATAAAAATGATCATCAATTGAATAATATGATATGTGCGTAATGCGTACATATTTATATTTATACACAACACAAATGTATAGTTACCTATACGTTTTCATATGAATCGTGCTTAAAATGTATCTATATACATAGAATGTATAATTTCATTATTTATTATTTGTATAGTTGTATTTGAAAACAAATTTTTATATTTGTAAATGTGTAAATGGATGTATGTATATGTACATATAATATATTATATACGTTTTTATATACATTTATACTAATATATAAAACATAAAATTATACATAGACATTATGTAGATATTTATAAGAATATATAGTATACTGAGAGCAAAGACCCTAATAATAACAACATAAAGATCTTGCGCTCGCATATTATAATAATGATGAGGAAAATGTCAGATAAAATTCAAGTTTTATGATAAATTTGAAAGCTAATTGTATGGATGCACTTGTATTTTAGTTAAGAAAAGAGTGCTATTTCACCATATATACTTATGTACCTAATTCTCATTTAATTTTCATGGCGGCGTTATAACAAATTGATAGTACAGTATGTACAGTACTTACATGATAAATACATTATATGGATGTACATATGTACATCCATATGAAAACAAAAAAATTTGTACTATTTGGGTTGAGGAAAATGTTCGCTCCTTTTACAGGTAATATTGGAATAGAAATTATTTTTGCATAATACATATGTTGAAAGTTATACTTAACTTTTTGCCATTTAATTTCATTCTTGTATAGAACTTGTGGAATTTGTGGAAGGACTTTTTTGAATTGAGTCCTATACATTACTGAAAGAGTTTTCCAAAAAGGATCAAAATAAATGATAAACGAACGATGCTAATTCAGAAATACTATATACGATCCCGCAGCTAAACTATCTCATTTTTTGTCGAATCTCTATAAGGATATAAGAAATAAAATTTTCTTTTATTGTTGATCAATTTCGACATATTTGTTTTTAATCGATTGTTTCAATTCTATATCAGTTATTGACTGACAGTAACAGTTATCGCATAATTCCGGCGACAACTACAACGTAACGCCGAAAGTTCGCACAATTCGGGCGCAACTGCAACGTAAAATATATATGAATTTTATACATTTTTACTTCTTGCGAATAGATTATTACTAGTGCAAACTCCAGGTCGTGAATGGCTGAGACTAGAGTGAAAGAAGAGTCTATTTGGGCGACAGCGTAAAGTTCAATTGTAAAAGTCCAATTTAATTAAGGTAGAACTATAATCGACATTGCTGACATAAGCTATGACATATGTCGTAGCCGAACACAGCCAAATCAATGAGCTAAACTATAATTAACATTACCGACATTCGTTAAAAATTCGTTTAACATAAGCTCGACATAAGCAGTACGATCGAGAGCGTACATGACATAAAAGTAACATAAGCCATAAGCTCATTTTGTGAAATTCGTATTGCTTATGTTTAGTATGTTATCTATGTTATTATAGTTAACCAAATGTTACGTTTTAACATTCGTTATTTTTTCTTATGTTTGTTATGTCAGGTATGTCGATTATAGTTGGGCCTTTACTGTATACGCTGTAGTTGTCGCCGGAATTATGTGATGGCTGTAAGATGTTAAATCGAACATACAGTCCGATGTTATAAGTAGTACAAATTTCCTCACGAACTTATACGGAACATTTTGTACATTTTTCGATGATTTTTGATTCTGATTGTATATAATGTATTGTAATATTTTTACATGCAATTATTTTAAATATATGTATAGGAACATATATTATGTATATCACATCTTCTTTTTCTTCTTCTTCTTCTTCTAGTTCTAATCCTACGGTACTAGACTCTTCAGAGAACCTCAAAGAAAATGCGTTGCCATGCTGTCTTGTCCAAATAAACAGTTCTCCAATTACAGAAATTTCCAAACTGTTCAGGTCTTTTTGAACTGAATTCCACAATCGATTTCTTAATCTTTCTCTATAGGTCTTTTGTTGAGTATAATGTTTTCTTGTAGGGGTCTTGTTCCTCCATTCTGCTGATATATATGTTGATGTGGCTCAATCACCTTAATCTACTGATTTTGGCAAACGCAATAATATCCACATCTTCAGATATGCAGAATAAATTTTAAAAATTAATAACATTCTTTTTTGAAAACATAATTTTTAACAAAATAACAAAATACTCATACATATATAATAAATTATATATATTTGAATTATGTTTTATTCAAAATTGTTGTATAAGAAAAAGTGGTAGACAGACGAAAGTGAATCAAAATAATCATTTATTCAATCGTCATTTGTTTGAATGATATATGATATTTAAAAGCTTCCTGACACACGACACATTTTTAATGATCATTCTGGCTATTCATTTATATGTATTTACTCGTATAACTTTTATTATCAATTTTAGTTTTTACTGTCAATTTAGCGACATTTAATCTACAAAATCAATTTACACTTATGTACTCGTACATAATATTGATTTTAAGCAAGTAAGCGATTCATTGAACTGACAGTGACAGAAACTCAAATGATTCAGCGTAAATCGATCGAAAAAGTTTTATAATTCGATGCTTGCTTATTTGGCACCCCCCGCATTCGATACAGTATCAATTGTCTTTTTTCGAAATAACAAACAAAAAAAAAAAAAAAACTTCAAAGAAATAAAAATTAAAGTTTGAGATCTTATCATTATAATACACGAAAAATTAGCTTTTATCACAGATAAAAATCACTATTATCTGTGCTTTTATTGTACTACTTACATACACATATTTAAATGTATGTATATTTGATTCGATTTATTGATAAATTTTTATTGCTTGTTACATTATTATTATACTATTTTCAGAAATTGAAGTCAGTACAGGCAAGATAGGCATGCTTTTCTATATTCTTTCACATTGCGTTTGTATAAATCTGTCTCGTGTGTGGGGTGATCAGATCTCAATTTCAATCAAGACAGAGATATATTATTCAGAATTTCCTACAAAATATTATATGTGAAGTTATCAGAAACTCATCGGGTAACTTTTCCCATAAGCACAATACTGACTTCGATTTCTGAAAATAGTATAGTTTACAATATATTGTGCTTATATTTATGAAGTAAGAATGAATAACACTCTTTATAATACTTTTGATACATGCGATGCGGCATTGCTTCAATGTTCCCATATAATGCTACTATGAAAAGGACTTATTCAATGTAATTTTTCTATCACACATATACTATCTAAGTGTGATCCTCCAGTTATACTTTACTGTCCTTTGTTTGAGATTGCCAGAATTCCTTTACATGCTTCTTTGTCGTGGGTTATTCTGTGTACGTTGCCTAATCACTTCAATTATATTCATTCATTCATTCATTCATTCATATTGCACTACTATATTCCAAATCGAGTATTCGCCTCCTGTAGACTTCGCCTTCAAGCTTGCCAATTTCTTAATGCCGTTCTCTATAAGTGCGATCTTTTGCCTTCTATTTCGACGTAAAACGTACTTTACATGGAGTACACGTATTTCTGGCGCACGTACTACGTCTCCTGTCCAGCGTAATTTGCTCAGTCTTTAATATGAATACTTTGCTTTAATTGCTCCTACATATAGGTATACAAATAGGTTAAATTCGAAAAATTTTATTATATTCTATAAAACTATATAAAAGTGTAAAAGAAATTAATATAATTAATAACGTTAAAAAAATCTAAGTTCTATAGCGATAATATCTTATAATAATATAAGAATAAAATAAATAAATTGCACAATAATTAAATTGAAATCAGATTAACGCAACGATATGAAATGTAGCTAGCTATAGATAGATAGGTAGCTGTGCATAGAATAATAATGGAAATGGGAAAGCCAAAAAAAAAAAAAAAATTAATTAGATACATCATAGATACATAATAATACTCTTCTTCTTACGTCTTACATTCATATATAAAAAAAAATATTGTATATAATATACCTATGTATTTGTGTGTAAATAAAAAAGATCAGTATTATACTAATATTATTAAGAAAATATCATAATATGTATATAGGAGTCTTTATCACGTCATACAAAACATCATTATTACGACGCGAGTATTATGATCATCAGCGTCATCATTACCATCATGTGCATGTACATACGAGAATGTATATATTTATTATATATATTATATTATAGTATATTCCATATACTTAATGAATATGTATATAAAAAAATTAATACTTAAGTGTACATATGTACATACATATGTAGAAATGCCTGATTGTATGTATGTATGGTGTATGTATTACTTACATCCCGCACAAAAATTATTTTCACTATATACATATACATAAATACAAACGATATCATTTAAATAATCTACAATTTGCTTGTAAGAAATTTAAAAATAATATAAAAACAAAAAAAACAAACGAAAAATTTTAGAAAAAATTATAAAACAAAAATATCAAAATGAAAATTTTATCAAAAAAAGAAAAAAAAAAAAATAAAGAAAAAATTAAAATCGTATATTTACTTTTAAATATACACACACACACACACACATATAAATATACAAATAGCATTGTATGTATATTTAATATTCTTTTATTTATATACATAAATACATAAATTTTATGTTTCATTTCAATAGAGGTATTCACGAATTGTTGTAAGAGTGTAAAAAGTGTAAAAACATACACCCAAATCTTATACACATTACACTATATCGTGAACGCACACCATACCAAACTTTGTATTGAAAGCAAGCAAATTAATAACATAAATGTCCATCTAAAATATTATAAAAATAAATTTAAACAAAATTACTTTAGCATTTAGGGCAATATGTTCACATACATATATATAGGTATTAGCCTGATACTAAGAACAGATCGGTAGCAAAGTCATTTAAGACCTATTGTTGTAATTTTTGTTTGAATATGACTGTACCTTGACTTCTATATTTATTTTAATATAAACTTTGACACTTGCAAGGCTAACTAAAATAAAAATAAAAAAAAAAAATTTGACACTTTAATATACAAAAGTTTATATTATATATTTCATTTTTTTCACACAATTGTCAAACTCAAGCTAATACGCTAATATACCACTACTAACTGGTATTACGCGACTGGTAGTAAAATCAAAACTAATACGCATTTGAACATACAATTAAGATTAAGTTCATCTAAGTAATATCTATGTAAATATATGGCCCTTATTAATGTCAGAATGGCATATACAATAACAATAGTAATATACATCGCATATACAATGAGTTTTGAGCATTGTAAATTTTTACAAGCAGTGTATAGATAAAAATTACATTGAAGATGTTTACAATATATACATAGGTGTAGGATTGCACAAGTTTACTTTACACCGTTTACAATGATACAAGACCAAACCGTGACGTGAATACCCTTATAATTTGTATTATTATTATACACATTCTCATTTTGTGTGTGATTAACATCATCATCATGTTTTATTTTTTGATAATTTAAATTTTATATTACATATATAAGTTTCTATATACATATACATCTATTACACAGATACATGTTATTAAATGCGCTTATTATTACACATATAAGTACATAAATATAGTATGTACACGTTATGTATGTATGTATGCTATAAATATTTTGATTTTAATTTTTTTTCTTGTTTTTTATTTTCATTTCGTTTTAAAAAAATTTATTTATGTTCGTTATAATATGCATACGTGTATAACGTGTACATGAATTTACCTACTACCTAATACATATACATATGTATGTAATGTACATTATATATGTAAGTATGTATTATATTTATATTGAGATACATAATATAAGACTTATAGATATTTTCTTTTTCTATACATACATACATTCATATATATATATATACTTAGTATATTTTCTTTTTTGAGTTACAGTGTTTTTAGTGTTTTTATTATTAAATGTATTTTTAAATTTTTTTTTTTTTTTTTTTTTTTTTTTTGATTTTAGCTTTTGTTTTTTATTTTTATGTTTTGTTGATTTTTTGATTTTTATTTTTGGAAACATCATATACATACATACACACATCCATACATACTATATATATATTTTTTTCGAGGGTTTGTCACGTATTATACATATAAGGTTTTACAAAATATACATACATAAATATGTACGTAAGTATATGCGATATATGAAAAATAATAATGCATATATATATATATTTTTATATATATGCATGTATGTAAGTACGTTCATATATGCATATAGTATATGTACATATGTAACACGTACGTATACAACTCTGGCGCCTGCGGATTTCTCATAAAAATTGCTAGCTTAGTCGTGTATTATTATTACATTTTTGTTTTTTGTTTTTGTTTTAATTTTATATTTCATTTTATTTTTATTTTTATTTATTTTTTTTTTAATTTTCATTTTATTTATATTTTAAACTTTTAACTGAAATAAACGCCAACATAATATATGTATACATAATCTACATATGTATATACATGTATAATAGCAGCGCTATTCATGTATGGCGTCGAGCATATAATGTACGTGTATACATTATACTAATAGATTAGCTACATATCTCTATACTATATACTACATATATCTGATGTTACATTCTGATATGCATTCAATAAATTTTATTTCTCGATATGATATGATTTTATAAAAAAAAAAAAAAAAAAAAAATAACATCACAATGACAAATATTGTTTGTATATTTATGTAAAATTTTATACCTTAAATCCGATCAGATTTATTAATAATTTAATTTTTGTACATTATAGTGATGATATTTCAAACACACTCACAGACACAAATTAATATTCATTATTATCCCAGACGGGTAGGCAAGTAAATTACCGAACCGATGCTGCAACTAGTTTCTTTAAACAGCAACTAGTTCTACTTTCGATTACTGTGTATGGAAATAACGCATTACTTTTACACGGCAATGTTATAGGAGGTAAGCAATCGCCTCCACTCTGCATTACTCTGAACTAGTTCGGTATTTAGTTGAAAAGAAGTTATTATGGAGCTAATTACTGGTAATTGCTTACCTAACTATTTATATGTAAGTTATTGCCATAGGGAACTATTTCTGGAATCAAATAAAACACGACTATTTTATAAATAGAAGTAATAATTAGGTATTTATTTTATAGTTTAAGATAATGTAATAATAATATACGTTAAAGAACATTATAAATTATTGAATTTTTTTTTTTCTGAATGCACATATTCTTAAAATGTCTATTTTTAAACACCTTGAATGATTTTTTTTACTTCCTTCTTGTACTGTTCAATGTTGTATTTGTTTTTATCAAGCGCTTCTGCAAAATTTGAAAATACTCGTATATCACGTTACTAAAATATTAAGTTCTTACTATGCAACATATTATTGATTTTTTTAAAATCTTTGAAAGAATATTTTCCATGGAGGCCATCGAAATTAAAATTTAAAATGATGCTTTCTCCAAACACTTAATTAAAAATGAATTTTTAACTTTAAGCACAACACCAACAAAAACTATAACTTGACTATACCGCACTTATTACAAGAATGAGTAAACAAAAGAATTTTTTAGAACGCATTTCTTTAATGGAATTTTTTTCTCGTGATTACGTCATCCTATTTAATGCCCCTGCATTGTTCTATACATTTTCATATCAACTGGTTTCAACATATTACATTTTTGCATTACTTTTGCGGAAAAGTAATGAGTTACGGAGCTACTGCCAATTTGAATTTGTAAAGCTGCTACAAAGTAAGGTGATGTGCGGTGAAGTATGCATGCATTACAGAACTAGTTACACTGGTAATGACTTTCCATTTCGCTACTGGGACATTACCGCTTGCATTACATAGCATCAGTATCATTGTTCGGATTACAATTGCATTACAATCCACATTACTTTTTTAACGAAGTAATGTATTATTGAACTACTTTATTCGAATTGGAGAATTGTGAACTAGTTACAGAATTGATTCTGCCAGTAATGCCTTACTAATTCACTACTGGGATTATGCGTATATTATGATTGTTTAATTATTATTTATTATATTGATGGTTTGTTATTTTTATAATTTATTTTTGTTTTTACGAATTTTAGAATTTTGATTTTTTTTTTTATCACAAAATCATCAAAAATATTGTGGTTTGAGAAAAAATTGTTTTGTTCCTTTAATATAGTTGATCCTTCTTCTTCTACTTCTTCTACGGCCATACAGTCCTTAAGAGGACCCTTACTTTTGCGAGGAAAAGCCATCACTATTCTCTATCAGTGGATTTAATATACTTAGTTGATATTGGAATAAATTGTTTTATTGCATACCTATACTATGAAGTTGAAGTTGAAGAAATTTAATTTAATCAAAAATATATTTTTCATTAAGATCTATTTAGACCTTTTTAAAATTTTTTGTAAAAGTATAATTTTATTCTCGTGGAACTTCTATTTATATGTAATATAGCATTTTCAAAATTAAATTCAACTTTTTCCAAGTTAAATTAAACTTTGTCCAATTTAAATTAGGTTTTGTCAATTTTTAATTAAACTTGAAAAATATTGAAAATGTGATTGATACATGGATTATTATGGATAATGCCAGAATCCATAAAACACATGAAAATATAGAGTTAATTTCATTGAGAGTACTCGGTTGGAAAGTACTTGCCACCATATTCTGCAATGCTCAATCCCATATCGAAAAAGCATAAAATGGACAAAGTTTAATTTAAGTTGAAAAAAGTTGAAATCAAAGTGAAAATGCTATATTTTTATTTGGACTATGCTTCAGCTTCTACTATTCGTTAATCGTTTTATGTACAATTATATCATTATAAGTTGCAGTATTTCAATTTAATTTGATACATTTTACTCAATTTTACTATCGATGACGTAATTTAAGAGAAAAATACTTTGTCTTTTACAAAAATCGATCATACCTTATAGAGAGTATTCTATTTATATCTTGTGGCAAGTGTTCATACAGGCCAGGCCTTCTTTTAATTTGAGTTTTACATTATACTATAATAAGAGAATTTTATGAAATGATTGAAGCAAATGATAATCGCAGGCAGCACTAAGTCAAAACTATATACGACTTCCACGGCTGCGTGCGCAGCTATATACTCTTACAATTTTTGATGAATCTCTGAAGATACTCGTATAAGAAAAAATACAGTATATCAATATACATTTATCTAAGAATTTTAGATTTTTATTTAAGATTGTAGTTCCTGTATAAAGATCCTTTTCTATTTCATTATAAATTAAAATGTATAGGTAAAATATATATTTTCGATTTTCGCAATGTCCGAGTCGTAAAAATTCATTACTTGTCTTGTAATTGTGAACGCTAAAATGGTGGTCTTTTCTTTTACAGTATATGTATACGTGCACTTTTTTTTCGTCCTACCTACTGCGATTTTAGAAAAACAACATGTACAATTATATAGTTTTCCTTAATAAATTCATTTTTAATTAAATTTTAAATTTATTTCAAGAAGATTTTAAAGCAATTTTAAAAGAAATAAAAAATTAGTAATAAATTTGAAAAAAAAAAAATGTTTGCTATCTCTCCATTATAGTTTGTATATGTACAACTATTTTCAGTTTATATAGGTAACAATAATTGAAATTTAAAATCAAAAGTAAAATTAATTTTTTTTTTTTTTTATATTAAAAAATAATTTTCATCATATACATATATGTATGTATATGTATATGCACATATGTATGTATACGTTCATATAATAAACCTTCATTTTTTCTATATAGCGTATAATATAGTATCTTTGAATACGAGTACAGAGTACATATTTATGTGCATAAAGCAAAATGTTGGCGTGTTGATTTAAATAACATACATACTTACATTCTCTATAATATTTATGCACCTACATATATTTATGCAATTTGCTGGCCTGGCGAAAAAAAAATAAAATTTTCTGCGCTACGCTAAGTATTAGTAACCATATTAATGATTTAAAACCAAAACAAAATGTGATGATACGGAACAATAAATATATACGAAAACATATAAATAAATTAATTCTTCTAGATATAGTACATGTACGAGTACATATAAAATTTTTTATACACGAGTGCATATACATATTTACATAGGTACATCATATGTAATTTATGTAGGTAATCTACATATTATATAGCGACTATAGCGAGTGTTGTATGTTATTTTATATTGCTTTGGCTTGGTGTATAATTTCTTCGATATATGCAACTATACTCATATTGTATCTTATACACTGTATTGTCTATCAGACATAAATATATAAAGTTCAACATAATTGGTTAAATTTGATATTTTTATAATGTAGCTAATATATGAGGGTGTAGGTGGTGTAGATATATAATATAATGGCGCAGAACTTATTACAGCACCATAATAAGAGTAAAAAAAAAATCTAAATAATAAAATAATATATGTTTTTTCATAATATACTATACTATATCTAAATGTATACGTAGCGTTTGAACAGTAATTTTAGTCCATAGAAATTTATAATTATTTTCAAATTATATATACAGGGTGTTCTGTGTTTTTTTTTAGCATAAGATTGGTCACGTTCACGTACAATTTTTAATTTAAATAATGTGGAAGATATATGGTTTGTTATATAATATATGAAGTCATATTTTCTTCTTTTATATACGTAGAGACTCCAATGAAAAAAATAACAATTTGGACACTATTTAGATACATATGTATAGTATGTATGTTATGTAATTCCATTAATATATTTTCAATTCAGTGAAGCCTAATTTACAATGCAGCGTAGAATACGTGCTAGATTAGATGCGGTATTCACGATTTAGCGTAGATAACCATATGTATTGATATATACATTTTTGATGTTAAAGACACCATTTTTCGTTTCAATAAAAAACTTTTTCATTTAAAAATAAACCATTTTGTTTTCGTTTCAATAAAAACTTTTTTCATTTCAATAAAAACCTTTTTCATTTCAATAAAAACCTTTTTCATTTCAAAATAAACCATTACTTCTTGTGATAATTATACAAATATATAGATATTGTTAAAAAAAAAACTGATTTTTACTACTATATATAAGTATTTTGCAATGAAGATGGTTTATTTTGAAATGAAAAAGGTTTTTATTGAAATGAAAATGGTTCATTTTGAAATCAAAAAGATTTTTATTGAAATGAAAAAAGGCGTTATTTCACATCAAAAGAGTATATATATATTGTTAATATATTGAAATTGTTACACAAGCTTTCAATATAATTTCGCCATCTATCGTCGCAGTGTCATATTAGAAATACAACACGATTATAATCTCAATTTCATATTCTGTTGTAATCTGGGATCTGAGCAGAAAAGGGATAGTGCAATAGAATTTCTTGTGTAAAAATGAAGAAGATATGAAGAAGATCTAATCTGATACTTATAATCTATAAAATCTACACTATATGGATTGTAAATGTGATCTATAATATTTTGAACCTTCGATAAAGGTGTAAGTTATCAATGAAATTGGTTTTTATCTCTCTTTTGTTTTTACCTTTCTTTTGTTTCTTACACGAAATTATAGATATCTGCAATATCTGGATCACTATATCTAATTGAAATTAAAATTGCTAAAGTAGTGTGAAATTATAGTCAATATTTCTAATTTTAATATTATTTCAATTAACCAAAACTTTAAATTTAATTGCTAAAAAGGTTATTAGAAAAATTCCTTCAAAATTTTACTTAAAAAAAAAAAAAAAAAAAAAAAAAGGAGAAATTCAGTTGAGATATTGAAAATTCCAGTGTCGATTGTTAATTTAAATAAAATTGTATTTAAAATTAATTATTTTGCTTTGCATTTTGAATAGTGTTTAATACTTTTTCATGAAATTTCACTTTCATTTAGCCGTTCTGATAAAAAATATTTCACTTAATTCTCCTCAATAAAAATAATATGTACGAGTATGTATACCAGGTAACATTTAAATGCTAGATTGTTAATCGTGTGAATGTGTGTCATCATATTGAATATGCTAGGATGCTAGTTATTTTTCATTCTTTAGTTTTTACTTATTTTTTTATTTTAATTTTATTTTATTATAATGTGGTGTGAATATGAATATGAATAAAATTTTTAATTCCTTATTTTTTTTTTTTTAATTAGAAATATGTATATTTAATTTAAATTGCTATAACAACTGATAAATTCATTTTGCATACATAAAAAATTTACCGTGGGTTAAATAAGTATGTACATATGCTTGTATGTACACATATATTTTATTTTAAAATTAAATAATATAATATGGATATAATGAAATTGTTTTTTTAATATCCATTCTTAACATTTAATTTTTATTATAAATTTTTTCATCATAAAAAGAAAATCTTATTCTTCGTTTGTTCGTTCGTTCGATGGAAAATTCCTCAGTGTATTTATATTATTTACCCATATTATAATAATATTGTTTTATTATTTTCAAATCAAAAAAACTGGTATTTTTACAATTGAAATTAACTTTTATAATATGTATATCCAATAACATACATACATACATACATATGAACATATACCAGTCCAGTATGTACTATATATACCATAAGGCTTATAAGTCGTTCGTTTATAACTTTGAAAAGGTCATGATTCGAGACTGGTGTAATTACATGCATTATGTATTTTAATTTTTATTTCTTCATTAAATATTTTTCACAGTATTATATATGTATATGTATATATTTATACATTTATTTAGTATTTATACAGTACAATACTGATATACATACATATGTATCTAAATACATATATTTTTGTGGGTAGAATATTCTATACAATGCACATAATTTTATTATACATATTCATATCATACGTCACCGACAAAATATAATAAGGTTCGATTTATGAGTACTTTGCATGATTATATATACGTATACATATAATATAGAGGTGCACATAAATGTACTTCTTTGTATAGTAGGATAGGTAGGTATACCTACTTTATATTGAGACATTATACATATTTTTTTATGTTTTAAGTTATGATGTATATACGAGTATAATTACATATACTTGACAAAAATCAAATGAATTTTTTCGGTGTCATATAGAAAATTTAAAATGCATATTTTTTATGATGGATGTATATGTAGGTACATATGTATGCATGCAAAAAAAAGAAAAAAAGAAGCAAAATGAAAATGAAATAATATCCAAACATAAGAGTATAAAATGTACAACAACCATACAATAATGTTAGTATTGAAATTCTACAAGTTAAATTATACCTATATATGTTTTCAAATAATAATAATAAAAAAAAAAAAAACATCATATTTTTAAAGAGTTTTATAATATAAAAACATATATGTACGAGTATATGTACGAAAGGAAAATGAAGAAATATGATAATGAATGAATAAAAATATGTATATACAGTACATACAGTACATATAATACAGTGAACATTTAAAGTTATTTTTACATTTTCAAATTTAAAAATTTTGGATATTACTTAAGTTGAAATCGAAATCAAATATAACGAACACATCTTTTCATTTTCAAAAGAAACCCTCCATAATGTTTTTAATATTATTCTGAAATTTCATTTTCATACCTCATATAACTCTGTTCATTCACGCAAGTTAATATATAGAAAAATAATTAAAATAAGTCTCAAAATTACGAGTCAAAGAATATTATACTTAATATCTATCAAAAATATTTTTTTTTGATTTTCATGATAATTATTAGCATTTAGCATACGATTCGGATTCGAGATATCTGCTATCTTGTGCACCAATATTATCTCCGAAGTTACTTAACCGATTTCAATAAAATTTGAAACATAGATACTTTGATAGGAATTGTGTCCTTGAATAGAGCATTTATTTTTTAAATGTTCTTGTTTCCTTTTTACAGGGTGTCAAAGTTGTCAAAATTGCGATTTTTCGGCTTACAAATGCGCATCTCATACCAGCAAACACTGATTGACCAATTTCTTTGAAACTTTGAATATAGGTATAGCCTGAAGGATATTGTGCTGCTTAACGGGAGGACATTTTTTATTATAGGCCCTGAAATTTAGTTATAGTTCATAAAAAAGGAGAGGGTTGTTTTTGAAAAATCGTTCAACTTTGACTTATATTTTAATACATTAAATCTTCATATATCTATATGATTTTGCTATCAAAATAAAGTTTGGACTTTTCTTAAGAGTTTACACAAAAAAAAAGAATAAAATTCTTTGTTATATTTCCATTTTTATTAACAAAATAAAATTATGTTCTTTTTTTTTCATCAAAATATTCAAAAATTCATTTTTATTAGCACCTAAAAGGTATGCAAAGTATTTTTTTAAAATTTTTGTATGTAAAATCGTTGTTGTTGTTTTCGAAATTTTTTAAAGTCAAAACTTACTCTTAAGGCAGACACTTTTAGCTCTATTGCAATATTTTATTTATGAATCTAAACTTTTTCCGTTCATATAAATTGAATCTGCATACCTACATATTTTAAAGATGAATTTTATAGATGATTTTTAGATACCAAATTTTTTTTCACCACTAATAACGTTAACATATACATACATTCATATTATAGTGAAATCAACTATTTATGTACATATTTTATTTGAAGAATATAATAAAATTTTCTATACTACATGTACGAGTAGTGAAGTAATGTATAGTGAAGAACACAACATCTTTATTTGTCTCAAGAGTTTATTATATTGGAAGGAAGATACAGAGATTTTCACAAGAAAAATTTTGAAATGTACAAAAACTTTTTATGTTCACTGTATGTTTTGATGATGTTAATCGTACAAAAATACATTTTTTTTTCTTTCTTTTTATACATATTGAGTTGAGAAGTTGCAATTTATTTTTCTTTTTCATATAATATTCACTTTGCACCAAGTAAATCCACTAAAACTATACATATACGATAAATAATCATATATACATAGATGTACATACATACATACAATTATATTATACTATATATATTAATTTAATGCTATATGATTGTGTTGTACGGTTACGTACGTTATATATGTACTTTATTGTTATTTTTTGATGATGTGTGTTGTTATATCGCAAAAGTGCTTCTTCTACATATTATAATAATATTATGAATTTTTTTGTTTTGTTTCTTGATTAAATTTTATAGTTTCTACGTGACAATGTATATGTAAACAAAAGCAATATTATTATATAAATAAAGTCGTATATACTTACCTCTATAGATATATACTATATGTAATATACGATTATTTAATCTTTCTTTTATAAGTTCATATTATACTTATTTTGTACTAATATGTATATAATATACTCGTATATATGTATATATGTAGATATACATATTCATTTTATATGTATGTGCATATGTATGTCAATTTTTGTATGGCTTTATTAGTTTTGCATAAAATAAATTTTTAAATAAAATAAAATTTCACGTAATTTTAATTACAATTTGCATTAGTATTACATACATAGTACATATGTACTATATGCTTGTACATCTACAATATAAACATATATGTAAATGCATACGAGTATAATTGTATTCTCGTACATTAATGCATTAAATTATATTCTTCGACTGCTTCACATCTTTATTCTTCAATTTATATACTGCTCATGAATTGAGAAATAAAAATTTTTCATTTTTATACTTATTTATCGATTAACGATATGTTATGTATACATATGTTATGTTATGTACATATATTAGGTATTTTACTTGTACCATACTAAAAAAAAAAAAAAAAAATATCTTCTCATAACTTTTTCATAAATATAAATATATCAGAAGTAATAAATACATTATCATTATTTAAACATTTTTTTTCTTTTTCTTTACAGTAGCTAGTATACGTATATGTAATTTTTATAACATTTTTATTTTCACTTTTCAAAAATATCTATATCTTAAAAAAAAAAAAAACTAAAAACATGCACATATATATATAATTTCATTTTTATAACGAATTTAACTTTATAACCATGTATGATATTTCATTATTTTCACATTATTTTTAACAATTTTTTTATTTAACTTCTTTTTGTAACGATGAACGATTCCACTCTATTATATAGAGTCAATTATTTTGTTTATTAATTTTTCATCTTTTCATCTTTTAAAAAATTTTTGATTACCCATTTACATATTATATAATCAATCAATTATGATTGTAAATTATTGATTGTAATGAAATATTTACGAGTAATACTTATTATTATTATTATTATTATTTTTTTTTTGATTTTATGAAGAATATTCCAAAAGAGGACATCATTGAGTATTTAAACATATGAACGAGTATAAAATTATTTTTCAAATACAAATAATATTGATTATTTATATTGATCGTATATCACATAGATATTCTGCACCCATATTCTGAAAAAAGTCTATAATTGGTCATAAGTCATAAAGTTATAGTCACAATGAGAGTGTGGTCTGGTAAATCACAATTTGTGATTTGTTTTTTTTTTTTTTTTTTTTTTGTATTCTGCGGCAAAAAAGTCACAATATGCCAGAGTCACAAAATTGTGATGTGCCATTTCAATCGTCACAAGAATAATTTTAAGGTTATGTGAAAAATATAAAGACTGCGTGAGCGAATTGAGAATCTTTTCAGTTAAGTTTCCTGTTTACTTAAAGTTGACGTAAATTGCATAAATTGAATTCGCACACCTAAAAAAAGTACCAAAGGGAAATAAGTAAGAAAATTTGACGGAAAAGTAAGAAAATCTGTGAATTCGCAAACGTCCAAAATATAACATTTTTCTTGAAAAAATTTGACGTTTCAAATTGACCATTATAGCCTAAATACAATTATAATACAAAGCGACGTACGACAAGCGACAAGCAGATGATTAGGTAATGTCGTTGCTATGTATTAAATAAGGCGATAAAATCGCTTTGTCTTGTCATTGTTCATTGCCATATGCACAGTGATTTGTAAAAGTCTACATACACCAATTAAAATTCAGAAAATTGAAAAAAGTAATATGATTATATTTTCAAACAAAACAACAACACAAAACACACAGGTTATATTGTACAGCAATGGATAATTTTCAATCTGCCTCAATCGTTCGACACAAATCTTCTAGAAAATATATGGACAGAACTATAAGGAAGATTCAGGTATAGACAAATATCGAACAAATTACAACTAATGTGGCTGGTAATTGAAGAATGGCCAGATAGATATTAAACTTTCATTTATTGAACTGTATGCAGACTTTTGCAACAGGTTTTCTAATAATAAAAATTAGATATAACAAATGGATATTTTTAACTGTATTTTTAATTGTTTTTTTTTTTTTTTTTTTTTTTTTTTAAGTAAATTTAATGTACATTTATTATGATAAAAGAAAAAAATTGAACTGCAAGCCTGTCGTGTTACTTTTTGTCAATTTTCTTGCATTTTAATTGGTGTATGCAGATTTTTTCAAAACACTGTATGTATATCATATACATCATACACAAATAAACATTTTTTCTTTCATTTTCAAATTCAAAAATTTAAAACATAAAAAGTAACTGAAATTTTTTCAAAAATGATTTGTCAAAATGAATTGAGTCTTCTTCTTCCCAGGCGGCAGGCGACAAAATTAGAAATAGGTTTTAATTTTGTCGCCTGGCGATAATATCGCTTGTCGTTGTCGCTTTATTAAATTCAATTACATACAACTACATGTATTTAAAAAATTTTTGACATATAAATGTCTTATGTCGCTTGTCGTACGTCGCTTTGTAGTATAATTGTATTTATGCTATTAAGAGGTGAAATTTTTGTGATTTTTCCTGTGATTACTTATTCAGAATACAAAACAGCTGATTAATCACAAGAAAGCCAGTCACAACAATTTCGTTGTGACTTGTGATGAGTAACAATGCTAGAATAAGGGCGGGCATACTGTTGATAAACACGACACTGGGTCAACTATCCATTTATTTAATTATTAATTGGTGAAATTAATTGACGTCATTACTGCTAGTATATAATGTACATATAATGAATCAATACATATAATTTCAATATAATTAGTAGTCAGTTTTGATTTGAATTTTAGCACTATCATCATCATCATCATCATCATCATCATCATCGTTAACATTACTACAGCTCTAAGTGAGCCAGAATTTTCATCAGAATGCTTTCAAGACTATCTTACAAGATACAAGATATGTACTATCATGAATACACCTATTTACCTGTTAATGTGGATTGCCAAACACAAAATTCAGTCTCATCTTATACCATAAGTATGTTTGTTTCTTTCCTGCAATAAGAGAGTTTTTTAATGTAAAAAACAAATGATAATCAGACAGTAGAATATTAAATCAAGTCTATATGCGGGGTGGATGCATTAAAATTTCCTAGCCAAATTCTGCCAACTTTTTTTTTTTTTTTGCCGAATATAACCAACAATTTGTATGGCTTTTAGTATTCATGATATGGTCAATGTTAGCTTCTTTTTATTTTCAATTGGTTGTTTCAATCCTTTCAATTGCTGGATGGCAGAATGTTTTGTTTACCAATCGGAAAACACGATACAATAATAATTTATTAACAATTAAATAATTAGCAGTAATTAAATTGTATTTTTATGTTTGTTTTTTTTTTAGATTTAATTTTACGAAATTTTACCTTTTAATTGTATGCATAAATGTTGGGGATATATAATTGGATAATAAGATACTGTATATTGTTAAAGGTATATATAGTAATGATAAGGCCCGATTTTCCCCAATATTAAGTTTTTCCTTTATAAAATGTTTATAATTAAATAATCGAAATTTTATGTTACTTATAATTGTATTTTTGTATTCAAATCTCTATGCATATAAAGAGCGTAAAAAAAAAACAAAAAAACAAAAAAAACAAACAAACAAAATGCTATAAAATGCTATAAAATTTTGTGCAACAAGTGCCTAAAAATTGATCGTATTATATACATTTTAACAATGAGTCATGTATCATAAAGTAATGTAATATTATAATTTGTTGGCAATGCAATTTGTTCAAACTGCTCTCCCTATTTCTGGCACTGTAAAATTTCAATTTTATATGCAACGGGAAATTTTGTGAAAAAATACTATTCTTGAAATAATACATTTTTAATATGGAAATATATTTCCAAAAATATTTCATTTGCAATGATGTTTTTTTTTTTTTTTATTTACAATAGAATTTATAAAAGTAGTTGCATTATAAAATTTCTGAATGTCCAGAAAATGAAGCAATTTTATCGAGAAGATTTCTTGTAGTCCAGGTCAACATAAATGCTTTGTACGTTAATGACAATAATAACGAACGGTATGGTTTGTTTGAAAATAATGGAGCTTCTGAGTTGTATCAGAACAGAATCGATTATGTCTGTTTGGGTTGGGTGGGCAGAAATCCCGATTAAAATATTCTTATTTAAAGCTTTGTGAAAAAAAAAAGAAAGAAAAAATCATCTCAGAGAGGAAATAATGTGATTAATCTAATAAATTTTTATATTATATAATAGTTTTTTTTTTTTTTTTTTTTTTTTTAAATATTTATTGATGTGTAAATGTAAAACTATTAGCAACAATGAAAAATTTTATATGTAAGTATATTTTTAAATCTTCAAATTTCTATATATGCACGTTTTTATTTGCAAAGACTGTATTTTATATACACACATACGAGTAATTTATATAATTGTATCATTTTTGTTATTATTTTTTTTATTTTTTTATTTTTTTTTGGCTTCTGTTTGTCGTCGAAAAATATGTATGTATGTAGTATATACAATATATATAATACACGTACAGATACATAAAACAAAAATAAATACAAAATTGAAAGAGAAATAAAAAAAAAAAAACAAAAAAAAAACAATACACACACATAAGTCAATAATAAAAATAAAAAATAAATAAAAAAATAAATAAAATGAAAAACACACTGTTTTGTCCTTAAAATAGATATACCGTGTCTCTCGTGAGACTTGACAAAATTATTTATAGATTTAAAATAAAAAATTAATTTCGAGTAACGTTATTCATTAGTCTGTAATGCTGGCTGGCGCCTGCTATATTCTGGTCTAGGTTTTTCGCAATAGATATATTTTTTTTTTTTGCTTATTTTTGAATTGTTCATTAAAATGTATTTACAATACATTTATACAACTAAATTGTATATAATAATAATATGTATATACACACATGCAAGTAGGTATGTTTAAATGTATATATATGTATATATGTATATGCATATGTAAATACAATACAATAAATATTTCATTAAATTTAAATCACTTTATGCTATATAATACAAGTTTATATAGTAGTACATACGACTACATATACATAATTATACATTCAAAGATGCACATAATTTTTTATTAAAAAAAAGTAGGTATATATACAAATTTCACTATTACAATAAATTATTTGTATATTATGTGCTTGTACAAAATACAACGCGTTTTTAAGGAATTGATATGGAATGGAAATGAAAGTATCAGAGATACATCAGAGGTACATATAAAACTACATACATTCCAAAAATTTATGTGAATATATATAGTATATAGGGGCTTGAATAGCTCGATAGTTTGTGGCGCTGGTCTGGTACTCTTGAAGACCCGATACGAATCCCAGCCCAGCCCAGCAAGTGCGCTACTCTCGCCCAAGCCGATCATTAATTCCAATCAGTCAGTCAGGGCAATGTACAGTACATTGTACAACTGCTTACTGATGATAAACTGGATGATACATCTGAGTATCTGACAGAATTACTGATCAGCGAGGTGAAATAATGGACTTAATCGTGCACTTATCCGTATGTACTTAATATCCATAAATGTTGTATATGTATATATATGTATGTATATTTTATATATATAAAAAAAATGTGAATATTATAATGAGGCTTATAAAAAATGTATATATACTTATATTTAATACATTTATACAGTCTTTATAATAGGAACGTGTTAAAAAATTTTTAATACTGATATATTACGTATATATAAATTTGAATATTCTCTTAAACACTATTTAAGAGTATAGGTTTCGAGATATCTGCTATCTTGTTCACCAATTATCTCCGAAGTTACTTAACTGATTTCAATGAAATTTTAAACATAGCTACTTTGATAGGAATTGTGGTCCTTGAATGGAGCATTTTTTTTTAAAATCCTTGTTTCCTTTTTACAGGATGTCGAAGTTGTCAAAATTGCGATTTTTCGGCTTTCAAATGCGCATCTCATAAAGCAAACACTGATTGACCAATTTCTTTGAAATTTTGAATATAGGTAGCCTGAAGGATATTGTGGTGCTTGAATATAGCACATTTTTGATTTTAGGTCCTGAAATTTAGTTATAGTTCTTAAAAAAGGAGAGGGTTTTTTTTTGAAAAATCGTTCAACTTTGACTTTCATTTTCATACATTAGATCTTTATATTTCTATATGATTTTGGTATCAAAATAAAATTTGGACTTTCCTGAAGAGTTTACACAAAAAAAGTATAAAATTCTTTGTTATATTTCCATTTTTATTAACAAAATAAAATTATGTTTTTTTCCATCAAAATATTCAAAAATCCATTTTTATTAGCGCCTAAAAGGTATGCAAAGTAATTTTTTAAAATTTTTGTATGTAAAATCGTTTTTGGTTTTTTTCAAAATTTTTGCAAATTCGAAATCTACTCTTAAATTTATTAAAATTTGACATAAAAGCAGAAAGACAAAAATATGGCTTCAAATTTTATCACTAAACTTTTACGGAACTATACCAATGTGAACTTACTGCATTTGTGCAAAATAAAATATGCAGAAATTAGTTGCTTTCTTAGATCTAACTCGGTTCATAACTAAAAACATTATAACTCATCACTCAAATTTTCAATTTTTTTAAGCAATGAGTCAAATAATGAATCGATTAGATATCTCAATTTTGAAATACTTATCGAATGTTCATACATTCTCACAATCCATATGTGGCATTTTACGTATATGCTTTCACGTCTCCTTATCCGTTGCGTAAGTTTACAATTTAAAATGAATACCCTCATTATGAAAGTTAAATCAAAACAAAAATAAATAAACCGCGTATTCTAGAAGGACACATCAGAAAGAGCTACATAATGTATTTATATAGTACGTACATATCTGTAAAATAATTGTCAAAAAAATAATAAAATCGAATGAGATAAAATAACATATCGCATGATTATTGATACAACAACAACAACAACAACAACAAAAAACGATTGAATTGCCGATTAGAATTATTTGCAAAAAAGAATTTTATTAATATACAAGTACAATGGAGGAAATTCACATAAAATCAATGAATTTTGTACAGTGGGTTATAAGTTTAAAACACATATAATTTTTGTATATTATTTTCCTTTTTTCCTCATACGTTTCTGTTGCAAAGACTGTATCTGTATGTGTAATTGGTATAATATACTTATGTAAATATAATATTAATATGAAATGTATAATAGTAAATGATATATGTACATATATAACTGTTTTTAATGTTTTACTTTTATACGTATATTTTTAAAAAAAAAAAAATTATGTATGTATAAATATTTTGGAAATTATCCAAGAGAGCACCTTGTACAAAATATAATACATATTATAGAATTACTTATATACTCGTCGTATTTCGCACTATTATATGTTTGTATACATATACAATTATTCATGCACATATTTATATATAAGAAAAAAAAATAAATATCAATTTAGAATAAGTAGTATAGTATAAGAAGAAATATTCAAAGTTTATATCCTCATCATGTCATAAAAACATTTTCAATTTGATTTTAAGATAATTGTGTAGTGTAGTAATATTATATGTGTATATACCTATAGCTATATTTTTAAATATTTTATTTTTATTTTTATTTTTATAATAATTTATATTAACTTATGTTTTTTTAATTGGCAATAAGCTAAGCAATACATTTATGTACCTTGTCGAGTAAGTTTTTGATTTTATTGATTGAAAAACCATATTTGAGTATGAAACGAGAAAATACATATGTACTCTATTTTGAAAAATTAACAATATCTATATATATAAATGAAAATGAAATGAGATATGTTGTTTGAAAATATGTTTATACTCGTATATCTAAGTATATGCTCATAAAGTTGTTTATACAATTTCCAGTACATATACGTATATTGGAAACTTGATAATTTCAATTATTATATATTTTTAGTGTTTTCAATTTTTGATATTTTCAACACCTAAAAATTCTTAATACATATACTTGTTTTTGATTCATGTCGCTACAACAATCCAATGTGTAAGTCTTTGGACATGAGGATATTTCTCAGATAGACATGTCCGCGTAGCGTTTACTTTTAAGTTTTGCACTTTCAAATTTCTAATAGATTTTTCAATTTCATCTTTCAAATTTAAGTCTTGATCTTTCAAATTATTTGTCGTCTCCGCAAGTATAGGTTCTTGATCCATAATATTTTTTTTTTTTAACAGGATCGTCTAACTTTTTTCGCAATATAATCTTCAATTCAATTCAGTTTATATTCTTCATACAATTCACAATTTATTGCATGTCTGTCTTCTGACTGCATCATTTCGTCGACTTTTGAACTATAGACCATCGATTTTCTTAAAAATTTTTTTTTTCGAGTGTCCGCAGTACTGTAATCCATATGATACTGGGTAGGATAAGCGATTTGTACATTTTATTTTTCGGAAAAATTCGTCATTTTCCTGGATTTCATTAGCTCGTAGTATATGATTTATTACCAAGTAAAATGCATCTATGGATTTCTCTATCTAAATAATCTTAAGAAGGAATTTTCAATTTCAGTTTTCTCTCTGGTATGTTCATAGGTGTATATATGTATTTTTACGTATGTATATATGTATATGCATGCATGTGCTTTGTTCTATTTTTTATGTTGAAATTACATACATATTATTTATTATGGTTATTTTTTTTTTTAAATTTAATTTTTTTATAAATGTATATACATACTGTATAAATATACTAAGTATATTACTCGTACATTATGTACATTTTGTACATTCATAGAAATATAGTGTATGCACAGGTTTTCAATTTCAATACACATGATATAAATATGTGCATGTGTTTTGGGTATTTTGAATTTAATGTTTTGAAGTAAAAATGTTGTCATAGTAACACATTTTCATTTAATGAGTAATTAACATGTAGAGTTACATATAAACAGTATCGTTAATAAGTATGGGTATTTAATTAATTTTTTCGATAAAAAAATTACTTAATCATTAATAATTCATTTTTCTTCTTTGTTTGTTTTTTATAAGGCGATGTGATAATACTAAAAGTTTCTTTAACTGATGTTCTCTTTTGCAAAATCCATATATGTATTATGCCAATAACAATATTATTAAAGTCGTCGGTCAATCAGAACTAAATTGATTCATGGGTATAGATCAGTATATTTCTTTGAGAACTTTTATTTACATTTCTATATGAACTTGGATTGGCCACACTTTAAGGAAGCTTCCAAGCTCGATAGCATGTCAGACTTTGTAATAGAATCCTGAAGGCAATAGATCTAGCTAGAGGAAGACTACGCAACACATGACAACGTACGATATTACAGGAGGCAGCAGTAATGTGAATAAGAAATGGAAGGACGTGTGGAATTGCTGGCTAAGAATCGGGTGTCGTGGAAGTGGTTTGTGTTGTCCTTCTGCTACTTAAAGGAGTGATAGCACATAATAATCTTCATCATCATCATCATCATCGTCAGCTCTACAGCCCTTGGTGGGCCTTAGCTTGCTCCAAGTTCTGCTTCCACTTTACCCTGTCCCGTGCTGTATTCCTCTAGTTTCTAATTTTGATGCGCTTCGCAGGTCTTTTTCTACATCATCTATCCAATGAAGTTTCGGTCTTCCAGGTTTTCTTTTACCATCTGGTGTGAATAACATAAATTTTTTAATGACGTCGCTTTTTGATCTTCTGGCAACGTGGCCCAACCATTCCATTCTACTTATTTTTTTTTTTTTTTTTTTTTTCTATATTCACGTCGTGATACAACTTGTACAACTCATTATTATATCGGATCCTCCATTGTCCATTTTCATTCATCGTCCCATATATTCTCCTTAGCACTTTTACATAATAATCTACATTTTTGAAATTCTCGTTTCAATGATGGTTCTGTGGCAACGAATTTTTAGGTGTATAATATAGATCTATAATCTTAAAACTTCTCTTTCATCAAACATAATATTCGATGTTTTTCTCTGAGAAATCCCCAAATTACATTTCAGAACTACTTAATTTCATCCCTTTATTTATTCACATTGCTGTATGCATAATATGGATTTTTATAGTGGGATTTCCTATACATATATAGATTTTTTTTTACTTCATTTTTTTCATTTATATTTCTGCTATGTATAATTTTTTATTTAAAAATAAATTACAATATGGGAAATTCCGAAGAAAATTTACATAAGATTCATACGTATGTTCATTAATGTAGTATATATGTATATGTATGTACCTGAAATTCTATAAACAATATTGTATTTCGTTTTTATATGACTTTTAATAATAACAGTACTTAATAATTCAAAAGAATATCATTTATGTGTTTTATTTATCTACTTTTTCGTTTTTTTTTTTGTTTTTTAATTATATGAAATGAAATATTTTTCCTTTTTGTTTTAAATTAAATTTAATTAAAAATTTTCCTAGAATTTCAAATATGTACATATGTATATGTATGTTCTTATATATTAAATTTATTGATAAAATTTATGTAAATAATAAAATAATGTATATTTAAGAAAATAATGTGCAGGGTTGGCCATATTCGACAAAAAGATGTTTTTTGTTTTTTTTTTTTTAAAATCTTTAATATTTTTTTAAGAAGATTTGTGTACATCATTTTTTGAATATGATATCTCTTAAATGTCCGCATTGAGCCTGTACGGCGAATAGTGTCTGTTTTGCGCTTGGTTTTCCATCGTTTTATTATTTCCAATGTTTTGGGCTAATATGGTGGATATTTCCTATCGGATGTTGGCCCTAAGTGCTTCTCTAGGGTTCTTGGCTTGTTGACATAAACCTACGATTTCAAGTAAACCCACAAAAAGAAGTCTGGAGCTGTTAAATCTGGCAAACGAGGTGGCCAGTCAAAATCAATTGTTTTTTCAAATTAACAATTGTTTCAAAAATTCGATAGTGGCTTGAGCTGTGTAAGGTGGAGCGTCATCTTGTTGAAACCAGAAGTGCTCCATACCAACAATTGGCATCAAAAAATTGGTCACCATATCGCGATAACGCTCCTGATTGACGGTAACCAGTTTGTCAGCTTCATCTTCGAAAAAGAACGGCCTGATGATCATATCAGCGCAAACACCGCACCAAAAAGTCAAAAAAAAAAAAAAATCAAAAAAATCAAACGCTTCGGATTATAGTAAATGCCTCACCAGTTGAAAAAACTTTCATACAAATGTGGTCGCGGAAGACGTAGTTTTACACTTTCTTTATTTTTTTCCATGCACGTTGAGTTTTCACAACTGACTTGTTTTGTTGAATGTAAATTTCAACAATCTGAGAGCTTTCGCATGGTGTGTACTGCTCCATGGTAAAAAACTTCTCATACTGGCGTTTTAAACATGCTACGTCATGAGTTGATCTAACATCTCTGTCAAAAGTTACAGTGTTACCAGATCTTTTCGTCGAATATATTTATATATATATATATATGTATATATTCCATAATATATTTATATGTGAAAATATTTTTAAATTTTTAATTACGAATTTGATTAAATTTTTCAATTTAACTTTTATGCCATTGACACATATATATAGTACCGATACCATGATATGAATTCCATGGTATATGGTATGGTATGTATGAACCGAGATTTACAGAATAAGAAGAAGGTGAGCCGGAGCGAAAAAGCTGTTTGTAAAGCTTTAATTTATTTTGAGTCATTTCTACCGAGTTTGTAATGCAAGCAATTACAGTGTTGTACTGAATTGAATTGGTTAGATTTCTTCTTTAGGTGTATTTTTGCGATCATATTATTTTATTTTCAAATTTATTCTGTTTTATTCTGGCTTAATCGACATAACTGACACTGACATAGACTATGATATAATATGTCGTGCTATGAACAAAGCCACCAGCCAAATCAATGAGATAAACGTGGCTAAACTATAATTGACATTGCCGACATTCGTTAAAAGTTCGTTTAACATAAGCTCGACATAAACAGTACGATCGAAAGCGTACATGACATGAGTAACATAAGTCATAACCTCATTTTATGAAATTTTTATTGTATATGTTTTTTAGTATGTTAGACATGTCATTATAGTTAACCAAATGTTACGTTTTAATATTCGTCATTTTTTCTTATGTTTGTTATGTCAGCTAAGTCGATTATATGTACTTAGTTCTGCCTTAAATGTTTTATATTAAATTGTGAAAATTATGAAAGAAAAAATAAATGTACTAATTTTCGGTAGAAATGACGTCACAATTTTTCAAAAAAAAAAAAAAAGTTTTTCTTTCGGAATGGCTCACCAGTATAAACCTATACATAAATGTGTAGTAATCATTTGACATTTTTTGTGAATTTTGTTGTGGTATTGTAATATAGAAAATTTATATTTTTTTATAAAAATTATTAATTAGATTTATAAATATTGACATGCAAATACGCAATAATTGAATATTATTATTGTTTTTAATTTAATTTTTTGTTAATTCAAATTTTAGTCATATAACGAAAACTACACAATGGGAGGATCCAAGAACTCAATTAGGGCAACAGCAAGTAACACTGACTCACCAATCGATTCAATCAGGTAATTAAATTTTATTAGGTACAAATTATATTCTTGTATATAATAAACACAGTAACAACAGCAACAACAACAACAACAACAAAAATAAAATTGTAAATTTTATTGTACAAATATAATTATTATGATTTAATTTTTAATTAATCATTATAATTTTTTTATTATTCAAAAATGAAAAAAAAAAATATATCAAGAAAATCAAAAAATAAATTCATTTAATTCAGGCATTTGACAAAAAAAAAATGAAATGAAGACTTGATTGCAAATCGATCTGAAATTCATTTTTAATCGCTTTTAGATCATGAAAAATATGTTATAAGTTATGTGTTATTAGTTCATGTTTATGGCTGGTAGTTTATACATATATATATGTATATAGATTGACATTTTTGTACTCATTAATTTTCGTTTTTTTTTTTTTTTATTTTTGTCTAAATTGCAAATAAGAATATTCAAAAATTCTATTCATTTCTGTCTATAGCTATACAAAGAAAAATTACTATCTTCAATTCACATTCACATAACACATAAAAGATTTTATATTTATTTCAGATCGATTTGCTGTACGAGTATACACGTAAACATAAAATCAATCTATGATTTATAATAAAAATATGATAAAAAAAATTTTATGGACATATTTTTATTATTAAATCAGATTTTATTGATTTAATTTATTCATTTCGTTATTAAGTATTATAATGGCAGCTATTATATGTGTCTATATATAAATGCACATTTTAGATATTTAAAACTGTAAATATGTACATATATGCACATATATTACATACTACAAAGTTTATATGTAGATATATAAAAAAAATTGTATATAGAAGTCGTTTCATACTTTGAAAGTGATGTAAGTCCATTTGTTTTTTTATTTTCAAAAAGAGAGTATAGTAATGATAACAATAAATGCACTCTGTTATAAGAGCTTTTTATTTATAAGAAGTTCGAAAAAAAAAAAAATAAATCTGTCAAATTTCTCATCATTTTGTTAATTTTATCGGAAGCAAATACAAAACCACCCTTAAACTTTGTAGTTTGCAGACATAACTCAAAAAGATAACTACTAAAGTCAAGATTAACGACGATATGTGCAAACAGCTTTGTTGCACAAAAAAAAAAAAAAAAAAATCTCCGGTTGGTTGATAAGTTTTTTTTTTTTTTTGTACAACAACATTGCAACTGTGAGACAAATTGATTGCTTGTAGAACGATCTAAACAAATACATATTACGAATAAAATGTATACACGAATATCAGGTTTTGCAGAAATTTCTAATATGAGTTAAATCTCGAAAAACAAAAGTTTTTTTTTATTAAGAACTTTCATCACTTAATTATAATTCACGAAACAAATTTATCTACAGTTTTCTATTGATTTTTTCCTGTCTTTCTTGTGCTTGTATTCTTATAAAGCCATTGAAAAGCTTGGCCTCTATAGAACTTCAGTATCGTCAGCATTCATTTTCATAAATTTAAAAGAAATATACATATTTATAGTAGAATATTAGTAATAGCTGCGTTCCTTTTAAGCTAGTAAAGTGCTACCAAATACTCGGAAGTAGATTGTAAATGGAACGCAATTTTTTTACTTGGAAGTAAAAAGTAACCTCAAATTTCAAGGCATACACATTTCTAAGGCAATGTAAATATTGGAGTGACAGTTGGCCGTGCTCAAATTTCAGCTGTTATGTAGTTCGGATTTATTTTATTGTTGTTGGTTTTATATTATCCATAACCTTAAACAATAAAAAGCCAACCTATTGAATATAACGTGTAATAAAAATATTATAGACTTTAACCTATTCCTTAATCTCTAACGAATGAAACACAAAAACCTTTGACGGCGAATTTTGACGTAACTAACCATGCAACTGTCAATGTTAAATTATTCGAATACAAGAGGTGGTGTAGATGATCACGACTACAAGTACTTGTGAGTACTTTACTTTGTCAAAAGGAACGCAACTAATTAGTACAAGTAAAATGAAGAGTATTTTTTTGAGTACAACAAAATTTCATTTATAAAACTCTTCCTTAAACTACCAAATTTCACAAAACTTTCTTAATCTTAGTATTTAACTTTTAAAATTTCTGCACGGAATTAAGGTCTATTTATATAAATGTAGGTCATGATCATGTTTTCGGTCAATGTGACCAAAAAACGTCTTCAACAGTTTCGCAGACGGAATATGAAAAGTTTGTTTATTTCCCAAAATGCAAAAGAATAATTATGGAATAAGAAATTATGTAAAATTTGTGTGATATAAGTATATAATAAATTTAGTTTTTCTGAAAAGTTAAAAGTGTAATGAAAGTGTTAAGTTTTACTGATTATGTGGGAATATTAATTATTATGCATGGGGGGAAATTATATATGGGATTTACCATATGTGTCTGAGAAAATTTAACATTTTAACAAATTTACGCAATAAAATTAGCAATAAAAATATATGAAGTATGATGTATGAAAAAATTGTGTTGACTTAGAAAATACTTAAGTAGCAGATTGCAACTACTATATATAATATGTGAAGTAAAAATCAAATTTTTACAGCTGTAATGTGTGCACTTGCACTTCCTAGTTCCTTTTAAATAACATAAGATGGACTTACATCAATTTCAAAAAAATTAAATACCTGAATGAATAAATGAATGGCTCGGCTCACTTACATATTTATAAAATAATTTTCATATGTGATTATATGCAAAAAGAATATTATCTATTATGCATTCATATACATAGTATCTAGTTAGCAATAACGAAAATATTTTTTTTCTCTTTTCATTAGACGCGAAACTATTCATTTTCATGCATATGTATATATTATGTAATAATGATTTCATATATGTACACATAAAAAAGATCAAAGATCTTCGAATATTTTTATTTAGTTATGTATGAGTATTATATTTATGTATATGTAGATACATATATACGACAAGACAATATATACGAATACGTACATAGATGTACGTATATCAGTATTGTGTTAGATTTTTATTTTGATACTACTTTTTACAATAATAATAATTATACATTAACTGTAATTTTAATATCAATCAGATGAAAAATAAATAAAAAAATCGATTGAATATTTGTGTTGCATAAAGTAAGCAGTATGTATACTTAGTACCTTTCAACCTACATACAATTTTAATAGTAACTTTGTTATGAGTCGAGTACAATGGACAGCCATGTCAGAGTGCTCAAGTTTCGCGAGTAATGGGGGAACTATAATCGACATATGTGACATAGGCTATGACATATGTCGTAGACGAACACAGCAAAATCAATGAGCTAAACTATAATTGACATTGCAGACATTCGTTAAAAGTTCGTTTAACATAAGCTCAACATAAACAGTACCATCGAAAGCGTACATGACATGAGTAACATCAGTCATAACCTCATTTTCTTAAATTCGTATTGCTTATTGTTTAGTATGTTATCTATGTTATTATAGTTAGCCAAAAGTAACGTTGTAACGTAACGTAAAAAATAATGACAAACTTCATTGTCAAATTCAAAATATAAATTCTTAGGCTGGTATTCACCAAAATAAATTATCTTTTATCTGAGATAAAGTATATTCAACAACCTGGATAAAACACTTTTCGGATATTTTTAAGACAATCTGTGAGTGGTACTATAAATATCGTTCGAACACAACCTTGTTATTAATATATAATCATCACAACTCTTTTTCATTTTGTAATATAAAAATACAATCTAGCTGATATGTTTGATCATGTTTGACGAAGTTCGAAGACAAATTTTATGTAGATTATTGATGAAATTGACGGATAATCTATGTTGGTGAATACTAGCCTTAATTATTTTCCACTCTATAGCACTGCCTTAGTAGGTACATCATCTACGGAAGCTATATTTATTTTTCAGTTTTATACTGCGTATAATAAATCAAATATCGAATGTAAACTCATTGCATCACCATTCAAACATTATCTATTTAATTTCATGAACATAAAGGTACATTTACAATTTAGCCCAGATTACGTTCAACATTATATTTTTCATACCTGCTTCAAGAAGGTTAATACAGCGTTATTCTTTTTCCGTCTATATTCCGATTAATCCAACCAATGTGAGATTGAGATTAGGTTGTATTATTTCTAATCTGTTGAAATAATCTATTGATATCGCATTGATATATTTTTCATATTTGCATTGCACGTAGAAATCTGAAAGTTTCACATCTAGTTCACTCTATTGTAAAACTAACAACTATATACTACATACATACATAAATTTATACTCCATATACCATCAGGGAGTAAAGAAAGTCTCTGTCGAACTTTGACAAATTTGAATTGATTATTATGGTATATGGATAGAATTTTTGTCCTTCAGCTGAGTTCCTATGGCTGATCATGTACGAGTACTGCTCTCTATAAGATAATTTTAGTTTTAAGTATAAATTTCGCTCACTGCATATATAAATAGGTACACACTACACACATATGTGTATTTTCTTTTGTGTCTTTTAATAAACTGGAAAAATTCATAAATTAAAATTTTACTAATTTTATTGTAAAAAATAGTAACAAAATATGTAATAAGATCTACAATTATTATTACTCGTGTGTACATACACGTCACACGTACATATATTTTCGTATGCATTTAAATAATATTCCATACTTGTATATTATATTTTGCATACACATATGCGTATGCGTACACATATGAAAATTTAGTCTGATGTTTATTAATACTATATATACTATGTTGTAGGTTGTAGAACAAACATATGTGCATAGTGTAAGTACTATATACATTTGCATTTTTTAACGTAGATCAATAAAATGGAAAAAAAAATTACTTTTGTATAGTTTTTTATAGTACTTTTTTGAATTCAATATAATAAATTACAGAGAAATTATAAAATTTATGATGATCGATTCATATTTTTAGGCTGGTATTCACCAACATATATAGATTATCTTTTATCTGAGATAAATTGTATTCATCAACCTGGATAAAACACTTCTCGGATATTTTTAAGACAACCTCGGAGTGATATTATAAATATCGTTCGAACATAACCTTGTTATTAACAGCAACAGCACAAATAAGTATAATGTAGTTGTACTGTATTATCATCTTTGCATATAATTATCACATCACAGAACCTCTTTTTCTTCATTTTGTAATATAAAAATACAATCAGCTGACATGTTTGACACACATGTTCGACCCGAAAACGAAGTTCGAAAACAAATTTTATCTAGGTGGATGAATAAGTTGAAATTGTATCCGGCTAAAATATATCCGACGGATATATCCATGTTGGTGAATACCACCCTTAATGTTTAAAATATTTTTGTTTTTTTTTCCCTTTTTTTTGTGTTTTAATAATTTTTTTTTTCTTTTTTTTAAATTATTTTTATTTTAATTTTTTTTTCACCTGTATTATTTTCATTGTTATTTTAATTTTTTCTTCCATGTATATTTTATTTTATTATTTTGTTAATGTTTTTTTTTTTATAATTTTTTTTTTCGTTTATATTTTATGTTTTATTCATTATGCGTTTCATTTTATATTTTATATTTATTTTTCATTTTTCATTATTTGGTATTTTCGTTTTTTTTTTTTTGTCTCTTTTTCAAATATACTTTAGCTACAACAGCTGCCAAAGAAACAGTATCAACAGATCCATTAGGACCACTTCCAGAGGGATGGGAGCAAGCAGTTACCAGTTCCGGTGAAACATACTTTATTAATCACATTAATCGTACCACTTCTTGGTTTGATCCAAGAATATGTACGTATTTTATTATCACATTTTATTTTGAAATATGTACATTCTCTTTATTCGTTGTATAATTTTTTTTTTGTTATTTTTTAAATTATAATTTTTATTTATTTATTTATTTGTTTTTTTTTTTTTTTATTATTATCACTTTTTATTTTCAATTTCAATATTTTTTTTTTTTTTAATTTTATTATAGTAGATATATAGTAAATTAGTACATGCGGTTATGAATTTTTATAAATATTTATTGTTATCTGTAATCGTAATATTGCTTTTTGATTTATTTATTTTTATTTTTATTTTTATTTTTTTTTCATTCTATTCAGTAATGATTATATATGTATGTATGTACTTGTAAATGTCGTAGCAATACTTAGTTTATTCGAAAATTTTTAATTAATTTTTTTTTATCTGTTTATTATTTGATTTTTTTGTTGTTGTTATTATTACTATTATTATTATTAATATTATTATTAGATTATTGCTATTTTTAGTACTATACATGTAGATAAGATTTTTCGCTCCTTTTACTTTTTTGTTTTGTTCGTTTTGATTCTATATGATTCCAAAGTGCTCGGATTATCTATTTTTATTTATTGTTTGTTTTTTTTTTTTTTTTTTTGTACAGAATAATAGCTGATACGTTTTTTTTTGTTGCGATTTGCGAAAAATTATAAATTAAAAAATATAAAAATAATATAATATCACATAAATGTAGGTAATTTAATTCAATGAGAAAATGAGGAAATATATTTTTTTTTTTTCTAAATTATAGAGAAATTCATTATAAGGTTTAGGGTAAATTTTTGTTTGTTGTAATTAAACACATCAAACAAATAAATATGAAATAGGTGTTCTTTTATGCATTTCGATAATTTTGTATAATTTGTTTGAGTAATGTGACTGGAATCTGTGGCCAAATAACATGAATAATGTTTGCTTTCCGAAGCAATCATTCGTATAGTCGGTTTATTCATGCAGATTTTAGACTTCATATAACTATTGATAAATAATAATACGAATCTAAGCGGTCAATTATAACTGATCTAAAACGTTCACTGAAATTATTTTTCAATACGTCCATTATTTTATGCTTGCTATGTATGACTATATAGTAGTGCAGCGCCTTCTTGTTGAAACTAAAACAAATAAATCCGACTTACGTATATACTTATATAAGTCAAATTGTAATAACAACTCGATATACCATTCATGTGAGACTTTCCAAAAATTCTTTTTGAAAAATCGCCTCTGATAGAATCATCCTATATATACAGTCCATAATTTCACATGTACATATACATATAAGTAAACATGTAAGTAAACCAGTAATTTGAGTGCTCTGGTCATCTAAATCAGAGATCAGAATCAGTCTATTTGATCTATTCGATCATGAATCAAACCTAAATTTATAAATTTTAACTATTTTCGAAATTATATTTTATGTCAGATTTAAACTGATCACAAAAAGAAAGAAAACTTATTTTCGTTCAACATAACGCTCTGGATTACGATCAAATTCTAAACGATCTGTTCAATTTGATCGCTCATTATAGATTGTTATATTATAATAATGAACTCAACCATAATATATATCGTTTAGAAATTGTTATAAAAATTAATCAATCAATTCGAAAACAGCATACCATCATACTAAATAGAAATACATATACAAAAGTGTATTATAGTCGTTTTTTAACCTGCTATACAAATTATGATTCGCAAAAAATACTTTGCACATGTTTTAACAACACTAGATGTCGCCCTAAATGGTCCTATTTTATGGTTGAAATGTGCATGAGAACTGTCATGAAATCTGCACGAGAAATTGTCATAAGTGCGGTTTTAAAAGTTTGAGAACAGTGGATTCGACATTGAAGACAAAACACGTAGTTGTGGAAGGCCTAAAATGTACGAAGCGAAGATACATCTGAGCAACGCTTCTCAGAACAGAAATTGTTTTGATCTCTGAATATCCTTAAAATATAAAACCTTCTGACGCGTGGTATATGTATGCTACCATAATAATGGGTAGTGACAAATGATGGACAATACTTTGAAAAGTGCATAATGTTTCGTTCCTTCACAATAAATGGCAAATTTTTGATAAAAAAACGGTGGAAACATAATGTGTACACTTTTGTTATTAAACTTAATTTTCAGAATTATTTGACAAACTTTTTCATAAATTAATTTTATTTTCTTATGTGATGATCACTAGAGGCAAGGGACTATTTAGATTATAGACTAGATATTTACCAAAATACGACAGTATTTTATTTGTGAATGTAAGCTAACCGTTCAATTGAATCTTTTGCATTTCAAATCAAGTGTGATACGTCATACAAAAAAGTTAAATGCTTACTACTGTTATTGTTTGGTGTAATTATTGATTTTGAACACAATAATCACTCACTATTTGAATATTTACGAACAAATTGATGGGTACAGATTTAGTATTTAGTGCGAAATAAGATAGGTTCGTTTCACTTTTCATTTGAGTGTGCATTTTGCACATTGAGTGACAATATGAAATAGGTTCGAAATTTTACGCGAGAAGCGAATTTTTTCCAGTTTATTTTTACTTTTCTGCGTTTATTCTACGAGGATAATTCAAAAAATTCTCGGAATATCTGCGTCAGTAAGTAATAACTATAGCAGGCCAACAGTCAAGAAGTTTGGTTATATTTTTGAGCGTTTTGAAAGTGTAACTGCTGTGTAAAAAAAGGGATACAGATACCTGAAAAATTAGGTATTTTTAAAACTTAGTGTAAAGCGTTGCGCGAAGAACACATTAAAAGACTGAGTTTTTGAACAAATACGATTAAAATTAAGAAGACGAAGAAGAAAAAGAAAAAAGAAATTCAATAATAATTACTACAAATTGTTGCTACTAAAAATAGAATATTAACATTTTGTTGAATAATTTTGATGGCATAGAATTAGTAGAGTTTTTGTTCCATAAAAGTTTTCAACTGCTGTATATTATTAAATTGTCTACCATATGTGTATATATTTGTGTGGATACAATTCATCACAAATATTAAAGCAGACTGTGTTCCAACTTCTGGTCTCTGAACTGCGGCCAGTCAAGAGCGTTAATTTTTTTTTCCAGTTCCAGCAATCTTTGACCTCTTTTGAAATATGTTTTGACATCATTGTTTTATTGCTTGAAATTAAAATTATATCTTTATACATAATTCTTTGCCTTTTTCTAACAATCTAACATTCACTGTACTTTTGAGACTCATTAATTGTTTGACAAACAACGGTTATAATGTAATTAGGTACCTACCAATTTTATCTGTTGGGCCGTTAGAATGATATTATTTGGTTAATGGTGAATGAAGATCAACCCTTATTTCACATTTTTCAAATGAAATTTCATCATTTACAACGATTTCAAAAAGAATCTTCACTAAAAAATTACATCATTATAGATTTTTATTGACTGAATTAAAGTAAATACGTGTGTGTGTTTGCATTTACTTATATGTGATTTGAATTGAGTATTGATTCAGAAGCATTCTAAAAATTGCATTAGAAAATTTACAAGACTTTCTTTTGTCTGGTGCATCTGTCAAAAATGAGTTTTTGTAGTTTGTAGTAAACTTTTGTAGTATGTAAATGATTACAGTGGAATGAAGACGGAATTAGGACAAGAAACGATTCAAATTCGATGAATTTCAATTAATTATTAATTATATAAGTATATAAAGGGTATTCACGGTTTTGTCTTATATCATTCTAACCGGTGTAAACTCGTACAATCCTACACCGAGGCTGGTATTCTCCAACATACTTAGATTATCTTTTATCTGAGATAAAGTGTATTCATCAATCTGGATAAAACACTACTCGGATATTTTTAAGACAACCTCGGAGTGGTATTATAAATATCGTTCGAACATAACCCTGTTATTAACAGCAACAGCACAAATAAAGATAATGTAGTGCTGTGCTGTATTATCATCTTTGCATATAATTATCACATCATCGAACCTCGTAGTTGTACTGTATTATCATCTTTGCATATAGTTATCACATCACAGAACCTCTTTTTCTTCATTTTGTAATATAAAAATACAATCAGCTGACATGTTTGACACACATGTTCGATCCGAAAACGAAGTTCGAAAACAAATTCTATCTAGGTTGATGAATAAGCTGAAATTGTATCCGGCTAAAATATAACCGACGTATATATCCATGTTGGTGAATACCACCCTAAATGCTAAAGTAATTTGATGAAATTTATTTTTATAATATTTTAGCTGACATACATATGTTATTAATTTGCTTGCTTCCAAAACAAAGTTTGCTATGGTGCGTGCGTTCACGATATAGTGTATGATTTGGATGTATATTCACACTTTTTACACTCTTACAACAATTCGTGAATAGATACCTCTATAGTGTATTTTTTTATATTATTTAGTTTTGTACTTATATTTTTTAATGATTTTGTTATTTATGTATGCATTATTTTCATGAAATTCAAAATTTTTACAATAACAAATATTTTATATTTTTCTATGATAACTATATATTTTGGAAAACATATATTTTTTTTTTATTTTGTTGCTTTTTTTTTTCAAAAAACATAAATATATATATTATATCCTTGTTATTTAGTTATTATATTTTTATTTTATATTATTTGTCTTTTTTTATCTTGTATTTTTTTAGCTGATTATTTACAGAGAGCTAGTTCATTAACAACAACTCGACCAGACTTGAATACTTCGACAAATAATTGGGTTAATATTCGAAATCTCGAAAAAGAACGTGAATATTTGAAACAGAGGCAACAAGAAATTCAACATCAGGTTAAATAAAATTTTTTTTTTATTTTTCAATTATATTAAGATAAGATTGTAGTATTTAAACGTTCGTATGTATGGTAAATAAATTCAAATATGTCGCGTCTGACTTTCAAAACGTGAAATTATGCGTATAATGAATACAATTTGACTATATATCACAATTGTAGATAATACATAAGTTTTTGACATTTGTAAAGTATACATTGCAGTAGATAGAAATAGAAGTAACATTATTTTGACATTTCGAAATGAACGGAATAAGTAGTTGAAAATATTGTATTGAATAAATAGCTAAATTCATTCGTATAACTTCCAGCATAGAACCACGGCTTACACATTTCTAAGGCAATGTAAAAACGTCTGACGTCACAAAAGTCGCCGGAATATCAACAACACAACAACAAAAAACAATTTATACAACATACAACACACAAAAACAACGCAAATTTTAATTCACATTTGTTTACAATATAGCGACCTGATATATGTACGTCACAATTCCAACTGTCACTCCAATGATTACATTACCTTAGAAATGTGTATGCTGTGCATTAAACTCCCTTTCATGTTTAAATCTTATTGAAATTAGTAACTTTGTCCTTTCCTCTGTCCATTTTCTTTTCACTACCTCTTCTTCGCCGAAAGAACTACAGATCTAGGAGAGTCAGGGCTACCAGCAACTCATGTTCGCAATCCACGTCAAACTATAGGTGCACACCTGATAATAATAAGTCTATAAATCACTTCGGTGAAAACCTAAGATCACATATTGTATTATTTACACATTACGCGCGTTTACATTCGCAAAATCACCAATACGGGTCATGATATGGGCGAGGAAGAGACAGGATTACATGTTTTGCTCTCTTGTTTAATAAAATATAAAAAAATGCACTATTACATGATTGTTACTGAAAAAAAGATCAGTTTTAGATTGCTATATTCCGTTCCGTCAAATATTTGATGCTTGACCTTTCTGAAATACAATATTCAATAATTTCCTGTAGTACGAATACGGCGGTATTACCGTGTTTTAGAAGTCGCAGTCTACTCATGCCTTCATACTAGTAGTATATGTTCATTTAATAAATTTGTCATGGTGCCATTTGTAATTGATTTTTAAATTAAATTTTTTATTACTTTTCATTTTAGGATTTATTAACACGACAAAATCAACAAACTATGGGACTACAAATGGATCCATTCTTGTCTGGCATAACAGATCATACTAGACAAGAATCCGGTGATAGTGGATTAAGTTTATCATCGAATAATTTTTCAGTAGCAACTGATTTTCTATCAAATATTGATGATAGTATGGACTGTATTAGTGGTAATTACATACATGATTTACACATTTACAATTCATAATTCTATGAATATTTGAAATAATTTTTGTATTTTTATTATTTTTTTTTTTGCCTAATGTCAATTTTTAGAGAGTGGTAATTTAGATTCATTAAGTGGTCTTGATGGTGCTGATGATCTAGTACCATCATTACAGGTTAGTTGAATTTTTTTATTTTTTATTTTATTTAAATTGTAAAGATTGTATAAAAAAACAAATATAATAAAATGTATGGTGTTCCGATAAAAGAGTGTGTAAGATTTGAATGTCTCTTCATTTTGGTTTGATAACATAAAACCACAAAATTTCAACAGTCTGATATCGAACAGATTAGAATTAATTAAAAAACTAATGAAGTGTTACACTCTAGACAAAATGTACCAAAATTTTGAATATTTGATTGTCAAGAAAATCGATACAACTTTAATTTGAACTTTATTCCCTCAGAAGAAAAGCAAAAATATGTATTCGAAAATATCGAAAGAACTATAATAGCTCTGCTGTACATGATGCTCCGAACTAGAAAGGCAAGAACATATTCAAATATGTCAAAGCCCAAAGAATTAGGTGGCTGGACCATGTTATAGGAGGAGTGCCAAATGGAAAACTTAGACATCCGAGAAAACGATGGTTGGATGACGTTCTGAGAGATCTGTGGTGATTGGGAATAAATAACATCAGGAGGCTGGCTTAGGAGAAAAGTCGGTGAGGAAAGCCATGGCTCACCTGGAGCTGTACTGCTATGAACGAAGAAAAAGAAAAGAAAAGAAGAAAAATCGAAAATATCGAAGATATTAGCTCAGCTGACGATATTAAATACATGTTGAATGCTCTTAGAGAAAGAAACTTCTGATAGCAAATAAATCTGAGAAGCATATGTGGTTTAAGTAAGGCGATGCTTCTTTTATTTGATACCTACATCTTATGACACAATTAATTTATTGCTCACCGTATTATCTTTAATTTCGATGAATATACTTTATCTTTATCATACCAAATCATGGCCTCCATCAGACATTCCGCTCTTTTGCCGAATTCTTCAAACTTCTTATCCCTATTATCTTTGTATCATGCCATATTACATCCTGCCATACTTCCCCAAATTTATCAATTGGACCTTTTACTTCAGTTTCACTGTTAAAAGCTTTCGTGCTACAAATTTCCTCTTACAATTTCACAATGCGTCTTACACCGTAGAATAATAAAGCTTCACTTAAAGAATTCTCATCTAATGTAAAATTCTTACAATCAATTTTTCGATGGCATCGCCGAGATCGCATCCCTAGAATTTGTTATATTCTATAGAATTTCAAATTTTTAAAAATAAAATTATAAAAGCACATATTTGTGGATTGCAGTAGTAACGTTGCATTGAGAACGTACGAACATATCATAAAGCTGTTGCAATCCACAATATATAAAAACTAACGAATTCTGGCGATGCGATCTCAATCTGTGGAATTCAAAAAGTGCTCCATTCTTTTTTTCTTGTACATATGTACCATTTTTCACTCGTTTCATTTCGGCTTTTATTATGTTTCGTATTTTCGATTCAAATCTATCACTTATACCTATATGTATATTGATGAAAACATTATAAATATAAAATATTTAATTTTCTTTAATAAAATTTTATTTTTGATATTTTTTATTTTTAGCTTGGAGATAATCTTTGTAATGAAATGCTGAATGATGTTCAAAATCTGATAAATCCAGTACCGACAAAGACCGATAACTTAAACTGGTATAAAATTTAATATTAACGAAACAAAAAAATAACATAACATAACATAAAATACAATAAATAATAATAATAAAAATATAATGAATTAAAATAAATATAATTACAAAACTTAAAAAATAAAAACAAAATAAATAAATAATAAAAATGAATAAAATGCAATATCAAAAAATTATTTTAGATTATAGAATTAAAAAAAAAACATACACACACACACACACACACGCGCGCGAAAAATAAATATTTCAATGATATTGAAACAAAAAGAAAAATAAAATTATGAAGAAAACGACAAAAAAAGGAAGAGAAAAATATTAACAATACAAAAAGAAAAAAAAAATTACAATTTAAAATACACGAGATTTCATTTTATGAAATAAATTCAAAAAAAGTAAAAAAAAAACCGATATATAGATTTATGCATAAAAGCTAGAAATGAAATAAGTAACAAAAAAAAAAAAAGATAGAGAAAAAAAATAAAATATACGAACAAGTGATATACATACTGTGTGTTAAATGATTCACATTATGATTTAGAAAAAATCGAAAAAAAAACGAAGAAATAAATAAAAATGGAAATTAATTTAAAAATATAAAGCTAATAATAATTATTACTTACGTTACAAAAATATTTTACGTATAATGTGAAGTAAAAATTATGTAACTGATGAAAATAAAATGAAAATGAAAAAAAAAAAACAAAACAAAATAAAGTGAAAATCATAAAAATGAAGAGAAGAAATTAAAATGAAAATAATCTAATCCTACGAAAATGAAAATTTAATTAAAAAATAAAAACTAAAAAAAAAGAATAAAAAAAATATATATAAAATAAAATAAAAAACACCACAATACAACTACACATTTATATACATGAGGTGATACAATATTTTGGTTTTTATTATTACGTTTTATCACTACTATGATACATAAACGAGATAATAATTCTAAAAAAACAAAAAAAAAAAAAAAAGTGCAACATATTGTGCCTTAAAACTTAAACAAGAAATGAAAAAACACAAAAAAAACACAAAAAAACACAAAAAAAACACAAAAAAAAACACAAAAAAAAATGTACATTCTGTGCCTTATTTAATAAAAATCAAACAAAATATATAAGTAAATAAATGATAAAATAATAATAAAAAAACAAAAAAAAAAAAAAAACAAAAATAAAATTAAATAAAAATGAAAAACGAATAAAAAATCAAATTAAAAAAAAAAAAAATCAAATTATTATTTTCAAAAATAAAGTGCCTTTTTATTATAATATACCTACTTTCTTTAGAACATTATTTTTGTTATATTATTATACATATATATGTACATATGTAGTATGTATATGTTATATACATACACATTTATTATATATAGTAATATATATGTATTATGTATACCTATTATTATATTAAAATATTCCAATTTACAAAATTGAAAGTATGTAATAAAAAATGAAAAAAAAACAAAAAAAAAACAAAAAAAAATATATATACATATATATATGTATACATATATATAAAATTAAATATTTTGAAAATTATGCATGAAAAATACAAAAAAAAAAAAAACAAAAAAAAAGTATAAAATAAAAAATGAAATAAAATTCTGATAAGATAATAATTTTAAAAGAAAATTAAATTTAATTATTGCTCTTGTCATATCATAAATTTTTTTTTATTCTTTTATTCTTCTATATTATATTATTATTATTTTTATATAAATAAATAAATAAAGTTTTGTAATAAATAGACAGTAAATAATTACACATATACACGTATAAATCACTTCATATACACAAAAATACACACACACTATACACGTATACATATATTTTTAAATAAAACGAAAGAAATTACTTAAGCTAGAAAACTAGAAATCTAAAAACAGATAAACACAACACATGCACCACCACACCACCCTCATCAGCCAATAGTACACCATACGTATACTGGTAAAAATGTCTTAAATGAAAACGAATGCAACTAGTAGATAAGTGCTGTTCCATCTCAATCGTAATTTGATGGTGCAGTGCTGCTGATCTCCGTTAGATTGCTCCGCAGTGCTGCAAAAAAAAATTTGAAATTTGAAATTTGAATAAATATAAAATGTAAAAAAATATATTATTGACTATAATAGCTGTTTTTCTTTTGCACAATTATCTAATAATTCTCAGTTTGACATCTCATTTAAATCAGTTACCTTCTTCTTGTTGCTAACTGATCAAACAAACTGAAAGAAATGGACTGATACTTTTATTCGCAGTTAGTTGATTGTCATTTTGAAAAGAAATAATTAAAAAAAATTTTTATTTTTACAAATTAATTTTTACAAATTATTTATTACAAAATAAACTAAGTATATCCAAAAATTTACGAAGTATGAACACGAAAATTGTCAAAATTGTGTCTTCTTCTTGATTCTCAATATTTTTCTTCAATTGGATTACATAAATCTCACTTCGTTTGGTGCTGCCACCTATAACAGAATAGAAAAAACACCGACCAAAGAAACGCATTGCTCAATTATGAGAACTGAGAATTGTCAGATAATTGTGACCAAAGAAAAACAGTTAATAATGTTCAGTCAAACGTCACACTGTCGTCCGGCACTTTCAATGGTACGGGAAGATGTGGTGTTAATGTTTATCGGTGTTTATGACTGAAGTTATCTCTGTTTCTAGCCATAATGTAAAAGAAAAAAAAACAAACAAACAAACAAATAACAGCAACTGATGATAAAACCTGACTGCTAACAAATAATACCCACGATAAATACAATCCATACAAGATAAAATAAAATTACACAGGCCTGCGAAATCAAACATTTTTTTTCCCCCATCAAATAATTTATGCAATTTATATTTAGTTATGGTGAATTAAACTGCATTTATCACATCAGGATTTTTTTTTAATCGATTTTCAGAAAAGAAGTCAATATATGCGAATGCAGAAAATAAAATTTTATAATCATTTCGCAACCTATTTTTATGAAAATATTAAGTATCATGCTGACTTTCTTCCAATAGAAAATTAAGTGTAACTTCTTATATACCCTATGTAGCAAAATTAAGTTTTGTAGCGAATGATAGAGAACAAATTTACCTTTCTTATAATATAGTATATGAAAAATAATTCGGAATTCGATTCTAAACAAAAATATATCCTAAAGTCAAAATTTATGATGAAATTTTTTAAAAAAGTGCACTATGTAAAAATTTTTTTTTTATTTTTTAACTCAAAAGTGAAAAGTTTTTTCTTTCAAAACAACAAAAATCCGTGGTCGATTGGATTATTCGTTACCGAGTTATTTAGAATCAATTATCCATGGAAGGTTTAAATATGTATTACATATCCTTTTCTCAGGAAATGAAAGTGATGGTAATTTTTAAATATTTTTTTTCGTAGCTTGATGCCTAATATCTACTCAAATTGCTATTTAATATTTTTAGAGAAAAACCATCGCCGTCCTGTGTTATTACATAATATGATCAGTCAACTATTTTGACGATTTAGAGGAAGTTTTAAATGATAATGAAAATGGTAATGAAAACCGGTTCAAAAAAAAAATGTATTGGAACAAAAAAAAATTTCTGGACAAAATGTTTAATAAATAAATTGTATGATTGTTTCTAAGAAAATTTCGCATATTACATTTTGAATTTATGTATTCACGTATTTAGCTTACAACATTCGATAATGTTTTGAAAAAGGTCACACCAAGATGTATAGACTAAGAAGATGAGCCAGAGCGAAAAAGCTGTTTGTAAAGCTTTAAGTTATTACATCATTTATACCGAGTTTGTAATGCAAGCAATTACCACGATGTGACGATGTACTGAATTTGACTGAATTGGATTCGTTAGATTTGTTTTTAGGTGTATTTTTGCAATCATATTATATTATTTCCAAATTATTTTGTTTTTAAAATGATCATATTATCAAATTTTTTTAAATAAATATTATAATATCATTATTATTTCAAAATTATTAAATGTTAAATATGAAATTCTGAAAATGATGAAGGAAAAATACAATTTTTCGGTTGAAATGACGTCACAAGCTTTTAAAAAAAGAGCTTTTCTGTTGGAATGTTTGACCTTCTTAGTCTATACATCTTGATCAATTATCAACATACCTTTTTTTCGTTACCATACAATATTTTCCCCTCAGCTTTCCCGAAATCCTTCCACACTTTTGTGGCGAACTCAATTTTGCACATACATTATTTAAGAGAAAATGGCGGTCCGGTCCGGCCCATATAAAAGCTTTTAATTTACAAATCATCAACATTTTGAAAAAAAATTATTACAAGCTCTATTCTGTTTATCGTGGGTTAACAAATATGTATAACAAAAGATCAAAAGAAAAAAAATACATATTTTTAAAGAAAATTTAATATTGTAAAAGAAAAAAATAAATAAAACAAAATATATAAATTTTCTACTCTACACATTCACGACAACAACAAATATACATAAAATATTTACATACCCAGCAAACATTTGGGCAATAGTATACGAGGGAGGATGCAATAAAAGGACAATAGTTTACAACAATAAATGGGCAATAATTACCCAATAGTTTAGGTTATATATACGAGTAAGCGATAAAAGCGCAACCAACATAATAAACCATTGAACAAGCAACATTAATATTGCTTTCGTATTAATATTATTTCTTTTTCTATTAGAATGCAATCATACAAAGCAATTAGAGTGCGTGTCAACCTTTTTCCAAGCATAGAAAATCCATATTGTGGGAATAGGCGAGACTTGCCACTATACGATAATGTTTCGCTATTGCTTTCTTATCGCAATGTTTGCTGGGTATATATAGTACGTACACATATACTAACATATATTTATAATATATTTATATAAACATATAGTATATACAGTAAAATAATAAATTAAAATAAAATAATATACATACATACGTAGATTATTATAATAATTACATAACTAATATGATAAGAATAAAATTAAAGAGAGATAAAAAAATTTTTTTCAAATTTATGATTTTTTAAATACTTAATAATTAAAAAAAAAAAAAATGCAATTTTAATATTACATATACATAATAATAATTACTACTACATAATAGAATATACTTATGTGCATGTATCTTACCTATATATACATCCATATAATATGTATATTTTTATGTACATAAATTAGGGAAAACGAAATGCAATAAATAAATAAATAAAATAAAAAGAAACAAATAAAGTAACTATATACCACAACAACAACAATACAAACAACAACAACAACAACAACAACAAAAATACTATACATATTTACACATATACATATATATACAATATATACATACACATTTTTATTATACTTATTTACTTCCTATATGTAAGTACATTTTATTACATATAATTTTAATTTTATTTTTATTTTTGTTTTTAATTTTTTTTTTTTTTTTATATTTGTAGTAGAATAAAAAATAAAAAAAATTTGTATTGTTCTTTAATATTATTATTATTATTATTTTTTTTTTATATACATACATATATATAATTTGAATGCGTATACATTATATATAAATATAGATAAAAAATAAAAATAAAATCATAAGAAAATTAAAAAAAAAAAAAAATGAGCAAAATGTACATGAATGAAAAGCAATAAAAGCAAGAATTTATTAAAAGGTATAATTAAAAAATTAAAAAAATGTAAAAACAAACAAAAAACAAAAATACATAATAGTAAAAATAATTAAAAATAATAAAAAAATAATAAAAATAACAGAAACAAAACAAAGTTAAAAAGAAAAAGAAAAAGAAAAAATTATAGCAAAAACAAAAAAAAAAAATTCTAAACTTAAGAAGTACATATACATATATATAGAGATGTAAATTTCATTCTTTGTTTATTTTTAGATATTGTATTTCGTTTTTTTTTTTTTTTTTTTATTTTTAATTATTGATTTTTATTTAATAATATTTTTTATATTATCACGTATTTTCATTATTATTTGCGTATGTATATACATATACAAACATACATGTATGCATACAAACAAACATACATATTATATTTTTAAAAATACTATACTATAGTATATACATATATGATTATATGATATTATTTGTATATTATTTATTTTCATAAGATTATATTCATACATATACATACATATATAAAAACATATACATATACATATAAATACAATATGTATATTATTATTATGAATGCATACATACAATATAATATGTATATATAGATAAAAACTAAACTACTATACATACATACATTTATAATGAATATATTAATTTATAAATGTACAGTGGACATAAAAATTCTTTGTACACCTTCAAATTTAAACTTTGAATATGTACCTATCATTTTCTTTATAATTTTTACACAAATAATAAAATCTCTAATAATAAAATTTTCTTAATATTATTTTGTGAATTTCATTTTCATATGATTGGTATATGTATCTCATTGTTCATTTTCATGTTTTTAGAGCAATAATTAAAATAAGGTGTCCATTGTGAGTGTCGATACGTCATTCGATTATCGAATATCTCTTCATTCGATTAAATATGATTTTGGTATTGTGTATAACTCAATCGAATATAGAATAAAAAATGTTACAGTGTAAAATATTAATGAAATAATAATGAAATTATTATGTTACGTTATTTTGAATTTATTTTGATTTGACATCAGTCTATTTTAGAAATTCAATTTTTTTGTTAGAGTAAAAGTGACTGTGATTGTGTTTTAATTATATAAAATTACATTAATAAAGTAATAAAAAAAATATACTACATATATGACTAATTTCACAGTCGAAGCTTAAGTTTTGGCTTATTTAAGCCTGCAGACGAGCTTAAGTTGTGGCCTAATTTTTTTTTTGATTTAACAATAGAATTTTATCTATAGCTTAATTAAACCAAGCTTAACGAAAAAAAATCTTTTTTGTAAGCTACTGTAGCTTGTCACAAATATCAAAAATTGTCAAATTTATATTAGCATTTATTAATTTGTGATTTGTAAACCACTTATAGCTTTTCAAAAAATTGTCAAATTTATATTATAATTTATTACATATTTTGTAAATGTAATTTGGGTGGTGTTTTTATATTATGATTATAATTTATATTTATATAAACAATTTTATTTTGACATTTGATTTTTACTTATTTTTAGCAGTTAACCTTACTTAAGCGCTGAATTTTGACGACTTAAGTTAAGCCAGCAATTAAGCAAAGTTTAGACTTAAGCCACCACTGTGAAATCGAAAAATCTATTAAGCGGAATTTTAAGTCATATCCTGAACTTAAGCTTCCACTGTGAAATTGAACAATAGTGAATTTTACAAATAGTTGAAACAATTGAATGTTACAAATACAGTTCAATAGTTGTTTTTTGACGAAGATGTGAAGGAATTAGAGTCATGTAAGGGAAATATTATTAAACACACTTAGATAAAGATTAATATTATTAATATTATTATTATTAATTTTAATAGTTTCTTGCAAAATTGTCAATTATAGAAGTACATACATGAATTCCTAATATAATAAAACATGACGGCAACGTTATAGTAACGTTTTTCCTACACAACAAATTCCATATATGATTTTTATAAATATTAAAATAAAATTAACTAAATAAGGTAATCTAATAATTACTTACATTTTAACAAATCTTTTAAATTTTTTTAAAACACAATTAACTTACTTAACGTTTTTTTTTTTTTTTCATTCGAACAGAAAAATTTTATCGAATCTGACATTCGTTAATATCGAATATTTTAAACAAAAATCGATTCTAGCAATACAGAATTTTAAAATTTACGAAATTCGATAACAAACTAATCGACACTCGCAATGTACACCTAAGTTCAAAAATTAAGTGCATGTCAAAATGAATGTTTGGTACACTCCTTATATAATACCATATAATTTATTTATACAGTTTTTCTGTATAATTTAAAAAAAAATTTCTTCCTTGTATAAAATTAATTTTTTTCGATTTTAATGATGATAATATTAGCATATTTACGGTTGAATTTTTTTCCTCATGGCTGATAATAACGTAACGTTAACATATATTGAAAGCAATTATGTATGTGATTTCATTTGAAAAGTGATAAACTTATCTATTGCGTTAATATAAAACATGTCTTTAATTGTCAAAATTTATGAAGAGAAAGCATTTTACAAAGAATTTTTAGGTGTATAAAGACTTTTGACGTCCACTCACTCCATATATGATTTATACACATATTGAATATAATATTATGTAATGTATATGAGTCGTCCATTTGCAAAATTTTTTTAATGTAAATTTCTAAAGTTTTTCTTGTTTTTTATAAGTACATATGTAAATTTAAATTTTACCATTTTTCCTTTTAAACCCTATAAAATTTAAGTAGTACAGGTATAGCTTGTTCAAAATTCCCAGCGAATAGTCTGCGCATGTTTCTCTTGAAATTAAATATGTACATAAAATGATTATATGTATTTGTGTTTTTCTCCCATATAAACCTAAAAAAGTGTAACCACTACAATTATAACCTCGCTCAAAGCATGACGCCATACTCTCACTGCGCATATATTCTATTCGCTAAGAATTTTTAACAAGCTATACACCCACAAACAGTAGATAAACAAAAAACTCATCGAGACAAACAAAAAATCGTACTACAGGAGGAGGACCTTTACTGTAAAAACCAAAAATGAACCGGATATCTTGAGCTTCTTGCTTATGTAATTAGAAATTAATTCAGATGGCGCTGTGATTCTACATTCTGTATTTCTCTGAATAAAGTAGCAAAAACTCACTTAAATTTTGAATTTAAAACACAATACCTATTGAAGGGAAAGACGTACAGGAGCATGTAAGGTGTCATTAGAGAGATGAGAGAGTCTACTGCAGATTTTTATTAGATTTCTTTCGTAGCTAGTACACCTTAGTTTTTTTATGGGGTGTTTCGTAGAGTTAGATCGAAAAATCTTCATCACCCTCTAGCGGCTAAACGGTTGAGACTATACCCCTAATTGTATTACGATTTTTTGTTTATCTCGATAATACATATCTACTGTTTGCGGGTGTACCACCCGAAGTGGGACATCCTGTATATATTTCCAGCTAAAAACATAATGCAATTTCTATTATTATGAACGGAAAACGTTTTTTCAATTTTCTCAAAATATATAGTATAAAATGGAATAGACACAGTTTTGCAAATAGTCGGACTCATTATATAAGATTTTGTCATTTTTTTGTTTTCGTGCAAATATCTTGAAATTACATTGAATGCACGTACATGCCTACATACATAATAAACATGTTAATACAATCATTAAATGAAATAAGAACTAAAAATTAAGGACAATAATTAATGAGTGAAGAACATTACAAGAATTACATACAAAAGAAAAAAGAAAAAAAAAACGAAACAACACAGGAAAGAAAATTACATAAAAATTAAAAGTTTAATTGAATGAAGCTTAACAAAATAAACACACATACAAACAAAACAACACATACAAACACATAAATAATATAATGTTCATATGTATACATACTACATACTACATACATTTTATAGCAATGAAAAAAAAAGAAATATTTTTGCAACAAAACAGAATTATAGACAGACTTCGGCTTATAGGCGAACATAAATATAATATGAAATTTTTCTATTTGCCAGTGTCTGTACAAAAAGCTCATGAAAATTTTTTATTTGTATTTTTTATTTTTTAATTGATCCATTTTTTTGGTAAAGATTATTATGCTCAAGATGATTTTATTATAACTATTGATTGAGAAATTATATTGAAAACTGGTCATTTTGACTTTAAAAATAAATTTGAAAAATAATGTCAATTTTGTCAATGAAAAGAGATATACCTACCGACATTAATATATAGCCTCTGTTTTTAAATCGTTCATTTTAATTCTATTAATTTTGTTGACAGTGTTATAGATAGAATATCTACTCACGTGCAATAGACGATATGAAAGCAAAAAATTTTCCTATTAACATTTTTGCCTGTATCGAATGAAATACAATAATAAAATGCATGGAACCGTTTTAATAATAGGGCCCTCTATTGCATAAACCACTTATCACTTATTATTTATTAACTTTTGAATAAATTAAATTCAAGTAACTATACTTAATATAATTTTTGATAGGTAATTTACGTTATAATTTTCATAATTTCACTGTTTTGAATAGGTGATGATAAGTAATATTTTTGCCAAATGATAAGTTTAATAATTTTAGACATCCTTTTTTCTCACGACACCTATAATACGCATACAACACATAGGAGATTTCAAAAATTTCTGCTCCAAAGAAGTATCGTATGTGGATATACATTACATCTTTGGCGAAAGAATTATAATTTTTTACATCAATGCCATCTCACATAAAACACAGAAAACAAATTTAATTTCTTTCGAGCAGATCGTATACGACAATAAGAAAGGAAAATATGAAAAATTTTTTAATCATTTTATTGAGTGTTTCTTGAGCGTATTTTTTACATAGACTTTAAATGAATAGAAAATGAGATCTAGGCAATAATAGTGATGACAATGAATAACAAACTCACTAAGCAATTTAAACAAAAACTTATCACATAAATTGATAAGTTGCATTCATTTTTATGTGCAATGCAACTCTAACTTATCATTTTGATTTAAAAAAATAATATGCTGTTTTATGACACTGGCTTAATTTTGTTCTGAATTTCATTTTTAAAATTTTTACTGAAAGAGATGCACGTTTTACATTATAAATTTACTTATGCTAGAAAGAGTAAAAACGATGCACACTAAGCTTCGAACTAGCTGTAAGTTCGAAAAGTTGCACATCTATAGAAGGTAAAATTGTTCGAAGTTAAGAACAAGTTTTTTGACAGTCAGTCTTAATTTGTGACATTTACATTCTTAATTTTTTTTTTTTTTGTATGGTTTTTTAAGTGTTTTTTTTTTTTTTGACAAATTATCAAAATAGGCTTCGAAATAATTCTCGAAAGGTTTATACATCTCTTTCATTTATCATGCTGTCCATTTCATACAATTTGATAATTTTAAGAATGAAATTCACAACAAAATTAAGCTAGTGTCATAACAGTATAACTTGAAAAAACCGACAAGATTTATTTTTCAATTAATAAATGAATGAAATTGAAAAATATTCTCGGTGCAATAGTTTCTCGGTGCAACTTTGAAAAGTTTATAAGTTTTGTATGTCATTGATAAAGTAGTTGGTGTAATAGAGCTCTAGATGCAAATTTTATATTAGAACGCAGCCTTAAATTTTTATAATAATAATTATTATACAATACAGCAGACATATTTTCGTGTTTAAATTATAAAATGTTTGGAATAAATTTTAATTTCCTTTTTCATTTTTTTTTTTTTTTTTTCTTTAAATAATAAGTACAAAATACATAATGAAATTAAAAAATGTTAAAAAAATAAAAATAAAAATAAAACTAAATTATTGCTCAATTTTTATAAAATACATACATATAAATTCATATTTACTTATACATTTATAATGAAAAAACAAAATAAGTATATTTAAAATTAAGAAAAAGATAATTCATATTTATTAGGAAAAAACGAAAAAAAAAATTATTATGATTCATTAAATTATATAAAATCTAAATGCCGTCCATTTTATTATTAAATTACAATACATATATACATACATAAATAAATGCAACACATATTATAAGATACATCTATACATACATAATATTTTTGTATTGTAGTAAATGCATATAATATATATGTGAGCATGCCGCCGCATCGCATGTGTAAATGTTTTCATTTAAAATGAAGAGACAAATACATATATTTAAATAAATACAAAATACATACATATATAAAAATTTCTATTATATAAATACATACCATATATACTTAATGATACATATTATTCTTTAACTACCTACGATATGATATTACTGAAAATAGTAATTTCATAAAAACAAAAAAAAAAATCATTAAAAAAATGTATAAAATATTTGGGAAGTTCATTATAATGTTTTCAAATAATTATTTATCAAATTCATTTTTACGTACACACAAACACACACAAACACATTCGATTATTATAACAGTTTCATCAGTTATCAACAAACATTCATATTTTTTCATATACAGTCTGTTCAAAAATAAACGACAGTCGGATAAAACACAATAAATGTCAAAATACTTACTTAAAAATGTTACATGATTCATAATGTTTAGCTTACCATGATTTTGTTTTTGTTTTTTTTTTATTTTTTTTTTCATTTGCGTTCAAACTGTTAAAGTAGTTATAGATATTTTATGAAATGAGCTCGGTTTATAAAAAAAAAAAAAAATGAGTTCTGTTTAAAGTGATATTTGTATATAGTAAGTTGTTTACACAGTGGAAAGAACGAAATGGTGTTATAAGGTATGTTAGACTGGCCAGCACAGTTCCCAGATGCCAATCCCATAGAAAACGTTTGAGCTTTAATGAAGCACAAATTTCACGGAAAATCAAATAAATAACGTTCGTCACTTGAAAAGAGCGTTAAAGAGACTGTGGAACGGCCTTTCCAATGAGTATGCCAAAAAAAATTGTGCGAAAGTTGTACCAGAAGAAGATGTCACCTCATATATGTACCTAATTCAAAACAGTGGAGATTTGACTGTGTACACTAATGCTAACGCAAAATATGTTTAAGATTATTCTTGCAATAAAAATGTTATTAATGTGAGTTCAAGAACTTTTTATTTTATTTTTATAAAAGTTCATCTCTTTTTGAACAGACTGTATATACGCATATTTCGCATAAAAATTGAAAAAAAAAAAAAAAAATTTTATTTTTAAAAAAATTCTGTCCTTATTATATTTTTGTTTCATTTCATATTCCTGTTATACTTTATTTATAAGCTTGTTAAACATTATGGTATAGTTGATGAAATAATTAATGAAAATTAATAAGTATCTAATTGGCATTACATAATATACAGATAAAGATGAAGTATAATTATAGATATGAATACATACATACCACATATTATTATGTATATATGTATGTAACTACATGTTATTTTGTGTATTTTTTGTAATACGTAGTAAATATTATTATGATTTTTTTTATTTTTTTAAATCATTTTTCATTATCATTTATTATGCATTTATAACAGAAAAAAAAATACATAATAATAATAATGGTGTAATAACTGAAAGAATTATTAAAAAATTTAATTTAGAAATTTTTTGTAAATTTTTTTGTACAACATACGTAAGTACATATAGATACATACATATTATGATTATATACATATTAATGTAAAAAAAAAAAATAAAAAATAAAATGAAGGAAAATAAGGACGAGTTTAATGTTTGCAGTTCTAAGTTAGTTAGAGTATCTAAAAAGTAAGAGTATTCTTCATATTATTCATTCTGCTCAAAAAATATACAGTAAGTTCACAGTTGGTTGGCAATAATAGCTTTGTTCCAATTGATACAGAATTTTACAGAAAGTTAAGAAAATTACAGCTGTGTCATTCCAATACAATTTCTTCTGTAAAATTCTTACATTTCACCTCTTTAAGAGAATTACAGAATTTTACATTCAGATTTATCTTACTTATTATATATTTTTCTTTCTTTTTCATTTAAACTTTTGAATTTAAATTGTAGAGAGAGTTTATTTCTATTTTTTTTTTACTATCAAATAACAAGGAATAATAATAGTAATAAAAAAATTATTATTAATAATAATAAATAAAAGTTTTTGGTTTTTTTTTTTTTTTTAATTAAAAATATGTCAAAAAATATATCAATCAAAAAATGTGAGATTTATTAATATGAAATACATATAATATTATTTCTCATTGCATTTTGCATTTTGAAATCTTCCTTCATTCGTGTAATCTGGTATTAACACTATGCCTTTTCAATCTTCTTCCATTGTTTAATAATTTGATTTCGTTTAATGATTTTATCATGTACAAAACAATTTATTTTATATATTATTTATCACTTCTTACGGTTAAAAATTTAAACAACTACCAAAAAGATACAAGTGTTAAACAATATATTTTCGATTAACTACCAAAAGTTTCAAATTTAAGTTTTCTTCTTGAATTTCAGAAAATTACAGCTCTCGCGGTCCAGTGATTTTAAAAATAATCTCCCCTACTCTAATAATCAATATACAGAAAGTTACAGCTGGCTGTACGAATCGGAACGAACCTAATGCGATGGTTCTATAAAAGTTTATAATAAGTGCATTGCAGTCATATTTTTTCTTTCTGCTTTTAAATTAAATTTCAATGAATTTTTTTAAAAAAAAAAAAGAATAATTTTCAATAATTTTCAAACATTTCTTCGTTCTTTTTTTTTTAAAAAATGTTCGTTATCAATTAAAGTGTTCAATAAAATATTCAAAAATAATTTATTATCTATTATTTTTTTAATTTAAAGAATTTATCAAAACTTATTATATACTACTACAAACAACAAAATGAAAACTTACCATCAATTATTATTATTGTTTGATTTCTAGTCAAAGATTGACTTTAGCCTCCTGTCTGTATACAATAATCTTCGATTGATTTCTATCTTTATAGCAAGAAATCTTCAGTTTTTATATATCCATCTTTATCATATCCAATTCTACATTATCTATTCACCTCTTGTATAGCTTGTATATTGTTTTGCAATACATAATTTTTGGGAATTTAATCATTTGGCATACGACGTAAGTGCTCCCCACTTATATTTTTATTCGTATCTACTAGTCCGTCTTACAACTCATCATTTTGATCTTAGGCCGATACTGATTATTATCAAAATGCACCGTGACTTCCAAAATGCATCTAAAGCAGTTTAGATACAAAGTCATATGTTCCGAAATGTCAAAATATAATATTTGATGATGTCACATGTTTCAAATCGTTTGGGAAATCTATTCAAAACGCATAAAATGAGCAAACAGCGCCGCATCTACTATATAACTGATGCGTTCATGATACAATGTATGGATATATGCATCATCATAACTTTGTATTATGACAGTTGTAATACTGTAATCAAAACCTGTTTTTCTACATTTTGAAAGTCAACCCAATTTAATACGGTACCAAAAATTTTTCTTGAAATTTTTCCTTTCATATTAATAGTAAATAAATCATGTTATAATTTTTTATTCATAGTCCAAAGTAACCATCAATATAACTTTCTTTCTTTTTATTGAAATAGACAGTTCGAGAACACACTACACAGCTGCATAACACTATAGTACCTATATCTTACTTAGTTCTGTTGAGCTAGCGCTAACTTAGGAATAAAAATTTAATTACTGATACAATCAGTATTCTGCAAACATTTATATGAAGTCATCCTAATTCTACAATTACACAATGCACTCAATTCTCTATGGCAAATAGTAGAGAATTGTATGTGATTAAATAAAATATTACATATTATATACAATCAGACATATAGATGTATATAAAATAGCAAAAATGTATGTTTTATATTTATAATTATTAAATTATTTACTGTAAAAATTCAAATGAATACATAATACAGAAAACTATACCATAATTTTTTTTTTTTTTTTTTTTTTTTTTTGGTGCAGCATAAACTTTTGGCTGAATTCATTAAATTCAAGAACATTATTTAATTTAGTAAAATTAACAATCAGCTAATTAACCTGATTATGACAAGACAAAAAGTAATGTTGACAGTTATTTGATTCGTATTTAAAAATGAACTTTTTCAATTAATCAAAAATTATTATAAACATTGGGAAACACTGTTGATCTGTTGATTAACATCTAATAATTGGTTACACGGCCATACACATTTCTAAGGCAATGTAATCATTGGAGTGGCAGTTGGAATTGTGACGTAAATCAGGTCGTTAAATAGTAAACAAATGTGCGTTGTTATTGTGTTGTATGTATAAATTGTTTCTTGTTGTTGTGTTGTTTATATTCTGACGACCTGTTCGACGTCAGACATTAAAAACATCAGACATCTTTACATTGCCACATAGAAATGTGTATGCCGTGAATTATTGGTTATACATACACCATATTTCAAGCTGCTTATATAATAACAAAAGTAAGCTACTGTCATTAATATTTTATGAGAATATTATATAAAAATGTTTCTAAACATTTTAAGTTTAACATCATTATTGAAGAGAATGTTTACTATAATAGTTTTTAACATTTTGCTTTCGATATTGTTGTAAATATGTAAATTATTCAGTTTTTTCTTATGATTTGATTATTACATTACACATTGTAGAAAATTATTTTCACAGTGCGATTAAAAGAAAATTTAACGATTAATTTTTGAGAAAAAACTATAATATTTTTGTTTCAAAAATTTTTTCACATAATCATTTTACTTACTTACTATATGATTAATATTCTCTCAATATTGAGTACATTATAGATCACCCTGTCAAATGCTAAAAGTGTTTAAAGTTTTTCAAATTTATAATATGTACCTAATTAATTTTATCTTCAATTTTGTACTGAACTGAAACGTAATAATCATTTATTCATTTGTCATATTCACATCATGCACATCAGGCATCATTTCGTTAATTTCTCACGAAAATTTTAATCAGTCATTTACATTTGACATATAATGTTACATTGTATAACATTCGCAGTATGTTTCATTTTATTTTAAAAAGAAACAAAAACAAAAATCAAATTACAAAACAGAAGCATTATTATCATAATTCGGAAAAACAAAAAAATGCATTTTGAATCACAATGAAATGCGTATACCTATACGAAGTTTCAAAATTTTTTTCTTGAATTTATAGCATCATGGAATTGAAGTTGGCTTACTGAATCTATATACATACAAGTAAAAAGAGAAATACATATACAATTTTTTTTTTACATATAACTACAAAATAAAATTACATGTGAATATACGAGTATATACAAAAATATATGTGTATTTTGTTGTCAAATTTAATTTACAATTTACAAATAAAAATAATTTACAATGTAAACGATAATAATTCAGAATTGTACTACACACATACATATGAGTATGTGTATGTATCTATTCAAATAATATAAAAAAAAAAAAAAAGAATACAATTTTTCAGTCACAATAAAAGATATAGGATGTGTTTTCATAAATACAGAATTTGCATCCGAACGCTAAATCAATCAATATTCGTTATAGTGTTCGTATCATTTTGCATCTTCTACTTCTACATACTATATGCATTTTTACGTTCACACAAGAATTAATTTTTGGATAAGGAGGGCAATATGTAAGAGTAAGCTGTATGTAAGAGTATGCATATACGTATTCCATCAATCACAAATTTTACATCTGAATGCAAATATTCTGTATGCGAGAAAACGCAACTATAAAAATAATAAAACTTAATAACAAATAAAAAGGATATAGGTAATCAAAAATTGATTAGAAAAATATGGAATTACATCTAATACACATACATATGTATAACGTTTAATACATAAATATAGTATATATGTATATATAGCCATATTATATGTGAATATATAAAGTATACATACAAGCATATACAAATATAATACATAAATACATATATGAAACAAGATATAAACAATAAATGAGTCAAGATAAATAAAATATATTATATAATATAATAAGTACACATTACAATATACTATATACAAATATATTTACATAATATATATATGTATACATACTTATAAAACATATATTTAAAAATATAAATATTTTATGTCCATTAGATATAATAATTATTATTATTATTTTTTTTATACACCTATACATATAATGTATAAACAATTACTATATAATACACACATATATAAATTTTATATTATACATACATACAACATAGATACATATACATATATAAAATAATTGAAATTTAAAAATAAAAAATTAAAAACTTGCATATGTAATTACAATGATACATAATACATAAATGTAATACATAGTAAAAATAAGTACATATATACAAAAAAAAAACACAAAAAAAAACAAAAAAAAAACACATAAGACAAAATATAGTATAAAGTTAAAATGAAATAAATAAAATATACTACATACATACATACATAATACACACTACATACAAAATACATACATAAAAATGTATTATCCATTATATAATAATAACAAAAATAATATGTATGTATATGTACAATTTTAATGAAAAAAAAAAAAAAACAAAAAAAATATATATATTATATAGATATATCATATACACAAAAACAAACTGATGATGAAAATACAAGAGAAAAATTTATGAAAAAAAATAAAAAAATAAAATGAAAATAATAAAAATTTTTTTTATATACCTAATTATGATATGAACATTGATATGAATAATAATCAAAATAAGAATTAAAATACATATATATACAATATATAGATACATATACTGTACTATAAAATACATTTATTACTATATAATATGATGATTGTATGAAGCCTTTTTTCAAGGAAAAAAATTTAAAAATAAAAATATAAAATTTAAATAAATGTATGTAAAAAATTAAGTAATAAAAACAATAATAATAATAAAAATAAAAATAAAAAAAAAAATAAAATAAAAATTTATAATAATAATAATGATGATAATTATAATGATAATGATTACATTTTGATTATATAATAAAAATGGGAATATAAGATTTTAATTTGATTGTATGTTTTTTATAAAATTTTAAATTTAATTTTATTTCAATTTTATTTATCGCCAATTTCCAACTTTCATTATCTCTGAAATTCACTGAGCTTTGAATGAGTGTCTCAAGCATGCCAGGAAAAAAAGCTTAGAAATGCTGAAAAATAGTCTACTTGCTGACAACAAGCAAGTAATACGAATTATCATTAGACAAGATGTATGATGTATAGACCAAGTATAGACTAAGAAGGTGATCCATTCCGACAGAAAAGCTCTTTTTTTAAAAGCTTGTGACGTCATTTCAACCGTCATTTCATATTTAACATTTAATAATTTCGAAATAATAATGATATTATAATATTTATTTAAAAAATATATGATAATATGATCATTTTAAAAACAAAATAATTTGGAAAAAAAATTATATGATTGCAAGAATACAATTATAACAAGAATACAATAAAAACAAATCTAACGAATCCAATTCAGTCAAATTCAGTACATCGTGGTAGTTGCTTGAATTACAAACTCGATATAAATGACGTAATAACTTAAAGCTTTACAAACAGCTTTTTCGCTCTGGCTCACCTTCTTAGTCTATACATCTTGCCACCATCATTATATCATTATTATAAATCATTCTAATAATAGATCAGTCTAAATCTCATCATGTAAAAGAGTGCGCTTCTCTACTGACAACTCAGTAGTTCGCAATCCATATATGTTAAACAGTAGAAGCACACATGATAGTAATAAATCTAGAAATCACTTCGGTAAAAACAAAATGGCTTACCTAGAGTTGTAGTGCTATTGAAGAAAAAAAAAAGGTATCACATATAATACAAATACAAGTGTATAGAATTAATTCATATTTATATAGCGCTACAGATTCAATCGGGCCTTAGCCTCCTGACTTAGGATTTGTAACAAAGTATGATTTTCCCGGGATCATGTTATTGTTATTGCCAAAATTCTAACCTAACCTCTAATCTAGAGGATGAATTCCAATGAATTTCTATTCATTTGTTCTTTTGGTTTCCATGAGTATTGATTATCCCATCTCCACCAAAGGTTTACAGTATTACGACGAGAAGGTAGGATAGGATGAAGTATAGAAAAGGTGAGAAACTTCATTTCCGTACATTCGTTATTCAGTGCATTTCACTACTTTACGGTGATGTTCTGACTTGGTGCCACGAAAGTAGAGTTATGACCGATTTCTTCATACTCCTTATTAGCTGGGTGCCACCTAAGTTTAGGTAACACCTAGCAAAGAGTTTGGTTTTCTTCACATAATCTTCTCACCAACTATTGGAAGTGAAGAAATCGGGCATTACAGTGAAAAACTCTCGCCTTAATCTAATTTATTTGCATATAAAAAAAATCAAAAAAAAAAGAAAAACCCATGTAGTCTCGTTTCAACTAAAAATACATATGTATGTCTATGGTGTTTACTGCTTGTAGTTTATGTTTATAGTCTAGCTATAATCTTTCAAGCTTTACCCTAAGAGGAATTCTATAAAAATTTAGAAACAGATAGAAATCACTCCACACTATTTATGTAAATCTATAAATTTGACATGGAGCAAAAATTCCGAGGGATTAAAATAGAAAACACTTGAAAAGTTGCTATTAAAGATGCTTGCAATGCGGTTGAAGTGAGTGGAGGCTGAACAAGCTATTGATTATATTACGAATTAGAGTTTATATATTTGATTGAAATCATGTACATATTTAGTGGAATGAAATTATTTGTTTCTTTTTTATTTTTCGCTCAATTTCTGTGTAGTGAAACACACGTAAGTTAGATACTATAACATTATAATACATACAAAAATTGGAATATTGTATTGAATGGAATATAAAAGACACTCAAAATATAAAACAAAAATATAGAAAGAAACAATAACAAATGAACGATATTTACATATTCAAAAAAAATATATATATCAAATACTAATTTGTTAATAAATTTAATCGGATTATTTTTAATCTGTTTAATTATAATGCACATGTGATTAATGTATTAGATGATATTGTAAAAAAATTTTTTTTAAATGTATGCATGTGCAATGAACAGGTGAAAATCGGATTGCATTTCAATCGGTTTTATGAAAATAAATATTTTAAAATTAAGATTTAGATTTGGGCAAAAGATAGAAAAAAAAAAAGAAATAATTTAAATCTATTATATTAGTTGCGTTCCTTTTGTCCAAGTAATGTACTCCCAAGTACTTGTAGTCGTGATCATCTACACCACCTCTTGTTTCCGAGTAATTTGCTTGACAGTTGTATGGTTAATTACGCCAAAATTCGCCGTCAGAGATTTTTGTGTTTTAATCGTTAGAGATTAAAGAAAGGTTTAAGTCTATAATATTTTTATTATACTTGTTATTCAATAGGTGGCTTTTTATTGTTTAAGGTTATGGAGAATCTAAAATCAACAACAAAACAAATTTAAAATACATAACAGCTGAAATTTGAGCACGACCAACTGTTACTCCAATATTTACATTGCCTTAGAAATGTGTATGCCTTGAAATTTGAGGTTACACTTTACTTCCAAGTAAAAAAAATTGCGTTCCATTTACAATCTAATCCCGAGTACTTGGGAGTACTTTACTTTTGTCAAAAGGAATGCAGGAATTATGTCAGACTTATAAGTAATATATACATAAGTACGTTTACGAGCACACTCCCTTACCACGCCTAACATTGTTATGAATTTGTTTTAATGTTTTAAAAATAATTACATAGGTACTCAGACTAAATTTTTTTTTGGTCACCTTCTTCTTCGAACGTCATAACACCTATTTTATAACGTCACAATTTTATATAATACATACGAGGCAGCAGGAGATTTGTGTATCTAATTGGCATTAAATTTATCATCATCCTTGACTCGACAGTAAGTATATAACTTTGACCTCCCTGGAAATCGTCTTTCCACTCCTCTCTGTTTTTCGCTTTTCTTCTCTAATTTCGGATATTTAATTTTTCCATCTCTTCTTCTACTGAGTCAGTCCATTTTATTCTGGGTAAGATATTTAATTCTTGTTCATCACTTTCCTTTAGTGTTTATGTTTCTTTCACAAGCATATGTTGGTCCTATTATTATTTTGTACATCCTGGATACTTTCATGATTGAATTATAGATCATTATACATATAGTATATTGAATATAAAGAAGGAAAACATTGTTATCTCTAATCCCCTATTCCCCAAAATATCTTTCTCTAATATCTTCATCGTAGTACTCTTCTCTATTCATTCTTACTCTCAATTATTTGAAGGGTTGTACACATTCAAAATTATGCTCAACAATTTTTTACATTCTACCTATTATGTCTTACATTTTACGACTATACACGTACTTGGTCTTTAGATCATAAATTGTTAATCCTATCTCTTGCGCCTTCTTCTTCGAGGTTGATGAACAGTTCCTTGACCTCCAAAAATTATTTCCCATTTATATTAATGTTCCCCTGTTTATTATAATAATTTATAATCTAATAAAACGGTTATTATTGTTATCAAAATACAAAAATAATTTAATTAATAGCCGTATATCAATCAGACATCGTGCAAATCAATGCTTTATAATGATGAATTAAATTTAACGACAGGATTAATACATATAAGTATTTGTTTAACAATAAAAATTTTTTTTAAAAATTAACACCTCAAATGTTGAGAATACAATAACTCTCTCAAATTAAATTTTGAACAGAATTCATGAAGCAGGTTATACGTGATACCTATAGGTTGCACCAAACTAAAGCTATAGGCTAAGTTCTAAAATGCATCGATGCGGTTTAAATGCAAAGTAACTGGTTTTTAAATGTTTAAAATAAAAACGGTTACATTGTCATAAGTTTCAAAATGCATTGTGGATGTATTTTTTACTCATCATTTAAGCAAACATTTCATTTTTTTATACAAACTTTTGCCTAATAACATATTTATATAAATATTTAGCACAATATTATTCATTATTATTGTTTTTTTTTCTTAACATTTTATTAGTAGCGTGATTTAAAAACACTTTATTATTAATTAACACAAAAATCACGTCATATTTAAAAAAAAAAAAACATCACATTTGATTTGATACATTCATAAACATCATTCGAAAAAGTTAAAAAGCAACATTAGCATTGAATTGATTGCGCATCCCATCAAGATATCCATAGCAATGATATGGTAAAACGATTGTAAATCGGGTGATAAATTCGATACTATGTAAATATTTTTTTTTTTTCTAGAAATCGTTGCAGCCATTTTTTTCCTCCAAACAATCTCTAAAATTGCCATTATTGTGTTCGGTACTACATTTTCTGAGAAGAGCTTAAGCCGAATTACCATAAGAAGAGCTTAAGCCGAATTACCATTTACCGATAACAATGAAATTATCATTAAAAAACAATACCGTTTATTAAGAATATAACATATTAAATGCGAAGCGTTTTGAGATTAAAATTCAATGCCCAAATAAACTTTGAAACTTTGATACCAAATAATTCAAGAAAATTTGTCCAAAAATAATCGAGATATTTGGTACCAAAGATAGCAATTTTCATTCTGCATATATATTACCATCTTAAAAAGCAAATAATCAAGAAGAATTTAGGTTATGGTAAATATGTACATGAATGCCGGAAATTTGAATTGAGAGTTGATCTGTAGCGATGAGTCTCCGTCAACGTTGTACGAGGAACTCGAAGTACAATGACAAACGTACATTTATGTACACAAATATAGCTCTGATTTGTTCATTCAGTGAATATAAAATTTATTTGTTTTAAAAGAAATGAAATCGTAGTTAAAAGCATACATACACATGTATAGAGGATTTATTTTTTAAACAATATCATGATTTGGCTAATTTATTGGGTTTGTGTTACTACAAATAATAATGTGAAATATGTACATATTTTAAAATAATTGGTTGGTTTATCGTTTGTTTTACATACATTTTGATCTACTTTTTTCTTGAATCCAAATGATAATCCTAACAATTTTGAATTTTACAGAAATCCCCCCAGAAGATACTTTTACTTTTATTTACTTTTTTTTTTGGAGCATTCAACTTTTAGTTATGCAAATGAATAGTAATATAGTGATATGCCCTAATCATTTTAATTATTTCAAAATATAAAATACGACTTCTTTTGAAATTATTATCTGAAAAATATATTTTATGTCTTTACAAGTACACATAAGTATAATACCTATATGTAGTTTTAATATTTATATTTATGTTGAAAATAAATTATAGTACGGTCCGAAACAGTGTTAACACAAGTTTCACGTATATGTTTCTTTAGATGTTAGTAAAATGTTTGTATACAAATAAGATTTTGATCTTAAAGCTCAGTGTACTGTGCGGAAGAAATTGGTCAAGAAATTTTGTGATACATCTTTGGCAAAGTAATTGGCAAAAATAGTGGTAAAGAAAATTTGATAGAATTTTATCTATACTTCATTTTTACTCCTAAAATCCAATCTCTGCCTAAAACACACACAAATGTCAAAATTTCTGCTTCAAAGAAGTATTGTGATATATAAATCTTTGACGAAGAAATTATTATAATTTTTCACAACAACGCCATCTAATGTACAGTATAAAAACATATTTAATTTCATTCCAGCAGCGTACGACATCAAGAAAGGAAAGTGTGAAAATTTTTTTGACTACTTTTTTGAGCGTTTCTTAAGCGTTTTTCTTACATAGATTTTTATAATAAGAGATAAAATTGTGATTTTCAAAAACATGTTAGAAATAATATTCACCAATTCGAGCAAATATATGTACAACCAAAGGTACAATGCAACTCGTTTTGTTTATTATTCACGAATAAATTTTGAACATCGGTAAATATGTTTTCTTTTGCGTCAGCCAACTGTTTTGAGCATGTCTATAAATTTTTATACATATACAATACACAAATGTATTTATGATAGATTTTTATTTAAATAGGTTTACAGGATGAAGGTGCATGATTTTTTATTGAATATTATGATTAAGATTAAGTGATACGTATAAAGAAAGTACTATATCTATAAAGTACTTGGAGAAATTGAAATTTTAAAGATAAAGATAAAGTTATTTATATGATTAGTCCTCAGTATTAAGGTACCTATAGTATAATATGTATTAAGGAGTACCTTGTGCTCTATGTAATTTTTAAGCAATTTCATTTTTCGTTTTGTTAATCTTTATAAGAAAAAATAAAAAAAAATTTCATAATTTATTATACAGCTATAGATAGACTCTGATGGACATTTTAATTATTATAAACATTTAATCAGGATTTAATTACATATTCAATTTTAAATAATATTTTCATAAATTAGTATATAAATCACATAATGAGTAGAAATAATTTTTTTTTGTTTGTTTTACATATTCACCCATTTTTTGTTTCTTTTGTTTTTGTCCGTATATGTATTTAAATCAGACAAAAAAAAACAACAACAACAACAAAAAAAGCATAAACAAATTACTTTCAGGGTCGGATTAGGCGCATAAAACGTTTAACATCGTTTAGGTATTATACGTGTCTATGCTCATAAAAATACCTATGTATTATGTATGTTTGTTTAAAACCATAAAAATATAACTGTATGCAATTTGCATTTGTGGAGCATTCATTAATATATAAAATCAAATGTTTAAAAATGTTTTGACTACAGTTCTCTTATAGGATTAATATCGTCAAGATGTTATATAAATTGGTAAATAAGATTTGAAACACTTGAAAATTATACATAAACACACACACACACACACACACACAAATCAAAATAATTTTTATTTTAAATTTTATATATACGTACAATACATAGATACTGTCGTTAACATTTTTAATTACTGCAGTAAAATGTTATGAAGCACCGCCAAATTCTGACGTTCTACCACCATACAGTCGAATATCATCACCATCATCATCATCATCATCATCATCATCTGGAAATCGTTATGCATCAGCTAATACCAACAACGCATATCAATATGGAAAACAATCATCTGGATCAAGTTTAAATGGATTCGGTTCGGCAACAGCAGCAACATCATTACACCCTATTTATAATGGAGCAAATAATGGTAATGGTAATGGTAATCGTGGAAGAAATGGATCTTCCATTGGTGGTTCTAGTTCAAATGTTAATGCAAAAGTAATAAAACAAGCACAAAATATCGATCCAGATGGATCATATTTTTATGAATTTGAAATTGATAATGGTATAAGTGTGCATGAAGAAGGAGTACCAAAGCAAATCGGTAATAATGATATAGCAATGAATGTTAATGGAAGATTTTCGTATACAGCTCCAGAAGGGCAACATATTTCGGTAACGTATACAGCAGATGAAAATGGTTTTCGGCCACAGGTATATTATTTATACATAAAAGTGTTTTTTATATTTTTTTTTTTTAAATAACTGAAATAGAAAAAATGAAAATTTTTGTAAATTGAATTGTTAATTTTGTTTTGTGTATATAGGGAGATCATTTACCAACTCCTCCACCAATACCTGAAGCTATTCAACGTGCAATTCAATACATTCAGACACATGGAGGTGGTGCAACAAAAAAATAATTTATATAAATTATTAAAATAATAAAAATTACTTATATTTATGTATTATTATTATTATTATCATTTTCATATGAAAATTACGTACAAATCAATCATATCAATCATTGCCGTAATCCTTAAAGTTATAGTGTTCTCTTTATATACATATAGTTTTGAAAATAACGATTTTTAAACTTAAAAATTGAAAATTCAAATAGATTATTATTGAGGGTATTCACTATAAATCTCGTAATCTGCATAAGTAACGTATAATTGGTTGAATTTTTATGAAACTTTGTTACTTTTTACTTTGTTTAAAAAAATTTATGAGTTCTGCGTAAATGAACGAAACTTTTTAGTCGCTTATAGATCAACCTTGTAAATAAATTTTGTGCAAATCAATTTTTAGTTCAGCGCAGCTTATCATTTTTATCAGTTAAAATTTAAAAAATTGAGTTTCTAAGTTGTATTTTGAGAAGATTGTTGTATTTATGTGACAAAATAAAAATTTGTGAAGAGTTGAGATTCGAGATATCTGCTATCTTGTGCACCAATTATCTCCGAAGTTACTTAACCGATTTCAATTCAATTTGAAACACTGGATACTTTGATAGGAATTTTGGTGCTTAATGGAGCATTTTTTTAAAAAAATGTCATTGTTTCCCTTTTACAGGGTGTCAAAGTTTTCAAAATTGCGATTTTTCGGCTTACAAATGCATCTCGTACAGCAAACACTGATTGACCAATTTCTTTGAAATTTTGAATATAGGTAACCTGAAGAATGTTGTGGTGCTTGAATAGAGCACATTTTTGATTTTAGGTCCTGAAATTTAGTTTTAGTTTTTAAAAAAGGAGAGGGTATTTTTTGAAAAATCGTCCAACTTTGACTTCTATTTTCATACATTAAATCTTCATATTTCTATATGATTTTAGTATCAAAATAAAGTTTGGACTTTTCTGATGTTTTTACAAAAAAAAAGTATAAAATTCTTTGTTATATTTCCATTTTTATTAACAAAATAAAATGATGTTTTTTTTCCAACAAAACATTCAAAAATCCATTTTTATTAGCACCTAAAAGGTATGCAAAGTCATTTTTTCAAATTTTTGTATGTAAAATCGTTATTGTTGTTTTCAAAATTCTTCAAAGTCGAAACCTACTCTTAAATTACAATAATTAAACGATTTGTATTCTATATGCAGAAGTGTTTTTACGTCATTTTGACTTACGTGCAAAGTCGTAAAAATACGCGTTGCGTAAGTTTACGATTTGAAATGAATAGATATCCTCATATTGTATATTGTTAGAGTGAAATATTTTTTTATTTTTAACTTTTTTGATATGAAAGACGCCTTTTTTCGTTTCAATAAAGACCTATTTGATTTCAAAATAAACCATTTTCGTTTCAATTAAAACCATTTTCATTTCAATAAAAATATTTTTCTTTTCAATAAAAACCTTTTTCATTTCAAAATAAACCATCTTCATTGCAAAATACTTATATATAGTATTAAAAATCAGTTTTTTTAACAATATCTATATATTTTGTATAATTATCACAAAAGGTAATCGTTTATTTTGAAATGAAAAAGGTTTTTATTAAAACGAAAAAAGGCGTTTTTCACATCAAAAAAGTATAAATGAACAAAGATACAAGATCATAAATGCACTTAACTGTGAGTACTATGTGGTACTATCACTATGTAAATTTGTAAATTTATTTTTCTATTGATTTCATTTTTAAAATAAATTAAATAAATTTGCAAATTAAGTAATAGGTGATAAAAATGAAAATAAAAACACATACTACAAACACTGTACATACTTATTATTATTACTATAAGTTTATACGAGCAGATATATACTTATGAATGTGTACTATATATATCTGGAATGCATTATTATATAAATAATATGTACATACATACATAATGTGAGCACGGTCGTATGTACATTTGTAATTGAATATATAGATGAACAAGTTGACAAAACCAAAATTATAGAATATAAAATATTGCACTTAGTTTAAAAAAAATTTCCATTTCATTATTTTTCTATCTTATATAGATAATATCTTTACGATTATTTATTTACCGCACCAACTAACTGATGACATTATACCTTTTTTTTTTCTTTCTTACTTATAGTTGTTTGTAATTGCATACAAATACATGGCATATGTACATATTTACGTTTAATTTCAATAAAATATAATACCACTCACATAAAAATCGTTTAATAAATTATTCAATTATAATAAGTAATAGTAATGATGATGAAGAAAAATAAATAAAAATAAATGAATATTTAATATATGTACATATGTGTATAATATGTAGTATGTATATAAGTTTATATAATCTTACATATTAACTACTTGTTTTATACATATACATATACATAAATATGTATATCTACATATGTAAATGTGCTGTATACGAGAATGTAAATATATTATATTACATATTTAATATTACTACTTTTACTACATTTATATAACTGGCTAATCTGGCATACATATACATATATAATATTTTATATATGGTATATTATAAAGTAAATACCATTTAATCAAATAAAGATGATATTCTGTCATTATCTACCAATCTGTGTCTGTATTATAAAAAAAAAAAATGAATATTAACACTAGTCAACAAAAATTCACTTTGTTGTTAACTAATTTTTTTATTATTAGAACAAAATTTAGGATGATAGAATAATTTATATATTAGAATATTTCAGATACGAATAGTTTTTTTTTTTGTTTTTTGTAAAAAGATTTTTTCAATTTTTGTCGTTTTGCTTGTTTGCTTGAGGGACGTCTATCGTCATAATGTCCAACAAACAGTGTAATCAGTTTGCATACGTATAGACTCCACTTGCCCTGATATATATTTTTCTATTGCAGAAAAATGTCCTATAGTGGACATTTTAAATTTTTAGAAAAAAAGTTCAAATAAGAATGTCAGGAATTTTATTTTTAACAACATTTTGACAGCGTAAAGTCGTCATTTAAATGATGCTTAAAAGGCTCGTCGATAAATACTTTTACTTATCATCTGATCGTTGATTTTCGAGAAAATTTAAAGCAATTTTCATAAAAGATCCTACATCGCAGCTTTTTTCAGATAACTAATGCCACTAATGCACAATTTTGCAATGAAAGTTTAGGCTTCAGCTGGGATAAACCTCTGTAAAAGGCCTAAACTATAGCCATCTATAGCTAAAGTCTGTTGGATAAACTGAGTTTAAAATTTAAACTATATCACTGTGAAAATAAAACATCTATTAAGCAGAAGTTTAATTCTTATCCTGAGCTTTAGTTTTCACTGTGAAATTAGGCGTACATTTTTTTTTTCATCTTCCATTAATCTCTTCATCTTCAGACCTACAAAATATGGCCTGTTTAATTTTTTTTTTTTTTTTTTGCATCACTGATTTTGGGAAATTTTTCTTTTTAGTATTGGTATCCATAATCATTCCAATTCATTGCTTTTTTTTTCATAAGGCCCAAGTATTTTTGTAAAAGATGACAAAAACACATCGGCAGAAACATGTTTAATATTTCTTATATACATATATTTAAAATATCCGTTATGTAGCATTGATAAGAAGAGGTCTTGTGTATAATTTTTTGATAACACAATCAATCTCATCATAGCCGAATATTTATTAGAAAAATCAAGTTTTAATTAATAAGGCCTGTAGTACGCTGATAAACCTGAATTCAGATCCTCATATAAAAACAATGTAAAAAAAAGTTGTCTGAATTCAGACACATTCATAGAATAAAATTTTTCAGATTTATAAGTATATGCACCTCTGCCTGAAAACATACCAGAAAAGTAAAAAAGACGTTATTTCTACAATTGAATAATACGAATATAATGCCGTCTTTGTTTGTGGAGACTTTTTTTTTAAAATTTTTCCAGGCACAAATTAAGTAAAATTTTATTTTTTTTTTTCGTCTCGAATTTTTGACAATACAATATGTCGGTTAAATTTGAATCAATTTATCATCGAAAAATTTAAATTAATCACCATATCCAAGAAAAATATTTAAAAAATTAAAATTTATGACAAAATGTGAATGACAAATGAAATATGAAGTAGTATAATGCAAATCTACACAGTCTACAAAAATTTTCTCCATGACCTGAATTCAGGAAGCTATGGATGCGTTCAGTTCATTGCAGCGATGCAAGTCAGCGATGAAAATGTAGCGATGTTTACATAATCGCTATAAACAATTTACTGAATTGTGTACACCATAATCCGCTGTGAACAGTTGATAGTAAATAAGTAAGTTGGATATTATTGATATGCAATGAAATTGTTTTTTATTTTTTGCTGCCCAAATTCCTGAGAAACCTGGAATTATTAGCATTTTAAAACCATCAAAATGAAAAGTAATTTCATCACTCTCGTAATAAAAAATTATACACTTTACTAATAAATATGTATTAACTTTTCAACCATTAAATTCATCTTTCAAACATGACAAAATTTATTTACAATGAATTTTAAAGCGAAATTTTTTTCAGCTGCAAAATATTTTCATTCCTGAAAAGTAGCGACTATGCAGCGAAGTCGTTCACTAAGAGAAATCATTACGTAGAACATGGTAGAACTGAACGCAACATGTAAATAGAAGATTTTTCGATTCTAAATTCGGGTTCATCACCGTACTATAGGCATAAACAAGTAAGTACTTTTCTGTGGTTTCTTATGGGAAATTAGTTGTTTTATTTTAATTTTCTGTTAATTTTTAATTGTCAATTTTTTTTTTTATTCAATTTTTTTGAACATTAAAAAATATTTTCTACAAATTTTAGGTTAAGTAATTATATGGTAAGACAAAAATTTGTTGACTAGTGTAATAAAAACAAGCAATACGTTAATCAGTTTGTAATAATAATAATAATCAATATAGGCATACATATACATATGTAGTAGATATACCTCTATATTCTCTATAAATTTAATATGTGCATATAATAATATTAATATGTAAAAATGTATGTATGTATATAGGTTTATTTTATTATTATTATTATTGTGTATACATTAAGAAAAAAGCAGAGATAAACAGCTCAACTCATCATTTTTTTAAATGTGAAGGTTAACCACAACATATTTGACCACAAATAAAATGCATATTTACGTTGTTTTTTTTTTTGTTTTTTTTGTTTTTTGTTATATTATAAAAATTACATACTATAACTTATTATAATAAAATTAAATACATTTAGTATATAGTATATAAAATTACGCATGCATTTATTTACCTTTTCTATCGAATATAAATGCTATGCAGATATATACATACTACGATAGTATGTGATGCACATATAAACATAGCACATTATATACGTATGTATATGTACATATAATATAATGAAACAAGAATGTCAATGACGTAAAGAATACATATGTACTTACATATATGTATGTATGACTAGTTGTAATACATAAAATATGAATTTAAAAAAAAAATATATTATAAATAAAAAAATAAATAAAATTTAAATGGCAATTCTTTATTATGTAAGTAGTACATAATTATTGGTACATAAATAAATAATAATAGGAATAATAGTAGAGTAAAATGATGATGATGATGAAGTTATAACTTTAGGTAGGTATATAACATAATATACCTATATCAATCTCATATAATATTGTACTCATTATATTAATCAATCGCTATATACAAAATAAGAATGAGTTCATGTTTACAGAGTACTATATATAGGTAATAGATTTTCAGTCCTAAGGCTGCGTGTGCAAATTCCATGTTAAGGTACGATCACACATCGCTACTATTCTTGTTGTGCAACCAAAAAAAAAAAAAACTGCGAAGATCAAGAGTAGTGGCAATGTGTGGATTGCTTTGAAGTATGAAAAACTGCACTTGCAGCTTGGTTGCTACCGCTACTTGCAACCTTAAAAACTGCAATGTTTGAACAGCTGTTTAACAAATTGCAAACCACTGCAAAAAAATATATTTTCAGCTGAAACTTTTGTAGTGGTAGCACCTGTAAGTGTCTTTGTTCAGTTGGTGTTGGTGTTATAGATAGCTTTTCTCATCCATGTATTTTGTTTTTTTATGCATGGAGTAACCAAACGTAAAAGTTCATTAAAGTCTTGATGAGATACTCTTAGAAAATTTTTGTACACACTTTCATCACCTAATCGTAATTCACGTACCAAATTATTTATAGCTCCACTATGCTCTCTATTTTTAATCCATGGCTTCATCCAACACTTGCTTTGCCTTTTTTGTGTTTTTTTTTCTGTTTAATAAAACAGCTAAACAACTTGCTGCTAGAAACATCGTCAAAATAAATTTTTTTTAAAATTATAATTTTGACATTTTAAGAAGTTGCGCAGCAAAAGCAACGAAGCATGAAAGTTTATATGTGTGAACAGCTTTGCAACTTTTTTCTTAAAAGTTTGCAGCTGTAAGGCTGCATGCAGCCAAAGTAGCAGGTTGCAACTACTATGTGTGAGTGAAAACGGTATTTTTGCAGCTGCAACCTTGAAAGTAGCGCATCAAAAGTAGAGATGTGTGATCGTACATTTAAATGGCTAAATTTGTAAATTACTTCCAGTTTTTTTCAGCAATCAATTTAGCATCTAGGTATAGTATGTGTGCGAATTGCTAATTTGTTGACAACAATAGCAATGAGTTTGAATTACAAAATTTAGTCATTTAGCATCATTTTGAAGACATTAGAAATTAGAAAAAAAAAACACTATTCTTGATGCCTTTTCAGATCTATAAAATCATGGTATAAAGATTATTAATTTTGAAACTATTCGATTGAACACATTTTTTCGAACGAATTTAATAATAACTTTTCGAAATTCGATCGAAAATCATTGTTCGAACGAAGAAACCATCTGTCGGTATTCATAATCGACGTGATATTATAGATGTTATAAATAAGTACATATATGATAGGTACATGTAAAGGGTGGGCCATTTAACGTTTGGAATTTGAACTAACGGTTATTTTGAGAGGTTTAATGGCATTCATGAGTTAACATAAATTTAGTTTTATATTTGACATTTATGAAATGGTAGGCTTTACGTTAAAACAAAATTGAGAAATATTAAAATCCTATTTTCAAAGTGGTGAGTCTTTTAGAAAAACGATAAAAAATTTACGAAAAAACCGAATAATCAGCCGAAATGGTGATGTTAATTGGCCGTTTCGGAGCTGTGATTTAATCCCATTGGATATTTTTGTGGGGTAGCTTTAAAAATAAGTGTTACGCATTGATTGTTGCCTTGAATTGCTACCCAGAGACGATTGTTGCCTTGAAGCACGAAATCGAAGTGCTATTCATGCGATTGGAGCCCAAACAATCGAAAATGTACTGAAAAATTGGTTCTATCGGATTGAGTACTATGTCAAGCCAGCCGTAGCAGTCATTTGAATAATGTTGTGTACATGTTAAATGGCACACCCAGGTACACATACATGTATACGAGTATGTACATTATAGTATATAGGTGTATGTATATAGAATTAATTTTATTCATATGTGTAATGTAGTGAATATCTACTATATACAAAATTACAAGATGCATTTAATTAATAAAAAATTTTGAATTTTTTATTTTAAATTATAATTAATTTGAAAATATCACCATTTATCACATATGTAATATAATCGAATGTTTTATTCTTATATGTACATGTATGAATATCCATATATAGTATAGTAGTAGTAGTAGTAGTAGTAGTAGTAGGTATTAAGTATACGTATTATTATGCATATTTGAAATAGATTAATATGTTAAACATTACAACTTCCCAACCAGTCATTGAAGAAACTTCTTGGTAGGACACTAAGAGGAATATTCTTCTTCTGAAGAAAAAGTAAATACGAACATTTTCAATTTATTTGCATGAAAAACATGTTATTATCGCAGAAGATTCTTCCAACGGGATACGAAGTAAATGTTTTTCAAGAAAATAATGTAAATCCATCCACTAATGAAAAATGTTTATAGAAGGCAGAAAATATAGGAATTTGCCTGAGATTTTCAAATGATTAGTTTAGAAAATTTTTAATTTACTACTACAGAGGGCCGATTCTCGTTTTGAGAAAACGAGAATGAGAACACTTTTCAGTGAGAATTCCAATGTGTGCGATTCTTGTGCCATGAGAAAGTGAAACTTTATATATCAAATTTTTTTCATATATGAAATAAAATTTCTCATCGTATTTTATGATAGTGAGAATCAATGACTTAAAGGTTTTCTTTGGATTTTTTTGTCAAAAAGTTTTAAATATATTTACTTTATTAATCATATGTACATTAATACCAACACTAAACTCTATAGTATAGGTATTTATTTATTTTCTATCGTAATATGCCTAACAATGAAAATTTTTAAACAAATTTAACGTCAATGATGTCAATTTGACGTTAATGAGAAAAATTTTCCAATATATAGTATATTCCATTCAGACACATTTTCATCAGCCCTTTCTCATTAGTTGAAACAGAATCAGTTTGCTTACAAAAATGAGAAATAAAAATGAAAAGTTTAGGAATGAAAAGAATTTTTGACATTTCTCATCACTTTCTCAATTTTTCACTAAACGGGAATCAACAGCCCTCAGGTAGATCTGTTCTGTATACCTAAACAATTGGAACCTATCAGTACAAATTAAATTTTGTTAAATTAAATCTTTGTTCAAAATAGTAGTTTATAGGAAATTACAATAGTAAATATTTAATTTTTATTTTTTTAAAAATTTCACATTTAAATGAATTGCACAAAATATTTCTCATCATCAATATCATCCATAAATCCGTAGATTATTCTCAATAAAGAATCACCTTATATTTTCAAAGGAGATTCGTTGGCGAACATTTTCTCGACATTTGCGGTGATGTCAACTAAATCTCAATAAATAAAGGTTCATAAAAGTTCATTGTACGAGAAAATAAGTTGAATTCTCCTCGAATGAAAGAATAATGTAAGATCTATAGCCCTATTCTGGTATTGTGACCCATCACAAGTCACAACGAAATTGTGACTGGTTTTCTTGTGATTTTCCTTGTGAATAAACAGCTGTTTCGTATTCAGAATAAGTAATCACAAGAAAAATCACAAAAATTTCACCTCTTAGTGGTGAATTTGAAACGTCAAATTTTTTCAAGAAAAATGATATACATATTTTAAATTTTTCACATAACCTTAAAATTATTCTTGTGACGACTGAAGTAGCAGATCACAACTTGTGACTCTGGTATGTTGTGACTTTTTACTGCGGAATACAAAAAGTCACAACTTGTGACTTATGTTATAACTTATGACTTATGACTAGTCACTGATACTCAACAGAATAGGGCTACTAATCTAATCTCATATACTTAGAAGAATGTTTGGTGAATCTATTTTTATTGTCTGGATTATATTAAGTTTTGTGTACCTACTTTTTTTTTAACACATAATTTTTATAGTTATTTTTCATTTATATTTTTAAATTAATTAAAAAAAAAAGAAAAAATCACACAATGTACGAGTTATATGTATTAATAAAGAGACATGTGTTATTATACATATATGCGAAAAAGAAAAAAGAAATGTCAAAAGAATATATGTAAATATGGTAAATATTAAACTTTGAATGATGTTTCATAACAGAGATTGTATATTATACTGTACTTTATACATATATATGTATACAAATGTATATATACATATATAATACTTACTATTATTTATTATACATATGTACATATGTATGTATAAATATAAATTTTAATGTCATTCCAATAGTTTGTAATTAAATGTAAATTTATATACACATGTATGTAAATGTATAAATTTATATAATATATAAAAGTACATACATATATCTGTAATTATTGTAACTCTCCAAATATGTATGTATGTGTATAGTACATAAATGTGAATACTAAATATATTTTATTTGATGAAGCGATATAGTATACACACTTATACAAATATTTGTGTGCATTTTCTATGTGCTATACTACTATACATACCAATATATACCTATACTGTTGGAAAAGTATCGGGAATTTGTTATGTAAAAAGTCTGTGTTGCTATGAGTTTTCTTCATAACTTAGTATCACTGTACTCGATTACTATACGTCAATATAAGTAGCATGATCCAACCATCGATTTGCCTACATCAGATCCACCTCCTCCATATGGTATCACGATTTTTATATAATAAATTATTACATACAAATTATTGAACAAAGAGTTTGTCTTAAATTTTGTGTTTTGAATACATTTTCTTGGGCTGAATGTCCTAAAAAAAAAATGTTCAAAAGACTTATGGTGTATCAGTCATATCAAAAACTTATGAGTGATGCGAAGCATTTAAATCAGGTGAAAAGATTGTCAAAGATATTCATCATCTATCTATAACCGATAAAACTATCGATAAAGTGAAGAAAACTATAATGCTCAGTTAATTGCCAGTTTAGAATTAAACAAAAAGCTATGACCTTGATATCTTTCACGAGTATGCATGCTTGTTCGATTTTGATCGAAATTTTGAATATTATGGAGAATATATATAAGTTCCAAAATACTTGAATTTTCTTCAATATAAGAATATCGCAAAGAAATTCCTGAAAATATGTATGCTCGTGTCAGTTATATTTCAGACCTTACTGCCATCGCACAATTAGAGTGACAACTACAGCGTATCGCCGAAAGTTCGCTTCGCACAATTCGGGCACAACTTGCAGCGTAAAATATATATGAATTTTATATTTCTTCCTCTTGCGAATATATTACTACTACTGTAAAATCCAGGTAAGGATGGCTCGTAATCGCCGAAAAATAGAATAGAATTTATTTGGGCGACAGCGACAATGTAAAGTTCAGCGTAAAAAGTCCCATTTAATTACTGTATACGCGATGAATTTTAATGAAAATTTACGAAATTTAATGAAAAATTACGAATTGTGCGATGCAAGCATTTTTCATAAACGGGTGACAAGATTTTGAATCTACATGTTTGGCATGTAAACTACTTAAAATAGTCAAAAAGCTTTAGAATGATGCTTGATCAACAAGCCGAAACTAAGAAAACTAAAAATCGTCGAAGGATGTGTAAACAACACTAACAAAATCAAACAGTTCTAAACAAACAAGTTGGCAGATTTCATTTATATTTGGTATAGTAATGAAGTACAGTGCTATTAAGTAATGGAGCAAATTTGGTTTTATAAAATTACTAACACAGTAACCTTCTTAGATAGATTATAAATTCCCGATACTTTTCTGACAGAATAGTACATGCATAATGAAATGATATATCTACATGTGTAGACACCAGAGAGAAAAAAAGTAAATATTAACAAGTCAACAATAAAAATTTCATAAATAATTTTTAATGTTTATAAAAAATCTGCAGCCTATATATACGAAAATATGCATACAAATACATACATAGATATGATGTCTATATATAATTTATCCATACATATGTAATATGTATATGTACGTACATATAATATACATTCAGTGCATTTTAATTACATTCAAAATTATACATATAATTAATTTTTTTTTTTACTTTTATACCAATTTTATTTTTATTATACTCGTTCTGGTATTGTACATACATACATACAATATACAAACTCGTATATACGAGTATTTGTATTTGGCGAGGGTTAATAAATAATGTGATATATCGTAAGTCGTAACTGCAAAAATTTTACAGGAAAAGTAAAAAAAAACTGATTTATATTGAGCAAAAACCTAAAACTGTTATTTATGTAGTTTCCAGTATTTAATTTTATTATAATATGAATTTCTTCTTCTTTTTCTTCTTCAATTTGCACTACAACTCCAAAACCAAATACGTAATTACAGATGAGCCATCAGGGCATTCAACAAAGTGATCTGTGGTGCGTTTGTGTAACTCACAAATTGAGTAATTCTCTACTGAAATACTCTATCCTACGTCATTTTGACGTCATTCTCTATCGTTCCGTTTCTGTAACGTGGTGAGATTGGAAACTCTACTGAAACAATTTTCTCTACTGCAAAATTGTTTCTGTAAGTCTGTTGAGTTGAGTTAATTCTCTACTGGTTGAGTTTCTTTTTCGATAGAGTATTAGCAGTTGATAAGGATATAAAAGTAAAAGTAAGGTGTATTATAAGGCTGGTATTCACCAACATAGATTATCTTTTATCTGAGATAAAGTGTATTCATCAACCTGGATAAAACACTACTCGGATATTTTTAAGACAACCTCGGAGTGGTATTATAAATATCGTTCGAACATAACCTTGTTATTAACAGCAACAGCACAAATAAAAATAATGTAGTTGTACTGTATTATCATCTTTGCATATAATTATCACATCACAGAACCTCTTTTTCATTTTGTAATATAAACATCCAATCAGCTGACATGTTTGACACACATGTTCGACCCAAAAACGAAGTTCGAAAACAAATTTTATCTAGGCTGATGAATAAGTTGAAATTGTATCCGGCTAAAATATATCCGACGGATATATCCATGTTGGTGAATACCACCCTAAGTGTATATAGTGATTGAGTTTTATTTTTTTCGATAGAGTAGTAGTGCTAACTAATGAGGTTAAAAAGAATAATTTAGATTATTTTTTAATAATAGAATAGTATTTAGTTATTTTTTTTATAGCATTAATTTCATTATTATTCACAAGTTCAATACTGGAAAAAGTAGTTTGAATGATCACTTATTAAAAATGTTAAAACAACGTAATGCAATTTGAAGTATCAAGCCTCTAGATCTAAAACTAATATCTAATAAATATGTAATATAATTTGGTACGTATACGTATTTCAATGTATAAAATGTCATATGTTATGTATAAATGTATACAAATCTTAAAAGTTAATTATTATTATTAAAATTATTAAAATTTCGCACTCCGTAATTAATAATCAATAATTAAAAATTTTAAAAACCCACACTCAATCAAACTTTCAGAATAAGTTTTACGTTACTTTGATTTAAATGTTACAATTATTGTTGTTTCATTTTCATAAATTCCTGTCTAATTGCAAACTCACCATACCAATTCTCTATCGAGTGTTACAGAAACAGAAGAACTCTACTAGTAGAATTTAGCGATTGAAAATCGTAATACGTCACAGAATTGAGAAATTTCTCTATCGAGTTACAGAAACGCACCACTGAAGTTACAACTATTATAATATATTTAAAAATTGAATACTTAGAAGAGATTATGAATTTTTTTTTTAATTTTAAGTCATAAAATTTTACAAACAGAATTTCGTAAAAGCTGCAGTAACGAACAAGGTATCAGATATTAACCCTTGATGTTATCTGTATCTGGAAAACATTTCTACATACATATATAATATGCATAAAAATAATAGAGGTATTCACGAATTGTTGTAACAGTATAAAAAGTGTGAACATACATCCAAATCTTACACTATATCGTGAACGCACGCACCATAGCAAACATTGTATTGAAAGCAGGCAAATTAATAACATAAATGTCAGCTAAAATATTATAAAAATAAATTTAATCAAATTACTTTAGCATTTAGGGTGGTATTCACCAACATGGATATATTCGTCGGATATATTTTAGCCGGATACAATTTCAGCTTATTCATCAACCTAGATAAAATTTTTTTTCGAACTTCGTTTTCGGGTCGAACATGTATGTCAAACACGTCAGCTGATTGTATTTTTATATTACAAAATGAAAAAGAGGTTCTGTGATGTGATAATTATATGCAAAGATGATAATGCAGTATAACTACATTACCTTTGTTTGTGCTGTTGCTGTTAATAACAAGGTTATGTTCGAACGATATTTATAATACCACTCCGAGGTTGTCTTAAAAATATCCGAGTAGTGTTTTATCCAGGTTTATAATTACACTTTATCTCAGATAAAAGATAATCTATGTTGGTGAATACCAGCCTCGGTGTAGGATTGTAAGAGCTTACACCGTTTACAATGATACAAGACCAAACCGTGAATACCCTTAATGAACAATAAATTTTGCTTATTTCATAAAAAAAAAATTACATCCATAAATTGGATAAACAAAAAAAAAAAGGTTAAAAAAAGAACCGATGTTAGCTATAAAAATTTTATTGGAATTCATGAAAATTTATGTTTAAACAATTTTTTTTTTTTTCATTTTTATTATAATCTTTTCATATATTGGACTTGACCAAAGTTATACAAGTAAATGTACATACATACATAATATATTACGAGTGCTATTGATGATGATGATGATGATGATGATGATATAAGAGTACGAATATATGCATAAAGTTAAATATCAAACATATTCCAGTTTCAAAATTTATGTAATTAACGAATATGTAATAATTCATTTGCATCAATACGTTATGTGAAAATTATTCATAAGAAATTTACATTATATATAAGTACGTAGTATGTACCTATATACAATTTCGAAAATTTCTTTTATTTTTAACAATTTATTATTTTCATTATAAAGGATAAAAATGAAATTAAAAATAACTTTTAAGGTATGTACATGAATATTAAGTATATTGATAAATTAAAACACATAATATATACACAGACGTGAAAAAATTATGCTACAAGTATACACTATTTCGTGAATAGAGAACGTAATCATATTAACATAAATATACCATCGTTAATTATATTTAAAATTCACCATAAAAAAAAAATAGGAAAATATAATTGAAGGCTTGAGATGTAGAAGGTGTTAACCGACAAATTTGAATAAATTCTGTTTTTCAGGCAGATGAAAATTTTAAGTGTATATTAAATCTAACGACGTTGAGTATGTGACCTCCTATCTATCATAATTTCCATGTTTTCTTCATGGGTAATGATATATTCACTTAGAAAAATAATATCATAGAAAAACTTTGAAGTCCAATAACTCAAAAAGTATATTGTGACACTTAACACCTTCATTATCTCAGCCATTCAATTGGTCTCATGTAATAGAAACACTTCCAAAAAGACCAGGCTTAAATCAAATCGTAGATCATTGTTCATTTTTAGAAAACAAAAATTTGAAAAGCGAATGTCTAAATAAACTAGTTTCTACTTAAATTAAAAAAAATTATTGCAAGAAAAAAAAATGAAATAAGATTTTACAAGATTTTGTAAATAATCCTGTGGGTGAAGTAAATGATTATAATTTGATTAATTTTTTGTGTAATAATTTGCATAATAATTGAAGACCATGAAATTGATGATAGAATTCAGTTCAAGAAGTCCTAAACGAACTGAAGATTGCAAATCGGTGAACTGTTTTCTCTGTATAGGCAGTATAACAACAAATTCTCTCTAAATCTGAAATCAATGTTCTGTTGATGAATGTAGCGCCGTAAAAGAAAATGTAAAATAAAAAGAAAAAGAAGAAGAACAAGAAGAAGCACCCCATCAGGAAAATAAGTTCAATGGAGTTATATTGCGTGATTTTAATTTTTTTTTTTTTATAAAATGAAAAAATATCTATTTCAAAGTTAAATTCTAATAGTGTTGACAGACCAAAAGTTTCTTTTTGATTTAGCTAAATCAGTTTAGAAAAACTTTTAGTTACGAATTCGTACTGATAGACCGAAAACTGGTCTAGTTCTCATTTCTTGTATGCTCAAAAAAAGCTCTCATCGAATAAAACTATAGTTGCATTAAGTGGTTTAGGCTAAACTACTTCTGAGCGGACTTATCCAAGCTGATTTACTGACAAACCAATGAGTTTATCTACTTAAACAGATTTAGAAAGTTTATAAACTCTGATCTGTCCTTATAGCATAAAGACCAATCTGTAAAATTTGCCAAACTGTGAACACAATAATGTTAATTTTGGAGAAAATCTCAAAAAAGCAGGGCTATTATAATGTTGAAAAAAATATTACATACTCGTACATCTAATATAAGTATATTTATTTGACTAGTTTGATCACCTGATATTTATTTGTATTTGTACGTATGTTTATATCCATGTAATCAATATCAAATTATCAACTTAAATATGTACATATTTATTTATATTATTTTATAACTTATATAATTTTTAATTGGCACATACCTACATAGTAGTATCTATATTAGAATAACTGGCCTGGCATATAAATATAATTGACAAGTTATTGCATATATGCATAAAATCTACATATTTACATGTAAGTAGCAATATATACATTACATATAATATAATATAGGTATGTACGTATACAATTATATATGTATATGCACATCAACTGAGAACATAGTATGCACATACATATTATACACATATTATACACAATATTTTAATATTATACATATTTTTCATTATTAATTTACATCTATGTACTTACTTAATTTAAATGTAGAATTAATATTACATACATACATACATTTATGATGACCACATATTGTTTAATAATTAAGTGTTTTGCTTGTAGCAGATAATAGAACAAAATATTTAATGGATAATTATTCTCAGCATATACATAGTTTTATAATGAGAATATACATACAAATGTACATACCCACAATCATTAAATTACTTTGCGTATTCTCTATATGACAATAATATGATTTATGTATTACACTTACATGAAAAAATCATATGTACACTTACTAGAATTTGTAGAATACTTCTGTATACGATTATTATTATTACACTTCATCTATATTAAAATGTATATATATACATATCTGCTATATACATACAGTGAACATCAAAAGTCTTTGTATAAATTAAAATTTAAACTTTAAATTTTTTGCACATATGAAATCCTATGATATAATGTTCTTAATATTATTCCAGAATTTCATTTTCATACCTCATTGTTCATTCTCAAATTCTAGAAAAATAATTAAAACAAAAGTTCCAAATTTGAACACCCATATAATACCATATAATTTTTTATACGGTATTTCTGGGGTTACATACTTATGTTATCTCTTTCTTGTACAAAACTATTTCTTTTTTTTTTTTTTTTTTGATTTTGATGATAATTAGCATACTTGAAGAATACATTTTGACTTTTTATATGAGATTTAATTTATGATTCTCTATCTTTCCTCGTTCACAAAAATTAAACCATTACTACATATATATCAAAGATGACGAATCTCAAATGATTTTTGATATCAAATTTTCTTCATAGCTGATAACGTTAACATAATGAAATCAATTACAGTATTTTATTTTAAGAATAATAAACTTTCCTATAATACATTAATGTAAAATATATGTCTTTACTTGTCAAGAATTTATTATAGGGCTGACAGACCAAAAGCTCCTTTAAGCTCCTTTTGGATTTAGCTAAATCAATTTAAAAAAAGCTTTTATTTAAGAATTCGTACTGACAGACAGTTGTCATTTGTTGTATGCTCAAAAAAAGCTCTCACCGAATTAAGCTACTTGCATTAAGTGGTTTAGACTAAAATACTTCTGAGCGGACTTATCCAAGCTGATATGCTGACAGATTAATGAGTTTATATCTACTTAAACAGGTTTAGAAAGTTTCTAAACTCTGGTCTGTCCCTAGCATTAGAAAGAGAAAACAATTTACAAAAATTGTTGAAGGTGTACAAAGACTTTTGACGTTCACTGTTTATTATAAATAATAAATTCACATTAAATGAATCTGTGATGTAAAACACAAATTATAATCTTAGTAATGAAATGCTAATTATAATCAATAATATCATGTACATATGTATTTATGTTTTCGAATGCGTTTGTAAAGTACGCGTGTATCATATGATATATAATAATTAGTAATATCAAATTTCTAATTAAATAATTACATGTTATATTGATATAATCATATAAATAATGTAAAATAGTGCATTAAAATCATTTCCTTATATAAGTAATGAAAATAATTTATAAAAAAAAAATCAATTTGATTAATTGTGTTATTATTCAAAATATTTGTAAACTGCATATTATAAAGATGTACATAAGTATGTACATTTCTGACTGAAAAAATTAAAAATTATAACACAGAATAAAATTTAAAAGATAAATTTTATGCATATTGCATATAACATTTATTGTAAAACTATACCTACTTTGCAATTTTATGGGATAAAAGTAATTTCCATTTCCAGATATAATTATGTTTCTTCGTATGCACATTATTTTTACTACACTCTATGTCCAAATATGTTTGTATATGTGGACGGAAATACTACATTTCGTGCCCAAAAATTTTCTTCATAGGAGCATTTACTATACTTTGTTTCCAAATGGTATAGAGGACTAAATCGGTATTATTTCTTTAATTGTTTCTTATATGGAAATTTATTTGACAAAAATATACGTTATTGTGACTTTAAAAGTTTCTTCTTGTAACCTTGTAGAAACACTTATATGACATCAGTTGCCAAATAAGAAGTAACGATAAAATATAACGATTTCTTTATAGTTAAAGATTCATTATAGGAACTGTTTTGGGCGTTTTAACGTATTTGTAACAAATACTACACCTTCTTTAGCACATGAACATGTATTTTACAAACACAAATTTACATATACGCATTTGTATAAATGAAAATTCAGGACTTATAATTTTGTAATATTGGCTTCAATGGCTGGCTCGATGGTTACGTTGTTATACTCTTGAAGTTCCAAATTCAAATTCTAGCCAACGCACTACTCTCACCCAAGTCGATTATTATTAACTTAGAGCGTGTATATACATATGTATATATAAGTACATATCATATAGGTACATACATCAATTCTGATTGGAGCGATATTAATGGTGTTAATCCTCATTTTCTTGGTAATTTTAATTTACCATCATTTAAAATAACAAAAATTCCTCATGGAAATTAAATGATACGATCTTAGCAAAGGATTATTCATATATATATATTCGTCAAATATTTCGATTCGATACTAGTTTTTGAGAACTTTTCATCCTACCCATAAATGTATATACTCGTATGTATGTATGTACATTATTTTCGATCTACTGTTAGTTATAAAATAAAATGTTTATATACATATATGTACATAGTGTTATGTGCATATACATTAAATTTATTTTTCTGCAAATAGACTCACCTATTAATGAGCATACATATAAGTAGGTATATACATAATGTATAAATCAGATTAGATGAATATTTTTGTAATATTTTTAATTGATTTTTTTTTTATTATTTTCTGTTAAGTTTAATTATGTAATTGTGTAAATGTTTATATATACATAACATACATAGATATATATAAATATACGTTATACTCATAGATATATACACATTACATTATTATGAATAACTTTGTGAATGATGCAATATGCAATGAGCGACACAACAAAATAACAAAACTTTTCGGTAGTTGTATTTATAAATACTACTATTTTATATTGGTACAAGTTTGTACATATGTACAGAGTTGTGAAAAAATTATGGGATAAACATAATCTTCCGAAATAAAGTACTCTAAAATGTATTAAAAAAACATTAAGGATTGTATTCACCAACCAAGATTATCCGTCAGATATATTTTAGCCAGGTATAATTTCATCTTATTCATCAACTTAGATAAAATTTATTTTCGGACTTCATTTTCGGAGTTTCAAGCATGTCAATTGATGATATTACAAAATATGAAAAAGAGGTTTAATTTTTATATGTGAGTGCTGTGCTGTTGCTTATTGTTGTTGCTGTTGGTTATGTTTAAACGATATTTATAATAAGCACTCCTAGGTTGTCTTAAAAATATCCGAATAGTGTATAATCGAGGTTAATGAATACATTTTATCTTATAAATAAATTTGGTCCGTCTGTCTGTCTGTTCGCGCTAATCCCGAAAACGGCTGAACCAATTTTGATGGAATTTTTTTTATCTAAAAGAGGAATTCCTCCCGCATATAATAGGCTACTTTTTTTTCCAAAATTTATTATTTAAAACAATAAAAATTTGATTTAAATAGATGAAGGTCTGAAAAAAATCTATAAAATGTATGAAAAGCTTTTTCTTCTAAATGAACTGATAATCGTGGTTGATAGTGGTAATTGAATTACAAACTCGATAGAAAAAGACGTAATAACATAAAGCTTTATAAAGAGCTTCTTTGCTCGGGCTTTCATTATTCTCTTATTCTGTACATCGCATCGTGGTTCGTTTTATATCTCTATTACAATGCGGACGAAGTCGCAGGCATACACTAGTCTTACATAAAAGATAATCTTGGTTGTTGAATACGACCCTAAAAATTTTTCAACAAAAATGATAATAAATGATAAAAAATAATACAAAAATTCAATCAAATTTATAGGAAAGAAATTAAATATATACGTAGTTATTTTATAGACATCCTTTTATTGTCTTATAGCGTTGACTATATTCACAGGACTTTTAATAAAAATTGTTCACTCCATTTTTGTAATAATTTTTTTTTTCATTTTTCAACTATTATTATGTTTTCCTTTTTTTGTTTGTTGTAAATCGGGCTAATGATCGTATATTTATGTCAGTATGATTACGGTTTTTATTCATAAAGAATTAATTAATTAATAATCTTGTGTCATAATTTTTTCACACCTGTGTATGTAAGTAGATATAATGTACATACATATTATATGCATGTATTTTGTATAAGTGCAGGCAGTGCATTAATTCATCTATCTAATGTATCAAATAATCAATTTTTCTGTTGTCGTTATTTAAATCTATTTTATAATGTATGTAATCATGCACATATATGCATACTTACTTACTTACTTACTTACTAACATACTTATGTATGTATGTATGTATCATGTCATGAAAAGAGAAAGAAAATAACAACAATAATAATAATAACAATAATAATGCAATCTGTAAATAAGTAGAATGATATCCATTTTAATGATATACCCAGCCCATCTTCTTGCGTATATGTATATCCATTATCATAATCATATATATGTATACATATACATATGTATTTTTTTTTATTATTATTATTATAAGTAAATTTGGATGAAAAGGTGAGTCAAACACATTTTCCGTTGACAATTACATCACGACCTCATTTTTAGAAAAAATAAATAAAGATGCAGAAACAAAAACAACAAAATATTAACTGAAATTTTTAAATTGTGCACAAAAGAATTCAATTATCAATATGACTGTATAATTATATGTATGTATTTATATACATATATAATATGTAATGTACATACGAGTATAATAGTAGCGGAAATATGAACAGGATCATTACATTTTTTTTTAACATTAACAACAAAACAAAAATAAATTTTTGTTCAAAACTTATATTATGGGTTAGATAGACGAAAGCGAATCAATATGTCATTCTTCCAGTCTGCATTCGTGTGAATGAAAATTCAAAAATCTCCTTGACACACGAAATATTTTCAATTATCATATTTTTGTTTTGGTATTTATATATTTTTAATATTTATTTTCTTTACTGTACATTTTAAATCATTGTAATCTGTATAAATCGTGGTTTTTGCTGTAATGTTTTTTTTTTCTACCACTGAAAACTTCAAATTCACCATCTGCATTCGTCATTCAATGTAGTTCCTGAAACTTGAAACAAACGTGCTTCAATATAGTTAGAATGGAGATGTAATGACAGATGAGATGACAGATGGTACGTTTGTTGTTGTGTTGTATTTATAAATTGTTTCTTGTTGTTGTGTTGTTAATATTCCGATGACCTGTGTGATGTTAGACATTAAACGTCAGACGTCTTTATATTGCCTTAGAAATGTGTATGCCGTGACTAAAAGTATTCATTCATTTTTAAATTTATCACTAATATTATTGTGTGCATTTCTTTTTAAGTACGTACCTACCTATACAAATTTGAAATGTATTTGAAAATTTTTGTTAGTGTCAAATTTAATAGGATGTGCAAAATATTGAAAAGGGATGTCATTTTAAAATTATTTTATTATGTTTTTCAGTTTTTCAAGAGTAGATGCTCTAAAATTGCTTTTTATATTTTCATAAATTTCACATACAGATTTTATATGCTATCCATATTTCCGTCACTATTATTTTATAATTTTTTTATATGTACATGTTTACCTATAAATAAGTACATACATTTATATAAATATTGTTGTATGGTATACATTATAATCTTTATGTTTCATTTTTAATCAATTTTTACATTTGATATTTATCAATTGCCTTTAGTAATTCATCAAAATGTGAAGTGAATAAAAGGAAAACTAAGTATGTGTATACAAATATTGAATATTCGAATACATTATGTATATATTTTTATAATTATTTCAATATATGTAAATGTAGGTAATATAATATTTATGTGGGATGAACACATTTTTTTATGTATTCTTAATTCTTATATATTAATTTAATAAAAATAAATTTCCTTTGAAAATTTTTAAAAATATTTTATTAAAGACATATTTATGATTTTGACAATAATTTAGGTTCTGGGTGTTCGAAGTAAAATATATTTTTGAACCCTATATAACCACTGAAAAAGTAATATAATACAGGGTGCTTTTTTTCTACATACATACATACATTAGTACTATGGTATTCTTTGGACTGTTTCATCAAGCAAAATGTATGAGCATTTTGTCGAGTAGAGCATAGTTTCCACACTAGAGGGCGTTGAACATTTTGAGTTTTGTGCAAGACACTTTTGAAAATGTTCAATTCTTCTTTTAGTCCTTATTCCTTTAATATTTTAGTACTTAGTATGTATTTTGTACTATACAACAACGCTTGCAGGTTGTGCAAATTTACTCTGAAAATCATGATTCAGTTACCGAAACGTACATTCCAGCTATGTACATTTTATGGTTTGAATTTTTTTTAGTGGTGAGATTTATTTTTGGTTGAATTATTAAAATTTCTGGTTATGGAATGGAGAAAATTCTGGATCCATCATTGAGATTTTGTTACAGACTCACAGAAAAACACTGTTTATTTTGCATTATAAATGCTGGACTCGTATGTCAACAATTATCATCAACGGCGCTGCAGCCCAAATTGAGCATTCACCTCCACCAGAAGTTGCCTCCATTCCGTCCTTTCCGCTCTGCTTCTCCAGTTTTTTGTATGTAGGATTATCTTGTTCTTGGTCTGCGCGTTGGTCGCTTTCCATTGTTGGGTCTGTTCTAATTATTTTCTTCTCTACTCTGTCATCTTTCATTCTAATTACATGTACTGCCCATTTTAGTCTTCTTCTCATATATGTGCATGATGACTGATTTTCCCGTTCTCAAATTGAAGAACATTAATGTGGGATAGCTTTATGATTTCGAAAGGTCATACAAACAAATATGCCATACAGTGTGCGATACAATTAATTTATTGGAGACAATATTCATTGGGCGCATAATTTGATGAAAATTTCTCTATGTGCATTGATCTCCAAAATCGTATAATATCACACATCTTTATTATTTTTCGTATGTGTATTTGTTAAGTCGCTATATTCTATTCTGACAAACCATAGATAATAGATTACTTGGACTAATTGAAATACAAAATCAGCATTATTAATCCTCATATAAAAAGTCAGCTGCTTGAAAAAATATTCGGTAATCGGATCTTGAGATTGAGTTCTATTCGAGCCAGCCACCAGCAACGACATCCAAATATGACAGAAATTATATTTATACATTAATGGTATACCGTTACCTTTCAATAAATGAAGTCATTACCATGGCCATAACGTGTTTTTTGCACGTTTTATTACATTTGAAAGCCCAAATTTTTTTAAAAAACAATTTCTTTATATTATGAGAACAAAAAATATACCTTTTGAATTTTAATGAAAATTATCGAACAAGTCAATTCGGTCCTCTTTTATAAAATTAACACATATTGTATTATATCCTGGATATATCGAAGATGTATCAAATATCAAAGGAATGATGATGGGATATAAAATATGCAACACGTAACAAAACAACGAACGAAAAGCAACATATATCTATATTCGTACATTTTTAAATGTTAGTCGTTATTTTTAAGTTATTTTTAGCATTTAATTTCGTTTTCGTTTTCTTCTTCTATACAATCTGCTTCCATAAATCTACATGTTGTATTCGTATAATGCCATTTTTAACATTTACTTAAATAATGTAAGTATGTAGGTAGATTATAAATCGATAAAATTTCTAATGAAATGTACAGTATCTATATTTTTGTAAATTTTTTTTTTTGCATTATTTTTTAGATATTTTTTCTATGATTTTCACCTATGAATGTTTGTACATACGTATGTACGTATGTACTATGTATATGTAAATTTATCATTCAATAAAAAAAAACAGGTTATTTTCCTTAAAAATGTTCATTGAAATTTCGTTGATTTTTACATTATTTATTTATTACACAATAAATTGTATTTTTGTCAATTTTTATATATTATCTATAATTTCTTAGTATTTTTCGGTTTTTTGATAATTTGATTTAAAAAAAAAAAATTAAAATTGAATTTATTAATCCTTTCAAAATAAAGCCACATATACATGCATACGTACATAAATGTATATATTAAGTATATATCATATATATATATATTTTCCTATGTATGTATAGTAGTAAACGAAATGACAAAATTTAAAAAGTTAAAAAAAATAAGAAAAAACCATATAAAAAAATTCAATATAAAAATTGCAACATGACCCGATGACATTAACACTTTTTTCGTCAAAAATATGTACTACCTTTTATGCACACTTATCACCATCAGAAATGATTACTTACACACTTATGCTTATACCTATGTACCTACCCATACTCATAGTCCATAGTGTAATTGGTAATAAGTAATCACAATCAAGTTGAGCTATAATAATCTTCATAAATATACATACCGCACATCTAGTAAGTATATGATATACTAAACATATATTATATAATACATAACATATGTATACATATGTACATGTTATGTTTTTTTATGTACGAGTATAAAGGTACGTATACACGATAAGAGATTTTGGTCGCCAGAGTTCAAAAAAACGGTATCCGGAGTCTAAGAGATGTGTGTCTGTGTATACAGCAAAGAGATCTTCAAAATTTCAAGAGACCAGTGTTCTCTGGAGTCAGTTTTGGTCTCTTGTTCTCCTGCCGTGTATACTGAAAAGAGGTGGACACCAAAATTTTTTGATATTTGACGGTTATTAGTGTTTTAAACAAGTGTAGTTTTTTATAAATATTATTATTACAAAATATAATAATATAATAAATTAAATAAATAAATTAAATAAATTATTTGAAGCAATTCATTGAAATCATTGTGAGACATCCGAATAAAATTTTTATATAATGTTGCATCCTCATCTTTCAATTATTTTAATAAATTCACGATAACGCCACTTTCATCTCTTTTTTTTTAATCCACTTTTTTATCTACACACTTCGTTTGTATTATTTTTCCTTTAATAATAGTATAAGCAGCAACTGCTGCCGCAATTTCAACTTGTCCATCCGAAAAATTCATTACAAGTTGAATGATGGCATGTAACATCAGGAGAAACATCAAACAGTCCTTCTGAGATTTAAACCAAAGACAAAATATGTATTCCATGTATACATTAAAGAGTCTAGTCTCCATAAAAGTCTTCTAAATTGTCTTGCCTCCGGAGGCCTAATTTTATGGTCTTCTGGTGTCAAAGTCTCCTATCGTGTATACTTGCTTTAGATTTTAGTCTCCAGAAAACAGAGTCCGGAGTCCTAAGACTCTCGTCGTGTATACGTAGCTTAAGTATGGATACAATTTTTTTAGTAAGATACCTATGTAATGTAGATATTATCTATAATATATACAGTAGATCAAAAATATGTATACTAAAACTCCTCACTCGTATAACGCATATATAAGATAAGTTTTTATATTAGTTTTTTATACATAAATGATTGAATTTTTCTCTTACATCTACAAAAATTCATATGAATATATATTATGTATGTATGTATATGGATTTATCGATAAATATTTTTTAAATATCAAATATAATACGTTTAGGATACGATTCGATCATATTATGCACATTATTTATACTGGACGGACGTACATACGTACGAGTACATTTATATATAGACATAATTATCTGATTAATATTATAACAGAATATCCACATTTTTATGAATTTCATATTATGTTTATATACCTCTATATAGTTTTTAATAGTATATATAATCCTCAATCCTCATTATATTATCATCATGGTCATCATCATTATGACCACAGTGACGAAAAAAATCTTTTAGCCATATAGTCCCATAGTAGACATAGCCTAAAAAAATTGTTATTCTTCAATTTTATGATAAACATATACAGGGTGATTCTATTATCAGGTATACATTGGTACTACGGTCTTCCTTGGAGTGTTTTATAAAAAAAAAAAAAATTGTAATAACAAAAATTTCTATATCAACCCCATTCTCGACGATAAATGGCGTGAAAAATTTTGATATTTTTTGCAAGTCCTTCTAACATAAAATCATGTGTAACTATTATAGTAGAATCTAAATGAAGCAAAATTTAGTGTTCTAACTATAATGATAGAAAATGAAATTACCCTTCTTTTCATATACTACAACAGGTATAAGTTATAAGTATTCGATTACTAACTTATAAAAAAAAAAACATATCCTCAAATCAAAATTTACGATAAATTTTTTTTTATAAATTTCGAGTATAAATTTGGTTACAGGAAAAGAAAAACATGTACTACGGAAAAATTTTTTTATTTTGGAAATTATTGCACAAAAAGGTGGATATACCTACTCCTTGAAACAGATAAAACCCAAGTAATCGATAATGTTATCCATTATTGAGTTATTAGCAATCCAAGGAAAAAAGTGTTACCAAATATGTATCCGCGGTTGAATAGAATCACCATGTATATTACGAATACCGAACATATAATGCTCATATATTATGTATAAAACTATCTATGTATATGTATTTTCACATATAGGTACATACATATACAGTATCTGAGTAACACATACAAAGTGATAAAATACCACAACTTCTTTTCAACAATTTTGTCAATATAATAATGAAAAAAAAAAAAAAATAGTAATAAGTTTCCGATTTTTTATTTGCTTTTTGTTTTGCAAAAAAAAATGTTTTTTTTTTTTTTTATTTTTATTTTTATTTTATTTTTTATACACCACATTTTTTTTTTCTAATTTGGTATATCTTACACATACGAGTATGTGAGATTAATTATGTAATTTACACTCATGCATATTTAACACTCACACAACAGTATACTCGTATAATGCACACAAAATTTTCGAAATAAACTTATATTTTATAAGTGCAAAACAAAACAAATATATGTAAATGAATATCACAGAAAAATATTATGGGTACATAAAAATTTTAATAGCATCACATAAATTATTATATAACAAAAATCAAATTGACCATTTGTCCAAGTTGTAAATCTTTGCTTCAGGCAGCAGGAAAATACTATATGTATGTATACATTACTATACAATATAACAAGCAACAATGTCTCTATTATTTTTATTGCAGTCGTGCATCATATAGGTACAATACTCGTAAATTCGTATATAAAAACATGCTTACATTAATATACACATTAGACGTACCAAAAGAACAAAATAGCCTTAAATTTTTATTGTACATAATACATAAGTACACTGTACACATTATTCATGCATCATATGTGCCCACTGCTCCCACATAGTACAACAAATTGGTGTACGTATGTACTGTGTACAACGTACGCGCGTATATTTTTTCTTATACATTTTTAAAATGTTATGCCATTTATTTTGCGTTTAAGAGTAGGTTTCGTCTTTGCAAAATTTTGAAAAAAACAACAACGATTTTACATACTTAGTACAAAAATTTTAAAAAATTCCTTTGCATACCTTTTAGGTGCTAATAAAAATGAATTTTTGAATATTTTGATGAAAAAAAAAAACATAATTTTATTTTGTTAATAAAAATGAAAATATAACAAAGATTTTTATACTTTTTTTTGTAAACTTTTCAGAAAAGTCCAAATTTTATTTTGATACCAAAATCATATAGAAATATAAAGATTTAATGAATGAAAACAGAAGTCAAAGTTGAATGATTTTTCAAAAAAAAACCCTCTCCTTTTTTAAGAACTATAACTAAATTTCAGGACCTAAAATCAAAAATGTGCTATATTCAACCACCACAATATCCTTCAGGCTACCTCTATATTCAAAATTTCAAAGAAATTGGTCAATCAGTGTTTGCTGTACGAGGTGCATTTGTGGAAGCCGAAAAATCGCAATTTTCACAACTTTGACACCCTGTAAAAAGGAAACAAGGACATTTAAAAAAAAAACGCAATAAGCACCACAATTCCTATCAAAGTATCTATGTTTCAAATTTCTTTGAAATCGGTTAAGTAACTTTGGAGATAATTGGTGCACAAGATACCAGATATCTCGAATCCTAATCTTAAGCCAAAAAATAACATCATGTCATTTGTGTGAAGATTGAAGATGCCTACTCGTATACCAAAGATGCTAAATAAGAAAAATATTATTTTTTTTTCCTTTGTAAATATGACCTAAACTAAAACGTACGTGTAAGGTGTAACTAATCGCGTTAACAACATAAATATAAAAGATACATTCAAATATGCGTCACTAATATGCGATGAAGCAAGTTTATACATACTTAGTTCATTTCAAATTATGTACCCAAAATATGCATATTTAAATGTAGGTACTTATATTATCAAAAACAAAAAATAAAATAAATATTATACTAATTTAGAATTATTACGAAAATTACATGCAAATTTTACGGTATTACACTATATGCATAATTAGCAAACATTTACGTTTACATTTATATACTAATGTAATGTGCACATATGTATTTGAAACAATTTTATCGTCTAAATTATTAAATAAGTATGTATAAGAGTCCCATAATAATAATTTCTTTTTTTTTGTATTATATTCCTATTCCACTTACAATGTACATTACATGTGTATGTACATATATAGTGACAAAGTGGCAAAATATTATTAAAAAGAAAAAAATAATGTTTAAAAATTTTTATGAAGATTTTTGGAAATACATACTAGGTAATTCAAATGAACCAAACTAAAAAATCTGAAAAATATTTACATGCTAGTATACATCATATTAAAATTTTTCAAAAAGGCAAATACAATAAATCAAAATATGTTTTTAATAACACATAATACATAGATAAGTTGTTAAATATACATAAAATAAACATAATATATACGAGATCTGTTCCGAATGTATCCAAATTGACTTTATATCTCAGCTTTTAGAAACCACAATTACCGGCAAGATAAGTTGGTTCGCATGCTGTTCATAATTATTACTTTATAGAATATTTTTTTGTGTTCTGTTGATTTTTTCATTGCCACCGTTTTTGTTTTTATTCAAACGTTGACTATATTATGATGTTGTCATTGCATACTACACTAGAATAATGCATCCCATCCAACACATTTAACGAATCTTACGTGGCAAATTTCATAGCCACAGACAAGATTGAAAATGTCATATTCAAAAGATTCGACGATAAAGCGATAGTTTAAATTTAAATTAAAACTGATACAATGTAGAAATAGTTCATTAAAGGTCATTCCGAATACTGATTTTCAAGACTTTTGCAAAAAGTTCGGAAACACAGATGAGAGTGTATATTGTATATCCTATAACTATTTTATCACATTAGTACGACTTTGAAGGATCCCACTCCCACCACGACGACCATCCGAATGACGAAATAAGTATAACCTTAGCCCGAATATATGAAATAAAATACATATACATTTTGGACACACTTCGTACATGTATGTACATATATATGATTTAATAATAATAATAATAACAATAATATGTACGAATGAACACTATAGACATTTGGTCAGTATCTTATATTGTAGATGATTGTAGTTTATTTATACTTTTATAAGTATGTAAATAGATAGTATGAGAAACAAAAAAAAATATACAACACTAAAATCTCACTACTCGAGATTGTATAGATTTCATCCTTTGATATTTTAATGTCTTAAAAAATACATAATTAAGTATGTATATGTACATATGTATATATAAATATAATATTACAGTGATTTTATTTTAGTATGTATGTATATGTACCTTATATACAGCGATAAACGGTAGTATTAGTTTGCAAAGTAATTACACAGTTTTAAATTCATATTATTATGTATATACTATCAGGTTCATCTATATACGATTTTTTTTTCATTTCATTTCATTTTACTTGACTATTATTTTCAATTTAACTTTATTTTATAATGAAAATTTGCATATTTGTATACATGTTTATATAATATTTACATACATACATATTCCACTACCGTATATTGCACATTATGATTATAAGAAGAAGAAGAAAATGCACGAGGAAGAAATTCGTATATTTTTTGTTAAAATTTTGATTTGTTTTGTTTTTAATTTAAAAGAAAAAAAAAACATTTTTTTTATATACTCGTAAATATGTATGTAGATATATACCTAGTATGTATTTAAATTATAATCATACTCATACATATATACAGGTAGGTTACTTATACAGGTTATAATGTGTATTGTATTACAAAGAAGTTCGATATTTGGATACTACTTCTTCATGGGTGATTCGCTGTAAAGTGAAATCAAATTGTATATGATAAGATTTTAGTGGCCTGATTGTTGTGTAAAGAATGTAAATCAATAAATGTTATGTTGTTGTTGTTTTTGTTGTTGTTGTTTAAGGTGAGAAGGACTAATCTAATCACGAAATTTGAGCACTCGGGCAGGGTTGGTTCATTGTACTCGAATCCCTTCGTCTAGCCGAACTTCTTCGTCGCTCTCAGGTATAACGAAGGTGTTCAACTCGATGATTGGGTCCGAAAAATTCGAATTTAACGACATCAGTACCGAAAAAGCTGAACCAGATAGAGGAGGAGGCAGGACGTTCACAAAAAATTTTCCGTCGTGTCATCTTCCTCTGCAGAAGCCGCACATGTCACGTCACTAATGATTGATGGCGAGATGCTACCCGCACGAGTATTATGTCCTATTAGAGCGTTGACCATTGCTATACAGTCTTTTCTTCCTAATTTGAGATGAAAATCTGCTTATTGAATGTGTATAGTTTCAATAATCGTTATTTTCTAATAAAAAAAAAATAACTTCGTACCATGTCTTTTACGTTACCAGAGAATGAACCTTATACATACATATACAGAGTCGAGTATATGAATTTTTCGTTAAAAATTTATATAATCACATATATGTACATATAGTCGTATAATAATATATGAAGATGTATCATCACAATATATTACGAGTATTTTAAAAATGGCACAGGTCGTAACTAATTATAGAATTGTTGATACCTCTTCATTCATTATCTAATACTTGAAATCAGTTGAAAAATTTATACATAATGTATATTTCGTATACACTTAAGTGTAATATGCAATAGGATTAAAGAAAATGAATAATACAAACATTTGATAACTGCAATAAAAATAAAAATTTTCTGGAATACCTTATTTATAATTACATATATGTATTTAAATATACTGCATGGGGGAGGGAGCTCTGTTGCTAACTGATCTCAAAGTCACAGGTTCGATTCTCGTTCAAGACAAAAATATGAAAAATAATTTTTCAATTTTTCATTGAGTATTGTCTATTACATTCAGCTTTGGATGAGCAGCAGCTTGCTGGCCAAAATATTCTTGGAAATACTAATAACACAATACAAGTAACACAAAGTATTATTAGATAATTCTAAATATATATACATTGCCCTATCATGTAAATGAGCTTCTCGATCTACCAAAGCAACTTAATGGTTCGCAATCCACATTAAAGTGTAGGTGCATAAATGATAGTAAAAATCTAAAAATCTAGAAATCACTTCGGTGACATCACATATTTTGCATACAAACATTGGAGGTGCATAGAATATAAAGATAAGGGATATGGTAAGGTATATTTTTAGATTTAAAACTTTTCAAATAAATACCTTCCTTAAAAAATTTTGAAAAATTAGAATTTTGAAAATGATTGTAGATTATAACTGACAATTATGTAAGAAGCATTGAAATTATACGAGTATTATACAAAATGTTTATTTGATTTGTCATTGAGGCTGTTATTCACCAACATAGATTATCTTTTATCTGAGATAAAGTGTATTCATCAACCTGGATAAAACACTACTCGGATATTTTTAAGACAACTTTGGAGTGATATTATAAATATCGTTCGAACATAACTTTGTTATTAACAGCAACAGCACAAATAAAGGTAATGTAGTACTACTGTATTATCATCTTTGCATATAATTATCACATCACAGAACCTCTTTTTCTTCATTTTGTAATATAAAAATACAATCAGCTGACATGTTTGGCGCACGTGTTCGACCCGAAAACGAAGTTCGAAAACAAATTTTATCTAGGTTGATGAATAAGCTGAAATTGTATCCGGCTAAAATACTATATCCGACGAATATATCCATGTTGGTGAATACCACCCTGAAAGTCGATTTTACATTGCATTCATTATATAGAATTGATGATATGGAATCATAACAGCGAATTAAATAATTAATACAATATGTACGGTATTTTGTAATGTATTGGATTATTTTGTAAACCTCAAAAATTAGGTGGCATTCGCAAAGGGCAGACTATAAAATGTTTGAAACACGATATATTCAGATAAACTTTTTGTTGCTTCATGTAGGAGTGAACTATATTATTATACATATTGTAACTGTAAGTTATCATATACTATGTTTATACCCTCACTTAAATCGACATAAAATGTGTCGACACAAAATAGACCCATGGTATAAACGCTTGTTTATATCGAATTAACGTTTAAATCGATTTAAAATAAATCGATATAACTAATCGGTTCAGTCGATTCTTCAAGGGGTATAAACGGCTGTCAGCTAATATCGGTTTACACATAAATCAAAATCAGCTGACGTAGAAGAATAAAGTATAAATATTTACTTAGAAGAAGAAAAAATATTTTTAAAAAAGTTTGATTTTTAAAAGAGTATAACTGTTTGCAAATGAAAATGAAATGTCATTTTTAAATCGTTTTCTTTTGAACCGGTTAATTACAAAGAGTATAAACACATTTGAATGGGTTCAGAATAAAACCAGTTGTAAATCGATTTATCTTTTATGTCGATTTAAGTGAGGGTATAAACATGGTAATAGACAAAATGATTGAGACGTGTATTTAAAATTTACAATAGAATTTTATCTTAAGAAAAATTTGTCCAACATAAATTTCACTTTCAAAATACGATTTATTAATTACTACATTAGATAACACATTAAAATTTTTTGTTTTCGACATATTTTAACATGCAAAAATGATTCAATCTTAATTCAATGTATAGTGCATAAAATTTAATTACTTCAATTTCTTTCTTATATTATGCTGGTATGACACTGGCTTAATTTTGTTCTGAATATTTCATTCTTAAAATTATTGAATTGTGTGACATGGATAGCATGATAAATGAAAGAGATGCATAAAGCAATCAAATGAATACATGAATTTTGTTGTATGGTTGCAAAAGAGAATTATATACATAATTTGCATAGCTATGTGCAAGATTTTATAAAATCAAAGTCATGAAAAAGTAAAATCAGCCGTGTTTGAAACATCTTCTGAATGGAATAATAAGAATATGCGATAATTGATGGTATACTTAACTCTGTATGAGGCATTTTATCTAACTATCCAGTATATCTTTCAAGACATTTTGTTTTATTTAATGAACAGATTATAATCAGTGATGGGACCTTTACTACAATTGTAGTAGATCTACTACATCTGAGTAGTCCGAAAAACCTACTACGTACTATTCAGAATCTACTACATATTTGAAATTTAAGTTTTGGGAACTAATATTACATTACATTACATGAACCAACATTTTTGTTACACAGTGTACTCACTTTCACTGCACTGCAGACATGAGGCATGGTGTGGTGATGGTGACATTGACCAAAGAATATAAAGCCAAAGCCAATAGCCAATGGTTTATACTAATCAATAGCTAGATACTATTTTAGTCTCCATTTGGATACTGAAAAAAATTGACGAGTGGCAAAACTGATTCCTAAAACACTTTATTCCTTTTTCTTTCTTTACAATTTTTTGAGAAATTTTGTTATTTGTTTGTTTATTTTTTTATATGTCGATAAAAATAATAATAAATTTGATACATTGAAATTATCTTAAATTTTATTTAGCATAATGATAGTTATAAATAAAACATTGCATTTCTTTTTATACTGTTTTTCAAGAAATTTGTTAATTAAAATAAAAGTTCATTAAAAATATTGATAATTTTTTTATGAAAATTTCTCCATTATAATTAAGCGAAGGAATGTTGCTCAAAACTTAAAACCGAATCAGTCTAACGATTATTTTAACCATATACCATATAAACATATAATTCTCCGAATCTACTACATTTTGGTTCAATCTACTACATTTTTTTGGGGCAAACTACTACATTTTTTTCCTTCTAGGGTCCCATCACTGATTATAATACTTAGTTTTGTCGTAATTAAATTTAACAAACTGTTTAAATTATATATTTCAAACGTTTTGTCTGCCCTGTACAAATGCGGTCTTAGAATTTGAAATGATTGTAGCAATGAATAAGTAAGTATAGTGCGGATTGAATTTTATAGACTGCATAACATATGCCTCATTTTTTCGTATTATCAAATAATTTTCTTCTAGATGACATTTGTATTATCTATTCATACAATAGAAAGTAACTCAGAAAATTAAAACTAACTACAAAATTTAAATGTGTAACGAAATAAACACACATAATACGTATAGATGTGGATATATAACAATCACAAGTAAAAATCATACTCATATATGAATTTTTAATTTAAAGTCGGTTCGTTTAATTCGCATTATTTACTGTAATCTAAAAGTTCAATAAAAGACAATATACTATAAGTAATATGCATAATAAGACATATTTTGAAAGGTATAAAAACATACGTTTAATAACATCGCGTATTATATAGTTAAAAGTAAAAAAATTCTTATAAGATATAAGCTCTATAAATACTGTTATGTACATAGAACATGTCATTATGAAGAACAAATATACAAACATATACTCGTATGTATAAAAAAAATAAAATTTTACTTAGTTTTAACTCTTAAAGAATGCTTAAAAAAATTAGCAGCACCTTAATTTCGTGAATGCAAAAAAACAATATTTTTTCTTTCTTTGTGAAATATTTACATATTTCGCTGAGAAGAAAAGTTTCTCTTCATATCAACTAATCCACTCCATGAGAGCGTATCGGAGTCGAAGCTTGGTGGCGTAAGTGCTAGAGCAAATGGCTTTTACTAAATCCGATGTGTAGCTTCGATTCCTGTCCAAGGCAAAAGTAAGAAAAATATTTTTCAATTTTTTGTTGACTATTTCAAACTTTCATTTTACCCTCAATGTTAACTCAGCTTTGAATAAGTACCACCAGTATACCACGTTCCACCAGCTTGCTGGAAAAAAAAGCATATAGAAATGCTGATTGGTCTATCTGTTGACGACAATCTATATGTCCTATCATGTATAAAAGATCTCTACCAGATCAACTCAATGATTCATAATCCCCACGTTATAAACGGTAGTAGGTGCATTCATAATATTGTATAGTAATAAAGCTAGAAAGTGAAGAAGCAGAGAAGATTTGTCTTGTAAAGAACATCAGCTATTGCTCTTTAATGCCATTCAAGAAGAAGATGAGCATTTAACCTTCTTATTGTTCTATATTTTTCTCGTTTAACTTTATTTTTATTTTTAATTTTAAATGCGATAATATCACATGTACATAAACAAACATAATTATGATATTAGTGCATATATGTATTTTTATAAATTATATTTCAATGAAAAAATAAATAAATAAATAAAATAAAGAAATATATGTCCATATTATGACTACAATAGGTATCTACACAAATAATATAAAAATTTTTATTTGATATTTAGAAGTGTTAAATGTATAGTGGATAGTTGTCATCATATGCCATATATCTCCATATGAATGTATATACGAATACATGAAATCTGCATAAAAACTTAGTGATATAATATAAATATTACTTTTATGTATTGTAGAGGTATGTCCAAATAATTATTTTTATATATTATGTAAATACATATATGTATGCATATTATATGTAATCGTCTAATCGGTAATGTTTTAAATAATAAATTGAATGCAAAAAATTCAAAAAACAAAACAACAACTAATAATAATAATACTAATAGTAAAAACACTAAAAAAAAATTAAATATATTTTTTTGGTGAGCATAATTCGACGTACATATACAATACATATGCATAAGACATACAGTAGAACTTGTTTAGTTCGAACTCGACCGGACCACCGGAGATAAAATTCTAATTATCTTAAAATTCGAATTTAAAAAAAAATACAATTCATTTTGGTATATGAAAAAATCATCTATGTATTTCCCCTCCCATTTAACAGACTTAGGTCTGTCTACACTAATAATTGTGTAGGTATATAGATAGATTTTTAGACCCCATTTACACAGTCATGGGCATAACGCATAGTGAGAAAGAGGCAAACGTGAGAAAGAGGATTGAAGAGCAGAGACGGAGATTGTCATGCAAGCATGCGAGAAAATTGGTGGTTTGTTGCATGCTTATGACTATGATGACTCATCGTTAATTCGAGTGTTCACAATATTTTATGAATTTCGATTCACATGACAACATGACATCATGACAATCATGTCTACTTTGTAGTGTAAATTCTACACTCATGTCCGCATGACGAGTAATCCTCATGACCATGCATCGTGCCCATGACTGTGTAAATGGGATCTTAGGTAAAGAAGATTAAAATGACCTGAAGATTCGAATTATTAGAGAAATTTTAATTGTTTAGTATACATATTTCAAGGGACCGTGACGAATGTTCGAATTATAGACGTTCGAATTAAACAAGTTCCACTGTATATGTATCTATATAATATGTATAATGTAACAAAAATAATATATATATGAATATGATATATGATATACATAGGTAAATATTCATATGCTATGTACATACCTTACCACCTATATACATATTCATTTTTCTAATCACCTTTTAACATTACAGACAGATAACACATAAATAACATTTAAAAATCTTGACTTGGAAATGAAAAAAATATATTATATATAGTACAAAAAAAACAGTAATCGACCGACCGACCGATTAAACACAGAATCAATGAAATAAAGCAAAGAAAAAAAAACAAAAGCACACAAATCTCAAAGTAATATACTCGTATAGTAAAAGACCAAAATTACAAAAAAAGAGTACAAATAACATGAATTGAACAGAAAAAAAAAAACTAAAAAAGAAGATATTATTTTTGCAGCTATTTTGTTTTAAAATTGTCTATATATTATTGTATATGTATGCACATATGTATATATAAAATGTTATATGAGTATAAATATCTTTATGTATAATGTACTATGCTGATTGAAAAGTCCCGGGCCTGACAGAGAAGGACACATTTTTTTTTTTTTTTTTTTGAAATTTTGAAACTATTCTTCAACGTATAGTCACCTTTTAGCTCGATACAACGATTCCAACGGTTTTGAATCAATTCGATATCTTTTTATAGTAGCCTGCGTCAAACCCCTCAAAATAGGCTTCCGTTTGGGTTATTACTTTGTCATTCGTGTAAAACCGCTTACCAGCGAGCCACCTCTTCAAGTTTGGAAATAGATGATAATCGGACGGGGACATATCTGCAGAATAAGGGGGATGCGGAAGTATTTTGTAGTCTAACTCGGTCAATTTGGTCATCGTTTTACTGCTTTATGAACTGGTGCGTTATCACACAAAAACAACACAGGGAGCAGCCAACGCGCACACAGCTTTCGCATATTCAAATGATGGTATAAAATGTTAAACACACGTTCTGATGAGATCTTTACGACGTCAGCTATCTCACCCAATTTTAATTTTCGATCGTCGCTCACGAGAAGTTCAATTTTTTCAATCATTTCGAGAGTAGTCACCTCTGACTGTCTATACCTGAATACGGTTCATCTTTTGTACTAGTACGGCCAAACTTAAATTCTTTCATCCACCTCGTTGGAGCAGAGCTGCCATAATACTTATCAAGCTTTTCTTTTGTTTCTTTCGCCAATTTTCCCCTTAAATAATAATTAATGTTTTATGAGGACACGAAATTCACTTTGTTCCATTTTTTTTTTAAATCACTGAAGTAATACACTTTTAAGAGCTGTTAAACACAAACTACTTAGTTGACAGATGTTCATGAAAATTTAAAGATGATTTTCTGAAGAAATGTAGATACTTGTCAAAACAAATAAAAAACAGATTTTGTTATATATTGCGCCACCTATAATTCAGGCCCGGAACTTTTTAATCTGCCTTACGTACATAAATTTATTTATATATGATAATATAGAAGATGCACATGCTATATGTATGTATATGTGCATGTATAAAATATTGTAAATATTACGCGACATTTAGAAGGAGATATATATTTATATTTATGTAAGTACATAATATAATGTGGTATAACTTTAAAGTTATATGTTTGGATGTATCTGTACATACATTTATATTTGTACATATATTTCATTATATATGTGTATAATTTGTATTTAAGATTCAATTAATAAAAATATGAATATACCTATACACATCTATTCAAAAGTTTATATCTACTTATTTACATACTATATTATTGTATATATCCATTCAAATATACAATAATAAACATACAAAATACATATACCACATACTAACTTTACACAATGTTTATATTTATACATTTATATAAATATGTAAAGTACAAGTATATACATATATATGATATATGTAATGTATACTCATATATATAACGATTTATTATTATTATATTGTAGATTGTAAGTGCAAGTATAATTCTTCAAAGTTTTTTAAGGCTCTCATATGAGGTTGATGTGATTGTCATCATTTTATATAGTAATACGGTAGTATATATACTGTTACTGTATGTATGTATACATAATACATTTGTACATCTGTAAATCTGTATGCACAATAATGTACGTATACATATGTATATGTATATATAAAATGTGCAATCTATGCATGCATGTACATATATTTTAAAAATTAACTACTTTAATCATTTACATACATATTTATTCACATAATATGCATATACATATGTATATGTATATGAATTGTATGTGCAAATGTTTTGTTATATATCTTATGTTATATACATATATGTATATATATTATGTATATATAAATTGTTGATATAAATATTACATACATAAATACCTATATTATATACGAATATGTACTGTTTGAGTTATATATGTATGTACATTATACATTATTTTTATGCACAAAATTATTATACAACAAAAAATTTTTCATATACCTTCAGGGGTATATATACTGAAGCTTCATAGCTCTCATAGTCATTAAATCTTGTATTGTTCAGAGTTAGTCAGTTCATAAAAATATAATAAAAAATACTAAAATACATTTAATAAATATACAAATCGTTTTAATCGTAATAATTATTATTACCTATAATAATTTAATAATCAAGTAATTCTAATAAGAACATAAATAATCTAGCTGTATACATTTAATATTCTTTATTGTAAAAATAATAATAATAATATATATCTATGTATCTAGAGGATTTTTATAATAAATAATATATTGCAATTATAATTAATTATAATTAAAATAAAAAATATATTATATTAAACCAAATCCATTCCTTCTGTTAGCTTATTATTATTATTATTTTTTCAATAATAACAAACAAGTAAACAAAAGAAAAACAAAAAAAAAAAAAAAATCAAATAAAATTAATTAAAAAATTACAAAGTGTTTCTGTTTTTTTTTTTTTTTTTTATAAAAATAATAATCGTGTTTTCTTATACGTACACGTTATATAAAAAATTATTATATAGCGTGTAAAAATATTGTAATTAACAGAAAGATATAGTACATATGTATACATATACTTAAATGTGTATATTGTAAAATTCTAAACTGTATACATATTTGCAAAAATAATAATAATAATAAAAAAAATACATATGTATATACATATCGATAATTACATTTTTATATTTTTTATAGAATAAATATATTCGTATATACAAATTAATGGATAATAATTATTAATAATAAGATTGAAATTATTTAAAAAATTTCATTTTCAAAAAAAAAAAAAAAATTTTTTTTATTCAATTTTGTTTTTGTTTTTATTGTATTTTAGTGAAATCCTTTAGTGAAAACCTAATATAATAGATATATGTATATATATCTAAGTATATGAAATATTAATTGTGTGAAATCCTTAAAAATATATATACATAATATTTAATTGAGAAAAAATATTATATTGAAAATATTGAAGAAAATATAAATTTCATATAAAATTTGAATATACGAGTACATAAATACACAACAAAGATAATTATACAAAATGAAAATTGTAAGTGAATATATGTATATCTACACGTTATGTATAACATTTATATTCCATTTATAATTTTATATAAAAATTATTGTTTTTATATTTAAGTATTTATTATTTATTTATTTATTTTTTCTTTTTTTTTTTGAACTAGTAACAAACAAAACTTTTTCACAGTCAAAGTTTAAGCTTGAGCTTAGTTAAATCTGCATAAAAGACTTCTTAAACCATAAACTGTTACTCAAGTCTATATATATTGGATAAGTAGCGAGTTTAAAACTTAAGCTATATAACAATAACTGTGAAAAACATTTGACAACATATATATACGTATATCTCTTAATCGAAAATTTAAACCTTAACCTGAGCATTTAATAAGTTTTCACTGGTGTTGGCGAACTCAGGATATCTGTATTAGAAAATTAAAAAAAAATATATATATATATATATATATATATGTATATACCAAACCAATATACATCTAGACTATTTGCATATAAATATATTTATTAAAACTATAAAAATTATTTAAAGGATAAAATAGAAATATATTAAAAAATAAATTTTAAAAGCTATAGAATTTTATTGATACTATAATATGACTTACATATTTGAGTTTTATTTATTTAAATATTTTATGTACATTACATTTAAATGGTCTACACTTATAGTAAGGACCAAGGATATACTATATATGTATGTATATAATTAAGAATATAATCTTCATATAGTGTATTCTTATTCTTATAGTTGATTGTTGTTTTGATAGAAAAAAATTTATATATAAATATTATTATTATTATTATTATTTTTTTAAAATAAATTTTATTTTTATAAATTATCAATTATGTATTTTCATATACATAGAAAACCAGGATACAAAAATTTATGTACATACTTAAAAGCAATGAAATATATTCAAATATTAGAATTTTATTGGTATATTTTGTGTGATCGATCATATACTTATCTCGTATTCATACTTGTACCACCTTGTATATACATATAATGTATATTTACATAGAACATATACGTATATATACTAGTATATTGTTTTAATTTAATTTAATTTAATTTAACTAATTGTAAGGAGAAGCCAGTAAATTGGCAATCTTTCGCCCTCACCACACCACTATACACGCCATGGCCTTTTTGGCGACACTAGTATATATAACATAATTCATATGCTATAAAGTTAAAATGCAAGTTAAATATTCTACCAAATTACGGGAATCGATTTAACGTAACGTAAATCATCCATCGATTCGATACTAATTTTTTTTTTCGGTCACACCAAAGTTAATTTAAGAGTAGGTTTCGACTTTGAAAAATTTCGAAAACAACAATAACGATTTTACATACAAAAATTTTAAAAAATGACTTTGCATACCTTTTAGGCGCTAATAAAAATGGATTTTTGAATGTTTTGATGAAAAAAAAAAAAAACATCATTTTATTTTGTTAATAACAATAGAAATATAATAAAGATTTTTATACTTTTTTTATTGTAAAAACATCAGAAAAGTCAAAATTTTATTTTGATACCAAAATCATTTAGATATATGAAGATTTAATGTATGAAAATAGAAGTCAATTGGGTGGACGATTTTTCAAAAAAAAAAACTCCATCCTTTTTTAAGAACTATAACTGAATTTCAGGACCTAAAATCAAAAATATGCTATATTCAAGCACCACAATATCCTTAAGGATATCTATATTCAAAATTTCAAAGAAATTGGTCATTCAGTGTTTGCTGTACGAAGTGCATTTGTAAGCCGAAAAATCGCAATTTTGACAACTTTGACACCCTGTAAAAAGGAAACAGGGATATTTTTTTTAAAAAAATCGCTCCGTTAAGCACCACAATTCCTATCAAAGTATCTGTGTTTCAAATTTTATTGAAACCGGTTAAGTAACTTCGGAGATAAGATGGTGCACAAGATACCAGATATCTCGAAACCTACTCTTAAGCCAATGGATCGGCTTACTTCTTATATCCAGTCAATTATCTGTTGACAATAAATTATTGTCTCACTTTCACTATGTCATTTAGTTGAGGTTGGGTTTTTTTTTATTGTTTTTATTTTAGTCATTCGATTGATAAGGATTAGACGTTTCTCTTAACATTACTTTTTATTTTTAGAAAATCTTTCATTTTCCATTTTTAAAATTATTGTTAAAAATTCGTTTTTGTTATTAAATTAAAAAAAAAAAATTGTTTAATCTTATTAATTACTTATTTAGTAATTTACATTATCTATTTATTTTTTAGAAATTTGTTATTTTGGCAATAAATTTTGTCAGTTTTTCGTCGTATGGTGTATGGTAACATTTTTTAAATCGAAAACATTTGGTTTAGATAGTATACGAATTTATAATTGCCTCGTTCGATTAAAAAGACGTTTGTTGACATATATATAATATATATACATATTTTATGCAAAGGCATAAAAATATTATTGTTCATTTTTTCTATTATTATTTTATAATAACATCCAATAATACGAGATAAACCGCAATAATTATAGAAAATACATACATATGCATGTACTATATTGTATAATGAAAAATTTAATCTGAAGTCGAAATTTATTTTTTATTTTTTTTATACTTACATAAAATAATACTGCATAAACAAATCTATATAATATATGCATAATGTTTGTATATTCATATACTAAACATACGACATATGTACATACATATATGAAGAAATTTTTAATCGAATAAAAATATGCATTTTAGTACCTGTGCAGTGTATTGTGTATTAAAATATTTTACATTACAAGATTATATATGATCTATAATTTATGTAGTAATATGTATGTACACACACACATTTATATATTGTATATATTATATATATATACTAGGACCGTATGTAATATTTACAAATAAAAGGTCAATTGATGTTTTACCAGAAACTTGCTGATCATGTCGTGAAATATCACGCTCCAATATGTTCTGTTTTTTTTGTTTTTTGTTATGCATATTCGATTATAAATAGATATACATATGTATGTACATACATTATATCATATATGAAAATGAAGATGAACAAAGATACTTATAGTAGATACCTTATAGAAGGAGGTAGGTAGATTGGAATTATATTTATTTTACTGCTATGCAACAATAATAATACGTTCTCAAAGAATTGCATAATATGCGCAATTGTATATACTATATACTTACTATGTGTATACATATATTTATATACCAATATAATGTATACATATAGGTTATATCCTCATTATAATTATATATTATGTATGTATTTATATTAGTAATGTATAATAAATTAAATATATTGTAATTTGGTATACAAATAACATACACTATACATGAATGTGTTTTACATACATTACATGTACTATATGTGTTTATGAAAACCTCTTAAAACGATTTGAGACATACTTATGTAGAATGACATGAGATACAACGAACGATTCCATAAACATTCATACACTAAATCTATGTAAAGTTTTTAAATCAATATTATATTTAAAAATTGAATACGAAAGGATTACATATACATAATATATATAATTATGTTTTAATTTATTTTAAACCATATTAAAAATATTACAAAATACTTAGAATTTCGTGAAAATTGCATTTCCTATCACATACATATGTATTAACTCTCGATATGTGTATGTACACGTAATAATTATAAATCGAAAAAAATATAGAAAAACAAATTTTTTTTTTTAAGCGAGGATATGTACTAAATGTTAATTGGTAAAATATCAAATTTATAAAGTTTTATACCAAAATTACTGCATCTCTGGTATTCTAGATATATGTATGTATGTATGTAAATACTAGTATACATGTACATATATAAAATATCGAAAAAAAAAATTAAAAATAATTAGGTATATATAAATAAAATGATGACCTTTATCATTTCCCAGCATATGTAAATATAAATTAATTTTAAATTAAGTATATGTCATTCATAATCGTAATCTCATATAAATGTAATTTTAAAAATTCATTTCAATTTTTATCTGATCTGTTATAATTGTTATAATGTTCGATTATATGTTCTTAACGTGTAGTTCTTTATTTTATTCAAGAAAACTTTGCAATATGAATTTCATTGTTATTATATTTTGTGCATTTATACAAACCAACCAAGAAACATTTATAACAGGGTTTTCCAATAGGAACGTCAGAACTTTAAACAGCCACAATGACATAATACTGATCGAAATGTCAAACTTAAGCTTTGACTGATGTGCTCAGTACAGTGTGACAAGGGATTATGGAAAGGTATACGATTTAAGAACGCGTAGAAATTATTCGAAGTTATTACCAAAATGCCTGTTCGGTTCGCCAAACGTTTCGTGCATTGCGAGAAATCTATGGTCCACATAATCGACCAACCGAACGCTCTATTTATCCGCTCATTGAAAAATTTTAAAGAACTGGTTCAGTTGCAGATGAATCAAACTCTGTACGTTGCCGAACCGCCCGTTCATCGGAGAATATTGCAGCTGTAAGCCAGAGTGTAAGCGAAGATCCGAATCTCTCTGTTCCACGTCGTTCGCAAGAACTCGGCCTATCTCAGACGACCACGTGAAGAATTTTGCATCATTATCTTCCAGACGAAGCCGAGGAGGACATTTAAACGATATTATTTTCAGAACGTAATGTAATCGATTGTTCTTCAAAATAATAAATAAATCATGTAAATATCAGTTGCAGTTATCATTGTGTTTCATTTTAAAGTTCTGACGTTACTATTGGTAAACCCTTTATATTCAACTATATACCGTATATACCTAGCTATTTATGCGCTCTGTAATTCATTAATTAATTTATGAACGAACATATGAATTTGTACGACCGAGTATACACATAACACATACTTGTATAATATATAAATATATGTAAAGTGGTATAATGAGTGCAATTTGAACTGTGAACAAAACTTTAATAATAATTCTAAAAATAATAAAATTCAACTTAAATAATAACAAGTTACGTCAAAAATTCATCATTACCACTTCTTCAAATTGGTACATTTAAAATTACATAATCCTTTCAATTGACATACTATATATAGCTTGATGCATGTATAATATGTATGTAAAATATGTAAATAACTAAAATCACCTGAAATCACATAGCAAGGCTATTTATTTATATGTATATAATGTGTGTGTTATATGGAAATGTACACATATTTTCGCGCATATAACTCAAACAATGTATAACTTTATACAATGTAGGTATACATATTTGATATTTGCACTGAGATTTTCATAATAGTTATTATTTCATTTATTTGATTTTTAAATATTAGATACATATATATTTTTTTAAGTACACATACATATGTAAGTATGTATATGTGCATGAGTAAAAAATAAAATACTACAAAATACTTTTGTTTATTTTTAGACACAAAAACTTTATTAATTGTTTATGCACATTTCATGTTTATGCTATTTTTATTGTATAAGTATATACACTTTCACAACATTCACACTATATAATATTGTTGTTATTGTTATATTACAGCCATGTGCAATTAATTAGAAACGACTACCTTAAGTGTGCGTTCATGTTGGAGCTGAGACACTATAGCCTCGATAACAGCTGCGACAGTAGCTGTGAGCTTAGCAGTGATGTCGATAGATTTTGTGTTCATATTTGAGCTTCGATACCAGTGAAATATGGAGTGTATAACCACGTATACAGTGTCCACACTCACAGTTTACATGAAGAGCTCAACGTCTCAACAAAAATTTTGAAAAAAATGTTCAGTTCAGAAGACGAGTTATTTTTGATTGAAAACAGTTCAAATATGATTGTGAATTAATGAATTCCAAATTTTAATTTAAAAACAGAGATTATCTATTAAAGTATACATACATATTCTTTGAATTTGAAACTACAAATCAGCAGAGAAAATAAAGAAATCATTTATCGACGCTTTTATATCGAAGCTATATGCAAAAAATGATCTCTCTATGCTCTCATCGTCAATATGAACACATGCATTTAAGTGTACACATATGTTTTCTATGCTATTGTCGCAGCTATTATCGACGCTATATAGAATCGCAGCTCCAACATGAACGTACCCTAAAAGAGTACATAGTAGTAGTAGTTTTTGATTTTTCCCGCATATTATAAAAAAGTAGACAGGATAAAGATCATTTCTGTGAAGGATAATCATTAGCAGTACTCACGATGTCTGTAGAAGTTGAAATTGTGGAATTTGGAAAACATCGAAGTGAATCAAACCATGAAAGACTATTTTCCAAAATGTAGAAATCGAAGTGGAAAAATTTGAAAAATTTGAAACTGTCAGATATTTTTAAACTTCCTTACTACAAATCAGCTGATGTTTTTCTACTTTTCCATTTTTCGAAAAAAAACATGCTTTAACTCATGGAAATCATAGAAGAATGGAGAACTGTCAAACTCATATTAAATATTTTCGACGTCGTAAATTTTAACTCGATTTTCTCCATTCTTCTACTATTTCCACAATTTCGATTCACTTCCACACATCGTGAGTACTACTATTATGTTACTTACGTATATATAAAAATTGGACACAAAAATTTATTGATTCTTGCCTTTTAGGGTTCAAATAATCAAAAATTTCTAGAATTCTTTTTTTTTGTTTTTTTTTTTTTTTTGTTTTAAGTAAGTTATATTTTTTTTTAAAACAATTTAAATTAAATCTGCTTTCATTTTGCATCACATATTATTCGAATTTACTCAACCGATAATAATGAAAAATTTTATTTGTTCTTAAGAGTTGATTATATTTAATTTAATTATCAACTTTTTATGTAGGAAAAACCTAAAAGATAATTCTTCTAGAAAATCGTTTCTAATTAATTGCACATGGTTGAATATTTACGTATTTTAATGGAAAATACTATGTATGTACATATACGCATTAATTATTGTAATACCTATGTAAGTGCATATATGTATATACATACATATATACATTTAATATGTTTTTGGTGGTATAAAATGTACCAACAATCATTATTATCTTACTTTTTTCATCATAAATTAAATTGAAATATGATGTAAATACATATATTATATGTACTTTCATAATGTGTCTCAATTAACACTATATGTATAATGTATAATACAACAAACTGTGTGATTGTATGTGCGTGTATACGTTATGTGATATTTGAATATTGTTCTTTTTTTTTTTTTTGAATTTTTGAATTTTTAATTTTCTTTCTCATTTTTGTAATATTATTATTTATATATCTGTATAGCTATATTTTAGTACATTATTTCTGTATAATGATCTCAATGTTTACCATATATAAAGAATTCATTAGCTTTTGATCTCTCTAACGATATGATTTTGAAATTGAAATTATTACAAAATTTTCAAATTAATTTACTTAAACACACATCTAAAATTTATGTATAAGTAAAGGAATTTTTTATATTACCCTGCTAGACAAAACTCATTGATAGCGGAAATGGTATGCTATCGGGGTAAAGAGGTTTTATATACACAAATACTGCTTTAATTTGTCTGCAAATGTAGTAGTAAAAAACTCAAAGAAAATTTCCTATTTTTTATTTCGATGAGCGTTACGATAAGCTTCTCGATGAATATCCTAATGAACTTTTTGATGATTACATGCATCAATGCCGATATTTTCTAGTTGAGTGTTGTGATGAATTAATCGATGAGAGTTTCGATGATTCTCTTGATGAAGTTCGCGATAAATGACGTCTTGGAATTTTTTAATGTGACACCGTTACTTTAACAGTTTTACTATTCGTGACTTAATGTTTTTATGTTTAGCACTCATTTTTATTGGAGAATTTGTAAAGTAAAGTTCAGAATAATTTAAAAAAGTGTTTGAAAAATTTAGTGAAATAAATTAAATTCAATAAAACATTACTCCTTTTTTGTAGCTAAGTTTATGATTTTTAATTTTATATGTATATTATTATTTATTTTCATAGCTAAATACAATTTCTACTGATACCTACCCTACCCTACTAAATACATTTCTAATGATTGCCCTGATGAACTAAACCAAAACTCATCAATATGATCACTGGTACATTCATCAGTATGTACCTGATGATTGCACTGATGAATTACACAAAAACTCATCGATGTGATCATCAGTATATTCATCGAAAACTCATTGAAAACTCATCGATATTCTCACTATTTACTTGTTTCACATACACTATCTGTGTGACTGTGAAGGTATATAAGTGAGTTTTTTCCCAAGCCTAGAGCAAATTTCATGATGATTTTCATTGAAGCGCTCATCATGAACTCATCGATTACTTCATCGAATTGTGTCTAGTAGGGTATTACATTACATGATACATACGCATATAATTAATTATTTCTACCAATCAGATTTACAGAAAATTCCTCTGATATTCAAAATTTATGAAAATTATACAATTTTTATTTAATAAAAAAAAAAATATTTTTAAATATTTATTTATTTTTATTAACACTTTTTTTTTCTAATATTTTTTTATATATTTTTTATAATAGGAAATAGCATTATTTTTTACAATTGCATCAACTTTATTGGTGGTAGATGCAGCACCACAAAAAGGTGAAGAACCAATTGCAATCATTAGTCAAGATTCAAATATTGAACCAGATGGATCATATCAATACAGGTATACCTTAACTTATATGTTGTTGATTGAATTTATAATTTTTCCCAATGGAATTCAACAATGTTCCAATCAAACTCAATGAAAACGTGTTGATGTTTGAACGTGTTTTTTTTTAAAAATGTTGTTTTTGTTTGAAATGTTTTTGATTTGAACAATGTTGGATTCTATACTGGGAAAAAGTATATGAATGTTTTACCTAAAGAGAGACAAACAAATATTAGATTACAACCAGATTACACTGGAAATTAAACTCGACTGTATAAATGTCATTTTTGTTTTAATCAAAAAAAAAAAAAAAAAAAATTCCTTATTTCAAATTCTAGAAAGTAAATTTGAAAAATATGAAGTATATTTTTATAGGTTATTTTGAAACCAACAACACTAAGCGTCAGCACTAACTTACACACTTATTTTTTTGATATAACACCAGATGTCGCCCTATTCCATATGGGTAAAGTGTGCTCGAAAGTAATCTGTTACACTTTGTAAATTATCCATTCTAAACTTTTGTATTTCAATTAAGTGTGATGCGTGCAGTGTTCTAGCGATTACACTTAAAAAAATTCGACAATAAAACAAGTGCGCTTACTACTAGCACATTTATTTTAGTGTTATTGATTTCGAACATTTTTAGTCAAAATTAAATTGTTTTGTATAATATATGATAGGTTCGAAAATGACTTTATAATAGGAACACAACAGAGTTATTAGAAACTTTCTAAACCTGTTTAAGAGTAGGATTCGATTTTGAAAAATTTCGAAAACATCAACAACGATTTTACATAGTACAAAAAAATTAAAAAATGACTTTGCATACCTTTTAGGTGCTAATAAAAATGAATTTTTGAATGTTTTGATGGAAAAAAAAACATAATTTTATTTTGTTAATAAAAATGAAAATATAACAAAGATTTTTATACTTGTTTTTGTAAACTCTTCAGAAAAGTCCAAATTTTATTTTGATACCAAAATCATATAGATATATGAAGATTTAATGAATGAAAACAGAAGTCAAAGTTGAACGATTTTTCAAAAACAAAACCCTCTCCTTTTTTAAGAACTATAACTAAGTTTGAGGACCTTAAATAAAAATGTACTTCATTTAAGCACCACATTATCCTTAAGGCTACCTATATTCAAAATTTCAATGATATTTGTCAATTAGTGCTTGCTGTACGAGGTGGATTTGGAAGCCGAAAAATCGCAATTTCGACAACTTTGAAACCTTGTAAAAAGGAAATAAGGGTATTTTAAAAAAAATCGCTCCATTAAGCACCACAATTCCTATCAAAGTATCTATGTTTCAAATTTCATTGGAATCGGTTAAGTAACTTCCGAGATATGTGGTGTACAAGATAGAAGATATCTCGAATCTCAGTCTTAAGAGTATAGATAAATTCTTTGGTCTGTCAGGTCAGTAATCAGCTTGGATAAATCTGCTCAGAATGTATTTTAGCCTATAGTAGTTCATTTCACGCGTCGTAATTTTAAATATTAATTCAAAAACATTCGAAAAAAATGATACATAATTATTATATATACATTTTTAATTAAAATTTTTTATTAATTCACTTTATATATATATGTTACATATAGTTATGAAACAGCAAACGGTATTAAAGGTGAAGAAACTGGAACATTAAAGAAAGCAACATCACCTGATACCAGCGATGTTATTATCGCACAAGGTTCAGTTAGTTATACATCACCAGAAGGAAATCAAATTGTATTAACGTATACAGCTGATGATGAAAAAGGATTTGTACCACAGGGTGATCATTTACCAACACCACCACCAATTCCACCAGCAATTCAAAAAGCACTTGATTTCTTGGCAACACTTCCACCATCAAACAGACGTCGTCGTTAAGATGAAAAAAAAAAACAAAATCAACACGATCAACACCAACAACAATCACAACAATAACAGTAACAAACAAAAAATGACAAAAAAAAAACAAACGATATATTGCAAAATGAAATTAAAATTTTATGAAAACTATGTACATACATACATATATACATGAATTATGTGCATTAAAATGGATCAATGAAATATGAATAACGAGAAAAAAAAAAACATTATTAAATACATTAAAAAATGCCTAAGTATAAATACATATATTAAAATGAAAAATGCTGAAACTAAACTAATAAATGGAATAAGGATTACGTTTTATTTTTTTTTTTTTTGTTTTTATATAAAATTCATTTTATTCATAGCATATTATAATATTTAGAAAAAAATATATAGACATATACATATACATAATATTTAATTAAAACACATAAAAAAGAGCAACAAATTTATAATATAAAATAGATACATATAAAACAAAACAATAAAAAATATCAAACACATTTTTCATGTAGTATACTTATATACATACATACATATGCATATATATATGATGATGATGTTAATTATAATTTTATATAGAAGATTTACGCAAACATATATCACACAAACACATCTATACACTAACACAAACACATACACTATCAAAAACACATACTCGAAGCCAAACACATGCACAAATACATACACAAACAAACACACATAAACATTATACACATATTGTATATATGTACCTACAAAATAATTCGTCTTCTTCATATACATTTACACTCATAAACCAGCTCTAATGACTCGCTTCCTTACACCTCCTAATCTAATTCGTCATCGGCCGAAGTTTGTTCGGACGATTGAATCAATCACTTTTAAAAGAAAGAGAGTGCGCGCGTACACAAATACCAAACACGAACACGACTGTCATGGTCATCGTCTCATGACGCCCGAAAACGGCCGATCAACCGTCAAATCCGAACTTGTTGGAATTTCTCGCCAGTCTGCCGGTGTCTACAGTGCAAATATTGATTGTATTTATTAATTTTATTTTTATCTACCTAAACGACTATGAATATTGACAGTGTAACAGGTAACACTGTTGCAGTGTAACCACATACACGCCCGAATTACTCGCCCTGGTAGTTCTGTACGCCATCGGCCGGCCGACAAAATCGGTTTTGGTGTACGCGACCCATAAGTACATATATACATTACACAGATGTACATAACATACATATTATGTATATGTTTATAAAAATTCGCACATACATATTTTGTTTGAATAATAAAATTATTATTAATCATTGTAAAATATCTCCATTGCATACATATGCATGTTATGAATGTGAGAATTTACAATATATAGTAAAAAATAGATCAAGAATATGCCTCTATATTACATACATAATTTACATATATAATAATGCAAATATTTTTTTGAAAATTTAAAACTGTATAATAATATGTATTTACAAAAATTCACATACATTTACATACACAAACGCACACACACACACACACACACACACATGTAAATTTGAAAAAAAAAATTTTTTTTGGCGGCAAGTATTTTTATATACCTAATTTTTTTCAATATACACCATATAAAAATACGCATCTCTAACTATATGCTCAAATATACACAAACATAAGTATATGTATATGTACCTATGTAATTTATTTTTTTTTTGAATTTAAAAAAAGTTAATTTCGAAAATTATATGAATGAAATTTATCTCATATACAATATATGTACATAACATACACATATATGTATCTTTCTATATATACACTTCTAAAACATACATATGTATATGCACGTCTCCTACATATATGTATATTATATGAACATGTAGAAAATTTAATAATTATTATTCATACATATTTATGTATGTATGTATACAGTACACACTACTATATACGTGTATATATATATATATATACTATGCTATTGAATTTATACATAATACATATATACAATATAATTTTATATAAAAAATAAATAATATGTATAATAATAATACATAGGACCTGTTCAAAAAACGTCAAAATATATGCTTTGCATCAATGCATGATGACGTTCAAAAACATGCCAGACACAGCAGTGCATAGTTATTCAAAAACGTCGTAGTAGATCAAAATTTAGATATAAATTTATGTTTAAAGTGTTCATTCGTTGTTTGCTAAATTGTCAAAATAGTTGTTAGTATATTACACAAATAATGGTGAATTGAAATAATTAAGATTTTTACACAAATAATATTTATAGCTAAAGTTTCCATTTTTAAATAATTACAAAATACAAACATTAAACACTCAGTCATGTAAAACGTTCAAAAACTAAGAATCACTGCTTTTTATAAACTAGCAGCTACATTTGCTTTATGACAGCAGCAACTAAAGTAACTGCCACTGCATTATTATGCTTTTCTGAAATCAATATTTGACGTTTTTGAACAGGGCCATACTTAATATGCCGTGCTATGCGTTATGTATATTATATACATACCTATAATTTTTTTAAAATTTATATTAATTTTTTTTTGTTTATCAAAAGTGTCTTATATATATATTAAATTTATTGACTTTATTATACCATTAATTATATATATGTAGTACATATTTTATATATATACAAATATACATATGTACATATATAGTATATTTTTATATATTTATACAAATATTATATTATATATAGGCTGTTATATTAGTTATTATTTTTATTTTCTTTTTTATATATTTTATACCTTTAAATACCTGCATACATATACATATATACCTATTATACTTGAATATCGAGATACATACATATATATTTTCGTACAAAAATAATAATAAAGAAAAAAAAATAATTAAATGAAAACTATTGGAATTTTGATATGTCGCAATCGAATACATTTTTTTTATATAAATTTATATTATTATTATTATATATATAATGTATATATAATTATTATATATATATTATATATAATACATAAATATGTAATCATAAGTAAGCAAATAAAGAAAATTCTCATAAATTATTATGTATTTTTTTTTTGTTTTGTAATTTAAAAATACGAACGAGAGAATTGACTACATTCCTGGTACTAAAAATCCACTATCAGCCAAAGCCAACAAATATCCACCATGACTCAAATTTAGAAAAAATAAAATAATTATGCAAATCTACTTAAAAAATTTGTATAAAAAAATCAAATCTACTTCAGCTCTTATATTGTAGACACTAGACACACAGAAGTTGAAACTTGAAATTAAGTGTTTGTTTTGCTAATTTCAGTCTCGAAATCCGGAAAAACGACGTATTTGGGCCGAAATCTAGTCAGTGAAATTACATAAAAAATACGTAATAATCGCTCGATATCTACTACTCATGTTTCACTCTTTACGTAGAACAGAGAAATCTATCAACAAATTGTAAATCAAAAAAATGTTTTTTTTTTAAATTGTCATTAAAAATAATTGAATATAATTGACAGTTAAATTTAATAAAAGAAGTAGGCTATGTTCAGATAAATTAAATTAAAATTAGATAAATTAAATAAATTAGACAAACTGTCAAAATCGCCGTGTGTCACCTTCGTAATTTCTACTCGAAATTAAAATGAAATCTACTGGATTTTAATCTCTGTGTGTCTACAATATTAAATAACAAAATTATTTGTATATACTATTTTCAGAAATCGAAGTCAGTATTGTGCTTATGGAAATAGTTACCAGATGAGGTTCTGATAACTTCACATATAATATTTTGTAGGAAATTCTGAATAATATATCTCTGTCAACCCTGAAGAAGGTACTTTTTAAAATATGTTAACAGGATGTTCCAAATTGTGCATAAATAAATTTATAATTTTGTTCACAAATAATTCTTAAAAGGGAGATTGTGTACAAATTTCACATTCCTGTAAATTTATATTTGATAAAAAAGTAGCATTATTTGAAAATATCATAAAAATGTTCGGTTTTTAAGACAAATTTTAATTTTTGTTTGCTGATTTTTTCATTTCTAATAATGAACACCCTGTTTTTTTTGGGAAAAAGAAATACACCATCCCCTTTGATGTTGCCTATCACACAGCGTGAAGGCAACTGATTTAATCAGTTAACACCATTTTGCTTATATGAAAAATAAAAAACCGAACTATAAAATATGAAGTCGTTGCGCAGCCGATGTCCACTCAAAGTATAAAATGTTGATTGAATCGTGTCAGCGGGAAGATGGGCATAAAAGAAAATGATGATAATTCAGGGTTGCCGTAGCTACTGGGAGTATTGCTTAAATTTATAAAAAAAATATGAATTTATGATTAAACCATATTCAGTATTTTTAATTTTATTTATGAAATTATGTGTTCAGTATCAATTTGATATTAAATTTTGTATACATACGTACATACATACATTCATTTTCATATTTGTTTATTTGTCCATTTTCTTCTATTTTGTTCCCTTTATGTACTTGTTAATGATTTCTTTACGTTACCGTTACATTCTGAATTTTATTTTTTGTTTTGTCTTTTCTTAGAATAAGAAAGAAAATTATTTACAATGCAAATTGCTATCATATTATTCAAATCAGCTTGTTATTATATGTTATTTTGTAAAGAAATGAACATATTTCGTAAAATTTCCCAAAATTTCACAAAATTACCAGTTTTTTTGTAAAATCTAAAAAAAAAGTTTTTTGCAAACTGCGGCCCTTCATAATATACAATTTAAAATATTTCCCTCGGATTTAAATTGAGATCTGATCACCCCACACACGAGACAGATTTATACAAACGCAATGTGAAAGAATATAGAAAAGCATGCCTATCTTGCCTGTACTGACTTCGATTTCTGAAAATAGTATAGTATTTTTATTATAATATTATGCCATTGACAGACATTTAGTATAAACGTGGTATCGATACTATGGTATTGGCTAATGGCTATACTACATGTCTGTCACCCTATACTAGCTTTATACCAGGGTAACAAGCTGAGCTGGTATAAACGTGGTATTGAAACTGGCATGATTTGTCTAGTATAATTCAAAAATTTTGCTAAACGTAGAGCCATTTTTTATTACTGTGACGAAAAGTGAAATTAGTTTTTACAGTATGTATTCGTGTTTGAATTTTGTTTAATAACCAAATTTTTCTATGAAAATCGCATCTCATTTTTGCTTTTAAAGCCAAAAATATTAACTTTTTAGTTTTTCTTTTTAATTTTATTATTTTCTTTACATTTTGTTATGTCAAGTGATACTAGGTTTATACTAGATTACATATGTGTCACCATACTAGTATTGTTCATACCACGGTATTTATACTACGGCATCGATACTAGATGTCTGTCAGTAGTATTACATTTATTAATTCTTATTTCGTTCTCATAGATCGATTTATATGTATAGATGGATGTGTTGAAACTTGTTGATTGTTGATTGAAGAATGAAGATAATGTAGAATAATTGATGATAAAGCAGTTTACTAACGACTGGTTGTTGTCTTTATTCAAATTTTAAAAATTCTGATAACTGATGTAGCAGTATTTCCGGTAACAATCTTAATGCTGAGATGATCTTCAAGCTCTTTTTTCAGTTTTTATCAATTTGGAACATCTTATATAGTTCTATACTCTTTGGTCTTTGGTAACTCCAAGATGATCCTACTATCAACAGAATCTTCTGGATCAGTTTAACCTGAAATAAAGAAAAAAACAAAAAACAAATCTTTTTAAAAAAAATGTTTTTATTTACATAAAATTTTCCATTTCTTAAACCACTAAAGAGCAAATATTCCGATTTATTTATTGCTTGCTCTGTGCGTAGGTGGCAGCTTTGTTCTTCGGAGGAGAAAACTGCAGTTTGAAAAATAACATGAAAAAATCTTCATTTTTTGATGAATAAGTCATTGAGAAATTCAACGTTTCGAAGCGCCACTCCACATGTCAGACAAGACTTCCGATTTGCACCATAAATGAACAGTTTTTTCAAGAGTTCCACAAATTGCAGTTTTGTCTTCTGATTTGTATTTATGTGTTTATGGTAAATGGCATTTTGCGAACGTAATGTTCAAATGCAAACATGCAGATTAATTAATTAACTAATTATAGCGAAGCGAAACTAACTATAAATAAGAACAGCGAAGCACTGTTTTATTGGAAGATTCCTACGTTAGTTTATTGCTTCTAATAAAAAATATATTATTTCTGTATGATGATAGATTAAAACCAAGGAAGAAAATAAATATGTTAAATATATTCATATAGCAAACATAGGAAATATACTAGAATACATAGCATATCATCATCATATATCATGGATCGGATCGTTGATTAGAAAATATCACATCATTTACACAAATTATATTACCATAAAAGAAGCTTTCCTAAGAGTATGAGTATGGTTTTAATAAAGTTACATAGCTCTAATTATAATTTGAAAAAGTGTAAAGATGTAATTCACGGTACATTAAAAATTTAAAGCAGTCATTAACTTATTATCAGAATGAAAAATAGATTAAGTAACTAGTTATATATTATTATTATTTTTTTTATAAATATTACAAAATACATTTTATTTATTATTATTCAACTGTTAGTTTTGTATTAATAAATCTATATAAAGACACATGTTTAAATATTGCTTTTAATATTATTAAATGTTAGACTAATACAACTTATATGTATATTTATACTTTATTTATACATCAACATCATTATAAAATTATTTCAAAATTGTAACTTAAACAAATATTTATAATATTGCATTTAAAAAAAAAAAAAAAAAACACTGCATTGGACATTTAACTTCTTCTAGTTGAATTTAATAAATATTTACAACAATGAGTCAATAAATGTTTCTCATTTAGAGGATTGTTTTGTGATTCCGCTCCAACTTCCCTTGTATATATGTCTAAGCCGTACTGACCTTCCTCTGGAAAACTAATAACAAAACAAAAATTATATTTAAACATTAATTATATATTAAAAAACAAAAAAAAAAAAAAAACGGGATTAATGACACAGTGATAGAGCAATAATTTGGCCTGTCTAAGAAGCCCCATCAACAACTCTTCAGTAGTTCGTAATCTACGGTAAGTTTTAGGTGCACCATGCAAACATGATAGTAATAATTCTAGAAATCATATTATTGAAGGTTTTGGCTCTTCAAGAGCTGCGGAAAAATACAAAAATTTAATCGATATAGGCATATTTTTATCAATTACATATAAGGACATATAAAATTTTATATATTGACGAATTCTACAGCAGTGAGAAAAGCTTTTCACGAATGATGGAACATTAATATAATCCAGAATATTCATCAGTTTTAATTCAGTGAAAGTTATAAGACTTCGAAGGTAGTTCACTAACAGTTTGGGCCAGGAGAAAGAAGTGAATAACACAGAAAATCTAATAGAATATTATGAAAGCTATAAAGCCTAATCAAATGCTATTAAAAAAATAAAAACATTTTCCAAATATACCTATAATTGTATGAAATTGTCTTTTTGTAACGATATCGTAAAAATGCTTTTAACATTTTTAAGGCCAAAACCAAATGCATACCTCAAGACTCATACCTCATACTTCAAAAAGTGTACTTCAAGACTCTGAATCTTAGCAAAACCAAATGCTTACCTCAGCTTCAAACTGTTGCCAATATTATGAAAACAAAAATTATATACATGTAAATATAACATACAGTGGTTACCAAAATTATTTGTAAGTAACAAAGTTTTTTTTTCTTTTTGTCCCTCTTCAAGCTCTATTTTGTACAATTCCTTAATTATTTTTCTTCAGGACTTAATATAGAATGGTATTTCTGTGAACTTTACACTTTTTAACTAAATCTTTTAAACAATAACAGGAATGCCATTTGTTATATTCAGCAACTATAGCAGCTCTTTTTTCTATCGATAATTCACTTTTTCGTTGCATTTTTACTTCCAATACTCACTAAACGCACTTGAAAATTAAATTAAATGAATTATTTTCATCTTAGTATTCGTATTATTGACCAAAATCAATAAATAAATAATTCAAGTTACTCCTCAGAATACTCCATATACATACAAATAATTTTCGTCAGCACTGTATAATCTTTGTACATATATTACAAATAAAAATGATAGATGTCAAGAAGCATATTTTGTATTATAGATGTTGGCATTATTGTTACCTCAGACTCAAAATTCTAAATTTTCAGAATCTCGGATTCAGCTTCATTTGCGGCTGAAGTCGTGAAGTATGCATTTGGATTGCTTCAATACATTTTCATTTATCAGAATCAATTTTGACATTTAAATTTTGAGGTATGAGTCTTGAGGTATGCATTTGGTTTTGGCCTTTATTATGTTAAGACTAATTATTTACTATAACAATAATTGATGGTTGAAATAAATATCAAATCCATATACACATATATTATGCACATATTGACATTCATTAATTACAATTACAGATCAATGACATTTTTCATTTATGTTCATCATTTTACTTTCACGATTTTATAACATTAAGAAAATCTGATTAGAAATTAAGCATTAATGTTTGAAGAGAATGTAAAATACGTAAGACATATATACATATAAATGTATATACCATATATAGAAATTATATTGATTTATAGTTAACTTATTATACTTACTTTATAATAAGGATTACAATATCATTTAATATGCTTTGTGTGATATATTTTGACAATTTTTTCTCTTCGAAACCATTTTTATGTAATGTCGACATGAAAGCTGTTAAAGGTCTTGACATACGAAATTGTATTTCTAAAGATTTTCCACAAAATATTAACGGTTCTTGATGTGTGATTGGAATAAGACCAAATAATCTTGTAGCTTTTGTCGGTCCCCATTCACCACTTGCACAATCAGGTAACGGTACCATAACAGTTTGAAGCTCTTGACAACATATCTATTAATGAAAAAAAAAAAAAAAAAAATAAAAATAAAAAATAAATTTAAATAAAACTCATTCCTTTTAATACATATATACCTATGTACTAAATATAATACTTTACATTGTACCTTAAATTTGCATACAGACTTAAATTTCATTGGTTCACCAGTTAAATACTCTTGTGGTGTTACTGCATTTGAGAATATATCCAATAGAAATGCTCCTGAACATGGAGCATGAACTCTGAATGCAACAATGTTCCTCAAAACTGATTGCATTACAAATCTTTTTAATGATATACCTTCATATGAATCCTCATCATTATCATAAAATTTTAAATTATAATGAAATATAAGGCAACATTGCATATCTGGTGGCATAACGATTCTCACTGTAACAGCACCTAAAATTGATAAAAACAAAAAACAAAAAAAAAACGTTTTCAATCATTTTGACACATCGAATAAACAAAAATCATATTTATCTAACATCATTGACTAATAAGAATACATAGATGTTTTACGTTTGACTGACGTAGTGCATTCTAAATGGAATGCTTTTCGTTTTGAAGCAAATCATTTTCGCACCCACATAAGAAAATTTTTACCACAAAATTTGAAGGCGTAACGTTTTATTAGTTTTGAGACGAAATAAATTGTTGAATATTTCATTCTTAGGTGGTGGAAAAGATGACAAATATAAATTAAGATACATACGCAATTTTACATACTATATGTATGCATCTGTACATTAGACTGTAACTCTGAAACAAAAATGACTATCAAAAATCTGTTCCATTTAAAATCTCTTCCACCCTTTGAAATTTCTTTTACTCTAAATTTGAAGGAAATTGGTGAAAAAATGACAAAGTTAAAGAAGGGTATAGAGTTTGCTAAAATTCAAATTTTAGAATTGAAACTGAACGAACATGAATACGAACGATAATTAATTAATTTATATTTTATTATCAGAATCACATATCTTATTATTAGAATATTTTACCTGTATCATCTGTATAAACAATAGCACCATATCCTTCATCCGCAAAATTTAAACGATAACGAAAAAATAATGATCTGACAAAAGGTAAATTTTCAAATTCATGTAATGTAATTGGCTGTTTTAATAGCTGCCATTCTTTTTGTAACGGGAAAAATTCATAAATAAATTCCCTTGGATCAGTCAAAAAATAATGATCATCATATTCGTATCTAAAAATTTAAAATAACATTAATAATAAATTTTTTTTTTTTTTTTTTTTTTTTTTAAACTTTATTCACATTAAAAAATAATATTTTTATAATTTGTCAGTATGAAATAGTCTTTATGTGAACAAAATTTATTAAATTTAAAAAATTATTCTTACCTCAAACTGTCATTTTTACTACGACCATTTTTTGGTGCCTCTTTTGCATTGACTAAATGTCTTGCACCCCAATTACATTGCACAAATCGCCATGCACCAGCCACATAAACAGCATTCCATGAATTACGAAATCTTGAATCTTGAAATGTTACACCGGGTTGATAACCAGCGCTCTTTGAATATCCCTTTATAACTACACAATGTAATCCAGCATAGCTACATAAACGTTTAAATAATACATGATAACTTTCTGTTCCATATTTAATACCCCTTAGTAAACCCATTGGAGTATCAACACATAAATCGTCATCAAAATGCATTGCATTCAAATTTTTAACAGTAATCCAACGAAATATTGTACGAGTTTTTTCAATATCTGATGTACAATGACCAACAAGCTGTCGTACCAGATCTGTGAAAGTTTTTTGATCTTCTTGAGCAACCTAAATAAAATAATTAAAAATATAAATAAAATTATAATTATTTATTAAACAAATTATATATGTGATAATTAGATATTAATTATTTACCGAAATTGCAATACGATCAATATCTTCAAATTCAATTGGATCTGTGTATATTTGAAATTTACTGATTGCTGGTGGTGCTGGTGGAGGTGCAACACTTGGATATTCTATTGGTAGTGTACCTTCAGTAAATTCATCATCCAAAAATAAACTTGCACTCTGCATATATTCACTTCGTCTGGTACTGATCAATTCTAACATTTCATTGGATTGTCGATCAACTAAGGCTGCAGTTTCAGATCTTTCGTGTTCTAGCATTTTACGTGTTAAATTTTCTTTCTTTTTATTACGTCTTAATGTCATGTTTTTCACTAAATCCTCTTTTTGTTGTTCATGCTGAAGTGTTAATATATTTTGTTCATGACGATTCTTTTTTAATGTTGCCAATTCTTTTTCAAAACGATTAGCTAAACGTTGTAATTCCTTTTCCCATTCATCTTGTATTTCTGATTGTATTTTTTTATCTTCTTCTTCTCTTTTACGTGCAAATCTCCTATACAAATCATCTTCTTCTTTACGATGCTTCATTTCCAATCGTGTTTGCTCTTCTCGCGCCTAGAAAAAAAACAAATTCAATTTTTAAATTCACACAAATCAAATTATAAAATTTTAAAATAGCTTCTAACGAAAATATTAAATATGAATAAATTAATAATAATTTCAATTATTTTATATCTTTAGAAATTCCATATAATTTTTAATATTTTCTAAAGGATTTATCCTAAATAAATCCAGATTTGGAGTGGAATAGAAAATATATTATAAGTGCAATAACAAAAAAATGTTAACTTACTAAATAAAATTCTATTGGTTTTTCACGTCTTTTGTTATATGCTTTTTGAATTTCAGTTTGTTTAAGTGCATGGGCGATATGCAAGGCACTTGCATCGAAACGACCATATTTATAATCAGACTCATTTTCTGTGGGTGTTTTAATTTCAGGGTTTGTGCTAAAGCATCCGTTTGGAGTTGATTGCTTTGGTTGCCCTATATATTTTATATTTTTAAAATGTTATCAGATTATTTTCATTTTTATTTTATTTTTTTTATTTTTTTTTTTTAAATAATTTATCAAATAAAAACTCACCATCAATTTCAGTTCGCGTTCCTCTAATTTGTTCGTTCACATATTTGTTTGTTTTCGGTGCATTTAAAGCCTGTCTTATACCTACTGATGTTTGATCAAGATGACCTGGACCACTCTTTGGTACATGCGAACAACAATAAACCTAAATAATACAAATAGTTATAATTATTTGTGAGACTAATTTAATAAATAATAATTAAATTTCTAAACTAATAAATGCATAAATAAAATAAAAATACTTACTTCTTTATCTTCTTGACGATGCTGATTATTATAATATGTTTTAAGTGTTAATTTTGTTCCACAACAAACACACTTAAAGCAACCAGAATGAAAGAATGTGAAATCTTTTAGTGGTCCAACTCTGTCAACCTGATAAACTGTTTCATTACATCGAAGACATGTCGATTCATAAAAATTTGCCCGATACATTTTAATTTTGTATTAATCAACAAGTAATTTATTTATTTTATTTATTATTTATTTTTTTTTTTTTTTTTATATATTATATTATAATATGCATTTACTTTTAGTTGAAATATGAATTTATAATAATTATATAAAACAAGTGATTATTTGTAACAAACATGCTTTTTATTAAAAAATAAATAATTTAAATAAAAAAGTAATAATATATACTCGTATGTATATTTTTTTTTTTTTTTTTTTGAATAATATCAACAAACTGTCATGCCAGTTATCCTCATAGATAATGCTACAGCCTTGTATTTTCTCTGAAAAAAAAAATGGCAAAAAATCACTAAATTCTGACTACAAAACGGGATACCAACATAATTCCCAAGAACAAAATTCTTAAGGCATACATATATTTTATATTAAAATTTAAAAGTAAGATTTTTCTATGTAGCTAATAACACTGACAGGCTAAGCATTTCAATCTAGATTAAGTCGTTAATCTGGATAAAAGTGGATGTCTGTCATCACAATAACTAGATGATCCAGTTGTATAAATAGATTATCCTAATCCAGTTCTGAAAACTGGATAACCTACATAAATTGGATTTGCAGTAGGAAGAAGAAGACATAAAAATTGACAGTTCACTTTTCTGGTTCTGATTTATTATGTATTTTTTTTTGGGACTTATTAAAATTGTGTGAAATGAGTGATTTTACAAATTAAACGTTTCTAAAAACAGAAAAAAGTCAAAATAATTAAAATAAATCCGAATTAGAGATAACCCAGATAAGTTTATCTAGATTAATTTTAGGTATGTCTCTAGTATAAGGGTGAGTTTCAAAACGTTTAAATACCGCCTCGATGCATAATCAACAGTTTCAAAACCATAACATTTAAATCGATAACAATGTCTGCAGTTTCAAAACACATTGTGAATGCATCTGATAGCATCTGTCAAGCAATCTACGCATCCAGAATTTTTATGATGCAAAATCGATTTGAATAGATTTTTTTCTCAATACCATTTCAATGATTTATTTTTATATGAATTTTGTTATATGGAACCAAAAGTCAATCTGTTTTAAACAAAAAATTTTGTACTTTTATGATGATAAATTGAATTTTTAATGTGTAGTGTTTTAATATTAATGACAAATTCCAAAAAAATGGATAGTACCTATTATATTATACGAGCACTTACACTGAAGGTGTTTTAGCTCATTCGAAAATGGCTATAAAATATGTCCATCCTGATGATATTGTTTAATTTTATTAAAAAATTGTTTCACCTTTTTTGATTTAGTGTAGAGAATGAATTAGTTAAATTTTAAAATTATGTACTGCAGGAGGTGAATCATTTTTCTTGTTGTCAAAACAAAGCAACAAATTCGTTTCAAAACGTCAAAGTTGTAGAACTGTAATATCGATGCGAAGAATTAATGCTGTTTTAAAACTTTGCATCACGACTGTTTTGATGTCGTATCACAACACATTTTTGAGGCGTTTTGAAACTCACCCTAATTCTCAGTCAGTGTAAGCATAAAATTTGTTTAGAGCTGATCTGAAAACGAATAAATATTTGGGAGTGACACAAATTTCCGAAATTCAAAATGACAAAATCCCCAACTTCAAAATCGTATCAATATAAAATTATTGAGAAAAACGTTTGTATATTCACTTTTTCATAATGATTGCACTGTTTAAGTACTAGTTTCGATTTTGAATATTATCTTTGCGCAGAATAAAAAAAAAAAACTATTTGTATACATGTTCGATAAATAGCAAATTCTATGGATTTGGGGGATATGTATAAATCTTCGGAGATTTTGTAGTTGGGATTATATCGTCGGGAATTTTATCATTTTTAAATTCGGAGATTATGTCGTTGGGGATTTTCGTATTTTGGGATTTTGTCCCCGAGGATTTCTTGCCCAACCCAAAATTGTACAATTTCAATGTACCTACATTTAAAATTCCCAAAAAGCAAAATTTGCATTATTTATATAATAAGCAAAATGGAATATTTTGCTTTTTGGGAATTTTGGTTTTAAAATATTTTTGGAAATTTTGAGTTTGGGAATTATGTGGGGGACACCTACAAAACACAATAACTCTTGAAAGAAAAGACGTAGAGGAGAATGTAAGGTATCATTAGAGAGAAGGGGGAGCTCTCTACAGTTTTCTGTTAAACTACTTTCTGATAGCTATATAGTACAACGCAGTTGTTATAGGGTGTTTCGTAGATTAAGTGCAAAAAATCTTCATTGCCCTCTAGTGGTTAAACGGTTGAGATTACTCGCTCTCTGTAGAATGATTTTTTATTTGTCTTAACGAGACCTATTTACTGTGTGCGGGTTGATCACTCGAGGCGAGACACCCATACATAATTTATATTTTATCAATTTTAAGAAAACTAATTTATAATTCAACAAATATTTATAACGTGATCTAAATTTTATTCAAAAAATAAAAAAAAAAATAAAAAAAAAAAATAAAATAAAATAAAAACAAACAATTTTTCTTGCTATTTAAAAATTACTAAATTCAAGCACGTAAAAATTTCAATATTACAAAATTATTTGTATCACAACCTACATTATGTACAGACATGACTTCATGTTCATATGTTATCAACATACAAATACATATATATGTATATACATATATGCCAATTCAAAGTAAATTTATATTATTTTATTTATTAGTAAACAAATTTTATCTAGCAAATTTTTCATAACATTTAGGCCAACAATTAAAATGTTGATTTACACTTATGACTTATGTATGTAGTCATTTGAATATGTATACATATGTATGTATGTAGGTATTCATATAAAAGTACCTAAAATTATTTAAACTCTAAAACATTGTACATATATGTATGTATATACTATATATTTTGAATTATACAACATACATAAATATATATACATACATATATCTATAGTCTATAAAATAGAATACATAATAAAAACGAAAGATTTAAGATAGATACTTTTTTATTTTTTTTTATTTAGAATTTAATCAAAAATAAAATATTGATTTAATGATTAACATTTTAATAAATTTTAAAATTTTTTTTGTAGATTTGATAATACTCGTACATATATATATACCTATATTATGTATGTATATTTTTAAAGGCGTACAATAATGATACAACTAAAATATAATTCTTGCGTAAACAAATTTTCTACATATCACATACGATACAAACACATATTATAATAAATAAGTATCTATATATAGTATTTATGTATTTGAACATTAATAAATTTCAAGCAATAAAACTGATGGAATTGACTAATCATTTTAAAGAAAATTGTGAATGTTTTTTTAGTATATAAATGTATTTATTATATATTAAACTTCGTCAAAAAAAAAAAAAAAAGACATAAGATTACGAAATGTCTATTTTTGATCATAATAAAAATTAAATTACATATATGGATGGATGCCATTTCAATGCACTAATTTGAAAAAAATGAAAGTTATAAGTACCTACATATTACTTTAAAAAAATTTTATATACATAGTTAGTTTTATTTAAACTATGTATGTATAAATAATATGATACACTATATTATATACTTTATATCATTTTCTTTTTTTTTCTTTTTTTTTGTTATTTTCAAGTTATAGTTTTAAATAATATGAATATGTTTGGTTTTATCAAAAATAACTTATTTTCTAAATTATAAATAATACATCATATTATATTTAACAAGTTTTTTTTTTTTTTTTTTTTTTTTTTAATTAGACATAGACACCATTTTTATCATCACTTTTTATTTTTCATTATTTTAACTTGAAGAATTTCTATTTATTCCAACACATCGTATTTAAGATAGTATATTTAAAATAATATTAAAATTAAGATAATAAAACTATATTCATTTTGTTACTAAACAGAAAAAAAGAATAAAGTAAAATAAATTAATTTCTATTACCAAACCAATCCACCAAATCACTAAACACTTTACGATTTTACATTTTACGTTTACTTCTTCACTTCAAATTCAATAACATGTCAATTGTCAAGTTAACATAACATCATAATATAACTAACTAGATAACCAAACACCAAACTACGGTACGGCATACACATTTCGTATTTCTAAGGCAACGTAATCATTGGATTGGCAGTTAGAATTGTGACGTAAATCAGGTCGTTAAATTTTAAACAAAAATGTGAATAATAAAAGTATTAATGAAAGATTGTATGAAAAATAAATTCGTTTTGTAAAAATATTTGATGTAAAATTACGATGAAAATTGAATTCGTTATAATTTCAAGTGAAATTCAATAAAAATGTAAAATTGTGTGTTATTGTTGTGTTGTATCTTGCGTATGATATGTATAAATTGTTTCTTTTTGTTGTGTTGTTTATATTCGGACGACGTCAGACAACAAACATCAAAATTTCTTTATATTGCCTTAGAAATTGAAATGTGTATGCCGCAGTGTAGATAACATAAAAATATTAAAAATACAATACATAGACACAACAAAACAAAATAATCGAGTCAAGTCAGGCTGAAGTTCCGAAACGCGGGCAGAGTCTTCCGGATTTGAAATTTTGCTCACAGAATCTATTCGATCGTAGTATAAGAAAAGTGGCTGAATGCTTTTTGGCTGAGTGCTGAGTCTCTTCTTAACGGCCACAATTCACATTAAAAAAATGTTGTCTAAAATAATTTGTTGTCAATATTTTCATAACGGTACAAGGTACATATGTATATGTAGCATGGCTCAAAAGATGCGTCTCGAGATACTCTAGATTCTGAAAAAAAAATATATAAATATATATATACATATATAAAATATAAAATAAGTTACAGTATTTATTTGTAATATATCACAGTTACAAGGTTACAGTATTATATTCTGACAGAGTGTGTATATGTCTATATAGAAAATGTTTAATACACACGACACCGTGAAATTGTGTGAGTTTATTGCATTACCTTTTATGGTTTCCGCCTCTACAGTCTACACACGGCAGTGAGTAGGTAGCGGAGGTAATTATCAAGCTTAAGCATTTTCTTTATAGACATACACACACTATCATATTTGCCTTCTACCTAATATCTAATTCAAGTAATATCGAATCGAGTAAAATATCGATACTTATCTTATTGTCGATTAATGAAATAAATTTGTGTGACGTAGTCGAATAAATATGTACAAGTAGCGCTCAAAACATTTACAACCCAACTAGTATTTGGTTATTTGAATATTATGTATATATATATGTATATTTTAGCTCCCTTAAAAAAAAAAAACACATATGTAATTAATAATATATCTTTATTTTACACAGAAAATTTCACACAGAAAGTGTAAAGTAAAAAAAAAACTATCTTGTTGCCATACTTTTCGTAGAGAAAAGTTAAAATTTTACTGTTGATTGATAATTATCATAATATTATTGTTATTATTTTTTTTTTGTGCCAAAACCAAAAATGGCTGGGAATAAATACAAAACTGTAATTAAGGAAAAAATTACTTTTGATTTTAAACACTGACTGTCGGACAAAAACAAATAAGTGAGAAATTTCACATACACAAATCAACAGAAAAAAGTTAAAAACTGTGCAAAAAAGTGAAAGAAATATAGGAAACTGACTGAAAGACGAAAAAGATCTATACTAAAAATTATTAAAAGGGATCCCAAAACTACTATGAAACAAATTTTAAACAAATTGAATTTAGATGTATTATTATTTTTTCATTTCTTTATTACTGCAAATATATATTCAAATAACCAGTACTAGTTCCAAATGTTTTGAGCGCCATACTGTAGCTCTGTTCGATCTGTACTCGTAGTATACTCTGAAAATATGTCGAACAGCTTAGAGTAAGATCGGAGTAATCCAAACTTTACTCGGATCTTAATTATACTTTTTGCAGGAGTAATTATTAAGAGTATACTCTGAGTATAAATCGAACATGTTTTTGACATATTATTTGTTGACATAACCAATTTTGTTTGTTTTTTAATTTTGGTTCACCCTACTTTTACTCTAAGCTGTTCGATAAGATTATAAAAAAACAGAGTAAATCAGCCGTTTTCTAGAGTAAATCTACTCTACTTCGAGTACAGATCGAACAGAACTTATATATCATACAATCATTCATATCATCAGCAGGGCTCTCACCTTTCAGACTCATTATCGGAGTAGATAAATTTAAAAAGAGGAGTAAATTAGAGATTATTGGAGTAGAATCTATATATTTTTAACTTAAGCCGCAAAACAAACCCAGACTAACTGATTACCACCACCATATTTTATAGTAGAAGTAATATTATTTTCCTCTAGCTCTGTATTAAGGTTCATAAATAAGCCGATCCGATACCTTATTGGAGAAGTTTTATGTTTGCGAATGAAAGCAAGTACACACTATAACTTGTTCGTTTCGGGCCCGATGGTGCACGAATTGTGTGGCGACAACCAAATACAGGAAAAGAATATTACTTCTATTATAAAACATGGTGTGATGGTAATCGGTTGGTCTGGGTTTGTTTTGTGGCTTCAGACGTAGGGGTAGGAAAATTTGCATTTTATTAATAACACTATGCATAAAACAGCTTATCTTTTGAAATCAAATTTGAAAGAACGTGCTGTTGGTGTAGAAAACACATTTCAATTTCATGAAGACAATAACCCAAAGCATCAATCACATATCTATATATGTATATGTAGACTTTGGAAGTTGTATAACTGTCCAATAAGGTCATATTCACACCTCCTGAAAGCCCTGATTTGAATCCCATTTAACATATCAATGGGATCATCTATGGAAAGGATAATTCGTCACCACAACATCAACAGCATAAAGGACCTAAGAGAAACACTTTTCCATGAATGGACTGCTATTGATCGCGAATTTTGTGAAAAATTAGTATGTTCAATGCTGTCCAGGATTTTAAGAAGTGTTGAAAAGAAGAGAACGAATGACGATAGAGATACTAAATATTTTAATAAAAATATTGATATAACGGTTTTACTTTAACGATTTTCTTTTGTTCCAATACATTTTTGAATTTGATAATTTTTAGGTAGTATAACACAAAAATATTGTATATCAAATAACGGTAACTTGTAAAACCAAAAAAATTTTGTAAAAATTAAGTAAACATAATAAGTAATAAATTACTGTAAAATAAATTTGTATACTTAATAATAAATTAATCATTTTATATACAAACATTTTGTTTAAAATGGTGTATGTTCCAATACTTATTTAAATGAGTGTATATATACTTACTTTTCTATTTCCGTGAATATCTATATATATATATACTCCCAAAATTTATATCACTCCGTGTAAATGTATTGTATATGTACATAAATATTACTATATATTAATTATACATATATATTTATGAATAATACACATATTATTATAACAATTACTGTATATGAAATTTTTCAAATCGGTTATTATTTCTTTATTAATTTTTTTATTCTATATTGGTTAGTTATTATTATTATTTATTTATTATTATATTATTCAGTTTGTCATTCTATAGCTATGAGCTTTTGATACAACGACTACTTATAATAATATATACATATGTATGCGTATATAATAAATTATAAATAAAATAGAATAAATAAATTTTATATTTTTTTATATAACGCGTACATAATATAAATTCTTGTACGTGTACATATGCATACTTTCAGTAGTTATATGTGCATTTATGTACATTTATGTATGTAATTATAAACAGGCGTGAAAAAATTATGGGACAATAAAAATTATTTGAAAATAAAATACTCTAAAATTATGTATTACAAACAAAATAGCGATTTTTTCAAATAAAATATTTTGTTCAATTCAATAGAAATACAGAATATAAATATAACTAGAATTATTTTTAATTCCGTTATTTAAAAAGAAAAATTCAAAAAAGGAAAATAAAGTAGGTATATCAAAAACAAAATTACTGTGAATAAATCATGGAACATAAAATAATACAAAAAAATTATTACCACATCTATTGTGAATACCGACGGATGGTTTTTTTCGTTCGAATACTAATTTCTGATCGAATTTAGAAAAGCTATTGTTAAATCCGCTCGAAAAAATAGCACTATTATGTTTTAGCAATTTTTTGCGTCTATATGTACATATATAGAACTTCTCTAATCATTTTTTGTCATTAATTCTATATACAGAGTGTCCCGCCTCGTGTGGTCAACCGGCACACAGCAGATAGGTCTCGCCGACACAAACAAAAATTCATTATACAGTAGGAGGGGTGAGTAATCTTAACCTTTTAGCCGCTAGAGGGCGATGAAGATTTTTCGCACTTTCTCTACGAAGCACCCTATGACAACTCCGGACATTCTGGGCTATCTGTTTATTTCAGTAAAAATTATAATATAAAGAGCGCTTTACTTCTACAGCCTGTATTTTCTATGAAAAAAATGGCAAAAATCTACAAAATTCTGACTTTGAAACACACTAACTCTTGAAAGTAAAAACGCATAGTAACATGTAAGGTATCATTAGAGTGAGGGGGGAGTTTTCTACAGATTTTTCTTAGACTACTTTCTTCTAGCACTAGCTAGTATATCGGAGTTGTTATAGAATGTTTCGTAGAGAAAGTGCGAAAAATCTTCATCGCCCTCTAGCGGCTAAACGGTTGAGATTAACACCACCAACAACACAACCACACCCCCCCCCCTCTCTCTCTCGTAAAACGATTTTTTGTTTGTCTCAACGAGACCTATCTGTTGTGTCCTGGATCCAGTATGATTACATGCGTTTTTTATTTATGAAAAATTATAAGCTTGTCCCATAATTTTTTCACGCCATTGTATGTAAGTACACATAACATACATTTATGTATATATGTTCAGTTTATAAAATTTATACTTTCTTCCATATATATAATACAAGTATGTCAAATATGTGATGATTATATACAATTATATGTATCGCGTGTGGACTGTTAAGTTTGGTGAAATATATGATGATATATATGTATATGGTATGTATGTACATACGAACGTTGTACTGTTGTACATACATATTAGTAAAAGTTCTCTTCTTAACCATTATCATCATCAACAGCATGATCAACCAACAGTACAAAATCAGTTAGTTTAGTTATTTAGTTACCTTTTGTCTACTCTATCTGATCTGACAAATCTGTCTGCGCAAATATTTTATTTAAAAAAAAAATAATAATAAAATAAATAAAATAAATTAAAATAAAATAAAATAAGTGATAATATATTTATATTTATTTATTTTAGAAATGTAAAAAAAAAATAATAATAACATCAATTAAAAATAAATAAAAATATTAAAAGAAATTTAAAATTTTGAAAAATTTAGGAAATTTGTTTTTGTATATGCAATCATATATCATAAAATTCATAATAATTACAAATTTTTTTATTTCCTACTTTATTTTTTGTCGTAATATAAAAATTATTTAAAAAAAAAAAAAAACATTCGTTTGGTATAATATAACTATAAGTACTTACATGCTAGTGATATTCGGTGGTTTTTAATCAAATTAATTTAAATATATGTATAAATTTTTAATAAATTATAAAAAAATAAATAAAAACTATATTAAAAACTATTATAAATAAAAACTATATTAAAACAAAAAACATAATATCGTATAAATACATTACATATATACTTACGTATATATAATAAGTGTACGCATATATGAATTGTGAATAAACAAAATTTATATTTTTAAATTTTTTTCAATGTAGGAAATTTTTTTTTTTTTTTTTATATATAATTCTTTAAGAAAATTATTTGTATATTATTTTTGTTGTTTTGTTCAAATAAAATAAATTCCAATAAAAAAAATCGAAAAACATAATAATTACAAAATATATATATACATATAATAAAATGAATACAAAATTATTTGTGGTAAGCATATTATAATATTAAAAAATTATTATTAATTTATATCAAGGATTAATATAAGAGTATTATGTGATTACCTTTTGTAACTGGCAAAAATCAGATTTTATAGAAAAAAAAAAAAAAAAAAAAAAACAGAAACAGATTTATATCAAACTAAAATTATATTATTAAAAATTTTGTAATTTACTACCTTTTAATTTATAATATAAAGTTCTTATTCTTCTTCAATAGTAAGCACTACAGCTCTAGGTGAGTCAGGGTTTTCACCGCATAGGTCATATAGTCATTTAAAGTTTATCAATATTATTTAAAAATTGAAATACCTATACCAGGGATTTTAATGTATTTTCTCATTTTAAACCATATAAAATGTTACAAAGCAGAATTTCGTAAAAAAAAAAAAAAAAAATTGCAACAACCATAGGCATCATTACTCATATTAATATGTATATATATAATAATATTGAGGAGCTGTGCTTTTTAAAAGGCGACATGTCTGTGCCAATCCATTTTGAGTTAGTTACAGAATTAATGTTAAGGGAGATAGCATGTGCACAAATCTAATTATGTATTTATAGCCCTATTCTGGTATTGTGACCCATCACAAGTCACAACGAAATTGTGACTGATGGTTTTCTTGTGATTTTCCTTGTGACTAATCAGCTGTTTCGTATTCTGAATAAGTAATCACAAGAAAAATCACAAAAATTTCACCTCTTAGTGGTGAATTTGAAACGTCAAATTTTTTCAAGAAAAATGATATATTTTAAATTTTTCACATAACCTTAAAATTATTCTTGTGAGCTTGTGACGACTGAAGTAGCAGATCACAACTTGTGACTCTGGCATGTTGTGACTTTTTACTGCGGAATACAAAAAGTCACAACTTGTGACTTATGTTATAACTTATGACTTATGACTAGTCACTGATACTCAACAGAATAGGGCTATAAATATAAGTAGCTTGTATTTTTCAATTTATATTTACTTTGTTGTGTGTAAACTGTAAACTCTGAGTGTGTGGTGTCAGTAGTTTTTTCATTTTTTTTCTCAAAATCACATAAATGTGACATGTCGCTTTTTGAAAAGTAGCTTCTCATTTATATATTTTTCTTTTTTTTTTTTCATAATTATATACTATAGACATACACTCAAGTGCATTATGTAGAGGTATATAAATCTAGTTTTAGTACAGAAATTTTTAAACATTTAAAAATATCCATTCTTAAATAGATTTTAAACCACATACATAGTAGATATATATGTACATACATATTTACAAGTATTATATAACGTTATTATATACTAAAATCGGTTATTATAGATAGAAATTTCTAAAACAAAAATAAAAAAATAAAAAAAAAAATCGAATTTCACGTTATCATAAAATATACTTACATATTAAATTAATGAGTATTTCTACATAAAAATATGTATACACATATGTTTCATATATATGATTAAATACATAAAATACTACTCATAAATATATTTAAGTATATATATAAGTATATATATTTTTTTAATTTCTAAATATACAGTTACAAAATAAAAATAATAAATTTATCCATTCAAGATACATAATATACATAAATATAAGTATATGTATATTGTATATATGTATATATAATGTTTGTATATTATATGAATAAATTAATGAATGAATATGAAAGGAGTATGTATATCTACATATATTTATATTTATTATGTTATAACTTATAAGTCAGTATTATCACATATACCTATATAACATTATATTATATGGTGTATTACTTCTTATAATAATATGTACAGCGAACATCAAAAATCTTTGTACACGTCCAAATTTAAAATTTGAATTACTTGTAAATCAAAATCAAATGCGAACACACCTTTCCATTTTAAGTACAAATGAAACCCTGATAAATGTTCTTAATATTATTTTGGGAATTTCATTTTCCATACATCTGTTCATTCTCAAAATTATAGAAGAATATATATAATAAAAATATAAAATACAACTCCAAAATTATGAATCAAAAGTGTTTGTACAGCAGTACAGTCATATGCATTGCATATTATCTCCATATGTATAATTTTTTTATACGGTTTTTCTCTGTGATTTTACAAAACTCTCTTTCTTGTACAAAACTATATATATATATATTTTTTTCGATTTTAAGGAATATACGTATACATACTTAAGGAAGACACGGACAAGAATTTATTAGGAACAGAGAGTATTTTACAAAAATTTGTATAGGTTTACAAAAGCTTTTGACATTTAGAGTGCGTTCTCATGAAGATGCATGCATCGCGATGCAAAATTAATTTCGGCTTAATCTCGTCACATTTTCGATAATATTCGTTATACATTTTGCATTTTCTGCAAAACTATCGTTCGAACCAAATAATTACAGTATACTAATCCACAAAGTTACAAGGTATTATTATATACTATGGTTCGGACGCATATTCGCTCCGAATTAAAAAAAAAAACTGTCGCAAATATCACTTAGATCTTAGATCAATTAATTTTCTTTTCAAAAAAAATAAATACTTTTCATTATTTAACCAAAACTTTAATAAAACACAAAATGTAAACAAAAAAGAATAGTTGATATTTTGACAGATACAAGATACATGCATCTTCAATTAGAAAAATTTCCTTATTACAAATTTGCATCTAAATCGTGTAAATGAGATAGCATGTGATGAAAAGAGTATATGTATTCCACCAATCAGGATTTTGCATCGCGATGCATGCATCTTATGAGAACGCGATCTTACTCTTTCTATATAAAAATTTAATATATATGAAGAAGTAAGTTAAATTACAAAGCATTAAAATTTGCGTAGTAATTACAGTTTGACGTTGACTTTACTTAAGTAATACTATATTATAATTTTTGACATTTCTATAAAATTCGCATTTACATTGCAGTAGAATTAGTTTAAAAAAAAAACATTGCATATAGCATAGTGAATAAAATTAATTGACTATTCGTTTCATTTCCATAAGCATTTAAAACACAGATCTTTCATGTTTTTATCGGTTATTTACATAATAACAAGCAACTTTTTTGTTCTTTTCTCTTTTTCTATTTTTCATTCATTTCAACTTATAATTAATAGCAGTACTCACGATGTCTGTAGAAGTTGAAATTGTGGAATTTGGAAAACATCGAAGTGAATCAAACCATGAAAGACCATTTTCGAAAATGTAGAAATCGAAGTGGAAAAATTTGAAAAATTTGAAACTGTCAGATATTTTTAAACTTCCTTGCTACAAATCAGCTGATGTTTTTCTACTTTTCCATTTCTCGAAAAAAAACATGCTTTAACTCATGAAAATCATAGAAGAATGGAGAACTGTCAAACTCATATTAAATATTTTCGACGTCGTAAATTTTAACTCGATTTTCTCCATTCTTCTACTATTTCCACAATTTCGATTCACTTCCACACATTGTGAGTACTACTAATAATTTTTATAAGTTTCGTTTCATTAACGCAGATATTGTAATTCTCAAAACAAAGAACAAAAAGTTACAAAGTCTAGGCAAAATTACGACCAATTACGCTAGTTACACGAATTACGCGATACTTACAGGAAATTTGAAATGAATACCCTATCATTATTTTTCATTTTTATTCAAACTCTATTTCAATTAATCAAAAATTAACAGCTCTAATGAAAGATGAAAGTTATATTTTGATCAGTATTGACATTATCTACACTTGAAAAATTTTCATTTGCATTTTGTTAAATTTTGATGTTTGATGAGATGTTTTAAAAATTAATATACTCGTATGTAATTAAATTTTACTGTAAAGTACGGTATTACTATACTGTATTTTGGAAGTGAGCCGTATTATACATTTTTATAGTACATAATATATAATTTTTTTTTTATTACATACATATATGATATAGACTACACATGTATAAAATTTACATCCATACAAACATATTTATATACGATATTACATATGTATACATAAGTACTACATAAAAAAGAAATTAATTGCAAGTTAACTATGGACGTACCTATATACATAAATGTTAATAGAATATATTTCATATACATAAATGTATACGTATATGATGAGCATTAATATACATATGTACATTATATAATATACATGTTTATGTTCATGTGTTCATGCTTAAAAGTTCTGGATAAATCACAGTGCATCATTTCAAGTTTTTTTTTCAACTTTTTTTTTTTTTTTGATAGATTCTTTTAGATATTTTATTTATTTATTTTTATTATTATTTTCTTGACATTCATTAATACTTGTTCTATATTTATAATATTAGGTAGATAACTTGTTTGATCACTTTATTATGTATATACCTATTATGTACATATATTAAATGCATATATACATTATACATATACAACATTCACATTTATGTAGTATTATGAAACTCTATAATAATTAGATATGTATATTTTATTTTCTTAAAAATCTGAAAATACTTAGTACTTAGTACATAATTTACATGCGTACATATGCATGATATTTTTTATAAATTTACCTGTTTGAATACATTCTTTTTACAAAATTACATACGAATACAAATATAATATATACATATATATATGTACATATCATAGTACATAGTACATTAAGATTAAGGGTATTCACGATTTGGTCTTGTATCATTGTAAACGATATAAACTCGTACAATCGTACACCGAGGGTGGTATTCACCAACATGGATATATCCGTCGGATATATTTTAGCCAGATACAATTTCAGCTTATTCATCAAACTATAGATAAAATTTGTTTTCGAACTTCGTTTTCGGGTCGAACATGTGTGTCAAACATGTCAGCTGATTGTATTTTTATATTACAAAATGAAGAAAAAGAGGTTCTGTGATGTGATAATTATATGCAAAGATGATAATGCAGTATAACTACATTACCTTTGTTTGTGCTGTTGCTGTTAATAACAAGGTTATGTTCGAACGATATTTATAATACCATTCCGAGGTTGTCTTAAAAATATCCGAGTAGTGTTTTATCCAGATTGATGAACACAATTTATCTCAGATAAAAGATAATCTATGTTGGTGAATACCAGCCTAAATGCTAAAGTAATTTGATTAAATTTATTTTGGCTGGGCTCAAAAATTAATCATGATTTTGCAGTGTTGCAAAAGTGTTGCCACAGTGTTAGCACAACACTGATTATTTATGTTGCGAGTTGCGCTGCTTTGATGATGCTGAATGCTGATTAATTTTACGACAGTTTTGAAGTTTTGATGTCTTTTAAAATTTTACAAATGGGTAAAAATTCACAAAAAATCGGTAAAAATAAATTAAATAAATAAACAAAATTCAAAATATTGAAATTTAACTCACTGTTTACTGTTTTATTGATCTATGATAGCATTGATAGTATATAATTTAAAATCAATTAAACGTCACGAATTTGAGGTTATTTATTCATTGCAACATCAAAAATCATGATGTAAATGTTGACTTTGTGATAAGTTAGTGATGCGAACAAAATGCAAAAATTAACACATGATTTTAGTCATGATTACTTTTTGAACTGTTGACGAAAGCTTCTTTTGCAACACTAACGCAATGTTGAATTTTTGAAACCACTCTTTTATATTATTTTATACATACATACTGGTATATATATTTTTCAATTTGGTTTAAAATTTTTATTTAGTTTACTAGAGTGCATTCACAATATAGTATGGGATTTGGGGTGTATATATGTTCACACTTTTAACACTCGTACAACAAATCGTGAATCTACATTTATTTCATACATATTATATGGCAGCAGTGTGCAATTAATTAGAAACAACTATACCTAAAAGAATTTATCTTTTGATTTTTACTAATATAAAAAGTGGATTGATCTTTTTGAAATTTTTCGTAAAGGATAATCATTACAATGTCAATTATTTAATGACTTTGAGTAAGTACTTATATATGGGGATGATCAATATGTCTTTAAAATCATGTCTCAAAGTAAAAAAATAAATGAATAATTTTCATCTTAATAATCATATTATTGTTCAAAAATCAATAAATCGATAAGTCCCGTTTAGTCCTTAGAATACTTTATGCAGGAGTACAAATAAATTGTGGCGTATTTATAAGTGTTTGAAAAAATATAAGTTTAAAAATATTTCAAAGTATTAAAACTGTTCAAATCCAAGTACAGTTATAATCAAATATATTTTCCCTTGTACGTACATATTATATGTATATAAAAGAATAATAAAAATATAGAAAATTATCGATATTCATATTCTAAAAATTTTAAATTTGAATTCATAAATACACATAAATTTTACATAATTACTACAAATGTACACATGACGTATTTATATATAGTTTTCAGCATTATGTATTGTTTGAAATGAAGTTGAATGACCTTGAATGAAGTTTTGATCACCAAATAAAATTGATGAAGAAGAAATTGGAAATTTTTAAAAAGAAATTAAAGATAATAACAACATAAATATAGATAACAAAAATGCATAAATGCTATAATATGTATATTTATAATATACTATACATACAAGATTATTCATGAATATGTACATAGGTAAACTTTTTGAAATTATTTTTTATATTGATATCACATATTATTGCTAAAAAAGAAAAATAAATTATTGTTATTTTGTAACCATATTTTTTTGCATACATACATATAAGATGAAAAATACACATACATACACATTTTTAATTAATTAATAAAATATAAAATTGAATAGAAGTGTTAAAACGGAATATAGAAAAAATAAATAATATGAATTTACAAAGGGGTACAAAATGTGTAGCAGCTTATAATACTGTGATCAAAATATATATAGTGAATTTTTCATTTAAATTTTGCAAATACCTACCATAAAAATTATGTAATTAAGGCAGATTGAAAAGTCCCGGGCCTGACAGAGAAGGACAAATTTTTTTTTTTATTTTTTTGAATTTTTGAAACTATTCTTCAACGTAGTCACCTTTTAGCTCTATACAACGATTCCAACGGTTTTGAATCAATTTGATACCTTTTTTATAGTAGCCTGCGTCAAACCCCTCGAAATAGGCTTCCGTTTGGGTTATTACTTCGTTATTCGTGTAAAACCGGTTACCAGCGAGCCACCTCTTCAAGCTTGGAAATAGATAATAATTGGACGGGGACATATCTACAGAATAAGGGGGATGCGGAAGTATTTTGTAGCCTAACTCAGTCAATTTGGTCATCGTTTTACTACCTTATGAGATAGTGCGTTATCACACAAAGTCAACACACACGGCAGCCAACGCGCACACAGCTTTCGCATATTCAAAATGATGGTATAAAATGTTAAATACAATGTTCTGATGAGATGTTTACGACGTCAGCTATCTCACCCAATTTTAATTTTCGATCGTCGCTCACGAGAAGTTCAATTTTTTCAATCATTTCGGGTGTAGTCACCTCTGACTGTCTGCCTGAATGCGGTTCATCTTTTGTACTAGTACGGCCAAACTTAAATTCTTGCATCCACCTCTTGACTGTTGTATTCGATGGAGCAGAGCTACCATAATACTTATCAGACTTTTCTTTTGTTTCTTTCGTCGATTTTCTCCTTAAATAATAATGTTTTATGAGAATACTGTGTAATGTTTTATGTGTGTGATTTTACATTAAATTTTGTTAGAGGAATGAATATCGTTCTGCGACCATTATGTATTCACCTATAATTTGGCACCGTTCGATTTCTGGTTGTTAAGTTAAATAAACTCCAAAAAGATCATTCTGGGAATACTGTTTCGACTCGATTGAGTATAGATAAAATCCAAATTGAAGAAAGTACATATATGTATTGCGAAGATCATCCCAGAAATATATTAAGAAATGTCTATTTCATGAATTTGAAAAACAAAAAAAAAAAAAAACGTTTGCATATATAAGTGTGCATTGTATCAGATGAAGAAGGAGTATTTTGAAAGCGATAAAATCGATTTGATAGAATAAATAAAGATTTTTAATTTTTTTAAAACAAATTCATACCTTATTGTGATACTACATAGTATTTTTCTATAGATTATAAAATAAATAAACTCGTATTATATACACATGTACACCTATATTTATCTATACATTTTAATATACAAAAATGTAAATACATACGTACTTAATTATTTAAATAATGTTGATTTGTATATAGGTACATACATATATTATAATGATAAATGTACTGGAGTACAATACTCAATACACCACCTAGCAGTTAGCACCTACTAAGTATATTTCGTGTATATACTCGTAGCTATATTATAGTAGGTCATTATAAATTTGAAAAGCATATCTCTAAAATTAAAAAACAAAAAGTTAATTATTGAATATTATACAACAAATACACACAAATGTATACATATTCATATACACATATGATAAGAACATAATGTTCATTTATGTATATTTTTTATATGTATATATTTTTTAATACATATACATATATTATACAAAAAGTTTATACATATCTATACCTATATATGTATTAATGTTTATGGATATGTACTACATATATACTATATATCTACAATATATTATATATATTATGTATATTTATAATACCACTTACCAGTAGTACATTTATGATGGATAACTGTGTGTACAGTATATATTGAAAATTTTCACTATTTTTACATAAAAATAAGCTAAAAAATATAATTTCTATTATTTCTTCTTATTCTTTTTTTTCTTCTTCTTATTTTTCTTCTTCCTCTACTTCTTATTATTATTATTATTATGTATTATTATTTTGATTTTTGTTTTTTACTTTTTGTTATTTGGCCTAAAAAACATTGACCCATATTTGGAGCATGAACATATTAACAATGCTGTGGTCACAAGCGATAACCGCTTAAGTCGACATAAGGCAAAAATGAGTTATGAGTTTTACTGCATTCTCCGCATCAAGCTCTATGTGCACACAAAATTTGGTTTTCCTATCACTTTTGTAGCCAAAGTTATTGCTTAAAAACATTATCGCTTATATGTCGAATAGTTCATGACTTACATATGCAATAACCGCCTAAATCAACATAATAATATTGGAGAGATATTTTATGTTTAAAAATACAGGCTTATCTAAACTAAACATAAGTTATTATTGCACATAATATATTTGGAAACATCTTTTCAAAATATTGTAAGGTTTATCATAACAGTCTATCTCTAGTTAAGCATTTTTTGGAACGTAAAACTTTATCACCGAACTTTACAATAATGACTTAAATCAATATAAATCTAGGAAATTAAAAATAGATTTTTGCAATAAACGCCTAACTTGACATAAAGTAACAAAAATGTAAAATTACAAATTTGCATAAATATCCTAAATTTCAAATTCTCAAATATTTTTGTTCTAGAATATAGTCAATTTCAAATAATTTCAATTTTTAATTGTTTAGTTATCAATTTAAGAAAATTTTTCTCATAATAGTCTTCCATTCAACACGAAATTATTGTTTTTTGACCATCAAATTTGTGTAAAAAATATGTTCAAATTTTTAAACCGTGTTTACTCGAAACCACAATTTTAGATTTAAGCGGTTATCGCTTGTGACCACAGAATGAATGGAATGACTGTGATATACGAGTATAAAAAAAAAGGTTTTTATGACGATAATAATAATAATAATAATATGGAATGGTTATGATGAAAATAATTCTTCCTAATTTTTTTAAATAATATGCATATACGTACATGTACGCAAGTATGTGTATATGTATAAAATTCTGTATGTACATATATTCAAATTGAATTATCTACATATTTACATACTTGCATATTTTTATAAGGTGTAGTATCTCTAAAAAGGTAAAGGTATAATGATAATGATATGTATAATTTCTATAGATATACATACACATTACAAATATTATATTATTTCACATAAATGTAATTAACATATTATTATGTACTAATTTTGTTTAAATATATACGAGTATATTGTATATGTATGTATATATTTAAAGAAAATTAATTAATAAAAAATATTAATATGCTCATACACTCATTTTTATAAAATCTAACGAAGATTCGAGTAATGTAAGAGCGCGTTCAAAAACCTTACTATAGAACTATATAAATATTTATAGGGTCATAGTAACACGCTATAACAGCATTACCTTTCTATTAAATTTTTTCTTCTTTTTAGAATTTTGCTACACTAATGCCCGATCTATTCACTTGCAATAATTATCTTCTCACTAACTTTAGTGAAAAGATAGCAAAGATATTTACATTTCTTCACCTCTGATTAGTACTTCTTCACCTAACTTTAGTGAGAAGATGAAGTTCTGATTATTTATTTAGGTGTAATGTAACCTAACACCGATACTAAAGCCGACCAGCTGTCTAATTGGAATACATTCAAATAATTAAGAAATTTACATGAAATTTTAAATTGAATATTTCGAGTATCGATTCAAAACTTTCGATTTTAGCTTTGTAACTAGTAGTGAGAAGATTGTGTAAAGAAAACCAAACTTCTTGCTAGGTGTTACCTAAACTTAGGTGGCACTCAGCTAATGTTAAGCATGAAGAAATATTTGTGATTTAAAATATTTTTAATAAAATAATAAATAATATTGAAAGATAAAAGAAATTTAATTATAATCACAAAAGTTGAATCTTACTTCTAGTAAAGAAAATACACATTACCTCAATATAACCTCAATATAAATACAATATAACTTCAACAACCTTTGCGGAGCCAGAGTCATCAGATCCAGTTCCAGATGATAATGAAAATTATTCATTTATACAAAACGACTAATAGAGTAAATTTCACTTACCTACTACACACTTTAGAAAAAAATGTAGTAGATTCCACTCTAGTTAAAATTATAAAAACGGTAACGCTGTGTTATAGTAAAAATTATACTGATGTGGTTCGCCAGTTGACTATTGAAGTTATGTTGACCGTGTATGCCGTCTTGAGTAACCATACTCTTGAACATGATTAAATTTTTTAAACCGTATAGCTAAAAATAAATCATATACGATATTGCAGTTTTTGAAGGCTTGAAAGTTATGTTGGTATTGGTAGCTTAGTTATCCTTTCTTTAACTACGGTATTTTTTAACGATAAAAGTTACTATATAAGTAGTTAACTATAGTAAGATTTTGGAACGCGCTCTAAATAGTATAGAAGATTATAGAATTGTAATATAGATAATAAATTGTGTTTTATTTCAAATTTTTATCTATATGTAAATGTACATATATGTATATATATACATTATGGATATGTATGGATGCATGCATGTACATATGTAAATTATGTGATCATATCAATAATAACGTATAATTTTTACTTTATTTTCAATCTTATTTTTTATTGTTTTTTTATTTTTATTATTTCATTTCAGTCAGTATAAAATAAAATAAAAGCTTTCGTGTTACTATCTATACTATTTTGGTTTTGGTATTTGGTATATAAAAATATTCATTAACATAAGTAGTAGAATAGTTTATATACATATATAATGTACATATGTAATGTATGTGTGTACTTATATGTATATATACATTATATGTAGGTGATATTATAAAATGTATAAAAACCCAGCTGACCAAGTGAACTCATAGTGAATTCGTTCTGAATTCATTTCACCCAAGTGATTCTTCACGTGAACATTCACAGTGAATCATTTGTGAAGATATTTTATTTCAAAAATTTTTACGCTATGGCTGGTCATAGTGAATTCACTTATTGAACTCATTTTGAAATCACTTACTGAACATTTAATGAAAACACGAAATGAATTCATATTGAATGCAGTTTGTGAGAGTAAAATACCATTCACAATGTGAGTAATTAATGAATCCCGGCTCTAATTATTATATTCCTACTTTTCGTTTTGTTTTTTCAATGATTGAAATAAAAACTCTTTAATCACTTAATAATATTAATCACTTCGTTATTATTTATTTATTTTACTTTTTACTTTTAATAAACTAATAGTACACAGAATTTAAAACACTTTTGCTTATTCTTAGACTCAAATCTCAAATCAGTTAAATAACTACATTTTATATTCCTTCAATTTACAATTAGTATACATGAAAAAGGAATACAAAATTTCACTATACATTCACTAAGTGATTCCATAGTGTTAGGCTTTGTGAATCGAATCGCAACCATTTTACAAAGATGAAACGAATGAATTCGTCTAATCATAAAATTAAAATAAGTTTACATAAATCGTCATTCATCAAATGAATTTTATATGAATATAATTCATATTTCAATCACTTGGTGTATTCATAATGTACCCATTTTTGAATAATTCAATTCGTGAAGATTTTTGGCATTCACTATGAACCTAATTCACTGAATGATCAGCTGGGTATACTTTATAACATCATTATTATTTTACCAGCATTTCTTGGTTATTTTTTTTCGTGGTTCTACTTACTTTATTTATTTATTTTTTTTTATTTTTTGTTAAATTCCAGACCAACCAAATACCGTTGTATAAAAGAAGTTGTTGAATTAAAATCAAAAATTATACGCTATGTTATATAGTATATATATTATATGTTACATATATAACTAACTGTCTTCTTGTATTTCTTTATAAATTATGTACATAAACATTGTAGATTAAATGATATGTATGTATATATGCATATATGCATATTTAGATATAAAGCTATTTATAGAGAATTCAACAGGTACATCTACAATATAATGTGGGTACTATGGTATCTACTATATATTTATGAAATACGTAGAAGATACATACAATCATATACTTTTGTATAAATATAATATACAAATAACATTTTGTTGTACATAAACATAAGTATATTAATGGTAAACGTATATTACATATAGTTGAATGTTAAATTATATTGTATTTTTATGTTAGAATATATGAGTAGCATACATTATAAATTCAGTATACGTACATACATATGTACATATACAGTAATATGGAGTTTAATGATTCATTTTATATAACAACATTACATACATACATGTATTTAATATGCAACAAGTGGTGATGATGATAATTATATATGTATATGTACACATAATACATAAATGCCTACGTACATTATAATTCGTATAATGAATATTTAGCTCGTGCAGAAAAAAGAAACTACTTAATATAGGCGCGTACCTATATAATGTGAAATTTTTAGATATTATATATATATCATCCTTTAGATATTCTTCTTTCTTTTTTTTTTTTGTTTTAAATAAAAATTTTAAACATTATATTATTGTAATTGTATGTATGGATGATCAGAGATACATATAGATAAATATGTACTATGTTGCCCGACACTAAAATTTGTGATTTAGTATTGCATATAATGTATGTGTGTATGCGTACATACATCAAGTGTACTTCCGCGTTTAGTGAAACTAAAATATCGGAACCAAACTAATTTTAAACGATATAGATAATGACGCTCTGAGCCAAGTTAATACAATACTGACCATTTTTGGAGGAAACGTCATCTAGTGGTCAAAGAATGTATGTAACTGAAAATTTGATACAAAATCAAAAAAAAAAAAAAAATGAGTATAATGTAATAACTAAAGATTGTGCAAGCAAGAATAATGACTCAAATGAAAGGGTATACATATATGTATGTATAATACTCTATAGTGTGAAAAAATTTTTTTGCAAAAAGTCTTACTACAAGGGTAATAAAGGATATTTTATGATTTTTGACTACTCGCTTTACATTTTTTCCAATCAATCAGAAACATGTAATGATATCTGAGTCAAATTTTTTGAATTAAAAAAGAACATCAGGAACAAATTTTTCCAATCAGACCATAGATACTGGTCCTTGAAGGAAATGCCCTATTATTCAGTAATTTTAAGGATAAATTCTTTCTAGATATGCAAATACACACACATACACACGTACAGGAATAATGTATTCTTGTATAAAGGAGCGAGATTTTATTTTGAATTTTTCACTATCTTTGTTCGAATAAACTTGTCGCCCTTGTTTTCAGCTGCTCTTCTGCTCATATGAAAGGACCGGACCTGTCTATCTATCATTATATCAGTCCACATATAGAGTCAAGTAGCTTCAGCAACATCTAAATCAAGTTAAAGTTTCATGAATTTTATAAGCCATCTGTATATCATTATACTTATATGTATGAATTCATATATTATTTTGTATACGTATAGATGCCAGTAGTTTATTGGGTGAATGATGAGATAATCGCATATCCATGTCATGAGTACAAATCTTAGTACATATAAGTATATGTATAGCCAATATATTGGTTGATTGGTTGGTTGTTGATTGATTGTGAACCAAAGAAATGAAGGTTCTCTTATATGAAAGTGCAATTAATGCAATCATGATGTGTAATTTACCTTAAGAAAATATTAAGGCCTATAAAGATAAATTTTGCTCTTCTACATCATAAAATTTTTAAAAATTCTCTATTTTCTGTGTTTCAAATTTTTATTAAGTTTCAAATGTAATTTATCGGAGCTTTTGCTGTTGATAAAGAGATCAGATAATACGTATATATGAATGAAATAGGTACCATAAATTCTGGTTAAATCTTGTTACTTGTTTTGTTGCTGTTATTGATGACAGAAAATTGAACTTGTTCTTAACTATAACCGCATGAGATGGTATAATTTTATTGCATTTCGTGATAGAATAGATGAAGAAAAATATTTATTCCCTTATTATACATAATCTGTTGTAATTATACCATTAAAATTTTTATAAAAATATTCAGTGGAGCATTTTCCGATTGAGCGCCCCCAAACATTACTCAAAGTTTCAAAATAAAAATTCAAAAATGAGTACACATAATGGGTGAAACTCTATAGCTCGTGATATTGTAGCTTATACTATAATAGTCCTGTAAAAAGAACATATTCGCTTGAAATCGCAGGATAAATTAACCAGAATGACACTCAAAGTTTATAATCTGGAACGATATCTTCTAAGTAATTCAATGCCTTCCTCCTGTGATGTTTGCTAATTCAAAGTTTCCTAATAACAAAAGATATTGATATTCTTTATTTTTTTATATAGGTTTATAGTGTTTTTTTTTTAGTCATATGTATAAAAATTTGCAGGAATATCTCCTACGCAATTTTAATATATATTTTATTTTACTTTTACATTAGCAGCCGCCTATATGAGTACATAAATCCAAAAATATGTATTCTATTATTTAAAATTTGTAATATTAATTATATACTCCTGAACAAATATATATTACTTACCATTTTTATTATTTATATTTTTAATCGAAATTTAATTTTAATTTAATTTCAGAAAATTATTTGTTTTGTTTTAATTCATGCAAAGGCCCAAGATGGTGCTGATCTTGAGGAACCACCTGAAGGGTATGCATATATATTATAGTGGAGGTGTAGGGAATTCACATAAAAGTAGCACATTTTTGAATTATCATATTCTATGTTTTTGCATGATGTATGATTTAAAAATAAAAATAGAGTGCTCTAATAACATTTTCCAATACTGCGTACTTGAAATTAAATTACATACCTATATATCGAAACATTTATTAAAATTAAATTTTTCTCTTATTTAAAAAACAAATGCCATTTGAATAGATAGTGTCCAACACAAAAAAAAAAAGGCTGAAATTGAAGAAAACAAAAAATTTGAAGACGCAAATTTTTGTAATCGTGAAAATTCAGACATTTTGCTATTACATCCAATAAAAATTGCTTTTTCTAAATTTTTATTCTAAATAATAATTTATTATTGAAATAAAATATCGTTTCTGTTTATGTGATTTTCTTTCTAATATAATATAGGATCAAAAATCAATTGTTCAGATAAAATTATTATTATGATTATATTTAATAAATGTTTCGATGTAATTTAATTTCAAGTATCTATCAGAGAATGTAAGTAATTATAGAACTCTAATTATCATTTTATATCAATGATAATATTTACAACAGATTTACAACAAAAACACATGAGAATATTATTCGAAAATTTGCTACCATTTAGATACTTATATGCCAAATCATACATTATATTGATTTATTATAAATATATTAATATCATAATATAATTAATATGAATTATTTGAATATACTTATACATTACTTACAGATATTATGCATTCGTTGAATCACCATCAGCAATACCACCAAAAGTACGTCCGCCACCTTATACTCATGTGAATATCGATTGTAAAAATATTTATAGCCGAAAAGCATACGTATCAGTCAGTAATATATGTGGTGATCTAAATAAAGGGCAAATTCCACGAAATCCAATGCATCAAAATGTTTTAGGTGAACCATATCCATTGTAAGTTTATATGTATATACATAATATACTATAGTATAGTACATATACATTATATCTACATGTATAGCTGTATAAGTACACTAATAAAATATACATATATTTATAGTATAGTTAACGTTTATATTGAATACATATTATAACACATGGATCAATAAGTCTAGAATTTTTTGGAAATATTTTTATTTATTCATTAACACAGTCATCTCCTCTAAGTGCGATACATTCATACAACAACGTTTTTTTAACTTTTCTTTGCCGTTATTTTCGGCGATCATTTCTTCATTGAACTCAAATCTCTTTCACCGAAACATCTTTTTGAACTTGAACCTATGAAAAGCTAATAATCATTGGACACAAAACCTAGAAAATACAGTTGGTATGGAAATATGTAATTCAAAGCCCAGTTAGTGTAATTTTGCCATAATCAAACCGTTGTTAATTTTTGCTCTATCGAAAGCAAATGCGGCATCCATTTGGAAAAAATATTTTTCATACCGCAAAAGTATAAATACACGACCAAACGATATCTTTTGGATGTCAGATAACGATTGTACAGATTTTTAGTGTTTTTTTTTTATATTTACTGCAGCAATAGTCTCATTATTATTCGGTCAGAGCGCGTTCATCATCATCTATCGTGATCTCGTGCTAAATCAACGTGTCATCTATACAAATTGTTGCTTTTAAAGGAGCAGATTCCGAATAAAAATTTTCAACCGTTGCCGAGTTTGAATAATATTTTTCTCCGTTAAAAAGCAATATTTTATCATTTACATGAAATTCATATTTTTCCATTGTTTTGAATATTATAAAAGTAGCATCATATTTGAACCACTGTAACTTCATTCCAAACACAGATATGGATATCTCCTTATCTGTGTTGCAAATGATCATTGAAACTTTACACAATTTTGGGACATGACTCGCCGAAGACTAATGCTGCTAATAAATAAAAAAAAAAAAACTTTTTTCAAGAAATCGTTGTTTTGGTAATTAGTATCGGAATTTATTGATCCATGTAATAATAGCTTATAATAGTACTCTTATAATTAAGAGTAGGTTTCGACTTTGAAAAATTTCGAAAAAAACAACAACGATTTTACATAAAAAAAATTTTAAAAAAATGACTTTGCATACCTTTTAGGTGCTAATAAAAATGGATTTTTGAATATTTTGACGAAAAAAAAAACATAATTTTGTTTTATTAATAAAAATGGAAATATAATAAAGATTTTTATATACTTTCTTTTTTTGTAAACTCTTCAGAAAAGTCCAAATTTTATTTTGATACCAAAATCATCTAGATATATGAAAATTTAATGAATGAAAACAGAAGTCAAAGTTGAACGATTTTTCAAAAACAACCCTCTCCTTTTTTAAGAACTATAACTAAATTTCAGGACCTAAAATCAAAAATGTGCTATATTCAAGCACCACAATATCCTTCAGATTACATATATTGAAAGTTTTAATGAAATTGGTCAATCAGTGTTTGCTGTATGATGTATTTGCATTTGTATAAGCCAAAAATTCGCAATTTTGACAACTTTGACACCCTGTAAAAAGGAAACAAGGACATTAAAAAAAAAAACACTCCGTTAAGCACCACAATTCTTATCAAAGTATCTAATGTTTCAAATTTCATTGAAATCGGTTAAGTAACTTTGGAGATGATTGGTGCAAAATATAGCAGATATCTCGAATCCTACTCTTAAATTGCAGATATGTATAGTACATAATATAATATCTATCTATCTATGCTATGTATAAATAATATACGAGTACATATAAATAACTTTGTAAAGAACTGAATTGAATTGAATAATTTTCTAATATCTTTTTTTTTTTTTTTAAATAATTACAGTGAATTAATTCGTAATCAAACATTAAAATTTCTATCGAAAACTTTACCAGTATTAAAGGCTGATGATACATTACCGAAAGTAACACAAATTTTACCAGAAGATACAGTTGAAACAATAAATAGTAACGGTATTGATAAAAGATTTAGTCGAACAAAAAGACAAATATTACAATTACCATCAATAATAAAAACTCAACAACAAAAACAACAACAACAAAATTACTATCAGAATACTTATGATTTAAATGATATGAATATTAATAATATTAATAATAATAATAATAATAATAATGGTAGTAGTAAAACCGATATAAGAGAATCAAGAAAATTTTGCGATGGAGGTGGAATGTAAGTTAAAAATACAGAAACAAAACAACAAAATATTTCATTGTTTTTTTTTTTTTTTTCAATTTTTAATTTTAATTAAATTCAATAAATATTCATAAATATATGTATGTATGTACATATGTATGTTATTTATGTTTTATGAATATAAAATGTAAGTATGTTAGTTTGTGGTGTGTTCTAGAAAAATATAATCAAAACGTATAAATTTTTAAATATGGGTCATGATATACATACGTATATGTGGTATGTATCTATATATAGTAGGTACATATATCTGAGTTGAATATTAATTTTTACATACATACATACATATCTCTACTCGTACATAGATACATGCATATATACACATATTAAGTCATGCATTCTACAATAAAATATATAAGTACATACCTACATACATATTCAGAGATTTATTTTTTTCCGATATGTACTGAATATGCAAATATGAATTTGTATATGAATAATATTCCGTTATTATTGTCCTTATAATGAAAAATATTTTTATATTTAGTTACATAATATATGTACATTTATGTATTTATAATAGTAGTCTATTAAAAAAATAAGAAAACGTTATTTTTTTTTTTTTTTTAGATTTTGTACACTTTATAAGGCGATACAGGGTGAATCATCATTACCAGTAGCAGCTGAGAGACGAGAAGAACCAGGACCAGTACGTTATGAAGGACCACCAACACCGTGTCCAGCTAAAGTTGAATATGCAACACCAGTTTTTGCAAAAAATTATCAAGTATACATTATTTGATAATAATCATTATTAATTGCATAACATTATGTATGAAAATTGTCTGAAAAGTTTCTTGCCCAATACAGAAATAAGTACGAGTAGTATAAAATATTTTCGTTCAAATTATATGTTTTATTTTTTCATAAAATTGTCTTATTCTTTCAAAAATGTCTATACATTTTTCTCAAGCATGCTATCCCATCTCTCTTTAGCTCTTCTTAATAATAGTTTTCATCTTTTTATGCAAAATATAATATGTACTATATATGATTCTACAGATACGATGATTGACTTTTAATTTTATGAAAACTTCTGTCTTCCGAGCTAAACTTTCAGTCTATATAGGAAACAGGAAAAAGTTGTTAGGGTACAAATTTATAGTTATGAATACGGTGGATGGATAATTAATCAATTCAAATCTGAATTTATGAATTTTCACCATATGATTATCGCTGAAATGTAAGACATAATTTGATATTTTTTTGTTTTCATTTTTACAAATAAAACAATTATTGCGATATTGACTGAGTAACACAAATAACTGTCAAACAACAAATTACCGTATAAAATGGTATCTTGCAAGGCATTTCGCAAATGGTTATCTTGCAAGGCATGAAGGCATTTACCAAGATGTATAGAGTAACAAGGTGAGCCAGAGCGAAAAAGCTGTTTGTAAAGCTTTAAGTTATTACGTCATTTATACCGAGTTTTTAATGCAAGCAATTACCACGATGTGACGATGTACTGAATTTGACTGAATTGAATTCGTTAGATTTGTTTTTATGTGTATTTTTGCAATCATATTATATTATGTATTTCCAAATTATTTTGTTTTTAAAATGATCATATTATCATATTTTTTAATTACATTATTATAATATCATTATTATTTCAAAATTATTAAATGTTAAATATGAAATTTTGAAAATGATGAAGGAAAAATAGCATTTTTCGGTTGAAATGACGTCACAAGCTTTTAAAAATTAAGCTTTTCTGTCGGAATGACTCACCTTGTTACTCTATACATCTTGGCATTTACTATCATCGTACCAAAATGAGTTTGACGAGAAACGTTATCATCATGATGACAAGGCTAGAAACTTTTCAGACAACCTACATAATATGTGTATATAGTTGATTAATAAAATATTATTTATTCATATTTCATAATATTTAACATAAAGGGTTCCTGGAGATATGTTGTTCAAATACCATACGAAGGATATTTTACTCAAACCGTTGAAGTGACACGATGTTTACAATCAAGGTTTGCGCTTATTATTCATTAGAAGAATACTCTTATGTTATATACTTACATTTACTTACATATACATATTTTTAATATAGATGCCATTATCTTGATGGTGGCTGTTTATCATCACCAAGATGGGTTAGTTTATTAGTTGCAGAAATATTTTATCCTAATATCGATGGAAATCAATTGCAAATTACTACAACAACAACATCAGCACCATCAGTACAAGATTTTCAGGCATATCAACAATATTTACAAAAACGTGCTGGCGTTGCAACTGCATCTGATGGTCAAACTTTGGAACATCAACATCAACAGCAGCAGCAGCAGCAACAACAACAACAACAACAAAACAAATTACCACATTGCGATGGTCAGGATGAAATTGGATGCTTTCAAGTACGATTATATTATGATTGGTTTTTAATTCCTGGATCATGTAAATGTTGGAGACCAGATTATTTTGCTAAATACGTACGAAGAAAGTCTGGTACTGAATTGTAGTTTGATAGATTTAAAAACAAAACAAAAAATTAATAGTAAAAATTAAAAAAAAAAAACAATATTTATTGCGATATTATTATATGTAATTTTAACCAAGTGTTAGGTTTTAGATAAATTAAAAAAAAAAAAAAAATGAAATATAATAACTGATGACTGATGTCTGTATGTATTGTAAGCAAATTATTATTTATTCTCCTTCATACATATAAAGTAACGTTCATTTAATTTTCAAATATAAAATTAATTTATTTATGCAAATATCATATAATGTACATTTCACTTAATATACCTACACCGATATTTACATATAATTATATGGGTAAATCCATAGTCGATCAATTATCACGTATTATAATAATTTATATATTACGCAATTAAGATAAATCTGAACACTGATATGAATACATAATATACATTATTATGTACTTATTATTTTCATTCATGAATTTTATTTTTACACATTACAAATTAAAATCAAAAAAAAAATGTTCTTTTAGTATAAATAGATTATGTTATTTTGATTGATTTAATTGAAAAAGAAAAAAAAAAAATGAATCTAAAAATATTTTAATAAAAAATTTGTGTAATTTTTATTTGAGAAAAAAAAAAAATGTTTAATATATGGCAGACAGACGGCACCAAATCAATTTATAATTCGCAGCGAATGGTTATTCATTTGTCGTCTATTGCCCAACTTAAATTCAACTTAATGTGATAATCACATTTTCATTCTCGCTTCATTGTAGTGTAAGTTTGAATAAAATGTCAGGTACTTTATAACAGGTACCGAAGATTATGTGTATTGTCCAGTGATGAAAAAAAAATGATAGGCAAAAAAAAAAAAAACGCATAAACAAATTATAATATAATTTAAAATTGTAAAAATGAATATTGACTATAAAAATTAAAAATACCTATATGACAGCCAGAATGATCAAATTGAAGCAGTGTAGTGTGTCAAAAGGTTTTTCGAATGATCATTTTACATTTTTAATGAAGACTAGAAGAATAAGAATGATCATTGATTTGGTGCCATCCATCTGTCTACTATAACAGCTAATTTTATTATAATATTTCTCATTAACACTTTCACTGACCAGTCAAACTTATGTAAAAAAAACTCGTTCTCTCAGACAGTTTTTTTTATACAATATTGTATTTTTTTTTTTTTTTCGTTTTCAAAAAATATTTTATATTATATTAAGAGTAGGTTTCGACTTTGAAAAATTTTGAAAACAACAATAACGATTTTACATACAAAAATTTTAAAAAATGACTTTGCATACCTTTTAGGTGCTAATAAAAATGAATTTTTGAATATTTTGATGACAAAAAAAAATAAGTAATTTTATTTTATTAATAAAAATGGAAATATAATAAAGATTTTATACTTTTTTTTGTAAACTCTTCAGAAAAGTCCAAATTTTATTTTGATACCAAAATCATATAGAAATATGAAGATTAATGAATGAAAACAGAAGTCAAAGTTGAACGATTTTTCAAAACAAAACCCTCTTCTGTTTTAAAAACTATAACTAATCAAAAATGTGCTATATTCAAGCACCACAATATCCTTCAGGCTATCTATATTCAAAATTTCAAAGAAATTGGTCAATCAGTGTTTGCTGTACGTAATGCATTTGGAAGCTGAAAACTCGAAATTTTGACAACTTTGACACCCTGTAAAAAGGAAACAAGGGGATTTGTTAAGAAAATCACTCAGTTAAGCACCACAATTCTTATCAAAATATCTAATGTTTCAAATTTCATTGAAATCGGTTAAGTAACTTCAGAGGTAATTGGTGCACAAGATAGCAAATATCTGAAATCCTAATCTTAATAATTTTTTAGAGGGATTGAGTGCTCCCAACTTTTGAACAATTGATTTTATTTGTAATGGATGAAGCAATGGGACAGATCTCATCGAAACAAACAAAAAAACGTACTACAGACTGTAGTTGACCGGGGGGGTTGGGGGGAGATTGGTGGTGGTTTTAAATCTCAACAGTTAAGCCGGTAGCGGGTGATGACGATTTTTCGCACTTACTCTCTACATTTGTTCTACGAAACACCCTATAACAACTACGGTTAGCTAGATACAATATCGTATATCATGCATTCACAACAGGCAAAAACAAAGTAAGAGCTTTGTAAGTATAAGTACGAAAGCTTTCCACAATTCAAATTGAAACTGAGAATACAAGCGATGGAATGGGATCTAAAGCTATATCATTTTATTCATATAATGTATGTCAGTATGTACATATATTTGTAGTATATACATACAAATTTACACAATTTAATATATTTTGTATGTATGTATAATGTTATAAATTCCGTACTCATATTATTAAAAAATAATTCCTTTCATGCCATTTTATTTTTCAAATTTCCAATTGAAAGATTTTTTTTTAAAAAGATTATAGGTGAAATTAAAAAAAAAAAAACAAAAAAATATTATAAAAAAAAAATACTCAAACAGAATAAAAATAAATGCATATATATGTACATATGTACATTTAACCTACCTACATACATATATAACTAATATGAAAAAGACAAAAATGAATAAAAATGAAATGAAATAAAAAAATATTTTTTTTTTCCAATCAACATCAGATCAATTCAAATAACGGTTTTTTATATACAGGGTGTCCGGTTTCGGATGGTCATTCGGCACACAATAGGTAGGTCTCGCCGAGACAAACAAAAAATCGTTCTAGAGGGAGGGGGGTAATTTCAACCGTTTAGCCGCTAGAGGGCGATGAAGATTTTTGGCACTTACTCTACCAAACACCCTATAACAACTACGATGTACTAGCTAGAAGAAAGTAGTTTAAGAGAAATCTGAAGGAAACTCCCCCCTCTCTTCAATGATACCTAATATGCTTCTCTACGTTCTTTGTTTCCAGAGTTATTGTGTTTCAAAAACAGAATTTAGTGATTTTTTGCCATTTTTTTCAGAGATAATACAGGCTGTGGAAGTAAAGCGCCCTCTATATTAATTTCAAATTACATAAACAGAAAGCCTAGGACACCTGCTTCATTTTTACCCTTTACAGTAAAGGTCTATCTCTCACAGTTTTTTCCATGTTCTATCTTTTTAGTGTTTGAATTGTGTAAAATCATATAAAATCATGTAAAACTCATATCAAAGATCCGTATTTTATTAAAAAATGGCTTTTCAAATATTGTTTATTATGCGCTGGTATTGAATTGGTAAGAGATAGGTCTTTACTGTACAATACTAAAATGAAGCGGACATTCTGGGCTATCTGCTAATTTAAGTAAAAATTAATATAGAGGGCGGTGTAATTCCACAGCCTGTATTATCTCTGAAAAAAATGGCAAAAAATCACTAAATTCTGTTTTTGAAACACAATAACTCTTGAAACAAAGAACGTAGATAAGCATATAAGATATCATTGAAGAGAGGGGGGAGTTTCCTTCAGATTTTTCTTAGACCAGATTCTTCTATCTAGTACAGCGTAGTTATTAAAGGGTGTTTCGTAGATTCAGTGCGAAAAATCTTCATCGCCCTCTAGCGGCTAAACGGTTGAGATTACCCCTTTCCGTCTACAACGATTTTTTGTTTGTCTCGGTGAGACCTATCTACTGTGTGCCGGATGACCACCCGAAACCGGACACCCTGTATATTGACACAAATTTTTTTTTTTTAATTAAATAGATAAATAAAAAAAAGTAATAAGAGAATTACATATTGAATAGAACTCCAAACATACCAGTCAAGCATATAATTATATTCGATTTGATATATGTAATAATATACATATGTATAAAGAGAAATTTAGTGTATATATACATATGTATTATGTATATACACACATAGAACAAAATTGAAAAAAAAAAAAATTACATATTTTTTTTTTTTTTTTTTTAGAAAACATAATTACATATAAATATGAATAGGAGAAAGAACGGAAGTTACTTACAATTTTTATTACATTATATCATATCTACTAAGTATACAAATATACAACTCTTGTATAATGTTGTAGGTACTATAAATTCTATGGATATGTGTATGGTATTTTGTAAAACTTAAAAATATTCAATATAATATAAAAATAGAATTTAAGATGAAATTTCAAAAAAAAAAAAAATGTCTTCCAGTATTATGTTAGAAAAGAAAATCACAAAAGTAAAATTAACGTATATGCCTATATATATGCAAGGGTTCCCAAACCTTTACGGAATGGGGATCCACTACTATTGAAAACCATTGAATTTTAAAGTTATGTTTTATTACACTTTAAATTTAAATTAAAGCAAAACTAGAGTCAAAACTAGAGTGAAATTTATTTGTGTTGTTACAGGAGTTACCCAGCAAACATTTGGGCAATAGTATACGAGGATGCAATAAAAGGGCAATAGTTTACAACGATAAATGGGCAATAATTAGCCAATAATTTGGGTTATATACGAGTAAGCGATAAAAGCGCAACATAATAAACCATTAATTGAACAAGCAACATTAATATTGCTTTCTTATTAATATTCTTTCTTTTTCTATTAGAATGCAATCATACAAAGCAATTAGAGTGAGCGTCAACCTTTTTCCAAGCACATCGTATGGCATTCTACTAGAAAATCCATATTGTGGCAATAGGCGAGACTTGCCACTACGATAATGTTTCGCTATTGCTTTCTTATTGCAATGTTTGCTGGTTAAGACCGTCATAAAACCTTCCTAGTGGACTTTGTTTTGAGTCAACTTTTTGATTTCATTACAATATGCACTTGTCTTCCACTTTTTTTGCTTCTTGAATAATTGTATACACATACATACCTTCAGGTATTTCGATGACGTCATCTTGAACTATTGCCTTGTGGATTCTGTTCCCGAGATTGCTTGCTGCTTGCTTGCAGATTTATGAACTTCAATAAATGTCCAACAGATGTTCAAATCATCGACATTTCTCTACTAGATGTTCTCTTCCACAAAATAATACAAATAAGAATTAATGCTATCGAACCATTTGAATTAAACTCATTTTCATCACAAATTATGATGTGAATCCAAAACTGTTGGGTAGATGAATATGTACATACATATGTTCTTATGTGAATTCTAACCTGTACATATTTCATGTTTTTTTATTTTTATTGGTAAAGCAGTAGAGCTCTACTGAGGTCCGAAATTTCTTATTTTGCAATAAATTTGGTTAATTCTTTCCTCGTCGCATGATAAATTTTCAATAATTATGCCATTTGTTTTTCAACAGTAAATTGGTAATTGCGTAAATCATTATCATGCATTGTAATAAATACTCTTAGATTTCTTTAGATAATCGCTTCTTATAATGGCAGTTATCAAGTTCTGAAACTGTCAACTAGATTTATTTCAGATAGTTTGATGCTATATTTTTATAATTGACATTCAATGAAACAGAAATACATATGTACATACAGCATACAGCTTATTATATATACATGTAATGTAATTTATATTTAAAAAACTAACACAAATGTGTGAGAAGTCAAGACTTTAATTGCTTTAATAAACTATACTTTAACGAATAAATATGAAATTACGTACAATTTACAGTGAAAACCATAATGAAATGTAGGTGAATGTGTTTATTGGCACTCATGGTGTGAGTTGTCATCATTCTTTCTTAGGGTGCGTTCATGTTGGAGCTGTGAAACTAGCGTCGATAATAGCTGCGACAATAGCGTAGAAAAAATATGTGTACACTTAAATGCATGTGTTCATGTTCATATTGACGATGAGAACAGAGAGAACATATTTTGCATAGCTTCGATATAAAAGCGTCGATAAATGATTTCTTTATTTTCTTCGCTATTATCGATGTTATATGCTCCGCTGGATTGTGTTAATAGATAATCTCTGTTTTTAAACTGAAATTGGAATTCATTGGGTGCGTTCAGTTCAATGCAGCGATGCAAGTCAGCGATGAAAATGCAGCGATGTTTAGATAATCGCTGTATACAATTTACTGAACTGTTTACAGCGGAAAAACCCGCTGCAAACAGTTATAGTTGGCTTTGTCTGTTGTTCAATTAGAATATGTCAAAATTTGTTTACGATGACTTTTAAAGCGAACCTTTTTTCAGCTGCAAAATATTTAAATCGCTGCAAAGTAGCGATTATGCAGCGAAGCCGTTCAGTAAGAGAAATTATTGCAGCGATGGAAAATTATACATCGCTGCGTGGAACTGAACGCACCCATTGATTCACATTCGTATATTTTGAACTGTTTTCAATCAAAAATAACTCGTCTTCTTCTGAACTGGACATTTCTTTTTAAATTATTGTTGAGATGTTGAGCTTTTAATATAAACTGTGAACTTGTATAGTGTATTGTATACGTGGTTCTGGTTATATTTCACTCCATATTTCACTGATATCGAAACTCTAATATGAATACAGCATCGATCTGCCCAACAACTGTCGACATCACTGCTAAGCTGACAGCTATTGTCGCAGATATTATTGACGCTAATCTCGCAGCTCCAACATGAACATACCCTTATTCTTCCTTTCAATATTCATTCACGGATTTGTTAACGATTTTACAAAACAGTATCAGTGATCGACAAAAGCATATACAAATAAATGCGTTAACAAATTCTATCTATAACTCGCACTCGCTCATATCTCATATTAAACTGGAGCAAGTCGTATTTTTTTTTTCTTCATTTTTTTTATGATATTATATTTTTATAATCATAAATGTCATATTAAATTTTTTCTTTTAAAATTATTTGCATTATTTTTTCTTTTTACAAAATATAAACGTCATATTTATCAGTTTTTTTTGCATATTATAATCTTATCTGAATATATTAAGTAAATTTCAGATAATATACGAATATTTAGTACATCAAAGTAAGTACAGACTTTTTATGTGTGTATATACATATTTATATAGGTATAATTATATATTTTGATGATTAATTTATCATTTATATTTATATAGTATACGAGTACCTATATAATATGAAATCTTGACTATTTTTTTAATAATATTTTTATACGAGTATATAATGTATAAAAATAAAAATAATTTTATAAAGCTACTACATAGTTTGTTTTTTTTTTTTTTCACCTCATCATAATCATCAATAAATGATTTCTCGACTTTATTACTATCATGAATGCATCTACATTTTAATTTAAAGTGGATTGTGAACTATACTATACCAAGTTGATGCTGCAAGCTCTCCTATATGATAGGGCAGGACTAAATGATCTTTTTATTAGAATTAACTAATGATGATCTAGTAATATTGCTAGACCTTTGTGTTATCTGTTATCAGGAAATAGACTAATCAGCATTTCTTAACATTCATTCAATGCTAAGGGAATTTATCTTTGTTAATGGTATAATGAAAGTTGGAAAAATGTTAAGAAAATTTGAAAATTATATGTCTTAATTTTGTCCTGGACAAGAATCAAATTTGTTGTTTTATTACTTACGCCACCGAGTCCCTATTTTTGTTAATCTGAAACAGCCTGATTATCTTCAGGTTTCTTATTACAAATAAAAGAAATTTATTGCCATGCTTTCAAAAATATATCTGCTTTAAACTCAATAATATTTTCATATTTTTTTTTTTGTTTTGTTGTCATATTCGTATATATTCCACTATGCAACCGAGTATGAGTATACATATAGTGTGTTCAAATCCAAATATAGGTACTATAGATAGACAATATACTCCAAATTCCAATAAATTATGCTAATAATAATTTTTTTCTATTCTCATCCAACATTTGATTCATCAGGTTGGTGTTGGATCGTATGTTTTTCTGCTAACCGCATTTCACTCCATCATTTCCTTCTCAAATTCCTTTTTGTTCTAGCAACTCCATATATACATTTTGTGTCTGTTTGAATTCTAAATTTCACTGGTACATCGTACATACGTTATGGCCCGTTAACTCCCCTATCTCTTCAATTCCATATGGAAGTCTGTTCACTGTTGTTGAGTAAAGAAAATTTTTCTCATTATTTTCATGTCCTGCCATAAAAAAAAAAAATATTTGCACAATTCCAAATACTCGTGTATGAAAAAAAAAACTTAAAAAATGTACAGGATGTTTCCGTTAACACCCGACAATAGAAAACCACGAATTGGGCTTATCGAGAGGAACAAAAAATCGTATTGGATGGGGCAGGGAAATCTCAACCGTTTAGCCGCTAGAGGGCGTCAAAGTTTTTCTTTTCTTTTTTTCATTAAACACCCTGTAATTTCGTTATTTTAGATTCTAACTCAAAATGTATACGACCATGCGATAAGAGACTCCTTGCCGTTTCATTTGACATTATAACTCACCCCAGTTGCCCGTCCCTTTTAAAAGTTATTGACAGTCAAATTCAAAAACATACGCCCTCTAGCGGCTAAACGTTTGAGATTTCCCTCTCCCCTCTAATATGATTTTTTGTTCCTCTCGATGAGCCCTATTCTTGGTTTTCTTTTGTCGGGTGTTAACGGAAACACCCTGTATGAAAATCAAAAAAAAAAAAAATTTTATTTGCATTTAAAAAATTAATCCTTTTATTGAAATTTCATACATAAGTATACTTGAATATTATGTCGGTAAAAAGGATGAAGGATCTACGGTAGGAGACTATAATTTAAATTCTTATTTTTTTTCTTTTTTTGTATGATTCAAAGTGTTGAATTAAGTATGTATTGTTTTGTTAAGTTATACCCGTTTCAATAAGGACATTTTATACGAGTGAAACATTTTGTATATGCGTATGTTCAAACATAATGTTTTTCATATTATAGTTAATTTTGCATTTTACAAGTACTGTATAAGCTCTATATAAATTTTCTTCAATGTGTGAATAGTGTATACATATGTATGTGAAGTGAGTTATCAGACACCAGTTGATTTTTAATTGTAATCATAAAGTAAGGATATTATACTCTTGTTTTTCTTTCTCTTTTGTATAATGTCAAGGTATATAAGTAATTTGAATCTTTTAATGTGTTTCTTCTGGAATTATGTATTACTACATAGTATTATTTTTCATAATATCTATATAAGAACATACTACATACTATTTTATATACATATGTACATGATGACGATACTTATGTATTGTAAATGTAAACATATACCATATACCTAATTGCTTATCTTCAAAGATTATAGTAATTATATACATATATACATATCTTTCCATTTATATAGTTTTATATATTGTATACATATGTAACAGACATTATAATTATATTTTCTGTGTATACATATATACCTATTTACGTTCATAAATATTTATGTATTTGTATAAATAGATAGATAGATACACATAACATCAATTACATACATTAAATTAAGTATGTATTTGTACTATAAACGCAGTATAATTCAGAAAAGCAACAGTTGAAAATAGAATAACAGCATTACCATATTGGTAATTTTGTTTTAAATAAAAATTGGAAAATTGTTGAATAATCGTAGGTATTTGAGATAAATTTTATAAAATTTTTTGTAAATTTTGAGTACAATTTTGAGATAAATTATAGTTTACTAAATCATTTATATGACAGTCAGAGAATTTCCTTTCATTTGTCCATATTATTTATTTTTTTTTGAATGTTTTTGATTTTCATGTTTTTAGTATCCAATCCATACACAGAAAGAAATTCTTTTCTCGCATAGATAAAAATACATATGTCCAAATTCGAAGTGACGATTGCCAATTATATTATTGTAAATATTTTGCATTTGGAATACTAACTGATTTTCTATATTTATTTAGAGTTCATCTCAAAACCAACATCAGAATATTATTATCAATTATCATCATCATTAGCTCTATAGCTCTTGCTGTACCCTGCCCCGGCTTCCTCTAATATATCCTTCCATCTGGATCTGTCTGTTGCAATAATTTTCCAAATATCTTATGTTCATTCTTTCTAGATCATTTTCCACCTAATTTAATTATTTCGATTTTGATCTTGCTGACTTTCTTCTCCCTTTGGAAGTGCTCAGTATGATTTTCTTGATTAAGTCAAGAAAAAAAAAATCGTGAAAGATGATTGCTTTTAAAAGGAAAGTATTGTGCAGAATAACTGAAACGATTTTATACAGAAAAAGTTAACATAAAGTATTTGAAAATAAGATACAGTACAGAATTTGTATCACAAATATTTAACAATTTATAAATAAGTCATGTGTGTATTGTAAAAAATAAAAAAAAAATTATAGGAAGAAAATATATAGTTGACGTCACTGCCATTGAGTTAGAAAAAATTGTTAGCGTGTAAGAGGAAATCCAAAATACATACTTACATTCATACATGCATGTACATATGTACTTATGTATTATATGCGAAAATAAGTGAGTAAAATGAATTAATATTAATTTTGTTAATATGAATGCAAAATAATTAAGCACATAAAATTGCATTATTATTGGTAATGCTAAATTGTATAGTCGTCGGCATTTAATTTTATTTTTGTTTTATATGTGTATATAGAATATAATATATATACTTATGTATACATGTAAAATATAATTATACATATGCATATACATATGTATATCATACTTGGATATACATTGAACATATAATATATACTCAGTGCCGGTTTTATCTTCTTATGCGCCCGCCCGGTACACATCTAAACTTTTCGTCTTTTAGATTGAAACTTTACTATTTTAAATTTTCCTTTTTTTTTAATCTAACAGCACAAAATTCCAATTTCTATGTTGTTTAGCGAAAAAAGAAACTACATCAATTTAAGGTTATCCAAGAGATAGAATTATAGACGCATTTTTCTAATAGACAGAAGTAATAACGTTTTATATGAGCTCGCACCTTCCTGCACATGCGAAAATTTTTCAATCCCTAAGAAGAGGTGAAGGAGGGCATTTACGAAAAAAAATGCCTCATCGTAAACGCTAATCACAACACTTCAAGGCATCAATTGGTACATGTTGGAACACTTTATTACGAGAGTCACCCAGTACATTGTTTCAGTGATTTACTTGGTTCAAACTAAACCAATCATCCTAACATCAGACATGCTAATTAGAAGTTGTAAGCAAAACATACCGCCTTATCATGATATTCGAAGACGATGAAACGATGAAACGATGAAACGAAACGATACGATATAAAATTGCTATTATGAACCTTCATCGTTTCGAATATTAAGTGGTACATAGTGGTACAATATAAATCCCTTATAAAAACGAAGCTTTAATGTTTAATTCATACAATTTCCAGTTTTGCTGTAAGAAAAAAGGGTTCGATGTCATTTCTATTATTTTGTTGATGTTTTGAAATATCATTTTTAATAACAATTTCCATTTTTTTAAAAAAATTAATTCAATATTAATATTCACAAATATTAGTAATATGCTTTAAATAAAAAAAATTCTATTAAAAACCAAAAAAAAAAATAAATTCATATTTAAACGATGAACAAAATGCTATCGACTGAGTAGACGATGAAAATCGTTTGAAATTGGAACGTTTCGAATATCATGATCGCGTTTTTAACAAGACGATACGAAACGTTTCGTCTTCGAATATCATGATAAGGCAGATAATGATTAATGTTTTTGAAATTAAAGTGAACCAATCATACCATTTCATACTGCTTGGATGTACAATAATAAAATCTGAGTATATGTGTGTGTATATCATTTTATATTTTTTATAGTTATTTTGTATATGAAAGATGACATTTCAAGGTAGATTACAATTTTTAATTTGTAAAATTATTTTTTTAAAAATGGATTGTCTTTTATCCTGTCCTCCTTATTCACGCCCCTTAGATTTGGTGTCCGGTTTTAGTGAACAATTTCTACATATAAAAGAACCAGACGGGTAATATAAATATATGCTGAATGTATTTGTGAATAAAGAGAAATTATATGGATGGAGAGATACATATACCCTAAAGGACGTGTGCTTGATGATAACAAACAACATAAATATTATAAATATTGTTTGTTAAAAGTGAAAGTAAGATAATATTTGTATTTTATGCGCATACGCATTGTTGATAATATACTAATATACGTCATATAATTTACATGTAAATGTATTTATGTATATGTATATACATATTATGTATATATTTTGAAGGATATATTCAACAAATGTATAAAGAGATTTTTAAAAAAATTTACTTTCTCAGTATATATCACATATATTGTTATATCTGTATTGTATTATATAGTATATTATATATATACATATATATAAATCGGGTTTTCCAATAGAGACATAACAATTATGTATTTTAATACGAAGGAGGCCTTGAACATTTTTCATAATCTGTCAACTTCAGAACGTCAGTCAATGTTAACATTTTTATCGTGGTGAAGTTCACGAATGAGCAACGTTTGGAAATTATTAAAAATTACTACCTCAATTCTAAGTCGGTAGTCGCAACATTAAAGCCGGAAACAGAATGTGCAGCTTGTAGTATGTAGCTTTAGTTGTAGCTGTAGCTGTAGCATGAAGTAGAAAAGTTTCTACTTTGAGCAGCAGCTTCTACTACTACTACTGCTACAGCTACGCATTGTGGTGCTTCAAACTTACATTAATGTAGTGTATTTTTGACAGCTTGTAGTGCTACATGTACTACATACTACAGCAACACATTCTGTTTCAGGCATAAGGCTTGTATTCACCAATATAGATTATCTTTTATCTGAGATAAAGTGTATTCATCAACCTGGATAAAACACTACTCGTATATTTTTAAGACAACCTCGGAGTGGTATTATAAATATCGTTCGAACATAACCTTGTTATTAATAGCAACAGCACAAATAAAGATTATGTAGTGCTCTACTGTATTATCATCTTTGCATATAATTATCACATCACAGAATTTTTTTTTCATTTTGTAATATAAAAATACAATCAGCTGACGTGTTTGACATACATGTTCGACCCGAAAACGAAGTTCGAAAACAAATTTTATCTAAGTTGATGAATAAGCTGAAATTGTATCCGGCTAAAATATATCCGACGGATATATCCATGTTGGTGAATACCACTCAAAGAGCTCTTATACAAATTTTCGGTCGTAATAATCGTCCCACCAGACAGGTTGTCGTGCTATAGTGGATAAATTCGAATCAAAATATTCACTATTGGATGTTCCTGTGCCAGTGACACAACTCACGGCGCCATATGTCACATAGGTGGTCAAACATTTGATCTGTTGAAGGGGAGGGAAGTCTGCTAATCATGTAATCTCGAGAAATGGTCCGATCGAATGGCGACCTCGCTCATGCGATTTAATGCTGTTGGATTTCTTTTCATGCGGTTACGTTCAGTCGATGATTTATATCAACAAGCCAACAATGTTAGAGGAGCTCAGAGACAATATCGAATGTGATATTTCCAACATTCCGGCCGATATGTGTGAAAGAGTGGTGGAAAATTGGCTTCAAAGAATCGATCGCTGCAAACGTGCTCGCGATGGTCACATGAATGAGACCGGATTCCATAATTATATGTTATTATGTGTACTTCACTTGAAATTAATGTTAACCTTATATCTTAATTATTCTGTATTTTACTTTTATATATAAAATTGTTATGTCCTTACTGGAAAATCCTTTATGTACTCATATAAGGTGTACATATAGAAGATATATTCTGGACGTTATATGAGTACATATTATATTGGTATAGTATTCTATAATATGTTTAGTTCTATAGAGAATTTGATATCTTTTTATAGAAATACAAATGTATGCATGTATAATTGACGTGTTCATATATATATATGTATATATATATATAAAGAGATAAAAAAATAAACGTTAACACACACTATATACTTACATTCGTACATATACTCTTGTGTTTATTATGTACATGTCTATAATTTAAATAAAAATATAAGAAAAAGGGAAAAAAACCACTAAAATGAATTTTTAGTTGAAAGAAAATTTATAAATAAGCACATAAACAAACGCTATACAATACTCGTCAAAAACATATGTATGTATGTATATGTAATATACTAATGTATGTATGTATATATGGATATTGAAATTTACAATTTATATCAAAATATAATATGTATATTTATTTATGTATGTACGTATACATTATATACAAATTTTTCGTTCATAATTTTCAAAAAAAAAAAAAAAATGTACACACATTTATAATTAAAATATTTAAAATTTATATAAAATATACATATATGTATATATGTATGCATGTAATGTATCTATACATATTTGAAAATCGTTTATATACATACATATACACATGTGTATTGTTTATATTATGTATATATCTAAGTATGTATGTAAGTAAATATGTAACTGCATAAATATGTATATATGTACATCATTTGTATATATACATACATACATATGTAGATATAATATATAAGTATTTATGTATATATATTTATGTACATAAATAAAATGAATATGTGTACGTTTTATACATATGTATTTATTTATATAATTTGTGTAAGTACGTATATATACATAATATATTATTGTATTATGTACATATATACATATATTTTTTACTAGAATGTAAATATATATGTTATATGCATGTTTATGTAGGAAGTAGGAACATTATAATTATATACATATATGTACTTACATTATAGAGAAAAACGAAAAACCAAAAAAATATTTTCTCTAGGTTTGCGTTTAATTGAATCAACAGATAAACTTCGACTTCGACTTTACTCGACATTTCATTATACATGGGCGTGCATATATACATATTTATATACATACATATTATGTTTTGCATTTATATTTGTTAAAAATTAAAAATTAAAAAAAAATTAAAAAAAAAAAAAAATAAAATAAATAAATAAATAAATTAAAAAACAGACAGTCTTCTTCAGTACGGCACTCGGCTACAGTGTATTGTATAATGTATATACACCACAGTACTACATACATATGAATATGAATAGATGCTATATGAACATACTATACTAATACTATACCAACCACACAAAAAAGCAACAAATAATATCTAATATTACATTATGAATTATGTATATATTTTTAGTTTGTACAATAAATTCGTTCGTATGTTCGTTTCGTATACTCCATACAATACACTGCTCATCATCAGTACATAGTCAGTCAATTTTTAGTTGTTTTTAGTATCCGTTCGCTGTTCGTTGTTTGTTGTTTAAATGAAAATACATATTATAATAATAATGTTCTTATTATAATCATCATCATAAACATAATCATCAAAAACAGTGTAAAAAAATTTTATGTGTTTGTAGTAAATACATAAAGTATGATTTATTATAGTTCGGTTTAAAATTAATTTGTTGATTATTTATTTTTATTTTTATATATAGCACATAATATTGTATATAATGGTGATTGAAATACGAAATTTTTAAGGATATCATATCATACTAATATTATAAAAAGTTATCTTTTATAGTTTAAATAATATATGCATAATATTATATAAATGTAATGTGTATGTGAAACAAGTATAAATAATAATGTAAAAAATATTTTAATTTTAACGTTTTTATTTTACCGTTATTTTTTATTTGTTTAATTGAATATTTTTGTTTTTATTTTTTGTGATTTTACAAAAAAACAAAAAAAAAAAAAAAAACAAGGAAATTTGCATTGCATATAGGTATACATATATACCTATAAAATTGTATGTATGTATATGTATGTAAAATTCAGTTGTTAAATTCAACTTTTATTTAATCCTTTTACTAAAATTTACTAAATAAAACTTTCAATTTTTACGAAAAATATAGTAAATTTTGAAATTAAGTATGATACTTATTACTCAAAAATGTATGAAAAATGTGTATTTTTTCGCATTTTTTTTTTTTTTGTATATTTGTGCATTTATTTATTTTTTCTATTTTTTTATTTATGCGGTTTTCATACAGAAATGTGACATCATTGGAAAGGGGACAAAAATACACCTTTAAAATGAAATAATAATAAAACATATTACATAGTATATGTAATCCTTCAAATTTCGAAGTTATATATACTGTTATCAAAAGAATTTGAAAAAGTGATTTATAAAAGAACACGAAATTTTGAGTCCTTATATCTCGAGAATCGCTTATCTAATCAAAATGAAATAAATTATGATAAACAGAATAGGAAGTTCTCTTTAAAATGTTATATAAACTAATCAAATTCAAGATCCTGATACGGAGAAATAACGGTTTTTGTAAAACACACCAATTTGGATCAAACATTTTTAATGATATAGTTTGCATCCTTAAAATGAATTTGCGTCAATAAAGACATGTACCATATTACAGAGGACATTCTAAAGTAGATATCATTATCGCGGAAGATCTTCCAATTCAAAAGTTCAACCAAATTAATTTTTAATATACTCGTACTTGTATGATAAAAAAATAATATTAATTTGTTTAAAAATAGAAAAATTTCCAATTTACATTATATTCTTCCAAATTAATTCCATCGCCTTCAAAAAGTATATCTACATGTCCTTTTCGACACAATGCGAACACCTATACGCCAACGTTTTTCTCAATTCTCGATACAGTTAGAGAAATTTTTTCTCAGATGGTTTTCAATACGGTTTTTATGTCGTCAATTGAGTCGAGCGAAACTGTGATTCTGGAGCGATCTTTTGAATTTGTTGTGCAGCTAGAATTTCGGACAGTATGTACTAAATTATGCGAAGACGGTGGTGGTTGTGGACTGAGATATGGGTCAAATTTCTCCAAATTTCATGTCAATGATATGCTCAACAAACATGAAACATGAAACTCTGCATAGTAGATATCAAAGACAGTGCTAACCATAACTCGCATTATAAATAATTTTATGATTTTATAGTGTCCGTGAATTTTTAATGAAAAAATCACTTTATTTTTTTTTTTTATCACAGTATTACATAAATGTATTGAAAGGAAAAAAAAAAAATCTAGTATTTAAAAATTGTTTTTTAATATGTATAGATATATATTTCTATACTGTGTAGTGTACTATACGTGAGTACTTACTTATATAAGTATCATACATATATCTATACTATTATAAGTAAATGAACATTTGCGATATTTTTCAAAAGAAAAACAAAGTATATAAAACATAGATATCAAACGTTACAATTAAAAGATTTATTTATTTATTTTATATTATAATATATGTAATACACATACATAGTACCTACTTACGTATTTTTATTTTACGTCGTTATTTATGATAATTTTTGTCATTTAAAAAAAAATATTATTAATTTTCAAATAAACCATATATGTACCTACTTACACAGAGGGTATGAGAAAATTATGGGTCAACCCAAAATTATCCATCTATAAATATAAAAGCCCTGAATTGCGTGTGAACACACAAATAATAATGTATACATATAAAGCAAATACGAGTAGAAGTGCTACATCATTTTGTTTTATTAACAGTCTGACATACAATGTCTCACACTTCTACTAAGTAACATGCTGATTCATTATTGTAATTATTAATGAAGTGAAAATGATAATATTTATATAAATTATTTTAATTTGAATGAAAATTTAAAAAAATTACAAATTAAAATAATACAAAAAAATTTATTCAATATTTACACAAAAATACAAAATATGAGCTGTGATTTTTGAAAGTGGTATAAATCCACTTAAAAAAAAATGAGTTAACGGTAATTTTAGTAAGATATAGAAGATTAGAAGATTTAGAAAAATATCTATATATATTTTGAAGTTGAAAAAAAAAACAGCATTGATATCTGGAAGCTTTGCACTTCTTACTTATATGTATATACATATGTCATGATAAACATGAAAAAAGAAAAAAATTTATTTACTTAATAATAAATAATTAATTCGTTTCACTGATACCTAGGTAACTGGTTATTAAAATGTCAAAAATACTTTCCTTTATTTTATTGTTGATCAAACCCAATTTATTTATCCTGATGCTTAATTATCCAGTTGATATGACCTATAAAATAAAAACAAAGAAACACTATTAAAACACTACTATTCATAGCACACCGTATATCTTACCTTAATTTCTTTATATGTAAATCCACATGCTGTACTGCTACTGAGTTTCTACAAGAACAAAATTTTAAATAAGTTAAAATATAACATAATTTTAATAAATGAAGCATGTGCTTAGAGTCTACCCTTACACCTTACTTAATGCTAATCCAATTATTTAAGGCTGGTATTCACCAACATAGATTATCTTTTATCTGAGATAAAGTGTATTCATCAACCTGGATAAAACACTACTCGGATATTTTTAAGACAACCTCGGAGTGGTATTATAAATATCGTTCGAACATAACCTTGTTATTAACAGCAACAGCACAAATAAAGATAATGTAGTGCTCTACTGTATTATCATCTTTGCATATAATTATCACATCACAGAACTTTTTTTTAATTTTGTAATATAAAAATACAATCAGCTGACGTGTTTGACATACATGTTCGACACGAAAACGATCGATAAAAGCTAAAACTTAGCTAAAAAGCTAAAATTGTTATTATAGTCTATGATCAAACTAAATTATATATAATAAGTAAATTTAGAAAAAAGATACTAGTCTACAAATCCCACACCATCCCCCTCATAAAGGATTTGTATTTTGTCCAGTCGATGTATATAGTGATGTCAGTCATGTTAAGTCCAGTCTGGTAGACGCAACATACAATATAATATAAAAACACATATACGTTGGCACTGGTACGGGTTCAGCTGTACTACAATAGTCTGTATAAGCCTAAGTCAGTCAGTAGTTTCGATTGAAGAGAATTCTGGTCCTGAGATGGGTCCAGAAGTTCTTCTCTATTCAATGTCGAGAACCCTAGTGCTGTCAGTCTATTTCTAACTGTAGGGCAGTCGAGTATTAGTCTTGTCGAGTTCCTGTGTCTAGAACCGCTACAACAGGGGCAGGTTGAACCATCTCTTCTGGTAGAAGAGAGGAGGGGATGGATCAATCTCGTATGCCTTGATCTCAATCTAATTAAAGAAGTCTGCCGAACTCTACTCAACACGGGATTGAATTTCGGAGCAGAGAGATCACGGTTAATCTCCCAGTATTCACGTGTTGTGTTTGAACACGTATAATAATAAAGGCAATATTATGTGAAGCTTTATTATTCTATGGTATAATATAAATTCTTTGCATCAATTTTTCCTTTTTATATTCAGCTATATAGGTATATGTAAGTGATTTTTTTTTTCATTTAATTGAAAAAAAAAATAAAAAAATATAAATGTTCAACTTAACAAGTGGGTACAATGACACATATGTAATGTAATATTAATAATAATAATAAAATATACATTATAGCATATCATATCATTTAAGTATATACAATATTTTCGTTTACTTAAGTGTTTAATTTACTTATTTTTCTTTAGTATGTATATACATATAAATACACATTTTCTATATGAAAGTTTTTCAAAAATATGTATATCATTGTGTGTGTGATTATAATAAATACGTGAGTGTATATATTTTCTTACATACTCGCATAATATGTGTTTGTGTATAAATAAATTGTATCATATTTATGTACCTAATTTATTTTTTTAATTTTTTTAATATTTTTCTATAATTATTTTTGTGATTATTTTATTTTTTTGAAGTTAAAAAAAAAATAATAATAATAATAATAAAAACTTTTTATGCATTTAATAGATGAATGCAATACACTATATATACTTATTGTAAACCACGTAAATACTTTGTAAGTATACATATATACATTTATTAATAATATTACATTTATTACGTTGTTATAGGTTATACATACGAGTATATAGTACATTTGTGTACATAGAAAACAATTTATTTACATGATATTTTACTTATTTATTTATATATCATATTTATATAATTTATTTTTAACGATTTATATCTATGCATACGCGCTTACACGTACGCGTGCTTTATATTATGTACGTATTATTGTACTTAGATACATTATATCTGATTGTATACCCCTTCATTATAGTGCAAACGTGCATACATATAAGTACATATACTCGTACAGTGTTTAAAAAAAAGCATTCGTTCAGACAATATATATATTTCCATATTTATTTGAATATTCAATTTTTTAAAGTGACACTTATTTTTTTTTTTTTTTAGATTTGAGATGACCTCAGCGCAATTTTCAAATCTTTATCTTTCACAAATTTCAATCATCATCTGTATTGCAATTAAATCAGTCTTTTAAATTATTAACTCATGAAATTCTTCGCGTCTTTCCCTATATCTTGTTCCTTTATTGATTCTACTTTGTAATATAATTTTTACTATACATATAGTTCTATTTATCATTTCTAATCATGTGACACACAGATATTGCATTTTTTGTACTTTGATATTATTCATTAACATTCTTTCAGTATTCATTCTCTTTAGAACTTGCTATACTGTTGAAAATTTCAATTGAATGAAACATATTCAAATACAGTGGATGTCAAATGTCTTCGTACACCTTCAAATTTCTGTAAAATGTTCTCTCTTCTCATAATAAACTTTTGACAAGTAAAGATGTATTTTACATAATTGTAGTGCAAAAGTTTATAATTCTTCAAATCAAAATACATACGAGTATATTGATTACACAATATTAATGTTACCAGTGTCGAAAAAAACTTTGGTATCAAAAATCCCCCAAGATTCATCTTTAATATATATAGAGATTTAAGTTTTAGGAACGTGGAAAGATAGAGTAATTAATTAAATTTCATATGAAAGACAACGGGCTTGAATAGCTCGATGATTGTGGTGTTGGTCTTGTCCCAGCCAGCGCGCTACTCTCGTCCAAGTCGATCATTAATTTCCAATCAGCAATGTACACCAGTAACTGATTACTGATGATAAAACTGGATAATATATACACGTATGTACATATATTTAGAAAAAAAATTTTTTTTTGAAATGGTCAAACTTAAGTGTGCTAGTTATCATCAAAATCGAGAAAATATAGTTTCTACAAGAAAGAGATGTTCGTATCATTACACAGAAAAATCATATAAAAAATTATATAAAATTAATTGGTGTATTACAAACACTTTTTGACTCTTAATTTTTAGTCTTATATTAATTATTTTTCTACAACAAGAGAATGTACCATGGTATAAAGAGTATAATGGTATATGGTCTTAGCAATCTATTTGGTTATACGCATCAAAGCATATGTTACAGACGTTTGGCAAAAAGTGTTACCAGAAAGTGTACTATATATTAAAAAAATATTCATTATTCAATATTTCGTTATTGATTTTTCTGTGGTGTAGAATAAAAATTGATCTAAGACCAAACCATAGTCTTTCTTTAATGAACAGAGGTATGAGAATGAGAACCATGAGAATGAACAGAGATATATGAAAATGAAATTACAGAAATAATTATAATAATAACATATCGAGGTTTCTATATTATTGTTTAGAAAATGGAAAGATGTGTTCATTTAATTTTGATTTACGCAGATAACAAAAATTTTCATTTGGAGTCGTACAAAAACTTTTAATGTTCACTGTAGTATAAATAGAACCGAATATAAAAATTTATAATCTAAAATCTCGTCGTTCTTACCACCTTATCACCTTAACTTATACTATTATATATGTAATATGTATCATAATAAGATATCAATTTTATCTATTATTTTCTTTGATATTATGCCTTGTAAGCTGTTTTAAATTTCAAATTATATTTACATACCATTAGAATCATAAAATATATATCAACAATATGTACTATATATGTATAATATTATATACTCGTATATGTACATTATTACTCGTATCTATGTACAATTACTTTGTATTCAAAAGACTATGAATAAATTTACGAGTATATATTATGTAGATACATCAAAATCTTTTTATCCATCTTTATTATATTTTTTCAAGAAATAAAATGTTCTAATTTTTTTTTTCTTTCTAATATTTTAATTTTAATAAAATGTAGTGTATATATTAATATATGTAATAGATAAAAAAATTATAAACTTTTGTGCAATTTTTATTTACATAGGTATACGAGTACATTAATTGCAAAATTTCAAATAACCTATAGTTATCAAAAATAACTTATAAGAGAAACATCTATACATAAAACATACATACATATTCTATCGACAATATCGTTATTTATAAGTATTATGGAAGATTTACAATGCAACGCTAAGTGAAATTGGAATTTATCTGTCTTTCGTTCCTTATTTTCTTACGCGACATTAGATATCTGCGTCACTTTCTAATTGAAATTGAAATTGCTAAAGTAAAGTGAAATTAGGTTATATTTCTAATTTCAATTTCACTTAACAAAACCTATAAATTTAATTACAAAAATGTTGTTAGGAAATTGACCAACAGATGGAGACTTCCAAAAAAATGCAAGAATTTCCCTAAAACTCCTTTAAATTCCCACTTAAAAATGAAGAAATTCAGTTGAGAATTTGAAAATTTGAATTTCAAATGTCAATTTAAACAAAATTTTAATGTCAAATTTTCCAATTTCAAAATTAACTTAGCTTTGCATTGTGCGAACAGTGTGCTTTTTCATGAAATTTCACTTTCACTTAGCGTTGCATTGTAAATGTTCCATTATACTTATTTTTGCATGAAATTCATTATTAATTTTTGCTTTTTCTTTCCTTTTTATACTCGGTATTTATACATAAACATGTATACTGTATGTATAATATGTATATAATGTAAGTATACCTATGTCTGATGTGAGTTTTGGTTTTATTATTTATTTATTTTTTCCTATTATAGGAATTGAATCTTGATAATCAATATTATTATTATTAAAAAGGATATACATACATACTATACTATATACATGTACATACATAATATACGTGTATCTATTCATATACATATTATACATACAAATTTATGTAATATGTGTATTTATATATACGAATACATAACATAATATATATCATATTTTATTTATATTCTTTAATAGAATCCAAATTGAATCAATTAGTGATGGTTCGGTCCTTTCCTGTATTGAATTAAGTACATATGTATAAGTAAAAATTTAATTTTTTTTTTTTTTTTTTTTTTTTTATAAAAATGCAACGTACAAATATAAAAAAATTGAATTATTTAAGGCAAATAAAATTATTATTGTAAAAGTTCAATATATATGATTATAAATCATGTTATACATATATTATATTCTATTAAATTTTATACTAAAAATATAATAATGAGATAAATGAATTGTCAATAATGTAACTAAAACACAATTTCATATACTATATGTAACATAATGTGCACTAATACATTTTTCTTTATCAAAAACTTAAAATTACTTATTAGTCTTGATTTTAAAAATACGAGTAATCATTACTTTAAATAGGCTTATATTGTAGACACACAGATGTTGAAATTAAGTATTTTGCTAATAATCGCTCTAAATCTAGTACTCATGTTTCGCTCTTTACGTAGAACAGAGACATCTACCAACAAATTGTAAACCAAAAAAATGTTTTTTTTTTTTTAAATTGTCATTAAAAAATAATTTTGACAGTTAAATTTGATAGAAGAAATAGGCTATGTTCAGATAAATTAAATTAAAATTAGATAAATTAAATACTTAAATTAGAGAAACTATCAAAATCGCTGTGTGTCACCTTCGTAATTTTTATTCGAAATTAAAATAAAATCTACTGGATTTCAACCTCTGTGTGTCTACAATATTACACTATATAGTATATGACTATAAAGTTACATAAATTTATAATTCAGCCCAGATTATACGTGTGAGATAAAATGGTATTCACAATAAATTCAGAGTAGAATGCCGTATATATGTTATTAATATAAGCAAAAATATATTGGTATCGATATTGTAAACAAATTTTAAATATAATTTTTCAATCATCAACGTATAGATATACAATATACAATTTTATATATATACAATATAATCTCAATCTTACTCTGGGTCTGGAATAATCTGAGATAGACGATAAAAGAATAGCGCTATAGAATCTATCTTAATATGTCTAGTACTCACATCAAAAGCTAAAAAAGCGCACCTCATATAGCAAACACTGATTGACCAATTTCTTTAAAATTTTGATTTGAAATTGGTAGCCTGAAGGATATTGTGGTGCTTGAATAGAGCACATTTTTGATTTTAGGTCCTGAAATTTAGTTATAGTTCTTAAAACAGGAGAGGGCTTTTTTTTTTGAAAAATCGTTCAACTTTGACTTCTATTTTAATACATTAAATCTTCATATTTCTAGATGATTTTGGTATCAAAATAAAGTTTGGACTTTTCTGATGTTTTTACAAAAAAAAAGTATAAAATTCTTTGTTATATTTCCATACTCTTAATTTATTAGACGAATATAAAAAAAAAAACGAAATCTGACTTCTTTGATGTTGATTAAAAATATTTATATGTATGTATGTACATGAGTAGTACTACTATACTACTTATTTGATCACCTGATAACATTGAATTTTGAATATTTTCATTTAATAATTATCAATTTTTATTAGATTTTAATAGATTTTATAGATTTTATACAAGTATTATATAATAAAGGCGAAATTAAAATAATTAAAGATACGAAAATAAATATTCTGTTTATTTAATATTTTATTTTTGTATTTAATCTTTTAGACATCTGAAATGTTATTTTTATATTTTTGTTTGTAATTGAATTAGTAGGTGAATATGTACGTAAATGATAATAATTATATGAGTATAAAAATAGATTACATTATATCAAAAATTACAGTAAACATTGAGGTTAAAAAAAAAAAAAAAACAAAAAATAATTATAATAATATTTATATTAATAATGAGCACAACAACAACCATAAAAATAAAAATGAAAAAAGAAAAAAAATATATTTTTATGCATATTACATACGCACATACACTTATATCATATAGGTAATGCATGTAATACTACTGCATATATAGTAAATATACATAAATTTTTAAGACAAAATTTAAAATTAATATTCTTTTATGTACTACATCATACTATAAGTTGAAGCAGCATTCAGAATGAAATCAGCAATCTTCAACTACTGTCACTTTGTTCCTAATACCCCCATGACTTATACCATGATATATGTATGACGATTGCATTTTCTTCTAGCGAAACTAAACTTAACTATCTAATCTATCTATCAAAACTGAATGTTATCAAAATGATTTTGACATTTCAAAATTATATATTTCCGAGTTTGTTAACGCAGTCAATTACTATTAGAAGGAATCTTAAGTCTTCAATCATACTAGCTTAAGTTAGTGTCCCTTAATTCTTCCCTTAGTTAGAATCCGCAGGTTAGCAGGTCAAGAGAAATAAGGTTACGTACACCAAGTAATACTTAGATAAAGATTTAGCGTAACAAACAAGAACAAGAAATAACAGGAAACTATATACCAACGCATATCGTATAACGATGCCAAACTATGTATGTGAACATGTTAAACTACTATACGACTGCAGTGGGCCAGTCACATGCAGAGAATGGATAACAGGCGTATTCCTAAGAAAATCCTTGCTTTGCAAAATGATTTATTGGTGAAGAGGCAGTTGAAAAAGATGCAGAAAAGCTGCTTGCGTCATGTAGAAGATGTATAAGAATGCTGCAATGGAACGATCTAATTGAAGGAGAATGATTCTGGAGGTCAAGGCTCAACATGGAACATATCGTTCTACGAGCTGTAGTGCCATTAAAGAAGAAGAATACTAACACATATGTACAAACATCAAAGTGTTAGTAACCGAGTAAAAACATTTGTATCTATACCATATGCTTCGTGTAGGAAGGAGTAAAGGGATATAGTAAGGAATAAGGGATAGTATATTCTAATGATTTTTATATATGATATATGTAATTTTATTTTTATTTTAATTTAATTTAATATAACACTATATAAAGTGAAATATGTATTTCTTTTTTAATTTTCTTGTATGTGTAATATTCATTCATATTTTTAAATAGAAGGCATCTTTATACGCTTGAGTAAACATTTACTAGGCATATAACACATAATATGTTCATTCTTTAATGTACATAATATATTAAATAATACATTAAAAAAAACTTCATTTTTTTTTTTTTTTTTGGTATTTTCATATGTAAATAAATTTATATGCATGCAGTAAGTACATTATGTATGTAAAATACTTATAATTATGCATAAAATATGTACACGTTTGTTATAATATTTTTATATAAGTATGTATATACCATATACATATATAAGCATGAATATAGTTTTTGTATCATCATACAATCATATCATCAAATATAATCATCAGTAATATAGTTGAACATAATAATTTTCACTATTAAATCGACAAATACACTAAGGATATTCACTTAATACAGTAAAAGGCATGTGGTTTACATACGAGTAATACGATTTAGTTTTTGTATAAAAAATTTTTTACACGAAGCGAGTAAATTTAAAGTTTCATTTTCATACAGAATTTGCAGAGGGATGACTTTCGTTAATAATTATTATTCGTTTGTGCTAGTATCACTTTAGCATCTTTCATTTATCTTCAACAATCCTGTATACCAGCAATCAAAATTTTGCATCACTTTCCCATATGAGAACGCACCCGAACTCTTGAAATTTAGTTGCGTAATTCATTTACGAGTTGCTGGATGTAAAATATTTGCTGCGTTAATGTAGCCATCATTTGCATCATCTTTTCTCAGTTTATACAGTTTTATTGTTTATGTAATTAATTTGGAATTTTGTCTTTTATTTCTGGTTATACTGTGGATAATACAATATGGAATAAAATTAAATTTTTTGACAATGAAAATGAAATGATAGAAAATTTCAAATAACAACTGAATCACACAAGATGCGTCACAGTGCGTGCGTTCACTCAGTTCACTTAAAATCTATTTGTGTAAATTTACTCCAATATGAGTTTGTAATTTTACTCTCTTAATAATAAGTGAATACCCTAACTATATTATAACTACATATACATATATGCGAATATGTATACTTTATGTGCGCATAATATATACATGCTTGTACATATATATACAAAAATACATATGTACATATTAAATAAAAAATACTTTATTGGTTCCTTTTTTTCTTCTTTTTCTTTAAAGTCTTTTAGGGCTCCTACAATTATCCTTATTAGATTGTGTTTCAGATATTACATATATGTATATATATAATACATTCATATACTTATATGTATGAGTATTTTGTTGAAATTTATGCGTGTACACGTACTTATAAAAAAAATATAATTTACGTACGTATTAAGATGTATAATAAGTATACTTTTAATATGTATAAATAAATATATATTTATATAATAAAATGTATATGTATGTGTATATGTGTATATGTGTACTTTTATACATATTATATAAATATAAATATATGTGCTATTTGTAGAATATTTTTTGCTTAGAAATTTTAATGAGTATCTTAGATGGTTCAGCACTCAGCAGATAATATTCATACGTACATATACGTATATACAATACAATTAAAGTAATAAAACATTATCTATATAGGTTAATAAACATACTTGCATATGTATACGTAAATATAATGTGTGGTAATGGAGATAGAAAAAAAAATCCAAATTGAAAAAATTCCTATAACAAAAATAATTTTATCCGTTGTTTTTAAAGATATTTTTTTAAGAATTTAGTTTTTCTTTAAAAATTATTTTTCTATATCATTTATGTAGTATTTAATTACTCACGTTTACTACGTACTACATACATACATATATGTACGTATATAATACACTTCGCGATACATGATTACTGTAACTTTTTATTTTTTTAATTTTTGTTTTTTTTCATTCATGTTTGAATATTGTAAACAAACCAAAATACTGAAATACGAATACTTAATTGTATATGACTAACGACTATACTACAACTTATAATCAGTTAAAGTTTCCAATTACATACATTTATTTATGTATAATATTTTAGGGATTCGAATATCGAAATTTCTTATCATCAATATCACTGTAACTCTAGATTAGACAGGGAGGGCTTTCACCAAAATGATTTCTATACTTTATTACTATTATGAATGCATCTACAGTGTTAACATGAATGTCGATTGTCGAACCACTGAGTTGATGGCAGAGAAGTAAGCTAGGTGATAGAGGATGAGGTTTAGACTGATCTATTGATGCGGGATTTAGAATGATCTAATAATCTAATAATACATACTGCCAATACTTTGTGTTAATTGTTGTCTGCAAATAGAGTGAACATCATCAAACAGTTTTTAATAATAATTTGTACGGTTTTGACTGTGATCGAAATTTTAGTGTTAAATTGTTTTCTGTTTTCTATAATTTTTACAAAATAACAGTTATTGATTGGCCTAAATTTTTATAAATATGTTTATAATCCCTTAAGAGTAGGTTTCGACTTTGAAAAATTTTGAAAACAACAATAACGATTTTACATAAAAAAAATTTTAAAAAAATGACTTTGCATACCTTTTAGGTGCTAATAAAAATGAATTTTTGAATATTTTGATGAAAAAAAAAACATAATTTTATTTTGTTAATAAAAATGGAAATATAACAAAGAATTTTATACTTTTTCTTTGTAAAAACATCAGAAAAGTCCAAACTTTATTTTTATACCAAAATCATATAGATATATGAAGACTTAATGTATGAAAATAGAAGTCAAATTTTTCAAAAACAAAAACTTCTCCTTTTTTAAGAATTATAACTAAACTTCAGGACCTAAAATCAAAAATGTGCTATATTCAAGCACCACAATATCCTTCAGGCTATACCTGTATTCAAAATTTCAAAGAAATTGGTTAATCAGTGTTTGCTGTATGAGGTGTGCATTTGTAAGCCGAAAAAATCGAAATTTTGACAACTTTGACACCCTATAAAAAGGAAATAAGGACATTTTATAAAAAAAAAACGTTCCATTAAGCACCACAATTCACTATCCACTATCAAAGTATCTATGTTTCAAATTTCATTGAAATCGGTTAAGTAACTTCGGAGATAATTGGTGCACAAGATAGCAGATATCTTGAATCCTAATCTTAATAAATAATATAAATTTTAACATTACAATGCGTGATTATTATTTTTCAATATACTTAGATAGACAAAAATATATGAAATTTATCTTTGTATGATTTTGACTGAAAGTCACTGTATGTACGTAAATGTACATATTTGTACATATATGTACATATATAATATTATCAACATATTTTATAGTTCTTTACATTATACTCGTATACAAAAATTTACATTTCCTTTCTTCCTATCGTCATATATTATATAGTACATACAATTTTATACCCGTATTCATACAGAGACAGCATAATGCAGTGTCATCAGTATACGTACATATGTATATGTATAATTTGAATATAAATACATATTGTATATTATAGTACTGATATAAAAGAATAATACAATTTTCTATATATAACCATAAAACTATATACTCGTACATATCAATTTACATCCTTTGTATGTTATATGCACGTACATATGTTATAACTGTTGTAATGTATAATACATATAGTATGTAAATATACGTATACATTGTATACATTTTTAATATCAATTTTAGAATACAAAACATAAATTCCATTGTATTTCAATACAAAAATATAACCGTATTTATAATATGTATATTATATTAATATCATTTTTATGTTTATAATATGAGTGTATTTGACATATGTATGTATACAACAGTACGAGTATATGTCTTGTATATATTAATTTCAAACTGAGAAAAAGACTTTTGATATGCATATAACATACTTATCATATTTAAGTAATACATATGTATGTATGTACATGTATGTTATATGGACGTGTATATGTTACGTTGAATGCATGCGATCAATGTCACATCTCTATAATAGATACTCTAAAAAATTGTTTTTACACAAAAATAAAGGTGCAATCATCCTTTTGTTAAAATAAAATAAAAATATATACATTGTATGTACATACTGATATTGTAAGTGTATATTACTTGTATCCTCGTATATATCATATTTACATAGTGAATCTGAATACGTAGAATATACATAGGTACGTAAAATTTTATTACTTTGTTTCATCATTAACTTAATAAATATACATACTCACATACATTCATTATACATATACATATGTTACATATACATTATCATTATGTATATATGAATACAACATTTAATTTGTGCAATATAATACAATATAAATAGAATAATACCACATAATAAAACAAACAATTATTATGTACTATACGAGTATTTATGTATTTATATAATACATATGCACATATTATTTACATAAATGTACTCGTAGGAACACAGAGCGGTAACAAATTCACATAACGACATGGTTTTATTTTCGTTAGGTACATAAATATAGTATCTAATAATAAGTACCTATACCTAATCGTATTTAATATAAATATGTATGTATGCACATTATGTAATATGTTTTTTTTTTTATGTACATGCATACATAATATAATAATAATATACAAAATATACAATATAGTACTCGTATGTATATTACATATACAATTATAATGTATTGCATTACGAATTACATACTCGTAACACTATGATGGATATTTAAATTGAAATTGTCAACGGCAATGACATGATGTGTGATATATCCTCTTCTTTTCTGTCAAAATATATGATATTAATACAATACATATTTACATAGACTAGATATTATAGGTATAGTATGTATTATTCTATGATATTAACTTATTCATAGATACATATATATATGTAATCGTATATATGTATATACATTTACATATAAAAAAATATGTATCTGGCCTCGGGTAGTCAACCCGAAGACATGTATGATAGGTCTCATCGCTCAAACAAAAATTTGTACTACAAGGGGAGGGAGGGAAGTAATCTGAACAATTTAGTCGCTAACGGATGATGAAAATTTTTCGCACTTACTCTACGAAACACCCTATATAACAACTACGATGTACTAGCTAGAAGAATGACACCTCTTTCTAATGACACCTTACCTGCTCTTCTACGTCCTTCTTTACTTACATAAGCAGAAAGTCCAACACACACCCGCTTCATTTTTGCCTTTTACAGTAAAGAATTTTCAGTTTAGGTTTCAGATTTTACAGTTTTTTCTTTGTTTAATCTTTTTTAGTATTTGAATTGTGTTAAATCATATAAAAATCATATCTAACAACGATATTTTATTTTTAAAAAATTAGTTTTCCACACTTTGTTTATTATGTGCTGGCATGGTATTGAAGCGGTAAGATTCAATGTGATTTTTTGTTAGATATAACCTATCTACTGTTTGCGGTTATACTACCCGAGGCGGAAAACCCTGTATATATGCAAGTTTATCATAAAAAAATTGTTATGTAACGAGGATGCCGCATGTAAGAAACATGGAAAAACCATATAGAAGTATGAAGATTTAATGTATGAAAATAGAAGTCAAAGTTGAACGATTTTTCAAAAAAAACCCTATCCTGTTTTAAGAATTATAACTAAATTTCAGGACCTAAAATCAAAAATGTGCTCCCGTTAAGCACCATAAATATCCTTAAGGCTATCTATATTCAAAATTTCAAAGAAATTGGTCAATCAGTGTTTGCTGTATGAGGTGTGCATTTGTAAGCCGAAAAAATCGAAATTTTGACAACTTTGACACCCTATAAAAAGGAAACAAGGACATTTTAAAAAGAAACACTCCTTTAAGCACCACAATTCCTATCAAAGTATCTATGTTTCAAATTTCATTGAAATCGATTAAGTAACTTCCGAGATAATTGGTGCACAAGATAGCAGATATCTCGAATCCTAATCTAAAGAAAATTTTCACATTTTCCTTTCTTGATGTCGTACGCTGCTCAAAAGAAATTGAACGTGTTTTTTGTGCTACATATAGTTGAGACGGCGTTGTTGTAAAAAATTATAATTTCTCCACTAAAGATAATTCTTTTGAAGCAGACATTTTGACATTTTGTGTGCGTTATAGGAAGAGATTGGATTGGAGGAGTGAAAATAAAGGTAGTGATAAATTGCTGTCAAAATTTCTTTACCACTTTCAAAATTACTTCGTCAAAATACATCCAAATTACTTTCAAATTACTTCCGCACGGCATACATGTTTTTTTAACGTAAAATTGGCTATATTTTTCAATGTAGTCTCATTTGAGTTTTATGTTTTATGCATTTTTTTTTTCAACGTTTTTCTAATTTTATTACACCTCCTTTAAAATACGATTTATTATGAAATGAACTCCTCAAAATAGGTGTTTCATTCACTTATTACTTCATCATTTGATTCATATCTCTTTCAAATAGGAAAAAATCAGGAGTTGCTAGATCCACTGAATATTGTGGATAGGGAAAAACCTAAAGCAGTGGCTTTGAATTTTGCTTATTTTGCTATGATTGGTTTACGAATGCGGCATCCATGTTGTTAACAGCTTTTTCATATTATGAAATTCTTCGTGTATGATACTGTATACATAACATGTTCATATGAAATGTTAACAGTGCCAGCGTTTTCACGTAACCCAATACGACGATTATTCATAATTATTTTATAGATATTTTTCGATCATTTCGAGTGTTTTTATTACCTCTTTTAGCTTTCCTGAACGTTGAACATCATTTTCACTTGTTCGACTATACGTATTTATTTTATTTACCCAATTAAGTTTAAGTATAAAAATATGGTTGCATAACTGAAGATGTATGTTTGTCTAACACCTTCATATTTACATACTATGTAATGTACATAAATACATTATACAATTTTTTCAAAAATAAAAAATAAAAAAACATATACAAATTACATAATTAACCATGATCTATATTCCACTTGCTAAAGTCGAGTTGGGTGTTCTGCATTCCACTTCCACTCATTTTTAGTGAATTTAATTCCCTTAAATGGAGTGTAAGTGGGAAAATATTAATTTATATAGAAATCAAGTATGATTTGAATTTTTTGTGTTTTTTTTTTTTTTGTTATACATATGTATATTTCATTTCAAATTTAACAATTTTAATATAAACTTTGACACTTTAAGAAAGAGGCTAACTAAAATAAAAATAAAAAAAATTTGACACTTTTTATATACAAATTATACGTCAGATGATTTCGAAATTAATTTTCGAACTCTATAGTTCCACACGGAATGCAGAATACCAATTTTCATTCCGCATGGAATTGAATTCGTATTCGCCACTTTCATTTTTTGCGGAATCCAGAACATGAGTGAATGCACCTATAGGTATCTATAATGTTAAATGCATTAATTAAATTTTACTTTTGTTTTATTTATCTTTTTTTTTTTCTTAAATCGTACATCATATTATATAACATATACTTTTTCTATTTATATTAAAAATTTAATTTTTTTTTTTTTTTTGTACACACTCATACTTACATACATATAAATCCAAATATGTACGTACATACATATATTTATAATTCCGGATAAAAAAAAAATAAAATCTTTGTTCATATATGTAGTTACATACACATACTCATTTATTATAATTACACATAAATATGCACAGATATGCATACATATATGTATGTCATATATATGTATATGTATGTAATCGCATATATGATATTTTATTACATATATACATTTATACATTGTACATAATTTATATACATATGTAGGTACATATTATGTAATGTTCACGAATTATGTGATAATATATCGCATTATATATGTATGTATGTACATACAGTGTGTTTGACAAGAGCGTCCGCCTTATAAATTTAATAAGAAGTAAAAAACTAAAAAAAACTTTTTTTTAAAACAAAATTTATTTCAATATCTATCGCGCAATACATTTAATAGCATATAAAATCACCATCATTGTCAATAATACTTTGACATCTTTTGTCCATACTTAAAACTAAATTTTCTGCATAGTCTGTTGTTAAATTTTTCCATATTTTCCTAATTCTTGATTTTAATTCCTTCGCACTTTTTATATCTTTTCCTCTTAACCTGGCTTTCATTAAGCCCCATACGTTTTCAATTGGATTGGCATCAGGACTTTGTAAGGGCCATTCCATCACATTGATATTATTTTTCTCCTTCCAGGTGCGACAAAGATCACTTCTGTGTTTTGGGTCGTTATCTTCTTGTAATTGCCATGATCGATTTTCTCTGCCAAACCAGGATTCAGTTGACTTCAATAAACCCTTTTTATAAATATCCAACATTTTAGGTGCATTCAAATTTACAGTAAAAATTATCAAATGACCGAATCCACGAATATTGAAGCATCCCCAAACATGCACTTTAATCGGGTGCTTCACCGTCCTCACGACAACTCTTTCACCTTTCGCTGACCATGCACGTTTAGAACTTTGAAACGCCCAAAAGGATGATTCATCGGAGAATACGACATTGTTCCAATCACGACCCAAATTTTCTGTAGCCCAGTCAAGTCGTTTTTGCATATGGATCGTTTGCTGAGTAGAGGTTTGCTGAGGGTGGTCCTAATCTTTATATTATTTTCATCCAATCGTTGTCGAATTGTGAAAACGGATATGTTAATACCCTTTTCAGCCAATTTCTCGTTTGCTTTTCGTAATGTCATGAGAGGATCTTTCTTAAATAACTCCAGTATAGTTTTGTCCTGTTTTTTTGATGTGGCTTTCGTTTTACCCCTTCCAGAAAAATCGTCCACGTTTTTATGCTCCGTATAACGTTTACACCACTTTCTCACAAATGACTCATCCTTTTTAATATATTTTGCTGTCTTTTTAGCACTCCACTGAGGTCCTTTCGGATGCTGACATAAGAAAACTGCTTCGAATCGTTTTAAGTATTTTGCACTCATTTCAGAAACTTGTTATCACCACGAAAACTGAATAACTAATGAGGCTAATTTTTATAACGCGCTTTACTACAAGGTATTCTACTTAATCCTGTACCTACGTTTTTTCAGGTAATTCCTTTTTCGTTGAAAGGTAGAGCGGACGATCTTGTCAAACAGACTGTATATGTATAAATAAATAAAATATAATATGTTCAAGAGATTAAAAAAGGAAGCGTTTATAAAATTTCGTTTTTTTATTTTCCTTTTATTGCTGTAAATATATGTACATACGTATGTATACGTATATATACATATATGAATTATTATTATCATTTTTATTTTATATTTTTATTTTGAATGATATAATATGATTTAAGCAATTTATTATTTTCGTCCTTTGATGATTTCATGTAATAATTATATGAGTGTATAAACAATAAAGAAAAAACGAGAAGAAAAAAAAATGAAAAAAAAAAACGATAAACAAAATTAAATTTGATATTACTACGTATGATATGATATATAAAAGGTGTATTATTCGTAAATCAAATACATACATATGTATATCTATACGTACACAGATTTAGATACACAGAGAAAATAAGAATTAATTTTTTACCTTGTACATACATACATACATATATACGTATGTTGTATGTATGTATATGTAAAAGTATGCGTACATTATTTATAATGTATGTACCTACATATAAGATATAGCTAATACCCAAACAGTATTTATTCTGCTTCTTTATTTTTTGGATTTTGATTATTAAAATTCTCTCATCATATTTTCTTTTTTTTTTTTTTTTTTTTTTTGTTTAAATGCATAAAGGTATGTATGTAATGTATTTTTAATATAATTATATACGTATTAGTAGTCTAAAAGGCATATTGAAAGGAATATTATTTACATGATTTACATGGTATTTAGTATACGATTAGGCAATATATATTTTTTTATATTTGTTTTGTGTAGCCAGTCATGGATTTATAGTAAGGCACACAAGGCACAGGCCTAGGGCATCACCGAGAAGGGGGCACCAACCATTGTAAAAAAATAATTCAAAATGAAAAAAAAAAAAATAAAATATATTATTTCGCAATTTTTTTCTCATATTTTTTATTGTATCATTTATAACTATCTAAATTGATATAGTCAAAAGAAAATAGTACTCCGGATTTTGTATGAGATGCTTAAAATTATAACTAAAAAAGTTAAAATGTCATTAATGTTAATTACAAAAACAAAATGATATTTTTTCAAAAAAAATAAAAAAAATGTACAGACAAAATTCATATTGTCCACAGTACAGTTCACAAAAAACAACAAAATATCAGTTAAAATATATGTACGAGTATATGCATTGGCATAGGGATAACAGTTTTTGTACATAAACCTATTGATAAAAAACTCTTGAAATAAACCAAATAATTCCAAGAAAAAAAAATTAAAAATCATCTATATGTACAGTTATTATATTTTAGGTTCTGATTTTATGATTGCAGGTGTTCATAATCAAGAACCTATATAACCGTTGCCGAAAATTTGCCGACTAGATAAAAAAAATTTAGCTGATTAAATTTGTATAAATCATTATCCGATCAGTTAGAAAATATGCGTGAAAGTTTTGAAAATATTGAAAATCGCTCCAAAAAACTTCTACCTGATGTCAACTATACAATCACACGAAGACGTATAAGAAAGAAAATGAGTGACGATGGCAATGCTCCCGAAGTTCAACTAAGCCCAAAAGAAAATTTTCGAATAAACACTTTTTGTGTTATAATAGATCAATTGCAATTTCAAATGGACTTAAGAGGCAAGGTTTATCGTGAAATTTCAGAACAATTTGATTTTCTTTGTATTACAAGTGAAAAAGTCGATATTGTAACCAGTTCTCAATATTTAATTTCAAAGTACCCAGAAGATCTTAATTCCGAACTTGCTGATATAGTTCAGCAATTTCATCGCTACGTTTGGCATAAAAATGAAAATAATTATAAATTTCATAATCAAGCAAATTTATATAAAATAATATGGGAAGATAAATAATTAACATCAGCTTTTCCAAACGTAGAGATTGCATTACGTATATTTTTGAGTTTGATGGTTACAAATTGTACGGCAGAAAGATCATTTTCACAACTCAAGAGATTAAAAAATCCTTTTCGTACTATGATGAAGCAGGAAAGATTGGATGCATTATCACTTCTTTGCATCGAAAGTGATCTACTACGTGAAATCGATTTTAATGACATTATTAAAGATTTCGCTATTAAAAAGTCAAGAAAACAGTATTTTAGCCATTAAATATAAATTAAAAATTGTAATTATTTTATTTTAAATAAAAAAACAATATAAAATAAAAAACTAGGGCACCATTTTCTTTAAAAACCTAGAGCACCAAAATTTGAAACCCGGCGCTGTGTGTAGCAGTATAATAATAACAGAAATTTATTTAAATAATCTATAATAAATAAACATAAAAAAACATTAAACAATATCTAATGCTAAAAAAAGTTACATAGAGAACGAGAAAAAGAAAAGGAAGGTGGGATACCATTTTTTTTTGTGCTCCTCAAGCGTTTCTGACAGTTAAGCCCTAAATACATTCGATGCGGTCGTGAATTGTAAGAATCTTATAAAATCACAACTAATAGAAAATATACAGAATTCTTACAACTTGAAATACATGCGCTGCGCTGCGGTTATAAGAATTCAAAGCAAAGATTGTTTCGATTTGAAATGTTTTTTTTTATAAAATCTATGTTTATTTCTTTCACTTTCAGTGTTTAACGGTTTTGTCCAAACTTTTTTCTTTCGTCTTTTTTTTAGCAGAGCTATTCTTAATGTTAGTCCCAATGCCAATTCTACATTTTCATCCATAATTAAATTTGCTTGAAAAACAAAATTATAAAAATGTCTTCAATTAATTAAATGTTGTATTTATTAAAGATTTTCTTTATTGTATTTTTATCAACCAATCAATCTAATATTCATAAACTAAACAAAACTACAAATTTTCACACAACATACAACGCACTGTCAAACACAATATTTAATCAATCAGTATCACTGGCTGTCAAGTTAAGTTGTCTTACAACTCACGACCGCATTGAATATATTTCAACTCTCTTGAGATAGCTTAGAGCTTTTGCTTACTACTCACGACTGCAACGAATGTATTTAGGACTTTGTTATAGAATTATATTATATTTTACAGAAAAATGAATGCTTTTTGTTCAAAAAATTCTGTTAATTTTGACTTTAATAACGAAATCAATTACATAATATATACATACATGAATCATAAACGTGATATAATGATGGCATTTCATATTATCAGTAATTTTTCTTACATTTTTAATGAGTTTTATGCTAAATTTTGAAAACAGTTATTTATTTTTTTCATACATATGTACAACTTGACTTGCAGCGCCAGTTTTAGTCTCTTGAACGACCGATGCACTTTCACATACTATACTTCCATTCACACATAGCCACCCATATCTTACCTACATACACATCAATCATTAGCTGTGTTCGTTTCACGAGAGCGAAGTACTTCTGAGCAATTATTTTAGCAATGACTCAAACTATTCAAAGAAACATAAATAAATTTGACAAGTTAAGCAAAAGATAACCTTAAAATTATTTTACTTTAAATTTGAAAAATTTTGTAATAAAACACTCCATATGATATTTGTTTATACCAAGAAATCTAACTTAAACATTCAATTTCCATTTGTTGGATAATGTGAAACTAAAAAGACATCTGGTAGAAAAAAATAACGTAACTAAGTACTTACAAAGTATGAGTGAACTACTTTTGAAAAATTGTTTGAGCAGTTCACACATAAAAATTTAGTGAAGTATTAAACTTAAACCAAACTGATTTTTAATTACTTTGCTCATGTGAAAGGAACACAGCTAATATATGTTTTGCTTACAACTTCCAAATTAGTATGGTTTGCTGTTGGCATATTTGGTTCAGTTTGAACCAAATAAACTACTGGACTAATGTACAACATGAAGAATATGTATCGAATCAAGAGCTTATACTCATATGTTTTGCAAGCTGTAACGTACACATAACAATCTGAAATTCTTCTTTGTACTGGCTTATTAAAGTGTAGTACATAAATATACACAAGAAAAGGAGAACAAAAACCACTATTCGCGTATCTTTCTACTTCTCTTTTTCTACTTCTCAAATAATCAAGTGTTCATTTTTTAATGATCTTGTTTGTTATGATGAAAATATTTAGGTCATATGTATATAATTTGCTTATGGTGATTGAATACACTTTTGTGTCACACTATACACTACAATTATTTCGATAAAATCAAATCTAGTAAATGCAGTTCACAGACACACAATTGCTTGTTTTGTTTTGATTTGTGAATATGTTATAATTTTCTTTATAATTTGCGATAATTATTTATATGACTATTGGCAATATTGGAATTCTGGTCATATTTGAGATATCTCTCTCTCTCTCTCTTTCTCTCTCGATTTGCTTGCTTTTCTTTTACCATATATGTAACATTTAAAATTATCCTAAACAATTTCTTTGAAATATCAAAATTTCATACTGTATAAAGGAACATTCTCAATGTAACGCTAAGTGAAAGTGAAATTTTATGAAAAAGCACACTGTTCGCACAATGCAAAGCTAAGTTAATTTTGAAATTGGAAAATTTTACATTAAAATTTTGTTTAAATTGACATTTGACATTCAAATTTTCAAATTTTCAACTAAATTTCTCCATTTTTAAGTGGGAATTTAAAGGACTTTTAGGGAAATTCTTGCATTTTTTGAAAGTTTCCATCTGTTGGTCAATTTCCTAACAACATTTTTGTAAAATTACTTTATAGCTTTTGTTAAGTGAAATTGAAATTAGAAATAGAACCTAATTTCACTTTACTTTAGCAATTTCAATTTCAATTAGAAAGTGACGCAGATATTTAATGTCGCGTAAGAAAATAAGGAACGAAAGACAGATAAATTCCAATTTCATCACTTAGCGTTGTATTGAAAATGTTCCATAAAGTTTGTGAATTTGTCTATTTATCTATTTATTAAAGTAAATAAATACGCGACATTGTTCGTTATATAAAAATTTATGCTCATAATATCTATATTGATTAAAAATAACAAATTTTCATTAAATATTACATACTTCATGATGTTGACCAAAGCCAAAAAATATAATTATTTAGGTATGTCCCTTTTTTTTAGTAAATTAATTTTGTAATTAATTGTATAATAATTTTGTTTAATTGACAAAAAAGGACTCTACATATACATTAATATTCTTCTATTTTAAATTATCTTTATTTACATTTAGCTCTAATTTTATTTTTCGGGTGTTTTGTTTTTTTTTTTTGTTTTGTTTTGTTTTGTTTTGCTTTTTAATAATTTCAATATTTTCTTTTGATTTAATTTTTTATTTTTAAATAAAACTTTAATGCGTTGTATATATGTACCTCTTGGGTATTATATGAAGATCATCATCTACATTAAATGGCGCTGCAGCCCAAATTTGAATCCTGGCCTCCTTTAGAAGTTGCCTTCTTCAGTCTGTCCAATTTTCGTTGCTCTGTTTCTACATTTCTTTCGTATATATATGTATAGTGTATTATCTCCGCATTGTTCTTAACTACATATGTCTACCTATACCCATCATTTTTCTTGGTATATTATGAAGCAAATTAAATATTATTTACAGGAATAGGATAATTACGTATACTGAAGTTTTATATTATAATAGTACACGCACATATACTTCTACATATTTCATACATATATCCTTATAATTTTAATTGATGTTGTACTTGTGTTTTTTGTAGTAATTTCAAAGTGAATCTGTTCTGGTAAGGAAAATTTTGAATTTTTTCCCTTAATTAAAAAAAAAAAAGTTATAATATTATGTAAATAACAATAATACGAACATAAAAAATCATGTTACATAATAATGTACAGTAGAATTCTGTTATCGTTATGCTCTACATTATTATGTATCTATATTACATGAAAATGAATGAAAAAAAAATCTGAAATTCAAATTATTCATTTTATAGAATTTTTTTTTTTTTTTTTTTAATAAATAATGATCATATTCAAAATTTAATATTCGCAATACGAAAAAAGATAAATATTTTTTTAATATACATACTTACAATTTATTTAATAAATGTACAATATGTTAGACAAAATTAAATAGGTAGATAATAATAAATTTAATAATCGTAATTTGTAAGTCCCTTTGTGTATATGGAAATAACGTTTTAGAGAATTTCATTTCGTAAATATCTTAATACATATTCCATATGTTAAATGAAAATATGTAATCACAATTGACTATGGGGATTATACGTACATATATGTATATGTATACTTGTATTGTATGTGTGATATAATATGTAATAAAATTAATCTATATGCCATAAACAAAATATACACATATATTTTTCATTCATATATCCACATATATGTGCATATTCAATACAGGGCCGCATCCACCATTGGAGCAAGTGGAACACTTATGTCGGTCACCTCAATTAAACTTTATGTAGACTTTTTTGACATTGAATTTGAAGTTTAGTTCCATTTTTGTTATATATTTTGTAAGATAATGACTTTTTTAAAGGAAGGCGCAAAAAAATTTAAATTGCTCCGGGCAATTTAAAAAATTTAAATCTTAGATGCGACCCTGGTTGTATGTTACTATTATAATAGGTTAGATTTTAGGTACATATGTATGTATATCAGTCCAAGTAGTATACTGTATTTGTATAATCGAGAAAAGATGGTGAACGTTAAGAAAATTTTATTATATTCATTGTTAAATGTTCAAAATTTATGCATCTTTATACTATATAATACTTGTATCTGTATATTCGTACGTATTTTGTGCAAAATACATAGGTAAATGAATATATACATACATAACATATATAAAAGTATTATATACTACTTTATGAGAAATAATTCTAATAAATTCATTGTGTGAATTTCATATTCATGCATATGTATAAGAATATTAATGTTTCACACTTGCAAATATATACATATGTAGATATACAGATACCTAAATATTAGCTAACAAATTTCTGCCACCTATACATACGAGCATAGCTAACCTATGAAAATCAACAATTGATGGAATAACTGTTTTGAGACTGTAATCACGTGAATTAAAATGGATTTGATAGTTGTTATCTAATCAAATTTAAGTGATGTTTTTTCTTTTTCTCTTGTGGCTTCACAATAAATGGAAGATCCTGGCTCTTTCCCTTTGCAGTATTGTGACCGTCACAAAAGTCTTATGTCTTACATAATATTATTCCACCTTCTTACTATCTTGGTCGACCCTACGACTTATGATTTCTTGTGAACAATTAACTATTACTTTGTGGTCGGCTCTATCCACTTCCATTCTCCAGATATGGCCTAGCCATCATGGTCCATATAATTTCATTGATCAAAACACTATTTCGATGTCTCTAAATAACTTTTGCAGCTCAGCATTGTTTCTGATTCTCCATCCATTTGTTTTTTTTTTTTTTAACAACTCCGAATATTCTTTTCAGTATTTTCCTTTCGAATACATATCTATATCCTAAATTCATCTCTGACTGAGCCAGAGCCAGAGAACAAAAATAAGTAAAAAAGAAAAACTGCTCTACAAATCGGTAAAAGAAAACTTTTATCACTAACGAGGCTAGTTAGTTATTGAATATGCATACTATATTCGTATGTACGAATATTATGTTGAATTATGTTTTGTAGGTTTCAAATAATAATATGACGTGTGTTTTATATGTTATATCTATACATATTCGTATATTCATAAATGAGTATTATATTCGTTATAACTTGAACGCATATATCAAAGTGTTATATGTATTCTAAAAAACATCAATTCCAGCCCAGGACAAGACAAAATATTTTCCCTTTTTTAACCATGAAAATCTATATTTTGTGAACAGGTACATATATACTTAATACGGAGTAATACATATGTATGTAATTTATATAAACATCTTAAGATACTGAAAATCTACCATATTGTGCGTATATTATAATTTAATACGATTAAGCACAAAATAGAAATATAAAAAAGAGGAAATAAAAAGAAAAGCTCGTTACAGTTAAATAAAGAACTGAATGAAATATTTATTTTACAGTAACTGAAGCAAGTACATATATAATGTATTTAATTCAAATAAAAAATATCATTTCTTTATACAATGGGTATCTGATATTAAAAGAAATAATGAAAATATCAAAATAATAAAAATTCTTATCCAGAAAAAAAATTATTATTATGATTATTGAGGTATGTTCTCAATGGAATGTTAAATGCTTAAGATTAGGATTCGAGATATCTGCTATCTTATGCACCAATTATTTCCGAAGTTACTTAACCGATTTCAATGAAATTTGGAACATAGATACTTTGATAGGAATTGTGGTGCTTAACGGAGCGTTTTTTTTTAAAAAATGTCCTTGTTTCCTTTTACAGGGTATCAAAGTTGTCAAAATTTCGATTTTTCGGCTTACAAATGCGCATCTCATACAGCAAACACTGATTAACAAATTTCTTTAAAATTTTGAATATAGGTATAGCCTGAAGGATATTGTGGTGCTTGAATATAGCACATTTTTGATTTTAGGTCCTGAAATTTAGTTATAGTTCTTAAAAAAGGAAGTAGTTTTTTTTTGAAAAATCGTTCAACTTTGACTTCTATTTTCATACATTAAATCTTCATATATCTATTTGATTTTGGTATCAAAATAAAATTTGGACCTCTCTGAAGTGTTTACAAAAAAAAAAAGTATGAAAATCTTTGCTATATTTCCATGTTTATTAACAAAATAAAATTATGTTTTTTTTTCATCAAAATATTCAAAAATCCATTTTTATTAGCACCTAAAAGGTATGCAAAGTCATTTTTTTAAAATTTTTTTCATGTAAAATCGTTATTGTTGTTTTCAAAATTTTTCAAAGTCGAAACCTACTCTTAGCATTTCATTGAAAACTTACTCTTATTAATTTAAAACTATATTATAATATATGAAACACTTATACAGTACACATAATGTACATACAGTGAGCGCAATTTGAATAGACGCACTTCAATATTTTTGTTTTTTATTTGTATTAGACGTTTTTTTTTTGACATAATTTCATGATATCTCGTGAAATAATAATAAATGTATTTGAATTGATTTCTAACTAGATTGTTGTATTTACTATTCGAAAAAAATTGAGGAAGTAATTAAATTAGTTAGTAAAATTTAGTAAATGGAACATTTATCTCTAGGAAAACGAGTACAAATTATTTTTTATACCGTATACCCACATTTTTTTTTTTTTTACAAAAATATGACTGCGTCTATCCAAATTTCGCTCGCTGTACGTAATGCATGCATATTCGTATTAATGATAATATGTAATATAATTGCATTGAATACAACATGATACAATATTCAAATAATAGAAGTAAGAAAATATATTTTCGTTTTATCTAACTAATAATCTAACTCTTATAATCACTAAAAGTCTCGTATTCACCAATCAAGATTAATCGTCGGATATATTTTAGCCGGATACAATTTTAGCTTATTCATCAACCTAGATAAAATTTCTTTTCGAACTTCGTTTTCGCGTCGAACATGTGTGTCAAACAAGTCAGTTGATTCTATTTTTATATTACAAAATGAAAAAGAGTTTCTGTGATGTGATAATTATATGCAAAGATGATATATACAGTGTAACCACATTACCTTTGTTTCTGCTGTTGCTGTTATTAACATGGTTATGTTCGAACGATATTTATAATATCACTCCGAGGTTGTCTTAATAATATCCGAGAAGTGTTTTATCCAAGTTGATGAATACACTTTATCTCAGATAAAAGATAATCTTGGTTGTTGAATTCGACCATAAATGTTAAAATCTATCAAAATATGTGTGTAAATGCATTTAAAAAAATAATAAAAATTAATTACAAAAACAAGAAAAACTTTTTATTCTTTTAAGAAAAATTTTTAATTAAAATTTTTTAATTAACATTATTTACAGTTTCAGTTTCAGTTTTGTTTTTTTTTTTTTTTCAAATTCCATTTGAATTTATTTTTTAATTATTTGATTATAAAGTTCTAAGTAGTTATATAGTTATCATAACGTAATATAGGAATGAGTACAGATGTAACAGTGTATGTATGTATACCTGTTAAATGTATGTATATTACATATGTAAGATTGTATGAGAAAGGATGAAATTAATATAATATTCTTTCTATATTTATTATTTTCCTTTAAATTAAGTACTTAGATTTTATTTACACAATCACATAATAGCAATTAATTAAATAATAATATTAATATTATTGTTCTTTCATACTCGTAATTTTCCAAAGAGCTTAAGACACTAACAACGAAAGTAAAAAAAAAAATACAACTAAACGATAATATAAAGAATTAATAAAAAGGTTACAAGGTGTATACAGTTGTATGTATGTATAAGCAATGGTATAAGTATATGAATTAAATGTACATATATATATACATATATACATGCATACATGCAACACATATACATTTATTATTATCTTTACTGTATTATTTATTGTTAAAAAGAATCAAATACAAAAAACTTTCTTATTATAGTTTATTATATGGTCGGTTATACCAACATATTTTTAATTCTTTAATCCATATGTTTTTTTTTATTCTTTTTGTATTAATTTGACATGAAACAAGCATACAAGATACAAGTATATCTTCTATCTTGTATATCTTATCTGCTTGTATTCTGTCAATAATTTGTTATGAAGCAAAAAAAAAAAAAAAAAAAAAAAAACAAAACAGAAAAAATATTAAATACAAAATTCATCGGAAAATACTCGTATATCCAATTGAATGTTTCGTTATTATAACTGGTTGTTAGACTGTATTAGAAGAAGAAGAAGAAGAAGAAGAAGAAGAATATAAATAGCAAGAAATGTTTTTACCAAAATTGAAAAATATTTTATGCAGAAGAGAAATTAATATTGGTATTATATACTTACGTATAGTCAGATGGTACATTATTTGATCTACCTTACTGTACGTTGCAGAATGCTGGACTCTAAATAGAACTGAAATTTCCAAAATAGATTCGTTTGAAATGTGGATTTATAAAAGAATTTTAAAAGCGAAATGGTCAGATAAAATCAGCAACGAAAGAGTACTCAACAGATTAGGCAATAATAAAGAGTTACTGACGATAATAAAGGAAAGAAAACTGAGATACTATTTAGATCATATTTTCCGCAATCACAAATATATTATTCTACAAGATATCCTTCAAGCTGTAATAGTGGACAAAGGAAGTAGAGGGAGAAAGACGATCACATGGATTGAAAATTTGACTGATGTAAATGCTCGACAGTGCAACTATTCAGACTAGCAAAGAATAAGAAAGATAAATAAAGATGCTGATATCCAACCTTCGAAAAGAAAAGGAACTTTACGCCATCTAGCTTCAAAAATAGAGTCTATAGAAATTTTCGGTAATATACAATCATTAAATACTGCAATTAATCCCGTGATACCAATATTTGTACGTTGGATAGAATCAGCCTGTATAATTTATATGAACATATAAACTATATAAATAGATTATATATACAGTATAATCTATATAAACAGAATATAGATTATAAACAGTAACTTCTATGTAAATGCAATAGTATGCTACAACAAAAACTATAGAACTATATAAGATGTTCTAAGTTGATAAAATCTGAAAAAAGGAGCTTTTAAACAATTGAGCATGAATCTCGTAATAATCGGCTGCCTTTTCCGATTTAAGATATTTGATTTGTTCTGTTAATTCCGTGATATTTGGTTGTCTTGTATTTGCGCTTGTGTATAAAATTCGGATAATGTTTGAGTTGAGAAATATTTATAAGATAATTGTTGTTATTACGATGTTACGAGCTTCGCTGCTATCTGAGAAGTGTCATTACTATAGAGGGAGTCTCCAACGATAATATAAATAGCAGAATGAAAAAAGCGATAAATGTATTTGGAGCTCTAAATAAATTATGATCCGCAAAAGCAGTAACAAGAATCACAAAATTACATAGATATTTAACGCTTGCTTCAAATCGTTGCTGCTATAGAACTGAGAAACTTGATGCATGAAAAAAGCTAGTTATTCGAAGATACAAGGGTTCGTCAACACATGTCTTTGAAGAATATGCAGATCTTATTGGGACTTACTATCAATTATTGAGACTCTGTAAGATGAGCACAATGAGGCAGGGAATACTAGAAAGCAAGTGGAATGGATCAGACATACGGTCAGAAAGGTAGACAACAGTACTTATATAGTATGGTAAAATCCACAAGGTCATAGATTGGAAGGCCCAGGAAAACATGGGGACTTACTAAAGACGATAAATTCAAGGCAGTGAAAAAATTTTGGAATGACATTCAGAAGAAGCTGGCACCCAGTAGATTGAGGTGGAGAGTATTTGACGAGATCCAACATTTTTATGAAGATTATATAGTATTAATATACACGAAGTGTCATTCATAACATAAAATTTAAATACAAAATCTTTGTTCGATAATGAGTATAATTATTGTAAAAATCGTAATATTATACTTCTGATATATATTTGACATAGTAATCGAGTTGAGGACAAAACTTGGTTTATAAATTTCCTACCACAATATTTTTTAATTACAAATTTCCGGTATTTGTAAAAGACTTTAAGCGAATTTTAAATAAAAAATTTATTCGGTTACATTTTGAAGGCTCATTTCTGCAGAATCACTCATTACAAGATTACATCATCGCTACCCGGTGATTTACACCATATTTTCCATTGTACATATAATCAAAAACAAACTATGTATTATGAATTAGAATACATCCACATACTGCATAAGACATGAGTGTGTATTTGAAATCCACAATAAAATTGACTAAATTTAATACATAAATTAAAAAAAAAACTCAAAATAAAATGACAAATTTAATTTTTCTGCATTTGTGACATTTACATGGAGATAGAACTGACACACTTACATACCCGTATACATATTTATTTTACAGTATTTATGAATTTTTTATGATTTTTATATTCATATGTTACGAGAAAAAATTTATCTAATTTACATCAAATTAAAAAAAAAATAAAAAAGTTTTCATTTGTTATTATTTATTTTTATAATTTTTTTGTATATCTACTAATATGTGCCTCTAGAAATACTAAAAACACAAAAAAACAAAATAAATGTTGTGTTGTTTTTCTCTCCTTCTTCTTTTCTTCAGTATAAAGCTTTTCACGAAATACACAATTATAACATAAAAAAAATATATTATTTCAACAAAGTACAAAATATTTGGGATTATTTGAAACTTTTTATTTGTTCATATAATATACATTTTAAACATTAGTCAGGATAAGAGAGATTTAAAAAAAAAAGCAAAAAAAAAAAATTGTCAAATATGCTTATTTATTTTTCTTTTCGATTTCAATATATTATTCATGTATTTTTGTTGTCATATTGTTGTTTATATTTTGCACATCATTTAAATATACATACCATAAGTTATATACGTAACATAACAATAAAAATGCTGTAAGTTATTGTTATATAAATAAATACATATTAAAGGATAATATAAAAGAGCTAAATAATTGAAAGATAATAAAAACAAAAACAAAAACAATCTGCATTTTTTGTTTTTAGTACAATGATTATATTTTTAAAAAATATACAAACAGTAAATAAAAAAGTATAAGGCCGCATTTATACTGAATAGACAAAACGTTTATAAGACGTCTAATACACAAATATTTAAGTATTTAAAATATCATACACACTGTTCGAAGAAGTAGACAAAACGTTTGAAGCAAGCACAGAGTAGTCATACATTAGATTTGTCGTGTTTAAATGGAAGCATTCAAATAATTTAGACATAATGTTATGATTATAGCAAATTTTTGCTGACTGCTTTGATTGTTTTTAATACCTTAGACCTGACAATATAAGATAAGTACTTTAAGTATTAACACAATTCGAGTATAGATCATTTCAGTCTAATCTAATACTATTGACACATTGCAAAGATAAACCATGGTTATCTCAGTTTTCTGGTTTATCTGTGAGATAACCGACTTTCAAAACTCGGTTAAGTTAACCGAGTTTCTAGCACTCAGTTATCTTGTTAACCAAGTTCGAACTCAGTTATATCTTTGACGTTTGTGTTTTTTTATTTTTTTTTTATATTATATTTAAAAAAAAAACTGTCAAACCAAATCTCAGCTAACATGTTGACTAAATGAAAAAGAATTAGTGTTTGAATTTATCTGGACAGGTGTCGTATGAATACATAAACTAGTTCACCTCAATTTAAATGTGTCACCCTTACCAGGTTATCGATAAATCTATGGAGATAACCATGGTTTATCTCTGCAGTGTGTCAATAGTATAAGACACGTTTAACGCACTAAAAAACACAGTTTTAAATTGTTGCATCCATTCATTAGCTTAGACGTGTTTCAAACATATCTAGAACAGAAAATTACTTAAAATACGTTGTTATATTATATGAGACCGTTCATAGAACAAAATGTCTTATCTAACGTATGTTTCAGTCATGTATAATTTGCACTAAATACCATTTAATTATGTTTTCCCGTTATAACAAATGTAGCAAATATAAATGTTCAAACTGAAAATTTAACAAAAATATTTGTGAAAAATTCATCATTTTATCTTTAAAAATTTCCTTAATCGGGTATATGATTTTTTTTCTAAAAAAAAAAAAATACATATATAGATGTAATTTTAAGATATCTTTCAAATTAAAAAAAAAAAAAAAAAAAATGGTGTCAATATCTTTAGTCTTTCAAAATTTATTAACATTTTTTTTTTGTGGAGTTAAAAGATTGGAAAAATTGGAAAAAAATATGCCTGCCATTTAAACGACAAACCTCTTATGACATTTGTTATGTTTCAAGACTTTATTTTTGATTGAATGATTGTTCTATCTTTGAAATTGTGTGGTTTGATCCGGAAAAGATATATAATATTCTTAAAAATTCTAATTGACTACTAACACAATATACATTCGATCATTTATATATGTATGTACATATGTTCAACTAATAAATTTATGGATGGTATACATATGTCCTCAATATTACAAATTATCATGTACTCGTATGTACACTCGTTATTGTCTAATGCTGGTATGATACTTACTTTTTTTACGGCTAAATCTGAAGCTAAATCTAAAATCTTTAGCATTGTGTAAGTGAAAAAAAAAATCACTCCATAATTTTTTGTTAGAGTGAGAGAGTAAAATATAAGTTGGGTTTTTAGCTGAAGTACACGAAAAGTTCAGCTTAAGTGCATGAAATTAAGACGATATCAGCTGATTATCAGCTTAAACGGAGGAAAAAGAATAGGAAAGACATTCTTATTCGTGCGCTTAAGCTGATAACAGCTGATATCGTCTTAATTTTTTACAAGTCATATTTAAAATCATATTTTCTTACTTTGGATAAAAATTTGGAAATGTTGGCTGTTTTATCAGCAAATCAGTGTTTATTTGTTGCTTATAAACATTTAATAAAAAAATAAACCTAAAAAATTATATTCTGTCAAAGGCTCTTACGACGTGAAATTTAATAATTAATATTTTTGTTTTTAAAATAAGACTTTTAAATCACACATTCAATCAATAATTCCGATTTAAATATAATTATTACAACTCTTATGTCAACGAGGTACACGAAAAATCAGTATATATGTACATCTCACTTCAACATACATAATCATCTCTTTCTTTAAACGCTTAATTTCGTGCGCTTAAGACGGAAAAATTTAGCTGGAAAAAAAGCAAGTATCATAACAGCATAAGGCAATGTATAAAACGTTTAAATATAAACTGAACATAATGCAAATAAAATATGTACATAAATACACTTAGGGTGGTATTCACCAACATAGATATATCCGTCGGATATATTTTAGCCGGATACAATTTCAGCTTATTCATCAACTTAGATAAAATTTGTTTTCGAACTTCGTTTTCGTGTCGAACATGTGTGTCAAACATGTCAGCTTATTGTATTTTTATATTACAAAATGAAAAAAAAGGTTCTGTGATGTGATAATTATATGCAAAGATGATAATACAGTGTAACTACATTATCTTTGTTTCTGCTGTTGCTGTTAATAACAAGGTTATGTTCGAACGATATTTATAATACCACTCCGAGGTTGTCTTAAAAATATCCGAGTAGTATTTTATCCAGGTTGATGAATACACTTTATCTCAGATAAAAGATAATATATGTTGTTGGTGAATACCAAGCCTTAATGTACATAAAATCTCATCTAGATTTTTGTGTAAGTTAAATACGAGTATATACTCGTATAATACCTACGTATTTACGAAATCTTATACAAGATATTACAAAAGAAAACAAATAAGTATTTATAAATATTATTGAATATTTTTGTATACGAGTATATCTACATAAGTATTATGTTGAGGGTAATTTTATATATTTTCTTGTTAAAAAAGCATATTTTACGCAGCCTTTTTAAAGTAGGTATATATGTATTTTTCTTGATAAGGGTTATAGATTTTATTTGATATTAAGTAGATCGAAAATCAAGTAGGTATATTATGTAATTGATGCTTTTCTCTGACCCAACAAAAAAAAAAGTTTTATTCTATTTTTGTTTTTCTATTGTTGATTTTTGAGAACTTCTATAAATATTTTTTTTACTTAATATACAAAATTTTATATGTATGTACATACATATATAAAAAATATTTTATCTCTCTATACATCAACAATAATAATGAGACATAACGACATCGAAATATAAAGAAATAAATTTAATATGTTTAAAAGAAATCAAACAATATACATATTTTTTATTTTTTTCAAAAACGATAAAAAAAAGAAAGAATTTTTTCCTTCTAATATTTTTTTAAATAAGTATTTCACTTTATTAATGCAAAAAAAAAATGATGAAATTCAACCCGACATTAAAAGGATTTATTTCAGTCTTGAATTTATGCTTTATTAGTGTTGTCATTATACATACTGAATATTCGGCGAAATTATACAAGTTTTGTTGATAATATATTAAGAGTATAGGTTTCGACTTTGAAAAAATCTGCTCTTCAATCCTCTTTCTCACGTTGTTGACGTCACGCTCATGAATATGCGTCATGCCCATGACTGTGTAAATGGGGTATTTGATTGGATTCATGTCACTTTTTTTTAGTTTATTATAATTCTTCAATTTTGAAGTTTCGTAGTTTCTTTTTACATGAACGATGATTTCTCTGATTTCTTCGTAGTATAGTAGTTTATTTTTTTTTCAGTTGTCATTTTACAGTTATATAATGTGAGAATTATTGTCACAAAATTACAAAAAGATAGAAGTTATAGAAACTGCAAAGCATTTTGCATTCATAGTTTGTAAATGTATGGAAACTGTCGACGAAAAATGAAAAACTGCCCTGCCGTAAAATGGGGTGAGTTTGGCTAGAAATAATTTTATTTTGTGGCTTTGTGTCTGTAATTTTTTTTTATACTTATTCGAATAGGATATAGGTTTTTGATTGTATATCGTTCGGTTGACGTTTTTTTTTTACATAATTTACTGAAAATATATACAATTTTAGTGCGGTCCTGTTGCTTACAGACAGTTTTGTTTGCTTGGGCCAAAGTAACCGTAGGGTTGGGGTGACTTTGTATTATTATGAGTTTTCACCATATCACTCTAAATTCTAATAAATCACTCTAAATCACTCTATCATTCTAAATCAAGACCCTAAATAGACGTGACGGGACGAAAGAAATTAAACGAACGTAAATAGTCGTTTCGTCAGTTTGACAATTTGCCCTAAATAGAAGCGATTCGAAACGAGTAAAATTGTGTATGAGTATTGAGTAGAAACGGAGTAGAAATGTGTATGAAACGAGTAGAAACGATAAAATTAATGTACGACCAGTACGGCACTATCTGTTTCGTCTCGTTTCGTCTATTTGACATTTAAACTTATCAAAATTAAACGAACATAAGAATACGACCATATAGGCTAGTTCTACGTACGAGTACCACAGTACTATCGTATGTATCGTTTCGTTTCGTCTCGTCACATCTATTTAGGTTATAGCTTAACACTTTAAGGGTGGTATTCATAGAACGGTAGTAGATTATTACTGTATAGTAAATGTATTCATAGTAGTAGTTTAATCTTGGATTAATGAAGCTGCTACCAGTGAATAGTAGTAGTAAAGTTAATCGCCGAAACATCAATAAAATTATTTCGAATCTGAATACACACAGCAGAAATAGGTTAATTATTTTTGGTTTACACATGTTTATTTTAATTTATAGATACAATTGACAGATGGCACATTCTTTTGAAACATCGAAAATATTCGATATTGGTTTGTGTACAGAATTTACTATACCATTTCATTAATACAGAAATACGAACAATGATTAAAGTGGTAGTAAAGATATTACCGACTTACTACTGCTTTATGAATACCACCCTTAATGTACAGTGCACTCTGTTACCTTCTTCAAACTGATGCGCTTGGTTTTGCCTTCCCATGATTTTTTTCTTAAACAAAACTAAGAAGAAACTTTTTTTTTAAATTAAATTTTAAACTATCGCAATGAATTTTAACTTTAGACTGAAAATCGTTCTTGGCGATATTAAAGGAGCACCATTACGTATATCAAACAGGCTTTGACATGTATAACAGTACAAAAAAGTACAACGAACATACTAATAAAAGCAAAAAACTTGAAAATTTGCAATAGACTACAGCATAGCTATATATTTTAAATACAATATTTTTCTTGTGTTGGGCCAAAGACACCTGCAAAGGGCTAATCAAATCCCATTTTACGGTACTACGAAAATTACGAAGTTTATGGCAAATATTGAAAATGTGAAATAAATGCATTTTTTTTTCGTTTTTTTAAATTTCACAAAAAATTTATTTTTCACGCATATGTAACTTACAAGTTATATAACATTTTTTTTTCCCTTTTTTTTTATTTTTAGATATTTTCATCGTTTAAAAATTTTGATTGAAATAAAAATAATGAGAATAAATTACCAACGGAAGCATCACACATCTACTTTCTATTCATCATCAAACTGAAAATCATAGAAATTTTATAATTTAAAAATGGTAAATACATACATACACATTATTGAATAATAAACAAAATAAACAACTAGTAAATACCTATAATTCGAAAAATTAAAAATCTATCAATTTAATTTAAACAGTATTACATATATGCACTTTACTGAATAAAATAAAACATGAAAAATTTAAAAATCATAAAATTAATTAAACAAATTTATAATTTTCCTACAAAAAAAAAAAAAAAAAAAAAAAATTAGTTTTAATTTACAGTAACTCACATAATTAAATGAACATGCACATAACAAAAATATTTCACTGTAATGTAAAATGTAAAAAAAATTTAAAATATTTTAAATTTAAATCTAAACTTTATTTTATTTTTTTTTTTCTTCCTTTTTTTTTCTGTTTCTCATTTTACACAATATACTCGTACATATACGGATTATTATGTTTAGCCGCAAAACAAGGACAGTATGCATATACAAAAATATACGACTGTAACATTTATTTACCTTCAATAAAACATAATAAATTGTATGTAGGTATATATACCATGCATACATAATACTAAAATAATTATAGGATCGATTTGATTTTACAGACTTTTAAAGGCCTTGATCTCTTCATTAATTATTTACACATATATTTATATACTTACGTAGATAGATAGTTATAAAATATATGTACATATATATGCTGTTGGTATATACACGAACACAAAATACATATTTATTATGCACATACTGGTACGTACATATATATCTGTGTTTTGTAAATAAATTTTATTTATAAATTTGTAAAATGCTGATGATAATATACAATGGAAAATAAGGAAAAATATAATACCTACATATATAAAAATTGCAATTATACATATATTAAATGAAAATATATTTAAGATAATTTTGAAATTTTTAAAAACTGCAAAGACAAGTAATTAATAATAATCGCGGCAATTAAATATTTACGCAGAGATATACAAAGATATACTATATTTGTCGCTTTTTATTAAGGGGGATATATGAAAACCAGGGCACTCAGACAAACGCTGTCCATTGTACTCGAAGCCCCCCCGTCTAGTCAAACTTCTTCGTCGCTCTTAGATAACGAAGGAAAAGATACATAATTACAATATATACAGTATTATATTAGTATTATTATCATAAAGAAATAAATATACGATAAATGTATAGTAAACCAAAGGATATAGCAAGAAAAATTTACAATTAATTTTACAAATCATAATAATAGTAATAAAAGGAATAATATGTATAAGAAAAAATAATAAACACACAAAAATAAAAATAAATTGCATACAAATAGGATGAAATTAAAAGAAAAAAAAAATTTTATTTTTATTGTATTTATTTTAAAACAGCAAATAAATAATAATAATAATAAAAATAAAAACAAAATTAAACAAGAAATCTTAAATTAAAACAAACAAAAAATGGGCTGTACACCAAGTATTCTAACTGATGATAATAAAAGTGGAAATATATTTTTTTGCTTCAATGTACGCAGAGATCGTTTTAGTCAATCGAATGGAAATGAAATAATAACTGAAGATACAAATATAAATTTATGTAATCAGTCATTATTGAATCCGTTACAAATAAAAAATGAAACAGATTACGACAAGGTAAGTAAAAAATTTTTCTAAATAGCAAAAAAAAAAAAATAAAAATAATTTATGTATACCTATACAGTGCCGTGAAAAAATTTTTGAAACAAACATAATTTCTCTCAAAAATCAATTAATATACAGACACTATACTTATTTCTCTTTAATTATCTCTTTTTACCTTACTGAAAATATTTTTCATAATGTTTGATAACAAAATAATCATAAGAAAAAAACTGAATAATTTAAAATAATATTAAAAATAAAACGATAAAAACTATAAAACATTCTTCTTTGAAACATTTCATACAATTTTAATAAAATATTATAATAACAAAATCGCCTAAAATGATACAAGATCCTGGCTTTAAAAAAAAATTAATTATGCAAAAAATAAGGTGATTTGATAATAACGAAATGCACTCATCAACAATGATGAAAAACGGACACATATAAAATAAAATACATGTGACTGCTTGTCTCGAATAGCACGTAGAATATTATCGTTGAGTGATACAAATAGAAAGAAACGTTTTAATAGTTTAAGGACCGAAGAATTGCTTTTGGACTAGAGGATATTTAATCCAGAAGTGATAGTAAGCAAGAAAATAATTGGAAAACAGTTAGTATGTAGTCAAATTGAAAAATTTTAGTTATACCGTCAGATATGATGGAAATCATGCAATGATATGAGGTGCAATTAAATATAATGTATAGTACTATAGTTATTTGGAATTTGTCCAATTATTTTCTGATTGTTATTGTGTGTACTTCTTTATTATCAAATCCCTTTTATTTTTTACATGATTTCTTTTGATATAAACCCAGGATATTGCTTCATTTTAGTTGCTTTTGTTATTAAATTATTTTATTAAAATTGTATGAAAGTTCCAAAACATATTCACAGCTTTTGAAGAAAGTATATTCATAGTTTTTATCGTTTAATTTTCTTAATTGTTATAAATTTATTAATTTTTTTTCTGGATCTTGTTAGTAAACATTATGAAGAATATTTTTTTGTATAATAAAATAAAAATTTAACGAAAAATAAGTGTCCATATTATACATTTTTCAGAGAAATTATGTTTGTTCCAAAATTTTTTGCACAGCACTGTATATAGTAAGTACCTACTTGTATAAGATGAAAAAAAAAATTATGTATGAGAGTACTACCATAAAATAATACAGACGAATATGTGTAGAATATATAAAATAAAAAATCCAGTATATACATACATATACATTTATGTACATATATTTATGTAAATATGTGTGTGTGCAGAGTACTGTAATTTACTGTAATAGTCAGAATCAAAATGAAAAATTTTCAATATTCTATTCTATACCTTTTCATATGATTATCTAGTTATTAAATTGGATTCGAATCAATTGAATTTAAGAATTATTCAATTTAATTCCAATATTATATAAAGTTTTTCTTGCCTTCATCTACTCCACTACATTCATGTACTTAACTTATATGTATGTTTGATGTTCATTCGTATACCAGTATGCAATTTTTTCTTCTTGTTTCTTTTTCACATTTTGATTTTTTTCTTGTTTTTACTTTTTATTTCTTTGACTTTAGTTTTTGATTTTGATTTTTATTCTCATTTCGAATTTAATTCAATTTAATTTTGGTTCGGCTTGATTATTACTTTACTTCGAATATAATTTAATAAATTTTTAAAAATTTTCCATGAAAAAATTGTAATGGCAAAAAATTTTATCGACCGACCGTATTTTCGACGCCAGAGGGTGTTGAAAATTTTTGAATTTTGTTCAAGACCTTTCAACACACAAAATCATTTGTAACTTTTTTTACACCTTATATACATATCATCATTTCAGTTTAAGCACATTTTTTTATCCTTTTTGCACATCTGTAACCCTTAATAACTCGATGTGCAAGTTTCATCATCATCATCATCATGTTGGCATTATGGTTCCATGAAGAACCATCGCCTCTTGCAGAAACCGCCGCCACTCAGCTCTATCGCTCGCTGTCTGCTTCCAATTCTTCACCTTTAGTCTTCGTAGGTCGTCTGTCACATCATCCCACCAACGTTTCCTTGGTCTCCCGATAGGTCTACTTTCCCAGACCTTTCTTTGTATTCATTCTTACCAGGTGGCTCAGCCATCTTTTAATCTATTTATTTTAATGAAACGTGTTATGCTGGCTTCCTTATACATCTGCATTATTTCATCATTCCAGCTGATGCTCCAACCATCATTATCTCTAACGGGACCAAAAATTCTACGGAGAACCTTTTTCTCAAAACGTTCTAAAAGTTCCATCTCTTTGGTGTTTAGTGTCCACGTTTCTGATGAGTATGTTGCCAGAGGTCTAATCACTTCGAAGTTATATTGCATAATCTTTAAGGTCTGTGATACCGTTCTCTTGCGACCAATTTCCATATATTTTGTTTTTTCCTCGTTTACATGTAGGCCGAAAACTGCAACTGCTTCTCTCTCAATTCGGCTAAATACTTCCTTAACATCCGATTCCTTGCGGGCCAGAATCGCAACGTCGTTAGCGTAAGCTAACACCTGATATGATTTGTGGAACAGTGTTCCAGAGTGAATCACTTCGGCTTTTTTAAGAATTGATTCAAGGTCAACATTAAACAAGACCAGTGAAAAGGCATCCCCTTGTCTGAGTCCTTTGTTAATGTCGAAAGATCGTGCAAGTTTCAGATATGCAAATTTTTGACAATTTTTGCACATCATTGATACTTTAATAACTGGATAAAGGATCATATTATCGACTTTCAGAAATCAGTATATTTTTCGTAGTTGCAATAATATTTTCCCATTAACCCAATTTTCACTCGGTTTTTTTTGAAAAAAAAGTTTACCATAATATTTTGATGTTAGAGTTTTTTTGTCTGCTATGTTATATGTTATTCTTCTTCTTCCATTTCCTTGACCAAGTAATTACTTTGGGTCGTCTCTTCTAGCTCTATGTCACGACGACTCCCAATCCTGTGTTTTCATCTCACTTAAAGCTAATGTTTTCCAGACCTTTTGGATTCTCACCTACCATGTCGCCTGCAGTCGCCCTGAATGCTTTCTACTATATGTTCCATTCTCAAAACTCTCCTAAGCGCTAAGCATATGATTCTTTTCTCTTCTCATGATGTGTCCAACCAAACCATATCTAAGTTTTCTTTCTCACATTTTTTCTTTAATCGGAGCGGAACTACTTTACAACTTCCAAGGATTCTTCCATTTTTTATTTTGTTCTTTCGGGTCACTCCTACCGCCCCGCCCACCTTAACATTTTATCTCTGTAACATTCATCTTTTTTTTCTTGATTTTTATTTATGGCCCAGCATTCTGATCCATAAAGCTGCTCAGGTCTTATATGGTCGCTTTGTAAATTTTGCCGCTAACAGCTATTTTTTTTGCATGTTATGTTATGAGCTAAAAAATTAGATAAATTTGTCTGATTTTAATTCAATCTTTCCAAAAAAAAATCATAACAGAACCAAGTGAAAGGAAACTCACATTAATAGCAAGAAAATCTTTTATGAATATCAAATTTGAATATTATTTTAAAATAAAATTTCAGTTCAAATAAATGAATGTAAATGAATAACAACTCACACCTTTTCAATCTATTTACTATAAATAGAACACAAATAAATAACTCACTATAATAAAAAATACTTAAATGATTTAATATTGCGTGATCCATTTATGTATATCTTTTTCCGTTCACATTCAATTTAATTTTAAAAAATTTGAAAATATTCTATCAATTAGTTTTATTCGAATTTAATGAAAAATGAATTTTAAGCATGTGTAGAAATAGAAAAGGGAATGTAAGTATGAAACTGATGAACTGATGATAATTCTTTTATTTATCAGAAAAATTGAATACGCAAAAAAAGAAAAATAAATAATAAATAATAAAAATAAAAAGAAAAAAAAGGGTCCAATATTAAAAATATGTAAATCCCGTTTTTATATTTCACAGTACGAGTATTATTCATATATATACATAGCAAGGATTCTAAAAATAGATGAAAATAATATAAAAAAAAAAATATGATTTGTCGTCATTTAATTAAATATTGGTTTTCTTTAATCCTTTGAGGGTGCTAAACTTATTATATTTTAGTTTTCGGAAAATTTTACATCCTTATTCTCTTTCGAAGAATATAAATGTATGTTATATGCAGGATTAAAATAGATATACGTGTATATATAATACATATGTATGTATACATGTATATGAACGATCGATTATAAAGGATGTTTCCGTTAACATCCGACAAAAGAAAATCATCACGAATAGGGCTCATCGAGATGAATAAAATATCGTATTGGAAAAGGGAGGGAAATCTCAACCGTTAAGCTTTTAGTCATAATTTCTGGAAATCCAAGAAAATTTTTCATTTTTACATTCAATTTCCAGAAATTAAGTAATAAACCTCAACTAACATAGCTGCTATATCTCTGAAACGAAAAGAGATAAAAACGTAAGATGTCAACAAAAATTTTTCAGAAAGAATCAGACTTCCTAATGACGGGAAAAAAATGCACGTTAATTGGGTGTTTTTTTGTGAAATCATTGATTTTTTCCAAAAAATCATGTGAAAAAGTGTGTGTGTTTTTGAATTTGACTGTCCATAACTTTTGAAGAGGACAGGCAACACAAGGGTGAGTTATATATCAAATGAAACGGCAAGTAGTCTCCTATCGCATGGTTGTATACTTTTTGAGCTGGGATGTAAAATAACGAAAATATAGGGTGTTTAGTGAAAAAAAGAAAAGAAAAACTTTGACGCCCTCTAGCATCTAAACGGTTGAGATTTCCCTTACCCCTCCAATACGATTTTTTGTTCCTCTCGATAAGCCCTATTATTGGTTTTCTTTTGTCGGGTGTTAACGGAAACACCATGTATGTTATGTCTATCTTTGTATGTGACTGTATATTGATATCAAAATTTACAATATGCATATACGTACATACGTACATATGCTTGATATATTTGCATACGTATTTATATAAAATCAGGATATTTAAAGTGTTTAATTTCTATTATTTTATTTACTCATTTAATTAATATATACGTAATATGTAAATATTTGAATAGTTATAACAATATTTGACTGAAAATTTCTAAAATAAATCTAAAACAAATTATACACAAATTTAAAACTTAAATAATTCACATGTAGATAATGAATTTATACAATTCCAGGCTTACGTTAAAAAGGATTCAATTGTAACTGTAACTGGATTTGGAAATTTGACAACAAGCAGTATTCAAACAGTTGTACGAAGAAAAACTGGAAGTAAGTTTAATTTTCTCTTATTCGAATTTTCGTCAAAGTGTTTTTGATTTCGTTTTTAATGCTTAGTTCACAATACAAACTGGGCTTTTTTCTCAAAGTATAGTGTGTGGTGTAATGTAAAATGTCAATTCAAAATATCAATGTAAATTGGTTCGAAATTCTTATGTGATAATTGAATGTAATAAGTACAAAAGCTTTCTAACAATTCAAATTAAATTTTAGAATTAGGATATAATTTTCTTTACAGCGATTGTTCTACTTTATTTTGAACTTTAGAATGAGAAGAAAATATGTATGTAATTTAGTGTTGACAAAACTGAAAAGCAACATAACCTCTATGTTTCAAAAAATTGTATTGTGAAATTAGAATAAAAATTGTTTACTTTATGCAGAATTACTGTATATGCATGTCTTATTCGATAAAAATTAAAATTAACTAAGATCTGAAACTATTTTATTATAATTCATCTCATTATCTACTGAAAGCATTCTTCATTATTAACTCATGTATTATTTCATTTTTCCGGGAATTTTTTGAATTACCCTCGTAGTTCAGTGACTCAGTATCAAAGCAACTATAGCCGTAGTGATCTCGAAGTCACAGGTTTGATTCCTGTTCCAGTTCCAGCCAAGGCAAAAGTAATAAAAATAATTTTCAATTTTTCGTTGCCTATTTTCAACTTATGTCAACCTCAAAAGTTCACTCAGCTTTGAATGAATACCAGTTTGCTGGGAAAAACAGATTAGAACAAAAGTTGACAAAAAGTAACGCAAAGATGCATGATCATTCTAATAATAGATACACATATTATGTATGTCTAAGCAGTATAAGCCTGTCTTCAATTCCTATCATGAAAAAATTAGTTTGTTTCTTTACCAATAATTTATTGGTTTGTAATCGACATTAAACTGTGTTGTTTGTATACATTATAAAAATTGGTTGGCGGAAATAACTTCATTGATGGCAATGCTCAGTTCTGGAAATGGACTGTTGTACTATGAAGAATAATAACAAATTTAAGGTATATATATAACTTCGTTTTTTGTTGTTTTTAATCATTGCCAAATTAATATTTTTTCAAATATATTACTTACTACAGAAGAATTAATTTTTCACAAAAAATGAAAATAACTATGCATGTAATAATAATATAAACTGATGATAAATACATTTTTTTTTTATTGGAATAACTGATTTTGAACGGATCAATTGATAAGGTAATCGACCGTAAAATCGAACGATTAAACAAATTTATTTCTATACGAAAGGTATCTACATATTTTCTGCTAATATAGGAAAAATAAATTCCTTCTTGATTTCACATTACATTCACATTCATTACTTACTCATACGTTCATAATGTACATAATGTATGCATGTACATACCAATATGAATGTCCCGTCTTTCAAATATATAAATATGGGTATATATACATAATTTACTCCGGTATTAAAGTAATATAGAATTATTAAATGAAAAATAGCGGTTTGAATAGCGCGATGGTTGTTGTGTTGAACTGGTGTACGATTGAGGTAGAGCTTGTTCAAAATTCGTAGCGAATAATCTGCGCATGTTTCTCTTGAAATTAAATATGTACATAAAATGATTATATGTATTTGTGTTTTTCTCCCATATAAACCTGAAAAAGTGTAACCACTACAATTATAACCTCGCTCAAAGCATGACGCCATACTCTCACTGCGCATATATTCTATTCGCTACGAATTTTGAACAAGCCATACCGAGTTCGAATTCCAGTCAGCGCGCTACTCTCCCCCAACTCGATCATTAATTTCCAATCAGCAATCTACACCAACACCAGTAACTGATTACTGATGATAAAACTGGATGATAGCCCTAACAAAAAATTACTGATCGGCCCTCGGCGGTGCCATAATGGACTGAGTATATGAGTATCCGTGTGCACTTAATATACTCGTATGTACATAATATACATTGTATCTATACATACAATATGTACCTATATTTAAAAAACAAAACAAATATAATAACAAATATATTTTTCTACTTTCACTTATTTTTATCATGTACCTTACATATATATTATGTTCAATTTTTAGTCAGTTATTTACTTTTTTCACATTTATTTTTTTATATTTTATTGTTGTTGTTTTATACTTTTGTATTGTTTTATCTTATTTATTCATTAGAGGTAATTCATCTTTTTTTATGTTTTTATTTTTTATAACTTCTCCATAAAAACCTACATATGTACATAATGAATACGATTTTTATGAATATGTTGAACATAAATCACGTCAAACCACAACGAATCCATCAATCAGCTATTATATAGAAGCTAATTGGTTTAATTAAAGCATAAACTATAAATAATGATGCATTATGTATGTACATTTAGGGTACTACATCTTTAAGGTTGGTTTTATGCTTTATCAATTTTACAGCTTCAAATAAACTTTACGTTAAAACAAATTTATTTAAGGAAAAATGACATTCAATTTACATTATGACATTATTACTTTTGTCCTACCTTATTTATGTAGTTCGTAAGTATATGTATTAAAAAATTATTAAGAAAATCTGCTTCATAATAAAGTACGTTTAATGCTATTGACAGGCATCTTAGTATAAACGTGGTATCGATACCATGGTATTGGCTTGGCTATACTACATGTCTGTCACCCTATACTAGTTTTATTACCAGGAAAACAAGCTGGTATATAAACGTGGTATTGAAACCAGCAGTTAATTTATGATGGTATCGATACCATGTTTCATGTTTATACTAGATGTCTGTCAATGGCATTAGATAATTAAGAAAAAAATCGCCATCTATGATAGAAAGTGTAAAGTGCATTTTCAGCTGTAATTTTTTAATTCGAAACTTTCCTATGTATTTTAGGTTAGTTTAGATTATTTTCTCATTACTCATTGTAATTTTTGGATTGTTGTCGCATTGTTGTGTGTTAAATTCTTAAATTGTAATATTTTTTTTTTTTAATTTTATAATTTTATGTAATAATATAATATTATAAATAATAAATAAATAATATTAATAATAAAAAAATAATAATAATAAATATAATCATATATTATAAATAATAATGAGTGATAAAAACAACTGAAAGCGTTGGCTTGTCCGGCAGATTTAAAAATCTCTTTCTATCAATAAAAATAATATAAAACATTTTTAATAATAAATATCAAAGTATGTATTTCTACAAAATATTATGTAAATTCGTAATGAAAAATCATATTTGTCATTACTTCATTAATTTACTATACTACACGGCATACACATTTCTAAGGCAATGTAAAGACGTCCGTCACGTCTGACGTTTAATGATTACATGCCGTGACTGCCGTGTGACTATACTATATTTATCTTCTTCTTATATTCACCATAATGAAGTTTAAATGTGTCAATTGTATTAATGTATGTAAGTACCAGTACGTACATTTGCAAAACTGAAAGAAAAAAAAAAAAAAAATTCGAAAATACCTACATAAGTATAAAAAAAATATTACTTAATTCGTGACGTACATATAGATCGTATCTATATCTATGTAAACAGAATATTTTGTGCTTATCAAATAGAGGTAAAGAATAAACAACAGCTTGAATATGCCCTCCAAATTAATGTATCTATGCATGAACATAATAAATTTGATTACGTTCTTTACTTACACATATAGATATACGAGTATTTACATATCTAAATATGATAAATATGTATATATTTAATATTTATACATGTATGTAAAGATATAATTTTACATTTTTATATAAGTACATTTACATAGTATGAAAATAAATATATTTAATTGTTATTTATTAATAATTAAAATTTGCATTTATTTATATTATGTATGTACGAGTATATGATATATACAGGTGCATCACATGTACAGCACAAAAAATATAATTAGGGTATTCATTTGAAATCGTAAGCATTCGTAAGCTTACACAACGTAAGTAAAAATGACATGAAATTACCTCGTAAAACACTAATTATTGTAATTCTACTTAACTTTACTCTTCATTTTGTCACATAAATTCAACAATCAATTAAACAACCCCAGATTACGTTACATATATACATTAAATTTTTCACATCTGATTCAAGAAATTAAATAGGACTATCTTTTATCTGGCCAGCCCAGATTAACCATGCGTTCGGTAATGTCAACTGCACAGCAGATGACAAATGTCGAAAGTTCGGTAATGCAGATTGCAAAGATCATACGTTCGGTAAAATCGATAGAATCAAATTTTTGATAAAAACCATGCAGATAACGCAGGTGATAATTATATGCTGCAATCTGCAAACATCAACGTGTCTAGGTTATGTAGAAAGTAAAAAAACTAATTGAAAACAAAGATTTTGTTTTGTTTTGTTCTGTTAAATAGTTTTGCTCGTTATTATCTCACATTTTGTTTTCATTAATCATAATTTATATAAATTCACATTCTCCATTATTTCACTTTAATTTAAAATTCATTCCAATTTATATTTATTTTTTCAATCCGTTTTTTAATGTCAACTGTGCAGACTGCATGTTTGATCACACAAAAATCAAGTGTATTTTTTGACATTAGTCAAATCAATCATTCAATCCATCAATTGACAATATTTTCGACATTACCGAACGCATGGTAATCCAGACAATCCAGAGTTAGATAGATTGAGATTAGGTTGTATTTCTAATCTCACGTTGGTTATGGAATAGAGGAAATTATATTGTATACCAATACCAATATTCTTTTATACTCTTAATAATATATATAGGTACTGTTATGTACGCTGAATTGTGAATACAATCTAATCTCGTACGTAATCTGGACTGAATTTTAAATGAATCTTTATTTTCCATTTGAAATTATTATACACATAACATATACTCCGAAATAGTCAAAGGATAAAACTCCATTCATGTTTTCATTATTATTTTATTTTTTCAGCATAATAATGCGTTCACATATCGTATTCGCATTCGCATTCGAATCCATACAAGTAACATATGAACAGCATAAAGTATATTCGTATGTATGTATGTACTTACATTATGATAATATTATAATTAGTGATTGCTAAAAAAAATTTTTGAAATCAATTTAACATAATATAAAAAAAATTTCTTCAGTTTTTTTTCTTTCGTAAATAAATTTGCCGCAAACGTACAAAGAGAAAACAATAATACTACAAAGGCATTATATAGGTATGTACACATTGCAGATAATATTACAATAGCATAAAATATTAAAAAAAATCACTAAGGGCCGTTACTCATCACCGAAGAATATCTATCGAATATAGGGTGTTTTCAAAAATGCAAGCTTGTGGCAAGCTTGCGTTTGCATATTGTTCATTTAAATCAACTAGCAAACGTCAACAAGTGTTCATTCATTCAAGTTTATCGTCAACTTAAGTCAAGATTTGCGAGGCTCTTGACCGTCTTGATTGTATTGAGTTCATTTATTTAAATTCAAGTGTTACCATCTTCATTTAAAATTTGATGACATTTTAAAGTTGCATTTATTAATTATTGTTATTTATTTAAGTGAAATTATAAAACAAAAATTAATAAATGTTTGTACACCTTTTATTTTTAAATTAAATTTATCACAAAAATATTTCAAGTATCATATTATAAACAATATTGTAATTTAAACAATGAACTGAGTAAAATAAAAATACAATACACTTCAAATAATTTTTTTAAAAACTGACAAAATGGTAACACGAAAATTTACGTCACAATTGATTTATGTTTAAAAATGCAAGATTTGTTGACATTGCAAAAGATACTATAATCTTGCGGTCAGGTATTTAATTTGATCGCAATGTCAAACATATCAGCTGATTGCGAAAAGTTTATATTTTTATATGAGAAAATGGAAAAGAGGTTATGTGATGTAATGATAATATGAAGTGTTGTACTGTTGTTGTTAATAATAAAATTCAAATTTACTTACAGTATCACTCCCAGATTGTCTTAAAAATATCAGAATAGTGAATAATCGAGCAGAGGTTAATGAATACACTGTAACTTAGATAAAATATAATCTTAGTTGATGAATACGACCTGAGCACTTTATAATTTTATAATAACGTTACAATACAGTTAACATACGATAAAAATTCGATACCAAAATGTGTAAAAAAATGTTTATACATGCATACTTGTGTATCGTTTATATACATAAATATTGTGTATGTACATACATAACAGAATAATGTGTATTGTACAAAATTAATACATAAATACCATCATAATAATATGTGCCATTAAAATCAATAATAATAAATACGTGTATACACATACATAAACATATGCATATTATTTATAAAGAGATATTACCATTATATTACTTGGCAATTATGGTTTTATATTAAAGCTATCGTCGTTATTAGTTGCGTTCCTTTTGACCAAGTAAAGTACTCACAAGTACTTGTAGTCGTGATCGTCTACACCACCTCTTGTATTCGAGTAATTTACTTGACACTTAGGTGGCTTTTTATTGTTTAAGGTTATGAAGAATCTAAAACCAACAACACAACAAATTTGAAATACATGACAGCTGATATTTGAGCACGGCCCACTGTCATTCCAATATTTACATTGCCTTAGAAATGTGTATTTCTTGAAATTTGAGGTTACTTTTTACTTCCAAGTAAAAAAATTACGTTTCATTTACAATCTACTCCCGAGTAGGTACTTGGGAGTACTTTACTTTGTCAAAAGGAACGCAACTCATATGTAGATTTATGAAAACGATTTTTATTAAAACTCAAAGATACATATGTGCATACATATATGTTGAGGATAATTTTTAATACATTTATTATTCTTATTTTGAGTATATCATAAACACAATATACTATATACTATAATATATGTTTAATAGAACCAAAATTTCGCTTTACTTTAGCAATTTAAATTTCAATAAGAAAGTGACACAGACATCTAATGTCATGTATGAGTATAACGAACGAAATACAGATAAAATTCAATTTCACTTATCGTTGTATTCAGAACGTACCTTTAATGTAAAACATGTTTTTACTATATAGTTAAAAATTTTATTAGAAAAATAGAGAGCATTTTATAAAAATTTTGAAAGTGTACAAAGTCTTTTAACATTCACTCACTGTCACTGTATAACATATTATATTGTATAGTAAATGTATACGTATATAAACTTTTATGTACTTGCATATTTAAAGAATTTTCTTTCATTTTTCAATGATTTGTTATCATTTTTTTTTTAGCGCTTAACTTTTTGGGCGCTAAATATCATAAAAAATGTTTCTTTAAAACTCACGTTTGTTATTACATTATTATACGAGTGTTATACATAAAGGCAGACCATATATTATTTATGTACATCTGTCTGTCTACATACATGTTACATTACTTACTAATATGTATATCACCCATCGGGCTATCTGTCTGTTTTACTGTTTTACAAGTAAATCTAATATTAGTAAATAGTAAAGTAATAGTGGGAGAAAGAGAACACCCACCAATATTATACATACTATAAAATTATTAATAAATATATACAGCAATACAGCAACATTTTATAAATTCGTTTTCATGCATATGTACATATGTATAAGTACATATAATTTACCTGAACGCACAAATACATAATAAAAATTCATTATAGATGAAGTTATATATATAATATTATATATTTTCATATCTACTATATATACATATTTAAATTATTTCATCTATTTACTTTATGTTACTTGTTATAAAACTTTACTATATACTTTGCTGTTACGTTTTGCAATAATTAAATTGTTATTTTATATGAATGAAATATGTGATTAAAAATACACAATTATATAGAGAGCAGACCGATCATATATACTATAAACTACACTATACATTAACATTATACAATTATACTTAGTACATAGTGGTAGTATATACACTAACTGCAATTACTATCTATACAATATGACGTATAAAATGTTTTAAAAAATAGGGTGAGTTTCAAAACGCCTTAAAAATGTGTTGTGATACGACATCAAAACAGTCGTGCTTCGCATCGATATTGCAGTTCTACAACTTTGACGTTTTGAAACGAATTTATTGCTTTGTTTTGACAACAAGAAAAATGGTTCAACTCCTGCAGTACAACATAATTTTAAAATTTAATTAATTCATTCTCTACACTAAATCAAAAAAAGGTGAAACAATTTTTTAATAAAATTAAACAATATCAGGATGGACATATTTTATAGCCATTTTCGAATGAGCTAAAACACTTTCAGTGTAAGTGCTCGTTTAATACAAATACTCTCCAATGTTTTTGGAATTTTTCATTAATATTAAAACACTACACATTAAAAATTCAATTTATCATCATAAAAGTGCAAAATTTTTTGTTTAAACAGACAGACCTTTGGTCCCATATAAAAAAATTCATATAAAAATAAATCATTGAAATGATATTGAGAAAAAAATTTATTCAAACCGATTTTGCATCATAAAAATTCAGGATGCGTAGATTGTGTGACAGATGCGTATCAGATGCATTCACGCAATGAGTTTTGAAACTGTAGAAATTGTTATCGATTTAAGTGTTCTCGTTTTGAAACTGTTGATTATGCATTGAGGCGGTATTTAAACGTTTTGAAACTCACCCATACACTATGATATTATTAAAATACAAGTAGTATGTATGGCAGTATGTATGGTATAGTATTATAGAAGACTATACTGTGTAGACGTAGAGATAGATTGTTGGTGGCAAGTGGCAACACTTTATAATAAATTCAGTACCTCCTTAGCCTTACTGGTCTGGTATATCATATCATCTATTATTATTATAGTCTCAATTTTTCAATTAAGCTTAAGTTGTATAAGTACAAAATACAAATGTTCGATAGTGTACTTTCTGACCGGATGCGTTTTGATTCATATATTTTTTTTTCTTAAGTTTTTTATTTTTATTTTGGTTTTTCTTAGTTTTACATACATATATGCATATGTAATTTTTTTTGTATTTTTTTTTTTTGAATTTTTACATATTATTTTTTTCATATTTTTGTGTAATGCAAAAATTAAACAGAATTTTTATAAAAAAAAGAAAACCATTAAATTTGAAAGAAGACGAAAAATAAAATTGTTAAAAAAAATGAATAGAAAAAATAAAAATTTGAAATAAGAAAATTTACAATTAAAAAAAAATAAAAAAATACTAAAAAAATATATACATATGTATGTACCTAGCTACATAATATTGTATGTAAATTTGATTGGAAATTAATATGAACAGAGATTATACGATACTATAGAGGAGATAGAATTGTTATTTTATAATAATTTTTTAATAATAATCTGATTATACCATTATAATTTGTAAAAAATAAATTTACTTAGGTATATACATATGTTCATATATAATACGATGTATGTACAATGTACGAATATGATATAAACAGTTGACAGTACTATGTACTCGGGTGGTAAACTCTTCAATTTGATATTGTTTTAATTGAATTATTTTGTTTCATTTAGATTATGTTTTTTTTTTTTTTTAAATTCGATTAGATTTGATACAGTTTTTATGTTTGCTTATTTTTGTTTTTTTACTTTCTTTTTTTTTTTTTTTTAGAGTGTAATGTGCTATAATATTTTCATGTGATAATTTGTTAAATAATTAAATGAGATTATATTAGTGATTTTATAATATTAAATAATAATTTATAATGAAAATATGTATTTAAAGGAATAAATAATATGATTTATAAAAATTGTTATAAAAATCTTCTAAAATTTTATGTGCGTGTGTAAATGAGGAGAAGAAGGAATCAATTATATTGGAAATAAAAAAAGTGTTTTTTTTTTTTTTCTTAATTTCAAACACAAATCTTATACGTATGTACATACATTTATTATAAATATAATAAATGTTCAATCGTATATTTTATATCCATATATACATATGTATATTAATTTTATACGTATTCGTTACATTATATGCAACATATAAATATACATAAGTGTGTAACAATATATAGTACATTTTATTTATTTATTTATTTATTTTTTTTTTTATATATGTACATATATTTTTTGTGAATTATTAAAGACAGTTAAAAATTGAAAAAAAAAAAATCCGAATATAAAAATACATATGTACATATATGATAAATCAAATATTTGATATTTACGTATATACATCATATGTATACGTATATACACGTTCATACAGTAACTATTATATTACTTGTATAGTATGTGTATTAAAATTATTTAATACTGCATATAATGGGCCCTATTATGAGTGTCGATAATATCGACTATCGACTAAATTAAGATGAGACGAGACGATGTAAATTTTGTATTGTGTATAAATCGGTCGCCTCAACAGTAAAGATAGAACTATAATCGACATACCTGACATAACATTAACAAACATAAGAAAAAATAACGAATGTTAAAACGTAACATTTGGTTAACTATAATGACATAGATAACATACTAAATATCATAAATACTAAGCAACAAACAAAACAATACAAATTTCACAAAATGAGCTTATGGCTTATGTTACTTATGTCATGTATACGCTCTCGATCGTACTGCTTATGTCGAGCTTATGTTAAACGAATTTTTAACGAATGTCGGCAATGTCAATTATATTTTAGCTCATTGATTTGGCTGTGTTCGTAGCACGACATATGTCATAGTCTATGTCAGCTATGTCGATTATAGTTCTACTTTAAGATATTACATATTGCCATATCAAATTATATTTTCATTCAATTTTACCAAATAATTTCTATAAAAGTTGTCAAATATTTCGATATAAAAATTTATAATTCATTTTTTTTTTCTTTCCAATTTTGAATAAATATTTAATTAATTTTTGTAATTTTTTAATAAATACATATTTGATTAATTTAAATAATTTGTAGCTAAATGTGAAAATATAAAACATATTAATTTAATAATGATTTTTTTGCATAAAAGAAGAGCATTAAGAAGAGATGCGTTCATGTTTTTTTTTTTTTTCAAATAGCATTTTTGGTGATTTTTCTTTAATTAATTAAATTAATTATATTAAACTTAAATAAATTAAGCAGAATAATTAAATACAACTTATCTTTTAAATACAAAGCATACATGAAATGTCAAATCACCATAGACTTACTATATGCCTGTCGATTAATTTTAGCCTATCGACTCAAAATGTCGATATTCTCGCCTCAAATCGACACTCATAATAGGTCCCAATATTTTAAATACATATATATAATACACCATACAACATTAAATATGATACATAAATACGAGTTACATATATGCATATGATTCTATATTGTCCAGCATCACATACATATAATATATACATATATATATATATATGTATTTACATTATGTAGATAAATAAATAGATAGTATGTGATAGTTTACAATCATATATACATATATAAATAATGTGCATACAGATGATAATATGGATAGATAAATAATTTGATATTTGTATATATACTTTGTACATACATAAAATAGTATATTACACCTGTTTGAAAGGTCATTATGCGCACATGACCTAAAAATGAATTAAGATTTGTACCTAGCTTATATTTGCAAAAATTCCGTAATAAAACTTGTTATAAATAAATAACATAGCATAGATTATAAGCGTGTATAAGTTTACATATATGTACATAAATGTATACATATATGCTCATGTTTTACATATAGCTATGCATATACATACATACATACTTACATGCATAGATAAATTTTATATTTTATTATGAAAGGCATAACGTATATAGGGTGTACCGCCTAGGGTGGGTAGATAGGTTTTATCGAGACAAAAGAAAAATCGTTGAGATTGAGTTGAGAAATCGAAAAGATTTTTCGCACTGACTCTACGAAACACCGTATAACAACTACCGTGCACTAACTAGAAGAATGTATTGTAATATAAATCTGTAAACACATCCTCCCCCTCCTCACTCTAATGACACTTTACATGCTTCTCTATGCCCTTTCTTTCAAAAGTTATTGTGTTTCAAATTCAAAATTTAGTAATTTTTTGCAATTTTTTCCATAAAAAATACAAGCTGTGAAAGTACAGCGCCCTCTAAATTAATTTCTAATTACATAGTAGCACGATTTTTTTTTTGTCTCGATGAGATCTATCCATTTGCATTTGCGGATTGACCTCCAGAAGCCGGACACCCTGTATATACCCATACATAATGTATGTGGTGATTGTTCTTTTTCTTTACTATCTACCATTACTTTTTGTTTGTTTCCCATACAGTATAATTTTTCTTTAATTTTTTTTTTAGTATATATTTTAATTAAATATTTTATTTTTCTTACAATAATTCATTAGTTACATATATTATATTAGTTGCTTTATATTTTGTTGTATGGTTTTTTAATTTATTTGTTTTTATTAATAAGGGAATTCAATTCACGTTTCAATTTGACGGTTAACTTCGTAATTTTTTAATTTTTTTAATATTTCAATTTTTATATATTTTATTTTCATATGTACTTACTTATACATATATATAAAAACTACGAAAGTTTTGAAAAAAACTACAAATAATAATGTAAAATGCTTCGCATAGTTTTTAAAACTCTTATATATATATTTATTTATTGTACATACTATAAAATTAGGGTTGCCAGGTTTCAAGCTTGATAATCCGGGACAATTATGATCAAGTGGAAATTTTCACTGATGTCTACAGAAGACGAAAACAAATCAACGAAATTAGAAATAATAATGACAGACTGTTAGTGTAAAAAACGACAAAAACTTTTTTCTTGAATTCTTTATTCAAATATTGAACATATAAAAAAATAACAAAACCAAATGAAAATGAACATTAACAAAATAACTGAAACTGAAATACTTAAAATTATAAATCAATTTAATTCCAAAATAAACATAACAAATGAATTAATAAATAAATACATCAAAAGAAACAAATAAAAATTAAACCACGAAGTAATCAAATAAATAAAATAATTATTACAAAAAAAAGATTGTTTACTTTTTTAAAATTAGGAAAGTTTTCATTAATTAGACTTGGTTTGGCTTTTTGTTGACATCGTGAATTTTTTTTAAGTCTAAAAACGTGTAATAACAATTCGCTATAAGTACGCCGTGAAAGAATTTATAGTTAAGAAATACGTGTGTAAGTGACAAACTTGAATCATTGAAAAAGTCGTTATATTTGATATTTAGTGTTTGATACAGATTTTTCTAATATTTCTTTTCCTTGAGACGTTTCCAAAAATTTTTTAAATTCCAAACAAGTCATGTTGAAATTTTGTTTTATCATTAATACGGCTTCCAAATTTTCAATTTTAAGACGGTTTCGTTCTTTTCTCCAAGCGGTACTCATCAAACTAAAAATTCTTTAAGGAACTGCATTTGATGAAGGAATTGAATATATCAAACTAATGAAGATTTTCACAGTCCGGATTACGAGCAAAATATAGTACCCACTTTGCATTATCGTCCATAACTTCTGGCTGCAGTATATTGCTGAACTTTTTTAATTTTAGACATTCTTCAAATAACATCTTCATCCACATTGATTTTGAATTTATTTGCAATTTTTTGGAAATAATCAAAAGAAGGAACATTTTCTTTCGATCCCAATTTTATTTCAGTTAAATACTTGTAAATATTGTCTTCAAAATCGAACCATTTTTCAAGATAATCCAAACATGTGAAAAGTGTGTTTCTTGCATCTGTTTTGAAACGAAGAAAATCTGTTTCATTTGTGCATTTCATTAAGACAGCATTTGCAATAGAGCGCAAATTTGACAGCATTTGACATTTTAGACGCGGTAAAACTTAATATTACAGAGGAATCTAAAAATTGAAATACCATATATTTTCACTACTCAAGCATAGATGACTCTATATTAATTGCAAATAGAAGTAATGAAAAGAATTTTTTAATAAAAATTAAGCTTGAAAAATGAAAAGTAATTTTTTATTTTCATGGACAAAATCCGGGACATTTGTCTAAAAAACGGGACGCCGGGAATCATACTAAAAAAGCGGGACAATCCCGGCAAAATCGGGACGTCTGGCAACCCTATATAAAATGAATTACGAAGAAAATTTGAGATTATCGTTCATCTCAACAGAATTATTATGAAACTTCAAAATTGAAAACAAAAAAAAAATCCGAAGCAAACCCACTTAGTTAGTTTACGTAGTCATCGATTTACAATTTTTTTATACATACATATATAATAATTATTATTAATTAATTCAATTTATAATAAATAAAATTAATATATTTACGATTTTAATGGAATATAATTTTTAGCATATGTAATGCATGTATATGTGCATGTTATGAATTAAAATATATACACATCACATTATTAGAAAATACAAAAATGCCAATATAAAATGTATGTACTTGTATATGTAATAATGTAATGTACAAATGAATAATACTACAATATACGTATTCACACATAAATACATACATTTTTATTCATATTATTATGTGCACAACATGTTAATGTAAATATAATTTAAATATTATTTTTTACGAGTATATCGTCCACATGTGCATACAGCGTTGTTCAAAAGTTAACGTATATCACTATACTGCAACCAAATTTATGTTCTGTTCAATGTACATTTTGTGGAATTGTTAAATCAAATTTTGCCTATTACTTAATGGCAATCGTTTGTTTAGAGCTGTTAATTTTATTAATTGCTTGCATGTGCATCCACCAATTCTAATTTTCCAAAGAAAATTCTAATATTTTGGAACTAGCAATGTGGCAATCCGTTTCATGACAAAAATATCGATCAAAAAATCGAATGAGCAAATTTGTGAAAGGTGCTAAAGTAATGAGCTTTCTATTTTAGACTTGATTGACGATTTTACTGAGCATATTAAGTATGTTTCCTTCACTTTATCGATAATTTCATTGGTTGCAAACGTTGAATATCTTCAACAAAATTTCTATCACACTTGAATACTTTCCATACCTAATTAATAAAATTTGCTGAACAACTACAATGAATTTATATTTGAAAATAAATAATGTAATACGGTTATATTTTAAATTCTTGAATATAGTTTTAGTATTTCGTATGAAATCCTTTTCCTTGAATTATTGCTTGGAGACAATATGGGGTGTGGCATAGACAAAACAAGATTTTCAGTAACTTCTTAAGAAATACTATGCATCCATTCTCTTGCAATTATAAATACATTCTCCAATTGACTTTTTGGCGTTATTTCAAATTCTTTCATATTTTCTCAAAAAATGCCCACATTTTCAATACAAAATTTATCTGCAAAATATATTTAAAAATGATTTTGAAATTTTACAATCGTGTACTCGTTAACTTTTGCACAACACTGTATACATAATTGAAAATATCAACTTTTTTTTTTTTTTTCAATAAAACTATAAATACACCTATCGATATGTATGAATATTATTTCATTTTTGGTTATACATATACGTAATTATTGTTGTTGTTATTATTATTAATTAACAACAAATCGATATACAGACAGTTAATAGGTAGATATATTATTTTTTTTTTTTTTTCGTTTTTCTTCTAATATGAAAAGCCGCCAACATGAAAATTCACCTTTTATTCCGATCACAGTATTATATATACTTTCAATGTGTTAACAGCAGAAAGTTATAGGCCTAAGGGGGAATCCTCTTTAAAAACAAGACAAAAAAACGCGCCTGTCTAATCTGTCTCAAATTGGTGGTGTGGAAAAGGGTAGGGAGTGACAAAATTTGATTTATACCGGGCGCCAAAAGTCATATAGGAATGGCACTTTATATATGTACATACTTATATAAATATATATATTATTGTTCTAAATATTTACATAAAAACTTAGAATTTAAACTTTTGTTATACAATATTTTTTTTTTCATTCACACTCAACACAAATCATAAATGTATAATGTGAAAATAACATTCATGAGAATTTTTATAGTAATGTGGCAGACAAACGAAATCAAATCAATAATTAATTTTAATTTGTTGTGAATGATCATTCATTTACGTCTGTCACGGTCACCCAAAAATAATTTAAAAAGTAATTTCATTCTAATTTCATTTTAAGTAAGGAGTTCAAATGAGGTTTTAGAAACTTTATTCAGTGATTAATGAAATGGCGAATTGGAAATTTCCTGTGGTGAAAAAAAAAAAAAAATACATTATAAACCACGATATACATACACAGATTATAGTAATTCAACGATGGCAGTAAAAACTAAAATTGACAATAAAAAATGAAGTAAAAATATATGACAGCCAAAATGATTATTGAAAATGTATCATCGGTCAGGGGGTTCTAAAATTATTATTTACACAAATGAAGATTGAAAGCTCACAAACCTGAGCATTCAGTCAGGTCTTTTCTTTGTATTTAAGGCGAGAAACACAATTGGAGATTTTCAGCCAGCTTGACCTTTTAACACATGTATTTAAATGTGTTATAACCAAATTGCAACCGAAGAATTTCAGCTGGCATGAAGCTCAACTTCAGCTTCAAAATATTTTAAATCTTCTGCCGCCTTGTGTCATTTGCTGTCAGTTAGTTGTCATTTATTTGCATTTCATTATAGTTTTTTGAGTTGTTTGTGTTGCTTGAGTTGTTTATGTTTATTTCCTCCATTTTTATTTTTATAATAATAACTTAAATTCTAAAATTTTATTTCATTATTATTTATATAAAAATTTTTAAATGTCAATAATTCAATTCGGTATGAAGCTCCAATTTGTGTTATAGAACAGTTTTTTCAGCTGCGTTTTCGATTCAGCTGAGATTCAAACTGAAGTAATTTCAGTTAAGGCTTTACTGATGATTTCTAAAGTATAGAAATATCAAAAGATGTAACCCGTACCCATAGTGATTATGCCCTGTTAGAGTATTTACCAATGATGCTCTCTAGTCTTTCCTTCCTATGTACATACTCCCAAGTTTTACGATGACAAAAAAGAAAAAGAATGAAATTATTGATGTACATATGTATTTTCATTTATTTTTAATATTATTCATAACACTACACTTAATACGTACACACATTACATGAACATACATATCTACAGCATTTATTATTTAAATGAATTAAGTATTATATTATTTTAAAAGTTCTTGATTCTTTTCATATTTATTTTAAATAAAAAGAAGAAAAAAATGTTTTTATAAATCTTTTATAAAATTTTGATTATGCGTTTTTTTTTTTTGAATACATTTTAAATATTTTTTTGTTATATTTTTAAACTTTTTTCTTTTTGCTGTTATTTTTGTACTTTTTGTTATCATTTTTTTCTCATCATTGTAAATTGATTTGTGTTTTTTACTTTTTTTTTTCCTTATTGTGATAAGATATACTTAGCAGTACATACCGAAAGTATTTGTATATTTCATATCAGGAATAATGATATTATGATATACATTTTCTTTTTTCAAATTTGCTATTAAAATGTATACTAATAATGAATTAATGATTATAAAACTACCAGGATTGGATATGTTAAGCGATCGTACATTACCCAATCTATAAATACTTAGCATGCTTTACAGATATGTTGCTTTTAATTCATATTATTTTACCACTTTTACTTAAATTTATTTTTGAGCATTTAAGCATATATATGTATATATAATTATGTACGTATGTATATGTGTACTATCATGACTTTTCATGATACAGACACTTCTGATACTTGCTTATAAATACAGCAAATATGATTTTGGAATTTTATTTTTTGATAAAAATTTGTTTTTTTTTTCTTTTTATTTATTTTCAAAAGTATAAACAATTATATTTAAATGTAAGTATGTATGTACTATTTACATATGTATTTGCATAGATATTGGATACCACTATACATAAAACAGGGTGATTTAAAATTAAACATAATATTTAATATAAATTATATCAATCATAAAAATTCTTAAAATAAAACGATAATCATTTTCTTGTTGGAACGTGTAACCATCCAGATACTCAAATCTCAGATAACATATGAATATGAAAGTGAAAAATTTGTTATGCGAGAGATATTCCAATATAGAAAGGATGTTAAAAGTGTTAGAGCACGATCCAAAATAGATGACAAACAGACAAGTTTTACTCATAAATATTTCTATATGTATTAGTATAAATTTTGTATACAGTTAAAATTTTGAACTTGAAATAGAAAATAATTGTGCGATACTAAGAAAAATGTTAGAAATATTTATTCCAGCATTTATGTGCACAAACTTTAATTGGGCCTGAAAGTCGAGTAACTCCTTCGTTATCTGAGAGCAACGAAGAAGTTTGACTAGACGGGGGCTTCGAGTACAATGGACAGCGTTATGTCTGAGTGCTCTGGTTTCATACCTCCCCCCTAACAAACAACAACAACAACATGTACACAAACTCGTTTTGTTTATTCTTCGAGCATAAATTTGATGCATAGAAGTATGTGCACAAGTACCCTACTAGGCTACTAGACACAATTCGATGAAGTAATCGATGAGTTCATGATGAGCGCTTCAATGAAAATCATCATGAAATTTGCTCTAGGCTTGGGAAAAAACTCACTTATATACCTTCACAGTCACACAGATAGTGTATGTGAAACAAGTAAATATTGAGAATATCGATGAGTTTTCAATGAGTTTTCGATGAATATACTGATGATCACATCGATGAGTTTTCGCGTAATTCATCAGTACAATCAATAGGTACATACTGATGAATGTACCAATGATAATATTGATGAGTTTTGGTTTAGTTCATCAGGGCAATCATTAGAAATGTATTTAGTAGGGTAGGGTAGGTATCAGTAGAAATGTATTTAGCTATGAAAAGAAATAATATTATACATATAAACTTAGCTACAAAAAAGGAGTATGTTTTATTGAATTTAATTTATTTCAGTAAATTTTTCAAACAATTTTTTAAATTATTCTGAACTTTACTTTACAAATTCTCCAATAAAAATGAGTGCTAAACATAAAAACATTAAGTCACGAATAGTAAAACTGTTAAAGTAATGGTGTTACATTAAAAAATTCCAAGACGTCATTTATCGTGAACTTTATCAAGAGAATCATCGAAACTCTCATCGATTAATTCATCACAACACACAACTAGAAAATGTCGGCATTGATGCATGTAATTATCAAAAAGTTCATTAGGATATTCATCGAGAAGCTCATCGTAACGCTCATCGAAATAAAAAATAGGAAATTTTCTTTGAGTTTTTTACTACTACATTTGCATATACAAATTAAAGCAGTATTAGTGTATATAAAACCTCTTTAACCCCGATCCGATAGCATATCATTTCCGCTATCAATGAGTTTTATCTAGCAGGGTATCTTTATCTTCTGCATTTATGCCAACTTAGTGTAATACGAAAATTTCAACTATTTTTGGCATATACCCGCATAACTATTATGTAATTAAAAAAAATCTTTTTGAAGTCATTATGTAGCGGCTAATCGTTTGTATTTGTCTATCACTCCCTCCCCACTTCTATACGTTTTCTTTGACTTTGTTAATTAAATTAGACCGCACATAATGCTCCAAACAGGTATGTACATATTATTCAGAATCACCCTGTATATTATCAACATATTTTATCAATCATTTTTTTTCTTCTTCTTCTTAAAATAAATTAGGGAAAAATTGTATGTTTATATTTTATATCATACAATTATATACATGTAGTATACATATCATGTAACATAATGTATACGAGTATATTATATATGAGTAAACATGTGTATTTCGAGAGAAATGTGTTCGGAAAAAATGAAACCGATACCGTGTACGCTAATCTAATATAGGTACTCCATAATTTGATAAATTTTTGTAAATATTAAAATACAATAATTGTATATATATATATACCAATATACTCGTCTATATTATGTATACATAAGTATACATATTTATTGAATTTTTCATTGAAATAAATAATTATTGAATGTTAATTTTTATGTACGGTTTCGGGTTTCGGCGGCATATATAAACGTTATAAGACAAAGAATTTATTTTTTATAGTGGAGGAATTTTCTATATACATATACATGAATAAAAATAAACTCTGGTGTACATTTAAATGAGTCAAATATAAATATGCACATTTGCAATTTTGCATGCATAAAATGTTCATGTGTGTATACATACTATATATTACTTATTTGTATTGAAAAGACATTTTTCTCTCTAATGCCGTTCATTACTTTAATCTGAATGATCTAATCACTCAAATCAGAGTTCATGACTTGACTATATGTAATCTAGATCTAATCAATTATTATTTATTTGATCTGTTTAAATACCACGATTATATGTATAGATTATAGTTGACGATCGAACCTTGAGTCAAACTTGAATTTATAAATTTTTAATTTTCAATGACTCAGCTTTGAATTATTATCACATTAGCTTTGTATTTAGTTAGCAAGAAGATTGTGTGAAGAAAACCAAACTCGTTGCTAGCTGCCAACTAAACTAATCAGGAGTATGAAGAAATTGGCCATTAGAGCTGTAAGTGCTATGAAAGAAGAAGAATTTTCAATAATTAACTTATATAACTAACCTATTTTTTTTTTTTTTTCTTTTACATTTGATATTATTTGATCCGTTTCATGTTAGACTTAAACTGAGCACAAAGAGAAAGACAAAAAAACTTCTTTTTATTCAACATTATAGGTTTGTCATATAGTATGTTTAAAAATGATTTTCATCATATATTGGCTTAGAAGCTGACTCAAATGAAACGTAATCTCAACGTCCATTTGTCGATCACTTATTCCAGCAGATGAGATTGTATTTCGATAAAAACACAATCAATGTTAGCTTGAAAGTGTTCCGAAATTTTCCGTCTATCATCTCATCATATAGATTAGCAACTTCAAGAGGTGTATTATACCACTTGATCGTTGAATCCGATCCACAGGACCATTTTGTAGAATTTTACGTTCAAAGAACGTTACATTCAATAAGTTAATTGTGTCGCTTGCTGTGTAGCCATATTGCACTGTTTTATTAATAAAACAAAAGCTTTTTCGCATTAACTCCATTCAATGAGAGAACGAAAAAAATTAAAAGTCATGAAAATATAGCGTTCTCCATTAACTGTAGCCGTATGGCTATATAATAATACCCATTAAACAATGATTTTTTGTGAATTCAACGAAATCTCAAATTGGAATTTTCAATTTTCTTCAAAAAAATTTCAAACAAATTTCAGAAATGAACCTTAAACTAAACGAAATTTGAATCAAAATTTTCAAATTAAATTTGTACAATTTTCATGCGTTATTCCAGTGCAAAACTAATATATGGTTGGTTGGTTGGTTGGTAGCAGTAGCAGTTCGTTTCCAGTCCATTAGGAAACAGACTCAATTAGCACTTTGTGTGCCGTTTTGTTACCACAGACTCGTAGGTGTTGGTTGTTTCTCTAGGCTATAGCCATTTCGTCTTTTTCAGATAGTAGACCAAGCTATGCCTATACTGTTAGACTAGCCACCTCCGCGAGTTCTTCGAGGAAAGGCTTACCGAAAGCCCTTAGTCTAGTTTTAGCTAATGCTGGACACCTGAAAAGATAATGTAAAAGAGTTTCTTCCTCTGAGTTGTCCTTGCAGCTTCTGCAGTGCGTGTTGTACGGGGTAGACCCAACTAATATATAATCATGCTGAAATGTTAAAATATACTGAGTATTAAATTTGTTTTCAATTTTTTAATTGACCCTCAGCGTCACTATAAACACAGAACAGTTTTGCTCATTTTAAAAACAAATCTCTATATAAAGACAAATAAACACCCTTAATATGCACTGCTTTTTAAAGTAACTACATTACTTGGATTACGTAGTACATACTCTTTATATCAAAATTTTATACATGGTAGTATTGAGAAGAGTTTGAGTTTCATTCTATTTACTTTTATTTTAAATTAAGTATATTTTAAAAACTTCTCAGATTAATATCTGCGCGGGTATCTAAAATTAAAATAAGAAAAAAAAAATATTACTAAACTATTATTTATATACATATATGTATTTTTTCAATAATTATTGAAATCATGAAATCATATAGTCAGACATAAACAAAGTACACACGAGCATTATGTAGGTATATATACATATATGTATACATATACTTGTACATATATGCACATTATTTACGAGTATTTCATATAGATATAGAGAGTATATTTTAATATTAAAATAAGTAACTATTGATTAACACAAATTATATCTAATTATTATTCGATAAATGCAATTTCATTGTAATACATATAACTCGTATATACATACATAGTAGGTATGTAAGAAGAATTTATTTTTGATTTGACTTACTGTGATGTATTACGTAAATATTAATTTAAATATACATACATACATATATGTACATACCCATACGTAATTTAAATAAGTATACATACATGTTGTTATTATTATTATTTTGATAAATTGTATTTTAAATAAAATAAACTTGAAATTTTATTTAAAATTCAAATCATTTTTATTTTAATTATGATCGTATGATTTGTGTGCATTCTATAATAATAATAATAATAATAATAATAATAATCGTATATATATGCATAAATCTAATAATAATAATTAGGGTATTCATTTCAAAATGTATAAGCTTACGTAACGCGTATATTTTACGACCTCATAAGTGAAAATGACATGAAAACACTTTGTAAAAAACACTAATCGTAATTATTATTGTAGTAGCTTAAGATAAGGATTCGAGATATCAGCTGTCTTGTGCACCACATATCTCAAAATTTATTTAACTGATTTTAATGAAATTTGAAATACAGATACTTTGATAGGAATTGTGGTGCTTAAGGGAGCAATTCTTCTAAAAAATGTCCTTATTTCTTTTTTACAGGTTGTTAAAGTTGTCAAAATTTCGATTTTTCGGCTTCCAAATGCACCACACCACGTACAGCAAACACTGATTGACCAATTTTTTTTTTGAAATTTTGAAGGTAGGTATAGGTAGCCTGAAGGATATTGTGGTGCTTGAATATAGCACATTTTTGATTTTAGGTCCTAAAATTCAGTGATACTAATTTAAAAAGGAGAGAGTTTTTTTTTTCAAAAATCGTTCAACATTGACTTCTATTTTCATACATTAAATCTTCATATATCTATATGATTTTGGTATCAAAATAAAATTTGGACTTTTCTGATGTTTTTACAAAGAAAAAGTATAAAATTCTTTGTTATATTTCCATTTTTATTAACAAAATAAAATTATGTTTTTTTTTTTCATCAAAATATTCAAAAATTCATTTTTATTAGCACCTAAAAGGTATGCAAAGTCATTTTTTAAAATTTTTTTATGTAAAATCGTTGTTGTTGTTTTCAAAATTTTTCAAAGTCGAAACCTACTCTTAAGTGCTCCCACGTTGGCTCCCAATCCAATGTATCACCAGTGATCATTTTTGAATTTCGTCGTTATGTACCGCTGTTCACCGGTGATCACTGATTTTGACCGCCTCCAGGTACCAATGTATCACCGGTGAACATTTTCTGATCTATATTCCAGGTGGGAAAAATTCTAAAAAATTAATATAATTAAACACAATTTTTATGAAATCTTATAAAAGACACTTTATTTTTTCATTTAAACATAACATATTTCAATGAACTTGTTGAAAATGATGCAAACAAAGAAATGTTTTTGGTACGCATTGTTCACAAAAAGTATTAACTTGCTTAGCTTTTTTACGTTCTGATGATGTTCCAGGCTTGAAATAACGTTACATATTGTAAATAGAAGTGTTCACAGGTGATACACACTGAAAAAACATATTAAAATTGCTGTTTATAGCCCAAATGTACACCGGTGAACATGCAACAATATATAGACTAAACATCTCGTATACACTGCAATATGATATCATAAAAATATTATATCACTGGGATTATTCTAAGTATAAGAAATTTGTCTGGGCTGTGGGAGCAAATTAGGGAAATGTTCACCGGTGATACATTGGCACCTGGGGACGGTCAAAATCAGTGATCACCGGTGAACACTGGGAGCCAACGTGTTAAATCTCCATTTAGTGCGTACTATATAGAACTGTGAAATCATTACTTAAAGTTAAACTCTTCTTAAGTTCTAAACTACATTTAAGTGTTAAAATTCATATTCGATTTAATATAAGATTGTTTTCAGTTTTTTGATGTTCAGTTAAAATTAATTAATGTTTTAAATATGTAATTAATTTTTCACGAAATAATTATTAGTTCTGAATTAGTTGCAAATGTTTTGTTCACCACTGTATATGTACGTAATACGTATGTATATGTATGTAAGAAAATAGACACACAGAGTACATATGTACATATAAATATTTTTAAATTATTATCTCAGTACGTACACATTTATTCACGTTTTATTGCAATAAACAAGTTTTAAAAAAAGAATGAATTAAAATAAAACAAACAAAAATTATTTACATTTACTTTTTTACGAGTGTGTATGGATATTTTTTGTAAATATCTAAATTAGTAGAAAAAATTTGTTTGTATATTTTTCTTCTTAATTTTTTTTTTCTGTTTCAATCAAAATTAAAAACGAAAATAATCATAATACATATCTTTTAAATGAATGTATTTTTTACATAATTTCTTTGAAAAAATGTTGTTCTTTATAACAGCTGTGTGCTGTGCAGAGTATCATAATAAAGTTTTTATAAACAAACAAACATATGTTGTACTGATGGTTGTACAAAGTAAAAATGTACTCTCCTCATGTATAATATGTATGCATTGAATAGAAAAGTTTCTTATGAAAAATTATTCATAATAATATTTTGTTTTTTATAATACAGTGCGTTTCACTTGAATAGGGCCACCTTTTTTCAATGAAGTTTTATGATTTATTCGTATTTTTTTCTCGATAATTGATTTTTTTTTTTAATTCAAAACTAAAGTACAACTTCATTCTTGAATTTCAAAACGAAAAAAATAACTGGTTTTATATGTTTAACGTTAATTTTTACTGTTTATTGTCTGGTACTTAGAAAAAATCACATTTTTGCTTGCTTCACTTGAATAAGGCCACCATAAAAATTAATATAAAGGAGGGAAGTAAATGATTGCAAACACATAGTTTTTGAACAAAATTGTAATTTTTTTATTATTATTAAATTTTAGTAGTTTGTACATCCTCCTTTTTTTAAAATTACTTCATATATTCTATTCGGCAAGGAATTGTATAGTGACTTCAAATAACTTAAGGAAATTTCCCTCCAGGCGACTTTAATGGCCTGAATTAATAACTCCTTATTATCAAACTGTTTGCCACCTTCGTACACTTTTCTTACTAACCACCCCCATACGTTTTCCATTATGTTGAGGTCTGGAGAATAGGCTGGCCAATCGAGGGTTTCAATATTTTGGCTTTGAATCCAGCTTTTAACTATCTTTGCTGTGTGGATAGGTGCATTATCGTGCTGATATATCCAAGGTATGGGTCCAAAAATGTCGTGAAACTTCGGAAAGGCATTTTCCAATATATTTTTATATGTAATTCCAGTCATTTTTGTGGACTGGAAAACCAAATCGATAGTTCCATAATAAGAAACTGCTCCCCATACCATTACACTACCCTCTTTACTGTGATGTCTATCTAAAAACAATTCGTCTTTTCGTAAATCGTGGAAATAATGATTAAAATTGTCCGGGCCATCAATATTAAATTTTTTTTTCATCTGAAAAAACGACTTTGTACCATTGCTTTTGCCATACCATATGGTGCTTAGAAAACTGTAATCGATTTTGTTTCCGCACTTCATTAAGTGGTGGTTTTTTTTTAATTTTTTTGTATTTTAAATGTGAAGCTGCTTTAATTATGCGCCGGACAGTCGAAACACTTGCTTTAACCTTACACTTGAACTTGATTTTGACTGCAGAATTACTGGAATTTGATGCTTCACGAAGAATTAATCGTTTGTCTCGGGGAGTTGTTGCTTCGGAAGTACGTCCTTTCATGTTTTTTCCATATTCATCAATATTTTTTAAAAAATTATTAACTACCGTTTTGCTTCTTCCAATTTTTTTGCCTATATCACGGCTAGAGTATCCTTCATTCTTATAAATTTTTATTTTTTCCTTCTCTACTACAGATAACACTTTATTTCTATAATGGTTTTTCCATTTTCATAATGAAAACTTTTGTCTTCCGAGTCAAACTTTGAGTGTTTGAGTCTATAGGGATTAGGGAACAGTAAAATATCATTAGAGGACAAATCTATTGAATAGAGTGAATGATCAATCAAATAAAATCCGAACTTATGAATTTTCGCCATAGCAACATTTGAAGTGAGAAACGATATTCGATTTTTTTCAATTTTTACAAAAACACTAATATTGGAAAACACGAATGACTGTCAAACAACAAATGAGCATTAAAAATGGCTATAATTTTTACAGCAATATTGTATGGCATGAAGTACCATCATCATTTCAAAATAAGTTCAGTGAGAAGCGTCATCTTCATATCGAGAATAGAAACTTTTATAAGTATATTAATACGTAGGTCACTCTATAAATTTTGAGATACGGAAAACTAACAGTACTTACAACTGGTTACGCTGCATAAATAGAAACATTACTCTTTGTCAACACGTTTTTCATGTTCAGTTCTTGTCTGAACTTGTTACAACCAAAGTCATAATAAATTATTTACAGTGAATAATGGAGTTGTCGCGTGAAAATTAGAGGCTTGATTCTCCATCAAGATAAAGCTTCGGCTCACACCGCTCAGCAAACCGTTCAATATTTGCGCCAAAATAGAGTCAAAATACTTGAACATCCACCATACTCGCCTGATTTGGCTATGTGTGACTTCTGGCTTTTCAACAAGCTCAAAAAAAGCATACGCGGACGAAGATTTGTATCAGAAGATGAAATTGATCAAATTTTTGACGAGATCCCGAAGAACGATTGGCTAGAGGCATTCCACTCATGGAAAATTAGAATGCAAAAGTGTATTGATGTTGGAGGAGAGTACTTTGAACATAAATAAAGTTCTTTTTTCAAAATCATTAGCTGTTTTTTTGTATCTCAAAATTTATAGAGTGACCTACGTATGAACATATATAATTGTATATCATAAATGATCATATAGTAATGTGAAAATACATTTATAGTTATGTATATAGGTAACAGTGACATTATGTACATATGTATGTATATGCCTGTTTGTGGAAAGATTCAAGTATCACTTCACGTGCTGTTTTTGTTACCACAGGACTTTTTCGTGAGTGATGTCTGTTCAGATTCTAGACTATGTATTGCAATTTTGTTTTATTTAGGTAGTAAACTAAGTTATACCCAAACGCAAATTGACATAATCGAGGAATGGCCTACTAAAAATCTTGAGTATAATTTTCGTCAAAGACATAGCTAGTCTCTGTCTCTAAATTATTCCTGCAAATTTTACTGTAATATAATGAATGGTAGATCAAATTTTGGATGCGTGTTCTTCTACAATAATAAACGTATATACATACACATATATATAATATACAAAATTATCATATATAATCGTCTGTATACAATTTACACATAATACTTGTACATTTAATAAAAATATGAATAAAATATAAAAAGATTTAGATTTGTATATGAGAAAAATTTTTTGTTGATTTAAAATTTCTAAAAAAAATCACATATTATTGTAATTTTACACAAAAAAAAAAGATGTGTATACATATGTACAAATAGAATGTATATAAATAAGTATATTATTATTACATATAAAATATGAAAATATGTATGTACATATAAATAAATATATATTTACTCATAAAAATATTAATGTGGAATATTTAAATTTAATTCTTTTATTTTTTAAGAATACATAATATTCCCGTATATATATTGTACATATACGAGAATTTATTGATATTGTTTTGTTACATTATGAGTATATGAATGATAGCATATAGAAGGATATAATATAAGTAATATGTACATAGTATATAGTAATAAATACGTACCTACATATACTATATATTTATATTTATATATCTATTTTGTATATCTTATCAATAGACAATCCAAAGACAAACTAACGTCATAACATTTTATTTACAAAATTTTCTAAATATACATATATACATAATTATTATGCACATACATATGTATATCTATATACCTACTGTATATTTTTGTATATGCAATATAATATTTATTATATTTTATTTTCTATACCTATATGTATGTATGTACAAATAGTATACGTATACCAATACAATAAATGTGTATAATTTTTTCGTTATTTTTAAGAGTAGGATTCGACTTTGAAAAATTTCGAAAACAACAACAACAACAATTTTACATAAAAAAAATTTTTAAAAAATGACTTTGCATACATTTTAGGTGCTAATAAAAATGAATTTTTGAATATTTTGATGAAAACAAAAAACATAATTTCATTTTGTTAATAAAAATGGAAATATAATAAAGATTTTTATACTTTTTTTTTGTAAACTTTTCAGAAATGTCCAAATTTTATTTTGATGCCAAAATCATATAGAAATATGAAGATTTAATGTATGAAAACAGAAGTCAAAGTTGAACGATTTTTCAAAAAACCCTCTCCTTTTTTAAGAACTCTAACTAAATTTTAGGACCTAAAATAAAAAATGTGATCCCGTTAAGCACCACAAATATTCTTCAGGCTACCTTATTCAAAATTTTAAAGACATTGTGATCAATCAGTGTTTGCTGTTTGAGGTGCGCATTTGGAAGCCGAAAAATCGTATTTTTGACAACTTTGACACCCTGTAAAAAGGAAACAAGGACAGTTTTTAAAAAAATGCGCTCCATTAAGCACTACAATTCCTTTCAAAGTATCTATGTTTCAAATTTCATTGAAATCGGTTAAGTAACTATGGAGGATATGTGGTGCACAAGATAGCAGATATCTCGAATCCTAATCTTAATCTTTAATCTCTAAAATTCTTCATCATCATTTTCTTATAGTAGATATATTTTTTTCATAAAATATTTAGATACTTGTATGTACGTATATTATGATATGTATATGTATACACGCACATACACATAATATACAAATGTATTTTTTTTTTTTTAATTATTGTGCATATACATATATTATAAAATTTTATCTTATCTTAATTGAATCACAATGAAATAATAAAATATAATTATATAAATATTTACTAATACATACATATTTATATATTATTATAACAGTAATTATATATAGTTAATACATATGTATATGTATAATATATGTAATGTAATGTATATTAGTAAATATATTTACTATTTTATGTTCTTACATTTTTGCATATATACATAGCTATATATGTATGTATTAATGTACAATTAGGAATATTCACTAATTTATTTTTATATAAAGAAATATTGTCATATGAAGGTACAAATTACATACTTATAATTTTTGAGTATACTGTACTTATTTGTATACAGTATACACTTCCTCTTATAGGAAAACTGACAAACAAATTAAAGAAAATAAAATAATTATTATAATAAAATATGTATTCAATATACAATTTATTCTAATATGTATGTACATATGCATACATGTGTTCATATCTATACGTATGTATGTATGTACATACAGTATAAATTAATTTGTATATATGTATATATAAGTATAAGTATACATATATTAACAGTTGTATTCATCCACCAAGATCAATTCTTATGTGAGATAAAGTGTATTTATTATTCATATCAACCTCGATTAAAATTAAAAAAAAAATAATAAAATAAAATAAAATAAAATAAAATGCAAACAATAAATTAAATAGATACATACATACATATAATATGTATGAATGTATATATAAATTTACGTATTTACTAGTTAAAAATAAATTCATAAACATAATAATAATTATATAAGCATATACATATATACCGTTATGAAGATATTAACAAAAAATATTCTAAAATCAGAAGCAAAAAAAAAATGTACATCATATAGTAGTACTCTTTGAATTAATTTTTAATTGATAAAATTTTGATTAAAAATGAAAAACAAAAAGAAAACAAACAAACAAATAAAAACAATTTAATAAAAAAAAAAAAAAAAAAAAAAATTTACATAAAAACAATATTGAAAAGTTTAATCGTTTAATGTTGTGAAGCTTTACATCATATAGTACATATATGTATACATTAATTTAATAATTAAATAAATCGCATCATCTTGTTCAAAATAATCACCAAAAATGATCATTATCACAGGAGATTCAATGTCATCATCATCATCATCATCGGCATCAGCATCGGCAACGGCAGCAGCAAATGGTACTGTTTTTGATCATTCAATAATACACAATCAAACAACACAATCAATTATGGAAAATACTATAAACGAAAATGATACAGAACAAGATATAGGTAATAATTGGTGGTAATAATAATTGGTGGTAATATCTATAACAAACGAACGATTAACTATAAACAAAATATAACAAATAAAATAAATAATAATTAAATAATTAACATCGATGGCTAGTTTCACAGTGGAGGTTTAAAGTCAAATTTAACTTAACCCTGAACTTGGGTTTCAATTGAAGATTTAAACTCATTTCAGTTTCACAATTAAATTTTAGTTGACTTTAGTTAACTAGAGTCCTAGAGTTTAATAAAGTTTAGTTAACTTGAACTTTAATGAAAATCTCACAATGAGGGGATATTATAATAATTATATACTGATTATAACTACTGGAGCAGAATATGTAGCCACGTGTAGCTGCAGTACGGCTGTAGGCTGACTGTTCTCTGACTTCTCCTGTTTAAGTTATTTTAAATCTTACCCAGATTTTAACCAGTAGATTTTGAAAGGTTAACTTTTGTCAGTATTTAAACTCCATACAAATGTTAAGCCCGTACTGTGAAACTCATTAATATTTTAATTTGAAGTTTAAACCTCCTACGAATGTTAAATATGCACTGTGAAACTGGGCACGAATAATACAAATTTACAGTGACTCAAAACAAAAAATTATTTATGAATTAGAGACAAAATGATCATATATCGAGATTCTTTAAACATTATTTAAATTGTAATTAGTAACTCACATAATGTTTTTCCTTGACTTGTTTAGACATCATCATTTTCAATATTATGTAAGTGGCTTTCATAATTACAAGCCTCAGATTAGAAATAGAACCTAATATCTGAGTTTGTTGAGAGTCTATGATGAAATTTGGACTGGGGAGCTCAGAGTGAAAATACTCTGGGGCGGGTTCACGTAAGGTGATTGGTGATATTCACCATAAATTTCCGTTCACGTATGGTGACAATCACTAAAAACTCTCACTAAATGTTATCACTTTGAGGTGATAGCATTTGAGGTTACACTTTTCTAATTTTTACTATTATTCTTCTTCTATACATAACCAAAAAATATTCATAATTACATACAATCGATTGGTGTTTGCTGTTGACGGTATACAATTTATTTAAATAATTTTGTAATTTAAAATATATATATTGTGTTATTTTTACAATGAAATTCTCGATGAATAATTGCAACTTACTGAACATCCGATAATTCCAAGGGATTATTGCTATCTCGCAGTTTTCTCCTAATTATTTGAGATTCATTTTCAGAATCTAAAATAAAAAATGCTATAGACGAAAACGTTATTATATTCTCTTTTATTCTTATTCACAATGTAAATTTTTTATTTATTTTGATTGATGTTTGACAGACAACTATAAATATACTCTGGAATTCGCCGCATTTCAAATTTCATCACTTTTTTGGTGATCACCATACACGAACAATTACTTTTCGGTGATCACTTTTTAACTGTCACCAATCGCCTATCACTAATCACCTTACGTGAACCCACCCCTGATATTTCCTTATCTTATCTTATTTTTTTTTTTTTTTTTTTTTTGTAAAGAATAACCAAATTCACTATATGTCAAAATTGAAGCTTTTTCAACCAAATACAAAATTTTACCACGTAACATTTTATAATATCTGAAATTATATCGTTATATAAAGTCATAAGTTTTTTTTTTTTTGTTTTCTGAATTTAATAATACGAGTACATATTTAATAATAATATTAAGTACTTACTGAACACTCAACTAAATAAGTAAATGAAAATTTGCTTGGATTATAAAATTATTTTTATGTGAATTTCGGTCCAACTTATCACTACATTATCACCTCATTAATTTATAAGCGAAAACGAATTATTTCTAATTATGTAATTTCTAGCTAACCTTAAAGATACTTATTTAAAGCATTACATGTTATATTCTTGAATCATTTGTCCTGTTACATACTCGTATATAAAAGAAAAAAAGGTGAATTCACTAGTAGGATCAATGTAAACATATAAATTAGTATGTACATTGTTATTATACATAATTAGATGTATGTGAAGATGTATGTGTGTGTGTGTATTATGTTTCTTTAGTAATAACGTAAAAAATTATATTATGGAACGTTATAAACATTACACACTACATAAGTACTTATACTTCTATACATATTTATATCCATATGCACATACATAATTATAATCAGAACTAATATTTTACGTGTCAAATGCTTGCTTGTATCTTGTATTGAACAATGATAGCGTAATGCCTCTTGTATGCTCATATATGTACGAGTATGTGTAATATGTGAACTCTTTAACTTTATATGGTCAATATAATAAAACATACATATAGTTATTATTTCATCATTATCGTCTTGTGTTACAAATGCCCCTGAAGAGCCTATATAGACCAAAACCAATATTATGTGATTTTTCCATAACTATATAATAATTTACCATATCGATGTCATGCATACCTATACCTATACCTACAGTTTATTATAAATTGCGAACTACATACATACATAGTTTTTAGTACATAAATAAATTCATTTTACTTGATAGGATTTATACTGATATATTTTCGAATTGGCTAATAAGACTGGAGTGAGTTCCTTGTTGTCGATAAGTACATATATAGCTTCGCAAACATTTTTTCCAGAAATTTGATATTCATTAAAAAGGCTAAATGAACTTTACGGATAATGAAAAATTGATAATAAATAATGAAAAAAAAGAGAAATATATTTTTTAACTTTTTGTTCAGCACGGTTTGGTTATAGATAGCATACCTGGGGTAGGTTCGCGTAAGGTGATTGGTGATATTCACCATAAATTTCCGTTCACATATGGTGACAATCACTAAAGCTATCACTAAATGTTATCACTTTGAGGTGATAGCATTTAAGGTGTCACTTTTCTAATTTTTAGTATTATTCTTCTTCTATACATAACCAAAAAATACTCATAATCACATACAATCGAATGGTGTTTACTGTTGACGGTATACAATTTTTATTTAAATAATTTTGTAATTTAAAATATGTATATTGTGTTATTTTTACAATGAAATCCTCCATGAATAATTGCAACTTACTGAACTTCCAGTAATTCCAAGAGATTAATGGTATCTCGCATTCTTCTCCTATTTATTTTTATTTGAGACTAAAAAACGTTATCGAATTCTCTTTATTAATTATTTTTATTCACAATTTAAATTTTAATTGACGTTTGACAACTATAAATACACTCTGGAATTCACCGCATTTCAAATTCCATCACTTTTTTGGTGATCACCTTACACTTTTTAACAATCACCAATCACCTGTCATCAATCACCTTACTTGAACCCACCCCTGATTTCCCAATAAATGAACTTGTTTTTTTTTTTTTTTTTTTTTTTTCTCACATCACATCACCACATCACTCTCCTGTCATAATATTATAGTTGCTGTTGCTATTACATCTACAGTTCATGACAAAAATTTTAGACGCAGATGGATTTCTTTTTCATCTACATATTTTTTTCATTATATTTTTGTCGTAGATTTTTCGTTTATTTGTGCAAGTGCAAAGGTAAATTTAAAGAAGTAGATTTATAAAATGGATTATTTTACTGCACCAAAAAGATAAAAGCACTTTTTTAGTTTGTTGAAAAAAAAAAAACAAACAAACTTTTAAATATGTATTAAGCTATATAACCTAAATAGACGTGACGAGACGAAACGAAACGAAACGGTACATACGATAGTACTGTGGTACGTAGGAATTATCCTAAATCGACGTATTCTTACGTTCGTTAAATTTCGATAAGTTTAAATGTCAAATAGACGAAACGATACGAAACGGATAGTGACGTAGCGGTTGTAAATTTTATCGTTTCTACTCGTTTCATACACATTTCTATACTCCGTTTCTACTCAATACTCATACATAATTTTACTCGTTTCGAATCGTTTCTATACTTATTTAGGGCAAATTGTCAAACTGACGAAACGAGTATTTACGTTCGTTTAATTTCTTTCTTCCCTCCACATCTATTTAGTTTATAGTTTTACATAGAGATATGTGTATCCTTTTAAAATGTTTTCAAAATAATGGTCGAAAAAAAATTATGAGAAAATATGACAATTGATGGGTATATTTTTTCAGAATTTTTTTTGAATGTTCTTTTTGCAATGACTGTACATACACATCCACACACACAAATATTTGAAAAATAATAATAATAATAATAATAATAAGAGAAAAAAAATTTTTATTAAATCAATTATTTTACAAAAAACAAAATTAAATAATTTAATAAAAAAAAAAAAATAAATTTAAAAAAGAATATAGTATTTAAAATCATTCTTTAATATTGTTTTTCTTTTATTTTTTTTTTCATATTTTTTACTTATTTTAATTTAATTAATAAAAAAAAAACTGAAACAAAAACCATAAAATCAATATAAACGCATTAATTATATAAAAGGTGGAACATCAAGTTCATCTGGTCGCCTCGGTCATAGAAGATCGTCTTTAGCTCTCACACCTGAAGATGAAGCATTAGATACAACAAACATGGTATGTTATAATTTTTGTTACAATATATGTATGTATATAATTATAAATAATGTAATATATTTATAAATAATTTTTATTTTTTGTTATACGTTACACATTATAGGTACATATGTACACATACAGGGTAGTCTAAATACTAGCACTGCACTGACTTATGTATACAGAATGCTTATAAAATTTGTAATTTTCATATTTTATCATATAATTTTAAGGTTTAAATGAAAGAGTAATTTGTTAAATTTTTTTTTTTTTTAAATGTATTAATGAAAAATGTGATTATTTATTTATTTCATTTCCTTCATTTTCTTGTTAACAAATAACGGATATCTTCTTAAGGTATTTTGCATTTATATCGCGTAACATTTTACTGATTTAAAATTTGCAATTTATGCACGAATATTTTTTGTTTTATTCTAATGAATTGTTATTTCTGTAAAATTGTCCATTTTTTAATTGACCGCACAGAAATAATGGGATTTTACGAAATTATATACGCATTCACCGAAATATTATCGTAAAATTTTAATATAGTCACCTTTCTGGAGATGTCCTGTAGCCTGTAGGTATAGCTTCATTCCATTGAAATCATAATTTCAGAGTATATTCTGAAATGTAAAAAGTTCTCTATATCATCGTCTGGTATACCGCCCCTGCTGATACAGATTATGGGTGTTCATCAAAATATAGACTGTTGACTTTCATAGCTATTGCGCCACACTAAATGGTGCATTGCAAGAGTATGTATATAATCTAGGATGAACAATTACATAACATGGCTAATCAAAAACTGTGATTAATTCCTTTAAATATGGGTTCGGTTATTAAATTTCTAGTCATTCTTATACTGGGAGCTGTTGAAGTATTAAAATGTTGAAAAAATTTTATTTTTGCGTTGCAATAATAATCGGAAAATAATAATACTCGTATATAGAATTCTAAACTATTTTTATCCTTTTATGCACCGTCATGTGTACTATATAGCAAATGTAAAATTTTATGAATATTTTTACAATCAATCTACAAAAAGAAAATAATAAATAAATAAACATTAAAAATAGGTTATACTTATAATAAAAATGCAAAATTACAATTTTTAAAAAATGTCAGTCAAAGTTGGGCTCACTCTGTACTATAATAACTATAATACATATTTTGTATAATTATTTTTATTATTTTATTTATTTTTATTTATTTTTATTTTTTTCATTTTATGTACATAATTGAAATTCCCAAGAAAATTAAAAAAAAAAAAGAATAAATTAAAGTGAATATGATAGAATTTTTAATTGAGTTTATAATACGTATGTATATACGAGCATTTGTACGTACTTATATGTATAATACATAAATGTATGTACATGTGTACGTATAGAAATGTCATCTATAACATAATAATGAATATAACATTGCATTGGATATCAAAATTCTTTGTACACCTCCAAAATTTAAACTTTGATTATACCTATGTATATGTCAAAATCAAATTGAACAGAAATTAATTTATTTTTAATATTATTTCGAAAATTTCATTTTCATACCTCTGTTCTTCTTCAAGTTATAAAAAAAAAATTAATTAAAACAAATCCTAAAATTACAAATCAAAAGTATGTTTATACAACCATTTAATCGCATATAACTTTTTTTTTAGAAAGTTCTTTTGCATAATGTTACAAAAATCTCTTTCTTATAAAAACTGTTTTTCGATTCTGATGATAATTTATCATACCTAAGGAAGACAATAAATTTTGACCTTTCATTTGCAATTTAATTTATGACTTTATGTTTCTCCGTTCATAAAAGTTATATGTCTATATTTTAAAAATGAATCTTAGATAATTTTTGATACCAGAATTTTTTCATGACTGATAACGTGAGCGCGTTTACATCATTTACAGTGGCTCAAAGTGAAACTTACAATTGCCTTGTCCATTTTTAAAGTATATACAAAATTCTAAGGGCCATATGTTCACATAGGTATTATCCTGATACTAAGACCAGATCGGTAGCAAAGTCATTTAAGACCTATTGTGGCTTAAACTTTAATTAGTAATGTTAATACGCTAATACAACTACTGACTGGTATTACGACTGGTAGTAAAATCAAAACTAATACGCATGTGAACATACAATTAAGATTAAGACAACCAAACTAAAAAAAAAGTAACAGAAAAATATTTAGGTATACAGAAGCTGATGAACGATTAATAATACTAATTCGTAAAATTAAACAAAATCCGAAATTAATTGCAGATAATATGAAAATTATCCAAGGTACATATACAATGACACAGGACGTGTATTTTCAATTTTAAAAAGGATTTCAAAACAAAGGTTCAGAAAAATTAGATATCCTAGACGAATCCAAACATAAAGCTTATAATGCACGTATGTGAACTTTATATTTAACTTTCCATATAGTATGTCATGAAATTCCATCTCAATTTCCTGATTTGAATTTATGATAGAGCATGTGTGTGTTCATTTAGAAAGGAAACTACAGAATTATAAACTGAAAACATCCGAAGATTTAGAAAACTAATTAAAATCAGAATGTAGCAAATTAGAATCCGGATAATTAGAACACAGATTGAATAAAATTGTTAAGAACAAATGTATCTTCGAAAAAATATTAACAAAAAAAAAAAAAAAACATTGACTATTTTAGACAATTTCTAGTGAAAATTTTTATAGTTGTAAAACGTCAATCAAAACAAATAAAAATTTAAATTGTGAATAAGAATGAAAGAGAATTCAATAACGTTTTCGTCTATATAGCATTTTTTATTTCAGATTCTGAAAATGAATCTCAAATAATTAGGAGAAAACTGCGATTTAGCAATAATCCCTTGGAATTATCGGATGTTCAGTAAATTGCAATTATTCATGGAGAATTTTCATTGTAAAAATAACACAATATATATATTTTAAATTACAAAATTATTTAAATAAAAATTGTATACCGTCAACAGCAAACACCAATCGATTGTATGTGATTATGAATATTTTTTGGTTATGTATAGAAGAAGAATAATAGTGAAAATTAGAAAAGTGACACCTCAAATGCTATCACCTCAAAGTGATAACATTTAGTGAGAGTTTTTAGTGATTGTCACCATACGTGAACGGAAATTTATGGTGAATATCACCAATCACCTTACGTGAACCCGCCCCTGTTTTTTAGTATTGTAAATTGTTTTTTTTTTTTTTATGTTATTTTATGTTAATTTTAGAATTTAATAAAATAATTTATAGAGTACAAATTTATTGTAAGATACCAAAGTCCAAAAATATATACATATACAAGTATATGTATTTTATTTAATATTTGAATATCGTTTTTTATTTCAATTTTGAATGAAAACATTTTTCGTATTAGTGTTCCAGTTTCATTTTGAGCCACTGTACATATTTTACAAAAATTTAGAGGTGTATACCTACTACAAAAATACTTTTCATGTTCACTGTATATGTATTTTGATACATATACATGAAACATATGTGTAGTAGATTTATGTATATTAATCATAAATTATGAATTATTTATAAATCTATATACATACATATATACTTGTATTGTATGTATTTATGTACATACATTACTCATATACCATTAAGATTATTTAATATTGATTAAATGTACCAATATGTTATACCATAATATCACATATACTTAGTACCTTTATTATTCTATGGTTATATACATATTTTTATGTATTGCTATTATTAACATTGTAACAAGAACCCAATAAATACAACTACAAATACATACAATTACACATTTATATTATGTATACGTTACAAGTTGTTTATAAGAATCAAAGAAAAAAAAAAAAAAGAGTTGTAAAATTTTTATGGCCAATTTAATATTTTTCATTTTTCTTTTTCAAATGTACCTACCTTTCAAATTGAATTCTTTAATATTTTGTATAAAAAACAAATAGGTGTAACAAAATGTTGTAAACGTATATGATGGTATGGTGGATTATACCTTAGATATGTATGTATAGCTTCTCTGCGAAAATTCATTATTTAAGTACATTTAATTTTTTTGAAAGATTTTATTCTAAGTAAAAGTGGATTCTGTTCTATATGGAATCCTAAGGGCCGATTTTCGTTCTGTGAAAAAATGAGAATCTGAGAAATATAAAAAATTCATTTCATTCCTAAACTTTTCATTTTCATTTGTCATTTTTGTAAGCAAACTATAATTCTGTTTCAACTAATGAGAAATGGCTGATGAAACTGAGTCTGAATGAAATATACAGGGTGTTTCATTCAGTGCAACGTTAAAAAAAATTTAACAGTAGATAGGTGTCGCCTAGACAAACAAAAAATCTTTTTTTACAGGTTGGGCAAAGGGTGGGGGGAGGGCTTGTTAATCTCAAACGTTTAACCGCTAGAGGGTGTCAACATTTTTCTTCTCTTTCTTTTTACTAAACACCCTGTATTTTCTTTATTTTTTACATCCCAACACAAAAAGTATACAACCATGTGATAGGAGACCCCTTGCCGTTTCATTTGACATATAGCTCATCCCTGTCTCCCGCCACAAATTCAAAAACTTACAATTTTTTACCTGGATTTTTGGACAAAATCAGTGATTTCTCGAAAAAAAAAACACCAGTTTAATGTGCAATTTCTTTTCCATCAGTAGAAGAAAATCTGATACTTTCTGAAAAATTTATGTTTGCGTCTTACGTTGTTATCTCTTTAGAATTATCAGCTTCGCTAAGCTGTTTTTATTTGCAAGCTAATACTCATTCAAAGCTTAGTGAACTGCATGGCTGTGGGGCTGTGGTGGTAATAAAAGTTAGAAATGTAGGTAACGAAGAATATTGAAAATTATTTTTATTTTGGGCAGCAGTGTTCACACTTTTGTAATGTAAAATGTAATAAATGAGAATATTTATTAAAGTGGTATAAATTAGAAAAAAAACTATACTTCGAAAGTCCGGAGAAGATAAAATCACTAAAATTATCATACCATTGAAATAACAAAAAGTGGTATATATTTTAACACAATCAATGACAATTCTGTGGTCACAAGTGATAACCGCTTAAGTCGACATAAGGCAAAAATAAATTATGAGTTCTACTGCATTCTCCGCATCAAGCTCTATGTGCACACAAAATTTGGTTTTCCTATCACTTTTGTAGCCAAAGTTATTGCTTAAAAACATTATCGCTTATGTCGAATAGTTCGTGACTTACATATGCAATAACCGCCTAAATCAACATAATAATATTGAAGAGATATTTTATGTTTAAAAATACAGGCTTATCTAAACTAAACTTAAGTTATTATTGCACATAATATATTTGGAAACATCTTTTCAAAATATTGTAAGGTTTATCATAACAGCCTATCTCGAGTTAAGCGTTTTTGGAACGTAAAAGTTTATCACCGAACTTTACAATAATGACTTAAATCAATCTAAATCTAGGAAATTAAAAATAGATTTTTGCAATAAATGCCTAACTTGACATAAGTAACAAAAATGTAAAATTACAAATTTGCATAAATATCCTAAATTTCAAATTCTCAAATATTTTTGTTCTAGAACATACTCAATTTCAAATAATTTCAATTTTTAATTGTTTAGTTATCAATTTAAGAAAATTTTTCTCATAATAGTCTTCCATTCAACACGAAATTATTGTTTTTTTGACCATCAAATTTGTGTAAAAAATATGTTCGAATTTTTAAACGCGTGTTTACTCAAAACCACAATTTTAGACTTAAGCGGTTATCACTTGTGACCACAGAATTATTGTGGTAGATTACAGAATTTTGAAAAAAAAAAAAAAAGTAATAGATTTTTGGTGAAATGTGAACTGTGAATGTGAAATGTGAATTTCGAGATCACAGTAGTATATCTACTCTAACCATCTATAATGAATAGTTTTTTAAGTCATTCTATATATGCATGTATGTACGTACATACGTATACATATAGATACATTATATATTATATGCAATTTTTTATTATTAGTGAACATGATATGTATATGCATGTAATTAAAAAAGTTCATGTCTCTTTTTTACATAATTTCTATTTTAAGTCATAATTTTTTATGTTTCTTTTCAAATTGAATTTGAATTCAATTTTATTTTGAAATTTCACTAATTATACACATTATTATTATGATATATGTACATATGTATATATAATATATGTATGTATAAATTTTGCATTTGTTTCACATATAAATTTTTTTCAATAATAATACAACATCTAAATACATAATTTTCTATATAACATTACCTTTATATATGTATCTTGTTTACAGACATACGCATACATACATATATTATTTGTACATAATTTTTCGCTTTCATAAATACAACTTTATTAGAATTTTATAAATAACAACACGCTCATACATATATATATATTTTTTTTTTTTTTTATATATAAGTCTCATTAATAAATGTCCATAAATATACGCATTTATTACATACTTACATCGCATAATAAATGTATAATACTGGTATAATAATTATAAATGTATACATCGCATATACTTGTATATAATGTAGATCATAAGTACCTACTTGCGTAATTGTATAAATTTTCCTTAATTGAATGCTCAGCATAATTAAATATAAAATTTTTCTAAAGATAGGTATCAGATTAATTAGTTCATTTCACAGCTATGGAAAATGTTTACTTAATTATTATTTACCAATTTTCAAGTTTTCAATTTTTCTTCTCTTTTTCTCTTTCTCTATTTCTTGAATCAAAAGCAAAAAATCAATTAAAAATTGAAAAAAAAAAATATTGTTAAATTTTACACATTTTCACTAATATACAAACTTACTACATGTAGTATAATTACGCACATTACTCGTGTATGTAATGCATGCACTCGTATAATACTCGTTCATGGTTCATGCTATAAAAATGTTGTACAGAAACAGAAGTGTACGTTTCGTTGCATTCACGATAATACGAATCTCGTTAAGAGTAGATTTCGACTTTGAAAAATTTCGAAAACAACAACGATTTTACATAAAAAAAAATTTTAAAAAATGACTTTGCATACCTTTTAGGTGCTAATAAAAATGGATTTTTGAATATTTTGATGAAAAAGAAAAAAACATAATTTTGTTTTGTTAATAAAAATGTAAATATAACAAAGATTTTTATACTTTTTATTATTGTAAAAACATCAGAAATGTCCAAATTTTATTTTGATACCAAAATCATATAGAAGTATAAAGATTTAATGTATGAAAACAGAAGTCAAAGTTGAACGATTTTTCAAAAAAAAAAAAAAAAACCCTTTCCTTTTTTTAAAAACTATAACTAAGTTTCAGGACCTAAAATCAAAAATGTGCTCCCGTTAAGCACCACAATATCCTTCAGGCTAACTGCATAGCAGATGACAAATGTCGAAAGTTCGGTAATGCAGATTGCAAATATCCTACGTTCGGTAAAATCGATAGAATCAAATTTTTGATAAAAGCCATGCAGATAACGCAGGTGATAAGTATGTGTATATGCTGCAATCTGCTAACGTCAACGTGTCTAGGTTATGTCGAAAGTAAAAAAAAAAAAACTAAAAATTGAAAACAAAGATTTTGTTTTGTTCTAGAAGACAAAGAATTTTAACAATTTTAAATCAATAATTTTAATAATTTCAATAATTTTTGAAGAAAATAATGGATGAAGATCATGATTTGTAAGTAAATGTACTCGTTATTATTTCACATTTTGTTTTCATTAATCATAATTTATATAAATTTATATAAATTCACATTCTCCATTATTTCACTTTAATTTAAAAGTCATTCCAATTTATATTTATTTTTTCAATCCGTTTTTTAATGTCAACTGTGCAGACTGTATTGTTTGATCACACAAAAATCAAGTGTATTTTTTGACATTTTAGTCAAATCAATCATTCAATCCATCAATATTGATAATATTTTCGACATTACCGTACCGAACGCATGAATATTCTTTTATAATCAGGATTTATTCTTTAAATTTGTATAGTATGTCCAATACTTATGTCTATCACTGTATATATAGCCTAAGTACTGTACCGATTGAGTTTAATCTACTCTATATATGTAATTAGTACTTTTACCTTGTTCCTATATCAATATTAAATTTAATACCTGATAAGAATTTAATTTTATTATACATACTCGTATAAATATAGATGTGAATATTTTCGGTGTGATATTGAAAAATATAAAGTTGTCATATCTTTATTCTCAGATAACATTTATTGATATTGATATAAACATATACATGCATATACATACATATATTTATTATGTGTATTGTGTTTGTGTACGTGAAAATATTGTTACAAATAAATAATATGTAGTTAGCTACATTGCATTATTTTGATCATCACCAGTTTTTATAATTCATAATCGATTCAAAGTTTTTTTTTTAATTTAGCTAGCTACTCTACTGTTCATTTTAATATTTAAACGAACAATGTGCGGAATAATAAATAAATTTTATTTTCTTATTATTTTTATTTTTTGAACAAAATAAAGTTAAAAAAAAAAAAAAATTATTTTTTTTTTTCATTACATTACGATATTTGCTTTAAAATTCTATTGAAAATTCAAATAAAGTAATATTCATAAATGTACACATAATAAATTTAATAAAATTTATGTTTTAATTTAAGTTTCGTTATTATTACATATTTACTTTAATATACATACATACTTATATGTATGTGTAACTCTCTATTAACAGTTCAATAATAATCTTTTATTATAAGTTTAATAAAAAAAAAAAAAATTTTTTTTTTTACCACGATATGAAAAACTTAAAAAAAAATTTCCACAATTTTAAAAAATAATAAATTTTAACTATAGATGATAATGTATACATTTAAACAATTAATATGATTATGTAGTATACACAGTACAGACATATTACATAAATACATAATTATATTCACATCATAAAATCGACAAAATATTATAAATTTTTATTTTGTGTTAATAACTGTTTTATTACTACAATATTTTTTATGTGTAAAATGATGAAAATTAATTGAAAAATTTCATACATTATTTTCAAAAAAAAAAAAAATAAATAAATAAAATAAATAAATGAAAAAAAAAACAATGTCTAATAATAATAATAATAATACATTTGATATCGATAATGATGATAACATCAGTAGTGTTAATAATAAGAAATGTATGCGTTTAAATTGGATAACAAAAATAACATCAATATTTCGTAGTAAATCAAAATTATCAATAAATAGTACATTACATTCATCGAATGATTCATCATCATCATCATCATCATCATCATCATCATATAAATGTGATACAAAATTAAATGATAATAATGATATAAATAAAATTGAATATATGAAAAATATGAATACTATTATAATTGATAAAATAAAATTAAAAAAATCAAAATCATCATCAATTATTCGATTATCATCAAAATTAAATGATAATAATAATAATAATATAACAAATAGTAAAAGTGAACCATGTTTAATCGGTATTAAAAGGTATAATTCAATTATTATTGAAAAAAATAATTATTTCAATAATGATAATAATCATAAATGTTTAAATGTAAATAATGAAAATGAAATTATTAATAAGAATCATAATGATGATAATGATGATAATAATGATATTAATAAAAAAAATTTTATATCAATAAATAATTGTAATTGTTGTAATGATAAAAATATAATTATTATAAATGATAATAATAATAGAATACATCATGATAACGATATAAATACAAATAATAATTCAAATACAATCAAAAATAATATTAATAATAGTATTATTATTGATAATAATTTTCAAAAAAATAACGATAATAATAATTATAATGATAATAATGATAATAATAATGATAATATAAAATATAATAAATGTATTATTACAAATCCAGAATTATGTGTTACCAAATGTAATGGTACTGTTGAACATTATTTATTATCGAATTCATTATCATCATCATCATCATCATCATCAACATCATCAAATATTAAAAATGATAATAATAAATGTAGTAGTAATAATAATAATGAATGTACAAGTAATATAATAAATTATATTTTAAATGATAACAATGATAATATTAGTAATAATGATGAAGAAAATGATGTTTTAAATCCATTACCAATAACAAAATCAACAATTTCAATTAAACATCATAATACTTTTCGTCCGGAAATACGAAAAATAATAAAAACTTTAGATCCATATGCATTACGTATTAATAATATTTTAATCGAAAATGATGATATATATCAAGATAATAATAATAATAATAATAATAATAATAATAGTAATTCAATAATTAATAATTGTATTAATAATAGCAATAATGGTCATAATAGTAATGAAATTACATTAAAACCGCCTAGTTTATATGAAAGACGTTGTCCGAATCGTGAACGATTAAATCTTTACCTTGATAAAAAGAAAAATCGAAATATAAATTTATTTGAGGTAAAAAATAATAATAATTATAGCAAAAAATATATACGAGTGTAATATCTATATTATTTATTTATGAATATTTATAATTATACTTTTTTATTTTTTATTTGTTATAAATTTAACGAATAAGGTTTTTAAAATCCAACACAAAACATATATGTATGTATATATTTTTTTTTGTAGTCTTCTTTTAGATCTGTGTACATTTTTTCGATATTTTTCCGTTTTCATTAAATCTTCTTCAATTTATTGTTATATTCAGATTTATAAAACTTCTCGGAATAACCGTTTCTTTCTCTTAATTATTTTATTTCATCATTTAATACAAATCTCGGTAATTATATAGAAATTGGATTCTGTAGTTAAATTTGAACTTTGCTCAAATTGCTTGAATGTTTATGCCGTCAACGTCATTGTGTCATTATCCATATCCATTTATGTACAAAGCACTAAACAAACAATATGCTGATCATAGCAAATTTTTGCTGACTAGACTACTTTGATTCTTTTTAATTGCCTTAGTCCACATTTACATTATCTTGAGAGTCAAGAAAGTGACGTCATTAACTTAGAAGAGAGGTATAAAAGAGCGAGACAAGAGGAAACAAGAAAGTAAACCAACTCAGAGGTGGTTTGGTTTAATTTCTTGTTTTCTTGAATATAGTGTTGTCAGTATGTTAATATTCAAAATTAGTATTGTATAGCCACCTAACGATGGCGAAAACTCGCGCAGATGGGAGATATTTTCAAAATTTCCTTTAATTTCCCCTTCAATACGAAAAATCGCAAAAAGAAACAAAGATTAAGTCTTCCACTCAGTGGGTATAGTGACTGTCGGTTATCAATCGCACATCAAAGCAAATCCTCTTTTTTGCTTAAAAAATTAACAACATAAAAATATAATCATGTTCACTGTACGACGATTGCCATACAACTGAAGAAACATTTGAATAAAAGTAAAATAGGATAAAGAAAAAATCAAAGGAAATAAGAATTAAATTATCCACTCAGTGAACACAGCGACTGCCGATTACCGACCGTACACACAATGCATATCCTCTTTTTTAGCTTAAAAAATAGCAACACATTTCTAATCATGGTGATTATATGACGAATGCCATGCTACTAAAGAAAAATTTGGAATTTAGATAAAGCAAAATGAATAAAATACAGAATAACAATAACAATATGTGCGAACGAACAGTGATGTTAATTGTTAACTGCAACTGCAATTTTAAAATTTACAAAAATATTTCCTTATCGAATTTTTATATTAAATATATGTGTTTATTGATTTGATTATTACTGCTACTTTTTGTTTGATTAGTATACTCACTAACTTATTTGATTGAAACATTTATATTTATGTAACATTAATTGATTTGCTATTTGCATGAATGAATTGAATCTATTTCTATTAGTAATTCAAATATTAATATTGATGTTGTAAGCTAAATTATCTCTTTAGCAACTTTTTCATTGATAATTATTGGAAGTGTAATGTACCGCAGTAATCGTTTGATTCTGCCTCCTTTGTTTTTTTATAGCCGATGAGTAAAGTTCGGAAAATTAAAATATTGAAATTGTTGTTATTAATTTTTACTTTTTTAAATTTTATTGTTTTTTTTTTATTTCTTAATTTTAATTAATGTTTTTAAAATAAATACACTGTAAAAGTGTATTTATTTAAAAAATACACTGTGAAGTAGTGTAAATAATAATTTCCCACTTGAATTGAGAATTTCCCTTTTAAGAAGAATTTTTGAAAAATGGTATGTTAACAACTCACATCACTGTTTCAAATTTCAGTGGAAAGGGTAAGTAGGTTCTACTGCGCATGCTTCTCCTTCGCCACTGTTCAGTGGCTCTACTATAGAATGTTTCACCATCAACAAAAATGCAATACTGCTATAGGTTATTCCGGCGGGAAAATTTTTTTTTCCAAATACTGGGCCAAGTGAATAAAAATCAGTAAATACTTTTTTACTTTAAGTATGACTTAAACCCAGCCAAATTTTCTAATACACTCGAATCAAAATTCGACATTTATATCAATTAAAATAAAAATTTATATGTATATATATTATTTTAGTTATTTTTTTATCACAATCGAATTTGTAACTTAATTTTAATGAAAAATGTCAAATAAACATGAAAGCAAGAATGAAAATCATAGAATAAGTATATGGCAATACTACTAATAGGCAATACTACTAAGAATGAAAAGAAAACAAGAATGGATAATGTAAATGCTATCGTTCAGTCCTGAAACAAGAATAAGAAAACAAGAAAAGATAATGTAAATGCTCCCTTAGACCTGACAATATAAGTACTTTAAGTATTAACACAATTCGAGTATAGATCATTTCATGCTCTTTTTTCTAGCAGGCTGCTACTCATTCGAAGCTGAGTGAACTTTGGGGGTAATGAAAAATTGATATTGACAATGAAAAGTTTTTCTTACTTTTGCTATGGACAGGAATCGAATATCAAACCTATACACTCTCGTGATTATAGTACTTAATTTATCTATTATTTGTACCACCGAGTTTCAGTGTGCATATTCACCTAATACTATTGACACATTGCAAAGATAAACCATGGTTATCTCAGTTTTCTGGTTTATCTGTGAGATAACCGACTTTCAAAACTCGGTTAAGTTAACCGAGTTTCTAGCACTCAGTTATCTTGTTAACCAAGTTCGAACTCAGTTATATCTTTGACGTTTGTGTTTTTTTTTATATTTTTTTATATTATATTTAAAAAAAAAACTGTCAAACCAAATCTCAGCTAACATGTTGACTAAATGAAAAAGAATTAGTGTTTGAATTTATCTCGACAGGTGTCGTATGAATACATAAACTATGTAGTTCACTTCAATTTAAATATGTAACACCTCATAACAGGTTATCGATAAACCATTTGAGATAATCATGGTTTATCTCTGCGTCTTCATCTTCAGTGTATCAATAGTATAAGCCGTATCATGTTCATGTTCATGGCGAGTTCATTTCTGTATCAATAAACAAGGGGTGAGAGTGAGTGTACCGCAGGTTGTTCAAGAACTTTTGTTCCGTTTATGAATTAAATGATGATGCTGATACGAGTATACATACATATGTATGTATATGCAATGGTAATGAATGCTAAAACAAACTATTCTAAAAGAAAAATAAAATATAATAATTCTTATAGATTAAACATTTATTCAGCAAAAAATAAAATGAAAACGAATGAACAATAAAAATTCAAAACATTTTAAATTAATAATTAAAAATATATCTTAAAATATAATAATAAATTCCGATAATATTTTGAAAAAGGTTCAATTAGGAAACTTTTTAAATTATTTTTAATTAATTTTTTTAATACATATACATATGTATATGAAAATATGGTTTTTTTTTTTCACTTTTATTTTATTTTTTATCTAACTAATTAGCATAAAATTTGCAAAAATTTGTGTAAAAACAACAAAGGAAAAGAAAATTAAAACAAACAAATAAAAAAAAAACAAAACTTTGAAAATGGAAGCTTGTTCATTTGCAAAACACAAAAAAAAAAAAAATTTATCTTAATAAAAATTGTTCAAAATTATATGAAATTTTATAGATATGTAGATACTATGTATAATGTACATATAATACACATATTTACATTCGTATACATATATGTATGTAAAAATTTCTATTATATATTAATGTAAAACATTAGAATTTTTTAATATTTTTTAATTATAAGAAAAAACCAGTAACATTATTAACTTTAAAATGATTTTTTATCATGGAAGAAAGTTGTTATAACCACATAAAAATGTTTCAAAAAATCAATCAATTAGAAATACGTATGGACATTAAGTACGTACTTAAATTGAAATTACATTCGTACATATAATGAAAAATTTTTTGGTTCTTGTTTTATTTATTTTTAATCTTCATCAATCAAAGTTTTATTGAAGTTTTACCTTTTCTCCTTTTTTATGTTCTTTCAAATATTTACTTTAAATATTTTAATTATTTCCTTTTTTCCAATTCAATTAATATTTCATTCGAATTTAAAATTTTCTTAGATACAAGCATATCAATCATTAAAAAGACCAATATGAGAAGGATATAAAAAATAATTTGTGAGTGCGTTTATCTATATTTTTGTCAGATATAGCCGCACATCCATTATACATATATATTTTGTTGTATAATACACATATAGTGTGTAGATTCTTAAATTCATCTATGTTTATAATCATCATCATTGGCCCTACAGCTTCTTTGAAACCTTGTCTTCTATCAAAGAATGGTCTTCCAGTTGTCCCTATCCCATGCCATTCTTTTCCAATTTTTTTTTATTTTTAGGATCCTTAAATTGTCTTAAATCATAAGTATATGTACCATTTTTTTGGTCTTGCTAGTCTTCTCCTTACAACAGGAATATCACATATGTTGCATATGCTTTAGCAATACTAAAAATGTGTCTAAATGTCATCTTTCATACAATAACTAAAAATATAAAATGATATATAGTATACTTACTTTTTTGATGTGAAAGACGCCTTTTTTCGTTTCAATAAAAACCTTTTTGATTTCAAAATAAACCATTTTCATTTCAATAAAAATCTTTTTCGTTTAAAAATCAATTCTTTTATTTTTATTATTAGTTCAAAATTGAATATTATTATGGAAAAAATAAATAATGTGAGTTGCGTTGTGAATGATATTTACAACAAAAGATGTCAGGTTATGTTGTTCTTTAAGTGCATGCATCAGTAAAGCAAAAACTGCGTGATTGCCTTAGACTTGCTAAAGAACTTACTTGCAGTTTCACTTTTAGACGAGTTGCTGCAATTAAGAAATGCAGCAGTTTTTAATTTCTGAAAACCCCCCTAATCATATTTCTTCTACTGCATATGTATTTAAGTATTTTTGTTTTTTATTCTTGTTTCGAAATTATCAATATAATATTTTTTTACTATTGAATTTAATTGTGTTGTACATTGGCATACGTATTGGCATACGTATATACGCAAAATATTATATATATTTTAATAAAATTTATATATGTACATATATATAAGTATATATATATATATATAAATGCACAGTAATTATATATTTTAATTTTTTAAATATTTTATTTATTTACAGAAACCTTTAGTAGATTTAAAGTATCCAACTGTATTGCCACCCAATCCACAACTCAAGGTATTAATTTATTATAGAATTAATTTTTTTAAATTTATATATTTAAATTATGTATAAGGTATGTAATACGTTTACACACAAATAATATAAGTTGTATCACAAATATAACATAATTATAATATGAAAGTAATTAAATGGGTTCTATTCTGGTCATATATGGTACATAGTTAACAGAATCTTTTAACTTGACGAAACACGAAAGAATAGAACCAAATATTTCTGTATTAGAAATTTTTTTAGTACTACGGTCCTACGCAAAGTAAGATCTACGGAGACAGCATTACATGATGTGGTACAAACCATAGAATCATCCCTTGAGTACAAAGAATACACACTGGCGGGCTTCTTAGATATCGAAGGCGCCTTTAATAACATAAAAAATGAGACAATTCTTTGGGTTTTATCCGAAGCAGGAGTAGAGATGTGCGTCACTCACTGGTTGATGAACCTGCTCACCTCAAGAATTATTAACGCGGAATTTGGGAACAGCAAAGTCGTTCAAATGATGCGGAGGGACATCTCATAAGGGGAAGTAATCTCATCGCTATACTTTGGCTGCTTACTGTGAACCAAATCCTAAAGATTTTAGAAAATGACAAGGGTAAAAGTTGTATCATATGCAGAAGACTTTGTCATAATGGTATCAGGGAAGTTTTTGGACGTGATGAGTAACATCATGGAAAGAAGCCTGAAGAAAATTGACAACTGGTGTAGAGAATGCGAACTGAGTGTCAATAATACAGGCAAAACTGAAATGATGCTTTTTACAACTATAGAACGAACGAAGATAACTGCATTAATTTTACCCATAAACTAAATGTAACACCTTTAACACTGGTTTCCAGAGTTAAGTATTCGGGAATAGTTCTAGACCCAAAGCTCAGCTGGAAGCTCAATGGAGAAAAGAGAAATTCCTAAAAACTTAGCACACAACAAACATTACATAACAAAAACACTGCATTTTGAGAAAAATTTGCAGGTGACATTTTTCAGGTGACAAATCATACAAATCAACCGTTTAGCCGTTAGAGGGCGATGAAGATTTTTACTACTATCTATTAGATAGAAAGAAAGTAGTCTAAGACAAATTTGTAGGAAACTCCCCCTTCCCTTATCTAATGATACCTAGAAATGCGTAAATCGATCTTAATTTTTGAATAAACGAATCATTAATTTTAAATTTAACATTAATTATTTATTTGATTTGGATTTAATTAAAATAATTCTTGTCAGTTTTCTACATTAATTTAAATATAATTTATATACAATCAATTTAGTATATTTTATATTTTTGTATTTTATCATATAATTTATATTTGAAATGTATATATATAGGCATTACTCATCTTTCATAAAATGGACAATGTATGCGAAACATTTAATAATGCATGTCAACGACAACAATTAGATGTAACATTATTGAAAACAAAAGAAACCGCATTAGAAGTCATACAAAATAATAATGCAGGTAGCTATCACGTTATTATAATTGATTCAAGATATCCGAAACATCTTGATGCTGAATATTTTGCGAGGTAAAAATTTAATGAAAAATTAAAAATTATAAAAATAAAACTATCAAAATGAATAATTAGAATAATACAATTTTTTTTCATATTACACAAACAAATTTTGTACATATGTATATTTAATGTAATCGTATAAAATTTTATCAATTATTCAAATACATATTGTAAGGATGTTTAAATAAAAAAATACCGAATTATTAGTACGATCACGATGGTCAATTTCAATTGTCAATTGATAATGGCTTACAGTGTTATGCACGTGCAATATTATATTATTAATAGTAATATGATTACATTTGCTTAGGACAAGCAGAAGCAGACGATCAACAATGATATCCATAATAAGTATTGTACATCATCTGCGTATTAAACTGTAAGCCCGCATTTACATTATCTTGACTTGAAATTCAAGAACGTGACGTCATTAACTTAGAAGAGAGGTATAAAAGAACGAGACAAGAGGAAACAAGAAAGCAAACCAACTCAGAGGTGGATTACTTTCTTGCTTTCTTGAATATAGTGTTGCCAGTATGTTAATAATCAAAATTAGTAGAATGTTTCACCATCAACAAAAATGCAATACTGCTATAGGTTATTCCGGCGGGAAAATTTTTTTTTCCAAATACTGGGTCAAGTGAATAAAAATCAGTAAATACTTTTTTACTTTAAGTATGACTTAAACCCAGCCAAATTTTCTAATTCACTCGAATCAAAATCCGACATTTATATCAATTAAAATAAAAATTTTTATTTGTATATACCTATATTTTTTTAGTTATTTTTTTATCACAATCGAATTTGTAACTTAATTTTAATGAAAAATGTCAAATAAACATGAAAGCAAGAATGAAAATCATAAAATAAGTATATGGCAATACTACTAATAGGCATCGCATATAAAAATATACGACATGAAACATGAACAAGAAAGCAAGAAAAGAATGTAAATGCGCCCTACTGAATGTATACATTTGTTGTATGTAGACTGCTTACAATATGTATATGAATATATGTATATGTAAATATTTTTTTCTTCTTCTTTTATATTTTATTTTTGTTTCTTTTAAGATCCATAAGACATACTAGTGGTTGCCATTTTACGACAATAATAGCCGTTGTTAAGAAAAAGTAAGTTTATTTAACGAGTAGTAAATAAGTCCCGAGATTCTACCAAATAAAAATTATTTGAAAACATTTTTTTTTATTCTTTAACATTCTCTTGCAATTATTGCGATAAACTCAATGCAACACTTTTGTAATTATTCTTTTATGAGATCATGAGGGTCGTTGTCGTAGAGAACGATTTATCTTTGGTCTCATAATATGCGTTATTTCCAGACGATCAATTTTTCATTGGACCTTTCTCTAAAACATTTTTTTTTTTTTTGATTAGACTAGGTTAAGTTTTATACTTCGAGCTTCTATAGTTTTAAGAATTTTAATGAAATTATTTTGTTTGTTTTCATCATTTTTTTTTTATTTTTTTTTTTTTTTTTTATTTTTTTTTATTTTAAATATTCATTTTTTCAGTCTTTTTGAAAAAGATGAATCATCATTAATTGCACTTTTAGATGCTGGCGTAAATCGGGTAAGATTATATATAAAAATTTTAATTTCTTTCCTGCAAATATCTTTTAGTGCATTGTAGAGTCACCCAATTTATCAGTATGCTGCACAGAGCTGAAACAGATACTCCATTCAATCGTTCGACCTAACAATGTAATTTCAACGCAACAGGTAATAATTGAAAAAATATATGTTATATTGTATACATATTGAAGTAAATAAAAATTAATAAACAAATTTAATTATAAATTACATAATACGAGTATACGTATATATACTTTTTTATTAACACAAAATAAATTTTTTTTATATATTTTATTATATTGATAATTAAAATATAGGCACTTTATACAGCACTTCATAGACTGAAAGAAGTTTTATTAATAACAGACGATTTATTACGGATACAATATGCGAATAAATCAGCTGAACGTTTACTTAATATGCGTTTGGTATGAACGAAATTAAATGAAAATACTTAGAAAAGAAAAAAAAAAAAAACAAAAAAAATAATATCATAAAATGTGTTATAATATATTCATTTATTTATTTAAAGGACGAAATTATTAGTCGGCCATTATCGGATATTTTTGTATCAGATGTATCTTCAATAAATAGTCAAAGTAAAGGTGTAAAAGAATATGATGGAATTCTGACAATTAAAAGAAAAGGTCATGATAGTATTCCAATGCATGTTCGTGTTGTACCAGTAGTTTGTATTGGAAGGTAAAAAAATTCAATATGAAAAAACAAAAATTTTTTTTAATTAAAATTATGTATGTTCATCATAATTTATTATGAAAATAATAAATTAATTGTTCATCATCATCATCTTCGGTGCAGCCGCTCTTGACCAATCTACTAGAGCGTAGCACAAAACAGTTGGCAAATTTTACGCATGTTTTCATATGTATTAGTAAAATTTTTGTTTTAGATATAAGATAAGATTTTGATCTTAAGATACTTAGGAAGATTGAGATCTTCATAAGAAGGTTAGAAATTTTTACTCGAACATATGTATGTTACGAGTATACAACTCGTTTTTTTTAGTCTCTTTTCTTCTGCGCATGCTAACTTAGTGTAATATGAAATTGCCAATTATACTGGCCATAAACCAAATTATTATAAAGATATCTGTTTAAATTACTTGTTGTTGGAAACAGGTAGACTAGAATCAACCTTTCTAAACTTTGGTTCTGTTCGTATTCAAAACTGAGCGAACTTTGGGAACAGATGGAAATAAATTATGAAATGTAAATTACATATTTTTCTGACGTTTGCTTGTCAATTACGAGATCTCTGAGATTTATGCCTGATTTCTTCATTTCCAATTATCTTCTTGCTAACTTTAGCGGCAAAACAGCAAAGAGATTTGCATTTCTTCACCTCTGATTAGTACTTAGCTGCCAGCTAACTTTAGTGAGAAGATAAAGTTCTAATTATTTATTTAGGTGTAAACTAACTTGATACTACCGCCGACTAGCTGTCTAATTGGAAAATATTCAAATAATTAAGCTTTACATGAAATTTTACATTGAAAATTTCGAGTATCGATTCAAAACTTTCAATTTTAGGTTTGAACATTAGCCAGTGTTAGCTTTGTAGCGTTAGCAAGAAGATTGCGTGAAGAAAACCAAACTCGTTGCTAGCTGCCAGCTAATCAGGAGTATGAAGAAATCGGCCATTAGTGATCAATAAATCACTAAACCTCTTTATTCATAATTTTACATTATTATGTAACTCATAATTTATTAAATAAATTTTTTATATATTTTTTTTTTGTGTTCATACATCATATTTGTTTAAAGATCATTAGATTGGAGTAAATTAAAGTAGACCAGTGCAGTTTAGAATAGTGTATCAAACTTTAATAGAGAAAAAAAAAGAGTAAAAATAAAGGACAATAAATTTATAACATAAAATATCAAGTCAAAATTTTGAATGTTGCTCTAATTTACTCCTTTTTGAAAAAAAAAAACTAAACAAACAATATTTGAATCTAGAGTGCTGTAAAGTAAGCTCAATGAGCACAATAATTGAAAGCAACTTTTGCTCGCTTTTTCCGTACATTAAATTACGTGCACGTATATACATAAATCCTCTTATCTTAATATGAATATGTATACATAAGTATAAGCATTTATACATTAAATTTTTACGCTTTATTTATTTTGTTTTATTTTTCAGAACACCTACACATTTTGTATTTAATTTCGATATACCGGGTGGACAAAATGATTTTATAGCAACATTACCTCAGCCAAAAGAAGCTCCACGGGGTTCATTACATTCTATTCGACGTGGTAGTTTTGATGTACGTTCTGTTGCATCTGACGGATTACGTAGAACAAGTTTAGCTAAACTTCAGTCGCTTCCACTTGAAGCTCCAATAACAAAAGTAAATTCATATACTTAATATATACATTAAAAAAAATTTTTTTTAATTCATTTATGTACATATATAAACACGTCGCTTCAAGGATATTATTTATAAAAAAATAATAAATTGTTTTACAGATTTTTTTTTTTTTTCAATATTATTTATAGTAATATATTTATTTTAAAAAAAAACTTTTATTTAAGGTTGTTAATCTTCTGTCACAAGTACAAGATAATTGTTCACAAGAGGAAGCACGTTTAATTGATAAAGTTTTAGAATTTTTGAAACGTGAAGGACTTTATAGTCCGCAAATGAAAGAAATTAAAACTGATGATCCAATTGCAACAGATCTTATAGGTGCTCTGTTAACGGTTCAGTATAATTTTTTTTAAAAAAAAAAAAAAAATTTCATTATATTTTTTTTTTCATTTTTCATTTAAAATTAATTCATTCTGTTATATTTAGCAGGGACCTACAAATTTATATTCATCTAGACGTAGTTCAAATGATTCAATAATGAGAGCATCGACAAGTCGGCCATCTGGTATGTTACCGTCAAAAATGAAGGTACATTTTGTGTTAATTATAATAAAATAATTAAAAAACAATTTTATTCTCAGTTAGTACATACTACTGAATTTCATTTTTAATTTTCTCACTTAAAGGCTACATCACAAATAATGGAATTATTAGAGGAATCACTTGCATGGGACTTTGATATTTTTAAATTGGAAGAAATAACAGAAAACCGTCCATTATTGTATTTGGGAATGGAAATATTTCGTAGATTTGATGTATTCGCTACATTTAATGTTGATGAAAATACATTCAAAGGATGGTTAGCTGTAGTGGAAGCACATTATCATTCACAAAATTCATATCATAATAGTACACATGCAGCAGACGTTATGCAGGTTTGCACTAATCATAACTGTAATTAACATAAAATATTATATGTACATACACACACGTACATTCGTAATCACAAAAATTACATCCACCCATAACATTTTTTTTTTTTTTTTTTGTATTTATTTTTTCCACAAAGAGTTTCAGTGTACAAAAATATTTAATTTACCTGAATTCCTGAATAGTACCATATTGAAATTGTAAAAATAGAAAATATGGATGTAATATTTGCTTCATTTATGTGCCTTATATTAATTACAATGAAGCTATCATCTCATCATCATCATCATCAATAACGCTGCAACCCAAATCGAGCCCTGTCGACCTTCAGAAGTAGCCTCTACTCTGTTCTATTTTTCGCTTCTACTTCTCCAGTTCTTTGTATAATATGCGTTTTTCGTTTCAATTTCCTTTTTCAATTATATTTTTTACATTTATTAAATTCAGTAACTCTAATAAAAGATCTGAAGAAAATAATTTTTTTCATTTATACGAGAATACTGTACTCGAAGATGAATCGATACACGGCAATAAAGCAATGATCATTCATTTGCCGTCTTTTACCTCTAAATTAAGTTGAAATGATCATTATATCTTTATTTTAACTTCATTTTTATGATTTCAAAAGAGTCCAGTTAAACGAAAATAATAACATTTTATATTATACTATAAAATTGATAATAATTAAAAAAAAATATAAATTTATTCAATTGCAATTAATCTAATTAAGTTATTTTTCGAATTAAGTATACGAATATTACTTTTTTTTTTTGTTAATATATATTTTAGGCAACTGGAGCATTTATGAATCAATTGGCAAATAAAGATCTCGCTATGGATCGTATGGATGAGGCGACTGCATTGATAGCAGCTGCAACCCATGACATTGATCATCCAGGAAGATCATCAGCATTTTTATGTAATTCAGACAGTCCATTAGCTATATTATATAATGATTTATGTGTATTAGAATCACATCATTCGGCTATAACATTTAAATTAACTTTAGGTATTTATTATAATTTGTATATTGGACGGCGTTTTCATACAGAATTTTCAACTGGATGTTAAATTGGTTTCGGACAAAAAATTGATCCTAGCATGTGATTTAGTATATTTTTATCGTAAAATAAGCTCATTCGTGCAATAATCATTCTTTATATAGCTTTATCACATAACACAATTAAACGAAGTTACACTAAATAATGTAAACCAGCAGCCACAATAAACAACTGATATTTAGACAGTTAGCTTGATTATTAGTTGCGTTCCTTTTGTACAAGTAAAGTACTCCCAAGTACTTGGGAGTAGCTTATAAATGGAACGCAATTTTTTTACTTGGAAGTAAAAAGTAACCTCAACTTTCAAGACATACCACATTTCTAAGGCAATGTAAATATTGGAGTAACAGTTGGCCGTGCTCAAATTTCAGCTGTCATGTATTTCAAATTTGTTGTGTTGTTGGTTTTAGATTCTTCATAACCTTAAACAATAAAAATCCACCTATTGAAGGAAACGTGTAACGAAAATATTACAGACTTTAATCTATTTCTTTAATCACTAACGTTTGAAACACAAAAACCTCTAACGGTGAATTTTGACGTAACTAACCATGCAACTGTCAAGTAAATTACTCGAATACAAGAGGTGGTGTAAATGATCACGACTACAAGTACTTGCCAGTACTTTACTTGGTCAAAAGGAACGCAACTATTATTGTATCTTTATTACACGAAAGACAGAGCATACGAATAATAAGATTATGCATATTCCATCAATCAAAATTTTTCATTCGGATACAAATTCTGTTTATGAGAATGCATCCTTAAAATATACTACATACACGCTCGTAATATATACATACATTATATAATATTTTATTTTCATTGATATTAACAAAAGGTGATGAAAAAATCAACATTTTCAAAAATTTAGATAGAGAAACATATAAAACCGTTCGTAGTATTATTATTGATATGATTCTAGCGACTGAAATGACTAGACATTTTGAACATTTGGCAAAATTTGTAAGTGTATTTGGTGCTGATGTTGAACCAAGAGATGTAAGTTAAAAAATATATGTATATATATGTATATATTTTATTTTACATTATTTTTGATTTCAATAAATTTAAATATCTAAGTAATTGAATTATTTATTTTATTTTTTTTATAAATTAGATGGTACTATCAGAAGATGATAATCAAATATTGATTAGACGTATGTTAATTAAATGTGCTGATGTTAGTAATCCAGCACGTCCATTATCATATTGTATGGAATGGGCGAGACGTATTGCTGAAGAATATTTTACTCAAACCGATGAAGAGAAACTTAAAAATTTACCAATCGTAATGCCAATGTTCGATAGAGCAACATGCAGTATACCAAAAAGTCAAATTGGTTTCATTGAATTCATAATACAGGATATGTTACATGCATGGGATAGTTAATATTAATTTTATATTATTATTATTATTATTTTATGTAATTTTAATATTTTGAAAAAATAATTTTAACAAATTCTTTTTTATTTTTCCTAAAGGTTTTATTGATATGCCACAATTAATCCATTACATGCAATACAATTATTCACAATGGAAAAAATTTGAAGAGCAGGGTATTCATACATTAGCCGACATTAAATCAAAGCAAATTTCGATTAATGCAAAAAAATCTTTGGTTAAATAGCAGATAGCTTTAGCTAAACTCGTTACGAGGCTATTTCCAGATAATAATAAGGGAATAACAGCAACAACAACAACAACAACAACAACAACTACTACTACTACTACTACTACTACTACATCATCAACAGCAACAATAAACATAATTCCATTATTAACATCGACAACATTTATTACTGATATTGATACTATTACGACTGCTATTAATAATACCACTACTACTACGACTACTACTACTACTTCTACAACTTCTACAACTTCTACAATTACTGCAACGACGAAATAATATTCATAAAAAATATTCGAGTACACATTACATAATATGTATCTGCCTGCATATGTATGTATTTGAAATAAAATAACATACATTACATTTAAATTTTATTCATACAATATGCAGCTATACAAATATATACTATATGTATAGTAATAAGATTTTATGTGAAATAAAATTAAAATAAAATGATTAGAAAACAAAAAATTATATGAAAAAAAAAATAAAAAATTAACGATGCGATTCTGGATAAGAGATCTCTTATTCCTCTTATTTCTCTAAAGTTTTGGTGAAATATATTTTTTAAGAGGAATCGGTATTCTGGATAAGAGATTCACCTCATAAAATGACATTAGATTTACCATCGATTTTAAACCCACCTTATTCAATTTACTACTTGTTAAATACAAAGATAATGTAGTTACACTGTATTATCATCTTTGTTATTAGTAATTATTACAATTTTTATTTTTATATTACAAATTTTATTATTATTTTATTATTATTACTATTATTATTATTATTATTATTATTATTATTATTATTATTATTATTATTATTTATAATTATAATAATTATTATTATTAATACAATTCTATTATTATTATAATCAAACTACTTACAATATGCACGACACGAATACAATATTTGAATATCAACAATCTTTTTTTAACGGACAAAAATCTCTAAACTTTGAAGGTCATCGATGAGGACCTCTTATATCTCTTATTTATTTTATTCATAATTGGGCAATTCACAGTTTGTTGTATTTGACCATTGTATATTTAATACGTTGTATTCGTAAAACGAAATACAACGTTGTATTTCATTTTCTATACAAAATGAAATATAACTACTCTTGTATTTTAGCAATGCTCTGACCCATGTTTTTTGTGTATTGTATTGCATTGTCAGCTGATTTTGACATTCTGATTACTAAAGGTCGCTCACAGTTTAATGTGTAAAAATGTTTTATTTATACAATGGATTAAATTTACAACAAACTGTGAATTGCCCAATTATAAATAAAATAAATAAGAGATATAAGAGGTCCTCATCGATGACCTTCAAAGTTTAGAGATTTTTGTCCGTTAAAAAAAGATTTTTTGGTTATAAACGTTCAAAAGTAGAATGTCAAAATTCATTAAAAAATTCACCACTGAAGTTAAGAGATCAGCTGTTCACATCTCTTATCTAAATTAATTTAACTCCTAAAAGTATGTAATTTGCACTAAAAACGATAAGAGGAATAAGAGAAATAAGAGATCTCTTATCCAGATTCGCACCGTAAATTTGGCCTAAAAAACAATATTCAACTAAATATTGAAAAATATTTAATATGTATACTCGTATATGTATGTATGTACGTCCTTTATAGTACTTATTATTATGTATGTATCGTATGTACTTCTACATAACTTTATGATACGTGTATAATACAAATTAATAATGAAATAATATATATTATGTGTGTATATTATATGCTAGTACATATTATTAAATATATTCACTTAATGCCTTTTACTGTATTAAGTGAATACCCTTATTATGGAATTTGTTGTACCTATACAATTTATAAATAATGAAATACCATATACTATGCATGTACATACGGCTATGTATGCAACTAATTAAAAACGACTCCCTCTAGAAGAATACATAGTGCATGTTATTAGGTTTTTCCCATACATATAGTATATAAAAAGAAAATTTTTTGAAATCTCTGATAATAGTCACTATATTACCTTTAAAAACAGATCACAAAAATTTATTTACTCTTATACCTAGAACTCTTTTTTTTTTGTGATTTTACATGTATATATAAGTGTAATAAACAGAAGAATTTGTTTTTTAAATAATTTAATTATATTCTTAAAGTACTTAAATTTTTTGTATTTCTATGATATCCTAATTATATCCTAAAAATAATTTTGTCAAATAAACTAATCAATAAAGACACAATGGGCCATATGAATAGAACGTCAGCAAATACTTGTGACAATGAGTTTGAGGTATAAGCATCTTCTCATAACATTTCATAAGCAGAAGGCCGATCTATGAGCATTTTGCTTTTATTCTTATCAATAATCTTTATCTTATGCTTCATGCTTATACCAAAGCGTATTAATATATGTTTTAAAGTGAAAAAACTCAATATAAAATATTTGAAAAGTTTCAAAAAATTTCGAAATTTATCATACCAATACACAGAAATTTTGCGAAAAATCGTCAGAAAATCAAATTAAAACTGAAAAAGTAAGTAGTTGAAACAAAAAATGAATATAGCAAATTCCATCATTTTTTTTTGTGTTTGCAAATTTCAAGAATTGTTGTGTTTCAAAGACAGAATTTAGTGATTTTTGCCATTTTTTTCAGAGGAAATACTGACTGTAGAAGTACATCACCCTCTAAATTAATTTCTAATTATATAAGCAGAAAGCCTAAGACAAATGCTTCTAGCTAGTACACTGTAATTGTTATGGGGTGTTTCGTAGAGTAAGTGTGAAAAATTTTCATCGCCTTCTAGCGGGTAAACGGTTGAGATAAACGCAACCAACCCCCCCCCCCCCTCCATGCTGTACAACAATTTTTTGTTTGTCTTGATAAGACCTATCTAATATTTGCGGGTTGACCACCCGAGACCGAACACCCTGTGTATATAACTATATAAATATACGCAGTACATATTTATATCTGTATGTATATACAGGGTGTTTCCGTGAACACCCGACAGAAGAAAACCACGAATAGGGCTCATCGAGAGGAACAAAATATCATTTTACAGAGTGGGGGAAATCTCAAATGAAGCGGGTGTCTTGGGCTGTCTGCTTATGTAATTAGAAATTAACGTAGAGGGCGCTGTAATTCCACAGCCTATATTTTCCATAAAAAAAATAGCAAAAAACCATTAAATTCTGACTATGAAACATAATAACTCTTGAAAGAAAAAACGTAGAGTATCATGTCAGGTATCATTGGAGAGATGGGGAAGTTTTCTACAGATTTTTCTTAAACTGCTTTCTTCTAGCTAGTAAATCGTAGTTGTTATAGGGTGTTTGGTAGAGTAAGTGCCAAAAATCTTCATCGCCTTCTAGCAGCTAAACGGTTGAGATTATCCCCACATTGTAAAATGATTTTTTGTTTGCCTCGGCGAGACCTATCTGCTGTGTGCGGGTTGATCACCTGAGACGGGATACCCTTTATATAATAATTTGGTTTCCTTCCCATCGTACTTATTATTATCAATATAATTTATAAAAATATTATATAATAATAAATATATTTAATATATAAATTATAATAATTATTGATACATTATATTCATACATAATAAAAAAAATGTAATATCTAAATGTAAATGTAAATATGTAATAAGTATATGTAAATTATTACTTGTATATCATATTAAAAAATATACCATACATATGAATATTACAAAATTTAAATAAGTAAATTAAAAGTCATTAAGGTATTCACTTAATGCAGTAAAATGCATGTAAGTGGGTTGTATTCTATAGCTCGATCGATGATTGTTGGTGTTGGACTGGTATCTCTATGATAAACTAGATCATATATTTATATGTATCTGAGAGAATGATGAATTAAGGGAAGTTCTCAGGGCAACGCTAAGTAAAAGTACAATTTTATGAAAAAGCATACTGTTCATGCAATTAGTACTAAAGTAATTTTGAAATTTGAAAATTTTAACATTGAATTTCATCTTTTTTAATTAAGGAATTTGAAGAAATTTTAGGTAATTTTTTCTGTTTTTTTTTTTTTTTTTTTTTTTTTTTTGAAAAGTTTCATCTGCCGATCAATTTCTTAAAAATATTTTTGTAATTAAATTTTATATTTATAGGTTTTTACATTTTAGGAACATTTATAATCTAATTTTTACTTCATTGTATTTTTACTGTTATTTGGTGATGCAGATATCTAATTTCGTGTAAGCACAAACAAAAACAAAAATGAAAATGAAAAGCAAATGAAAACCAAGTTCACTTAACGTTACACTGAGAACTTACCATTACTCGGTTCACATGCCTTTTAATGAATCAACTGAATATCCTAATTATATGCATATACATATGTATATATATATATATATATAAGTATATACGTACTCATTATTTATGATATATGTACAAATATATTTATATTCATGTATGTACATAAATGTAATTTAAAGAAGATTATTTATATAAAATAAAAGTTTATATTACATATTATGCTCTATATAGATATGTACATATACATAGGTATATAAAAAAATATACATGCTTTTAGATATAATATACAATATACTTAAATGTATTATTGAAGCAAAAAAAAAAAAAAAAAAACACACACACACACACATACATACAATATAACATTATTTCCATTAAATTGTGGTAATGCTGGTCATAAACCACATTTATAACTTATTCTAGAATTTACAATAATAATTATTATCAATATTATAAAATTAAAATTACAAAAAAAAAAAAAAAATAAATAAATAAATAAATAAATAATTTTATAATAAAAAGCAAAATAATTACACAAAATAAAATAACACAAAAAATATAAATATGTATTATGATCATTATTATTTTTGTTGTCGTCATAATCGTCGTCATCGCTGTATTTATGTTGTCATTGTCAATCGTCGTCATCGTATAAAATTGAAAAATATAAAACCAATCCAAAAAAATACAAAAAATACAAAAAAAAAAAGTAAAAATAAAAATAAAATTAAAACAAAATGATTTAATGTAAAAATAATAATAATTCTAGTAATAATTTTATCAGTTCATGTATAATGTAATTTATAAAAATTACAATACCTACTTAATTCTGTAATAATTATCACATATCATAATATAAAAATTTAACACAAATAATGTAAAAAATATATTATGTGTAAACTTAATCAAAAAAAAAAAAAAAAAAAAAAAAAAAAAAAAAAAAAAAAAAAAAAATAAAAATTAAATTATTGTAAAAACTACAATAAAAAATATAATTTAAAATAAAAATCATATATTGAAACTTAAAATATATGCACACATACATATACATAATGAATGAATAAATAAATGAAATTTTCGTAAAACATTATTTAAAAAACATGAAAAAAAAGAAAATATTTGTTAATATATTGTTTATTATTTTATTGATTTTATTCTTTTATTTTAATATTATCATTTTATATACTACTACAGATTTTGTTATATACATATAATAGCTGCTTTCGATTTAGCAATTCCAATTATGTACTTGCGAGTACAAAAATGTGTCTTCGATAAATTTGTTATAACGAACAACACAAAAATTATTCGTAACTAAAAGTAGGTACATACTTGCATCTACTTGAAAAACGTTTAATGAGTAGATGGTTTAGCTGCGAGTAGATGATTTAGCACAGACATTTACCTTATCCTATGTGCAAGTACATATTTGAAATTATTGTTAAATCGAAAATAGTCAATTTTCCAAAATTATGAAATATTCATCAATTGATTTATTATCGATTCTTTATCTACAAGTCCAATACAAAAACTGAAACTTCTTGTACATATTTGAAAATTTAAAAATCAAATATGCAAAAACTTAGCAAATGAATCATATGTATGCATGCCTCACGGACTTGCACTTGCCTCATTGTACGTGCCTCATTGCACTTTGAGATTACATGTGACTCATGATTGACAGTGAAAGTGTTTTGAGTTTGGGTGAGTTTCAAAACGCCTAAAAAATGTGTTGTGATACGACATCAAAACAGTCGTGATGCAAAGTTTTAAAACAGCATTAATGCTTCGCATCGATATTACAGTTCTATACAACTTTGACGTTTTGAAACGAATTTGTTGCTTTGTTTTGACAACAAGAAAAATGGTTCACCTCCTGCAGTACATAATTTTAAAATTTTAATTAATTCATTTTCTACACTAAATCAAAAGAGGTGAAACAATTTTCTAATAAAATTAAACAATTTCATGATGGACATATTTTATAGCCATTTTCGAATGAGCTGAAACACTTTCAGTGTAAGTGCTCGTTTAATACAAATACTCTCCAATGTTTTTGGAATTTTTCATTAATATTAAAACACTACACATTGAAAATTCAATTTATCATCATAAAAGTACAAAATTTTTTGTTTAAACAGACAGACCTTTGGTCCCATATAAAAATAAATCATTGAAATGACGTATCAGATGCATTCACGCAATGAGTTTTGAAACTGTAGACATTGGCTGGGTTCAAAAATTAATCATGATTTTGCAGTGTTGCAGAAGTGTTGCCGCAGTGTTAGCACAACACTGATTATTTATGTTGCGATGCTTTGATGTTGCTGATAGATTTTACGACAGTTTTGAAGTTTTGTTGTGTCTTTTAAAATTTTACAAATCGGTAAAAAAATCAAAAATTAAATTAAATAAATAAACAAAATTCAAAATATTGAAATTTAATTCATTGTTCATTGTTTTCTTGATCCATGATAGCATTGATAATAATTTGAAATCAACTAAACGTCACGAATTTGAGGTTATTTATTCATTGCAACATCAAAATTCATGATGTAAAATGTTGACTTTGTGATAAGTTAGTGTTAACAATAAAATGCAAAAATGAACACATGATTTTAGTTATGATTACTTTTTGAACTGTTGATGAAAGCTTCTTTTGCAACACTAAAGCAGTGTTGAATTTTTGAACCCACTCATTGTCATCGATTTAAATGTTATCGTTTTGAAACTATTGATTATGCATCGAGGCGGTATTTAAACGTTTTGAGACTCACCCGGACTTGTACTTACCAATTGCACTTTGAGATTACATGTGACTCATGATTGACAGTGAAAGTGTTTTGAGTTTGTAACGAATCTGTGGTAGTACAGAGCAACTATAAAAAGAAAATGGATTTTTCTCATGAATGAAAATATGAATGCACGTATGCGAAGATAGGGCCTGGTCAAAAACGTCAAAATTTTGATCGCATGAGCATCAGTAGTATAGCATGTGCAGTAGCAGCATGCAAACAAATAATAAAAATAATTGTTTTTGAATATACTGCTTCTGCAAAGCATAAAATTTGACGTTTTTGACCAGGGCCATACACTAATGTACATAATATATCGCACAATAGCTAGCTGCTAGCTAAGTAAATAAACAAATAAAATAACAAGTTTAACTGCCAAATTTAAAGTGGAATAAACAAAAATATTTGATTGAAGTAATATACAAAATTTAGTTCAATTAATTTTACACATTTTATTCGTAAAAAAAAAAAAAAGAAAACAAAAAAAAAACATTGTTTTACATTCATTTTAATATATAATATAGAAAAATAATAAAAAAAATAAAGTTTAAAAATTAATAATAATTATTAAAATTATAAATTTATCAGTAAAATAAAAAATAAATTAATATAAAATATAAATAAATGTAATGTTGAAAAAGGAAAATTTTTATTTGTGTGTATATGTTATGTAATATGTATTTTTGGTTTCATTTTTAACTTTTATTATTACATACATATATGTATTATATTTTTTTTTTTTGTTTTTTTTTTTTTATCTTTACGGTTCGTTTTACGGTAGTCCAATCTGTAATTCAAATTTCGATTACAAAACGTTTAAAACGTATCTAACTTGCATTTTCAACTTTTGATGATGTATTATCGGATCCATCAGCATTAGTAACACCCTCTACAGTTGTTGAAATTGTTTTTGCTGGAGTTCCAGTTGATTTAATTGGTACAACTCTTTCAGTATTTGGTGGCGTTAATGATTTACGTGGTGCTGTTATTGTTAGAACACCATCAGATGATAATGTTGATGTAACATCATTTGGATTTATATCAGCTATGTATATTATGTATATAATGATATATGAAAATTAATATTATTAATTATTTTAGTAAACAATTAAAAATACATATGATATTAATATTTATATAATTATTTTTTTTTTTCATATTTTACCTGGTAATACATATCGTCTGGTGAATTGACGTGATATAAAACCGTGTTCATCTTGTTTTTCTTCATGTTTACCTTCAACAATAATTGATTTGTCTGATGTTTTAACAGTTATTTCGTTTGGTGTAAATTGTTGAACATCCAATATTACTTGAAATTTATCCTTTTCAACATTTAATGTTGAACCAGAATCTTGTCTTTGTAAATCAACATTTCTCCATGGCCTAACATAGCCACTTCGTAATAATGATGGTGTAGTATTCCAAAATGATGATAATAGATCATCTCTTCTATTCAATTATATAGTTATGTAATTAAATATTTATTATTATTATTATTCTTTTTTTTTTCATTTGTAAAGTTGAAAAAAAAAAAATCTTTTAATTCAAAAATTATTTTATTTAAATTTAAAATTTAAGACTGGTACTCAGTTCCTGTGAAATTTTTCGCTTGCAATTGCATATATAATTCTAAAAGCTAAAAATTGTGGAAGGAAATGTATGTAGATAGAGTACATAGAGTTTTGAAATTTTTTTGAAAAAAAATTGCGGATGCTATGAAATTAAATTAAGTAAAAATAAATAAATAAATATTTATTAGTCAAAATATTTGAGTTGTCAATATTTCGTTTGCCTTTTATATGCTCGACCATATAAAATGATTGTGAAAAATTAGTTCCACAACTCTCCACTATTAAGTTCCACCGTGATAATTTAGTTTGGAAGTGAGTACCAGTAAGCGAAATTTGAAACTAAAAATTTAGCTAACAATTTAGCGACATTTTTTTTTTTACATAAGTTTTATATGAAGAAAAATTTAACTTTCGATGTGAGTACCGGCCCTTAACAGTAATTTCTCATACCTTTCAGTTATTTATAGAATAAAGATAGTTATTTATATATATATGTATATATACAAAAAAAACATTGTGGAATATTCCATCACCCGGATATTGTCTTGCCGTATACATATACATACGTCAAATTGTATAGTTTTGAGAAAAAATTTAAATAAAACAAACGAAACGAAATCAATAAAAAATTCGGGATAATAATATAGTATACATACAGTAAAAGTAGCCTAATAAATAATCGAAAAGTATACAAAAAATTAAAAAATCAAATCATATAAATTAATTTAAATGGCACCCGAAAACCAAATGCGAAAAATGTATATTTAACCAAAAATTGATCATATTTAGAGCGCGTGTATATACGTATAGGTATGGTATTAAAAAAAATATATATATATATATATATATCTAAAACACAATCAAAAAAAAAAAAAATAAAAAAAAAAACAAACCTTAATCCACGACCAAAATGTTGATCAAGTAATCTTGATGATCGAACTGGTAAATCAAAATCATCCCACCAATCGCGAAATAACATTGGAACTAAAGACATCTACAATAAATTTCCATATAAGAAAAATAATTTTGAAACAATTCACAATTTTTATTTTGCTATTTATTTGCATTGTAATTATAAATTATTTATTTTAAAAGTTTTCTTTTTAATTAAGTATTTTAATTTTATATTTTTTGATTACCTTTTTTGTTTATTTATTTATTTATTTATTTATTTTTTTATAAATTAACTGTCGCGAAATTTCTCAAATATGTATTTAAAAAGAAATTAATTTTAATTATTTTGTTATAATGAATGAATTTTATTTTTTTTTTTATATTTTAATTAAATAATAAATTAATATTAAACACTTATATAGGTAGGTAGGTATATTTCGTTCGAAATTTTATTAAATTCTAAATTGAAAATTTTCATTTCACTGTAATTTATATATAAATTTGAAATTAAATAAAATATTATATTAATGAACGAATACATATATTCTAAAAATACATAATTATACATACAATTTAATGAATGTATAATTTAAAAATAGAATCATCATATATGCAGCTAAGTATATATGTATGTATTTATGTATAAATGTACATAAATATTACTCGTCGTATAATGTATAAATAATTATCGAATCATCATCATTATCATCTCATATACAAAACATAAAAATATTTTTCTTAATCGTCATAATCATATCATTTCGTCTATCCGCATTATTGTTATTTTTATAATATTTTTCCGTTATTTTTTTTAATGAATTTTTATTAATTAAAAATACAATAATGTATAAGTAGTATCGTTGAATGTTATGTATAAATGTTTGCATATTATGTATGTACTATATTATAGTGTTATTTATATTAATAATGTTTAAACAGATACAGAAATACAGATCACATATCATAATATTCATCATTATCATCATCATCATTAGCATTACAGCCCTCGATTGGCCCTGGCTTGCTTCAAGATCTGTCTCAATTTGGTTCTGTCTATCGCAGTGACTTTTCAGTTCAGCATACATCACAAATATTACTTGTAAATGTAAATGTGTATTTGTAAATAACATCATTCGTTCATATGTATAAGGATTCATTTCTAAGTATAAATATCGAATAGTATACTTTATTTTATTTCTATACCGATGATACATTTGCATAGATACTAATACATAACACTATAATGTATAAAATTATAATATTTTACAATCTAATATTACTGCAAATATAGTATGTACATATGAAATGTGTAAAACATACGCGTTTATTAATTTAAAATCTCTTTATTTACAAAATTTAACATAATTATTCATAAAATTAAGTTGGTTCAGTTTTAAAAAATAATAGTGTGCTCCATGAAAAATTATTTAAAAAATGTATTTGCATAATGCGTAATGTGTATACGTAAGTACATACATACATATTTAAAAAAGTAATGTATCTTATTTATGCATAATAATGTACTTATTATACTTGTATGTATACTTATGATGTATGATTCTGAAAGAAAAAAAAAAACAAAAAAAAATAAAACATAAATAATTTATATTTTATCTAAATAAAGGATCATAAAAATAATAAACAGATGACTCATGATAGAGTGAACACTTTATACTTTGTTTTGTGAATGTCTCAGATCTCAGTAGAATGAATCACTGGAATTTCCCTTTATTGACTACTCGATTGAATGAACTGTTGAAACTATAATGTCTACCATACGTACGGTAGAGTAAAAATTATTGTTTTTGTATGAAAAAAATGAAATTTTCATTTTCCATTTACCAATACCAATATACAAGTTTAATATGATGTCTAATTCAATTCATATTGAAGTTATTATTTTTATCTGCGTTCATTAAGTTTAATCGCTTTTAATAAATTAACGTTTAAAGTTGATTTAAGATTTAAGAAAAGATATTAGAGCCCGGCTCAAAACAGTAGAAAAATATTTCGCAGCAAATGCTTCTATTATGTGCTATAGTAAAATTTTTGTATATACAGATAAAATTTTTGATCTTAAAATAGAAAATTGTGATCTTGTATAAGAAAAATGTTAGAAATATTTTCATGTAGAAGATGTGTGGGCATTCCAGACTTAATGTATGTAATACAAAATTTTCAACTGGCATATCTATATACTCAATCGTTTGTGACAAATATAAGTATATGTATATATTGCAATACTTGACTTATAGTCTTTTGCGCACCTTCGCCTCCATAATGTACCAGTAATATGGTATATTGCCAATAGTGATTTCTGGCCCTTTGCTGGTATAAGGAAATATAGCATTTCTCGCTTTATCTAAAGTCATATTATTCGAGTATTTATTTAAATTTAAACTATTGTGTATAAGTAAGTACACATACGTATCTATACACATATTTACATTTCATCCATGAAAACAATTTTTCATATGCATACGTCCAAACATATATATAAGTATAGGTATAGGTACATGTATATCTATAATGTATACTGTCTGAATTTCATGGAATATTTTAGAAAATATTCGAAAATTTTATTTTTGGTATTAATATATGGCATATATACTTGTACATAATATGTAAGATGTACGCATATATAGAGGGTGATCCGCCTTAGGTGGTACACCCGCAATTAGTAGATATATCTCACCGAGACAAACGAAAAATCGTTCTACAGAGGGAGGCTAATCCCAATAATTTAGACGCTAAAGGACGATTAAGAATTTTCGCACTCACTCTATGAAACACACAAACACCGTATAACAACTGCAGTGTACTAATTAGAAGAATAAGTATAGTCTAATATAAGTCTGTATAAAACCTTCTTCTCTCTCTAATGACACTTTACATGCTGCTCTATGTCTTTCATTTCAAGAGTTATTGTATTTCAAAGTCAGAATTTAGTAATTTTTTGTCATTATTATTCAGAGAAAATACTGACTGTAGAAGTACATCACCCTTTAAATTAATTTCTAATTACATAAGCTGAAAGTCTATAAGACATCCGCTTCATTTTTACCTATTACAGTAAAGGATTATCTCTTAGATTTTCTCTTAGACTACTTTCTTCTACCTATAGTATATCGTAGTTGTTATAAGGTTTTTCGTAGAGTAAGTGGGAAAATATTCAACACTCTCTAGCTACTAAATGGTTGAAATTACCCTTTACCCTATATAATACGATTTTTTGTTTGTCTCAGACGAGACCTATCTACTGTTTGCGGGTGTACCATCTGAGGCAAGACACCCTGTACAATAAATGTATATGTTTACATCATTTTATATTTTGTTTTATTCAAAAATAGAGCAAGTTATTATTAGTTTTTTTTTTTTTTTCATATAATGAAAAAATGAAAAAAAAAAAAAAAAACATTAAACAAAACAAAAAAGAAACATTATAAATAAAAATCATTTTCGAATAATTTGTATATATCATAAACATACATGACGTTCATATTATACTCCTGTCTATTGCAGTCTATGTAGATATTCATATTATACTTATATAAGTATATATCACTCTGTATAATATTAGGTACGTACATTACATAAATGTAAGTGTTATGTACATATATGTAATAGATATGTAACGTAATGTAATATAAAATATATAGTATATATACGATTATGTACATACGCACATTTGCTTTGAAATTAACAAATAATGTATAATGAACTAAACAAACATTTTTAGATTTCCACATAACGTAAACTTCACGGTTTATTTTATATACATTTATGAAGTATGTACATATATACATTTATGTAAATACATATGTTTATGTTATATTGTAATCTGTGCGTATGCATAATGATGATGACGAAATATGATGATGAATTTGGTAAACATGCTTTTCCATTGATGACGTCAAACAATTTTAAATACTATAAATAATTTTATAATTCATTGAAAACTAAAAAATATATACATACATATATATATGTATACATATGTAAAGATGATAATATACAAACTTGATTAACCCCCCTATTCAGAAAATAATCACTGACAAGTCATAAGTCACAATTATAATGGAGAGTCACAAGTTGTGACTTTTTTACATTTTTTGTGACTTTTCGTATTCTGAGTTAAAGTCACAATTTTGACATTTAAAGAATGAATCACAAGTTGTGATCATCAAAATAGCAGGTCACAGTAGTTATAAATTGTGAGTTTCAGAACAAGTGAAGTGAGCGTTTACAATTTTTTTTGTAAATTATGGAAGAAGTTTTGTTATTATTATGTCTTCTTTTAGAAGAAAAAGAAAAAAAGGAAGTGTAGTTTATTGTATTGTTTACATTGTATTCGATTGTAATTTTTTTTGTTATTTTTTTTTATATAATAGCTACTTATTTTCAAAATTTTCCATCGTACTCACTTTTTTTATATTTATTAATATATTATTTTTTTCAACTATCAGAATGCAAATTGTTTGATGTTTAATATTTTCATAGCAGTTAACAAGTCTACACAGAGTTTGGAGAAAATTTGTGACTATGCTTGTGACTTTAATATCAGAATACGAAACAGCTGATTAGTCATAATAAAAGTCACAACTTAAATATCATAAAAATAGTCACAAGCAACTGTGATCTATGACTAGTCATAACTTCAGAATCGGGGGAAATCACCATTTCTTTCCATTAATTTATGTTTATTTTTTTCTTCTTTTCTTATTCCCTTTTTCAAAAATCAACAAAAATCTATGAAGAAAAGAAACTCATTATTATTTTTATTTTTATGAAAATTATCATGGGTTTGGAAAATAAGAAAATAACCTTTTCAAATAAATCTTAATAAATACTTACGTACATACAAGTATATGTATGTATGTATATAGTGGTAGAAATATTGATAGTTTATTTTTATGAAAGATTTTCTTCTATTATATAAATAAAAATTTACTAAATTTTCTTACAGTAAATAAAAACAAATTTTAATTTGTTTTATATAAAATTTAGTAAAATTTAATTGTGTTCATATATTTTATTGAATTTAGGAGTCGAAGTTTGGTATAATCCTCGCAGTTTGTACGATTGAATTTCACTTCATTAAATCAGATCAGTCACCACTCACATATTCAGTCATATATACATATAATGATTATCCTTACATACAGTCATCATATGCCATCAGTTGATTGTAGAAAATGCACGTATTACAGACTACATGCGCTGATGCATCCTTTTTTGCGATAGTATGCAATCTTCATGCATTTTTGATTTTCTAACATTTGGGTGTATGCATTTTCAAACATTTGATTTCCGTCACTTGACGATCTGACTTACGTTAAATAATTTTTGCTATAATTTGAAATCTATAATTTTGAATACATATTATATATGTAGAGATGTTAAAACAAAAGCATTATTTTTTTACAATTTCACATATAATAACGTACTGGAAAACAATAATTATTATTTATAATTTGGAATTAAATATATAAACGAGTAATTAGAAAATTTTATATCTTTTTTATTTATATTAAAATAATTTGTAGTGATTTTTTTTAGCTTAGAAAATACAAAAAATTCATTTAATATCAAGATTTAAAATGGAGAATGAAAAAAAATCAAAGTATTATGGAACAATATATCAAGAAAAAAAAGAAGAAAATCAAACAAGAAATGATGGATGAGACCCGATGAGACCTATGACAGACAAAAATATTGCAATAATCAACCAAAAATTATTTTTAGTGGATGTGTTTGACACATGCTCCAGCAATCACTTGTTTTCTAAAAAAAAAAAAAAATAAGGAAAATATTAATTTTTTTGTTTTAGAGCATTTAAAAATTAAAAATTTTTTTTTTTTGTATCAAATATACAAGAATTTATTTTAATTCTATAAATATTAAGGTATCGTTTTTGTTGAATACTATTAAGTTTCAACGAGAATTTTGAGCCAAAGGTGCTTGTACATTGACTTGATGAATGGTATAATTGATTCTTGTATCAATTATACTAAATTTAGGTACGTGAAAATGAATTTTGTTTTTGAAACAAAATTACCTTGTAATTGTGCAATACAGTTGTAAAGAAAACTATTTCAAGATTTATTTCATACATTAGAAACAAAAAATATTTTAATAATTAATCTTCATATAAATAATTAAAAATCAACTAATTTATTTTAAAAACAAACATTCTTCTTCACTTTATTTCATATATCAACTGTACGAACTATAAGACTCCCGCTTGCTATTAATGTCAAACATTGGTTCATGGCTTGCAGAGGTACAGTAGGTTTTGACTATGGCTAACCAATACCAGAAACCATGATGGTTAAAGGATCAATTACATAGCTCGCTGCGCTGCGTCTCTGCGTCTAAAAAAATTAATTTGCAAAAAATCCACACTTTTATATAATTTTATTTATATATGTACATACACATACATTTATATACATATACATATTTTATATAAATAAAAATTCAAAACGTAAACATACAACTGTCAAATTAAAAATTAATATATTTCGGATTCAATTTGACAGCTTCTTAAAGATTTCGGAATTCTATGGCGGCCAGAACCAGAATACGAATTTTAAAAAGTCTATTAAAAGTCAATCTGATAATACTTAACAGAAAATCTGTTAGTTAACAGAATGGTTACAGAATATAGAACCCAATAGACACCTAAATGTACAAAAATGTTGGGTTATGTACACGATGACGGTGATGGTCAAAAGTAGAAAGTTGCTCAACTATTACCGTCACAGTCATGAAAACGGTAACTGCGTATAATATTCAATAACATTAATATTGTATATTTGAAAAATGACGGTGACGGGGAATAATGTTCAGGCCTTTAGCGATTAGCGCACCACAAACACAACACAGTTGACAGTAACCACATTCTTCAAAACTGTCAAAACGTAAGTAAGTGGTAAAGTGAAAATGAAATGACTCTTGGTCTTGAGTCTTGAGTTTAAACTTGTGAAAATTTTGTTTATAAAAAGAAAATCATAATTTAACTGAAAAAAATTATAAATAAAATCCAAATTAATTTTTTCGTATAAATTTTTAACAAAAATGAGGGAAATCGTTCAAATTCAAGCTGGTCAATAAAAAACAATTTCATTGCATTAATATCAACTTACTTACTAACTATCAACTGTTCACAGCGGATTACGCTGTAAACAGTTCAGTAAATTGTATATAGCGATTATCCAAACATCGCTGCATTTTCATCGCTGACTTGCATCGCTGCAATAAACTGAACGCACCCCACTGTCTATGAATTTTTCGACAAGACCAAACACTTGACCAAACATCAAAGTTAAGTACCAGCGTATTGTGTGTTGTGATTTTGTGAAGAATTATAATGCAATGAATTTTTTCAGCCATATATTGTGACAGCCAGTCATAGTGAAGTCATAAATGGTATGATCATGATTGTATGATAATGTACTACAGAAACTACGCGTTTTAAAAGGAAAAAAATTTAGAATAAAAATAGCAGATAAATATACAAATGGAGGTAAATTGTTGAGAAGGCCAAAACTCACAAAGGATTGTAGTATCAGGAAGAAGATGACAGATATGACAGAAGTAACAATACAAAAAACCGTCGGTATATGTACCGATAGCCAGGCCGCAATCAGAGCTCTGGGAGCGGTATCTTTTAACTCAAAGATAACAGAAAGATGCAGAAAAGCACTAGATAGACTAACGAGCAAGACTCAAGTTACCCTCATATGGGTTCCAGGTCACAGGAACATAGAGGGTAACGAGCGGGCTGACTCGTTGGCGAAACAGGGCTCATCTCTGTGCCTTTCGGCAACAGTACCAATAAACATTCCGGTAAATAGTGTTAAGCGAGAGATCTGGCTTTACTACTTGTCGGAAGCAAATAACAGATGGAAGAACTTATCCACATGTTCTGTGTCAAAAGCTACTTGGCCGGAATTCGATAAGAAAAGAACCTTATCACTCATCGGTAGAGACCGACGAGAGATCGCTAGAATCATGGCGATTCTAACAGGTCACTGGCCTGTGGGAGAACACGCAGCCAGATTGGGTCTACCGTATAACACACACTGCAGAAGCTGCAAGGACAATTCAGAGAAAGAAACTCTGTTACATTATCTTTGCAGGTGCCCAGCATTAGCTAAAACTAGACTAAGGGCTTTTGGCAAGCCTTTCCTCGAGGAACTCGCGGAGGTGGCCAGTCTAACAGTAGGCAGCTTGGCCTACTATCTGAACAGGACGAAATGGCTATAGCCTAGAGAAAACAACCAACACCTACGAGTCTGTGGTAACAAAACGGCACACAAAGTGCTAATTGAGCCTGTTTTTCGGGGGAAAACGGACTGCCACTGCAACCAACCAACCAACCATCAGGAAGAAGAAAAATAAATTTTTCTAAAATAAAATTTTTATTTGAACATATATTATACACAATTCTATATTTATATAACTAATTCATAAACAATTTGAATTTAGTTATTCAAATGGCTGATTGAATAACTAAATTCCTATATTATATGTATTCATTTAAAAGATTTTCTATTGCATACGAATATTACAAAGATATGTATGTACTTTTTTTTTCATTTATTTATTATTATTTTCTTTTATGTTAATAAAAATAAAAAAAAAAAAACAAAATAATGTTATGATTAATTCAAAAAAAAAAAAAAAAATAAATAAATTCGAAAGTGATAATATTATAATTTATTGTGTTACGGTGTTATGATATTATTCAAAATTTCTCAATGGCTGAATAAGAATTTTTGAATAATATCCGTTACAAATTCAATAAATTATCATAATTAACTTTTGATGTATTATTAAATTTGTATTTTTATATTTATATAGAATGTGTTTTATTAAAAAGTTTTCGTGATTTAATTTCCTTTTAATTTTGTATAATATACTCGTTACAAATTGATATTTTTGATTAATAATATACATAATACTATTGACACACTGCACAGATAAAACATGGTTATCTCAAATGGTTTATCGATAACTTGGTACGGGTGACACATTTAAATTGAGGTGAACTAGTTTTTTGTATTCATACGACATCGGTCAAGAAATAAATTCAAACACTAATTCTTTTTTATCTAGTCAGCATGTTAGCTGAAATTTGGTTTGACAGTTTGTTTAAATATAATGTGAAAAAAAAATAACACAAACGTCAAAGATATAACTGAGTTCGAACTTATTTAACAAGATAACTGAGTTCTAGAAACTCGGTTAACTTAAACGAGTTTTGAAAGTCTGTTATCGCAAAGATAAGCAAAAAAACTGAGATAACCGCATGATTTATCTTTGCAGTGTGTCAATAGTATAAACATTATAATATTAAATATGTTATCATTTTGAAATGAAGGAGTAGACTTGTATTTTTTTTTAAATGTAACATACACGTACATATATCAATACTTTGTATCGATATTTATAATTCATTACATTATGAATATCAGTAATGTTGTCAAATTATGATAAATAACGATGATGCATTTTATATAATAGTAATTCAGTTAATATACCATAGAGAGAAATAAAAATACTACTAGAGATTTTTTATATAAAAATATTTTATGAATTAATATTCGCGTTTGATGTCACACACACTATTACAATATTCGTTATTGTATACAATATAATATTACGGACATTTTCGTACATATTCATTTATTATTGATGACATCATAATCATAAATCATACCGAAATGTGATGCACAATATAATAATTATACCCTTTAGTTATGATGATTTTGGATGATGATATTGTCAATAATATAAAATTATTACGTAAGTACATACATATGTGTATATTAATATGAATATGTCCGAAATACTATATATTTCAATGTAGTATTGTATGTAGACAATAACGAATATTGTAATAGTATGCGTAACATTAGGAGTATTAAAAAATGTTCATTCGTTTGTGCATAGAATTGCTTTTGTATGGTCCCATATACGCGTTACAGGATCTTCAGAAACTTATTTATTCTTCTTATTTTCATGCTTTGCCGCCTGAAAAGTTGAAAGTTAACAAACTTTTATCCGTTGTCGACTTCATACGCTTTTTATGCGTCATCGTTGAAGTTTATTACATTAATGTTGTTCAACTTTCATGCTTCTCATACCTCAACAGATGAAAGGTGTGAAAAGCGTGAAAAGCGTACACTATAGACTTTCAGCTTTATGACTATTAAAATATTTTTATATAAAAAAAAACCTCTACATAATATATTTATTTGTCTATGGTTATACAAACATATGTATACTTAGGGTGGTATTCACCAACATGGATACATCCATCGGATATATTTTAGCCGGATACAATTTCAGCTTATTCATCAATTTATAGATAAAATTTGTTTTCGAACTTCGTTTTCGGGTCGAACATGTGTGTCAAACATGTCAGCTGATTGTATTTTTATATTACAAAATGAAAAAGAAGGTTCTGTGATGTGATAATTATATGCAAAGATGATAATACATTACAGCACTACATTATCTTTATTTGTGCTGTTGCTGTTAATAACAAGGTTATGTTCGAACGATATTTATAATACCACTCCGAGGTTGTCTTAAAAATATCCGAGTAGTGTTTTATCCAGGTTGATGAATACACTTTATCTCAGATAAAATATAATCTATGTTGGTGAATACAAGCCTTAGTATATAATGTTATATTTTTAAATAATTTTTTTTCTTTTGTATATATTCTTTTCTAATATTATATCAAAATAAATTTATCATAATATTATTGTTGTTAAAAAGATAATTTCATTTTTTATTATAATGTACAATATGAATATTTACATACAATATTTATTCAGTTTGACATGGCTGGTATTCACCAATATAGATTATCTTTTATCTGATATAAAGTATATTCTTCAACCTGGATAAAACACTAGTCGGATATTTTTAAGACAACCTCGGAGTGGTATGATATTATAAATATCATTCGAACATAACATTGTTATTAATAGCAACAGCACAGGATTCACATTATAATCATCACATCCATAACAACCTCTTTTTTATTATCTGTTTTTCTTTGGTCACGATTATCTGATAATTCTCAGTTCTCAATTGAGCAATGCGTTTCTTTGGTATGTGTTTTTTCTATTCTGTTGTAGGTGGCAGCAGCAACGAAGTGAGATTTATGTAATCCAACCGAGGAAAAATATTTTTGCTCAATTGATGTGAGCAACTGAGAATCAAAAAGAAGACACAATTTTGACAATCTTCGTGTTCATACTTTGTAAATTTTTGGATATAGTTTATTTGTAATAAATAATTTGTGAAAATTAATTTGTAAAAATACAAATTTTTTTCAATTACATATTTCATTTCAAAATGACAATCAACTGAGAATAAAAGTATCAGTCCATTTCTTTTAGTTTGTTTGCTCAGTTAGTTAGTTGTTTGCTCAAACTGAGAATTATCATATAATTGTGACCAAAGAAAAACAACTATTATGTAATATAAAAATACAATCAACTGACTTGTTTGAACATGTTTGATGAAGTTCGAAAACAAATTTTATCTATAAATTGATGAATAAGCTGAAATTGTATCCGGCTAAAATATATCCGACAGATAAATAATCTATGTTGGTGAATACCAGCCATTGTATTCGTATTTATATTATTTAAAAAATACTTAATAAAAATTGAATATTTTTAATAATTTTTTTTAATTGTAAAATTTTTCATATTTATTATTTTTTCAATATATTTTATTGTTTATATGTATGTGTTATCTACATACATACCTATATTGTACATAATACAGCTGTGTACAACTACTTGATTTGAAACGATTATGTAGCAGAATTTAATTTTTCTCATATAAAAAGTAGACAGATTTTTTTGAAATTTTTTTTTTTTAATGCTACTTTTTTAAAAACATATCATAAAACATTTATTTATTACTTTTACTTTTAAGTCCAAATAATTGAACAGAAGAATTTTTTTTATATAAATATACATATTTGTTTAATTATATTCTTAAAAGTGCTTCTGCTTATACATTATAAGTATGTATGTATGTATTTCAGATATTCTAATTAAGACATTTTATTGTACTTAAAGACATGAAATAAATTAATTTTTGTAAAATGTTTCTACAAGTAATATGATGATAATCCTTTATGAAAAATTTCAATAAAATCGGCTTACTTTTTATGTACATATGTACATATATATGAAAAATCAAAAGATAATATTCTTTTGGGTGATCGTTTCTAATTAAGTATAGTTACAAACAATTGAATGTAATATTTTATGAAAATTGTATATAGACTAAGAAATTGATTTCATATACGTGATATTTTTTACGTTACACTTATGAAGAAATGTTAAAAACACTTTTATTTGTATATTTTTATATATGTATATCTACACATACATATACAATATTCATTTTGAAAATACATACATAGATATTTTTTATTGTGCATATGTATAGTAAAAATATATTATTATACATATTTACATATGTATGATGATAAATGATTTATTTTACAATAATTTTACTTTGTTTGTATTTATTTGTGATTGTTTACAATGAATAATATACATTATATATGTATACATGGTCATGTACTTAGTTGCATACATATATAATGTATTAGATATTAGTTTTCATAAGAACAGAATAAGGCCTGATTATGATTGTTTGTCACCGTTGTTTTTGACAGTCAATTCCGGTGACGGCTTAAGTTAGATCAACTTTCAACTGTTGTCAACAACGATGATTTATATTGTATATTATCTGTATTTTGTGTTATATAAATGTTCTAAGTTTTTTGATGATATTTGTGTAATTTATTGTTTTTATAAAAACAATTACTAATTTTAATATTGATTCACCAAAAAACAAAAATTAAATAATTTCATTATTGTAAATGTTATATTTTTTTGAATCCATATATTCATTTTTTGTTCTGTTTACCTTATACGTAATGCCCATTGATGTTTTCTCATAACACGTTTTTTTTTTCTTTACATTTTTCAAATGCTATGTGCACACACTATGTTATGTATTTATATTTATACACAACATAAATTACATATTTTTAAAAATTTTATTTAAAATCATTTGAATATTCATTTCTTTGTAATGCAATGTGGTGGTTCTTGAAAATAAATAATGTTGACGTTTAATCGTTTAGGCTATGAGCGGGTTCAAAATTTCAACACTGCGTTAGCCTACTGTCACATGAGACTGATTCTGAATCTGAAACGTAAAATTTCAGATTCAGAATTCACTTTTTGTTCATTCTGATTCTGAATCTGAAAACTCCTTTTCAATATTTTTCTTTAAATTTGTTATTGTTATAAAACACTTTACTTATCGAGTGAACATTAAACCATCGAACGATAGCTACTATGAGTGGCGAGTACGTTAGTAAGACGCACTTTTTAATGGAGGGTGAAATAAAGTTAATCTTCTGTCTTCTGTCTTCTATCTTACGATCTTCAAGTTGTATATAAACAAGTATGTCAATTTATTGAGTGGTTTAGCTATGAATTCAGATTCAGATTTCAGGTACATGTGACATGCTACATTTATTGTCAGCATGTTTCATTTTCTATTCTGAAAATAATCAGATTACAAAACGGAAACACAAACCGGAATTTATTCAGCAGATGAATTTTTCAGAGCCATGTAACAGGTCACATATACTACAATGTATTTGATTGTGATTCTGAAATTTTCGGAATTTTTCAGATTCAGAATCAGTCTCATGTGACAGTACACTTAAGTGTTGCAAAAGAAGCTTTCGTCAACAGTTCAAAAAGTAATCATGACTAAAATCATGTGATCATTTTTGCATTTTATTGTTAACACTAATTTATCATAAAGACAACATTTTACATCATGAATTTTGATGTTGCAATGAATAAATAACCTCAAATTCGTGACGTTTAGTTGATTTCAAATTATTATCAATGCTATCATGGATCAAGAAAACAATGAACAATGAATTAAATTTCAATATTTTGTATTTGGTTTATTTAATTAATTTATTTTTGATTTTTGGTGAATTTTTACCAATTTGTAAAACTTTAAAGGACAACAAAACTTCAAAACTGTCGTAAAATTAATCAGTATCATCAAAGCATTGCAACATAAATAATCATTGTTGCGCTAACATTGCAGCAACATTTCTGCAACATTGCAAAATCATGATTAATTTTTGAATCCAGCCTATATACATACATTTCCGCCGTCATTTTGACAATATCCGTCGTCGACAATTTTAACGTTAATAATTTAATCATATTCAGATCTTAAATGAAAAGTTATATAGTTATTTTTAATTAGTGTATTTTTTGAATTTTATATAATGTATATGTACGTTGTACGTACATACATTATTATTATTAAATATATGTATATATATATGTATATAGATTGTATGCAATATCATTATTAATTATCATAAAATATAGATAATCGAATGTTATTATATAATGGTATATAAATAGATAATTTTTATATACGTAAATTTTCGTAATCTTATATTATCAACACAGCATTCATATATTTATATTTTCATGTATACCTATATAGTATAAATATAGATTTAAGTTTATATGTATGTATGTATATTCGAGAAATTATATTTCGACTTTTTTTTTGTAATTTTTTTTTTTTGGTACTATCTTATGTAAAATTCAAATATGTATGTGCATATATTATGCCCTGTTCCAAAACGTCAAAAATGTTAAATTTGAAAAACGCATGAGTGCAATGTACTGCACTGTAGTTCATACTGTTATAAATCTTTTGTTAAATGTTTTGATAAATACTGTTATAATATTTTTTGAACATTTGACATTTCACCTTGTTCAGTGTTTGTGTTTTATATACTTACATAATTACAGATTTAAAAATGAATAAAACTCAAACTATAAAAATATTTGTAATAATATACAATATTTAACCGTATTTGAATTTCACTTTTAAATAATTATTATAAATATTACATTATATAATTTTCTAAAAAAAAATTTTTGTTCAATTTTGGTCATTCGACTTCTGACAATCCATCATATCCTACAGGAGATCTATACCCACTCTGACATTTAAAATACAATGTATTAACACTTGGTCAATTGTATCACGTTGTACATATTAAATATACGTTATGCGTGCATAAATATTGACATTACTCTATGTTTTTGTTTTGTTGAACAACATTGCACTGTTTTGTTTACATGTTTTTGAACAGGCCTTATTCAAATCTATAATATTTATACAATTATGGGCCTTACTTATAAAACGTAACTAAATTATTAATAAGAATTTAATCTTTTGCTAACTATTTTTTCATACTCATAACAAATTTAACTTAACTTTAGTGTTAGTAGGGGCTTTAAATTTTAATCGTGGCCAGCACTCTATTAAGTCGTTATTAAGTGCATAATAATCTAATTTTTGATCAAACTATCAAAGAATTTCAAATCCAAATATAAAATAGGCATATAGCATAACATAATATAGTAACATATGTCATAAAATAAAAAAAAATGTTTTTTTTTTTATTCAAATTGACATAACTAACTGACTATTGACATAACAAAATTATAAATTCCAAATGTAAAATTACAATAGTATTTTATTTTATTTATTTAAACAAATATACATATATACATACAATGTATATAGTATATGTGTCCATTATGGCACCGCCGATCAGTAATTTATGTTAGATATATCATCCAGTTTATCATCAGTAATCAGTTACTGGTTTACATTGCTGATGGGAAAAATTAATGATCGACTTAGGCAAGAGTAGCGCGCTTGTTGGGGTTCGAACCGTGATCTCAAGATCACAAGACCGACACCCAACCATCGAGCTATTCAAGCCCCAATTACAATAGTAAGCATGGTAAAATAAGCTCTTAATAAGGTATAGTCAATTTGAAAGCTCTAACTTTCTGTGACGTAATCGTTTGACAAATTTTGATAAATTATATGAAAGTTAGTAATGTTAAATTGAATTTCAAAATAATTTTTTTATTTCTATTATTATTATTATATTATTTTGACACTATTTTTGCTATTACATTATTATTTCAATACTTTTTATATTATTATATAGGTAATTTTAATTATTTTCAATATTAAAATGTACCTGCATATATTTATTTTTTTTTTTAATTTTTTATTTAATTAATTATTTTATTTGTCCAACGCTATAAATTGAATGAATAATAACAAAATTTGTTTACAAACACTAAAAGCTGTCAAACGGCTACGTCATAAAAAGCTTTAAATGGCGACCATGTAATAATAATTGACTTTACCTTTATAGCTTCTTTTACCATCCATGATAGTAAGCAAAAAGAGCTTTCTATAAAAGCTTTTTTAAATTAGAACTTAGTAAACTGTTATGAACACCAAAATTAAAGTCACTTCTATGTTCGGCATGTCATTACTAAAATAAAGTCGATTTTAAGAAATTTTTATGAGTAAGGCCCTATGTATATTATACACAGTTAATAAAGTTCAAAATTACTAAGCAAAAAAAAAATAAAATAACAAAAATAAATATACATACATACATACATTATATAGAGGTATTATATTATAGTAGTTATTAAGATTAATTTTTCTCTTTATTTTTTTTTTTTTTAAATTCTGTTAACATGATTTATAATTATTATTCATTGTTATTATCTTGCATTTGATTTAATAACATTATATAATATAATAAATTTTTTTTTATATAGACATATGTATATACATATATACATACGTATGTTATATAATATCATATATGCAATATTTACATTATTTAAATATGTATATGATAGTTGTATATAATGTGAAAATTTTATCTTATATTATCTACATAACATTTATGGTCATGGATGTGTACTTCACTTAATAATATAATTATTGTACAATATGTAATATACCTATATATAATGTATATATAAATTTTTTTTTTTTTTTCTGAAAACTTATTATATTCTAAATTCTAAATTTATTGTTACAGCTACATCTCCTGTTTGGTCTCTTATTATTAATTTTTTTTTTTTATTAATTTTTATTATTGCGCTATGTATATATGTATATGTATATAAGTTCTTAAATTACAAGAAAAATACTTATATATATATATATATATATATATATATATTTTTTTTTTTCTTTTAATTTTAAACATAATAAACTTTAAATCTAGCAAATGGTCGGCCTCAGACTTCTTCACCATCTTTTGAAGCAGTTAAACGAACTTGTGTTGGTTCACTTGTGACACCATTTAAATTTGTTTGTTGATCACGCCAAGGTGTTGTTAATATACGAAAACGCTATATACATATATGCAAAAAAATAATCGTATTAAAATATATATAAAAACATTATAATATTTATGTAAGTATACGAGTATATACAGGATGTCCGGAGTTCGGGTGCAGGCATTTTGCCAGTCGATAGGTCTTGCTGAGAAACAAAAAAAATCAAAGGTGGGAGAGGGGGTCTAATATCAACGGGTGAGGATCTAGGGGGCTCAGAAGTTTTTTTCGTTTGAGGTGAAGTGACTTGTTTCCTATTTGTGGTTATAACTCACGAAATCATTGGTCGTTTCAAATTATTTTTGAAATTAACCCGATATTAGTAACCATATCCATAACTCGAAAACCACGACAGATAATTGAATAAAATAAATTGCAAATGAAAGGCAATCCATTGGGCAATATTTTAAGTAAAGAAAATTTAAAAAAAAAATTGTGCAAAATTTTGAGATATTTGACCTTAAATTCAAAATTTTGCATTTTTTTTCATGAAAATTTGAATTTGATGTACCATATCTTTGACATCACTGGACCGATCTGTACAATTCAAGTATCAAAGTAAAGACTAATTGATTATCTTTCCAATGAATGTAAAATAATTAGAAACCACCAAGGATTCCGTGACTTATGACCACAAATGGGAAACAAGTCACTTGACCTCAAAAAAAAAGCTTCTGAGCCCCCTAGATCCTCACCCGTTGATATTAGAAACCCCTCCCCCCCTCGCTGCCATACAATTTTTTTCGTTGCTCAGCAAGACCTTTCGACTAGCAAAACGCCTATACTCGAACTCCGGACACCCTGTATACTAATAATAAAATATTGTATTATACTTGTTTACAGCTACCCGGAGTACATATTATTTGATATATTGCCATTATAGGTATCATAATCACTGATGAACCAGCTATACACCATCCTAATGCATTTGCCCATGACGGATATATATAACTTTCATAACTTAATGGTTCATAACCAACTAAACCATAAACAATTATAAATAATAGAAAAATTGGAGCAATAAAACGCCAACAAACTCTCCAATAAAGACCCGGTGTAAAACCAATCATATCATGGATATCATTACAAAATCGTTTTGTTCCTAAATAAAAAAAAAATATATATATACATATACATATATTTGAAAACAATTTTTTTTTTTTTTTTGCCCCCACCATAAATCCATGATACAGCAATAGATTCAAAAAATACAGCTATCAATATTGAATAACCAGCTGCATATCTGTCTAATAATTGAAAAAAATAAAAGCCACCTTGTGTGCAACTTGCTAATCCAACTAAAAAATATAACGAAAAAAGTCCAGCAACAAACATTTCACGATTTCTTCCAATTTTCGGAAATTCATCACTAAGAGCAGTAATTATTGCTTCAGAACCACCAAACTAAAAATTAAAATGTGTATTATTTTTTTTTTCTTTCATTCTGTTTTTTTTTTTTTTCATCAATTTTTTAGAAAGCTTCAAATGCATATATACGTATATATGTATGTATACATATAATTTTTAAATTTTCATATAAATTTTAATATAAAATATTTACAGAACTATCCAGACCGAGTGTAAGTAACATCATGAAAAATATTAATGCCCAGAATGTACTTCCAGGCATTGTTGCAATTGCTGCTGGATAAACAACAAAAACCAATCCAGGTCCTTCAGTAGCTACATCTTCAATTTGTTGCCCAGATGAATGAGCCATATATCCCAAAACGGAAAATATCACAAAACCAGCAACAAAACTAGTTGCTGAATTTATACAACTTGTTAAAAGAGCATCTCTAAAAAATATTTTAGAAAAAAAAAAATATTATATGTATGTATATAAACATGTAAATTGAAAGATAATATTAACATATTTTTGTTTTTATTAAGACATTAATACATTAAGACAAAACATAATAATTATTTAATATATGTACTGATATATTTACTTGTATACATTGTTATGGTATTTATTATAAGACGCATATGCGAGTAATACACCAAAACCTGGTCCCAAAGAGAAAAATACCTGAGTAGCAGCATCTACCCAAACTGATGGTTTATAAATAGCTTCGAAATTTGGATTTAAATAATATTGAATACCCATTGCTGAACCGGGTAATGTAATTCCACGAATCAATAATATCAATAATACAACATAAGGAAATAATGCTGTAAACCAAACAACCTATACAAAAAAAAAAAAAAAAAAAAAAATTTTTTTTACACACGTACATGTGTATCTGTATAAATAATTATTTAAATTTTTATAATTTTATTTTTTCATGTATATATATATATATAATATGTATGTATATATATAAATGATTTTAAATATAATTAAAATGTATTATTGTAAATCTTTACTTTTCCTGACGTACTAATTCCTTTCCATAATGAAAAATAACAAATTAAATAAACAATAAGTAAACATACAGCCATATCCCATTTAATTGCTCCAAGATCATCAATTCCATTACTTTCGTTTAATTCTAGAATGTAACGACTGAAATTAAAGATGGCAAAAAAAATAAAATAAAAAAAAAAAAGAATTTTTTTTTTTAAAATATTTTATACATATAAATATTATACTCGTATATAATAATTATGTAATGTAAATATATTTATTTATGTATTTATATTAACTTGAAATATTCTGAAGCAGCTGATTGTAGTTTTTCACCAGATAAAATTGTAACAGAAGTATCATTTGCGAGAGTCTGATTTAAAGCATAACTTTCATTATACATTGTTTGATTAAAATTTAAATTTAAATGAACAATTCCGAACTGAAATAATAAAATAAATGAATTTAATATTTATATATATGTATGTATGTATGTATGAATATGTAAACATATAAGTATTATATTCGCGCAATATCATATTATTGTGTGAATTTTTCAAATACATAAGTATGTATATATATAGTATAAAAGGTTTTCCAAAAAGAATGTTAGAACTTTCAAATTTTACAACGGCAACACTGGTTGAAGGATCAAAGCCAAACTTTAATTGTTGTGCTCAATAGAGTCAGTCGCATAAATATGAATTAAAAACACGTAGAAATTATTCGAATTTACTATTAAAATTCGTGTTCAGTTCGATAGACGTTTCGTTTCGTTTCGGAAAAAAAATCATCTTTTCGGATGAAGCGCGCATTTCTGGCTCAATGGATTAGTGAACAAACAAAATTGCCTGATTTGGGGTGTTAAAAATCCTCAAGTAATTCAAGATTTGTCTCTTCATTTCTAGAAAATCACAGTTTGGTGCAGTCTTTGCGGGCTCAAGGCGTTATCGGCCCATATTAATTTTGAAGACGAACAGGGAAATCATAATACTGTTAATGGCCATTTCTACATGGAATGTGACAACTCAATACTTCTGACATAAACTGGAAGATATTGACATAAATAATGGCGCAACTTGTCACACATCTTAACAAACAATTGATTTACTGTAATAAAAGTTTCCTGGGTGCATTATTTCCAGAATTAGTAATGTTAACTGACTACCAAAATCATGCGATCTGACACCCTTGGAATTTTTCTTATGAGGTTATGTGAAATCTCTGATCTACGAGAATACACCATAAACAATTAATGACCTTAAATGCAAGATCCAACGCAACACATTGAAGATTTGTCACGCGATTATGTGTGAAAAATTACTCAAAAATTGGGTAAAAAGAATACATTCAAGTAAACAAAGCCGAGGTGGATATTTATTTAATTGATATTATTATTACAACATAATGATTTGATTTTCACTGCCAGTTATCACTGTGTTTTTTTTTTTAAAGTTCTGACGTTCCTGTTGGAAAACCCTTTATATATATATATATATATATATATATTTTTTTTTTGCAACTTACTGGCTTACAATCAGCTGTATTCCATGAGTTTGTACATGATGTCCATGGTAAAACGCTTGTAAATGACGCAAAAAAAAATCTTAATGACCAAGCAATTATTACATTATAATAAAAATCGACGTAGAAGGCAATAAGTACGACAGCATATCCTATACCTATATATTATAAAAAAAAAAAACGAATTTATTCAATTATTATAAATAGCTAATAAATTTATTATTCGAATCAGTTGAAATATGTAAAAAAATTAATTTATTTAAAAATATTATATACATTTATTTTTTATTATTATTATATAAATATTTGTTATACCTTTAAAAAGTGGAACAAGACGACCCCAACAAGTAATTGCACCTTTTCTATTATGCTGGCCCAATGCTAATTCCATATAAAATAGTGGTATTCCACCAACTAATAGCATAATACAGTATGGTACAAGAAAGGCGCCTAAATTGAATTATATATAAATTGTATATACATAGTATGTCCATAAAAATTTAATTAATTAAAAAATTCTTAAAAAATAATATGATGATATACATAAGGTTGTTCAATAAGTTTCGTTGTACAATAAGAAAAATATATGATTTTATGGAACATTTTCAATGCAACGCTAAGTGAAATTGGAATTTATCTGCCTTTCAATCCTTATTTTCTTACACGACATTAGATGTCTGCGTCACTTTCTAATTGAAATTGAAATTGCTAAAGTAAAGTGAAATTAGGTTATATTTCTAATTTCAATTTCACTATTAACAAAAGCTATAAATTTAATTACAAAAATGTTGTTAGGAAATTGACCAACAGATGGAAACTTTCAAAAAATAAAAAATGCAAGAATTTCCCTAAAATTCCTTTAAATTCCTACTTAAAAATGGAGAAATATAGTTGAAAATTTAAAAATTTGAATGTCAAATGTCAATTTAAACAAAATTTTAATGTCAAATTTTCGAATTTCAATATTAACTTAACTTTTTTATTTGGGAACAGTATGCTTTTTCATAAAATTTCACTTTCACTTAGCGTTACATTGAAAATGTTCCTTTATGGTTTGAAATTACATTTGAAAATGTCTCTAAACTTCAATAATTTATGAATTCAATTCTGAAGTGAAAATTCAGAAGACTATAGCAATTCGTTTCCACTGTAGCTATTAAATACTGTACTTCGTTCGATAAAAATCATTTATCACGCATGAATTGTTTGAGATGTGAGAATAGTTAAAAAGTCACAGTGAGCTAAATCTGGTACTTGAATCATTGCGAATGGCGTGAATGTTGCAACAATTTGTACTTGATGTCGTCAATTTTCACTATAGTTTTTTTTTGACAGTGTGAGAATAGCTATGTGTTGTTTTGATGAAAAATGATTTTTTTTTTCTGTAATTTCCTATGCGAAAAATATTGTAACACGTTAACTTTGAATAGCTGTAAATTATACGAATGAGTTATGATGACAAATCTACATGAAATTCTACATGTATGTATTCATAAAAAGGTAGTACCAGAACCTAAAAGCGGTTATTGTTATTGAACAACAAAACTTATTGAATATGTAAATGGATAGATGAAAATATAATAGATGATATAGATAATAGATAATAGATAATAAATATAATAGATAATATAATAGATGAAAATATAGAGACGAATGAAGGATCATCCTGTGGCAGATCAATGTTCCAATGAACCAAAAAACCTCTAGTTACAAGTCTTATACGAATATTTCGCTTTAACTGAGCAAAAAATTACACCAATTGACAAATTAATAATTGGGAAAATGTAATTCGTTACAAATTTACTTTAAGCAACTATTTCTGATTTATTTAAGATTAGGATTCGAGATATCTGATATCTTGTGCACCACATATCTCCGAAGTTACTTAACCGATTTGAATGAAATTTGAAACATAGATACTTTGATAGGAATTGTGGTGATTAACGGAACGTTTTTTTTTTTTTAAAAAAATGCCCTTGTTTCCTTTTTACAGGGTGTCAAAGTTGTCAAAATTGCGATTTTTCGGCTTCCAAATGGACCTCGTACAGCAAACACTGATTGACCAATTTCTTTAAAATTTTGATTTGAAATAGGTAGCCTGAAGGGTATTGTGGTGCATAAACGGAACAAATTTTTGATTTTAGGTCCTGAAATTTCGTTATAGTTCTTAAAAGAGGAGAGGGTTTTTTTTTCAAAAATCGTTCAACTTTGACTTCTATTTTCATACATTAAATCTTCATATTTCTATATGATTTTTATATCAAAATAAAATTTGGACTTTTCTGATATTTTTACAAAAAAAGAAAGTATGAAATTCTTTGTTATATTTCTATTTTTATTAACAAAATAAAATTATGTTCTTTTTCTACCAAAATATTCAAAAATCCATTTTTATTAGCACCTAAAAGGTATGCAAAGGAATTTTTTTAAATTTTTGTATGTAAAATCGTTATCATTGTTTTCGAAAGTTTTCAAAGTCGAAACATACTCTTAACATTTACTTAGAAAATCAACTGTTTTAAAATTTACATATATGTAATTAGGTTTGTAATAATTTATGTAATTCAGTCCCTTTATAACTTTTGCTTTAAGCTTTTCTCTTTACGTGATATTTAATGATATAACTGTCGATTAGAAACATTCACCGAAAGCACCAAATGTATTCGCAGAAAGCCTTGAGAGCGTTACAACGAGGACTGCTTCAAAGGAATTATGAAATATCCACTTGAATGGGCCTGAACTTCGTTAATAAGACCATCATTAACAGTAGTAAATACGAAATATTTCTGACTCTAAGACATGAATTTCTTCCATATTTTGATGAACTGTTATCATTAAGAGACAAATACACATATGTACATATTTATGTATACGACAATGCGCCATGTCATAGAACAGAAAACATTAGAAATCTTTTAGTTGTAGCAGATATTTTAGTTCTTTCGTGACAACATAATTCTCCAGACATGAAAATCATTCAATAGAAAATACATATATAGAGTATGCTCAAAAATAAAGTATTCACTAGAAACAATGCAAATATTGATATTCTCAAAGAAAATATATCAAGAATTTGGTATGAAGACGATGATATTAATAACCTGTATCAGCATAAGTATGCCCGATAGAATCAAGTCGCTTCTCAGATGCAAGTAGGGCAAAAATACCAAATATTAAGTGGTAAATCATTTATAATGTTAACACATAAAATGTTCAACATGAATAAAATATTTGAAAATTAATCAATCTTCTAATAATAAATTTATGGTTAATAAAAATAAAAAAAAATAAAAATTAAAAAAAATTTATAAATGGTCCTATGTTTTTGGAAAACGACTGTACATATGTATTAGTTTTTCTATAGGAGAGTAAAGTGATGTAACATCTCTATTCTAGCGAATAGATTAATAGCAATTAGTCTATTAACTTTTAGTTAATAGAAAATTTTCTATTCTACTTAATACTTAGTTAATAGATTGACAATCAGTTGGTCTATTAAGTTTGTGGAGACTTTTATTTAATAGGCTTTCGTATTCTAGCAACTAATAGCTCCTCTCGATGAGCTATTAGATCTATTAACTATTACGTTTGACGGATTAATTTGTGAAATGTTGTTTTTTTAGTTAATGATAAATAAATATGTATAATTAAAAATAAACAAAAATAATTGAAAATAAATAAAAATAATTAAAAATTATTATTATTAAATATACATTTACCGGATTTTAAAAATATTAAATATTTTTTAAATTTCCAAATATTAATAATAAATGACAGCTCAACTGTTTTTTAAAAGTCTACAAATTTATTAAATTTTCAACTTTTTAATGTCTACAAAACCTATAAAGTAGAATACCACTTTCTATTAACTTCTTAGTTAATAGGTTAATAGATCTATTAGAAATCTATTACCTAGAATAGAGGGGTAAGTTTTCTATAAAAGCTTAAACTTCTTTTTAAAGTAAGTATTATATTCACATACAAGTATGTAAGTATGTACTTACATATGCATACATACATATGTATGTAGAAAAATATACATGTATGTATATTATGTATTGTTTTAAATGCTATATGACATATTGTCAGAAACATAATATACTAACTGTCGTAGAAATAATATTAAATATTATATTTTATAAAATCTGTATGCATAGATGTAAATACATGTATAGCTATAGTTATAAAAATTAAATTCAATGCATGTAATTTACTTTTGACTTTAACTTTTGTTATATACGTAAATATTTACATATTTATGATATGCATATATGTATATTATGTATGTATCTATTTATTTATGTAATGGTATGTTATAATTGTACATATACATATAAATGCCTTATACATAAAATTATTATTATTATTATTATTTTTGTTGTATTGTGGTAATGGCTTATGATTATAAACATTTTATGAAGTTCGTTCAAGCGTTGAGTCCATTTCCTTTTAATAAATGAATTGTTCTTTTGAAGACATAAAATACATACTTGAACATACATACATAAAAGAACATTAATATATAAGCTACATTAAAACATACATAAGTATATTTATATGACTATAGGATTATATTCCTTATTCTTTTCATATTTTTCATTTTTATTATATATTTTTTTTTTTTATATATATACATATGTACTTAAATTTCTTTTTTTAAAAAGAAAGTGTTGATGTGTACATAATATAATGTACAATGAACGACAACAATAAGAACAGAATAAAAGCTAAAAGAAATTATATTTTTGAATGAAAAAAAAAATAAAAATGTATGTATATACAGGGTGTCCCAAGTTCGAATGCAGGGATTTTGTCAGTCGATATGTCTGGCTCAGAAACGAAAAAAATCTTATGGCAGTGGTGGGGGGTGGGTTGGGGTAGGTCTAATATAAAGGGGTGAGGAGTTAGGAGGCTCAGAAATTTTTTTTTTTTTTAGGTCAAGTAAGTTGTTTTATATTTGTGGTCATAACTCATAAAATCCTTGGTCGTTTCAAAATTATTTTACATTCATTGGAAAGATAATCATAATCAGTCCTTACTTTGATACTTGAATTGTACAGATCGGCTCAGTGATGTCAAAGATATGGTACATCAAATTCAAATTTTCATGGAAAAAAAAATGCAAAATTTTAAGTTTAAGGTCAAATATTTCAAAATTTTGCCCAATTTTTTTTTAAATTTTCTTTACTTAAAATATTGCCCAATGAATTTCCTTTCATTTGCAATTTATCTCATACGGTTGTATGTCGTGGTTTTTGAGTTATGGAAAAAAATGTAACTGTGGGTCTACCAAGAAAGTTGATATGGGTCAACCAAACACTTGTGAGTTATGACGACAAATATAAAACAAGTCAATTGACCTAAAAAATAAAAAAAAACTTCTGAGCCTCCTAACTCCTTACCTCTTGATATTAGAACCGTCCCTCCCCCTGCCATACGATTTTTTTCGTTTCTCCGCAAGACCTATCGACTGACAAAATGCCTGCACTCGAACTTTGAATACCCTGTATACTTATAAAATGTATACATAATTATATATATTTTATAAGAGTATGTAACCTTTAATATATATGCGGTTAAGTGGAAGATCAATTTAATTCTATGCATGTACACATGCATATAGTATTTTTTTTTATACATAAATGTGTACATATATGTTACAAAATAAAAAATAATATTTCTTCAACAATATTTTGTTGTATACGTATATTTGACTTGTATTTTTTTACACAAAACATCCATATACCTTGTATTCTAAATATATGTATAGTATAAACGTAGCTTATATACCATACACGAATACATACATACATTATGTACTTCATACCAAATCAAATTCATTTTCTCATTCTTCTTCTTCAATGACGCTACAGCTCATATATCGAGCCTGGGCTTTTACCCAAGTGATCTCTAGACTTATTGCTATCATGTGTACCTGTTTCAAACCTACAGTTTAACGTGGATTTGGATTGCAAACCACCGAGTTGCTGGTAGAGAAGCAAGCTCTTTTACATGACAGGATGATAGGATTTAGATCTTAAACTGATCTCTATTATTAAAATGATGTAATGCTTTAATAATTTTTTCTGTTTACTTGTTGTCAGCAAGTATAGACTATGTACTTTATCATTAACATTTCTAATCTGTGCTTCCCAGCAAACTGTGGTACTCATTTGAAACTGATTTAACTTTGAGTTGGTGTTAATGTAAAATGGAATGAAAATATGCAAAGAATAAAGAAACATTTGGAATAGATCTAGTTCGAAATATCAATTGATGTATAATTATATAGGAGGTACATAATATAATGGAGGTAATGTTATATAAGTCCAATGAATTATTTTCTTTTGGACATTTTATATGTATGTAATTTATAACGTACGCAAAATATACATATATGTATATAAATATACAGTTGATATAACATCATCATCATCATCATCATTTAATTTTAGTAGTAAATCAATTATCTAAAAATCTTAAAATTTAACAGTATCTAATATAAAATGAAAATAAAGGCACATGCATACATATTAATTACTTAAATGCTGTATATGTACGTATATATATATATAAACGAGTGGAGAACAAAAAAAAATAAATAAATAAAGTTGTATAGATGATAAAATTACAATTTAAAGTAAAAAATAAATTAATTAAATAAAATCATTTCTTAAATGTCTATAAGTCCCCGTGTGTGTACTAAAATATATAGCATCAGTATGTATGGGTATTGATTAGGGTAGGTGCGGTATAATATCTATACTGTATTGCAATGTGAACATTTTATTTCATATACATACTCGTACACAGCAAAATTTTGTGAATTGCTAAAATCAAAATTAAATTATAAAAAATATTTTTTCTTTTATTTTTTGTTTTTTTTTCTTTTTTAAATTAATTGAATTTTTCTTTGTTTTAAGTTATACATATTTTATATATATATTTTTTTTAGTATATGATCATATATAAATCTAAGTATGTTATACATACATATATGCAGTTTTATAAAATGTCAAATTACTTTAATGGTAAATTTTCAACAGATATGTAACTAAGTATAACTATATACTATATGTATACGTATGTAGATTTGAATTTTATTTCATTGTAATAAAATAAACGGCAAAATCAAAATGTTTTTTCCTAATAAAACATACAATTTAGGTATTTTATATGAATAAACATACTCGTATATTTTATCAATGCATAAATACATACTTATACTAACTATATACTAACTAATATATAGACTCTAAAATAGTATATGCAATAGACATTAAGGCTGGTATTCACCAACATAGATTATCTTTTATCTGAGATAAAGTGTATTCATCAACCTGGATAAAACACTACTCGGATATTTTTAAGACAACCTCGGAGTGGTGTTATAAATATCGTTCGAACATAACCTTGTTATTAACAGCAACAGCACAAATAAAGATAATGTAGTGCTGTACTGTATTATCATCTTTGCATATAATTATCACATCACAGAACCTTCTTATTCATTTTGTAATATAAAAATACAATCAGCTGACATGTTTGACACACATGTTCGACACGAAAACGAAGTTCGAAAACAAATTTTATCTAGGTTGATGAATAAGCTGAAATTGTATCCGGCTAAAATATATCCGACGAATATATCCATGTTGGTGAATACCACCCTAAGTACTTTTACGTAGATTGTATCTACTTATATGTAAGTATAATATTGTATAACATCTGGTCTTTCTTATATTAATTTATTTTTTATATATTTTTAAACAGTGAAACATATGTAGGTATACATAACATAATATATATGTATATATTTCTGTGATATGCATGTAAAAATGCATATAATTATATCTACATATGTACATAAATTCATATCAATTTTCTAAACAAACTAATAATGATTACAGAGTTAGAGCAATATGGATAGATGCAGTGTACATTTTGTGAATAAAATGAAATATTGGCATAAAATATAAAAAGTTTTTATTATCAAAAAAATTGGATCGTTACAAAATCCAGAATTCCAAAATCCTGATTGAAAAAAATCCAGACTTTTTTTAAAAAAAAAAAAAAAATAAATCCAAAAAGATAAAATCTAGTCGAGACAAAATCCAGACAAAAAAAAATCCTTTAAGTTTACTGTTACAAAAATCATCGAAATATATTTTTAATTATATTTTTCGATAATGAAGACGTTTTTGATTTTATCATCATCATCATCATGGTATCACAGGGCCTCTGTTAAGGGCCTTCACCTTAAGTAAGCAATCTCTCCATTCTTATCTATTTTTTTTATCTCGACAGCCAGTTCCTTATGGACAGCCACAATCTCTCTTAATCGTTTTACACACCATTCCACCAACGGTTACATCGTCTTTCCTTAGATTCAGTTTTTTTTTTTTTGAGTAATAATTTTTTGAGCGTATTACAATGGAAATATGCAAGCAAAAAAATATTTCTTACTTTTTCCGTGGCCACTCTCAACATTATAATAGCCTATAGTCAGTTGTTCTACAATTTGCGCTATATCGAGGCCCCTCCTTCAAACTTACATTTATGTATATACTTATATTGATCATATTTATTATTACACTCATATTTATTCATATATTATATATGTGTGCTTTTACGTATAATGTAGATCTTTTAAAAACAATATAGAAAATTTAATTTTTTATAAATATTGCTTTATTAGTACATAATAATAATGATACTAAAATAATCAAATTTTCAATGTAACACAATATAGCAATATCTATTAGATACCTACTATAAATATGTGGGAATACATAATGTACATATATCTATTTTAAATACTCGTATATTGTACCTTATGTATTTTGTATTATATTATATGTAGGTATATATGTAAACTATAATACACAATATATGTTTGTATATTTGCATATATGTATATATACATAATATCATATCGCTTATCATATACAAATACAACTCGTATTTTAAAAGTCCAAATAAATTAAATTATCGAAGCATGATTCTTTTAAAAGGAAACTTCTTCTATACGTACTAAGTATAAGTATGTGTATATCGTAAGTACATATAAAAATACAGACTCTAGTATTCTAGAAAATTGTGAATAAAAATTTTTTTTTATATGTATACGTAAATATATACGTGTACGTAAGTATGTATATAGTATTTATTGACTGAGTAATACATATATTATTTGAGTTGAAAAGCCAAACGTATATTTAATATATCTATACCTACATTATGTATACACATTTGTAAGATGTATACATTGTATATGTGTATATGTATATACTATAAGTACGTGGTATAATGTACCTATATGTAAATATTAAAAAAATGACAATACATATAATGGTGTAAAATATGAATATTGAAATATGTTCCTTTTTTTTTCAAATACATATAATATAATGTATTTATGTACATTATTTATATAAAACACATTTTTAGTATCTATATTGAAGTTATAAGTATATGTATATGTATGTGTAAAATACATACGTACATATATTGCACAGAAATATAACAATATATAAATGATAACATAAGAAAATTCGTTAAAAGGCTATACTAATAATATTAACTAAAATCTTTCAAAATATTCTACATAGCAATACATAAATGTATGTAATGTAACATATGTATATATGTACATTTATATTTGTATGACGAGCATAGATTGATAAGTCTTTAAAATAAAGTACAAAATATAATTTTTTTAAAAGTAAAATCGACTTTAATTTTCATAACATAATATCGATACACTATTTTTTTAACGTTTTGCCAATTTGGCTACATTCTAATTTATTTGCCAAAATTATAAATGGTTATACATTCAAAGATGCGATCATGTTTATTCTTCTTTAATGGTTCTACAATTCATATCGAGTATGGTCGTTTACTTGAAGTGATTTTCTAGACATATTATTGTACTATCATGTGTGCGTAAATTACGTGTAAATTAACGTGTATTGCGACCACTGAGTTGTTAGTAGAGAAGCAAACTCTACTAATCTCTATTATTAGAATGATGTAATTCTCTAATACGCTAATACTTAGTTCTTTGTTGTTAACAAGTAGATTACTTATATCAGCATTTTTATGCTCTTTTTTCTAGCAGGCTGCTACTCATTCGAAGCTGAGTGAACTTTGGGGATAATGAAAAATTGATATTGACAATGAAAAGTTTTTCTTACTTTTGCTATGGACAAGAATCGAATATCAAACCTATACACTCTCGTGATTATAGTACCCAATTTATCTACTATTTGTACCACCGAGTTTTAGTGTGCATATTCACCTAATACTATTGACACACTGCAGAGATAAAACATGGTTATCGAAGTTTTCTAGTTTATCTTTACGATAACCGATTTCCAGAAATCGGTTAAGTTAACCGAGTTTTTAGAACTCAGTTATCTTGTTAACCCAGTTCGAACTCAGTTATCTTTGACGTTTGTGTTATTTTTTTTTTGTTTTTATATTATATTTAAACAAACTGTCAAACCAAATTTCAGCTAACATGCTGACTAGATAAAAAAGAATTAGTGTTTGAATTTATTTCTTGACCGGTGTCATATGAATACATAAAACTAGTTCACCTCAATTTCAATGTGCCACCCATACCAAGTTATCGATAAACCATTTGAGATAACCATGTTTTATCTGTGCAGTGTGTCAATAGTATAACACTGTTTTCATCTCATTGATAATTTATCTTGGTTTTAAACATTTTAAATGAAAGTGTTTAATCACTGCACAATGTTCACTTTTTTCCATATTTTTTAAAAAAGAAAAATTGAATGTAACTTTACAAAAACGACTCTCACTAAGAAATTATTTAATAAAATGTCATAAATGTATTTTGATCGCTTTCATTCGAAAGAACACACTTCACAATAAACAAGACATGTTGTTATTAGTAAGGCATAGATATAGTGTTTTTCTATAAAGACTTATCAATCTATCCTCGTATATACATACTTATTCATATTTAGCATCCAGACCATTAATATTTTTATATAATGTAGGTATGCATATACATACGTATGTATTTTTATAAAGTTATTATTTTTAAGTGAAATATGTAATTATTATAGTAATTATTATATATATAGTATAAGTATACTTGTATGAGTGCGGATAACTATAAACAGTAGGAAAAAAATATTTTTTTATTTTGCTAAGTATAACAATAAATAAGTACATAAGTACATACATATACATATTATGTATACGCTTACAGCACATAAGTACTATAATGTTAATTGCTTTTTTTCTGTATATTTAAATCCCGTATAGTATAAAGCCTTTACACATACATACTCCGTATACGATGAATTAAAAGTCTATATACATATAAGTGATAATTAAAATCGTAAATATATCCTTTCAATGAATACATTTAAGCATGAATATTTGTATATATGTATATAATTATATAAGTATATTATACTGTTAAAGATTTTATTTCGGCATAATAATTTTATTAAACTTGTAATTTTAATTTTGACTTTGATGCAAAATTCTTTCATATACTGGATTTTTTAATAAAATTTTTAGCTGAGTTTTTTGACTTTCGATAGTGTTTGGTTTTCTTGTTTTCTAGAAAACAAAAAAAAAATTATTGAAGCTTGAATAGCTCCATGGTTGTGGGTGGTTGCGCGGTGTTGGAATGTTACGTTTGACGTTCCGATTTCAAACCCCAACGAATGTACTATATTCTCGCACAAGTCGATCATTAATTCAATCATCATTGTATCAGTAACTGATTATTAATGATAAATTGGATTGATATATCTGATAGAATTACTGATCGATTGAAGCACTTGCGAGTAGCTATATATAGATAAGGTAAAAAATGTCTGTACTAATAAACCATTTGTACTCGCAGCTATACTCATTATAGCTGTTTTTCTTTGGTCACAATCACAATTATCTGATAATTCTCAGTTCTCTAATGAGCAATGCGTTTCTTTGATCGGTGTTTTTTCTATTCTGTTGTAGGTGGCAGCAGCAACGAAGTGAGATTTATGTAATCCAACTGAGGAAAAATATTTTTGCTCAATTGATGTGAGGAACTGAGAATCAAAAAAAAAGACACAATTTTGACAATTTTCGTGTTCATACTTTGTAAATTTTTGGATATACTATACTTAGTTTATTTGTAATAAATAATTTGTGAAAATAAAAATTTTTTTAATTATTTATTTTCAAAATGAAAATCAACTGAGAATAAAAGTATCAGTCCGTTTCTTTCAGTTTGTTTGTTCAGTAAGTAACAAGAAAAAGATAAATGATCTAAATACGATATCAAACTGAGAAATATCAGATTAATGTGACCAAAGAAAAACAGCTATTATTTCAAATAGATGTAAGTATTGTAGTTACAAATAATTTTTGTGTTGTTCGATATTATAACAATAATTTATTCTAGACATTAGACAAATTTTTGTACTCGTAATTAATTAAAATTTATAAATCGAAAGCAGCTATATTGTAATTGTATAATTATGTAAAATATGCATATTTAATGTATAAAAACAAAAATACATTTTTAAACAAAAAATCAAAATGATTAATGTGCATCTAATTTAAATTGCTCTCACTGTATTCCGATGAAATAACTTAATATATATACATAATCGAGTACATACATGTAGGATGTATTTACATTATAAGTAGTATGTATACTCGTATATATGTAGATATAATCATTAAAATGAAAATTTTCCTTCCTTTTTCTTTTCATTTCCTTTTGATTTTTCTTTATATTGTATTTAAACACTCTCAATAACTTATTGTATTGTATTGTATTATGATTTTAAATACTTATATATTTTGTCGGCTGTTGGAATTTCTTATATGAAACGTACGTTAATATTATCACACATATTAATACATAAATGTATAAGTATAAGAAAATAAACTCATTATATAAATGTACTTTTGATTATTTATACTCTTTTACATTTTACATTCCATCAAGCTTCATTAAAATAATTAATAATAATTAATAATAATTTATTATAAGAAAAAATAATAATAAAATAATTTAGGATGAATGACTTTTAAATTATTTTCATGCTTGTCAAAGTGAAAGGATTTAATTTAATTTTGTTTTTTATTTGTATTTGTATTCATTGCATATATCATTTAATATATAATATATACTTCATTTATAAACTTAATATACAAGGAAAAAAAAAAGTATAAAAGAGAAAAACCAGTGTATACGTTTATGTACTTGTATACAGTTTTCTTATTATAAGATATACTTATGTATGTACCTACGAGTATAATACATAAATACATATACATGTTGTACATTTTATCAAAGTAATCATTCATAATTCATTTTTTTATACTGTCATTATTACGAGTAAATACTATTTTATATAAAAAGGACATTATTATTATTATTATTATTGCATTATATTAATAACAAAATTATTTTTTTAAAAGCATAAAATAAAAATTCCCTGTTACCTATTATATTATAAAAATAATATCGTTTATTTGTTGGTACAGGTAAAGTATAGCCATAGAACTTGTAAAATATAACACTTTTTATACTAAATGTATATATGCATAAACAAATACAGTATTATATATACGTATGTTCGTATACAGGTTGTCCGGACTTGAGTGGTCCATTCGGAAACAGTAGATAGGTCTCGTCGAGGCAAACTAAAAATCGTATGACAGGGGGAGATGAACTCTCAACTGTTTAGTTGCTAATAGAGGGCTTTACAGACTGAAGAGATAGACCTTTACTGTATAAGGCAACAAAACTGAAATGGGTCATTGGGCTTTTTGCGTAGGTAATTATAGTATATTGTACTTGAGGGGCATTGTAATTTTCACAGCTTGTATTTTCTTCGAAAAAAAATGGAAATACAGTAAATCACGAAATTGTGACTTTTAAATACATACACACAAACTCTTACGGCTCGCGTATATCTAATCCGTCATCGGCCAAAGTTTCCTCGGGCGATGACGGCCGAACTCGAACGATTGAATCAAACACCTTTAAAAGAAAGAGAGAGCTCGTACACAAAAACGACCGTCAATCGTCATCCTCCGATAACACCCAAAAACTGCCGATCAACCATCAAGTCGAACTTGTTGGGATTTCTCGACAGTCTGCCGGCGTCTACAGTGTGTAAATTGAGTGTATTTATAGTTAAATTTTGTTGTTATCTACCTATAAACGAATATGGATATTGACTGTTGCAGTGTACGCACATACACGTCTGAGTTACTCGTCCAGATAGTTCTGTCCGTCATCGACCGACAAAATTGGTTTTGGTGTACGCGAGCCGTTAGGAAGGACTTAGCGGGGCATATAAAATGTCGTTAAAAAGAAGAGAAAATTCTCAATTGAATACAAGAGATTTAAGTCTAATAAAGATGCTTATTATTATTTAGTTTTTTATTTTATTACAAAGAATAGGTAGTAATATTGCTTATCCTTCGCCCACACCACGACATGCCATGCAAGGGACTTTTGACGATGTCTAATAAAGAAATAATCTTCGAAAATAACACATACATATTTTGAGACCAAAAGCATAAACGTTGTAATAATGTATATAGCACTTGCAGGAAACAATATTTTATGAATAAAGAAAAATTATGTATTTTAAAAAACTGTTAGTCTCTGGACTTATTGATCCATTATGTTACGTGTATGTATGTATGTATGTATATGCAATAAATCTTAAAATTTTTCTTATAGAAAATATACAATTATTTTTATTTAAGAATCATATTCTATAATAATAGTGGTAATAATAATGGTAATAATCATATTTAGCACGTGTGATAAAATTATACATACTCGTACATATACAGTTTTCATTTCACATTTTATGTGTATATAAACTCGTATATTAATACGTATCATTGTAGTACATTATTATATGAACTGTATTCGTATAATGTCCAACAATTTTATATCCTGGACACGTAATGTTTTTAGAAAAAAGAAATGATTTTCTACTATTTATATTTTCAAAATAAAGTATGAAATCTTGTAGTAGCCACTGAACCTTGTTATATGGTTGATATCTCATTCATATGCATATACATATATATATAAACATGTCGTAAATACATATGCGTATACATATACTTGTATATTATATCGGATTTAAAATGTATTTTTCATTTATTATTTTTTTTTCTCTCCATTTACATGAGTATAGTATTGTACAATATTATTATAGTACCTTATAATATTGATATACAGTGAGCGCGAATTGGGACAGATGCAATCACTGTTTGTGAATAAAAAAAAAAAAATATGTGCATAAAAATATAAAAAGTCCTCATTATTTAAAAAAATATTATGTATTAAAATGAAATTAATTATTATTATGAGAGAAAAGAAAACTGGATTCTTTTAAAGAATTTCTTTAAGAATATTTTAGTAATAAAATGGTAGATATTTGTGTGGTTTGTTCCAATCAAAGAACCCAGTCTCTTATACCAAAGATTCTATTTTATCTTGTGTTCGGGGAAAATCATTTGTTTCATTATCATATACCGACCAAAACGATGATGAAAAAAGGTAAGAAGGTTTTTGTTTTCCATAAGTAATTACATTTTCTTTATTACATTTCAAATAATTTAACATACTTAAAATGATAAGATAGATTTAGAATTTGAGAAATTTTCTTAATTTTTTTTGTTATTGATGCTCGGAAGAAACTTTTAAAAAATTGAAATCTTTTTGGAGAAGAATTTATAATCATGAACTGTATCAACTTTACAGAAACATCATAGACATAGGACAGTTCATGAGAATAAAAAAGCTCCATCGAATTGGATCACGATTGAAAGAATGGATGAAAGAAGTGTTGTGAAGATGATTGCGATAGGTATTTCTGATGGGAAGAGAAGGCCAGGGAAACTAAGAAAATGATGCGTATATAGGCATGATCAAAGATGATGCAAAAGATTCTAAAAATAAAAGCTGAGAAGTAACAGCAAGGAATAGAGACGAATGAAGGATCATCCTTTGACAGGCCAAGGTTCCAAAAATAAGTACTATCGTGCCTATGATGATGATGATGATATTTTGTTTTATTCACAAAAATAAGAATGTGTCTATCAAAATTGTGCTTACACTGTATACTACTAATATATACACTTCACATACTATATAGAACAATACAGATTATGTAAATAATACAATAATGCATAATGTACTCATATTTTTAGTTGAGAAAAAATAATATATCTTAAGTATATAATATGTGCTCTGTTAATATGTATATAGCTATACCTGCATAAATGTACTTACATATGTACGTAATAAATAATATACACACGAAGACGACTACATAATATTATAATGTATAACTTGATTATAGAAAAATATAATACAAAGAATATATCGTTCATTAAGAAATTGAATTTTAATAAAAATCAATTCTAAAAATAATGAAAATAATATTTCTAAGAGTACGTTCATGTTGGAGCTGCGATACTAGCGTCGATAATAACTGCGACAATAGTTGTGAGCTTAGCAGTGATGCCGACAGCTGGGGGGCAGATCGGTGCTGTGTTCATATTAGAGCTTCGATACCAGTGAAATATGGAGTGTATAACCACGTATACAGTGTCCAAACTCACAATTTACATCAACGTCTCAATAAAAATTTAAAAAAAAAATGTCCAGTTCAGAAGTCGATTTGTTTTTGATTAAAAACAGTTAAAAATACGAATGTGAATTAATGAATTCCAATTTCAGTTCAAAAACAGAGATTATCTATTAACACAATCCAGCGGAGTATAGCATCGATAATAGCGAAGAAAATAAAGAAATCATTTATCGACGCTTTTATATCGAAGCTATGCAAAAAATGATCTCTCTGCTCTCATCGTCAATATGAACACACGCATTTGATTGTATACATATTTTTTTACGCTATTGTCGCAGCTATTATCGACGCTAGTGTCGCAGCTCCAACATGAATGTACCCTAATACATTTGAATAAAATTTGTATAAATGTACTGTCAAAAAATTATCGAGAATTGGATTTGTTTTAAATAAATTCGAAAAAAGCAAAATTTTGTAATAAAAAAAAAATTAAGAGTGGTCTTTCTGTTTAAAAGAATGAAATATTTTATACAGCAGTAAAAGGCGAATTCAAAACTGATGTTCAGGTTACTGTTGATGACCGTCCATAGAAGCTTTCACAAGGATCCCAAAAAACAATGCGGAGATTAAGATTTTCGAGATATCTGCTATCTTGTGCACCACATATCTCCGAAGTTACTTAACCGATTTCAATGAAATTTGAAACATAGATACTTTGATAGGAATTGTGGTGCTTAATGGAGTGTTTTTTTTTCAAATGTCCTTGTTTCCTTTTTACAAGGTGTCAAAGTTATCAAAATTGCGATTTTTCGGCTTCCAAATGGACCTCGTACAGCAAAAACTGATTGAGCAATTTCTCTGAAATTTTGAATATACTTATAGGTAGCCTGAAGGATATTGTGGTGCTTGAATAGAGCACGTTTTTGATTTTCGGTCCTGAAATTTAGTTATAGTTCTTAAAAAAGGAGAGGGTTTTTTTTTCAAAAATCGTTCAACTTTGACTTCTATTTTCATACATTAAATCTTCATATTTCTATATGATTTTGGTATCAAAATAAAATTTGGACTTTTCTGATGTTTTTACAAAGAAAAAAGTATAAAATTCTTTGTTATATTTTCATTTTTATTAACAAAATAAAATTATGTTATCAAAATATTCAAAAACCCATTTTTATTAGCACCTAAAAGGTATGCAAAGGAATTTTTTAAAATTCTTTTATGTAAAATCGTTGTTGTTATTTTCAAAATTTTCCAAAGCCGAATCCTACTCTTAATATTAATGAGAATCAAATACAACACAGAGGCTAATACTTTTTTTTTTTTTTTTGATTTTTCTTTAATTATTTGTGAACAATTTTTTAGATGACTGTATGTGTTTAGAATTTTAAAATAAAATATAAATAAACTCACATAGATTTATGGATAATTATGTATAAATATTATTTTCAAGTATTTTTTTCATACTCGTATATATAGTATTTTTGATAAAATGGAAATGCAATTTTTTTTTTCTTTAAATTTAAACAAATAAGTACAACGGTATACAATTTATAGTAATACATATTATGTAAAAATTAGAAAAACAAAAATTTATTAAAAAAAAAAAAAAATAAAAAAAAAAGAACAAACCAAATAATCGAAAGGATCTGAATTATTTTTGGGACATTGATTATAAATTTTCCCAAATTTTTTTATAATTTAATGAATTTGATCCTTTTAAAAAAAATTTGAAATTTTCTAATATGTTATATGATTAGATATAGAAATATTATATATGTGTATAGATTTAAAAATTATGATTAAAATAAAATTTATATTAATATAAGTAGTGTAAATAACTTACCACCTCCATTTTTGTAACATAAATATGGAAATCTCCAAACGTTTGCTAAATCTACGGCGAATCCAATAACAGATAGTAAAAAATCTACTTTTCCTGACCATGTTTCACGTTGATCTGGATCTGTTAATTCATTATTGTGCGGTGTTGGTGTTTTAGCAATATGTCCTGTTGGTGACATCGCCAAAGCGATGTCGTTATTGTCGAAATTGCCACAATCTAGGTATACATTAGTTATAATAATAATAATAATTTTATATAATGATTTATATTGTATATATGTAAGTATATAAGTATATGTGCATACATATTAAAATATAAGTATTATAAATGATTAAAATGATGATAAAAATTTCTTATAATACAAAAAAAAAAGAAGAAAAAATCGACAAAAAGAAAAAATAAATTTGAAAGAAAATTAAATGATAATAATATACTATGTATACGGGTATCCTTAAGTATATGTAATTTAAAAAATTATACTATTACAATGTAATCATATAATCATAGAAAATACACATACATTTAAATACATTTATTTATACGTATTATGTACATATACCCATACTATTGTATTATGTATATATGTATATACATATAATCTGATTTAAAACGATTTATTTCTTATAGAATATTCTTCGTTGCTAGGATAAATAAATAACGGTAGTATAAAAATATTAAAAAGAAAAAAGAAAAAAATATCTGCACATATATCTCTGTATACATATATGTACATACATACATAGATACAATTGATATTAAAGTAATAAATATATTTGCTTAGGTATATACGTACAACACAACGTATACATATAAAATATCCTAATAAAATTAATACCTAATACTATACACATTAGTGTGTGTGTGTGTGTGTGTATGTATTTTCATTTTCCTTTCTTTTAATGATTTTTTTTTTTTATTTTTTATGTTGAAATTAAATTGAAATTTTCATTTTATAATTCTTATATTATTTTTTAAATAAAAGTATGTATAATATAAAGATATATGTATACGGTGAGTTCAGAAAGTTAACATTGCATTAACACTGCAGCAACATTTCCAAATAAGCGTTCAAAAAAAACAAAAAAAAAAAAAGAATATGTAATCATGACATACAAAATCATATGTTTATTTCCCATTAGGTTCAAAGTGAATTCATAGGTGAATGTTAAAAATCTTCACGAACTGAATAATTTTTCTCTTATTCATTTTGAAAACACGAAATGAAAAATAAGTGAATTCTTCAAAAATGGGTACATTATGAATACACCAAGTGATTGAAATGTGAATTATATTCATATAAAATTCATTTGATGAATGACGATTTATGTAAACTTATTTTAATTTTATGATTAGGCGAATTCATTCCGTTTATCTTTGTAAAATGGTTGCGATTCACAAAGCCTAACACTATGGAATCACTTAGTGAATGTATAGTGAAATTTTGGTTAACAATTTATCTGTTTCTAATAATCTAAACGTAATAAGTGATTTTATGATTTGAGTCTAAGAATAAGCAAAAGTGTTTTAAATTCTGTGTACTATTAGTTTATTAAAAATAAAAAGTGAAATAAATAAAAAATAACGAAGTGATTAATATTATTAAGTGATTAAAGAGTTTTTATTTAAATCATTGAAAAAACAAAACGAAAAGTAGGAATCTAATAATTAGAGCCGGGATTCATTGATTACTCACATTGTGAATGTTATTTTACCCTCACAAGCTGCATTCAATATGAATTCATTTCGTGTTTTCATTAAATGTTCAGTAAGTGATTTGAAAATGGATTCAATAAGTGAATTCACTATGACCAGCTATAGCGTACAAATTTTTGAAATAAAATATCTTCACAAATGATTTTTGGGAAATGGGACTTTTTATTTTTAAAGGATTAAAAGAGGATAATTTTGTACAAAAAGTATATATATATGTGTCTATTAGAAGCAAAAGGGTATGTTTTTCATGTTAACACTTTCTGAGAGAAAAACACGAAAAACGTTATTTATTTGTTGTTATCAGTAGCATCCTGTAAATATGAAAATTGGTTTTTTTTAATTAGTTAGCATTCTGAAAGTATAGAATGATGTTGCAATTTTAATTAAAAAATGCATATATCACGAGAAAAATTAGTTTGAAATTTGGAAAAGAGTACCTTTTGGGAACAATCTCTGGAAAAAGGTACCCTTTTAGAAACTAATTTTTTAGAAAAGAGACCGTTTTTATACAAAATTGTGATTTTTTTATCTATTTTTTTTTCTTTATGGATCAATATGACATTCAAATTTATTCGATGAAAATATGACATAGAGGAAGAATAAAAATCTGCAAAAACTTAAAAAAAAAATTGGTTAGAAAACGGATTTCATTGTTATGTGCATTAAATATATACCGATTATACTTAATTAAGTACCTGGAGGTTTAAAATGTGTGAAACTTTTACTTTTTTCTGTCTTTTATTATTATTATTATTTTAAAACTGTTCGAGCGTTCTAACTGATTTTGAACGAACAAAACCGAAAAAGGAAAACAGCAAATTTTGAAAATAACTTTTTGTATCAATGTATCAATTGCAGTAGAATTAAGACTTTTTGATAAATATACAAAGTATTCAATGGAAAAGATGTCTTTTTGAAACTAAACTTTTTTAGAAAAGATGCCTTTTTGAAACTAATGGTGTTTTTCAAATCAATTTTTTAATAGTTATATGAGACTTTTTCGAAATGTATTAAATAAAATTAGATGCGATTTTGAAAAATTTACAAAATGTGATATACATATATCTCATTTTTCTTATAAAACGGAAAACATACCCTTTTGCTTCTAATAGACACACATATGTATGTATACATACTACTTATACATATTATAATGTAGTTGATCGTTTTTATATGTATATAGGTTAGCCTTAGCCTATTATATGTAATTATGATAAAATACTGAATTAAATTTTTTTGGTTTTTGAATTATACGAACAATATTCATTTACTTTACAGTGCATTCGGGCTAACATGAACCCCTGATAACTTGAAATATCTCTATCAGTAATCTGACGTCTCAAAAATTTAACATTATCTGTCTGCTCTATAACTTAAACTTGTGATCGTTTTGTAACTTAAACTCTAAACTTTTTTTATAATACTCAAACATGAAAAATTTTTAAAAACATGTTCATACATTTCCGATATAGTACATATACATATTGGCCCGTACTAATAACAGTATACTATACAGTTGACTTTTAGCAAAAAAGTGTACCAATAACAATTTTAGCAAAGACTTTTTAGTTAGTGCAGACCTTAGTGTCAACTTCTAAAAAGCCAAGTTTAAAGTCTTTATTATAAATTTATTATTGAATTTATTGTCAATTTTAAAGCGCATACTATGATTGGAATACAACAAACTATATTTTAAAATAATGTTCAAATTAATAATGTTATATTAGTACAGAAATTTAAAGATAACTTTAAATTTAGTTACGAGTAACTTCATGTTAGTAGACACTAATATAAAGCTGACTTTAGTAGAGTGTTATAAGTACGGGCCATTGTCTTGTCTTTATTTATTTGTATATACAATTTAACATTACGCAATAGAATATACATAATAATAATTTATAATATTTGAAAATGTTAATTGCAAACTGACTGTATTTCTAGTTTAATTGGTAATGCAGATAACAAAAATCAAAAGTTTTATAATATTTATTAAGTGATGAATGCAGATAACCGTCATTTGTCTGCAATGTGCAATAAAGAAAAACGTCTTGCATTTGTTATTTTTGTGGATAGTTTTTATTCTTTTCTTGACATATAGTTTTTAATATTTACATACATATTTACAATCATTTTAAAATGTCATTTGACAAATATTCTATTACGAGTCTACTTGCTGATCGTTAAATAACATGTCAACTTAAATTTGACAATAATCATTTTTTGGACGAACAATTTGATATTTCTTTGTCGGTAACTAATATACGTTCATATAGATATTGTCAAACTGTCACATACATAATCCATTCGGTAACTTAAACAATCCCTTGCATGAGTTCAGTAAAGTTAGCGCGAGTGCACTGTACATAATATAAATATGTAGTATAACGATGAAGACTATATACTATATTATTATGAATAATTATTATGTTATTTTTAACATGTTATACTACTGTGACAGGACTACCATATGCTATATATAGGACTATTGATATTATGTAGATGTATGTATTTAATAACTCTTAATCAAATCTCACCATATACATAAATGTATATATGTAAGTATGTATATGTATTTATGTGTATGGTTATAATCTTTAAATGAAAATATTGACAATTATATCATATCTGTTTACCATTGTTCAATTTAGCCAAAACACTTAATATCCTATTGAAGTCATTTGCATGAAAAATTTTCATTCATTGTCAGATTTAAAGTTATCTGTATATGCTATTTAAAGTTATATGTATGTCTATGTAATATGTATGTAAAAAGTCAATAAATACTATCCATGTATATATAGATAGAGTACCTATACGAGTATATATCTATGTAGTACATACTTATAGAACATGTTTACATACTACATTTATTATATTCACATATGATGATATGTTATTTTTGATTTATTATTATACCCTTTTTATAGATGAATATTTTTCATTTTTTTTTTTTTTTGTGTGTTATATTCTTTTATTTTTATGACAATATTTTTACACTTTATTTTTTTTTTTTGTATTACTTACATACTGAAAAAACCTTTACGTTATTATTTTTATTTTTTTTTCTGCCGATAATAATAGTAATTTTTTTTTTTTTTTGTAATGAAATTTTTGTACACGCGTTTTCATGTATTATATATACATATGTATATACTTATGTACATATATATATACATCATAACAGTATAAATTTACATTATTTTTATATAGTATGTAAAAATATCCGTATTAAGTATGTACTATATATTATGAAGGATGAAAATTTTGAAATATTTTTTGATTTCTCTTCATTTTTAATTGTACAGATGTATAAATAAAAATAAAAATCTATTTATTTATTTTTTATTTAATACCTAGGTAAGTATGTACATTCTGTCAAAAAAGTACCCGGAATTTGTCGATTAAAAAGTCTACACTAATGCTAACGAAAAAATTTTTTTCCTGTAAGTTGGCAGTACTATGACTAATTATGACGCCATTTTTGAGCACGATCTGTCAACTAGTATTTTTACAGCAGTTGGTTATATCAGTCGACTTGAAGTGCTTTCGGCGATTTTTAAAATGAATAAAAATATTGAACAAAGAGTTTGTGTTAAATTTTGTGTTTCTAACGGAATATCCTGTGCAGAATCATTTAAGATGTTGAAAAAGACTTATGGTGAATTAGTGTTATCTAAAACACAAGTTTACGAGTGGTACAAGACATTTAAAGAGGGCCGTGAAGTGTGTGAAGATTTGCCTCGTCCCGGTCGTCCTTCGACGTCAAAGACAGATGAAAACATTAATCTTGTAAAGGAAAAAGTTATGGAAAATCGTCATTTGAGTTTAAGAGAGATGGCTGTGGACCTCAACATGTCTCACGAGAGTATTCGCTTCATCCTCGTTAATAATTTGGGCTTGAGACGCGTCGCCGCTCGGCTTGTCCCGAAAGAACTCAATTTTTTGCAAAAAATCCATCGTAAACAAATGCACCGTCTCACAAAGCGACCATTGTGACTGAGATTTTGGCGAAGAAAGCAACAACTGTCATCGAACAATCTCCATATTCACCCGATATGTCTCCTGCCGATTTTTTCCTGTTCCCCAAGCTGAAATTACCTCTTCATGGAAGGCGTTTTGACTCGATTGAGTCCATCAAACAAAATTCGCTGAAGGAGCTCGAGGACATCCCGGAAAATGCCTACAAAAAATGCTTTGAGGATTGGGTTAAACGATGGAACATGTGTGTTGCTTCAGATGGGGCGTACTTTGAAGGCGACAAAATAAATTTTGATGATAATTAAATATTTTGTGATTTATTGACAAATTCCGGGTACTTTTTTGACAGAGTAGTATATAGGTAATACGGTAATACATATAAAAATATGTTTCTTAAGTATATTTTAGTATTTATCCATCATTAGATATTGTGGATATACATTATGATGAGCGAATTGGTTATGACATCTTCTTTTAGGCCTGTTATAGGGGTATCTAGTTTATGTTAATATATAATATAATTATGTATAAGTATAATTTATTATAAATGTATACTCGTATAAGATATAAATACTAATTTTTGTTGATTTGTATGTATATATTTACTATTTACGAATAAATGAAAAAAAAAATAATAATAATAATAATTTATATAAAAATACATACATTACATGCATACATACATATACGTATATATGTTTTAATTATATTTTCGATTCAAGCATAGTATCAGATTTTATTAAAATTTTATATATAAGTATAGTATATAGTATGTATACTCATCATCATACAACACGAGCATATAAAATATGAACAGATATGTAAGTATCATGTAAGTATCAGTTACGGAAAATTTTTTGGGTATATTTATTGATACATTTTTTGTTTTGGTATTACTTCTTGAGAGAGTTGAGTATATAGATAGGGCATCTTCAAACGCTTTCCACCTCACTCTATTGGATGCCATCTTTTTAGGGTCGTATTCATCAACCAAGATTATCTTTTATCTAAGATAAAAACATAAAATGTATTCACCAAATTCGATTATTATATACTCGTACATTATTCGGATATTTTTAAGACAACCTGGGAGTGGTACCATGAATATCATTTTAACATAATATAAGTACGTACTTCTTATTAATTGGAACAGCACAACCACCTCAATATAATCACCACACCACATAATATTTTTCATTTTGTAATACCTACAAAAATGCTAACTTTAATTTTATCTAAGTTGATGAACATATAAGCTGAAATTATACCCGGCTAAAATATATTCGACATATAATCTTATTTGGTGAATACAACCCTTAATGTCATTTTAGGATTTTTGTTTGCCAAGAGTTGTTATTCGTCTACAGTACGTTTTCATGTTTTCAGAAGCTGCCTCTATATCTATGGCCTTGTGGTGGGTTCGACTCCAATGCTTTTCATTATACTGTTGGTTGGCTTTCTGAGCGTATATCTGATCTATATATTTCCACTTTCTTTTTAGAATTTCTTGCCTTATCGTCTTTACTTTACATAGCAATTTTACATCATTCATCGTTCCTTACGGTACCATGTTAGGCCAGTAAGTTTCGCATATTCTTCGAAAGCATTTGTTGAAAAACATTTGCATCTTCGCGTTACTAGCTTTTTTCATGTATCAGATTTCGCAGACATACCTATATAATTAATTTATTGATACACAGTATTTAAATATTATACATAAATGTGTATGTAATTGTATATGTTATGTTGCGAAATAGTAAGTGAGAAAAAATCTCTTCAAATCTCTCTAATGGCCAAACGGTTAAGAGTTCATCTCTCCCTGCCATACGATTTTTTATTTGTCTCGATGAGATCTGTTCTACATGTTTCCGAATGGACCATTCGAGTCCGGACACCCTGTATGCACATACTAGTATTATGCACATTTTATAATTTATATACATACTTTAATTTTTGTAGTTTAAATGCATTTAATGTTCATTTACATATTATGTTAATTATTGAAAGATTTAAGTAGGGGCATTTCTGGCTCGTATTACACATTTTTTACATACCTACATATGTATATACATATATATATATATATGCTTCATAAATAATTGTCAGTTACTAGTATAATACATCTATTACTTATGTATATGTATAGTTTAATATAGGAACACTGACTGCAAGGTCTTTGGCTTTTGTATGTATGTATGTACATATATGAAAATATTTTAAAAATAATATATATAAAAAAATGTTAAACTTGATTTTATAATAAATTATAACTGTTTTAAAATATGTTTCTTTTTTTCTTCTTCTTCTATATATACTCGTATGTATACATATTTTTTTTTGAATATTTATGAGATAAATACATAATAATGTATATACAGTATAAATATATTCGTTTCGCTCATACATAATGCATGTGTAGATATAATGTACATAGGTATGTACGTACGATAATAATAGCTTGTTTATTATATACAAAAATTTTGTAAAATAGGTAAATGTAAGTATAGGTATACACTCGTATCTAGTGATTTTTTTAAATGAATCGAAAGTATTAATAATGTGATTACAATTACTATTAAAATACACTTGATTCTCTTTTTACATGAATTTGATTTAACACGAATTAAAAGGTTAAAAAAAATTGATTGAGTACTCGGTACTTGGGAGTAGATTGTAAATGGAACACAATTTTTTTACTTGGAAGTAAAAAGTAACCTCAAATTTCAAGGCATACACATTTCTAAGGCAATATAAATATTGGAGTAACAGTTGGCCGTACTCAAATTTCAGCTGTCGTGTATTTCAAATTTGTTTTGTTGTTGATTTTAGATTCTTCATAACCTTAAACAATAAAAAGTCACCTATTTCTTTAATCTCTAACGATTGAAACACAAAAACCTCTGACGTCGAATTTTGACGTAACTAACCATGCAACTGTCAAGTAAATTACTCGAATACAAGATGTGATGTAGATGATCACGACTACAAGTACTTGGGAGTACTTTACTTGGTCAAAAAGAACGCAACTAATGCGTTATGTTTATATATATTATTTTTAATTTTTTTTTTTTTTTTTTTTTTTTTTTTTTTGTTATAATATTAATGAATTTCAGATATTACTAGTATTTTCTATACTTTTTCAAATCATAATTTGTTTTTATAATGTATTTTAAAATGAATTAAAATATTTAACCATAGAAAATACATTTATTAAGAATGAACTCTAACAAGAAATTTCTAATATTATTTATTGTACTTTTAAGTTGGTTTTAAGTTTATGTCTGGAATCAAAATCTACTATTTTTTTTTTTTCACTACTTAGCCACTTTACTACTTATCTTTTTTTAAATGAATTTTTTAGAAACGTACGTATATATACATATCGTGTAAAAAGAGAATTATGTGTACTAGTATATTTTTATACTTAATACATTTATAAATAGATATGTACATATGTATATATGAGCTTGTAATATGCACTAAGTTATAAGTTATAATTATTAATATGCTGGAGTCTGGAGTTAATAATAATAAAAATAAAAATATGAAATTAATTAACGTGAGATAATTAATTAATTTATATACGATTTGCAGATTTTCATTTAATATGTATATAATTTGTATACATACATATACGTATAATATATGTATACAGGTCTCAAATAAAATTTAGAAGGTCATAAAATATTATATTAGAGGTAATCACGATTTTTTGTAAGAGTGTAAAAAGTGTAAACATACACCCAAATCTTACAATATTTCGTGAACGCGCATCATACCAAAGTGTGTATTGAAAGCAAGCAAATTAATAACATAAATGTCAGCTAAAATATTATAAAAATAAATTTAATCAAATTACTTTAGCATTTAGGTTGGTATTCACCAACATAGATATATCCGTCGGATATATTTTAGCCAGATACAATTTCAGCTTATTCATCAACCTGGATAAAATTTGTTTTCGAACTTCGTTTTCGTGTCGAACATGTGTGTCAAACATGTCAGCTTATTGTATTTTTATATTACAAAATAAAAAAGAGGTTCTGTGATGTGATAATTATGTGCAAAGATGATAATACAGTACAACTACATTATATTTATTTGTGCTGTTGCTGTTAATAACAAGGTTATGTTCGAACGATATTTATAATATCACTCCAAAGTTGTCTTAAAAATATCCGAGTAGTATTTTATCCAGGTTGATGAATACACTTTATCTCAGATAAAAGATAATCTATGTTGGTGAATACCAGCCTTAATGTCAGAATGGCATATATACGTACAATACACACATGGCATATGCATATAATACAATGGGTTTCAGCATTGTAAATTTTTACAAACAGTGTATAGGTAAAAATTACATTGAATATGTTTTCAATATAGGTGTAGGATTGCACGAGTTTACACAGTTTACAATGATACAAGACCAAGCCGTGAATACCCTTATCATTATATATACAAATGTATATACATTCATAGCATCGTTTACAGAAGTTATACAAATATAAAATAGATTTGTATTATTAATATTATTTATATTTATGTTACTTTTGCTTTTTTATACGTGGTTATAAATCTGTTAAATATCTGCGTACCTATAAAATTATTAGCATATAATATATGGTATATACATGTGTATAATATGTGTGTTTCAATATATAAACTACATTATGTAATTATATTTAAAAATTTTTAAAAAATTTTAATGTAATGTAACAAAGACCAAAAAAACCAAAAAAAAAAAAAAAGAACAAAAAAAAATATGTATGTAAGTGAAGTAAAAAATTCATTTTATTAATTGTCCATTATATATGTATGTACATATATATTCGCATGTATTGCATATGTGTTTATGTTCGTATGTACGAGTATTACAACATAACGTTTAGCAGCGTTAATGTTTTTTTTTTCTTCTATTATTATTATTATTATTATTATTATTTTTTTTTTATAACTGTATGATGTGATATGATAAATATGTATATTATTTATATACAATACACAATTGCAAGAGACATAAATTATATACAATATGAAGATAATGATGACGAATTCAAAAATATTTACTATGCTTAATTTTCGTGAATATTTATTACATGTATGTATATATATGCATGTATTTGTGTGCATATAATAGTATGTACAATAGATACTACTTACATAATATGTATGTACGTATTATACTCGTAGCCGTAGGTATATGGTCATTTTTTAATAGAGTAACAAATTACAAAAAAAAAAAAAAATGAAAAATGAAAAATGAAAATTATTATCTTCTATAAAACGTTTTAATTAATGTCGAAAATATACTTAATTGTTATATCTATCTATATGTAAATATGTAGGTAGGTAGGTACTTATCGTACTACATAGTACATTACATTTTATAAAACATTAATAGTTGTATTCACCAAACAAAATAATTATTCGTCAAGATTAGCCGGATATATAGTACATAATTTCGCACTGCTTTCTTTATATTCATCAGCCTATATATAGATAAAATGTATTTTTGAAGTGTCGAACATGTGAACTGATTGCAAAAAGTTAGTAGATATATTTTTATATTACAAAATGCCAAGGTTGTGTTTTTGGCATGCAGTCTGCATTGTTTTGCTGCAGTTCTAACGTGCAGTGCGTTTTTTTTTCAGTTTTCTGAACAGTAAAATTTCGTTTTCAACGGTAATACTGCACTGCTTCTGCTAAGTATTATAGGTTAGATTTTTGCAGTTTTCAAATTGTCACTACGAGTGGTGATTGAAATATTAATAAAATGAATGAAATAATTGTAAGTAAATAAAAATAAAAAATTTTAAAGTTATATTTATTTTTTTAATGTAAATTTAATTGTTATAATTTTATTTATTTATTATTAATGCATTATGTTCATTACATGTGTCAATACGTCTGCGCAGAAACAGAATGAACTGCTTTCTTCACAGTTCTTATTTGCACCAGCATGATTCACAGTCTCAGAACTGCAGCAGAACTTATGTCGCGAAAACACAACCAATGATATGATATGTCTCCGTTCATGTAAAATGAAAACTATATAAATAGACAGAAGTAGTGAGACATTTTAAAAAGAAATTTTTCTCATCAATATTATGAAATTATGTATTATATGTACATATATGCGAACAATAAATTTCGAGTGAAAAGTAGTAAAAATAGAAGAAAATATCATCGAATTTAAACTTTATTTTATTTTTTAAATTCAATTACATAAATATTTTTATTTCTAAAACAAAATTTCATTTTGATAATCTTAAAAAAAAATATATGTACATACGTTTTTCTTTTTATAACGAAAAATATCAGCTGCATTATTTTGACAAATTTTTGACGTTTTTACTATTTTTTAATTGGTAAAATTGTTATGGTGAAAACTAATAAATATTTGAAGGCTGGAAGCTGGAAAAATGTGAAATCGGCATATTCTCTCTCAATTTTCGTGTATGCGAACAAGTTCAAATAAAAACAAAAGTAAAAGTTTTTAAAAGTATTTACTTGGAAGTGGGTATGTGAACAGACCTAATATGTGGTGTAATGTACTGTGGTCACAGGTGATAACCGCTTAAGTCTAAAATTGTGGTTTTGAATGTCAACATTCGTATTGAATGGAAGACTATTATGAGAATAATTTTCTTAAATTGATAACTAAACAATTAAAAATTGAAATTATTTAAAATTGCGAGTATGTTCTAGAACAAAAATAATTATTTAGAGAATTTAAAATTTAGGCTATATTTATGCAAATTTGTAATTTTACATTTTTGTTACTTTATGTCAAGTTAGGCGTTTATTGCAAAAATCTATTTTTACTTTTCTAGATTTATATTGTTTTAAGAAGTCATTATTGTAAAGTTCGGTGATAAAGTTTTACGTTCCAAAAAAATGCTTAACTATAGAGATAGACTGTTATGATAAACCTTACAACATTTTGAAAAGATGTTTCCAAATATATTATGTGCAATAATAACTTAAGTTTAGATAAGCCTGTATTTTTAAACATAAAATATCTCTTCAATATTATTATGTTGATTTAGGCGGTTATTGCATAAATATATAAGTCACGAACTATTCGACATAAGCGATAATGTTTTTATAAGCAATAACTTTGGCTACAAAAGTGATAGGAAAACCAAATTTTGTGTGCACATAGAGCTTGATGCGGAGAATGCAGTAGAACTAATAATTTATTTTTGCCTTATGTCGACTTAAGCGGTTATATCGCTTGTGACCACAGTAAAATTTACCACTCCCAGGTTGTTTTGAAAATATTCGAAAATTGTATACATATATAATCGAGGTTAATGAATACACTTTATACCAGATAAAAGATAATTTTGGTTAATGAATACGACCCGTAATATATATAAAATTCATCTATTATTATTATTATTATTGATGGCATTAATTTTCTTTACATACCACAAATAATATTAACTATATGTTATTATTAGTTATATTATTTGTATACATATACATATATACATATTCGTATGCATATGTATACATATTTATGTACTTACCTTCACTTACATTAGTTTTCATTATGAAAATATATAAAAAAAGTGTGTTTGTACAAAAAAAAAAAAATAGAAAAAAATAAAAATTTATTTACACTTAATTTTTTTCTATGATTATTCTATTGTATTGTATTTGATTGAATTGAATTTGATTATTATATTTCTAAATATTCTGAATTATCTTATATGTATCATTAAATGGTAATTTCTTTTTATATTTTTGGTTTATTATTAGAAAAATACATAAAATATATTTAATATGTACAGTATATCTTTTTAAATATTCGTACATACAGACTGAGAATATAATATCATCATAATATGTAGGTACTTATAATCAATCCATATATCTATTAATGTACAAAATAAAATGAAATTTCAAATATTTTTTATTTTTTTTTTTTTATATTTTTTTGTATTAATTTGTTTTCTTAACTATTATTATTATTATTATGAGTATTTATTAAGTATTTAGTCGTAAGTTTTATTCATATTGTTAACACACAAAAATCTTTTCAATTATTCTATTATCGATTTAACTAACATTTAATATCAAACTTTTTAAATTAAATTAACAATATTTTATTTGGGTTTTTTTTTTTTTATATTGTATTATTTTTAATTTTTATGTAATTTGCTTTTATCATTTATTTTTTATTTATTTATTTTTTTTTTTTTTTTTGCTTTTAATTTTATTGTTAAACGCGTGAATTCTGATTTACAACTAAAATTAAAACTGAATCGTATTACATATAATTTAATGTTTTCAAATCTGTTACATTTTATTAACGTATTGTATGTATGTATGTATGTATGTATGTGTGTTAAATAAATATTTATTACATTCTGTGCAAATATATGTATATGTATGTACTACTTATATATTAATAGTTTATTATTGTATAATTTTATTTAACAATAAAAAGCTTAATCTCTTTGTGTTTCTTGCAGATAAATAAATATATGTACATATGTATGTACTTCTTTTTATTTTGTTAGTTATTTTATAGCTATATATAGATTTAAATCTTTGCTTATATTATTGTATATAGTCTTATATTATGGTAATAAAATTTCAAAGAAAAAGAAAAAAAAAACCACCTATACTTATATATGTATGTGTCTATTGGAAGCAAAATGTTATGTTTTCTGTTTTGTAAGTAAAGTGAGATATGTATATGTATAACACATTTTGTAAATTTTTCAAAATCGCATCTAATTTTATTTAATACATTTCGAAAAAGTCTCACATAATTGTTAAAAAATTGATTTGAAAAACAGAATTAGTTTCAAAAAAGCATCTTATCTAAAAAAGTTTAGTTTCAAAAAGACATCTTTTCCATTGAATACTTTGTATATTTATCAAAAAGTCTTAATTCTACTGCAATTGATACATTGATACAAAAAGTTATTTTCAAAATTGGCTGTTTTCCTTCTTCGGTTTTGTTCGCTCAAAATCAGTTAGAACGCTCGAACAGTTTTAAAATAATAATAATAATAAAAGACTGAAAAAAGTGAAAGTTTCACACACTTTAAACCTCCAGGTAATTAATTAAGTATAATCGGTATATATTTAATGCACATAACAATGAAATCCGTTTTCTAACCCAATTTTTTTTTTAAGTTTTTGCAGATTTTTATTCTTCCTCTATGTCACATTTTCATCGAATAAATTTGAATGTCATATTGATCCATAAAGAAAAAAAAAAATAGATAAAAAAATCACAATTTTGTATAAAAACGGTCTCTTTTCTAAAAAATTAGTTTCTAAAAGGGTACCTTTTTCCAGAGGTTGTTCCCAAAAGGTACTCTTTTCCAAATTTCAAATTAACTTTTCTCGTGATATATGCATTTTTTAATTAAAATTGCAACATCATTCTATACTTTCACAATGCTAACTAATTAAAAAAAACCAATTTTCATATTTACAGGATGCTACTAATAATAACAAATAAATAACGTTTTTCGTGTTTTTCTCTCAGAAAGTGTTAACATGGAAAACATACCCTTTTGCTTCTAATAGACACATATATATTAATGATGCATTATAATAGATTTGAATAAAAATAAATAACTTCTGTAATACATTCATCGATCGTATAGTATGCTAGTTATGTGCAACTAATTAGAAAAGACTATAGGTACGCGTAGAAGAATACATAATAATATATTTTGATTTTTCCCATATAAAAAGTAGACAGATTTTTTTGAAATTTTTTTTATTATTTTTTTTTTTATTTTTTTTTGTGAATGATAATCATTGTTTCACAAACAGATTACAAGAAATTTTTTTACTTTTACTCTTATGTTTAAATAATTAAAAATTTCAAAGATAGAAAATTCGAAAACGGGGCCACCTTATAGTTACATACATAGTATATAAGTCGAAGCATATGTATATGTAGTTAGTTACGCTGATGACATAAATTGCCTATAGGCATATAGATAGATCGCTTGCCATGTTAAAAGAAATATCTGCGTGTGAATGAAGATATAATCAATTTCCTACCAATTGCAAAACAATGAAAAGACGAACTTACGCTTGGATAGATAAAACGTATCTATCGGACGGAGGGTATATTTTCGAAAAAGTAGACAAATTTAAATACTTTGCAATATCTGCAAAATTTATAATAAAAATTGTGTTTATTATATTATTATTATGAAGATATTTATTATAGGATAGTGTTATACATACATACACATTCATATGAATTAATTTACTTAATTACATAAGTACATATATGCAATTTCAAATCGATTTTAATAATAAATCGTTATACACACATTTTAAAATATTTAAAAAATATTTTGAATTTAAAATTCTGTGGTAAAAAGCGATAACCGCTTAAGTCGACATAAGGCAAAAATGAGTTATGAGTTCTACTGCATTCTCCGCATCAAGCTCTATGTGCACAAAAAATTTGGTTTTCTTATCACTTTTGTAGCCAAAGTTATTGCTTAAAAAACATTATCGCTTATGTCGAATAGTTCGTGACTTATATTTATGCAATAACCGCCTAAATCAACATAATAATATTGAAGAGATATTTATGTTTAAAAATACAGGCTTATCTAAACTTAAGTTATTATTGCACATAATATATTTGGAAACATCTTTTCAAAATATTGTAAGGTTTATCATAACAGTCTATCTCTAGTTAAGCATTTTTTGGAACGTAAAACTTTATCACCGAACTTTACAATAATGACTTCTTAAAACAATATAAATCTAGAAAAGTAAAAATAGATTTTTGCAATAAACGCCTAACTTGACATAAAGTAACAAAAATGTAAAATTACAAATTTGCATAAATATCCTAAATTTCAAATTTTCAAATATTTTTGTTCTAGAATATAGTCAATTTTAAATAATTTCAATTTTTAATTGTTTAGTTATCAATTTAAGAAAATTTTTCTCATAATAGTCTTCCATTCAACACGAAATTATTGTTTTTTTGACCATCAAATTTGTGTAAAAAATATGTTCGAATTTTTAAACCGTATTTACTCAAAACCACAATTTTAGACTTAAGCGGTTATCGCTTATGACCACAGAATTATTGTTACACCTATTTAAGATTAGGATTCAAGGTATCTGATATCTTGTGCACCACATATCTCCGAAGTTACTTAACCGATTTCAATTCAATTTGAAACATAGATACTTTGATAGGAATTGTGGTGCTTAATGGAGCGTTTTATTTTTAAAAACTGTCCTTGTTTCCTTTTTACAGGGTGTCAAAGTTGTCAAATTTTTCCTTTTTATATAGGTATTCTAAGAAATTTTAACCCTCTTGCGGACACATTGAAACTGGATTAAGGGTTCGTAGAATCACATGTATATCATATCTTTGGCATTTATCACATTTATTTTAAACGGGAATTGGACAGAAATAGTATGAATGCTTTAAGCATTCAGTTGAATATAGTATTATTAGTTTTTTATACATACCGTCGGCATATAACGTTATGATCCTTCACGAGAAAAAAAAAATCTTTTGTCGGATGCAACGTCAATAGCCGACGTGAATCCAATACACTTTCATTGTCTACTTCTTTCAATAATTTTCTTATATTTTCTTCCATACGCTCGTAATTACCCATATTGTGCCATTCTGTTCAAAATATTCAATAGTTAAGTGGTAAAAAAGAAATTGAAATCAAGCCTATAACTCTTCGATACTTCGAGAAAATATCAAAAATCTCACAAACTTTGTATAGCTTCTCACTCACAGAACGCTCAGACCGTAACTAATGTACAAATAATAGCATTACTGTCGGTATATTGATTATTTATTTTCTTAATCAAAAAAATTCATGGAAAATGTCCGCCACGTTACGAGAGAAACATCCTGTTTATTATGCGTTTTTTGATCTTGAAAAAAAAAAAATTACCGTTTGATATTAAAGACTGGTACTCAGTTCCTGTGAAATTTTTCGCTTGCAATATATTTCTACAAGCTAAAAATTGTGGAAGGAAATGTATGTAGAGTACATAGAGTTTTGAAAAAAAATTGCGGATGCTATGAAATTAAATTAAGTAAAAATAAATAAATAAATATTTATTAGTCAAAATATTTGAGTTGTCAATATTTCGCTTGCCTTTTATATGCTCGACCATATAAAATGATTGCGAAAAATGAGTTCCACAACTCTCCACTATTAAGTTCCACCGTGATAATTTAGTTTGGAAGTGAGTACCAGTAAGCGAAATTTGAAACTAAAAATTTAGCTAACAATTTAGCGACATTTTTTTTTACATAGGTTTTATATGAAGAAAAATTTAGCTTTCGATGTGAGTACCAGCCATAAAGAAAAAATTTTCTTCGTAATTTAAAGAGATTTTAATATATTTTTAACGTATAAATAGACACATATGTACATTATTATTTTATAATTTATACTTATTATAAAACTTTAAAACTAAAAATTTTATTAATTTTTTAATTATTTTATTAGAAGAAAAAATTAATTAAAATTACTATTTTTTACATTATCATCAATAAACCTATATTTAAAGTTAAAATATCAATGTAATTATTTTCAAATTAATAAAAGTTGAAAGTTATCATTATCAACTTATAAATGAACTGAATAATAATTATTAGCTGATGCATAAATTTAATTTTATTGCTCAGGCGACCACAGATAATTTGAATTTTCATTTAAAATATACATACAAGATAATTTATACATTATGGACTTATGGTAGTATTTCTCTCTCAATGATAAAAAAAAAACATATTTTCACTTTGATTTAATTATTATATTTTAATTTAAAAAAAAAATATTTATTATTTTCAAACAATTTCATAAAAACATTAAATATATTTTCAATATTGCATAATATATAATATTGCATTAAAAATAAATTAAATCATGCATATACTTAGATATGTATATGTATATATTGTGCAATATAACCCAGCTGACCATTCAGTGAACTAGATTCACAGTGAATTCATAGTAAGTGCCAAAAATCTTCACGAACTGAATAATTTTTCTCTTATTCATTTTGAAAACACGAAATGAAAAATAAAAGTGAATTCTTCAAAAATGGATAAATTATGAATACACCAAATGATTGAAATGTGAATTATATTCATATAAAATTCATTTGATGAATGACGATTTATGTAAACTTATTTTAATTTTATGATTAGGCGAATTCATTCGTTTTATCTTTTTTAAAATGGTTGCGATTCACAAAGCCTAACACCTAACACTATGGAATCACTTAGTGAATGTATAGTGAAATTTTGGTTAACAATTTATCTGTTTCTAATAATCTAAACGTAATAAGTGATTTTATGATTTGAGTCTAAGAACAAGCAAAAGTGTTTTAAATTCTGTGTAATATTAGTTTATTAAAAATAAAAAGTAAAATAAATAAAAAATAACGAAGTGATTAATATTATTAAGTGATTAAAGAGTTTGTATTTAAATCATTGAAAAAACAAAACGAAAAGTAGGAATCTAATAATTAGAGCCGGGATTCATTAATAAATTACTCACATTGTGAATGGTATTTTACCGTCACAAACTGCATTCAATATGAATTCATTTCGTGTTTTCATTAAATGTTCAGTAAGTGATTTCAAAATGAATTCATTAAGTGAATTCACTGTGACCAGCCATAACGTAAAAATTTTTGAAAAATATCTTCACAAATGATTCACTGTGAACGTTCACATGAAGAATCACTTGGGTGAAATGAATTCAGAACGAATTCACTATGAGTTCACTTGGTCAGCTTGGATAAAATATATAATACTAGTCTAATACGTATGTAATGCATAATTTTTAAAACTTACCTTTAAATTAAAAGTTAACTTAAATAATTTTCATTTACATTTCTTTTATTTTTCATGAATTTTATTAACATTTCTAGATATATTTTATTGTAATTAGTTTTAATAACTGTAAATAATAAAAATAATAATAATATTTTTTACAAATAAATAAATTTCAAATTTTTAACGATTTAACTCGTACATACATACTAAATAAAATATAAATTTTCTTTTATAAAATAAAAAACACATTTTATTTAAATAAATAAATAAAAAAAATAAAAATAGAACAAAAAACTGTTTTATTTAAAATTTTTGTTGTATAGTTGTATTGTTGTAAATTTGTGTAAAAATTTAGATATTCAAATCATATATAAAATGAGAAAAAAATATTTTTCCAGAATTAATTAATTACATAATATGTACATATATAAATTATGAAATTGAAATTAAGATTATGAATTCGAGATATCTGCTATCTTGTACACCACCATACATATCTCCGAAGTTAATTAACCGATTTCAATAAAATTTGAAACGTAAGTACTTAAATACTTTGATACGAATTTTGGTGATGCTTAACGGAGCGTTTTTTTTTTTTTTTAAAAAAATGTCCTTGTTTCCTTTCAAAAAAAAAAAAATAATTAAATAAATAAATTAAATAAAATAAAATGAAAAATAAAAAAAAATTAAATAAATTATTAAAATTTTTATTTTTTCGTTGGAAAAAAAATTGTTTTTTTTTCAAACGCACTTTAATTTTAACGTATTTTTTTTGTTTTGTTTTCCTTCTTTCTTTCTTCAACTAATAGAATATAATTTATATATGTATTTATTTAAAACGTATTGTAAATATTTAGTAAATTTAAATTGAAAAAAAAAAAAACTATTCTTAATTTTAATTAAAATTAAAATTTAGTATAACATATTTTTAGGAAAATATATTACATCAATTTTTTTTTTTTTTTGTTATTTTTCGTTTATTTTTTTTTTTAATTTGAAATTTGAAATTTGAAAAATAAATAAATTAAATAAAAATTAAGTATGTAGATATTATGTAAGTATATTTATATAGTTGAAATAATTATTACACCATAAATATAAATATGAAAAAGAAAAAAAAAATTAAAAAAAAAAAATAAACACTTTTTCTTTTTATAAATTTTTATATACTTTTTTATTTATGATTTTTTTTTTTTCTATATATATATATATGTATATATTTTGTATATAAGTTATAAGTAGATTTTTTATTATATTTAATTTATTATAGCGAGAAGAGAACTTTATTATAAAACAAATTCAAATATGAAACTGCAAAAAATTTCAATAAACCTGTCGCATTTATATACTTTTTGATGGTGCGATATGATATGATGATAATATGTAATAATAATATGTAATAAAAATGATGATGAAGTGTGTGTATATAAAGTGTAATACAAAAAAAAAAAATGGCAGTGGCGGCGTGGCGGTAGTGTCGGAGGCGGGTGGCCGCGGTGTTGATGGCAGAAAATAAAATATATACATACGAGTATGTACATAATAAGTATACATACATTTGTATATATTTATGTATGTAAGTGAATGTTAATGAAAGTATAGGTACTATGTATGTATGCATTTGAATATTATATTTATATGTTAAAGATGTATAGTATACGTATGTAAATATATGTTTATATATATGTATACGTATATATATATGTAAGTATATGTAATTGTGCACATAAATGTATTAAGTAACAATAATTTTAAAGATGATGATTATGATGATGATGTATCCTTTTAAGATGAAAATCATACATACATTTGCGTATATATATTATATTATATTTTATTTTTATTAAATTTTATTTCAAATTTTATTTTTTATTTATTTTATATTTTTTTTCATTTTATTTATTTATTTTTTTTTTTATATTATTACATATATATATACAACATACATACATATTTTATATAGTAATATTTTGTAATAAATTTTTTTGAACGTCATTATCTACAATTTATATTTATACAGACACAGAGCATTTAAGTTTACGCATGCGTTTTTTATTATCAATTCAAGAAAATAATTTTTTATACATACATACATATATGTACATAAATCATAACGTATGTATGTATGTATGTATGTATGTAGGAATTACTGAATACTACATATAGGTACGTATATTATTTTTACTTACATAGCTATTTATCTAATAAATATCTCTAAAATCAGATATAAGTATACATACATATGCATATATGTACATATAATATGATTTTGATTTACATTTTTACATATGTACATACATATGTATATATACGTACATATAAATGTACTGTATACTCCTATTATATCAAAATGTAAGTAATACTTATACCATTACCACTTATAAAGAACATTTTCTAAAAAAAAATTTTTTTTTTTTTAATGATGCACACGCACATTATACAGTTATGTACATATATGTATTATACTTATGATGTGTATGATAATATAATTATTCGTTTGAACAATAATAACTAAGTATATAAGCTTATATAATATGTATTATCAATTTATCATAACAATATATACACATAAATCACAATGTACATACATAGCTATATAAATTTTTTTAGTATAAGTATACATACATCATATGTACGTCTATATATGTAGTTTTTTGTTTAACAATTACATATATATGTACATATATACTTATTACATTTTATACAGAAACGTTTTAAAAAATAATTTCTCATACCTATGTACATATACTTACGTATATATATGTATAGGCAATTTTCAATGTAGGCGCAATTTTAATTCCATAACTTTACACACAATCATATTTTTTGCATATTTCTATTATAAATTTTGAAGATTATTGCACTTTTCATTTACTTTTCTACCTATTACATATATGTATTTCAAATTGTATAAGTGAATATGTTATTGTATATAAATGTACATATGTGTGCGTGAAAACCATAATAATTATCTATCGTGTTATAGTAATTTAAGGAATTCAATTGATAATATTATAAAAAATAAATAAAATTTATAATCTTTGAAGAATTTTTTGTTTTTCAAATCTATGTAAATTGAATCATTTATAAAATGTATACGAGTATGTAATGTAATTCTGAGCTGAAATTAGTAAAAAAAAAAAAAAAAAAATTCAAAAAATTATTAATATTTCAAAAACAGATAAGAACGAAACTTACTATATATGCATGTACAGTACCAAGTACCCTGCTAGGCAAAACTCATTGATAGCGGAAATGATATGCTATCGGGGTAAAGAGGTTTTATATACACTAATAATGTTTTAATTTGTCTGCAAATGTAGTAGTAAAAAACTCAAAGAAAATTTCCTATTTTTTATTTCGATGAGCGTTACGATGAGCTTCTCGATGAATATCCTAATGAACTTTTTGATGATTACATGCATCAATGCCGATATTTTCTAGTTGAGTGTTGTGATGAATTAATCGATGAGAGTTTCGATGATTCTCTTGATGAAGTTCACGATAAATGACGTCTTGGAATTTTTTAATGTAACACCGTTACTTTAACAGTTTTACTATTCGTGACTTAATGTTTTTATGTTTAGCACTCATTTTTATTGGAGAATTTGTAAAGTAAAGTTCAGAATAATTTAAAAAATTGTTTGAAAAATTTAGTGAAATAAATTAAATTCAATAAAACATACTCCTTTTTTGTAGCTAAGTTTATGATTTTTAATTTTATATGTATTATATTATATCTTTTCATAGCTAAATACATTTCTACTGATACCTACCCTACCCTACTAAATACATTTCTAATGATTGCCCTAATGAACTAAACCAAAACTCATCAATATTATTATCATTGGTACATTCATCAGTATGTACCTATTGATTGTACTGATGAATTACGCGAAAACTCATCGATGTGATCATCAGTATATTCATCGAAAACTCATTGAAAACTCATCGATATTCTCACTATTTACTTGTTTCACATACACTATCTGTGTGAAGGTATATAAGTGAGTTTTTTCCCAAGCCTATAGAACAAATTTCATGATGATTTTCATCGAAGGGCTCATCATGAACTCATCGATTACTTCATCGAATTGTGTCTAGTAGGGTACTAACTCATATTATTCCTTTTTAAAGTGGTTTCAAAGATAATTTTATGTTATATACACAGCTATATGAAAATATTTAAGGATATTGTATTTCATCGATAATCATTATCAATGGAGCTAGAACTATCATGTCGAGCCTATGAGACTTCACCGAAGTGATCACATGACTTTATTTACTATACATCTGCACCCGCAGTTTGACATGGATTGCGTTTCGAACTACTGAAGTACTGGTACAGAAACAGAAGCAAAATCTTTTGCATGATATAGGGCTTAGATTTGGACTGATCCATTATTAGAAACCTATTAGATGTTAATAATTCTAATAATTCTTTGTGTTACTTTTTGTTGGAAAGTGGATTACTTATTATCATTTTTAAGTTCTTTTTCTCAGAAAGCTGGTACTCATTCAAAGCTGAGTGTACTTTGGGTTGGGGGGTTTGGTGTAATGAAAGCTTTGGAAATATAGTCAATGAAAAATTGAAAATTATTTTTCTTACTTTTATTGCTCCTACCACTTACCACCCGATAATGCATAATACATATATAATTTCATTAAATTTATAAATTACAAAATGATCAAAACTAGAAAGGATCTTCTAATGGGGGAACTGTTTATAGATAGCAAATTAGATGATTACTAATAAGGTAGTCGAGACCCTGGACATTTTTGAAAGAAACATTTTGATCAAAATATACGATCAGTTAAAGAAAACGACAAATTGAGATTAAGTTATATAATGATGAATTGTACAAATCATATAATTATATAATGTTCCGAATCTATCAATCAATATAAAGATTATGGGCTGGACATACACTTACTATACGTTTAGATGACAACAGAGCTCCAAACAGAATCATATACCAGCGGAAAGACCGATAGCAAGATGGATAGACAATGCAGACGATGATGCAAACAGTCTCGTCAAAGCAAGAAATTGAAAAGAGCTGGTAAAGGAACAAGCTGATGGAAGTCGTGTCGTTGAATGCGGATCATCAACAAAATTTTATCTCTAAATAAACTAGAAATCAAATCGCATATAAAAATGAAAATATCAATTAATTTTGTATCAGAATTTTTTTTATTATTATTTATATATACATATATATTCTCAAATATTATAATCATAAATACTACATACATATGTATGCATGAGTATACAAGTGAATTGAATTAAATTTATTAGGAATAACAAGTAAGTAAAGCTGATTAATATGCAATTAATATTTTATAGGTATAATGTATAATACCTATAGGTATTCATTAAAATTATTATCTCTAGCACCAATTTAAATGTCCTTTTTTATTAGAACGATATATTTTCATAAATTTTTTATTTAACATAATACTATATGGATAAATAATGATTAAAATTTTTTTGAAATTAACTATAAAACATAACATAAACTTGCAATATTAATATTTTCATTGATTTCGTTATCAATATATTCAAATCGAAATAAATTTTTATTTAAAGTTTTTTTGTTTTTTTTTTTGTAATTTCATTTATAAATTTTGTAAAAAATTTAATTCATTTATGTAATTCATATAATATTATTTATTTCATTTTTTTTTCAACATAAAATCAATAAAAAAAAAAAAAATTTAAAATAATAAAATAAAACTTAATATCACTTTACAAATAAATAATACATATATAAATTTTAAAACAATAAGGGTCGTATTCATCAACCAAGATTATCTTTTTATATGAAATAAAGTGTATATTCATCAATCTCGATCATACACTATTCGGATATATTTTCAAGACAACCTGCGGTAGTCGTATACTATAAATATAGTTTGAATATAATTTTGTTATTAACGCAGTAATAATAGCACAATACTGACATACATACATATATATGTATAATCATCACATAACACATAATTTTTAAATATTAATTTTTCGCAACCAGTTGACATGTTTGATACGCCAAAAATGAAGTTTGAAAAACAAATTTTATTTGAATTTGACAAAATATAAGCTGAAATTATACACGACTAAAATATATCCAACAGATAATATCTTGGTTAGTGAACACGACCTCAAATATTTTTGATTTGTAAAATTATGTATATGTATGTGTATGCATATTCATATTGTAATACATATTATTATAATTAATTCGAATAACACAATATTAACGAAGCATGTTATATGATGATAAAAACAAATAATATTCCATTAAATAATGATAAATAATATTAATTATATACGAGTATAATGTTTAATTTTTTTTTAAATTTTCGAAAAAAGCGATATTTGTTTTCAATTTTCCAACTCCTAAGACTGGACTAATTGGTCTATCTGCAGGTACATTATTATTGTTTTCCTGATCATTATCATTTTCGTTGCAGAATATAACTGCTGATGTTGTCCTATTATATACAATATGATATAAAAATATAAAAATTTTTAAAAATCTATAAATCTGTAAAGTACGGACATAGTAATAATGAATATTTAAATTGAAATTTTGTTAATATTAAAATTATTTTTTAATTGATCATAAATATGTATAGGTATGTACATACTCAGAAATATCGGTAACATTATTTTCATCATGATTTAACCAAGTTTCAATGGGATTATATTTCATTTGTTGATAAGGCGGTGAATAAGAATCAGGTGATGGTTTGGCACGTTTGTCGTTTGATACATTTTCTTCATCATTTTTTACCTTTTTTTTTTTTTTTTTTTTTTTATTAAAAATTATGCAATTAATTGAAAATAATTTTAAAATTTTTAAATGTTGTTATAATTATATAAAATAATAATATGTAAATATTTTACTTTTAATTTCTCTGGATGTTTTAAAGAGCACTTAGCTGATGTTAATAAAAATGCTTTAGCTAAAGCTTTAACTGAAGGCAATGCCGGTATTACTTCAGGTTCGATAACAATTTTTTCAGGAGTTTTGCTTATAACTGATGATGTTGTTGTCGGCATTATCTAAATGTTTTAATTAATTATTATTTACGTATGCGCACCCATATACTCGTATAGTACATTAATCAATTTGATGAATATGAATGAATGGTTTCTTTTTATAAAATTCACGGTATAATAAAAAATAACAAAAACTGTAAAACTTACATCTCTCTTTTCGAAAACTGGTGATGATGTACCTTCAAGATCGGACATGATTTGTTCTGGTTCAAAAATTTTTCTTTTAGGTTGTAAGAATTTTAAGGCAGCCGGTGTTACAATTTTTCTTGATTGCAATTTTGTTGTAACTGAAAGAATGGATGGATGTGCTTTCGATGAAATTGATTTTGATTTTGAATCTGTATTTTTTGTGATTTTTTCTGTACTATCCTGTCTGATAATTATCTTTTTTTGTTTATTCAAATCATAAATTCGAATCACATCATTATCATCACTCGGTGTTGAACTATCAGCCCTTTGTGAGTTATTATTTTCAAAATTTTTATTAACAATAATTGATGATGAATCTTCTATACAAATATTTGATTTTTCATTTTTGTTTTCGTCACAAAAATTTTCACCGCGTTCATTGGATTGTTCTTCACGTATTACTGATTCAGAATTTGTACAATCCAATTGACCACATTTTTCGTTGCTTACACTTTCAGAGATCATGTGGATATCATAATTATGTGATAGCTTATCATTAATAACGTAACATGATTGTGTTTTTATTGTTGGTTTCTGATAATAAAATAAAAACATTCTTTTAACAAAATTATAATACAATTTAATTTACACTAAAAACAAGATAAAATAAATTAAATAAGCAATGAAAATATCACGTAATTTAAAAAAAAAAGGAAGGGAATTAGCAAAACAATGATGACAAGAAAATTACGTTTAATAACGTAATTGAATTATATTAAAGAAGAAAATAATTTTATTCAGGTACATATTCGAATATTTCAGAAATTTAATTGCAAAATAAAAAAAAAATATTCTTTATAATTCATATGTATTTAAGAAGATTTTGTATGTACGAGTATAAGGAATTTTGATAATTTGAAACAGTTCAACGAAAAAAAAAACTATTCAACCTTTTTTATCAATACTTACTTTTTGTTCAATAATATCCACCACATTTTCTTTTGTTACTCTCGAACTCTGTTCTACAGAGGAAATGTCTTTCCGTTCTGTAACGAAGGAATTGATATCGACTTGATCATTATTTGAAACAATATTACAAGTTGATGTGTCCGGTTGATCTTCAGTTGATGTTTCCACGGTTTGAGGAGCTTCTTCTGTGGCCTTTATTGAATCTGTACTATTATTCTGAATAATATCTACGTTTTGACTAACATCTACAGTTTCTTTGGAATCTGCTTTACTCTCTTTAGTTTGAGATTCTTCGACTTCATTTTCTGTCTCGTGTCTATCTTGATTATTTTCAATTTCTGGTGTTACAATAAGACGTTGAACATTGTCTGTTACACTCTGGTTTTCTCTTATTGTGTTGTCAGTTTCATGAGAGTTTTCTATTTTCTCATCGACTATTGATTCAAATGTGCTATTTTGTTCAGTGGATATCTTATCATCTACTTGTTTCGTTTCTGATGTTCTAGACTCATCACTTCTTTGTTCGATAATGTTCTCTACAATTTCTGTTGTTATTTCCATACACTTCTCAACAGGTTCACTGTCTTTCTGATCTGTAACTGTGGAAACGGCATCTACTTGATCACTCAATAAAACACTATTACAAGTTGATGTGTCCGCTTGATCGTCTGTTGTTGGTTCTATGGTTTGAAGAGATTCTTCTGTGGCCTTGATTGAGTCGGTGTTATCATTCTGATTAATATCTACGTTTTGACTAACATCTACAGTTTCTTCGGAATCTGCTTTACTCTCTTTAGTTTGAGATTCTTCGACTTCATTTTCTGTCTCATGTCTATCTTGATTATTTTCAATTTCTGGTGTTACAATAAGAGGTTGAACATTATCTGTTACACTCTTGTCTTCTCTTACTGTGTTTTCTGTTTCACTCGAGTTTTCTAATTTCTCATCGACTATTGATTCAAATGTGCTATTTTGTTCAGTGGATATCTTATCATCTACTTGTTTCGTTTCTGATGTACTAGACTCATCACTTCTTTGTTCGATAATGTTCTCTACAATTTCTGTTGTTATTTCCATACACTTCTCAGCAGGTTCACTGTCTTTCTGATCTGTAACTGTGGAAATGGCATCTACTTGTTCACTCAATAAAACACTATTACAGGTTGATGTGTCCCCTTGATCGTCTGTTGATGGTTTTATGGATATAGGATATTCTTCTGTGGCCTTGATTGAGTCTGTGTTATCATTCTGAATAATATCTACGTTTTGACTAACATCTACAGTTTCTTCGGAATCTGCTTTACTTTCTTTAGTTTGAGATTCTTCGACTTCATTTTCTGTCTCATGTCTATCTTGATTATTTTCAATTTCTGGTGTTACAATAAGAGGTTGAACATTATCTGTTACAATCTGGTCTTCTCTTACTCTGTTTTCTGTTTCACTCGAGTTTTCTAATTTCTCATCGACTATTGATTCAAATGTGCTATTTTGTTCAGTGGATATCTTATCATCTACTTGTTTCGTTTCTGATGTTCTAGACTCATCACTTCTTTGTTCGATAATGCTCTCTACGATTTCTGTTGTTATTTCCATACACTTCTCAGCAGGTTCACTGTCTTTCTGATCTGTAACTGTGGAAACGGCATCTACTTGATCACTCAATAAAACAGTATTACAAGTTGATGTGTCCCCTTGATCGTCTGTTGATGGTTTTATGGATTGAGGAGATTCTTCTGTGGCCTTGATTGAGTCTGTGTTATCATTCTGAATAATATCTACGTTTTGACTAACATCTACAGTTTCTTCGGAATCTGCTTTACTCTCTTTAGTTTGAGATTCTTCGACTTCATTTTCTGTCTCGTGTCTATCTTGATTATTTTCAATTTCTGGTGTTACAATAAGAGGTTGAACATTGTCTGTTACACTCTGGTTTTCTCTTATTGTGTTGTCATTTTCATGAGAGTTTTCTACTTTCTCATCGACTATTGATTCAAATGTGCTATTTTGTTCAGTGGATATCTTATAATCTACTTGTTTCGTTTCTGATGTACTAGACTCATCACTTCTTTGTTCGATAATGCTCTCTACGATTTCTGTTGTTATTTCCATACACTTCTCAGCAGGTTCACTGTCTTTCTGATCTGTAACTGTGGAAACGGCATCTACTTGATCACTCAATAAAACACTATTACAAGTTGATGTGTCCGCTTGATCGTCTGTTGTTGGTTCTATGGTTTGAAGAGATTCTTCTGTGGCCTTGATTGAGTCGGTGTTATCATTCTGAATAATATCTACGTTTTGACTAACATCTACAGTTTCTTCGGAATCTGCTTTACTCTCTTTAGTTTGAGATTCTTCGACTTCATTTTCTGTCTCATGTCTATCTTGATTATTTTCAATTTCTGGTGTTACAATAAGAGGTTGAACATTATCTGTTACACTCTTGTCTTCTCTTATTGTGTTGTCATTTTCATGAGAGTTTTCTAATTTCTCATCGACTATTGATTCAAATGTGCTATTTTGTTCAGTGGATATCTTATCATCTACTTGTTTCGTTTCTGATGTACTAGACTCATCACTTCTTTGTTCGATAATGTTCTCTACAATTTCTGTTGTTATTTCCATACACTTCTCAGCAGGTTCACTGTCTTTCTGATCTGTAACTGTGGAAATGGCATCTACTTGTTCACTCAATAAAACACTATTACAAATTGATGTGTCCCCTTGATCGTCTGTTGATGGTTTTATGGATTGAGGAGATTCTTCTGTGGCCTTGATTGAGTCTGTGTTATCATTCTGAATAATATCTACGTTTTGACTAACATCTACAGTTTCTTTGGAATCTGCTTTACTCTCTTTAGTTTGAGATTCTTCGACTTCATTTTCTGTCTCGTGTCTATCTTGATTATTTTCAATTTCTGGTGTTACAATAAGAGGTTGAACATTATCTGTTACACTCTTGTCTTCTCTTATTGTGTTGTCATTTTCATGAGAGTTTTCTAATTTATCATCGACTATTGATTCAAATGTGCTATTTTGTTCAGTGGATATCTTATCATCTACTTGTTTCGTTTCTGATGTTCTAGACTCATCACTTCTTTGTTCGATAATGTTCTCTACAATTTCTGTTGTTATTTCCATACACTTCTCAGCAGGTTCACTGTCTTTCTGATCTGTAACTGTGGAAACGGCATCTACTTGTTCACTCAATAAAACAATATTACAGGTTGATGTGTCCCCTTGATCGTCTGTTGATGGTTTTATGGATATAGGAGATTCTTCTGTGGCCTTGATTGAGTCTGTGTTATTATTCTGAATAATATCTACGTTTTGACTAACATCTACAGTTTCTTCGGAATCTGCTTTACTTTCTTTAGTTTGAGATTCTTCGACTTCATTTTCTGTCTCATGTCTATCTTGATTATTTTCAATTTCTGGTGTTACAATAAGAGGTTGAACATTATCTGTTACACTCTGGTCTTCTCTTACTGTGTTTTCTGTTTCACTCGAGTTTTCTAATTTCTCATCGACTATTGATTCAAATGTGCTATTTTGTTCAGTGGATATCTTATCATCTACTTGTTTCGTTTCTGATGTACTAGACTCATCACTTCTTTGTTCGATAATGCTCTCTACGATTTCTGTTGTTATTTCCATACACTTCTCAGCAGGTTCACTGTCTTTCTGATCTGTAACTGTGGAAATGGCATCTACTTGCTCACTCAATAAAACACTATTACAAGTTGATGTGTCCCCTTGATCATCTGTTGATGGTTTTGTGGATTGAGGAGATTCTTCTGTGGCCTTGATTGAGTCGGTGTTATCATTCTGAATAATATCTACGTTTTGACTAACATCTACAGTTTCTTTGGAATCTGCTTTACTCTCTTTAGTTTGAGATTCTTCGACTTCATTTTCTGTCTCGTGTCTATCTTGATTATTTTCAATTTCTGGTGTTACAATAAGAGGTTGAACATTGTCTGTTACACTCTGGTTTTCTCTTATTGTGTTGTCATTTTCATGAGAGATTTCTACTTTCTCATCGACTATTGATTCAAATGTGCTATTTTGTTCAGTGGATATCTTATCATCTACTTGTTTCGTTTCTGATGTTCTAGACTCATCACTTCTTTGTTCGATAATGCTCTCTACGATTTCTGTTGTTATTTCCATACACTTCTCAGCAGGTTCACTGTCTTTCTGATCTGTAACTGTGGAAATGGCATCTACTTGCTCACTCAATAAAACACTATTACAAGTTGATGTGTCCCCTTGATCATCTGTTGATGGTTTTGTGGATTGAGGAGATTCTTCTGTGGCCTTGATTGAGTCGGTGTTATCATTCTGAATAATATCTACGTTTTGACTAACATCTACAGTTTCTTTGGAATCTGCTTTACTCTCTTTAGTTTGAGATTCTTCGACTTCATTTTCTGTCTCGTGTCTATCTTGATTATTTTCAATTTCTGGTGTTACAATAAGAGGTTGAACATTGTCTGTTACACTCTGGTTTTCTCTTATTGTGTTGTCATTTTCATGAGAGTTTTCTACTTTCTCATCGACTATTGATTCAAATGTGCTATTTTGTTCAGTGGATATCTTATCATCTACTTGTTTCGTTTCTGATGTTCTAGACTCATCACTTCTTTGTTCGATAATGCTCTCTACGATTTCTGTTGTTATTTCCATACACTTCTCAGCAGGTTCACTGTCTTTCTGATCTGTAACTGTGGAAACGGCATCTACTTGATCACTCAATAAAACACTATTACAAGTTGATGTGTCCGCTTGATCGTCTGTTGTTGGTTCTATGGTTTGAAGAGATTCTTCTGTGGCCTTGATTGAGTCGGTGTTATCATTCTGAATAATATCTACGTTTTGACTAACATCTACAGTTTCTTCGGAATCTGCTTTACTCTCTTTAGTTTGAGATTCTTCGACTTCATTTTCTGTCTCATGTCTATCTTGATTATTTTCAATTTCTGGTGTTACAATAAGAGGTTGAACATTATCTGTTACACTCTTGTCTTCTCTTATTGTGTTGTCATTTTCATGAGAGTTTTCTAATTTCTCATCGACTATTGATTCAAATGTGCTATTTTGTTCAGTGGATATCTTATCATCTACTTGTTTCGTTTCTGATGTTCTAGACTCATCACTTCTTTGTTCGATAATGTTCTCTACAATTTCTGTTGTTATTTCCATACACTTCTCAGCAGGTTCACTGTCTTTCTGATCTGTAACTGTGGAAACGGCATCTACTTGTTCACTCAATAAAACACTATTACAAGTTGATGTGTCCCCTTGATCATCTGTTGATGGTTTTGTGGATTGAGGAGATTCTTCTGTGGCCTTGATTGAGTCGGTGTTATCATTCTGAATAATATCTACGTTTTGACTAACATCTACAGTTTCTTCGGAATCTGCTTTACTTTCTTTAGTTTGAGATTCTTCGACTTCATTTTCTGTCTCATGTCTATCTTGATTATTTTCAATTTCTGGTGTTACAATAAGAGGTTGAACATTATCTGTTACACTCTGGTCTTCTCTTACTGTGTTTTCTGTTTCACTCGAGTTTTCTAATTGCTCATCGACTATTGATTCAAATGTGCTATTTTGTTCAGTGGATATCTTATCATCTACTTGTTTCGTTTCTGATGTACTAGACTCATCACTTCTTTGTTCGATAATGCTCTCTACGATTTCTGTTGTTATTTCCATACACTTCTCAGCAGGTTCACTGTCTTTCTGATCTGTAACTGTGGAAATGGCATCTACTTGCTCACTCAATAAAACACTATTACAAGTTGATGTGTCCCCTTGATCGTCTGTTGATGGTTTTATGGATATAGGAGATTCTTCTGTGGCCTTGATTGAGTCTATGTTATCATTCTGAATAATATCTACGTTTTGACTAACATCTACAGTTTCTTTGGAATCTGCTTTACTCTCTTTAGTTTGAGATTCTTCGACTTCATTTTCTGTCTCGTGTCTATCTTGATTATTTTCAATTTCTGGTGTTACAATAAGAGGTTGAACATTATCTGTTACACTCTTGTCTTCTCTTACTGTGTTTTCTGTTTCACTCGAGTTTTCTAATTTCTCATCGACTATTGATTCAAATGTCCTATTTTGTTCAGTGGATATCTTATCATCTACTTGTTTCGTTTCTGATGTACTAGACTCATCACTTCTTTGTTCGATAATGCTCTCTACGATTTCTGTTGTTATTTCCATACACTTCTCAGCAGGTTCACTGTCTTTCTGATCTGTAACTGTGGAAACGGCATCTACTTGATCACTCAATAAAACACTATTACAAGTTGATGTGTCCGCTTGATCGTCTGTTGTTGGTTCTATGGTTTGAAGAGATTCTTCTGTGGCCTTGATTGAGTCTGTGTTATCATTCTGAATAATATCTACGTTTTGACTAACATCTACAGTTTCTTCGGAATCTGCTTTACTCTCTTTAGTTTGAGATTCTTCGACTTCATTTTCTGTCTCATGTCTATCTTGATTATTTTCAATTTCTGGTGTTACAATAAGAGGTTGAACATTATCTGTTACACTCTGGTCTTCTCTTACTGTGTTTTCTGTTTCACTCGAGTTTTCTAATTTCTCATCGACTATTGATTCAAATGTGCTATTTTGTTCAGTGGATATCTTATCATCTACTTGTTTCGTTTCTGACGTACTAGACTCATCACTTCTTTGTTCGATAATGTTCTCTACAATTTCTGTTGTTATTTCCATACACTTCTCAGCAGGTTCACTGTCTTTCTGATCTGTAACTGTGGAAACGGCATCTACTTGATCACTCAATAAAACACTATTACAAGTTGATGTGTCCCCTTGATCGTCTGTTGATGGTTTTATGGATTGAGGAGATTCTTCTGTGGCCTTGATTGAGTCTGTGTTATCATTCTGATTAATATCTACGTTTTGACTAACATCTACAGTTTCTTCGGAATCTGCTTTACTCTCTTTAGTTTGAGATTCTTCGACTTCATTTTCTGTCTCATGTCTATCTTGATTATTTTCAATTTCTGGTGTTACAATAAGAGGTTGAACATTGTCTGTTACACTCTGGTTTTCTCTTATTGTGTTGTCATTTTCGTGAGAGTTTTCTACTTTCTCATCGACTATTGATTCAAATGTGCTATTTTGTTCAGTAAATATCTTATAATCTACTTGTTTCGTTTCTGATGTACTAGACTCATCACTTCTTTGTTCGATAATGCTCTCTACGATTTCTGTTGTTATTTCCATACACTTCCCAGCAGGTTCACTGTCTTTCTGATCTGTAACTATGGAAACGGCATCTACTTGATCATTAATTGAAACACTATTACAAGTTGATGTATCCGCTTGATCGTCTGTTGATAGTTCTATGGTTTGAAGAGATTCTTCTGTGGCCTTGATTGAGTCTGTGTTATCATTCTGAATAATACCTACGTTTTGACTAACATCTACAGTTTCTCTGGAATCTGCTTTACTCTCTTTAGTTTGAGATTCTTCGGCTTCATTTTCTGTCTCATGTCTATCTTGATTATTTTCAATTTCTGGTGTTACAATAAGAGGTTGAACATTATCTGTTACACTCTTGTCTTCTCTTACTGTGTTGTCAGTTTCATGAGAGTTTTCTACTTTCTCATCGACTATTGATTCAAATGTGCTATTTTGTTCAGTGGATGTCTTATCATCTACTTGTTTCGTTTCTGATGTACTAGACTCATCACTTCCTTGTTCGATAATGTTCTCTACAATTTGTGTTGTTATTTCCATACACTTCTCAGCAGGTTCACTGTCTTTCTGATCTGTAACTATGGAAACGGCATCTACTTGATCATTCAATAAAACACTATTACAAGTTGATTTGTCCACATGATCTTCTTTATCGTTTTCGTTAATTTCAAAGTTTTGATTAATGACTACTTCTATTTCAGAATCTTTTTCACTTTGTCTACATTGATTTTTATCGACCTGAACGTCGTTATTAGTTTCGGTCGCCAATGTTGATGTTACAGATTGATAATTATGGTTAGAATTTTCAGATTTCTCATTTTCTTTTAATTTGGATATGCTATTCCTATCACCGTCTACTAATTCTATTCTTAATGTGTTTAGATCATCATTCAATATTTCCGTTTCATTCCTATCTATTATTGTTTCGTTTGAACACACCTTGTTCTCTTCAATCTGTTCATTAGTTGTTAATGTTTCATGTATTTCTGATTCAGTGGAAATTACATTTGCATCTGTTTTTGTCGATGAATCTGGGGTATTTTCGTTTATTACGTTAATTACCTTTAACACTTCGTTGTCATTCCTTGTCGTTTTTGAGTCTGTATCACAACTACTTTGTTCGATAGTTTCATTCACACTTTCCATTAAAATTTCGGTAATCAAATCAATTTTCACAGATTTATTATTGTTTTGTACTGCAACATAGGATTCCTTATCGTATTCATTTTCTCTTCCAGAACAAAATTTTGAAGTTTCTACAATTGTATCTGCCTGATTGACTGAAACATTATCAGATTCGTTACTTTTTTGTGCATTTTGTTGTGAATCCTTTTGAATTTCTTCATTATTAATCGTTATTTTTTCATGTTTAATTGATTCTTCTACGCCTTCTCTCGTGATATATTGTATGATTGTTTTCGAATTAATTTGTTCTGGTATAATAAGATTGAATTAAAATTTGTTTTTGTTAGGTATTAAAAATTCTCATCTCGTTATTTATAAGACTTACCTAAATTTACTGTATTATTTATATTTGCTTTTATTTCAGAATTGCCTATGGATTGAATCATTAAATCGAAATATGAATTTTCATCGTTAAATCGTTCAGGCGGTTCAATGATTGGTTCTTCAAAGCTACCGTTCAATGTCTGATGTAAAATTTTATTAATTTGTTTTTCAGAATTTTCACTTTCTGATATATTTTTATTGATTTCTGATTCATTTTCTAAAGACATATTATTATTTTGAAAATCATGTTGTGATTTATCAAGTTGCAATAAAGTGTTATCAATTTCATGAGAAATATGAATTTTTTCGTTATCATCTATTAGAATTTTATCATGTACTGTATCAATATTATGTTGTGTATCTTCAAAATCCGATCCAGTTTCTGAAATATCACTTATTATTTCGTCCATAATTTTTCCATCAATCGATACATGGATATCATCTTTTGGAGCTGGAATCAGCATTTCAACAGATGTGGTGAAAATTGCTTTCGCTTCTTTTAGAATCCAATTATTTTTCCAATCATCTTCTTTTTCATTATTATTTGATGTTAAAAATTCTATATAATGAAATAAGGATATATTAGTATATGTAAATAAATTTTAATATATATCTCTCTTCACATTCTATCTACATATAAGCAACAAAAATATTTAGAATAAAAATAACACTATGGCAATAAAATTAAAATTTTAATGTACTATATGTGTACACTAACTAAATTTCATAAAAATGTTACATATATGCATTTTAACGCAAATCAAAAAATTTTAGCAATATTTTTGTAACGTATACTATACGTATAATATGTATAATTTAAAATTTTGTTAGAAATCGCAATTAATTTACCAATATTAACTGAACTATTCAACATAGTCGAAAGATAATCTAAGTTTTCTTTATTTATCGTTGAATCTTGATTATTCATTTTATCTGATACGTAAATATTTAAACAGGACTCATGCGAAGACATATCATCGCACTGATTGATCTATATATAAATCATTTAATGAAGAAAAAAAAATAATAATAATAAACAAACTTTATAATTAAAATCACAATTACATTACAATACACATAAAAAAAAAAATTTTTCAATTATTACATTTAATACATTACTACTCGAAGATATCAATTTCGATGAATCTTGAGCTGCATTCATATTTCTATCAAAATTTTCCATATTTTTTTGAATTTCGACTGAATTACTATTATTATTATCTATTATATTTTTCGATATCTGAAATATTAAAATAAAAATTTTATATTCACGTTGATTATGAATACTGACTGAGACTGAGAGAAAAATATTCGAACGAACATTCATATATATATTGTATTGAGAATTTCGATCGAAAAATTATTATGAAATTCGAAAATATTTCATTCAAACTAAAATATGTATATGTATTGTGAATTCTGTCTGAATTGCTTGTCAAAAGACAATCCGATATTATTTACATTGTGAATCGAAGAAAAAAATGAAGAAAATGTGAGTATTTTATAAGTATACTTTTTGAAGATCCTTTCTAAAATGGTATACAAAATGTTACGGAGAAAATCGCATTTGAATGTGTTTTTGTTCCATTTTTAGCGAATGCGCTACAAACTGTAAATACCAGAACTTTTTTGAAATTGTAAACTTCTGTCAAAATATTACCCACATTGCGTATAATGAGATCCATTTGGCTTCTACTAAACTAAATTTTTCTCAGTTAATTTACGATCTTTCAAAATCATATCCTGTATTTTTGTCATGATTTCTGGTATACCTATTGATGCATTTTTTGGATGTCGTTCACTTTTCAAAAATAATAATTTTATTGGTGCACGATATTCAATTTTTCTCGTTGTAAAAAAATATTGTGACACACGTCAACTTTAAATAACTATAAATATACGAATCGATTCACAAATTTACATGAAATTCTTAACCACATGTGTTCATAAAAAAATAATGCCATCTTTAGAAAAATAAAAACGACAAATTTAAAAGTGGCTATACTGCTACGCGAAACGACAAAACTTATTGAACAACCTAGTAATTATATTTTTTCGTTACAATTTTTCGAAAATAATACTTTACATCAACTCTGAGAGAAAGTGATAAATTTAAATTTAAAATTAAATCGCTTAAATTTTGATGTCCATTTTCATTCATTTTTTTTTCCTGTTTTTTTTGAATATTTTAGTAAACATTATGACATTATAAAGAATATTTTTAGTAGCCGCAGTATAAATGAATTCGAATATTGTATGTACATTGGATTTCTTTTTATGGGGTTACGTTAAGTCGTTAGTTTATATCAACAAGCCAACAATGTTAGAGGAGCTCAGAGGCAATATCGAATGCGAAGTTTCCTTCCAACATTCCGGCCGATATGTGTGAAAGAGTGATGAAAATTGACTTCAAAGAGTTGGTCGCTGTAAACGTGCTTACGGTGGTCATATGAATGAGATCGAATTCCATAATTAAATATGTAATATGTGTACTTCGCTTGAAATAAATTTCAACCTTAAGACCTGGTACTCAGTTCCCGTGAAATTTTTCGCTTGCAATTGCATATATAATTCTACAAGCTAAAAATTGTGGAAGGAAATGTATGTAGAGTACATAGAGTTTTGAAATTTTTTTGAAAAAAAATTGCGGAGGCTATGAAATTAAATCAAGTAAAAATAAATAAATAAATATTTATTAGTCAAAATATTTGAGTTGTCAATATTTCGCTTGCCTTTTATATGCTCGACCATATAAAATGATTGTGAAAAATTAGTTCCACAACTCTCCACCATTAAGTTCCACCGTGATAATTTAGTTTGGAAGTGAGTACCAGTAAGCGAAATTTGAAACTAAAAATTTAGCTAACAATTTAGCGACATTTTTTTTTACATAGTTTTTATATGGAGAAAAATTTAACTTTCGTTGTGAGTACCAGCCATTATATCTTAATTATTCTGTATATTATTTAAATATAAAATTGTTATGTCCTTATTGGAAAACCCTGTACAAATATACATTATTTGTATAAAAAATGATCGTTTTGATAAAATTATTATTTTTCAAAATTTTTTCACAATACTACATAAACATGTTCTTATATATGTAAGTACATATATTAAAAAATCTATTATCTTTTTAGTTCACATATGTTCATGTCAATATCAAAAAAAAAGAAAATATATAATAATTCTTCATCAATTTTAATATGTATACGATGATAATTATGTACATACTTATGTAGTATACATATAAAATTGCACTTAAATTTAAGGTAATATCACACAGGCAATTTTTATTGACAGGCTACTGCCAGAGAAATGAACAAATTATGTTATTTTGTGTATAATTTTATTGTTTTTAAAAACTCTGGCAAGAGTTCTGACAGTGCTGTGTAAATATTCCTGTTTATATGTATAAATTGGCAATATACTTTATCTGACAGTATATAGCATTTGCCAGAGTATTCTGGCAAATGAGCTCTGAATGCCAGATCTCTGCGTCACATGACAGAGAAAAGTTTTTTCAATAAAAAAAAAAAAATTGACTATGTAATATCACCTTTACTTATTTATATAATTATACAAGCAAGTATATAATAATGTAACTCAAAAGAGGAAACTGATCAAATAAAGAAAAATAAATTTTCAACATTCCTCCATATTAAAAAATATATAAAAAATATTATGTATATATGAATTAATTTTTATATTTAAATTTGAATCACAAAAAATAAATGTTTTTTTTTTTTTTTTTTTTAATTCATTCATACATTTTCCATTGATTACATATGTACATATATGAATCGTTCAGAAAAATTTATCTCACAATATTGTAATGAAACTTTATTATCCTTTATAAAAGTAGATAGCTATAAGTAGTTGTATCATAAAGAATAAGAAAAAAATAAAAACTAAAAAAAAGAAAAACGTTAATACATATTTGTAGATCACTTATAAAACGTTTTATATTTTTCGTTTTGTTTTATTTTTTTTTTTTTTTTGTTTTAATCACATTTTAAATTACAAAATGTATGTATGTATATTCAAGAGTAATTTTAATTTTATATTTTTTTAAATATTTATTCATTTTGTTTTTTCTACAATTTGAAATTTTGTTTTTGATTCTTTTTGTTTTTTTTTTTTTCAAAATAAACCACTAAACACTGAATAATTTTTATTCAATATTTTTTTGAATTTATATAGAATATTTTAAATCATATACATATATGTATAAGTTTATTCATAAAATTTATTATATATATTTTTTAATTTTTCAATAATATAACTTTTTCATTCTAAATACATCGAATGTCTGTAACAAACTAATAATATTCTAATTATATTACGTACACATAACGTATCGAAAAAAGGGTTTTTATTTTTCTAGTTTGAAGTTTTTTTTTTATAAATAAAATAAAATTAAAAAAATTAAAAAAAAAAAAAAATACAAAAAAAAACTAAAACTAAAACAAAAATGTATACATATAACTATGAAGCCATAAAAGACGCAAAAAAACAAAATATACTTAATACGTATATATAAATTTTAAAATGTGGGTACATGTACGTGATACACATACAAACATAAATACATTTATATATTTTACTTATATGTATTATGCATATATATACATAGTACGAATGTGTGCTAATAAAACGAATAAATTTGCAGACTTCTTAATGTGTAATACTTTTATGTAAAAAAAAAAAAAAACAGACGCCATGTATTTACAATAATAAAGTAAAATTATATTTTTTTTGTTTTTTTGTTTTTTGTTTTTTGTTTTGTTTTATTCCCTAACAATAATAAATAATATTATGTAGATATACGCATTAGATACTTACATGCATATATACTTATATACTTTACCTAAATGTAATACATACATATGTATATGCATATGTACTTTATTATGTAGGTGTACTCGTATAATGTACCTGTAAGATTAGAGAAAAATGTTACAAAAAAAAAAAAAAAAAAAGGAAAAAAATTAAACAAAATAAAATTACGTTCTATAATAAATACTCGTATAATCGTTAAACGTATATTTGTATGTGAAAACTTAATTTTCTATTGTTAAGAGTAGCCAGCCAGTACCAAATTTGCTTTCTATCTTCGAAATTATTCAACTTCTTAAATGGAAGATTTTTTTTTTTTTTTTTTTTTTTTGAAAAAATATTTTTGTTTCATTTTTACACATGGTGTAAAAGTTATCAAAATCACGATTTTTTGGTCTGTAAATGCCCCATCCACGTCGTACGTACAGCAAACACCGATTGACCAACTTTTTTTTTTTTTTAATTTTGAATGTAAATATAGCCTCAAGAAGGATATTGTGATGCTTAAATGGAACACTTTTTTTTTTTTTTGATTTTTGGAACTGAAATTTAATTATAGCTCTTGAAAATGGAAAGGTTCCTTTCATGAAAAATTCTTTAACTTTTACTTCTGTCTTCATATATTAAGAGTAGATTTTGACTTTCAAAAATTTTGAAAACAACAATAACGATTTTACATACAAAAATTTTAAAAAATGACTTTGCATACCTTTTAGGTGCTAATAAAAATGGATTTTTGAATATTTTGATGAAAAAAAAAAACATAATTTTATTTTGTTAATAAAAATGGAAATATAACAAAGATTTTTATACTTTTTTTATTGTAAAAACATCAGAAAAGTCCAAATTTTATTTTGATATCAAAATCATATGGATATATGAAGATTTAATGTATGAAAATAGAGGTCAAAGTTGAACGATTTTTCAAATAAAAACTCTCTCCTTTTTTTAAGAACTCTAACTAAATTTTAGGACCTAAAATCAAAAATGTGCTCTATTCAAGCACCACAATATCCTTCCGGCTACCTAAGTATATTCAAAATTTCAAAGAAATTGGTCAATCAGTGTTTGCTGTACGAGGTGCATTTGGAAGCCGAAAAATCGAAATTTTGACAACTTTGACACCCTGTAAAAAGGAAACAAGGTCATTTTTTTAAAAAAAAAACATTCCGTTAATCAGCACAATTCCTATCAAAGTATCTATATTTCAAATTTCATTGAAATCAGTTAAGTAACTTTGGAGATAATTGGTGCACAAGATAGCAGATATCTCGAATCCTAATCTTAAGGCTGGTATTCACCAACATGGATCATCTTTTATCTGAGATAAAGTGTATTCATCAACCTGGATAAAACACTACTCGCATATTTTTAAGACAACCTCGGAGTGGTATTATAAATATTGTTCGAACATAACCTTGTTATTAACAGCAACAGCACAAATAAAGATAATGTAGTGCTGTACTGTATTATCATCTTTGCATATAATTTTCACATCACAGAACCTCTTTTTCGTTTTGTAATATAAAAATACAATCAGCTGACATGTTTGACACAGATGTTCGACCCGAAAACGAAGTTTGAAAACAAATTTTAGCTAGGTTAATTGATGAATAAGCTGAAATTGTATCCGGCTAAAATATATCCGACGGATATATCCATGTTGGTGAATAAATAAATACCACCAACAGTGTATTTAAAAATAAAATTGTCAAAATGTGTGTGTCAAAATAAAATTTTATTCTTCTGATATTTTTTACAAGAAAAATAATAAAAATCCTTCTGATATTTTTATTTTTATAAACAAAATAAAATTTGAATTTGCTTTTATCAAAATACTCAAAGTTTAATTTTAAATGGCACCCATATGGTTTTTCTTTTATCATATATGTATGTATATTTATAATTTTTATAAAGTTTCTAGTATAAAACCGTTGTTGTTCACGAAATTTTTCATAACTATACATATATAGATCCTAGCCTTAGGTATTTTAAAAATTAAAAATAAAATATCAACAAATAGACGAAGAAAAAAAATTCAAATCTTCAGTTTCGAGCGAATTGTATATATAGAGTATTATTAGAAGCTCAGATATTATGACAACTTATAAGAAGAACATGCGAGTATATTCACTTACATGTATATTATTGAACGACTACAGTATATTAAACTCGTCGTCGTCTCTACACGGGTTCGAATTCGAATAATTATATCCTTCTCAATAAGTCTCAAGTATATGTATTTAGTTACTAGTATTTATGAAAAACCTAAAAATAATTTTATTTCTTTGAAAACAAAAATTAAACAAAATAACTTCAATTATTTATGTCATTTGTATACTGAAATTTTTTTTCCACATACAGTTAAATTCATTCTGAAATATATCATCTATACATACGTACATTATTCTAATTTTATTCGATTTAATTGATTTCAAATCTACATATAGATATCTTGTCACAGTCCAGTGTTATATTATTTTATTTTTTTACAGTTTTATATACATTACATATACATGTACATTATAATAATATAACATCCCAAATGAGTATTCAAAGCAATCCAAAGCAATGAGTATTCTATTGTATTATTATTATTATTATTATTCTTCCTGGCTCTACACGCTCTGGACTTGAGAGTCATTGTACTTCCACAGCTTATATTTTCTCCGGAAAAAATGGCAAAAAATTACGAAATTCTAACTTTGAAACATACTGACTCTTTTAAAGGGAAGGAATAAACGGGGGTATCTAAGGCATAATTAAAGAAACGGGATAGTTTCCCACATATTTCTCTTGGACTACTTTCTTCTAGCTATAGTATTCTCTAGTTGTAATAGTGTGTTTCGTAGAATAAATGCGAAAAATCATCAAAGCTATCTAGCGGATGAACTATTGAGAGTCAACGCAACCCCTGCCATATGCTTTTTTGTTTGTCTTGACGAGATCTATATCTATTGTTTTAGCGTGGATCACCCGAGTCCAGACACCTAGAATAGTTTGCTTCTATTATTGCATTCTCGTATACTATATTGTTCATTGTTTATTAAGAGTAGGATTCGATTTTGAAAAATTTCGAAAACAACAACAACGATTTTACATACAAAAATTTTAAAAAATGACTTTGCATACCTTTTAGGTGCTAATATAAAAATGAATTTTTGAATATTTTGATGAAAAAAAAAACATAATTTTATTTTATTAGTAAAAATGGAAATATAACAAAGATTTTTAAACTGTTTTTTGTAAACACTTTAGAAAAGTCCAAATTTTATTTTGATACCAAAATCATATACAAAAATAAAGGTTTAATGTATGAAAATAGAGGTCAAAGTTGAACGATTTTTCAAAAAACATCCTCTCCTTTTTTAAGAATTATAACTAAATTTCAGGACCTAAAATCAAAAATGTGCTATATTCAAGCACGACAACATCCTTCAGGCTAACTATATTCAAAATTTCAAAGAAATTAGTCAATCATTGTTTGTTGTACGAGGTGCATTTGGAAGCCGAAAAATCGAAATTTTGACAACTTTGACATCCCGTAAAAAGGAAACAAGGACATTTAAAAAAAAAACAAACGCTACGTTAAGCACCACAATTCCTATCAAAGTATCTATCTATGTTTCAAATTTCATTGAAATCGGTTAAGTAACTTTGTAGATATGTGGTGCACAAGATAACATAGATATCTCGAATCCTATAATCTTAAGCTGCCTTTTTATGGTTCACTCGTATATAACACATACTGCATATTGTCCATTTATTGTTATAAACTATTGCTCTTACATTGCATCCTCGTATACTATTGCATACTAGTTTTGTTTGTTGGGATAGAGCATGTAACGTAATAATTTTTCTCTTATACAATATGACTTTTTATGCTATTGATTGATAATATGCATGTAAATGAATACATGTATGGGTATGATGATGATATAAAATAGTGCATAATACAATAAATAACAACGCACATAATATGTTTGTATGTAACATATTATAATAATATATAACTTATGTATTATTTGTTATTTAAAGAGATAAATATTTTTTTTATAGTTTTTTTTTTTTTTTAGAAAAATAAATTGGATCATCATATAAATACATATTACATTCAACATACATATAGTATATGCACAATGTATATATGTATTTGAAAGTGAAAGAAAATATAATTAAGAATAAATATAAAGCCTAAAACAAAACAAAACAAAACAACAACAAAAAAACAATTTCAATAACTTGTACGAGTATATAATTTATATTACAATGTTGAATACATAGTATACATACATATAATCGGGTATATAATTCAAAAATTAAAAACAAAATTATATAAAAGAATAACACACATTATTTATTTATTTAATATTTAAATACTTACATATATATGTATATAAATAAAAAATTATATGTAAGTATGTAAGGTACACATATGTAAAAAATGCATGTTTTTTCAATGACACAGAAACATATAAATAAAAAATGTAGTTCAAAATTTAATTATGATATTATGACCTGACCCGATGTATGTATACAGTATGATGCACATTTGTATTGGCTAAGATCTAGTTATGAAAAATTTCGAAAACAATTATGTACTAATTAGTCAATAACTGTTTTACATTAGAAATTTTATTAAAATTATAAATACATATGAGTATATGATTTTGCATAACCATGGGTGCTATTGAAATTGAATTTTTAATGATTTTAATTAAAAAAAAAAAAAAAATTCAAATTTTATTTTGTTTATAAAAATAAAAATATAACAAAAATTTCTATAATTTTTGTTGTAAAAACATCAGAAAAGTCCAAATTTTATTTTGAAACTAAAATTATTTAAAAATATGATGATTTAATATATGAAAATCAAAGTCTAAAATGAAGAATTTTTCATAAAAAGACCCTCTCTATTTTCAAGAGCTATATTAATTAAATTTCAGGACCGAATATCAAAAAAGTGTTTCATTTAAAGATCACAATATTCTTCAGGGTATTCAACAATTTGGTCAATCGCTGTTTGTTATTACGTGGTGCATTTGAAAACAGAAAAATTGCAATTTTGACAATTTTAAAATCCTGTAAAAAGAAAACAAAGTCGTTTTTTAAAAAAGTGTTCCTTTTAAGTGTACCGCATATGCACAACCCCCTTTTAAAGTACATACTTATATTTCAAATTTCATTGAAATCGGTTGATCAATTTCGAAAATTTGTGGTGCAAAATATAGCAGATTTTGTGCTAGCTATATACTCTTAAATATATCGCTTTTGAAAAACGATATTTTTCTTTAAAAGTTATATATATTCAGCTGAAATATCTTTATTTAAAAAAATAACGGTTTTCTTCCAAATATCAAATTTCCGCAAACAAAAGTTAAACAAGGATATATGACATATTAAATAGAACATCCCAAAGTAACGTGTACCGTTCTGAAAATGTTCTGTTTCGATATCAAGAGCTAGCGATTCGAAAATTCAGCCAAATTAATTTTTTTTTTTTAATTTGTGATATAATAACACGAACACGTTGAGGTTAATTTGAATTGACATTTCAAATTTTGAAATGGTTTGATTTTGTATTTTGTTAATAAATTGTTGAATTTGAAAATGAAAATCGGTGGTACCATATAACAATAACTTACTACTAGTAAAACATAAAATCTACTACATTTTTATCATTAATATTAATTGATTTTCATAGTAGAAGTAGTAGAATATTTGTATGTACGTAGTTCAACATGTATTATTTATTATTATTAGTATTTAGAAGAAATAAAATCCATTCATAAGTTTTATTTAAAAAGTAAACATTTTAATTAGTTTATATTGAATTATTTTAAGTATATCCAGGTGCTTCAATGTTACAGGTTACATCACATACCACATATATAAAGTCATCTACGGCTACGGCTATAATCATAATCAATGAATTGATTGTATCAAAAATCTAGTAGATTGAACATTGATTATAGGGATAGTAAATTTTTTGATAATTTGTTAAATTAGAACAAAACAAAACAAAATCAGTACTGAACTGACTCACTATCACTAGCACTACTTTTTATCATAAATAAACATTATAAATAACGGCTTGCTGAGTGAGTACATGATGTAATTAATGTAATGTAAGATTTACCCAATATCCCAATGCCAAACTAAATAGGGATTTGAAAATTTAGGGAAATAAAAATTTAGACTAAATTTTATATCATTATTTTATTCTTTTTAGTTAATTAAATAATACACTATCTCCTAAATTCGATGCTATTTTTCACCTTTTGCATTTTTTTTTTTTACATTAAAAACATTGACATTATTTTAGATTGACTAAAATTGAATTTTATTCAAAATTAAAATGTATTACAACGCAATAAAATTAAAGTATTTAAATCAACACAATAATATTTTCAAAAAATGATAATTTATTATAATGAGTATTATGGCAATTGCTTGAAACTTGAATCATATAACAATAATAATAAAGGATGTCGATGTAAAAAGAGATCATAATCTTCAAATTACACAAATTATCTACGCCATATGGTAACTTAATTAGAATCAAAAAAGGCAGTGATCACATTTTAATAACACACCAATCATAATCCTTTCATCATAATGAATAATCAGTAAAGTACTAGATGAATTTTAAATTTTCTTTTTCGATAACAGAAACAAGTACCTATTACCTAGTTAAACACTACATAAGTTCAATTTTTAATTCATTTCGTTCGAAACTTTTATTTTATATTTTATTCATACTGTTTGAGGATAAGGCAAATTGTTTTTGATTCGTAAAACTTTAAATTGCCTTTCTTAAATTGAAAAAAAAAAAGAAAGAAAAAATTAGTATTTCTAACACTTCAATAAAATCTAAATTTATTAATTCACTTGAAAAATATAAATTCGACAAAATAATAATAATAAAAAAAAACTAACATCTAACATGTATACATATGTAAACAATATTGAAAATAAAAAATTCAAAAAAATATAATATACTTACATATACCTATTACATTTATGTATAAAGACTAGTAGTAAAATATTTACTAATTTTATTTTATAATTTATTAATTTTATTTAAATGCATTCAATTTTATTTTTTTTTTTTTTAATTAATTTAGATAAATGTTCATGATTCGGTTGTTACAGTAGAATTTTTTAAACAAATTTGTGATATTTCTTTGTCATTTTTAACAATTATAAACAATTCTTTATCTTTACTTTGTAATTGTGATCTTAAATAATTTAATAAATTCTCGTTATCACCTATACATTGTGGACTATCTAATTTTGAATCCAAATTATAATAATTATCACCAATTTTTCTAACTGCAATCCAATGTCTTCTTCGTAATGGTAGCACTAAAATACCTAATTTATATTCTGTAGGCACATTTAAAATAAATCCGAATATATTATTATTATTTAAGTCTATAGATGATGGATCTCTAAAAAAAAAAATATTAAAGAAAATATAAAAAATATGTTTTGCTATTATTACATTTTTATTTTTTTTTTTTTTTTTAATAAAAAACTAACTTTCTTTTATCAAACCAAATTGCTTCATAATTTCGTTTTTGTAATGCCGTCATGATTACATTAATATCATAATTACCCAATCCTAAAACTGATTTGTGAGGATTTATCCATTCATCTGGACTTAACTGTTTACAAATTTCATCCAATTCAAATTTTGTAAATGTATCTTTGGCTAAAAAAAAAAAAAAACAAAAATAATTTTTAATCAAATTTTACAACATACAATTCAAATATACATACTTATAAATGTATGTAAGTTATTTTAATATTAAATAGATATATTCATAATTAATATTTTAATTTAATACTTTTTAGTTTTTATTTGAAGATATGTATATATTATATATAAATGATTTACCTTGAAAAAGATTATTTAATGCGTGAAGCGCACACAGTTCTCGAAGTTGTTTCTCATGATAAATTTGTGGCATATTCATTATTTAAATAAAAACTGATGTAATTCAAAATATATATTTAATTAATTTTACATATAAATTTTTTAAAAAATAAAATATTTAAAAATTTCTATTTGTCTATGTCAAATTCAAAAAATTTTTCTATTCTTTTTCTAATGGAAATTTCTATTGTGTACAAAAATTTTTCGTCATTTATCAATTTGTCATTCATTTATTTATTTCAGTCAGTGTATTCTTTGTTGAAAATTCATTTTTCATTGACATCAAATATGTCACCTCTGCTCTGATACAATTTTTATAGATCTACTATTTTCGCTATAAAAATATTTTATTTACGTGCTCTGCTAAGTGCTAACCAAAATCTACTACTTTTTATCCATCACCTTATTAACTAAATTTCTTATATTTTCCTTACATACTTTAATAGTTTTAACATAAAAAATATTTATAATAATAATAAAACAATTCAAGGTTTTCAAAAAAATGTGATCGAATGGTTTGCCTCGTGTTTGTGTATGTGCTGTGCAGTGTGCATGCAGCACATAATACATTAGATCCCCAAAAATACTTTTGAAAAAAATCTACTACTTTTTTATGTTTAAGTAAATACGAGGGTGGGTTGATAAGTCCGATAAAAATGAAACAGAGTTACTTTCTTTTTCGAATGGATGTAATTTATATTTCAACGTAATCTCCTTTTAGAGCTATGTATATGGTTTGTCTTCTACAAAATATGCGAACACATACACATGCATGCACACACACACACACACACATACGTAAAATTTTCTTTGAAATCAGGGATTCTGTGTGCGAGGATTTTCTTCTGGGGATTTGGTGTTTAGGGATTTTGTGTCAGGTATTGTGCGTTCGGGGATTTTACACGCAACCCTTTTCAGTATATAAATCAAGGCTAACTATAATATTTGTATTATAATAAGTAAAAAAATGTAAAAGAAAAATGAAGAAAATAAGGGGCAGTAGTACGTAAGTTGTTTCGAGTTGTTTTGTTTTGTTCGACTTCAAGCAAACTCGAACCAAAACCAAACAAGAAGTGGTTCGACTTTGGGTTTAAGTGTTGACATATAAATGTGTGTTCTGAATCAGCTGAAAAGTGTCATATGTTTGATTTTGTTATTAAAATTATATTAAAATTTTGTTATTTTTTGTAATCTTTTTTATGTTTATGAAAGTTAAAATTATATTTTATTTATTATATCAAATTTGTATGAGATACACATTAAATATTTTAAAAACATTTGAATATACATATATTATATGCATATAATTCAAATAACTTTTTACTTACATGTTTTTTAACAAAATTATTTATATTTAACACTTTTTTTTTTAACTTTATTCTTCACAATTATTAAATTAAATAGGTAAATTGGTTAAATTGATTGATGTAAATAAAATTGTATTATGTGTATATGAATATGAAACTCGGTAACAAAATATTGTTCGACTAAAATTTTGACAATTCGAGTTTGATTTTAATTCGACACAACTTACGTACTACTGCCCAAGAATTTTTACGGTGACTAGAAATAAGACCAAATGAAATAAAGCCACTTCGGCTTTATTACCTTTCCAAAGTGGAAATAAGGCCTTATTTCCGGTCACCAATTTTTACATGCAGAACTTAAAATTTCAAGCCTCAATATCTCGAAAACGAAGCGAAATATCGAAAAATTTTATTTATTTTTTTTTTCGTCTTATTTTGGACTGTTTTATAAGAAATCATTGTCAAATCGCGGCGCTACGGAAATCACAATCGTGCCAGTGTTACCGCTTCATTAATTTTTACCCGACATATCAATCTGCCCTCGTAAATTCTTTCTGATCAGCTGATCAGCAAAGGTAACATGACTGCTTGTCACCGCTTGAGTCAATAAAATTCAAAGAATAATAAAATTTCTGAAATTCACTTCAAACAAAGCAACAAATAACAAATAGAATCTCAAATTAGGTTTATAATTTTATTGTGTGGTTGAAAAATTGTATTATTTATTGATAAATGGATAATTCAATACAAAAACTTTTCTTATGCAAAGCAGAAGGATGTAATATGTTTTTCAAAGATGAAAATTATTTATATATACACGAGAAAAAACATGAAATGCAGTTAAATTTAAGTTTGCAAAATAAATCAACGAATATGTTTGTTGATAATGTTGGTAAGTAAATTAAAAACAAATTACTTTAATTCTGTTGAAATTTTTTTTTTATTTAATGTTAATTTTTACATTATATAAATAATAAATAATATTAATAATAGATCAAACACCAACACCTACACGATTAATAAAAAATTGTGAAGAAATTGGACTGTTTGATGATTTAAAACATGTGAATCCATTCGATGAGACATTTCGAAGAGCTGTTGAATCAAAACAAATCGATCATCATCCTCATAATCAGCAGCAGCAGCAGCAGCATATTTCGACTGATGATAATGGATCAGCAAATGATTGTTTGATAATGAACGAAGATTCCTTACATACACCGCAAGTATTTCCAAATGTTGGTTCAGCAGCAACAGCTGTAACAAAAACAACAACAGCAACTGAATTTTGTCAACGAGAAGAATTTTTGATACCAAAACAGGACGTTATACTATCAGAAACCATTCTAAAAGATAATCATGAAAAAAATTGCGATAATTCTAAAGAGAAATCAGAAAAGGTTACAAATGTGAAAAAATCACAAAATACTATAAAAAGACGAAAATTACAAAATCATGCAATTAATCAAAAATCCAAAAAGCGGAATCTACCTAAAATACTACCAAAAATAAATTCACAAAATGAAACAACTACAAATTCAATAATTCTACCAAATACATTCAACATAATTCAACCACAAATAATACTAGAACTACCAGAGGGAGCTGCTTTACCATCGAAACGAATTTTACTTCCAAAAACTGTAGACCTAGAAAATATGATTAATCCGATTGCACTAACGTCACAGCCACAAACACAGCAAATAATTACACTTAAAGAAAAACCAAAAAATGTATTAAACTTATCGAAAAATACTAAAATAAATGCAAATAAATATCATCCAAGACAAGCAAAACATGTATCGGAAAAAAAACGGATTGATAATAATATAAAAAACGAATCAGTATTGCAAAGGCATAGGGAAGCATCATCCAGATATCGCGAAAAAATGAAAAGAGAGAATGCAATTATAAAGAGAAAATATGAAGAAGTAATTGCTGAAAATGAAATGCTAAAGACAACTGTAAAAGAACTCAATCAAAAATTAGCAATTTATCAAAATAGTTATTTAAAAAGAGGAGAAGTATGTTCATCAAATAATCCATCACAAAATTTTACTGAGTCAGTAATTCAAACACCAAAATCTATTAGATTGCTAGTTAATGTGCCTAATATCAATGTCCAACAAAATCAACAACAACAACAACAAGCACAATCAGAGTTATTAAGAAATAATTATAATACTAATAAATCATTATAAAGTTTATACTATTTTCATCTATTTTATATGAAATTATCATTTTTTTTTTTTTGTAACTGATATATGAATTATTTTGAAACAATTGAGAGAATATAGACAAGACATACATATTTTAATAAATAAATGTACATAATAATATGTAATATTAATAATTTGGTAAAATGTCATAAAAGTAATCTTGTTTCTCTAAAAATGATAATGTTCATTTGTGAATTAAGTACATAAATCATTCCATTATACTTTTATATTATTTAGCAAGAAAATTTTTACCTGTGACATGAATTTTTTGAAAGCTAGAATATTACATATTTTAATGGCATTTACCACAATAACATAATTATGTATGCATGTAAATGTTATGTACATCGATTTTTGTTTTATGAAAATAACTTTAATAAAGTGAAAAATATTTTTCAAGTATTATTTTGTGTTTGCATTGTATTTTAATTTCTTTATTTTATATTATTTTTATGTGTTAAGGATAATCAAAAATGAATGAAATGAAAAATTTATGAAAGGTTTTTTTTTTTTTTTGTTTTTTTTCAATTAACCCTCTAACAGGCCAATTTTTTTTCTTTTCCAAAAAATTATGATAAAGTAATTTTGACACGAGAATTCCGAATTTGGTGTTTAAAATTGTCTAATATGAAAGGTTTCACCTGTAGGTTAACAGATAGGTAACCCGCCTTGAGGCGGGCTTGCATGGTACAGTGTAAAGAAAAAACACAATTTTCTTCAATTTTTTTTATTTACTATGAAATATTTGGTAACATTTAGTTACTATTTGTGTTACAGCTGAAGTGGATTTAGCTGATGTAGCCGGTTCGGTAATCAAAGATGACATAAGCATTTCAGTGTCATCTACGTTTAAACTTAAACTGATTGTTTGATTAAGAACCTCTGGAGAAAATTCTCGAGACAGATTTTCTCCATATTCGTCGATTTTAAAATCCGGATCATCAATACAATCATCATCATCGAAATCATCATCAGAACTACTACCATATTCGGATATATTTCCATCATTGCTTGCATTATCCAATAATTCAGCAATTTCTTCGTCTGTTAATCTTGCTAAATTCAACGATTTTTGTTTGTTTGTATCACGCAAAGACTTATTGCATTATTCTATAAGATATGAGCTGTTAACTATACTTTGGAACAGATGAAATAATATTTTCGAACTTACCTAAAGAATCTCTATATGGGAAAATTTTATACTCTAACAGGCTTGTCTGCCTTTAGACGGTGTAATGAAAAGTGATAGCTACCCTTGGAAAAGTGATTGGAAATAATTTATTGCTAATTATTTTATAATACACACCTATTGCTAATAAGCAAAAAATTTTTTCTTTACAAATTAAAACACTCAAAATATTTTTTTATAATTTTTAAAAATTTACAAATTTTACACTTAATTATTACAAAATTCGCTAACGACAGTCAGACTTTGAATAACTATATTTGTCTAATCAAGCCATCAAAAATTTCAAGACCAGTTTTATTACATAGATAACAGTTAGAATCAAGTCTGGATTGCGATTTTAAATGTAAAAATTTACTGTATTATTAAATATACGAATTTTGCATACGACCGTCTAAAGGCGGTCTTGCCGGTTAGAGGGTTAAATAAAACATCACAATTTTATCGAAAAAGTGTTTTTTTTTTCTTAATTTTTCGTTACAAATATTATTTTCAATTACTACTATATGTTAATGTAATGTATATAATATACGCGCAAAAAAATTTATATATGATGTGTTGAGATTACAGTAAATGCATGACGCATTGCTTTGTTTTTGTTTTTTTTACTTCTGCATTTAATTTTATTGTTTCATATTTTTATTATTATTTAAATTTTTTTTTTTTTTTATTATTATGCTATAATACAATATCAATTAAGTGGTATAAATGTAGTTTAAAATTAAATGTACATTCTAAATCTCTTAAAACATTCCTCCGTAAGCCCCTTCTGATTCAGTTTCTTTAAGAGCATATCCTAATATTGTTAGATAAATTATAATATTACCGAATTCTGTTAAATAACAAGATACAGTTGATATCTAAAATGAAAATTATTTTTATAAATAATATTATCTATATATACATAATTGATATTTTTCAATTTTTACTCATTATTTATAAAGTAAAAATAATTTAGCTGTTAGCTTCTATTTCTATGAATAAAAAAAAAAAAAATACATATACATATATGTATATCTTACCACATCACTTCTTGCTAAAACGATCGGTAATGCGAATGTACTTAAAACGATTCCAGTTGTTAAAAAGAATGCAAATTCTAAACATGGATTTGTACCGCTCGGATCTTGACTACGTCTTTTAGCAATAATTAATGGTATTACAGATAATGCATAGAATAGTATTACAAAAAATGGCCAATATGTTTTATATGGTTTATCGCCTGGAATAGCACAAGCTAATATGATGAATGTCATACCAATACATGATAAAAATGCTGATATCAAAAGGCTGAAATCACATATATGTACATACATGTATATATACATATATGTATATATTTGACAAGAAAATTAAACAAAAAAAAAAAAAAATCTCATTTTATTTAGTTACACAAAAATATGTAAATTTTTTTAAAAATAAAATATATGCAATGGAAAAGGATACATTAATATTATATAGTATTTATTAAGAAAATTTTTATATTATTAATAAACAAATATAAAAACAAAAACAATTATTTTTATTTTTTTTTTTTTTTTTTTTTTTTTACATTAAAAATACTTACACTGAATTATGATGTTTCATTCAAGACAACAAATATTATAATAAATATAGAATTGAAAAAAGAAAAATTTAAATAAAATTATTTTATTAAATATGTATTAATTTGCAAAATATAAAAAATATAAATTTTTTTTTTTTATATACGAAAAATTCACCTTTTAATGCAGCCATTGTAAGAAAAAACGTAATATAAATTTACAAAATAATTTTAAAAATTTCTTCAAATATCAAATATTAATATGAATCAGTAATTTTTGCACTTTTTTCTTTTTATTGTTGAATTGAATCCGAGAATTGTAATTTAATCGTAATTTGTAATGTTATGTTTTATTGTTATCACTCACAATCACAAGAAGAATTATAAAAAATATAATAGATTATATAGAACTGTCAAAACAAATACAATTGACATCTTTACCAAATTGTACATTTTTTTTTTATCTATGTATACCGATGAGCTGCTAATGGCTGTGTGGCTGTGGCTATGGTTGCTATGATTTGATTAACATTTATATAATTTAGTATTTAGTAATTTAATCTTCAAATAAGAACAAGAAATATTAAAAAAATATGAATAAAAATAAAATAAAAAACAGCAAACAATTTTCGTATTACCAATGTTACAGTATTTATATGTGACATTTTAAATAAACAGAATGATTAAAATTATCGATTATTTTTCTTTTTTTATTAAAAATTTGATACTTTTCAAAAATATTAAAATAGAACAAATCATCATATATGATCAGAGTGTATTGTTTTATGAAAAAATTGAATTAATAGAAATTATAAATTATATTTCTAAAAAAATTGATAAATTAAAATAATATTACAGATTATCTGTAAAAAATGTTCTTAAATAAATATTACTGTAAAAGTTTCATCATATTGTGATTGTGATTTATTATTATTATTCATTCACAATTACTCATGCAATTCAATTCGAATTCAAATATGTACACAACAAACAAATTGAATTATGGCAAATTGGCAAAGACACTATAAATGTATCTAAATTATGCGCTGGTTTTTTTTTTTTTTTTTATTGCATTGATCTTCTATTTATTTCTGTTCCTCCTAGTCATAATAAACTTCTTTACTTCTCCTTGTCTTTCAATTTTAATCATATATTAATGAAAACAAGTTTTTTCTTATGGCTGATCGTTTAAACTGTTTGTTTTAAAAGAAATTGCTTCTTGATTGTGATGATAGTATAAAGTATTTATTGATACATATGTGTGTAATATTATGTATATTATACTCGTTTTGTTGATTGCTACTGTACTGTGTTATTGCTATTTGCTACAGCTACAGTTCACCAACCACATTATATAATACAAATTGTTTCTGTTGTCATCACTCATCACCCTTCATTCCATACATGATGGCATTTTTAAATCATTCAAATTGATTGCTGCAGCTGCTGTGTTGCTCTTGCTATATCGTTTCATGTGTTCTTAAACTTTTGAAAATGTTTATAGTAAATAGCAACGCTATCCAATATTAGATCGCAACGATTGTGATTATTCGTCTTTATATATTTATAGTGTCTTTAATTATGTTTATGGTGTGGTCGTGTGGTGATTTGGTGAATTAGCGCTGTCAAAATTTGTTTTTGAATTTGAAAAAATTCTAATCGTACTGTACTGACTGATTATTTATTAGATTTATTTAGATTGTTCTTTGTTAAATTTGATTTTAATAGCTATATAATCTAAAAAAAAATAATATTCTAAAATACATAATTTTAATTTAACTTTTTTGTTTGTTTGTTAAATAAGTCTACAACAAAATAATATGATGGAAGATAGAAATAAGGTATATTATGCACATTACATACATATATTTTCTGCTAAATGAAATTTTTTAAAAATGTTTTTTTTTTTTTTTTTTAATATTTATATTTTCACATCGCATAAGAATGATGAATTTTTTAAAAAGATTGGATTTGAAAAAGACTGCGAATGGATGCTTCACGATGAAACATTTTGTAAATTCCTCTCAACACTCTCTGAAATAATTACTGATGAAAATGTACTAAGTGATCAAGAAATTATGGAGTAGGTGGTGTGATAAATTTTATATAAAATTATATAAATAAATTTTTTTTATTTTTTTTTGATTTTTTATTTTATTTCATATATCACATATATAGTTGCTATGAATTAAAGCAAAAAAAAATTTATATCGAAGGTGATACATTAGAAAATAAATTATCTGAAATTGAACAAATATATCCAGGTTTAAATTCTGTTTCTGATAGATTTGATGATGATATTGAAATTTTAAAAATTGAAAATGATAATTTGAAACAATTAAAAACAGAATATTCAGAACTTATAGAACGATCAGAGTAATTTTTTTTTTTATTTACAATTGAATTAAATATAATATAATGTATAAATGTAATTATCTAATATAAAATATTTATTTATTTAGAAATACTTTATCGCATATTAAAGGAGAAATAATTGATTTAGAATTATCCATTACTGATCTTGAAAATCGTGAAAAAAATATTTATTCAAAATGTACAGATAAAATTAAAGAAATTGAAGAATTACAAAAAGAAAATAAAATTTTATATGATAAATTACAGGAATGCTATGAAAATTCTGTGAGTAACATTTAAATAACATAAAAATTAATAAAATCAATAATTTAATGTTATAATGAATTAGTAATAATAAAAATGATATTATTTTCATTTACATATGCAGCATGATCCACCATTATTTATTCATCAAATGGATTTCGAAGAATACTTTATTAAAAATGATTTATTTTTAAACAATTTGAGTCAGTTTCAATGTGAAAATTTCAAATTTAAAGTAAATATACTTTTATGTAGGTACATAATGTAATAATTAATATTTAAATAATTTTAGAATTTAGGTACTGATAATGAAAATTATGATTATAATGATGCTGTTGATGCTGTTCATAATGATGATGGTAATGGTAATGATGATGATGATATTGATAATGATGAAGATAAAATTCAAAACGAAAATTATATACGATTAATAAGATGTGAAAAAGAGTAATGATAAATAATTATTAAATAAAATATAAATTTTACTTAACATTTTAATATCTATCTATCTACAATATAAATTAATGTATACTATTTATATATTTTAGAATATTAAAATATGAAAATGAATTGATGGAAGCAAATATGGAAAATATTCAAATAACAATGTTATGTGAAAAGATGAATACCGATATTATAAAGGCTAACAGTGTAGAAGAAATAGAGTTTGTATTTTATTATTTTTATCTATGTATTTATATTTCATTTATTTATTTATTTATTCAATTTTTCAATTTATCTTTTAAATATACATAATATGTATGTATATAATACATAATATGGCTAATTCTAAAATTGGCGGCATACAATTTGAAGATAAAGAACAAGTTATAAATCAATAACAATCCTTTAATTATTCAAACATTTTTTGACAATTTCAAAGTATGTAGAAGTCCTTGTGAATAATTATGAAAATGCTTGGATCAAAAGTATTTTAATCAAAAATTATATAAAAAGAATAAAGTCCGTTCGTTGGCGATATACTCGAAGAAATTACACCAAATTGACCATCTTTATAAAAATTCTAAATTTCTTTGAAGTTTCAAGCCGTAAATACAAATAATGATTTTTATTAATTTAGTTTCATAAGTAATAAATTGACATTTCATTCACTAGTTTAGAAAAATTGTAATTATATATAGATTTTTAATTGAATTTATAAAACTGTTGGCGACAATACATCCTTCAAAAACAATATGGATTTTTTATTATGAATTTTCGAATTTTAAAAAATTTTTTAAAAAAAATAATTGCAAAAAAAAAAACGCCAAAAAATGAAACGATGAATAGATATTACTTTATAATTAAAATAAATATTTTGAAATATCTGTTTTTTTTTTTTTTATTTTTCTTAGATTCAGAAAAAAATGAAATCTAAAAAAATATTGACATATTGGTTGACCTTTTATATATATTTTTTGTTTATATTTTTAATTTTAATGTAGAAAACAAACGAATGAATTACAAATTGCTAATTTACATGATGAAACTGATATATTAGTAGATGAATTAAAAAATTTAATAAATAAATCGATAAAACAAAAAATTGAAATTATTTTATATGAGAATACAAAAGAGAAATATGAACGTGCAGTTAATAAATTTAATATTTTAAAAAATTTATCAAAAATTGTATCAGATGCATTAATTAATGCTGAAATTATATGGATATTAATGCAAATTGATTTAGAAAAAATTATGAATCGTATCGATTATAATGAATATTTATATATGGAGAATCATAAATGTATGAAATATATTGATATAATACAAAAATTTCAACAGAATAATATATCATTATCTGTATCTGTATGTGATGATTCAATAGAGCAAATATCAAAAATTTTAGCGAAATATTTAAAAGAAATACAATGCCAACAAGAACAGCAACATAATATACATATACAGAAACAAAAACAAGATCATGACCAGAACAAGGAAGATTGTAATTTATTACCATTGTCGTTACCATTAACATTAAATAAATTAATTGAAGAATACAATAAAATATTCAAATCAAAACAATTCGATTATAATTTAATAAAAAATAAAAAAAATTATAATCAAATATTTGATTTTATTCATACATTGTAAGTATAAAAATTAATATCTTTAATGAATTAATAATATTATGTAATTAAAAATCCATTTTATATATATGTACATATGTACATACATATATTATATTTATGTCGTACAGAGAAGAGAAATATAAAATATTATCGAAATTATTATTTGATGGGCCAACATCTGTACCATTATTTGAGAGTTTCGAATTATTAGAACAAATTTATGATGCAAAAAATATGGAAATTGATATATCGGATGAATTACGAAAATTACGATCAAAATATGAAGATAATGTTAGAAGGATGGTAAATATTTCAAAATATATATGTAATAAAAATAATAATAATAATAATAATTATTATTATTATTATTATTATTATTTTGTGAAAATAATTTTTAATTAATATTAGAAAAATAATAAATTCAATTCATTTTAATTTAAGGAAAATGATAAATTATGGCAATATCATCAAATGCTTTGGATATGGTTTTTAACAGAACCAGAAAAAATGATTGCAGCTATTGCTGATGTTAAAAAAATTTCATCTAAAATTCCATCGCCTATTATCAATACATTATCCGGTATAAAGAGAAATTTAAATTAATTATTCGTAAAAAATAAAAAATAAATTTTTTTTCTCATTTTAATTAAATTATTTTTTATATTGAAATTTGTTTTATATTAATTTAATAAATGAAAATAAAATTATAATCCCTTTTTTTTGCTATTACATTACTCATCGAAGAAATTGAACGCCTCCACTAACGCTTTTCATCTCACTTTATTGGGTGCCAGCTTCTTAATGTCATTTCAGGATGTTTTCACTGCATCGAGCTCCTCGTCTACAATACGTCTCTATGTTCTTCTGGACCTTCCTCTATATAATATGACATGATATTGTACGTTCCACTCCAATGCTTTCTCACTATAATGTTGGCTGGCTTTCTGAGCGTATGTCCGATCCAAAATCTCTACTTTCTTTTTAGGATTTTCTGTATCATTCTCTTCACTTTTCAAAGTCTCCATAATTAATTGTTCGCCACCATCTTAGACTAGTAATTTCCGAATATTTTTCGAAGTCATTTGTTGACGAACATTTGTTGTAACACTTGTAACCAGTATTTTTTCATGCACCAGGTTTCACTTACACATGCGTTAAATATCTGCAACGTGTTTCCTGTTATTGATTTTGAGGAATTTGTTTAGCGCTCCAAAAGCATTTCTCGCTTCTTTCGCTCTACTATCGATATCATTGTTAAGAGTCTCCCCCTATCGTAATGAGGCTTCCCAAATAGCAGAGCAGAAGCTCGTAACATCCTCCATCGCCTTGTTATTTATAATTTTTCATTATTGGAAGTTGTTTCTTGTGTTGCGCCTTCGTCACTTCGTTTTTTCACAATTAATTTTCAGTCTAGCGATTCGCATATGTCTTACCAGCAAATTTTAAATTACCTTACTTTGCAAGTCATCTATGGAGTGTACTAGTAAGCAAAAAATGTTATCTCTATAGTCTAAATCATGAAGATGGAATATTATTGTCCATTGGATCTCTCGTACTTCTTGCTCCTCTGCATGGTTTCCTTTCACGACTATGTCTAGCGCAATAACAAATAGCAGCGATGAGAGGGACAACTTTGTTTAACTCTTTGGTTAATAATGATATCACTAACTTCTCCTTTCTGCAATTGTACAGTATTCGTATCATTTTTATTAGCTTTTCTAAAACTATTCTGCTGTTCCTTCGTCATTTCGTTATCGTACACATTCGTATTTTCTTGTATTGGCTAGTTTATATTAAAATTTTTATTCAATGTATTTTCAAAATATTCTTTCCATTTCGCTCGAGTTTTTCATAACGGTTCATTTTTACATATAATGTTTAACTGATAGTTACCTTATATTGTTGTAGGTTCTCTTAATATCAAGTTTTTCTGTACCATCCTGATCCTGGGCATCTTGTGTTAATTTATTGTAATATTTTCTTTTGTAATTTTTAGAGCTCATTTTAACTACTTTCGCTGCTCGGATTTCTTTTTGTTCACTTGTGCTTTTGTTAATTCTCTTTTTTAATTCATTTCTAATTTTTATTTTTCTCTAGGTGTCAGATGTAATCCATGGTTTGTTGAATTTTGTCTGGGTATCAAGAATTTCTCTCCCTATTTTTTTGTCTATACAAGTAACAGTAGCTGTTGCCCAGTCTTCTATTTCACTTATTTTTAGAGTTTATCGAGTTCGATTTGTATTAATCTGTAACCTGTAATATGTCTTATATTCTATATGCTTTGAGTATTTTTCAATTTCTCCACGTTTAATTTGCGATCAATTTTCCTTTTCGAGCACCTTTATTTTCATAGATTTTGCATTTTTAGCTCAGCAATATTAGTAACTAATGAAATGATCGCTATCGATGCTTGCACTTCTTGGCTGAACTTCCGAATCGCTAGCTCGTGATATCGAAACAGGACATTTTCAGGACGATACTTTGGAATGTCCTCTTTAATGTGTCATATGTCCTTGTTGGCGGAAATTTGATATTTGGGAGAAAAGTACCGTTAAAAATTTTTCAAAAAATTCACTGTGTTTCACAAAAACCGTTATATTTATTTTTTGGAATAATGCAGGATAACAAAAGATATTGCATTTTAAAGAGAACTTTCTCCTCTTTCTAACGAAATATATTTCGTCCCGAAATAATAAGTGGTTCCTAGAAGACTAATAGAAGACATCAAAGTTGTTTATTGCGGTAAATAAGCGAAAAACGAAAAATAAAATCGGTACTTTTCAGGACCACAAAAAAATAACAAAGAGTAAAATTAATAAAAATAAATACATACATATCTGTTTTTTTAATCATTTTCATTATTTGATGTGTTATTGTTTGTTTTTTTTTCATTATTTTAACAAAAAATAACTAGTTATGTATAAAAAACATGCACTTTGTTGCATATATTTGTCCATAGTTTCTGAGTGGGGTGACATATGGGGCTGTAAGGGGTATCATTTTAAGGAGGACAAAATTATCTTTCATTTGACATCATAATTTACCTATGTTATCCTTCAACTTTCGGAGATATATCAATATCAAAAGAAGTTTGAAAATCGTTTTTTTTAAAACATGAAATTTTGACTTTGAGTCCTTATAGCTCAGGAACCACTTATTATTTCGGGACGAAATATATTTCGTTAGAAAGAGGAGAAAGTTCTCTTTAAAATGCAATATCTTTTGTTATCCTGCATTATTCCAAAAAATAAATATAACGGTTTTTGTGAAACACAGTGAATTTTTTGAAAAATTTTTAACGGTACTTTTCTCCCAAATATCAAATTTCCGCCAACAAGGACATATGACACATTAAAGAGGACATTCCAAAGTATCGTCCTGAAAATGTCCTGTTTCGATATCACGAGCTAGCGATTCGGAAGTTTCCCCGCACTTCTTTTCGTTCTAATACATCACACAATATGTTGATCTGAACCTTCTATTGATGCATATATGTACATACATATATGATATATCTGGTTTTTGATCCTACCATTCAACAAAGTCAATGTGTATTTGTGTATGTCTTTATATCATGTTGTCTTTATGAGGGAAAATTGTTTCATTATTTTCATTTAATTATTTTATTATCATTTTCGTGATTTTCGTACACCCATACCAGAGTCGTAAGTAAGTCTAACGTCTAATAATGTACATAATATATGAACATATTTACGTGTGTATGAATGCATGACTTTACAAACTTTTTGATGTTTATATCTATATATACTTATTATAAATTCAATAAGATTGTATATAACTTGTTGCTATATTATATCATTATATTGTTACTATATTAATATGAGTGTATTGTTCACTTTTTTTGAGCTTTGCTATTATTTTAAAAAGAAAAACAATATAAATTTTGAAAGTAACATAAAACAATAATATGTATGTATGTAAGTATGTACACATATATGCAAGTAAGTATATTTATGTACTTACATATATGAATAGCCTGCGCAAATTTTTTCTTTTGCATTCAATTAAACAAAAGCTTTTTAAATGTTATTTTATATACTCGTATTTTTTTATTAATTTTTTTGCTTTTGTTGTTGTTTTAATTTTATCCTTTTTATTTTTGCTGTGGATAATATAGTTGTCAACAATCATTATACTTATATTATACATACATTACATACATGCTTCTATATGTATGTGTATTTTACAGTTGTTCATTTACTTTAATAAACTCTGTATACACTCATATGTACAGTAGGACATCGATTATCTGTGTTTCGACGACTTGTATCAATAAAACCTCAATTATATCCGGGAGACATGTATTATAGTTATAGAGAAACTAGAGAACATTGAGGACCGATTTTCGTTCTGTGAAAATTAGAATGAAAACACTTTTCAGTGAGAATTCCAATGAGTGTGATTGTGATTCTTGTTCAGTGAGAAAGTGAAATTTTATGTCAAATATTTTTCATATGAAAAAAAATTTTCTCATCGTATTTTATGATAGTGAGAATCAATGAGTTAAAGGTTGTCTTTGGATTTTTTTTTTTGTCAAAAAGTTTAAAATATATTATTTACTTTATTACTCATATATATCAATATCAACACTAAGGTATAGTTGGTATTTATTTTATTTCCTATCGTAGTAGGCCTAACAATGAACATTTTTAAACAAATTTAACGTCAATATGATGTCAATTTGACGTTAGTGACGAACATTTTTCAATATATATTCCATTCAGACTCATTTTCATCAGCCTTTCTCATTTGTTTTGAAACATAATCAGTTTACCTACAAAAATGAGAAATGAAAATGAAATGTTTAAGAATGCAAAAAATTTTTGACATTTCTCACTTTCTCACTTTTTCACAGAACGAGAATCGGCCCTCTGGCCAAGGATAGAATAGAATGGAGGCTGATACTAGGAGCATGTCATGGCATAGCCAATAAAAGGATGCAGAACTAATATGATAATGATGATGATGATAAAACGTAATAAAATCGTAACATGTATATCATATCATTATTTCATCGTGTTATACCGAGTTTCCCTTTAGTGTGTTATACGAAAACGACCATAATTTTTTTTTTTTTTTGTTCACTGTATTATATGAATTCATTTTAAATGTGAATCTGTCTTATTTGGGGGAAGAGATATTATTAGGTTTACTGTAAATATCATTTTTGAAAACACCATTTAAATTATCGCTTGCCTATATAATCGATGCCCTACTGTATACAGTAGAAAAAAAAGCTTCATCATTTCATTTTTCTTTTATATTTATCGTATATGGTTAATTCTAATAAAAGGTCAACCAATATATCAATATTTTTTTAGATTTCATTTTTTTCTGAATCTAAGAAAAATAAAAAAAAATGCAGATATTTCAAAATATTTATTTTAATTATAAAGTAATATCTATTCAACGTTTTATTTTTTGGCGTTTTTTTTTTTGCAATTATTTTTTTTAAAAAATTTTTTAAAATTCGAAAATTCATAATAAAAAATCCATATTGTTTTTGAAGGATGTATTGTCGCCAACAGTTTTATAAATTCAATTAAAAATCTATATATAATTACAATTTTTCTAAACTAGTGAATGAAATGTCAATTTATTACTTATGGAACTAACCCCTCTATTCTAGGTAATAGATGCCTAATAGATCTATTAACCTATTAACTAAGAAGTTAATAGAAAGTGGTATTCTACTTTATAGGTTTTGTAGACATTAAAAAGTTGAAAAGTTAATAGATTTGTAGACTTTTAAAAAACAGTTGAGCTGTCATTTATTATTAATATTTGAAAATTTAAAAAATATTTAATATTTTTAAAATCCGGTAAATGTATATTTAATAATAATAATAGTTTTTAATTATTTTTATTATTTTTATTTATTTTCAATTATTTTTATGTACTCGTATTTTTAATTATTTTTATTTATATTTATTTATTTTTAATTAGTTTTATTTATCATTAACTAAAAAAACAACATTTCACAAATTATTATTTTTATTTATTTTTATTTATTTTCAATTATTTTTATGTATTTTTAATTATTTCTATTTATATTTATTTATTTTTAATTATTTTTATTTATCATTAACCAAAAAAATAACATTTCACAAATTAAACATTCAAACGTGATAGTTAATAGATCTAATAGCTCATCGAGAGGAGCTATTAGCTAATAGAATTTTCTAACCACAAAAATCTATTAACCTATTCGCTAGAATACGAAAATCTATTAAATAAAAGTCTCCACAAAATTAATAGACCAGCTGATTGTCAATCTATTAACTATTAAGTAGAATAGGAAATTTTCTATTAACTAAAAGTTAATAGACTAATAGCTATTAATCTATTACCTAGAATAGGGGGGTAAATTAATAAAAATCATTATTTGTATTTACGGCTTGAAACTTCAAAGAAATTTAGAATTTTTATAAAGATGTCAATTTGGTGTAATTTCTTGGAGTATATCGCCAACGGACTTTATTCTTTTTATCACCCATGTTATCTGTATTCCACTTTTTCTAAATTTCATTTGCGAAAGTGGAATTGGGTATTCTGCATTCCACTTTCATTCATTTTTAGTGAATTTAATTCCCTCAAATTTTTGTAAGTGGAAAAAATTAATTTATATTGAAATCAAGTATGATTTGAAGTTTTTTTTTTTTTGTTATATATTTCATTTCAAATTTTAATATAAACTTTGATACTTGAAGAAAGGCTAATTAAAATAAAAATAAAAAAAAAAATTTACACTTTTTATATACAAATTATACGTCAGATGATTTCGAAATTATTTTTCGAATTCCATAATTCCACACGGAATGCAATACACCAATTTTCATTTCGCGGTGGAATTGAATTCGTATTTCACTTTCATTTTTTGCGGAATCCAGAACATGGGTGTATATCTTTTTCGATTAAAATACATTTGATCCAAGACATTTCATAATTATTCACAAGGACCTTCTACATACTTTGAAATCGTCAAAAATATTTGAATTATTTAAGGGGATGCTATTGAGTTCTATATATAACTCGTTATTTATCTTCAAACTGTATATGTCGCCGCCAATTTTAGAATTAGCCATATACTTACATGTACATATTATTAAGTATGTAGTTAGTTTTTACAATTTACCACTTTTTCTTGTTTGATATAATGCAAGAATATTAGGATTCTTGATGATGAACGTTTCACAAAATATGTAATGTTCTGTATAGATATATGTATAATATGTATCGAATCTATACATTTATTTGAATTTTATAATATCTCATATTATGTACATGCATATACTTATATTTCAAATGTAAACATATTTTTTTTTTATTTTGTATTTATTTATCATTTTTTTTTTCTGGCTTTTTGTAATAGAAACGGGGAAAAAATCAAAATCTTACTTAAGACAAAACAAAAAAAAAAACAATAATGTTTTAATACAAAAACGGTGTATAAAGGTCTACACATAATAATATAATGTATGTATATTTATAGTAATTATAATAACACTCAATATATGCATATTGTAAGTAAATTGTATGTATGTATTTGTATAGATATTGTACAATACAAAAACATACACATATGTACATATACCCATATACAATATATAGATACAAATACATATATATATGTACTTATTTGAATTTAAATGATATCTATCTATCAAGTCTATTCAGTTATCTATTCCTGAATATATAAAAAGGATTTTTTTTTATAAAATGTAATGCACATATTTCGTTAGTAATCATTTGCTATTGAGCAACAGTTTAGTCTGTTACATTTATATAAATAATATTCAAATAATAAGTAAAATAAAATATTATTCCTTTATATTTGTATAGTATGTATATATTGTCTGATAAAATTAAATGGTAAATTTTAAATACATAATTATTTTTATATATTATATTGTTTGAATATACATATAATATAAAAAATTTTTAGTTTTGTTTAAAAAACGGTTATTTTATATATTTTTTTTTTTATAAATATATATGACGTAAATTAAATTAATTTAATTATAGTTTTATATGAAAATTAATATTATTTTATAAATTATTTTTTTTAGTTTTAGTTTTAGTTTTAGTTTTAATTTTTTTTTTTTTTTTTTTTAATTTCGGATTGAGTGAAATCATTTTTGTTATAGCTTTATTTATTTCGGTTTTCCGTTATTTTGTGTTTTTTTATTTAATTGAAAATGTGTGTAGAAAATTTTGAATAAAAATTTTTTATCTTATAAATAATAAAATTAATTTTTTTTGTTGTTTTTTTTTTCCGTTTTTCGTTTTTTCTTTTTTTCCGTTTTGAAATTAATTTATATATAAATTAAAAATAAAAATTTGACAAAAAAAAATAACAAATCATGTAAATGGAATAAGTTGTATGAATAAATTTGAATTGAAAAACGTTGTTTTGTATATAATAAACTGTTCTGTTGAATAAAAATAATAATATGTATATCTTATAATTATATTAATATAAAAAACAAATTTATTTTACTGACTGTTTTTAAAATGTAAAGAATAAAAATAATAATAAACACTTGTTGCTCATTTATTGAATTAATTTTTTTTTAAAAGTATAAAATTTCAATTTAGTATAGAGATGTATGTATGTGTGTATATTGAATTTTATATGATTTTTTTTTTGATTTTTGAGGGTTTTTGGTTTTTCTAAATTTAAATTAAAAATTAAAAAAATAAATTATTAAAAAAAAAAAAAATAAAAATAAAAAAATGAATAAATAAAAAATTCATTAGTAATTTTATTAATTTTTTGATTACAACAATTTTTTTTATTATTAAATTCAAATAAATATATGCGTAGCATATTTTTAGGATAAATTTTTAATATACATATATTTGTATATATGTATATGATAAGCTAAAATACATATAATAATAATTCATCATTACTATTATATCACCCTAATTAAAGTGTATGTGTTTCATATTGTTTCGTTTATTTCAGAAGAAAAGAATCATATTCATTCATTTAAGTAAGTACATACATATGTAACTAATTAGCAATAATATTTAAAAATAAATTAAAATGAAAAATTTTTTGGTTTTTTTCAATTGTAATTTTATGTTTGTTTTATGTATTCATTAGAAATATATTTAAAAAATTTTTATTTATTCAGGCAATATAGTACTTTAATATTTATTTGAATATAAATTCTATATAATTTAAGGCTATAGAATCTATAGTTATGAAAATTTAAAAAAAAAAAAAAACATCAAGAACAACGATTTTACAAAAGAAATTTTATAAAAGTGCTATATTGAAATTGAATTTTTAAGAATATTGATGAAATAAATATATAATTTTGTTTTTGTTTATAAAAATGAAAATATAAAAAGGATTTTTATAATGTTTGTTGTAAAAACATTAGAAAAGTCCAAATTTTTGTTTTGACACTAAAATCATATAGTATATACTTAGAAATATGATGATTATTTGATATCTGAAAAAAAAATGAAGTGAAAGTTGAAAGATTTTTTAAAACATACCCTCTCCGTTTTCAAGAGATATAACTAAATTTCAGATTTTTTTTTTGACTACGGTTTTCATATTATTAGATCATTATATTTCTACATGAATTTAGTGTCAAAATAAAATTTGGATTTTTTTAATGTTTTTACAGTGTAAATTATAAAAATCCTTTTTATATTTTCATTTTTATTAATTAAAATATGTAAAATTGTATTTTTATTAATTTTTCATCAAAATTCTTTAAAATTCAATTTCAATATAGCACCCAGGGTTATGCAAAAGCACAAATATATTATAAAATTACTTTTTGTTTTTCTTCTTCTTCTTTAAAATGTTCATAATTAGATCCTAGCCTTAAGATTAGGATTCGAGATATCTGCTATCTTGTGCACCACATATCTCCAAAATTACTTAACTGATTTCAATAAAATTTAAAAGATATGTAGATACTTTGATAGGAATTGTGGTGCTTAATGGAGCATTTTTTTTTTTTTAAAATGTCCTTGTTTCCTTTTTGCAGGGTGTCAAAGTTGTTAAAATTTCGATTTTTTGGCTTCCAAATGCACCACACGTACAGCAAACACTGATTGACAAATTTCTTTGAAATTTTGAATATATGTAGCCCAAAAGGATATTGTGGTGCTTAAATGGAACACATTTTTAATTTTAGATTCTGAAATTTAGTTATAGAGTGTTTAAAAAAGGAGAGGGGTTTTCATTGTAAAATCGTTCAACTTTGACCTCTATTTTCATACATTAAATCTTCATATTTGTGTATGATTTTGGCATCAAAATAAAATTTGGATTTTTCTGAAGAGTTTACAAAAAAAAAAGTATGAAAATCCTTGTTATATTTCTATTTTTATTAACAAAATAAAATTATGTTTTTTTTTCCATCAATGTATTCAAAAATTCATTTTTATTAGCACCTAAAAGGTATGCAAAGTCATTTTTTAAAATTTTTGTATATAAAATCGTTGTTATTGTCGTTTTCGAAATTTTTCAAAGTCGAATCCTACTCCTAACATTAAAATTAAAAATACAAAATAAAAAATAAATTATAGGAAATATATGTAATAATAATTTTTGAAATTTATGTAAATATTTGTATTTAGTTTTGAATTTTTTTTGTATCGCTTCTAATATAATTAATTTTTATAAACATACATAATATAGTATAATATGTGGATTTGTGCATGTTTAATTTATTTTTGAAACTTCTTTTTATATACATATACCTACCTACTTATGTATTTATTTTTATTTATTTTATTTGAAAATTTAAATTATTTATTACTACATAATTATATTTACATTATAATACAATATACCTATATATAAATGCATATAATATATAATACATATTTTTATAATATTACATTATTACCATATAATCATAATAAATGTTTTTAATTTTAAAAGAATATCCGATATGGAATGTCGTTCTCTTACAATTATAATTTTAATACTGATCTGCATTATATTCATCATATATAATTTAAAATATAATATAAATTTAAAACATAATAATAAATCATCAATTGAAAATACTGAAAGATATAATAGTATTATTTATAAAATACAAATAGAAAATAATAAATCAATAATTAAAATTGATAATAATAATAATTATTATGATGATCAACAACAAAATTTTAATGATAATATTAATAACATTGACATTAATATTGATGAAACAAACAATGGATATTGGTATAATAATAATGAAAATATTGATGGATTGTCATCTATAAATAATGAAACATCAGCATATGAAAAAATTCGAATAATATTATTAAATAATAATAATAATAATAATGAAAATAACTATCAAAATGATAATAATAATAATAATATTTATAATAATGATAATGATAATAATATCAGTTATAATGATAATGAAAATGCTCAATACGATCAATATATGAACTTGAACAATGAACAACAACTGCTCGATGGAATTAATCGTTTTAAACGAAGCGAAATTATTGAATATGATGAAATGGGTCAACGTTATTATAATGTTGGCGTTTTGATGGCATCTCATTTAGGTAAATTATTTAAAAAAAATAATATTATCTAGATATTACATTGATAATTATTATATTATTAATTAAATTTAAATTATCTTTGCGATAACTGACTTTCAGAACTCGGTTAAGTTAACCGAGTTTCTATAGAACTCAGTTATCTTTTGTTAACCAAGTTCGAACTCAGCTAATTCTGACGTTTGTGTTATTATTATTATTTTTTTTTTTACATTATATTTAAACAAATTGTCAAACCAAATTTCAGCTAACATGTTGACTAAATGAAAAATAATTAGTGTTTGAATTTATCTCGACAGGTGTCGTATGAATACATAAACTAGTTCACCTCAATTTAAATATGTGTCATCCATACTAGGTTTTCGATAAACCATTTAAGATAACCACGGTTTATCTCTGCAGTGTGTCAATAGTATTACACGCGTATATATTATTGCATTATACTATACTTATATAATTTTTCATATGATTTTTTTGTATGAAAATTTAAAATTTTAGGTTCGAAGTTGTATGGATGGGTTGTATAGTCTTTTTGATATTACATATTCCGAAATAATATGTGCGATTAAATACAAACATTTTTATGTGAAATTTAAAAGTCCATACTGTAATGTTGGCATATAAGATACATATAATGTACTATAAATGAAAAATCGTAGTTATATGAGAAATCACTGTACATAATAATGAAAATTCATATAAAATCATCTACAGTAAAATGGGGTGGGGTGTGTTTGGCTCTAAATAATTTTATTTCGTGGCTTTTTGCCTGTAAGGTTTTTTTTGTTCGAATAGGATATAATTTTTTGATTGTATATCGTTCGGTTGACGTTTTTTTACATAATTTACTGAAAATATATACAATTTTAGTGCGGTCCTGTTGCTTACAGACAGTTTTGTTCGCTTGGGCCAAAGTAACCGTGGGGTTGGGGTGACTTTGTACTAGTATGAGTTTTTCACTATATTATTAATAGCAAACATTTCAAATGTACATTCCAACAGCCATCGCACACATAACCAATTCCATATGAAGTTTATATGAAATATCACATTTTGTAGTTAATGTAAAAAATTTGTAAAAATTTCCTTTATGTGTAAATCTCTCTAAATTTTATGTTTTGTATGTGTAACTCTAACTAAGTAGTAACAAATATCATGTTCATGTAACTACTAAATTAACTAACCTTACTTTCACATTATGCAGATGCTTACTCAATTCACACAAGCCAATATAGTTACAACTTCAGACTTGAGTGAATTTCGTTAGCTTTGACTTGAGTTAGCTGAAGTCATTTTAGTTACGGCTTTAGACTGATATCGTTCTTGGCGATAATAAAGGAGAACCATTACGTACATATATCAAACATGTTTTGACATGCATAACAGTACAAAAAAGTACAACGAGCATACTAATAAAAGCAAAACTTAAAAATTTGCAATATACTACAGCATAATAATATTTTAAATACAATCTTGTTTTTCTGTGTGGGGCCAAAGACACCTGCAAAGGGCCAATTTAACCCCGTTTTACGGTAGATAAATTGTACAAAGGTAATAATATGGTTTTATCGTAATTTGTAATTTCAGATTTCACAAAACAATTAATTAATTAAAATATAAAATAAATTTTACCTATATGAAAAACTTCAGTTTTTTTTTTCCTTTTTTTGTTTACCTATAAATAAAATCATTGCCAATTTTTGCAAGAAAATACATCACTTGGGTCAGTAAAAAGCACAATGTTCTTCTTAGTAACAAAAAAAAAAAAGTTTAATATTGATGGTCCTGATAATTTTCAGTGCTATTGGCATAATAAATGTTTACGGAAAAAGGTACGGATGAGTCGTGTCTCTGGTAGAAGATTTGTAGTAATTTGAGCTTGATTTATACGGCTACCGTAAAGATGCATTTTGCTCATGGGTTCCTTTCAAAATAAATTATAAAAATTATATAGACCTTTAAGAAAAATAAATTTTAAAGACAAAACTGAAGAATTACATATGCATACATGTGGAGTAAATTTTATTTATCAACATGAAAATACGGCAATCCATATACTTGCCAAGAGATCAAAGAATGATTCCAAGAATCAAGAATCACGCAGTATTCTTGACTGTCTATCCCGAAGCCCTAACCTGATTCTGATTGAGAATTTGTCGGTAATTTTTGCAAAAGACGTGTTAAACCTATACTATTAAAGTTGGATTGAATTCAATTGAAAATGTTGGATTTTAAAACCATTATTCCATATGCCAAATAGAATAATAATTCAAGGTTATTTAAGAATGTGATGATTTCACAAAATAATTATTCTTTTAAAATTTTAATCATTTCTGGTAAATTGTTTTTGTTTTTATTATTTTACAATTCTATGAATTATATAGTTTTCAAGTTTGATTTTAGTATGAAAATTTCCTCAGTATTTTAGTGAAATTTTTGTATTTTTACATTTTTTTTTTGTATGTTTATAAGCTTATTAAAATGTAAAAATTTTTCCAAAAAAATAAAGTCGATACTCTAAAAATATCGTTAGAAACATTATTTTGTGTATAATATAGGCATGTATATAGGTATATACGATAATATTTAAAAATGAATTCAATAATTTATATATACAAATTGTTGCGATTTATTATATTGAAAATGTTACTAAAAAAGTTTAAATCATATAAGACATATATATAAGGCATATAAGACATACATTTATTTTTTATAAAAATTTGATATTATGTATATTTTAGAAATTTCTTTACTAAAATATGAAAAAAAAAACTTCAAATTATTTTTCTTCGACCTTTGAAAATACATATAAATATATATATATTTTTAACAATTTCATATAATATGCTACTATACCACTAATATTTTGCAAAAATTTTTCTTAGAATATTCCATGAACAAAAATAGTCTTCATTAGATGAAATTTGATTTTCAAAATTAATTGGAATTCTCTGTTTGCTATACATGTCATTTTCATTATTTTTTTTTTTTTACGATTATATTAATATTACATATCATTATTAGATTACTGGATTCAGTATACAAATAATTTATAATTATAACATTATCAAAAAAAAATATTATATATATATTTTTTTATCTTGTATCTACCTGCATTAATATACATTTTTGTTTCAATTATATATCTGATATATTGATTTTATTTTTTCTTATCTCTTCATTTTTTACGTACAAATACTCGTATATAGATTCACCATTTGATTTGGAAAGATGTGGTCCAGCTGTTGATCTTGCATTAGAGCAAGTCAATGATAAATTTTTAATAAATCATAAAATACGTTTGAGAAAAGTACAAGCGAGGTATGAATGTTTTTATTAATACATATACACAAAAAAACAAAAAAAAAAAAAAAAATACAAAATAAATAAATAAATAAAAAATTGAATAAGTAAATAATTAGAGACAAGAAATATAATACAAAAAATAGAAAAAATGAAATTATAATATAAAAACAGAAAAAACAAAAAAAATAAAAATAAAAAACAATATTCTGAATAATATTATTTTTATATAAATGTAACAGACCTACACACGTTTATGAAAATTATACATAAATATAGATCTATATAAATATATGTATGTATATATGTACATACATATGTAAATGATACTGAATGAAAAATAACTAAAAAAAGGGGAAAATTAAATGAATAATGAGAAAAATCAGAAGACAGATAGACATAACAAAAAATCAAATTACAAAACATTTAAACACAAATTTTTCTTTTTTTTTTTTTTTAATGATTATTTTCATAAATAAATTACTTGGAAATAATACGTAAATCTGTATATAATATACATATATACATATATATAAGATGTTCAATTATAATTATAATTATTATTATTATCGTTGATATTTTTGTTATTTCTATTTTGTTGTTATATGCACATTTATGTATATATTTTATATACTTACATACATACTTAAATATAGGCGCAACAGTTATCATATTAAGTGTATTATACGCATACATATATATTTTATAATATATTTTTTAGCTTGTGTACACTTTAAAATTTTTATAAAAGTGTTTTTCTCTTACTGAAAAATATCAAAAAAAAACTTCAATTTTTGAATTAAATACAAAGCTAAAAATATATATGTATATGTATGTAAATGAATAAAGGCGATACGAAGGATATACTACTTATACTTGAATATACAGTATTAAATTATTATTAGAAAAAAAAAAAAAATTGTAACGTAAAATATATACATCAATATACATGCATATATGTACATATGTTCTTTAAGTAAGTATATTATTATGATATGATATGTATATGCATGTATTGCGCTGTTGTTGTATTTATGATATTATATACATTTAAGTATGTTGTATTTATTTTCAAATATTATACATATATGTACTTATTTATCAATGTTATATAGAATCATATAACTACTAAAAATTATTGGGATATAAAGTAAGTGAAAATTTAAAATCTGGATCTTAGTAAAAATTCAACATAAAAATTTAACAATAAAAATATAATTTTTATTTTATATGAAATTTATTTTTTATTTTGTAACAAACCAAATACATACATACATATACATATGTACGAGGATAATTGAAAAAATTTCCAGAAAAATGAAACAAAATAAACTATATAGTTGTTGATTTTTATATGGATTTACCCCCCGATTCTGAAGTTATGACTAGTCATAGATCACAGTTGCTTGTGGCTATTTTTATGATATTTAAGTTGTGACTTTTATTATGACTACTCAGCTGTTTCGTATTCTGATATCAAAGTCACAAGCATAGTCACAAATTTTCTCCAAACTCTGTGTAGACTTGTTAACTGCTATGAAAATATTAAACATCAAACAATTTGCATTCTAATAGTTGAAAAAAATAATATATTAATAAATATAAAAAAAGTGAGTACGATGGAAAATTTTGAAAATAAGTAGCTATTATATAAAAAAAATAACAAAAAAAATTACAATCGAATACAATGTAAACAATACAATAAACTACACTTCCTTTTTTTCTTTTTCTTCTAAAAGAAGACATAATAATAACAAAACTTCTTCCATAATTTACAAAAAAAATTGTAAACATTCACTTCACTTGTTCTGAAACTCACAATTTATAACTACTGTGACCTGCTATTTTGATGATCACAACTTGTGACCCATTCTTTAAATGTCAAAATTGTGACTTTAACTCAGAATACGAAAAGTCACAAAAAATGTAAAAAAGTCACAACTTGTGACTCTCCATTACAATTGTGACTTGTGACTTGTCAGTGATTATTTTCAGAATAGGGGGGTTAATTTTCTATACATACTCGTATATAAACCACCAAGTTTAATCATCAGTCAACACTATATACGGTGCGAAGACGAAGTCTTCAGAATTTGAATTGTATATTTGTTCGAAAATTCAGTGAAAGTTCGGCACTTCTTTCAATGTGTTCTATTTCGTAACGCTTTACACTTGCTATAAGTTTTAAAAATATGTACATACATAATTTTTCAGGTATCTGTATCCTTTTAAATAAAAACAAATGAATTACTTTTTTTTTTTATAAACAGCAGTTACGCTTTCGAAACACTCAAAATATAAATCAAATAAACCAAAACTTTTTGACTGTTTGCCTGCTAGTTATTTACTAACGCAGATCTTCTGGGAATTTTTTGAATTACCCTCGTATATACCTATACTGTCAGAAAAGTATTGGGAATTTGTAATTTAAAAGTACACTGTGTTAGGAATTTTTTATAACTATACATTTTTTTCCATACTTCATTATCACTATATGTATATGTAATACTCGATTACAATAATATGCCTATGCCAACAATGAACATGATTCAGTATGATTCAATTTGGTTTGATTTATTAACACATTTTCAAAATAAAATTTAAGGAAATTTTTAAAAATTTTCAATAATACCATATAGAATAATAAAGGTAATAAAGACGAAGGTTTATTATTCTATGATAATACATAATACTTAATACATTATATTTTATACATATACACATACACATACACATACATACATATAGGGTTACTTTCATTTGCTTTTTAATTTGTAAAAAATTTGAATATATTACACGATATATTTATGATTATCTTCCATATTATATACTGTAATGCAGTTATCCTTCATGTTCTGGAGCTAAAGCACCTGGTTTAGCGGCTGATATGCATTTTCAAGATGATGTTATTGCATTTATTGGACCAGCTTGTGCATTTGCCCTTGAACCTGTCGCTAGATTGGCTGCATATTGGAATTCACCAATTATAACTGGAATGGGTGATCAAGTGAATAACAATTTAACTACTTATTTATATTCGTCATATTATACATTTTTATGCAATATGTACTTTTTTTAAAAAAAAAGAAACTTATAATAAACCATATTTTAGGGGCTTGAATAGTTCAATGGTTGTGGTGTTGAACAGGTACGCTTGAGGTTCCCAGTTCAAATCCCATCCAAAGAGCTATTCTCGCTCAAGTCAATCATTAATTCCAATCAGCAATGTACACATCAGTAAGACCGAAGACACACCATGACTTATTTGCCCCATGGGGCACGAAAAACCTGTTTTATGTGAAAGAAGGAAGTGAAGCATGCAGCGGGTTGGGACTCACAAGTTAATCAATCTTTTTCCTAGGGCAAATTATGATGTGAAGCAATGTTTGGATAATTCTCTTTCTACTATATATTCGTATTTCTGACAGGTTATCAGAGTCAATAGTTATGTACATTGAATTACATATTTTTATTTTTAGTCTTTCTTTATACATTAATCAACACTTATTAACTTATGTATTTCAACTATTAAAAATTATTTTCATTTATTTTCCTTCCCGTAATTCAATCAATATGTCAATATCAAATCAACATACTAAATTTTTACATAACCTATATTACGAATCAGATATAAAACAGAATAAAGGGCAAATAAGTTACAGTGTGTCCTTTCATGCATCATTTTCGTTGATTGATAAAAGCGTAATGCACGATAAGATAGGGCAAATAAGTCAAGGTGTGTGTCCTCCGTCTAACTGATTTTTGATGATAAACTGGATGATGTATCTGATAGAATTACTGATTGACGGTGCGTGCCATAATGGACTGAGTATTCATGTGCACTTAACATACATATATATACATTGTATAATGCATATATGTATGTAAATAAAAAAATAATATAGATTACTGTTAAATTATATTTGTTAATATTTTTTTGGTACATAAGTATAGGTTTTATTTTTCATTTAAGATGCACAGTAGATATGCTGCGCAGAAGAAATCGCTTAAGAAATTTTTGTGATATATGTAGAGTACCTTTGGCGAAGTAATTTTGACAGTGATAAAGAAATTTTGATAGTGATTTATTTACTTTATTTTCACTCGTCCAGTTTATTTTTTTTTTTTTTTACATAGATTTTAAACGGAGAAAAAAGTTTCTTCTGCGCAGAATATTGGGCTTTAAAACTTAATTTATTTTGTTGTTGTTGTTAAATTCTTCAATTTTATGTATACATACTAATTTATATTAAATTTTTTTAATCATATTTTTTTTTTTTTAAATAGCCACCATCTGAAGGCGAATTATCAGTAACTTCTGGAATTTTAGGAAAAATTCATAAATGGAAAAATGAAAGTACCGTAAGTATATTATATAAAATCTAAATTTAAATTTATACATATCTAATATGAATTTAACGCCTATATTTACATAATTACATAAGTATATATATGTTTAATTTTTTTTTCCCAATATTATGCATTTAATATGTATGTATGTATCTTTTTAATATAAAAATTTAAATACATATACTTATTTTTATGTGATCATTTAAAGATGTTAAAAAATTCTATTATTTAGTATACTTAAATTAAAAAATTTATTCTTGAAAATTACATATACATACATACATACATATTACATTTATAATGTATCATATGTACATACAATATGAGAAAGAATGAAAAATTTATACTGTGGTTCATATCTTCTTTTATGCATACATATACATATCTATACATATACATATTTTTATATACCATTTCAATATATTATCTTTAAAAAAAAAAATTAAGCAGAATACATATCCTTATACATTTATATACATACATAAGTATACGTATTTAGGTAATATAATATTATATTTTTCTTCAGATACATTTATTTTGTGTGGCATATCATGTTCAGACATATATTTTTAGATTTTTTCAATAAAATTCTAATGAAGACAATTTTTTTACCTTGTATCAATACATATGTACTTATGTAAATGTATATCTAAAAAAAAAAAAAAAAAATGAACAAAATAAAATAAAATCAAATAAAATAAAATATTCATTTTTAATATCTAATATACTATAAACTTATGTATAGGTTATATAGTATGTACATGTATCTATGAAATATATTTTATATATACCTATATATTGCATAATATATAAATATAGTGCGATAATATACAGATATACAGATACAGTCTTATATTGATAAGATGGAGATTTAACATGTTTTCAACATAAAAAAAAAATATTTATATACCATATAATCGTATAACATTTTTAAAGTATAATCATAATCTTTATTTCAAGAACAAATTCAAGTGTTATACAAATATGTAAATGATGATATATAGATTTATATGCACTTCTATACATAAAATAGTACCATAGCATAGTATACAAATGTATCTACGAGTATATACATCTTTTTAATTATACATATATGTATATCTTTTTATCATTTTTGTATACTAACATAACTTTTGTGACATCAACATTCAACTTATTACATTACATACATCAACCGGCACACAACAGATAGGTGTCGCCGAGACAAACAAAAATTCGTTCTACAGTATGGAGGGAGAGGGTAATCTCAATCGTTTAGCCGCTAAAGGGCGATGTAGATTTTTCGCATTTTCTCTACGAAACACCCTATTACAACTTCGATGTACTAGCTAGCAAAAAGTAGTCTAAGAAAAATCTGTGGAAAACTCCGCCCTCTCTATAGTGATCTCTAACATGTCACTCTGCGTTTTTTCTTTCAAGAGTTATTGTGTTTCAAAGTCAGAATTTAGTAGATTTTTGACATTTTTTTTCATAGAAAATACAGGCTGTGGAATTACATAGAAATACAGGCTGTGTGTAAGGTATCATTATAGAAAAGGGGGGGGGGGGTAAGTATTCTACAGATTCCTTTTAGACTACTTTCTTCTAGCTAGTACATCGGAGTTGTAATAGGGTGTTTCGTAGAGAAAGTGCGAAAAATCTACATCCCCCTCTAGCGGCTAAACGGTTGAGACTACCCTCCCTACAGTAAAACGATTTTTTGACCTATCTGCTGTGTGCCGGTTGACCACTCTAGGCGGGACACCCTGTATATATAAATATATAAATTGATTGTGGATGTATGGATATTGATAGAGGTACATCTACATACAAATATGTATATATTTAAACTTTACTCTATAAGTACACATTTATATACAAACATAAGTAATCCATATACTTTATAGTTATATACCATGTTATACTTACATATATATACAGACGTACTATACACTGTATTTTATTTTCATATCCTTTTTTTAAATTCATTTTCATAAAATAATTAAAATAATACAATATGCATATATTACACAAGAATAATAATAAGTGCTAAAATGGAAAATTTTTTTCTATTTCAAATTATGTATATATATTTATATGCACACATGTACATATTTAAGCCATATTTTTTTTTTTTTTTAAATATACATATATATAGTACATACAATGTATATACATAGTACTCGTATATATTAAGTGCACGCGGATACTCAATCCATTATGGCACCGCCGATCAGTAATTTATGTCAGATCTATCATCCAGTTTATCATCAGTAATCAGTTACTGGTGTACATTGCTGATGGGAATTAATGATCGACTTGGGCAAGAGTAGCGCGCTGGTTGGGGTTCGAACCGTGATGTCAAGTCAAGATCACAAGACCGACACCCAACCATCGAGCTATTCAAGCCCCTATTTAAGCCATATGATTTATATACAATATACAAAGCATAAAGATCAAAACAAAAAAAAAAAACAATCCAGAAAAAAAAAATTGCATGTATCTGCATGCATATATGTATAATTTATGATTATATAGAGCTGTAGGGTTGTAGCTTATTATTATTTATAAGCCGATAATAAACAACAACAAATATACTTACATACATGTGTACAAAATACAATACGTATTATATTGAATTTTAAATTATTATTATTTTCATACAGATATAGTTTTATTGATATGTACTTTTGATGCATAATATTATGCAAACACACGACACACATACACATATATGTAAACATACAGACAGAGATATATATAAATACAAGTATGTAAATATGTATGTACTCGTATTAATGTAAAAAGGATAACAATTTTCATCATTACAATTTTTATTTCGAATTAAAAACTTATTATTAAAAATATATATGAATTCTTGTAAATTTAATGATGGATATAATACTTTATATCATATCATAGTATAGATGTAGATACTTTTGTAATGGATTTATGTATATCTCTACAAGTAATGGATAAATTATAAATTCAAGGTTATATTATACTCGTACATATTGTATATTGTGTTAAAGTAAAAATCAACTAAATTTTAAGTTAAAAAAAAGATAAATTTTATATATACGAGTAATAGAGATATTATTAATTAGAGATATTATAGTAGTACCTAGTAGTAGTATTAAACTTTCACTTAAATTTTCGCTATATTTCTGTAAATATTTATATTTGTATACCACTAACACTATATGTATAAAGGCAGTGACAGAATTTGTTTATTTATAATTGACATTAAATTAATTGAGAAATTAATGTAATTGACAATTAAAAAATTCATGACACATATTACACGAAAATTAATTAGGTAGAAATTAAAAATGGAAATGTAATATTATTGAAATTTTTTTTTTATTTTACTATTTTTTTTTTTTTATAAAAAAAATAATCTCAATTTTTAAATTTTAATTTTTATTCAATATAGTCTATAATATGTTAGATTAGAATACAGAAATTTTGTGTTTATAATTTTCTTAAAAAATGAAAAGAAACTTGGCTGAAATACAACAGAAATAAAACGTAAAACCTTATCTTTAAAAACTGACGTGATATTGCTAGAATAATAACGATACTAACAGGCACACTGACCAGTTGGAGAACATGCAGCAAGGATGGGTATAATTTTTTAATAGAAATACAAATGGAGACTCTCTTTCATTATCTCTGCAAGCGCCCAGCTTTCGACAAAACTAGATTCAAGGCAGACATTTTCTTCGGCTGTCTCGGGAGTGTGGTCAATTTGCCTTTATAGATAGCCTGGTTTACTATACCTAAAAGAGACAAAATGGCTATAGTATAGAATCTTAACAACCGCATCACCCATGAGGAAGTTCTGTGATATCAAAACGGCATGAAGCAACAGTATACTACTTGAGTCTATCTATACGAAATACTGAATAGATTACCACTAGTATATACCTACCTACCTGCCTTTCTTGGAAAATTTATTTTTCATTGAAATTTTAATTACTATAGCAGTCAGTAGATGGTTTTAATTTTGAACATAATTGAGATTGGAACAAAAAAAGGTGATTTATGTTCAATAAATTGAAATTTAGTGGTGACACATTCTCAAATAGTTAATTGACAATTAAGAGTTGATAGTGATACCAATTAAATAAACAAAACTAAAGTCTGTCACAGCCTTAAGAATAAAAATAATAAATATAATTGATATTATAAATCATTTCTACATTAACTGTAATAATAAATATATTTTACATATTTTGTTGTTGTATAATGTGTGACAAGAAAAGAAAAAATTCGTTTAAGTTAAATTTACCTATACCATATACTATAATTAAGTACATTATATTTAGTATTCGCACATATAACATCAATTATAAAATAACGTATTGTAGAAACTTTGTTTAAATTCCTTTTTATGCTATAGTAGAAATATTATTATGTATTTATTTTACTGTTTCACATATTAAATACTCGCACATGAACAACATATAAATATCATATGTACAGTGATGAACAAAACATATGTATATTAAACTGAATGAGATTGTCATTAAATTGTTGTTTAACATTTTTAAATAACATTAAAAATATAACTTTTGAATTTGTGTAATTTATATAAAATTTTAACCATTTATATGTTAACGAAGATTCTAAATTGGAGAAAACAAAATTTACAATAATGAAAAATATGTATATTTAAAAATACATTTACATTTTTATTCAACTCTCAGTTTAGTTTGAAATCAATAATAATTATACGTGTGAATATTTTATTTCAATATCTTCTTTTTCTACAACTAAACTATGTCCTGAGTAGAGCATATTTGATTCAACTTTTGTTTTCTGTTTAGAGATTTCCTTTCATATTCCCATATAATAGAATGTTGTTGAGTTATTGCTGTATTGCATCCCACCATATATTTCTGGTGGGATTATTATTTCTTATTGCAATCCCATCATCGATGTCACTGAATTCTAAACAATTTTCTATATTTTACTTTAATACTTGAATGATCAATTTCTTATATCCTTCCAGCAAATTGACACATTATTCAAATTTCTATTTATTGATGATTAATTTTTTTTTTTTTTCAAAATTTTTTTCTCGTATTTAATTTTTCATTTAATTATTGAGATGAACAATTAAAATCATAAGCATATTTATAAAAAGGATCAACTTTTTAGAATTACTATATATATATATTTTCATGATTTTTCAATATTTGTAAAAATCGAAAAAAAAAATACATTCAACTAAACTGCTTATATATACTATGCACAGTGCTAATTGAGTCCAATTCACAGATATGGAATTAACTGTCACGGCAATCAACCAACACCAACCAAACTACTACATATATATATGTAATATTATGTATACTACAATTTAATTCTGTTTTTTTTAGCACTGTATCATATATTATTATAATATTTAGATATGTATATTTATGTTATTTATGATACATTATGGGTATTATTATGGTATAAATTTGAATAATGATTTTTCCTCAAATTTAATTGATTCATCATCATCATCATCATCCTCATCATTGTGTTCAATCGGTATATAAATAATATAACATAATGATTTTTATGTTATATGTATGTAAGATAAGTTTACACACACACACACACACACATACATACATACATACATACAGTAATAAATACAAATATAATATGTACATTTATTTTTTTAATTTTATTCATTACGCACAAATAAAAACTTTTGTCCTTGTTTGTTTGATACCTGCCTGAGCTAAAGACAGTGTAATTGTTAATTAAAGTGTGTTTTTCTTTTTTTCTTATTCGTTTTTACTTTTTCTCTTTAAATTTGTATATGTATATGTATATTCATTTGTTTCTTATGTAAAAATGAATTAAAAGCTTAAAGTAATCAAATTGAAAATGTACTCTTTTCAGACTCATATTATGTACATACGTATATTATAGTTCAGATTCCATATACATATTATTACATTATCATTCACATTGTACAATATGTATGTATATATCACAAACATACACATATATTATGCAATATTTATTAATGTATATACATACATGTATACATTCATATATTTATAAATAATCATATATAAAAATGTGTATGATAATATGATATGCCTTTTTTAATGTAAACATATCGTTTATTTGTATTTGTTTTCACTATTAAAAATGAATTTAATCGAATATTTAAATACTATACTAGCTACTAGTATATTATGAGTATAAATGCATTCCTGAAATTAAAATAATTAAAATACCAGATTCAATGTATTTTATATGAATTTATAATATATAGTATAGTTAAAGATATTTATACATACTTATATCTATACATACACATATAATAAATGTATAGTGTATGTACAATAATGTTATATTTATGTCTGTGTTAAATTAATTTCTCAAAGCGAAATAAATGATAAAATGGAGACAAAAAAAAAAAAAATAAAAGAAAACAATTTTGGATGAGAGAAATGTTGAAAAAATCATTCCTATATAAAATGTTATATCCTTGGCTGGCTATATCTATCCTATCACATCACTATCTGTTTGTTCATATACATTTGTATGTATACTTTATTCCAAGCTTCATATATACATAATATATTCTCTCGCGTAGTATATGTAGAAAAAGGAAACAAATAAATAAATAAAGAATAAAATAAAATAAAAAATAGCAAATAAAATGTAATAAAACAATCGAAATTGAGGATATTATGAATTAAAAAAAAAGAAAAAAAAAGTTAAACAATAATACAATAAATACACAAGAGTGCATTATATATACCTATATACATACATACATAAACAAGTACATATATATATATTTACATACATATATAAGTGACTGATATTTTTATATATACATAAATGTATTAAACACTACTTAGGTACATGCTATTTTTATATGCTATCCTGATCTAATTATAATATGCGAATAGTAATACAAACGTTTATCTATATACATATATTTAATTGTCATTATAATATTGTATGTATGTATGTATAATGATGGAAAAAGAAAGAAAGTAATTAATTATTAAATTGTATTCGTGTTATAATAATATAATGTCCTGTAAAATGCAATCTGATTCAGAAAAATAAATATTAGCTTTTTTTTTTCCATTTATTTTAGTAGTCTACATACATATATTAGTATAGTATTAGTATATTATACATACATTTTAATGTTTTATACATACATATGAATATACAACTAATCAACATTTACTACACCAATTTATATTGTACAATATGTGTGCTTTAACTTATATACCTACAAATTCATATGAGTATATTTTTTGTATGTAAGTATTCTATTTGGATGATTGAATGTCACGATTGAATGAGTAATGGAGTCGTTCAACTTCTTCTTATCAATATTATTCCGGTTATATACTATATATGGCTATATAAGGTGAACATTATAAGTTTTTATTTTTATTGTAATAATTATTCGTATATATAAAATCAAGATAATGAGCGTTTTTCTCTATCCAAATAACTACAATAATTATACTATATACTCATAAACATATGTACATAACACAATAATATTATGCATCTTTCATAGATTCCAAAATATTTAGCCATTTTTAGCCATTTTTCATACATCGTTTAGCCATTATTTCAGCGAAGTTGTTGGCTACACTACTGATACCATAGACTGTGTATTTCCTTTTATTAATTTCTATACACACTTATGTGTGCACGCACATAATCTACTTACATGCATTTATGATGCATATTAAATATACTATACCAACTATACCATACCTAATTTGCACATATTATATGTGTAAAAAATAAATAAATAAATAATAAAAGATAGAAGCCTATCAAAGATTATAAGTGATTAGAAAATTTTATTGAGTGCATTGATAATAATAATCGATTCGATTGTGAAGTTCATAGTATGTAAGTATATGTATATTTTGTATATTAACACAGAAGATATACATATATACAAGTAATGTGTACGCAAAGAACTTTACTATAAAATTAAAGTTCTTAGCACTGAACCATATAAATGGTGGAACAGACAAACATTTAAATCTTCTTATCATAGATATAAGTTCTAAGGTATGAGTTAGATACACTTAAAAGATGGATAATAAATTTGTTCTGTTAGCTTAGCAACAGCTATAGGAATCCCTTGCTCTGAGGATTAGTGAATATTGAACTCATTTAATTTTATAACTCCTTTTTAGTATACACGCACTGACACTGACTTGAATATAATCAAGTTGTTGCTGTTCACCTTTATGGTAGAACTATAATTGACATAGATGACATGGGTAACATTTGGTTAACTATAATAACATAGATAACATACTAAATATAAGCAATACGAATTTCACAAAATGAGGTTATGGCTTATGTTACTTATGTCGTGTACGCTTTCGATCGTACTGCTTATGTCGAGCTTATGTTAAACGAATTTTTAACGAATGCCGGAAATGTCAATTATAGTTTAGCTCATTGATTTGGCTGTGTTCGGTTACGACATATGTCATAGCCTATGTCACTTATGTCGATTATAGTTCCCACTTAAATATTAAATCTGGTTTTTTCAATAAGTCATCAACATTCAGGATGTAGGTGTCACCACATATATGTGCCACCATATTTTTGCAACACTTGACAATCTTTTCAGTGCAAAATAAATTATGTTTGAAGATTCGTTCTACTTAAATGTGTACTGGAACAATATTAAAGAACTTTGAAAAGCGATTCAATATTGAAATAAATCATCAAACGTCAAAAGGAAACAAAATTCAAATTCAATCATTATTATTATTTAAATAATTAATTGTATTTTATTACTTATTTATTTTCAATTTTTAAGATTTTTAAGACACAAAAAAAATTTTTTTTTTTAACCCCTAGTTGATTAAATATTAATATAAATTAAATTTTAGGGAATGTTTAAAGATAAAACCAAGTATCCAACATTGACTCGTATGTCCTATTGCCAATGCCGTCTGAAACTGGTATTCGCAAGTATATTTCGGCAGTTCAATTGGAAGCATGTAGCTCTATTGCTCGATCGTTCAGATCTTTTCTCTTTAACTGTAGGTACGTATACACATATTGGTATTGTGTTTTATATATTTTATTTTAATTCTATAAAAATAATATAAATTTTAAATTCTTTATTTTGAATATTTTTAATATTTTGTAACGTACAAATAAACCAATATTTGTATATATACATTATATAAATGTACATAATATTCTTATCATTCTTATAAAATATAAAAGGTAAAAATCTTGAATATGGTCTCAGACAAGAAGGGCTCTTAAGTTTTGTTAGAGAATTGAATGGTAATGAAGAGGAAGCGTATGATAATTATTTAAGAGACGCTAGTATGTACGCAAGAGGTATAATTGCATTTTTAATTAATATACATTATACAGGCCAGGCCAGGCCATACACTGTGATGATACACGACCGTCTTTCACGATACAATCTTTTTCCTCATAATAATGTATGGGCAATATTGAGTTAACGAAAGAGGAAAGATTGCATCGTGACCAAAAAATTTTTATTGGTGTTTGGTTTATCGTGACAATCATTTTCGTGAACTGAATCGTGAGCGTGTATGGGCGATTTGAGGATGCAATATTTTTCCCTTGAGCATTCTTTCACGATAAAGATTGTCGTGAATTGTGAACAGTGTATGGCTAACTTTATATACATACAATTTTTTCACATTTTTCATATTTTTTTTACAGTTGTAATATTATCTGTTCGTGGTGTCCTTGTGAGAAAATTTATGCTTGCCGCTCATGCATTAGGAATGACAAAGGGTGATTGGACTTTTCTTGATGTTGAAATCTTTCAGGTTGTATGCATTTATTCGATAATTCACTTTATATGCATATGTATACCAAACTTTTTATATGTTCTTTAAAATTGATTTGCGGGTAAAACAGAGTTCATATTGGGGCGATCACGATTGGGAAATGGGAGATTCGGATGATGCTAAAGCAAGAAAAGCATACGAAGCATTGCTTAGAGTTTCGTTATTGCAACCGACAAGCCCAAAATTTCAAGATTTCGCTGAACAAGTTCGTGAACGTGCTCTAAAAGATTATAATTACACTTTTAGTGACGGTGAAGAGGTCTGTAATACAATATATATGATTTGATTTTATTGATTCATTTTCAAATTTTTCAAAATTTAATTAATACTCTTTAGGTAAATTTTTTTATTGGAGCATTTTATGATGGTGTATATCTATTGGGAATGGCTTTAAATGAGACTTTAACTGAAGATGAAGATATAAGAGATGGTATTGCAATCACAAGACGAATGTGGAATCGAGATTTTCATGGTATTTACATCAATCTAAGAGTATACATACACACATGCATTTTACAATACTTATGATTATTTATTTTGATTTCAGGAATTACTGGACATGTAAGAATTGATGATAATGGCGACAGAGATGCAGACTATTCAATATTAGATTTGAATCCGATTACTGGACGATTTGAAGTAGTTGCTCATTATTATGGTTTACATAGGTGAATAAAATAAATGAATATTTGTGAAAAATCAAAGTATCACTAGAATAAATTATGCATTTTTATTAGAAATTATACGTCGGTTTATGGTAAAAAAATTCATTGGCCTGGTGGTCGTGAAAGTCCACCTGATGATATTCCGAAATGTGGCTTTTTGGGAAATGATCCTGAATGTAGTGGAAATGGTATACATATATACAATTTTTGTATTTTATTATTAAGTTTACAAAAAAACTTAAATATTTTCAATATGTATCGTATTTGTTGTGCTATATTATAGAAACATTAATGATGTACGCAAGCATTTCGTTTGCAATACTTTTTGCTGTTGGTATTATAGTGGCTCATTTAATGTGCAAGTATGTTTTATTGTTAAAATTGATATCTGATTTTAGTTTTATAAATTTCTGTTTTTTTTTTTCTTCAATTTTTATCTATAAATATTAAGGCAAATGCGTTTTAATAATGAACTTCATAACATGTCATGGAGGGTACCTCCAGATGAAATATTGTTAGAGGTTTGTAAAAATGTCTATTTGCATATATACGTGTTCTGTTAGATAATTTGTATGGAAAATATTTGTAACTATTTCAAATTCTGTTGTTAACTTTTGTTTATAGAATTTTTCTTTGCAACAACGTGGCATAAATTCTGGACGAGCATCTATAGCTAGTTGCTCATCACTGAATCCAGCACATGTTTTTACAACGATTGGAATTTATAGGGGCGAAAGAGTTGCCATCAAGAAAATTAATAGAAAAAAAGTAGATTTAACTTCAACATTATTATGGGAAATAAAGCAGGCACGTGATGTATCTCACGAAAATACTGTACGTTTTATTGGAGCATGTATTGATTTGCCACGACCATCGGTATTAATTTTGACTGAATATTGCCCAAAAGGTAGCTTAAAAGATGTACTTGAAAACGAAGCAATTAAACTGGACTGGAATTTTCGAATGTCGCTCATTCATGATATTGCAAAAGTTTGTATCGTATATTCATTCACTGATTATACATATTGATTTCGATATTCATTTTTCTTAAATAGGGAATGGCTTACATTCACAACAGTGAAGTTGCAGTTCATGGAAAATTGCGATCTTGCAATTGTCTCATTGACGGACGATTTGTATTAAAAATATCTGATTTTGGATTGCGATCACTTACAACACCTATGGAATTTTCGAAGGATGAACAGTATTATAATAGTAAGGCATTTCATGTTATTAATCTAATAGTGTGGGAATTTTTTATATCATCACATTCGATTTGATATTTGTTTTTCTAGAGTTTTTATGGATTGCCCCAGAACTACTCCCAATGACAATTATACCTGGAACTCCGGCAACACAGAAAGGTGATGTTTACTCGTTTGCCATAATTTTGGAAGAAATCGTAACACGCGGTGGTCCATATGAAACAGCTCGACAATTTATGGACGTTCAGTCAATTTTGCGTCGTGTCGAATGCCATGAAAATCCACCATTCAGACCATTTATCATTCAACATGATTGTCCTCGGGATGTTCTTGATTTGATGGAAAAATGTTGGGCTGATTGTCCTGATAGTCGTCCAGCATTTTCGACAATTCGAGGAATAGTTCGTTGTATTATGAAGTCAGTATTATATAAACTGATGTTTATACTTTTCTCTGAATGTTCATTATTTTTGTTGTCTTTTTAGAGGATTTTGTGAGAATTTGATGGATGATCTATTGAGACGAATGGAACAGTATGCGAATAATTTAGAAAGTCTCGTTGAAGATAAAACAGCAGAATTAAGCATGGAAAAACGTCGAACTGAAGAACTTTTATTTCAAATCCTCCCAAGACCTGTTGCAACTCAGTTATTGGCTGGGAAAATTGTAGAACCTGAACAATTTGAATGTGTTACAATTTATTTCAGTGATATTGTTGGCTTTACTGAGCTTTGTGCACAAAGTAGTCCAATGGAAGTGGTCGATTTTTTGAATGATTTGTATAGTACCTTTGACAGAATAATTGGCTTTTATGATGTTTATAAGGTAACTGATAAGAATGATTAGAAATAATCATTTATAATAAAAAGATTTGATTTCGAAATAAAGAATTGTATATATTTTTCAGGTTGAAACTATTGGTGATGCGTATATGGTTGTGTCTGGTTTACCGCAACGAAATGGAGATAAACATGCTAAAGAGATTGCTTTGATGGCTTTAGCTATTCTGGATGCTGTGAAATCATTCACAATTAAACATAAGCCAGACACTCAACTCAAAATACGTATTGGAATTCATTCAGGTCCGGTATGCGCTGGTGTTGTCGGACAGAAAATGCCCCATTATTGTTTATTTGGTGATACGGTGAATACAGCATCTCGTATGGAATCTACTGGACTACGTAAGTATATAATACAATAATAGAAATACTTAAATACTTACACATATTGTTGAATCAAAATTAAAAAAAAAAAAAAATGTTTTGATTCTTTATTTATTTAAAAAAAAAATGAAAGCATTGAAAATTCATGTTTCGGATGATGCCAAACAAATTCTAGATAAATGTGGTACATTCATATTAGACGTACGTGGTAATGTTGAATTAAAGGGAAAAGGAATTTTCACTACATATTGGTTAATTGATTGTTCTGAACCAAATCCAAGACTATCATCACCAAATTTACGTAATACCACTGATAATGAATCATCACCATTTAATATTTTATTTCCCGGCATTGGGAAATAAATAATTCATATCTATATCTTTATTTTTTTGATGTTTCAAAATAAAATATATATTGTGTGTTAACATATTCAATGTGAAAAATGTTTAAAAAAAAAAAAAATCTATTTAATGTTGTAGAAGAAAAAAACTATATATGAAAATAATATTTTTGTCCATTAAAAAATGAAGAAATTTTAAATAAATATTGCAATTATAGATGTTGTTTAAATGTAGCAAATTAATGTTTTATTTATGAATACATACATTACAACATATACCCGTTATTATTTTGCCATTAAATTTAAATATTATTAGTATTTGAGTTTTATGAAAATTGTATACACATCGAGTATTCATCATTTTTATTTCCAATCTTGAATCGAACAAAATTTTTTAAGTTGACAGATTTTTTCTATTTTTTTTTTGTTCAGTGAATCAGATTAATTTTTTTTTCGTTTAGTTTCAATTGTAGGATGGAATAAGTACTTATATGAATATGAGCTTTGTAACAGAAAATCCCAAAATGAGCTATGTGGTTATTATTATATCTTCATCTCCAAAAATTTTCAGAGGAAAAAGTTCAAATACAATTTAAAGAAAGTCCAAAGATTTTGTTGTTCAAACATTTATGACTCGAAAGATCATAGACATCATATAGACATCAATCAATCAACAGTGGCGCTACAACCCTATGTGAGTCTTGGTCTGCTCTAAAATACTTCTTCAGACGGTCCTGTCAATAGCTTTCATTTTCCAATTAACTACTCCGGATATCTCTTTCTAAAGATAAAGATATCATAGACATATTCACCATAAAATACGTATTGTTCAAAGTTTGAATTTCGTTGACAAGATTCCTAAATGAATATTTTATATAGGCTTTATAAGACATTGATGAAAAACCATTTCAGTCTATTAAGGAAATTTCAGAGAAGAATATTTATGTGACTTCCAAAGAATTTAAAGTAAAATTGTTGTTATATTGTTATGGTTTTGGTGATGTGTTTTATATTAGGGTTTTGAGGGGATCTGCGGTATCATAATTATGTTATAAATGACTATATTGATTGTTTTACATATACTGATCGGTTGATTGAAACAAGGCAACACATCTTTACACAAGCGTTGATTCATCAAAATGCTGCTCTTATCAAAAATGTGTATAGGTATATGTCAAAATTCACAAATAATAAATATCAAAAATTTCTACATACATTTTATCAACTAAAATAAAATAAATAAAATTTCGATAAAAAAAACATTTTTTTAGGTATTTATTTCCGTAAAAATACTTTTGTTGTCACATGATTTTTTTTTTTTTTTTTGCAATATCAATTGACTATCTAAATTTTGACTAAAACTATTAGTAATATATTGTACTAACTAATAGTATATTTTACATTCTTTTTCTATATGTTGTGTTGTACAATACGGTACAATTAAACGCCAAAACGAAATGCAAAAAATAAATGAAATTGATTCATTATAAAAAAAAAAAATAAAATAAAATAAGATATGCATGCAGATTTTAAACCTTTTGTTAGAGGAAAAAAAAAAATGCTCTGTAAAAATAAAAAAAAGATACCAATGCTCTACACATACGAGTACATAACTTATGGTTCATTTATGTGGGATTATAAATATGAGGAGAAATCGAATCTTATAATGCCCGCATGTATAACATTGCACTTACAAGTTATAAGTAGGTACATATAGTACATATGTGTACATAAAATATGTAATTAATTATTATGATATGTAAATGAAATTACACATAAAAATATCTTATGTATGTATGTACGTATGTGTGCCTATGTGTACATAATGTTACAATACTCATCGTAAATATGAAAAAAAAAAAAAAAATTAATAAAATTTTTATGATTCATATTTAGAGACGTGACGTGACCTTAAAATTACATACATACATACTTTTTACATACCTACTATAGTAGGTACATAATATTTTAATATATCTACTTGTATACAAGATATTATTATGTACATATATACTTACATATATGTTAAATGATTAAATTTACATAAATACATATGTGTCTATTAGAAGCAAAAGGGTATGTTTTTCATGTTAACACGTTCACACGAAAAACGTTATTTATTTGTTGTTATCAGTAGCATCCTGTAAATATGAAAATTGGTTTTTTTAATTAGTTAGCATTGTGAAAGTATAGAATGATGTTGCAATTTTAAATTAAAAAATGCATATATCACGAGAAAAGTTAATTTGAAATTTGAAAAAGAGTACCTTTTGGGAACAACCTCTGGAAAAAGGTACCCTTTTAGAAACTAATTTTTTAGAAAAGAGGCAGTTTTTATACAAAATTTTGATTTTTTTTATCTATTTTTTTTTCTTTATGGATCAATATGACATTCAAATTTATTCGATGAAAATATGACATAGAGGGAGAATAAAAATCTACAAAAAGTAAAAAAAAAATTGGGTAAGAAAACGGATTTAATTGTTATGTACATTAAATATATACCGATTATACTTAATTAAGTACCTGGAGGTTTAAAGTGTGTAGAACTTTCACTTTTTTCAGTCTTTTATTATTATTATTATTTTAAAACCGTTCGAGCATTCTAACTGATTTTGAACGAACAAAACCGAAAAAGGAAAACAGCCAATTTTAAAAATAACTTTTTGTATCAATGCATCAATTGCATTGGAATAATAATTTTTTGATAAATATACATAGTTTTCACTGGAAAATATGTCTTTTTGAAACTAAACTTTTTTAGAAAAGATGCCTTTTTGAAACTAATGGTGTTTTTCAAATCAATTTTTTTAACAATAAATTATGTGAGACTTTTTCGAAATGTATTGTATTAAATAAAATTAGATGCGATTTTGAAAAATTTACAAAATGTGATATACATATACATATCTAATTTTTCTTATAAAACGGAAAACAAGCCCTTTTGCTTCTAATTGACACATATGTTAAATGATTAAATTAACATACATACATATGTACATAATATGAACATATTTAGTTAATCAGATGTTTGCTAAATGTTTGTAAATATATGTACATATATCTTTTAAAAGTATATGAATTTTTTAGTAACTTTTTCGCGAGCTTTTACTATCATTTTCATACTATGACGACTATCTAATCTACATATATATATATATATATAACTTTATAATATTATTGTACAATCATATAATATGTAGTATGCATAGTATATCTACAGTTCAGTACACTACACACCACAGTATGTACATATATGTATACGAATATATTTATTACCGATTCATTAAAACTTTCCCGTAATTCTCATGAATTTCAGCTTATTCATACATAGTATATTATTATAAAACGTAAGTGTGTAACAGTTACACATTCATAAGAGTTTTAGCACAATTTAGTATACATACTCATATGTATATAATTATTTAGTATAAAGTACGAGTTTATATATACATATATAAAGCTGTGTTGTTAACTTACATATACATATGTAAATATACTTAATATGAATGTATTCTATGTATAAACGATTTTAATATGATAATGAAAAATGAAGAAACATATAATATTAACAACTTTTTAAGTACATACATATAATAGTATTTTATTAATGATAATTTATAATAGTAGTATACATACGAGTAGCTATATTATTATTGTCATTCAGTCTTCTGATACCAAACAGTAAGTAACGATATGTGATATTTGAATGCGCGCCTATAATATTCTATACGTTTGTACGCATTTAATCGTAAAATTACGAGTACGAAATTATTATTATTATTTTTTTTTTTTTTGTGTGTACATAGTAAAAAAATACAATGTGCTTTTTAAAATAATTTTTGAGCGGTAAAAAATATTTATATCTATATACATATATAGTAGTGATATAGTGTGTGTTTCTAATTATACATAATAACTATACATATTTCAAAATAATAAGTAATATAAACTGATGAAAAACTAAGAAAAATAAGTTTTTTTTTTTTTGTGTATGTGAAAGAAAGGATTTATATGAAAGACTCGCAAATTTATTTTGTGTTTAGTGTTATTTTCCTTTTTTCAATAAATCATAAATTGATATTTTTATCCGTTAATATATAAATAGTCATACAATAATAGAGTTATAATACCTATATATCTATCATCATCATCATCATCATCATAATCACATATTATACATATGTAATACATAGAAAAATGTATTTAAATATTTTTTTAATTATATTAATAACAATCTCTAGTAATTATATAAAATTTAGTTATGAATTTAATTTATCACCAAAACCAAATTTAATATATAATGAACCAAATCTAAAAACATATTTACCAAAGTATCGTAGTTCATATTTTGGATTTACAATTGTATTACGTGAAAATAGGTATGTAATAAATATATATTCACTGTTTTTTTTTTTTTTAAATCCTATATAAATATGTATGTAAATAAAAATAATCTACGATAATTTAATAATTAATTTAATTGTTTTATAATAATATAATTAAGTAAATAATAATAATTTTATTTTTGTTTTTGATGTACATACAACTTATATTTAATTTTTGCAAAAAGTACGTGTACGTGCACATAATCTTTCGTATTGTACTAGATATAAAATTCATATTGAAAAAAAAAAAAAATTCTATTTGTATAAAACTGAAATTTTAAAATTAATAAGAATTTTTTCGGTTGCAAAACAAAATATGTATGTATTTAGTATAGGATAGACACACACTGAACTGAATACTTAGTTAACTATAGTATCTATCCTAGTACTTATATATAAACTGTATTTATTTATAGTTTGTAACTGAATTTCTATAAATTCAAATGATACATGACACACTGATAATGATACAGTGATTAGTTCAATTTGAAGTTTTCGTTAAATCAAATTTTTGGAAACAATTAATATATGTATAATTTTTCGAATTTTGAGTACCTAATTAATGTATAATTAGAAATTGTATAATTTTTGTTATAGCTTCTTTCTAATGTTATAAAATTTTTCTCAAAAATAAAAAAAATAAAAAAAATAAATAGAAACTAATTATATGCTCATACATATAATAATCTTCCTTTATTTTAATTTCATCAATTATAAATGCTTATTAATGTACTGATTAAAGTTCACTTATATTTTACTGTATTTTCCTCGTTAGTAGGGGGGCCCCGCTTTGTATCGCTCGATCTATAAGATAAAATAAGAAAAAAAAACATGAGCTAATACTCAGTAAGTTAATCTAAGAACTACGGTGTTAGTTTGGAAATAACGTGAGGTAATCACATAGACTAACCACACATACTTGAAAGATGTAAAGTAATCACATAGACTGACTTTACATATAATTTAGTATGATAATCACTTAGACACATCATACGCGAAGGAATCACCCTGATAATTAATCAATTATCGGATGTCCCTTCAAGAGAGTCACATAGACTTCTCATGTATGTTAATTTAATAGATAAATAGGAACGTTAGGAAAAAAAAATGGAAAAGGAACTACACAAAAATCACAATTCACACAAGCTATATTCCTAGAGACTTACTTTTTATTTTATATCTCTAAAATTACTTTCATTGAACTTCACTGATTTAAAATCAAATTTAAACTGCAATATTTAGCAGCTCTAAGGAAGTTCTCTACCTCTTTCTTTATGTTAGCTTCATACATTCAAACCTACACTATTCAAACACCTATTTCCAAATTCATAATGCATTCCTTTACACTATTCCCTTATCTTTCTGTGTTTAAATATTTACAACTTAATTGCAGTAAAGAAAGGAAAAAAGGATAGCATCGCAGTTACATGTTAGAGATAGGTAATAAAATTATTTTGTTTATTCAAGTGTCTTTCTTAAATTCTAACGAATTTTAGTTCACGTGTTAGTAATATGGATCTTGTTATTTATTTTTGTTAAAGACAATAATAAAAAAAATATTGAAATTTTTTATTAAAGGAATTCTATAACACTAATACATATAAAATTAGGTATATTATACGTATATTTAAAAGTAAAAAGTTTAACAAAAAATTCGATTATTCGTCGAATGCTGTTCATTTCATCATATACAGTTTGATGATTCGATAGGTATATATTAGATATTATATAGTCAACTCGATATTATAATAATGAATATAAAAAAATTTTTGCATGATATACATACATATATACAAACTAACACAATACTACGGAAACAATTCGATTCATTTTGTAATAAATTATTATTATTTATGTATATTTAATAATAGATTTGGTTATTTATTATTGTGTGTGTGTGTCTGTTTGGTAATATGAAATTGATAATTTTCAATGAGTAATAGCAAATTCCTTTTTAAAAATGATTATATTTTTCGCTTAACATTCGTTTATGTATACTTCTTGAGAAATAATAATATTTTATTTGAAATTATGATTTTCACATTATTTTCTTCGTTTTGTATAAAAAAAAAAAAAAGTTTAAAGAAGAATAAAAAAAAATTAACTAATCATTTATTTATTTTTATATATATGTACTTTAAAGAATCAAAAATTGATAAAATTTTTTTATCTTATTTGTATTAAACTGAATGAATGTTTTATGTATTTATGTAGTATGTATAAGATTACGTTACGATATATAAGGTACAATCATATTTATGTATACATATATACAATGTTTAAATATATAGGTAAAAAAAAATATGTACGTACATATACGTAGTGCGTTCCAGGTATTCGCGACCTCACCTATATAGAAAACCAGAATTCAAAAACTACCTGTTTTATTTTTCAATATAATCTCCTTTTATTGAAATACACTTTTCACAACGTTTAATTAATGCCTCTATACCACTGTAAAAATAAGAAGGATCTTTGTCCTCAAAATGAGATAAAACTGCTCGCTGAACTTCTTCATCGGTCGTAAATTTTCTTCCCCTCAGGTCAGACTTTAACTTTGAGAATAAAAAGTAGTCGCTGGGAGCCAGATCAGGACTATGGTGGATGATCAATTTCTGTAAAGCCACATTCGTTGACGGTAACTTTGGAAATGGCAGCAGTATGAACGGGAGTGTTGTCGTGTAATAGCAGAATTCCTCGAGTCAGCTTTCCTCTCCTTTTTTCCGCAATTGACTGTCTTAACTGCCGTAACAAATTAGCATAATAGACAGCGTTGATAGTCGTATTCCGTTCTTTGAAGTCAATCAACAGGATTCCCTCACAATCCCAGAAGATCGTTGCCATAATTTTTTTTCGTGCTCTGGGTCACCTTTGCTTTCTTTGGTACTGGTTCTCCTTTTTTTTCCATTCCATTGAATCTCTTTTAGACAAAGGATCATGGAAAAGAACCATTGTCTCATCTCCAGTGACAATCCGTTGTAAAATGTTTTCTTTGTCTTCGTTGTAAAGCTCTAAAAATTTCTTACAGCAATCAACTCTTTCTTTTTTTTGAGAAGCACTAAGAAGTTTGGGTACCCATCTTGAACTGACTTTTGTCATACCCAAATGGTCATGTAGAATACGGAATACGCTTGTTTTTGAAATTTGGGTTTGTGCTGCAATTTCTTTCAATTTTAGTCGCCGGTCGCTCAGTACAACTTTTTCTACTAATTCTATGTTATCCGTTGTAACAGCTGTTGATGGGCCTCCTTCACGTGGATCATCTTCTATTGATTATCGTCCCCAACGAAAAAGCTTCGACCACGTTTTAATCATTGTAAATGATGGTCCAGAATCCCCGTATACTGAATCCATTCTATCTTTAATTTGTGTTGGTGTTAAACCTTCTTTTGTTAAGAATTTAATTACAGCACGGTACTCTAAATATGACATTTTTTACTACTTTTACTACTTTACTTTTTACTACTGTAACACGCTAACTAACCTGCATACAGACATTAGTTCGTATATATATTCATTTGACCCTCCCCTCTTTTCGACGATATTGAAATTGACAGGTAATTCTTGCTAGAAGTATATCAGGTCGCGAATACCTGGAATGCACTACGTATATACATTTATATTTCATTATCATTATATCGAAAATACTTACATATACACATCACATATCTTGAAAATTAATTTAATTCAAAATTTTGTGATAAAATCGATTTAATATACATATACATAATACATAAAAATATAGACTTATGTTATAGGTATACATACTTAAGTATATTTAAAATTTATAATAACATATATTACATGTATGTATATGTATACGTTTGTATAGTCGTATATATACGAACTCATATATAAACCTTGTTCAATTTAATGTAAACAAACAAACAAGAAAAAAAAAACAAAAGAATTATGTATAAATATAAATTATTCGTGGCATGGTTATATGTACCATTATATGCATATTTATGAGCTATTATAGATATTGAAAATCAATTACGAAAATATTTACACATACGAATTTGTGTATTATATGCATATACATATACAGGGTGTCCCAAAACTCAACGATAATATTTAAAGGGGTGAAAGTAGAGTGCATTTGCAATCGAAAATGTTATATGACATTTTTTCGTTTGCGCTTTATTTTCGACGCTAGAGGGCGTTTAAAATTTTGAGTTTTTTGCAAGACCTTTCAACACAAAATCGCGTGTAACTTTGAAATGAGCTTGAAATCGCGGAAAAAAGGAATTTTATATGAATAATGATAAAAAAATCCTTTTTATAGATTATAATGTGCGATTTCAAGCTCATTTTTGACCCATTTGAAAATTAATTTAATTCAAAATTTTGTGATAAAATCGATTTAATATACATATACATAATACATAAAAATATAGACTTATGTTATAGGTATACATACTTAAGTATATTTAAAATTTATAATAACATATATTACATGTATGTATATGTATACGTTTGTATAGTCGTATATATACGAACTCATATATAAACCTTGTTCAATTTAATGTAAACAAACAAACAAGAAAAAAAAAACAAAAGAATTATGTATAAATATAAATTATTCGTGGCATGGTTATATGTACCATTATATGCATATTTATGAGCTATTATAGATATTGAAAATCAATTACGAAAATATTTACACATACGAATTTGTGTATTATATGCATATACATATACAGGGTGTCCCAAAACTCAACGATAATATTTAAAGGGGTGAAAGTAGAGTGCATTTGCAATCGAAAATGTTATATGACATTTTTTCGTTTGCGCTTTATTTTCGACGCTAGAGGGCGTTTAAAATTTTGAGTTTTTTGCAAGACCTTTCAACACAAAATCGCGTGTAACTTTTTGCACACCTTACGTATCCAAATTTAGTATTCTAGACAATGATAGAGGACAAAATTACCTTTCTTTTGATATACTATAACAGGTAATTAAGAATTTGATTCGTAGCAAAAGAACATCCGGAAATCAAAATTCATTATGTATTTTTTAAAACCACTTTTAGTATGAACGGGTTTATCTGAAAAAAATTGCAGTATGGCAAATGTGGCAAACCTAAAAAAAAACTGTGCGAAAGTGTCCTCTTTCAAACAAAAAAAGTTTGACGTCGATTGCCTGAGCCGTTGTTGAGTTATTAAGGATCAAAGATGTGCGGAGAGGGTCAAAAATGAGCTTGAAATCGCACATTATAATCTATAAAAAGGATTTTTTTATCATTATTCATATAAAATTCCTTTTTTCCGCGATTTCAAGCTCATTTCAAAGTTACACGTGATTTTGTGTTGAAAGGTCTTGCGAAAAATTCAAAATTTTAAACGCCCTCTAGCGTCGAAAATAAAGCGCAAACGAAAAAATGTCATATAACATTTTCGATTGCAAATGCACTCTACTTTCACCCCTTTAAATATTATCGTTGAGTTTTGGGACACCCTGTATATATAATATAATATGAAAATATAATAAAACAGAATGTGACAATATTCGTATGAAATACGAAAGATGCGTAATATTAGATATGTATGTCATATGTATTAATTATTATTTTTGCGATCAGTTCTATTTATTATAATAATATATGATACAAACATGTGCATAATAATATTATTTTGTGATGATTAAACAGAACATGTATACTTGTATATAAATGTATACATATACATTGATGTTCATTTTAGATATCTATCTAGTTATATAGATACGTGCATTAAAATACGTATAAATAAAAATATGACACATTTATATACATATATGTTGGTATATATTAAAAATAAATAAAAATAAAAATTTTTAATTATTTCATAATTTAATAATGTTTATACATTTATTGTATTTACAAATATGTACATATATACGAGTATAATGTAAATAAAAATATATTTAAATATTGTTATTATACATAAATGTATGTACTATATACAAATAGGTAAATGGTAATAATAAAATAAACATTTTATATATATCAACATTCACTCATAAAAATCTTTAGACAAACGAAAATAATTTTTAGAAAAATTCCAGATATTTAGCTATATGAAATAAATCTAACATCTTTGTAGTCTTTATATAGTAGTATATAGTATACTCCACCTTAATAGTGTGAATATATGGTGTAAGAAAATAATTTTAAAAATAAAATAACTCTATATTGAATTTAAATTTTATGAAAATTTAGTACTTTAAAATGATATTACTTCTTTTATCTAAATTATGTAAAGATTTGAGAGGAAGAATATCACAAATATTCGAATTAATAGAGTTTTCTTTTTAATAATAGGTGCTTTCGATTTGGCAATTTCAAGTATTTGCGAGTAAAAAAAAAGGTAAATATCTGTACTAAACCATCTACATCGCAGCTACTCATGAAAAATTTTTCTAGTAGCATGGAAGTAGATACAAGTATAGTTACGAATAATATTTTTGTGTCGTTAGTTTTAACAATTTATCGTAGACACATTTTAGTATTCACAATTACATACATAATTGAAATTGCCAAATTGAATGCACCTAATGAATCCGTATTCCCAATATTGTGTTTTTGAGTATAAAATTTTAATAATTTGTTTGAAAAATTAATATTTTTTTTTTTTCTACACTTATAACAATTCATACAAACTAGACTTAAGAGTAGGTTTCGACTTTGAAAAATTTCGAAAACAATAACAACAATTTTATATTCAAAAATTTTAAAAAATGACTTTGCATACCTTTTAGGTGCTAATAAAAATGGATTTTTGAATATTTTTTTGAAAAAAAAAACATAATTTTATTTTGTTAATAAAAATGAAAATATAACAAAGAATTTTATACTTTTTGATTTTTGTAAAAATATCAGAAAAGTCCAAATTTTATTTTGATACCAAAATCATATAGATACATGAAGATTTAATGTATGAAAATATAAGTCAAAGTCGAACAATTTTTCAAAGAAAAAAAACCCTATCCTTTTTTAAGAACTATAACTAAATTTCAGGACCTAAAATCAAAAATGTGCTTTATTCAAGCACCACAATATCCTTCAGGCTACCCATTATATTCAAAATTTCAAATAAATTGGTTAATCAGTGTTTGCTGTGTGATGTGCATTTGGAAGCCGAAAAATCACAATTTTGACAACTTTGACACCCTGTAAAAAGGAAATAAGGACATTTTTTTTAAAAACGCTCAGTTAAGCACAACAATTCCTATCAAAGTATCTATGTTTCAAATTTCATTGAAATCAGTTAAGTAATTTCGGAGATAATTGGTGCACAAGATAGCAGATATCTCGAATCCTAATCTTAATAATAAAAATTTCGAATAAATTACGATCATACAAATAATTTTTTATTAAAAATTTTTTTTCCAAAAATTCTCTTTTGTTTCAATACTATTTTGAGTGAATGTTATGTAGGTAGGTACATATTTATATGAATATTATAATTATGATATAATATTTATGTATGTATATAATTATTATGTACAGTATATATACAATTGGCACATAATAAACATTTTTTTGTGTACATACATATTATTATTTTTTTTCATATTCAATGAAATCATGATATAAATACTTGTACATTATGTGTAGATATATTTTTATCTAATTAATACTTTTTTTTTTTTTTAAAATACAAATACATACATATATACTAGTAGATAGTATTTTTTATTTTTATTTTTATTTTGTTAATTTACTGTATTTTTATCTTAATCTCTGTTATTGAAATTTTCATTCAAAGTTATTAAAAATTTTATGACTTTTCTTATCGATCAATAATGAATTTGATTGATTTAAAAGGATGAAAAATTGTACATTGTATATATGTATGTATTATAATTAAATTACATATATGTTTATTATGATTAGCTCATATCGAATAAAACATTTTATGGATGTAGCTATATACATGCGTTAACGATTAGTTTCTCTATAGACTAATAAATAATAATGATTATAATGTTCATTATATTCGTATATATAATGAAATTAATTCATAAATTTAAATCATAAGTTTTGCATAACAATAATAACTATAATTCTATACTTGAAGAACATGATATAGAACATTGTATGTAAATGTATGGACTGCACTTTATATCTACATTATTTTTTGTGCATCTAAATATGAAAAAAAAAAAAAAACTAAACAAAAATATTTTAGGTACACATAATCGATTCTTTTTGAATATATATTCATACATAACGCCATCTATATATGTCTTATTGATAACAAATTTTCTTGTATGTTGTTAAGCATGTTCTTTCAAATGAAAACTATCAAATATTTATGACACTTGATTGAATAGTTTCTTAGTAAGAGTCGTTTTTGTAAAGTTACTTTAAATTTCTTTTGAATATTGTTAAAACAGTATTAATTAAATACTCATCTTCAAATGTAACCAATTATAATTGGGTAAATAAATTAAATCGTTGCGGAACAAGCACAAGTGTTGTTGAATGTTCACGAAGGCCATAAAAGGTAAGAACACTCGGAACGATTCTATAAACGAGATCTATAAAATCATTATAAATGATCGTCGTGTGAACTTGTGAACTTGTACACAACATCATACGTGAAGAATTGCATATATGAAAAATGTGTTAGCAAGACGGCTGTAACGTTTGTTAAGAAAATTTCAAAATCTGAATCCATATTTATCAAGGGAAACTCATCAAAAATTGAAAGAATTTGGTTTCAAGTTTTTTCCTATGTACAATATTCACCTGATCTAGCTCCTTCTGACTTTTTTCTATTTTCAAAATATATGTATGAAGAAATATATACATAGGTGGAAAGAGATTTGGATCAATTTATGAAGTTATAGGTGAAACAAACGTTTATTTTGAGAAGTTTAATAAATTGTATATTTTAAAGAAGGTTTAATGAAATATTGGAAAAATATTGGAAAAAGTATATGAAGCTAAAAAGAGATTTTGTTGAAAATTAATAAAATCGATTTTACTCAAAAAAATTATATTTAGTGTTTCATTTTAAAGACTTATCATTCCATCCTCGTATGTAAGAGTATATCTGATTCTTCTTCTTATTTTATGGCGCTACAGCCCATTCAGGGCCCGAACCTCAGCTAAACTTATCCTCCACTCATCTCTATTAGAGGCTTTCTGCCTCCAACACCGACTCCAACTCAGTTTTTAGAGGTCTGCTTCCACGTTTGCCCACCATTTCAGTCTTAGGCGTCCTACTAGTCTTCGCCGAGCTTCGTCCATTCTCTAGAAATGGCCCAGTCACATCAGTCTATTGAACTTAATGAAGCTCACTATGTCAACGTCGTTAAATAATTGATACAACTCCTCGTTAGTCCTTATTCTTCAAATATCTCGTTCTTTTATAGCTCCCAAAATTCTCCTTAATAATTTTCTTTCAAATGTACCCAGAATTTTATAATCTTTAGCTGTCAAATTCTAAGCTTCAGATCCATATGCTATTACTGGTCTTATTATTATCTTATATAGTATAATATTTTGCAGAATCTTGTAATGTTATTTGACTTCATTATATAGATAGTTAGCCAAACCATGTTTTGTTTGCTATCATAATCTTTCTTTTTACATCTTTCGCAATTTTGTTCTTACTATTGAACAGTTAGCCCAGGTATACAAATTCATTATCGTTTTGAAAAGTGAAGTTCTGCTCTAGTAAAACATTGATATTAACATATATGTATTTTGTTTTAACCATCATTATTTATTTTAAGGCCCAGCCTTGCCGCTTCATTTACTAACTTCCCGTATGTATAAGAGTATATATCTGATTATAAATTGCGAAAATATATAAATTTCGTATTTTTATCGTTAAACATATATTTTATGTGATTACCAATAAAAAAAAAAAAAAAGGCTATAATGCAAACACGTTACACAACATAACCGTGCAATATTACAATTTATTGCAATTAATACTAAAATTCTATGCAGATTTTGTATTCGTATTTATAATTGCAAAATTATTTATGCGGTAATAAATTTTCATAGTTACATAAATAATATTTGTCGTTTTATCGTAAATAAAAATTTCATATCGTTCATTCAAATAAATTTCTATTTTTTTTTTTTTTATTAATTATTATTATTTATTGTAATACTTATAATTGTATAAAAGGGTATCACGCGTCACGATAATAGTATAATAGTATTAGTATATGCACATACATCATATTAGCACTCTAATATTATTATTTCACATTCTAAAAATTCTAATCAAGTGAAATGACTTATCACTAAAACAAATTGCATATAGGAGGCCTAAATATATACTATTATAGTACTGAAGTACATAATGGATGGATGTCAAAAATTTTGTGTCAACATTTTTCGTAATAAAATATAACGATTTATTTTTATTTTTGTTTTATTTATTTATTTATTTTCTTTTAATTTTATTTTACATTGTACATACATAATATACATAAATAATATAAATAATATATAGAGTAGATTCATATTATATGTATACGAGTATATCAGTACATTAATATGAATATTGAATATAAATAATGTATATACAACAAGAAGTGAATATGTGATGTGATTCAGTCTAAAAAATTTATTCAGAGAAAAAACAAAAAAAAAAATTTACATATATTTTTATTATTATTTTATTCATTTATTTATTTTTTTCTTCTAATATTTAATGTATACATTTAAAAATAGAAAAAAAAAATATTTCATTATGTGAAAGAGACATTTTTATTTTATTATTTTTAATATACGAGTATATACATATATATATTTTTTTTGTATTTTCTTATTTAAAAAATGAATCATAAATGTCACATTTTTTTGCATTTACATAAATTCTTTTAAATCTATGACAAATACTATATATATGTGTATATATATACATATACATACTATAACCTTTTACTTAGATATGTGTATACTCAGGCATATACAAACGTGTATGCATACATTATTATAGGTATTGTATTTAGCTGATTTTATAATAATTATTCAATTGAACAGATTTAATAGAAAATTTATGTTTTAATAAATTCGTGAAAAATATACGAGTAGCTATATATAACTAAAAAAAAAACAGATATTTATTATAATATAAAAAATACGATGAAGAAAAATATAATAATGTCCATCAAACTGTTGAGATGCATCATCATATTATATTTTTATCATTATATATTACTATCACAGTATAGATAGGCATGTTTTATATATGTACATTACATGAAATATGTATATATATAATTATATATATGCATGTAATACTATACAACTTTTTTCTTTTTTTTTTCTGGCTCAACTCTATATTACACATCATAAGATACGAGCATGTATTTTCGATTTCTGAGACCCTGAAATATGTGATTTGGAGGCTTTTGTACTTTATAAAATAAATTCATAGATAAATGAATTATGTATTACATATGTACATATACACAATATATTATAATAATTATAATTGACAGTAAGATATAAGAAACAAAAGGGTGAATGAATGATCATTTACTTACGTTCGTGTATATGTATATGAGTAATTCTCAGATAACCGGAGAATTTGATGTTTTTCACTTATTTTTGTTTTTGTTTTTTTAATACAAAATTTTCTCAGAATTAAATCTATCATTTTTTTATGATATTATTTTGTTTTAAATTTTTATTTTATCATTCCCCTCTGATTGTCTCTTGCTAGAGATCAAAACATAAAATAGTTTAATGATTTGCAGTTTGAAATTATATTATAGTTGCAAAGAAACTTTAAGATTAGATTAACACCAATTATCTCCGAAGTTACTTAACCGATTTCAATGAAATTTGAAACATAGATACTTTGATAGGAATTGTGGTGCTTAATGGAGTGTTTTTTTTTCAAATGTCCTTGTTTCCTTTTTACAGGGTGTCAAAGTTGTCAAAATTGCGATTTTTCGGCTTCCAAATGCACCACATACAGCAAACACTGATTAACCAATTTCTTTGAAATTTTGAATATTAAGTAGCCTGAAGGATATTGTTGTGCTTGAATATAGCACATTTTTGATTTTTGATCCTGAACTGTAGTTATAGTTCTTAAAAAAGGATAGGGTTTTTTTTTCTTTGAAAAATTGTTCGACTTTGACTTCTGTTTTCATACATTAAATCTTTATACTTTTATATGATTTTGGTATCAAAATAAAATTTGGACTTTTCTGATATTTTTACAACAAAAAAAGTATAAAATTCTTTGTTATATTTTCATTTTTATTAACAAAATAAAATTATGTTTTTTTTTTTTCATAAAAATATTCAAAAATCCATTTTTATTAGCACCTAAAAGGTATGCAAAGTAATTTTTCTAAAATTTTTGTATGTAAAATCGTTATTGTTGTTTTCGAAATTTTTCAAAGTCGAAACCTACTCTTATGATTGATTAGTCCTAGTCAGTCACTTCAGTCAGTTCAGTCCTAGTACTTTCTATTCAGTAAGTATGAGTATAAGTCAAATTTATTAATACATATATACATATTTAATATCCGATATGCATGGTAAACAAACTAAATTTGAATTAAATATTTCATTTACACGTCATGTCAGTTTATTCTCCCTCCTCTCAGTATCATAGATACCAGTCATTTGGAAAAAACATTGTTGCCGACAATATCTGTATTCTGATATCTGATTCTAAACTGATACTGAACGGATATATATGTGAAATCTCTGAAACGAAATGAAGACTGAACTGAGAGACTGAACTGAAATGTGTGACCTTTATATTGTTTTTCAGTTGAGAATTATGCACAAAACTGTTTCCATATTTTCATTATTTTTAAGTGAGGCTTTTTATATTTCCATCACTATATTATAACTTCCTGAGCATATGCACATAAGTATAGTACATATAATTCATATTTTTTTTTAAATTATGTGTACAAAAGAACTACTATCTATATAATAGTCACAATGATATTTCATCCTCTATATAATGCATATAAAACATATGTACATATACATATATGTATATCATGCATAATGTACATCTCAAAATACAAAAAACTTAATAACAGATAGAAAAATTGAAAAAAATTAAAAAATATGGTGAAATCTAAACATTTTATGTATTTTTGTACTATGGTGTATCTAAACAAAAAAAAAAAATAAAAAAGAAAAAGCATTTAACATTTATCTTACGTACATATATAATACATAAAATGACTACATATGCTTATCATTTCTTTTATCACTTTTACGAGTATATGTAATTATCTGATTTGAATTTCCTTAAAAAAAAAAAAAAATACAAAAATAATACATACATACTTTTTTAATACTGTAATGTATGCTTATAGCAATACGAGTATATTATTTATAGACAATTTCAAAAAAAATATAACTTCATATATGTACGTACATATGTATGTATATACCAGTATAATATTGTAGTATATATGAAATAAAAAATCAAAGATAAATACATATACCACAAAAAATTGATGTTTTGGTACAAACATATATACGAGTATACACACATAATTTTGTATGTTGCTTGTTTTTTATATAGTATGTATAGTACCACAGACAAATATTTATTTGTCTGTGATAGTACCTATACATATATGTACTTATATGTATCTTCGTATATACTCGATTATCTATATTTATGTATCTTGATTTGTTTATCTAAAAATATTGCAAATTTTTGACAATTTTATTTTATTTACATACATACATATATATACATTTTTATGTATATATATACAAGTAGATATCTGATAATGCTCTATATATATATGTATATATATGTATAATGGTATAATGTATAAAAAAATACATAAATTTTTCAAGGTGTGTTTTTGATGAAATTATTTTTTTTTTTTTTTTATTCTACATAAATATTCTGATAAAAAATCAAATTCAATTAAATTCGAAAAGTTATATACATATGTACCTACTATCTTTAATATTTTTGTTATTTTTTAATAAATGTATGTATTTTTTTTTTAATTAAAATTTTTTTATTTTATTTTATGCTTGAAAAAAAATTTTTTTTTTGACACTATTAAATATCTACACCTACAGTGAAAGTCGTTCGCTCGCATAACGACTTGTATTATTTACTATTATATAAAATGACAAGCTGGATGGTTGTTATTTTAATGATAATTTTGTTTTGAACATTTACCTAATTTCGTTGACTCACGTTACGCGCGTGTGTATTGTACAAAGGAAGAGCAGAGCATATCGGATAGAGTATCGTCGTCATCATCGTTGTCGTCGCGTCGCGTCATGTCATATTAATAAGAACACTACAATTTTTTCATCATAATAATTATCTCTCTGTTTATAACGATGAAATGAAAAAAAAAAAAAAAATTAACAGCCATAAGTATGTACGTTATGTATGCATATATATTTTTTTTTTATAATTTTTGTTCAATTCTAGGTAAATATAATAAGTAGCTGTTTGTATTCGATCGATTCTTTCGAAGAAAAAAAAAATTATTATTACTGTCAGCTACTGATTATAATATCGAGACCGTTGGATATAAACATAAATAAACTAGAATATTTATGATATAAACGAATCAATTTTACTATTTTACACATCATAGCCTTATTTTCACTGTACATACACATATATACGTGTATATACTACCAAAGATACTAGAAATACATATTTCTAATTTTATAGTATCTTTGATACTACTCTGTCAAAAAAGTACCCGGAATTTGTCAATAAATCACAAAATATTTAATTATCATCAAAATTTATTTTGTCGCCTTCAAAGTACGCCCCATCTGAAGCAACACACATGTTCCATCGTTTAACCGACGCGTCTCAAGCCCAAATTATTAACGAGGATGGAGCGAATACTCTTATGAGACATGTTGAGGTCCACAGCCATCTCTCTAAACTCAAATGACGATTTTCCATAACTTTTTCCTTTACAAGATTAATGTTTTCATCTGTCTTTGACGTCGAAGGACGACCGGGACGAGGCAAATCTTCACACACTTCACGGCCCTCTTTAAATGTCTTGTACCACTCGTAAACTTGTGTTTTAGATAACACTAATTCACCATAAGTCTTTTTCAACATCTTAAATGATTCTGCACAGGATATTCCGTTAGAAACACAAAATTTAACACAAACTCTTTGTTCAATATTTTTATCCATTTTAAAAATCGCCGAAAGCACTTCAAGTCGACTGATATAACCAACTGCTGTAAAAATCCTAGTTGACAGATCGTGCTCAAAAATGGCGTCATAATTAGTCATAGTACTGCCAACTTACAGAAAAAAAATTTTTTCGTTAGCATTAGTGTAGACTTTTTAATCGACAAATTCCGGGTACTTTTTTGACAGAATGTATATATTATTTATAATTACGAGTGTAGGCCCTTTTTAAAAAAATGTAAATTGATCATCAAAAAAAAAAAAAAAAAAAATAATTATTGTCAAACTTATTGACTGTCGTTTGACGATCAAGAGTAAACTCATAACATAATACAATAAATTGTCAAATTAATGACGTTTTAAAACGATTGTAAATAAAATCGAGATTACATATAGAATCTAAATAACCATGCACGACCCCCAAGAGGAAGCTTTATGATAACAAAACGGCACACAAAGTGTTCCTAATTGAGTCAGCCAGCTTCAAGTAACGCGAAACAGATTGCCACTGCAATCAACCAACCAACCAACCAACATCGATATCGAGATTTTTTAAATGAAACATTAAAAGTTAGTAATGTCGTGTAAAATGAATTTTTATCGAAAATGAGTTTTAATTATTTCACAAATATATGTATGTATGTATTTTCTATGTATATGATAAATCTATACCTTTTGATATAATATATCTATATATACCTACGTCAACAAAAGAAAAAAGTACGGCCATAAAAGTAAAAAAAAATTCAAGGTGTTTTGCTTTACTGCACATCTGCAGGTAAACTGGTAAGATAAATTACGGTCATCTGCATCGCTACACTTGACTTTTGATTTTTGTTAAACATTATGCATTACCAACCAAATTATTGCAAATGCTAATGCAAAAATGCAGTCTGTTTGCATTTAAAATTTTCTGTGTAGCAATAATATTGAAATGAAAAAAATTAATTTTTTTTTTCTGTTCATTTGAGAGAGAGAAAGAAAAAAAAAAGAAGAGAAAAATGCAAAATAAATGCTTCATATAAATATGTATGTATATGTGTAAATATACTAATATAATATGTTACGATTACGATGACATTTTCTTTTTCATTTTAAATTTACCATAATTTCATGTTGATATTTGAAAATTTGCATTGTTTTGATTTTTACTATATACATATGTAGTATAATACACATTTTATAATGTATTCGCAACCGTAATGTATTTTAATATAAAATATACTATAGGCACATTATTATTTATGCATACTGTTTAAATGCTGTTTCAAGCAAAACAAAAAAAAAAATTTTATTTATAATAATAATTTTTCTTTTTCACATACATATGTACATACAAATTTATAAAACATTGAAGAAACTTTTATTTCTTGTCTATACGTAATATCATATTTATTTATTATTATTTTTTTTTTTATAAATGTACATATTACATATGTACATATGCGTTAACTGTTTTCTTTTCGTTTTAATTCTGTGTATTATAATTTTCTATTTAATTGACTTTGGTTTTTTTATTTTTTCAAATTTATGCCTATATAATATACATATGTATGTAAATACATGTTGGTATGTATGTACATACATATGTATACAAATATGCTTTTGTTTGTTTAAATATATAGATGAATCATATATTAGTATGTACATACGAGTATGTATAACATGTATATTACATACGAGCGAGTATATTACCAATTACTTTGTATAACATTTATACAATAGAGATAGTAAATATAAATATTTACTTATATACATTTACATATACATATATGTATATATATTATAGCTAGCTATACTAAGATGTATGTATGACTGTATTATATTAAAAAATGAATGAAAAATAAAAGACAAAAATAGACACACAATTGACAAGAAGTATTATATTAGAATGATTTGTATATTAAATTCAAGGAAAATTATATAAAATCACTAATCAAAACAATAAATTTTATAATTGATATTATATACATAATGTACATATATGTATCTATGTATCTATGTATGTAATGTATACATTATAGTATGTAGTATGTAGTAATAATGAATAATGAGTAATAATGTATGTACATATACGTTATAATAAGATTTAAAATGAATTTAAATTTTAATATATTAAAATAATATATGGTACAATACTGAAAATTCCATTAAAAACACTAAAAATCATTGAATTTTTTACAATTCGCTATGGGTGGATATACAGTGAGCGAAATTTCCATAGGTCCATCTATATTTTTAGAGGTAACTGGTAATTTACAAATTCACGTCTGTTAAACACATGTTTATTATTTAATGTTCAATGGTAATAGACGGAAAAACACAACAAACCCAAATCCTGTTCATGTATACATATATATAGTATATAACCAAATAATTATATCTACACTTATAATATTCAGAGTAGTGTAGAAAGCGCAGTAAATAAAATTTTTTGAATTGATGTTAAGAGTTGTCTTGTTCTTATCGATTTATGTGAGAAATATTTTGATGATCACTTCATTTTTCAATAAGATAACGCTCGTCTACTATTACTCATTTAATACTATACAAAAGAGAAAGACTGGTTTAATGAAAAAAAAAATATCGTGATTATGCAGTGGTCGTCACGTGTAGTGGTCCTGCTGATATCAATTTCATTCAGAACTTATAGGAGATTTTACACTCAACGTGCGTGTAAGCTATTAGCCAATAGATGAAATTTAAAGTAAAGAGTGTGCGAGTGTGCGCCTGTGCGGTCATCAATCAAATTTTTCAAACTTCAAAATTCGATGTCTCAAAGACTTTTTGATGTTATCTATTTATAACAAAAGAAGTTCAATTCGTTATAAACTAAAAATTTTATTTGAAAAAATTAGTGTTATATACATAAATTTATGCTTTAAAAAACAATTAAGGGTATTCACGGTTTGATCTTGTATCATTGTAAACGGTGTAAACTCGTACAATCCTACACCTATTGTAAACATATTCAATGTAATTGTTATCTACAATTTACCTAAATACCTAAATAAATATAATATGGAGTTCCAACTCAACATGTTTCATACATAATGTTCATATAATTTTAGGGTGTTCAGTGAACACCCTGAACACTATCATACTCCGCCGATGAATATGCATTAATATTATAAATATACTCGTACTTCTTATGTAGTAATACAATTTTTAAAACGGCAATTATGAAGTGTTTAATAGTTCGGAAAAATTTTTTAGAAAATATTTGTAGTGTAATATTAAAGTTTTGTCATGTTTTGTGCTAGTCTTCTGCGTTACCGTTTGTTTTTTACACATATTTTTAAAAAAATAATTGAAATAAGTGTATCAAAATGTATAGGATATGTTTTAGAGGCCTGACTTTTGTGTATGCAGTTTCAATTTGTTTTTGTTTTTATTTTCAGAAAATGTCCTGTGCGTTACAGAGAATGTCTCTAATACATTCTTTCTCATATACATATAAAGTATGATGTGTATTTGTTTGATAAACTGATAATATATAGTCCTCCGATTTCAATGAAATTTGAAATATAGATACTTTGATAGGAATTGTGCTGATTAACGGAACGTTTTTTTTTAAAAAAAATGCCCTTGTTTCCCTTTTACAGGGTGTCAAAGTTGTCAAAATTGCGATTTTTCGGCTTCCAAATGCACCTCGTACAGCAAACACTGATTGACCAATTTCTTTGAAATTTTGAATATATAGGTAGCCTGAAGGATATTGTTGTGCTTGAATATAGCACATTTTTGATTTAAGGTCCTGAAATTCAGTTATATTTTAAAATTTGAAAAAAAAAACAAAAAACAAAAATATTTTTTAAAAATTTATCAAAGTTTTCTGATTTTTTTTTTACTTTTTATTATATTTTGTTTTAATGAAAATGTGATTCTATATTAAAAAGACAATAAAATTGTAAACAAAAAAAAAAAAAGAAAATTAATAAATATCATATATGTATTTTATTCTATATGTGTAATAGCTTTATTGTTGGAGCGCCACGAGCTCAATCAACACTTGAATTACAACGTAAAGTAAATGAAACTGGTGCCATTTATAAATGTTCATTAAATTCAAAACAATGCATACCATATGTATTCGATTCAATGGGTAATACAATTGTTGAAAATAGTGAATATACATATGATTCTGAAAAGAAAGATTATCAATGGTTGGGAGCTTCTATGGATGGTGGATCAAAGGAAACTGATCGTTTAGTTGTATGCGCTCCTCGTCTTGTAGCAAATTTACAACTTGATTATTTAATGCATGGCGTCTGCTATTGGACATCAGATACAATTGAAGATAAATTATTAAAAATTAATAAAATATCACCTTTACGTTTAAAATGTATGTATATATTCATATATATATACCTGCATTATGTACTTATATAGATACATTTTAATTTTAGCCGATCAAATAAGAGAAATCAATGGCGATAGATATTATTATTATATGTTTGGTGAACAAGGTATTAGCGTTCATATAACTGAAAATAATGAAGAAATTATAATTGGAGCTCCAGGAATTCATACATGGAGAGGTTCTCTGATTCGATATAGTGCTAAATTAAAAGAAGATGTTGGCGGTCTTAGTCGTCGAGAAAGTAACAATAAATTGAATCATTATCAGTCGTCTTCAATCAATAATAACCGTTTACATAAAAGAGAAAATATTGAATATGTTAGTGAAGTACTAAATCCAGAATCTTGGAATCAAAAAAACGATTCGTATTTTGGATATTCTGTAACGTCAGGATTTTTTGATTTGCAAATTAACAAAAAGCAAATTTTATATATTGCTAGTGCTCCACAAGCGAATAAACAAGACGGTGAAGTAAGTACATATACATATTTTCCTTTTATATATATAAGGTATATATGCCTCTTATACGTTGTTATATTTTGTACACACAGTCTAACATTTTGCACAAGTTGATTGTGTTAGCGATAAGCTTTGAAGTTGAATCATTTGTTTGACATTTTATACAATAATTTTTTGTTTGTACTGTGTAGTGCAGTTTGTTTGACAACCATTGATTGATTTAAGTTGTAAAATCATTTTTGTTTAATAGTTGTTATGGAAGAAAACGGTTGTGTTTTAATTTAATTAACGTAGCGTGAAAGATATCTGATTCCATGAATGCGTATATACACTTGGAGTATATACTTCTGTCTTCCAAGCTAAGATATTCACTTAAAATGTAGACGTATCCGTATCTTCAGCCACAGCCAAGCTGCACTTAACAACCCTCTTGTATCTTCATAAATTGTTCACGAATTTAGAACCCAATGAGCCAGAGCCTATATAGTATTGATAAAGAAAGCACCGAAATGAGCTTTGTAGGCCCTGAACCGGTAATTGGTTTGTCTCTTCCATTGTGGTTAAAAATGCCATTGACTGCTAAATCAAGAAATTGCAAAAAAACAACAGATTAGACCAATCGCTTGAATGTGTGTAGTAAAACATACAACTATATTCAACTAAATTGAAAATTTGTAAAAATTTGTATAAAATGTTTTATTGTGTGTACAGGACATTACACCAATTTACTAATTTGAATTATTTAGAATTTGTTTAAATTAAAAAAAAATATATAATTGATTTTATCATACTTCAAGGTTTATTTATTTGATATAATAAAAACATCACAAGGATATTCTTCGATCAAGAAATATTATACATTTCATGGGAATCAGTTTGGTGAATATTTTGGGTATTCAGTAATCGCTGAAGATGTAAATAATGACGATTTAACTGATGTGATCGTATCTGCACCACTTCATAGTGTAACTAAATATTATGACAAAGGAGCCATTTATGTATTTATGAATAAAGGAAAGGTATTAAGCGCATTAAATATTAATTATTGAGTAAAGAAAAATAAAAATATGATTTTTCATACAGATTAATTTTGATAATGCCAAAATAATAACGACAAAATCTGATGTACCTGGTCGTTTTGGAACAACTGTAACTAAATTGGGTGATATAAATCATGACGGATATAACGGTAAAAAGAAAAAAAAATATTTTATTTTAATTTGAATCAAATCTCTTTTAAGAAGAAAAATAAGAAGAAGAAGAAATAATTTATTTCCATATACGAGTATAGATATTGCTGTTGGAGCACCGTTTGAAGATGATGGAGCTGTTTACATATTTTTGGGTAGTGATGAAGGTTTAAAAGATAAACCAAGTCAAATATTAAAATATCCAAAAACGATTAATATCAATAAATCCTTACCAGCTATGTTCGGTCATGGTATCTCAAAAGGAGTTGACATCGATTATAATGGATTTAATGGTAGGTTTGATGATTGATCTCACAAGCGTATTCTGCATACGTATTTTAAGTATTTCTGTACTTTAATAAGTATAATATCTAAAAAAAAAAACAAAAAAAAAAAAAAAAGAATAATGAAAAATAAAATATATTTTTATTGTATAGATTTAGCAATTGGTGCACCAAATTCTGAAATCGTTTACATTTATAAATCATATCCTGTAATTTCAATTGATGCAACCATAAAGGCTTTAAGTCGCGAAATAAAAATTGAACAAACAAAATTTCAGTTAAGCATGTGCTATGGAATTGTTTCGACAACACCAAAAATTCATGAACAAGAAATTATTATTGAATTGAAAGCAGATATAATACAAAATCGTGTACAATTTACGAATACAAAATCAAATGAAATGATAATTGTGGTAAACGCTAAAGAAAGACAAGAATGCCGGCTAATTGATGCTACAGTTAAATTTAATGTTGCAGCAATCTTTAAACCAATCGATATCGAAATGAAATACAAATTGAAAAATGAAATTTCACATAATGTTAATAAATCAGCAGAAACTGAAGGTAAATTATTACACAAAATATCATTAATAATAAATTACATATATTAATGTGTATATGTATTATATATACTCGTATGTCTTATATGTATTTTTTTAATTTTATTTTATTTTATTTTTTTTTTAAATAAATCATAGATTTTTGTGAGACATGCGCAGTAATTGATCCTTCAATCCCAAATAGTAGTATTGAAAAAATATCATTTAGTACTGGCTGTAAGGGTGAATGTGTCGCTGATATGAAAATTAAAAGTTCTGGTCTAAGGTGAAAATTAAATTTTTGATTTTTTCTTTTTGTTTCTATTTTTTATTTTTCATTTTTGATTTTTTATTTTTTTTTTTACATTTATCCATAATACACATTTTATATTTTCATTGTATAGTTCATATTTTGTAATCGGTAGCAGTCGAACAATAACTGTTAATTATGAGATTACAAATACAGGAGAGAATGCATATTTACCACAAATTAATATAACATCATCGAATGATATGCCATTTGCTAAAATTCCATCGCATTGTGAACAAAATGATTTCATTATGATTTGTAATTTATACAATAAACATCCAATGTTAGCTGGCGATAAGGTAATTAATATTAAATTTATGATTATAAATAAGTGAAAATTACTAGGTCATTCAAAAAGTTCGCAGCCTTATAATGAAGCAGTATGAATTTATGAGCCAAAATACAATTAATCTTCAATATATTCCCCCCTAAGCTCAGTGCATTTTTTCCAGCGATTTTCCAATTCATTCCTTGCTTGAAGTGATTTGCCTCGAGACCTCCAAAGTACTCTTCGACAGCCGTTATGACTTCTTTATTTGATGAAAAATGCTTACCACGTAAGAATTTTTTGAGATTTGGAAATAAATGAAAGTCAGACAGAGTCAGATCTGGTGAATATGGTGGATGCTCCAACAATTCATAGTGTACTTAGTTCCTTCAATTTGGCCATTGCAAGGACACCTTTGTGCGCTGGTGTATTGTCTTGGTGCTAAATGATTTTTTTTCTTTTGTAATCTTGGTCTCTTCTCCCGAATTTTTGTGTCTAATTGGTCTAGAAGATTTGAATAATATTCTCTGTTATCGTTTTACTCGTCTGAAGGTAATCGATTAGTAAAATCTCCTTTGGATCCCAAAAAACTGATGCCATAACCTTCTTTGAAGATTTTGAGAGCTTTGGCTGATTTGGGGCCGAATAGCCGGGCTCGGTCTACTCTGCTGTTTGTTGTCGCAATTCAGGATCATAGTAATAAATTCAGGTCTTGTCCATGGTTACAAATCAACGCACAAAATCAATTCTATCCTTTTGAAAATGATCCAAATGTTGTTGAGAAAGTTTCAATCGAATGCGTTTTTGGTCAGAATTCAACGAATGCGGCACCCATCTTGTCAATAACTTTCTCATACCTAATTCACTGGTTAAGATACTATGCACTGATCCAGTTGAGTTGCCTGTGGCCCCAGCTAAATCAACCACAGTTATTCGGCGGTCTTCCAAAACCAAATCATGAACCTTGTCGATAATTTCTGGCGTGGTTGCTGCTTTTGGACGTCCTGAACGCGGATCATCATTGATGTCTGTACGACCGTGTTTAAATAGAGCAATCCATTTTTTTACAGTTGCATATGAAGGAGCACTGTCTCCTAATACGTTTACCATTACCATATCATCAGAAATTTCTTTCCCACTTAATCCTTTTTTAAACAAATATTCAGTCACCGCACGCACGATTTTTAAATTATCCATTTTCTGAAAACAAGCCAAGCACGTGTAATTTAATCAACTCTGTTTAAACTAAACTATTTGACAGATCGATCTGGAATTTATGGTACGTTCATATGAAGGACTGGTGTTGCCAATATGAATAAATTTTTGTTTCTAGAAATGTCACGTATGCGTTAGCCTGCGAACTTTTTGAATGACCTGATATATACATACATATGTAATTTTCGAAATACTTAAGTAGATATTACAATACACAAAGTGATTTAAAAAAAAATTAATATAGGATTTCATAACGATCGTATTCGATGCAAATAATATTGAAGGTGATAGTATTATAATTCAGGCTGAAGTATTTAGTACCGGAAAAGAATCAAATCCAGATGATAATATTGTACAGGATATAATTGAATTAAAAGAATCTAGTAATGTTGATATCATAGGGTTAGTGAATATGATAAAATAATTATTCAGAAAACAAAAAAAGAAAATTTCATTCATTTTTTTTTGTTTTTTTTTTTTTTGTTTACGTTTTTAGATATTCAAATCCTTCAACTATTAGTCTTGTAGATCATTCTGGAATAATTGAATTAACAAATATGTATGAGGTAAAGTTTTAATTTCAGAACAACAAAAAAATTATAAAAATTTCATTATGAATTTTTGTTTTAATTTTTATAATCTGTATGTATGTATGTAGATTCGAAATAATGGACCAAGCAAAATAAAAGAAATGAACGTATCAGTATTCATTCCAATATCATATCCATTACCGAATTCAAATGTTCGTTTAACAATTATTGATTTTAATACAGTTAAAGTGAATGCAATTTATTATGAAAAAGAATTACGAACAGATTTCTATCAGAATGATGTGATTTTATTAAAAAATTCAATTGAAAGATCATCAACACCAACATCAATAATTGAAAATTTATATAAAATTGAAACTGATTTTGATATATCAATGTTAAATAATAATCAATTATGGCCAGAACAACAAAATCAAAATATCGATAATGAATGTAAGTTTTTTTTTTTCATTTCTTTTATAGTACCATCCATAAACACAATTATTCGGCTTTAAAAACGACAACAAAAATAATATCGAAACATACGAGTATTTACATATTGTCAAAATTTATAGATTTCGTACAACTTAATCAAGTTGCCTATACATTATTACAGCCATCGAACAATTCTCACATCGCCCAAATACAGCGTATCGCCGAAATTTCGCAAAATTCGGGCGCAACTGCAGCGTAAAATATTAGTGAATTTTACATTTTTGCTTCTTGCGAATAGATTATTACTACTGCAAAATCCAAGTCGGAATGGGATGGCTCGTTGTCACTGAAAAATAGAATAAAATATATTTGGGCGACAGCAAAAGCGTAAAGTTCAGCGTAAAAAGTCCTATATTTAATTACTGTATACGATGTAGTTGTCGCCGTAATTGTGCGATGGCAGTTAGCAAAAAATCGTAAATCGGCTTTTGGACTTTTACGCCAAAAGCTTTTAATTACAACAAATTAAAATTAAAATCTGCTTAGACTGCTTAGCTTAGATGCTTAATTGTATGTGCGCATCTAACATTATGGAGTGTTAGTTTTCTTGCGTCAATAAAATTTGACAATAATTGAAAAATCATTGTCGGTATTTTGTTGTCATTTTGGAAGTCGAATTGTGTTTATGCTATTATACATAAGGAAAAGAAAATGAGTTTTTTTTTTATTAAATTTCAGATTTAAATTTACCAATGACACGTAAAAAACGTAATCTAAAAACATTCAACAACAACAACAACAACAACAACAATGATTTTAATTCAAATCATATAACAAAAAATGAAAAATCCTTTAAAACTTTAGATTTTGATTTTATTGGTGGTTCGTTACCGATAAATAAAACGATATTATTTGCTTGTGATCGATCAACATCAGAAAATACATATTGTATAAAAGCAATGACAACAGTTTATAATTTCGATGCAAATACACATAGTATATTGAATGTAACCATAAAATTTAATGCTGATTTAATGGAAATTAATAAAATTCTTTTAGAACCATTAGAATTTTTTGTAATCACAACTGATTTGGAATTAACAAAATTTGAAAATATAAAAAGGTATAGGTATTAACTGACGATTATGATTTATTATTTTTTTTTTTTTTCTTTTTGTCGTTTTGTTTTTTATTATTTTATTTTATTTTTTTTATTATTATTTTTTAAATTGCGCAATTACAGTGATTCATTAACAATAACGAAAAGGATAGCACACAATATAATTTCAAAAAATCAAATACCATCAAAACCAATTTGGATTTATATAATATCAATATTAGGTGGAATATTAGTATTGATGTTAATCAGTTATGTACTGCATAAGGTATATATACTATAATATAAATGTATATGTAATTTGAAAATATAAATTCGAAATATAATGCCTCATTTACAACCTAACGTAACGTCGATATCACGCCAGAGTAGACAGTTTTTCACAATTCAGAATAGATGACCGTACCTACCGTATATACATAATAGGAAAGATTGAGAATTGATACAATCCAATTTCCAATTGCCAGCGTCAGATTAGAAATAGATATAACGCTGAAAATTAAGATGATATGAAAAATCCACGCTGGCGTGAATTTCGCGTTGGATTACAAATGAGACATATCTACTTAATTGTAATAGTTGAATTTATAAATTAAAAAATTAAAAAATATTTTTTTTTTTTTTTTTGTTTTTGTAGCTTGGATTTTTCAAGCGTAAAAAGAAAGAAGAACTACAAAAATTACATCGAGAAAGTCATATACAACAAACTGAAGATACTGAAGACGAAGGATAATTATATATACAAATACGAATAGACAAAAATATTTATTTTCATACCGGATAATATGAGTATAGATATAATATTATTTTAAAATGTAATAATAATAATATATGAGACAGTGTTTGTGATTTGAATTTTTGTAAAAAACGATTTATGTAATCCGCATTTAAAAAAACAAATAATAACAATAATCAAATAATCGTAAGCACATTAAGTATTTTGGCTGTGGAAATGTACACTCGTACATTTTATAAAAATTACGTACATAAATACATTTATAATAATTACTATCATTATTTTTTAATTATTATTATTTTTGTCAATCAATTTTGTATTATTGTTTTGTTTATTTTTTTCGAATTTTGTTTTTTATCATTTTATGAACTGAAGTTAAATTTTTATTTAAGTTTTTTATTATCTATAATGAAAAACAAAATAATAAAATAAAATAAATTCATGAAGAACTGGCCTATATTGATCTCGAAAAGCAGGTTCGATTCCTCTGCCCACAACAAAAGTAAGAAAAATAATTTTCAATTTTTCATTATCCCCAAAGTTCACTCAGCTTTAAATGAGTACCGCAGCTTGCTAAGGCAAGCACGGCAAGCACCAAAATGTATAGAGTAACAAGGTGAGCCATTCCGACAGAAAAGCTCTTTTTATAAAAGATTGTGACGTCATTTCAACCGAAAAATGGTATTTTTCCTTCATAATTTTCACATAATTTTGAAATAATAATGATATTATAATAATGTAATTAAAAAATATGATAATATGATCATTTTAAAAACAAAATAATTTGGAAATAAAATAATATATGATTGCAAAAATACATTTAAAAACAAATCTAACGAATTCAATTCAGTCAAATTAAGTACATCGTAATATGACGTATAACTTAATATAAATGACGTAATAACTTAAAGTTTTACAAACAGCTTTTTCGCTCTGGCTCACCTTGTTACTCTATACATCTTGGCAAGCACTATCATGTAAAAGAAGGTTGCTTCTCTACGAGAAAGCAGGAACTCAGTGGTTCACAATCCACTTTAAACTGTAGGTGCGGTGCACACATGGTAGTGATCAGTCGGAGAGCTGTAGTGTCATGAAAGAAAGTTGACAGTTGACAGTTTTGACATTCGATTCTAAAATAAAAACCAAAACTAAACAAAACACACTAAAACAAAAAATACACTAAATCACACAATATAATATAAAACAATGATAATACAAACTCTATAATAGTTGTGTATTTGCTTACGATATCGTACATTTATTTCATTTTGTCATAACTCCCCAATTCTCCTCATTCTCTTCGTCAGCATTACAAATAGCGCTTTGTTGGCATTATCTGAATCCCCGAAGTGATTTCTTAATTTATTACTATTATTAGTTGCATTTACAAATTTAATGCGAATTGCGGAATCACTGAGTTATTGGTTTGGTTATTGGTATGGAGTATAGAAATAAACTAAATTACATGATATAGGAATTGGGAGAGCTTACAATTACATATTTTTAGAATAACACAACACAACACTCTTTTATGAGTTGTGTCTAAATAACTGAGAAGTTAAGGCACTGTACACTGGACTCATGTCTATATTCTGTGCTTAAGGTATATTATATGAGAAAAGTGTAAATATATGAATATATGATATTAAAATAATTGTTTGAATGTATAAAAATGACATCAACAATTTTGTTTGTCAAAATGATTGGCTAATCATTTCAGTTATTCAGTCCTCATGAATTTGAGTTAATTGTCAAAAAGAGAAAAACTCTAAACAATGTTTCTTAGGTAATTTTTCTGCCCAGCAATCTGCTGGCTATGGTACTTATTCAAAACTAATTGAATTTTTGGGAGCAATGAAAATTTAAGAACACGGGGAACGGTAAATATTCGAAATTATTTTTATTTTATTACTTTTTGCTTGTCATGTGGGAATTTGGATCCGCATCTGATATCAAAGATTTCGTGATCATTGGAATACGATTCTGTCACTTAGCTTTTAAACTCTACATTTACGAGTTACATAATTACGAAATACAAAAAAAAAAAAAAAAAACGCATTACATTTATGCTTCGTTTCCAAACATATAACGTATGAAATTGAAATTCAATTTTTTCCCTCTTTGTAGCACATTAAATTATGTATATGACTTCTTCTCTTTTCTTCTCAACGTGAAATTTTTCAAAGTCACGTCAAATTAGGTTCTATTCATAATTTCAATTTCATCATAGTTGATAAAGAACTTTCAATGATGTTCGAAAATGCACTGTATTTAACTCAATAATTCACATTCCATTTTGGAACAGCTGTCAAATTTCATCAAAAGCTCTCTTCAATTTCATGTTGCTTGTGTTGGAAACGAAACATTACGAAAAATATAAAAGTTATAATACTTACATACGATAATTAATTGATGAATACCATATAATTGTAATTGTTTTTTCTATAGTTTTTAATTATGAATAAACATTAGATTTATTTATTTTTATTTTTTTTTTTGAAATTTTTAAATTATTTTACCTTGAAAAAAAAAAAAAAATAATAATTTTGTTTTTTATTATAAATTATGTAAAATTAAAACAAATCGTAAAAATTCTGATATTTCATTATTCATTATTATTGAATTTATTCATCATTTTAAAATACTTATGTATTTTTTACGTCATTATTTTTAGTAAATATTATTATTCAAATTACATTCCATTCTCATCATATTTTAAACATTATTATTTTTATTATCATTTATTTCTTAATATATAATAATTTCCTTTTTTTTTATTTTATTTTTTGTAATTTTATATACGTAGGTCACTCTATAAATTTTGAGATACAAAAAAACAGCTAATGATTTTGAAAAAAGAACTTTATTTATGTTCAAAGTACTCTCCTCCAACATCAATACACTTTTGCATTCTAATTTTCCATGAGTGGAATGCCTCTAGCCAATCGTTCTTCGGAATCTCGTCAAAAATTTGATCAATTTCATCTTCTGATACAAATCTTCGTCCGCGTATGCTTTTTTTGAGCTTGTTGAAAAGCCAGAAGTCACACATAGCCAAATCAGGCGAGTATGGTGGATGTTCAAGTATTTTGACTCTATTTTGGCGCAAATATTGAACGGTTTGCTGAGCGGTGTGAGCCGAAGCTTTATCTTGATGGAGAATCAAGCCTCTAATTTTCACGCGACAACTCCATTATTCACTGTAAATAATTTATTATGACTTTGGTTGTAACAAGTTCAGACAAGAACTGAACATGAAAAACGTGTTGACAAAGAGTAATGTTTCTATTTATGCAGCGTAACCAGTTGTAAGTACTGTTAGTTTTCCGTATCTCAAAATTTATAGAGTGACCTACGTATGTAAATATCTTCTTCTGTTTCTTTCTTTCATTTATTTATTTTTTTTAATTGAATGAATTTTTGTTTATTATTTCTTTTTATTGAAAATTAGCAACTTTTTATAAATTCTTTCAATATTGATTTTTTTTTCTTCTAAATTTTGTTTCTTTTTTTTTGTTTTTTTTTTATAAAAAAAAATTATATTTTATATATATATAGCTATGTTGTATATACATACATATATATATATGTATACATATATTTGTTCGTTTCCTCATCAAATAAGGATAAAATATTGTAAACATTTTTTTTTATTTTTTTAATTTCATTTCAATATACATAAATGTAATATTATTTTGTTTTTCATATTTTTCATTTTGTTTTATTTTAAATTTTAATCAGCATTTAATAGTGTAAATTATTTATTTTTATTTACATTAAAATTTCTTTTTTCTTTCATTTTAACAAATATTTTTTTTTGGTTTTTTTTTTGCGTATACAAAAATTTAAACGTTGTTTTGATTTCTAAAAATTATTTATAAATATTAATATTGTTTTAAAAGATATGATAAAATTGTAATAATTTTTATATTTTTCAATTTTTTGTTTTCTTGATTTTTAAATTTTACATTTTTATACTGTATTTTCCGTTTGGTTTTGTATATAAATGTAATTTTTCTTTAATTTTGTTCCATTTGACACACATTGCACATGCATATACTTAGGTACATTTATAACAGATAAACTTTGGTTGGTTTTGTTTGCAATTCTTATGATTATTTATTATTTTGTTATCTTTGAGATGAATTAGGAATTATATTTTGTTTCAAAGAAAAAAAAATAAAAAATATATAGATATATCATATATATTCTGTTTAGTAATCTACTGATCTGTCAATGTCAATATAAAACTTAAAATAGTTTATGTCATAATTTTCGAAAATTATGAAATGTGAAAAAATAAATTTAACTGCATTTGCCTAGATTTTTGTATACAAATATATGTATATATGAATAAATTTAATAATATAAAATTCTACATAATCCTACATATTTAAATGTTAACTGAAATTTTATATCATTTATGTATCTATAGCTATATTACTTCTTATATACGTACATACATACATATGAGTATAGTGTTAATAAATGTTATTTGTGGTACTATGTACCGAGTTAAAAATTAATACGTATTATTGCAATTATTATTTATAAAATACATTATGTACAATGTGTCAATGGTTTTACTTTTATTTATATATTTTTATTTTTTTTTAATTTTTTTATTTTTTAAAATTTAAAATATTCTGTCAAATATAATGGCCATCATTTTACTTTATTACCGCTTTAATTTTTATACAAAAAATTTAAAATGAAAATATATATACATACATATAGGATCGTATTCATCAACCGAAATTATCTTTTATCTGAGATAAAGTGTATTCATTAACTTTGATTATATATACTGCCCTTATTCTAGCATTGTGACTTATCACAAATCACAACGAAATAATACGTTATAACTGGGTTTCTTGTGATTTTTCTTGTGATTAATTAGCTGTTTCGTATTCTGAATAAGTAATCACAAAAAAAAATCACAAAAATTTCACCTCTTAGTGGTGAATTTGAAACGTGAAATTTTTTTCAAGAAAAATGTTATATTTTATATTTCTCATATAACCTTAAAATTATTATTGTGACGACTGATGAAATAGCACATCATAATTTTTTGAATCTATCTATGTTGTGACTTTTTACCGCAGAATACAAAAAATTACAAATTGTGATTTACCAGGCTCTTATAAATAAAATTTGACTTTATTACAGACTTTTTTTTTTAGAATAGAATCATAATTCGGATATTTTTATGACAATCTTTGAGTGGTACTATAAATATCGTTTGAACATAACCATGATGTAAATATCACAATATGATTAGTGATATTTACATCATGAACATAACCATGTTACTAATAGCAACAGCACTCAATACAAATATAACCATCATACTATATAACATCTTTTTCATGTTTGTTGACTGACATGTTTGACACTCCGAAAATGAAGTCCGAAAACAAATTTTATCTGCAGTTTCATGAATAAAAACTGAAATTATACCCGGATAAAATTGTATATATCCTAAGGATAATTTATTTTGTTTGGTGAATACGATCATAATGTATATAATTTTTAATATTATTATTGTTGTTGTTGTGGTATGTGTTTTTTTTTTTAAACAGTATAACAAAAAAGAAAATAATGGACAAATAAACAGATAAAATAATTAAATAAAATATAAGTATATTATAATATGTATGTACTTATGAACAATTTTTTTTTTATAAAAAAATAAATATCTACATTGTATATATGTATAAATTTTCTTTTTCTTCTTTTTCTTTCTTTTTTTTTTTATAGATTTCATTTAATAGTGCATTTTATTGTAAAAACTCAATAATTGTTAAAAAATTAATTAATCAATTAATTTATTTATTTATTTATCGTGAATGAATAATACACATAGTATGAAGATGGGCGGGGGGCGATTCTCTGGTAGCGCAGAGAAAATTTTCGGAAGTTTTTCATTAAACAAAATAAGAAGAAAAATTCAAACTGTACGTGTACATAAATTATTTGTTCGAACTATGTCACTTTTATGTCTTATTTGTCTATCCTTAATTATAATTTCAAAAAAAAAAAAAAAATCCAGGTAACACAGAGGACATTTTAAAGAAATGTATTATTAATGGTCAGTTTCACAATGGAGGTTTAAAGTCAAAGTTAACCTAATCCTGAACTTGGATTTAAATTGAAGATTTAAACTCATTCAGTTTAACAGTTAAATTTTAGTTGACTTTAAACTTTAGTTAACTAGCTAGAGTTTAATAAAGTTTAGTTAACTTGAACTTTAATGAAAAGCTCACAAATGATAGGATATTATAATTATATACTGATTATAACTGCTGGAACAGAATGTGTAGCCACATTTAGCTGCAGTACGGCTGTACGCTGACTGTTCTCTGACTTCTCTTTTTTAAGTTATTTTAAACCTTACCCAGAGTTTAACCAGTAGATTTTGAAAGGTTAACTTTTGTCGGTATTTAAACTCTATACAAAGGTTAAATCCGTACTATGAAACTTATTAATATTTTAATTTGAAGTTTAAACCTCCCACGAAGGTTAAACCAGCACTGTGAAACTGGGCATAAGTATTATAATCATGAGAAATATTATAAACGAATAATGAAATTATTAATGATCAGTACTAATATTTGTGTAAAATGTCTAAGATTAGATTACTTCTTATATAAAAATGGAAAACTTCTTCGTATTCAATTAAGATGGTTTGTAAGTGAAAGTAAAGAAATTTTTGTATGTGATTGATCGTATTTTAGTAAAGTTTTGTGTTAATTGGATTTGGAAAATATAATATAGTAAGTATTTGCAGTGCATTGCTAAGTGAATGAGTACTTCATTTATATACATACATACATATTTTTTTTTTTTTCATAATTATTTTAGATACCTAATTACAATTTGTTTTTTCTTTGAAGTGAATTCGTAAAATATTTCCTGATATATGCTAATTTAATTTGTTTTTTTTTTTTTTTTATGTTTTGGTTTCTCACTTTTCAGAGAATCGCCCAAATAATAATTATCGACTTGATTATAGTGTATAGTATACGAGGGTAATTCAAAAAATTCCCGGAAAAATGAAATAATACACTAGTTGTTAATTTTTATGGATTTACTTTTCTACATATAAACTATCAAGTTTCATCATCAGTCACTATACGGTGCAAAGAAGTCTTAAGAATTTGAATTGTATATTTGTTCGAAAACTCAGTGACAGTTCGGCACGGCACGTCTTTCAATGTGTTCTATTGCGCAACGCTTTACACTATAACTTTTAAAAATATGTACAGAATTTTTTAGATATCTGTATCCTTTTAAATAAAAACAAATGAATTACTTTTTTTTTTTTATACACAGTACAGCAGTTACGCTTTCAATTAAACACTCAAAATATAACCAAACTTCTTGACTGTTTGCCTGCTAGTTACTTACTGACACGCAGATCTTCTGGGAATTTTTTTTGAATTACCCTCGTCGTATATATATTTTATAAAATTACAATAAATAAATATAAATGATAAAATAATTATTATAAAATTTTGATGCTTACATATTATATTAGTTTTAATTTAAACACATTCACATTCTAATTTTCAGCTTAGCACCACCATTCACACAAGATGTTCTACTCTTCAGACAAATTACTAATCTAAAGATATTTATTATTTTATTACTTATCTTAATTTTTTGGTTATCTTCTTCTATTTCTAAATATGTATATAAACTGTAAATAAAATTTGATTACAATAAAAAAACTACACTGACTGAGCAAATATTCAAAAATATCTTTGTTTGTTTTTATTTTATTTTATTTTTTTTTATTTTTTGTAAACCATCAGAATAATTTAAAAATGAAATATTTTTCTTAAATTTTGTACAAGAACAATGGAAGAAAAAAAAAGAATTAATCTGAAAATAAAATATTTTATTTATTAGAGCATTTTTTTTTTGGGTTTTTTTTTTTTTTTTCATCTTTAAGCAGAACATCTTGTATTTAACTTATTGTCTTTAAATAAATTTATATTTATTATATGTTATATAACAAAATCTAAATTTATATTATTATTTATTAAAAATTTTTAATTACGCATATATATTATGTGTAGAAATGTTCAAATGTAAATGTATGTAAAAATGCATTTTGAATAAGGTTTAAAAAAAAAAGTATAAGTGATTTAAAAAATAAAAGAAAAACATTTATACATTACAAGAAAATATTAACAAATATTTTTTTGATGATGTTAAAAAATCTAATTAAGTTATTAATAAAAAAAAAATTAAAGTTAGAAAAAAAAAGAAAGAAAAAAATTTAAACCAACAAAATATTATGTAATTTCTATCTGGATTCATATGATAGAAAAAACAGAAATTACAAAAAAAAAATAAAAAATTGAGTGCATTGAATATTTACAGCACAGCAAAAAATCGATAATTAATAATAATTTTAAATGTGTTATTAAATAAAAATCAGCACATTGTTTCGTTGTATGGTGGATCTTTTTCAGAATCTGTGCTACTTTTTATATTTGATGATAATTTTGCAATTTCATCTTGGACCAAATTTGTGCTTATCGTAGGAATTGTTGTTGTAGCTGTCGTAGTAGTGATATGTTCATCTTTTGATTCTTCAGTACTTGAACTGCTCTCTTTCAATATATTCATACCGAATTTTGAGGTTATTGGCGGTTTTAGTGAACTTTTAAATTGAACTGAACCTTTTGCTGTAATTATGCTAGTCGATAAAGTATTAATTGCTGCTGTATTTGATGGAACAGTGACAATATTTGTGATATCTAATTTATCGGATTCGGAAACCGTTCGTTGAGGTGAATATTTACTATAGTCCATGCTAAATTGTTTTTTTAACATTGCCGAACGTGGCGGTGGCGGTGGAAAAGAATGATCATAATGTAATTGCTGATGTTGTAATTGTTGTGATTTTGATCGTATATCAGATACACCAACCGAAGATGTACGTAATAAGAAATTTGATTTTCCAGTATCAATTACAGTTGTATTACTAGTTTCTGCATCTAAGGATAAATCATTTGTTAATGATATATTGTCAATATTTATTGAGCCAGTCATTGAAGTACTAGTATCATTTGAGCTTTGCTTTATCACTTTGTATGGCTGTAACGAATAATCTGTATCAGTGCTTGAGTTTTTCTGTAGGCTTTCAATAGATTTCTTAAATATTTTTCCATCAATGTTTTCATTCGATTCTGGATGTAGAAGTTCACTTGATGTTTGTGAAAAATCATATTGTCTTTGCTGCTTATCACGATCACTTTGAAAATCAACTAACATGTTTCGTTGTTCATTGTGCTCATTTGTAGCTCCATAATTGGCCGTTGTATCTTCAGATTGCATTGCAATGGCTGGTTTCGATGGTGATATCTCAATAGCAGTTTCACGACGTAATGATGGACGTTGGCTTACATCTAACGATAAACCCTAAAAAACCAAAATAAAAATTACGTGCTTTTTTAGTTTTTTTTTTTTTTTGAATAAAATTTAAAGAAATTATACAAACTTCAATTGATTCATCGGTTCCTTCTTTCGAGCCACGAGCATGAAATAGTCCTTCTAATATCATATAGTCATGTTCTTCGCATTCTTTTAGATGTTGTCTTTCAACAAGTGCCGCGAATTCCGCATTCGATAATTCATTAAGATTCTTCGATCGATCAGCTTGCCCTTAAAATTCATTTCATTCAAATTCATTTTCTAATATTTAAATTCTGATCGGTTATCTAATTGATGTTTACCTTTTGTTGAGGTTGTTGGTGATGCAATCACCTGGCAAATTCCTTCTAGTTCATCGGTAATTGATGTATACTCAGCATGAAATTGTAATAATAAATTTTTTGCTGGTTTCACAGAAATAACTGATTTACCTTTATTTTTCATTTAAATAAACAAATCAAATTGAAATTATGAAATTTTATTGTACCCCGTGTGTACGTACCAGATATTATACTTAAAATAAACGTTTTCTTACCAATTTCATTTCCACTGTCAGGTTCTGATTGTGTAAGACTAAACTGTCGTCTGGACATTGCGATTGCATTTAAACTCATTTGTGATTTGTTCAAATCATAATTTGAGCAACTTTCTGAATTTCGGCGACAAACCGATGAATTGGCTCTTTGTCTGATTGCTCGCTTTTTCACATCTGTTTTATATTAAATTAAGAAAATTTAAAGCATTATCAATTTTGATGAAAAAACAAATATGAAAAAACAAAAAAAAACTTTTTTTTTTTTTTGGACTGACTTTCAAAATTCATATCGAAAACATTCTCCTCTGATATTCGTTCATCGACCAAAGTTTGATCGTCACTATTTGCTAATGGTGTTAATGTATCTTTACTTTCTGTACTTGTTGCAGTTTCTTGTCTAACATTTAGGAATGGTGGCTTTTTAGTTAGATTTTCATTTACTGGTGTCGGTTTTTGATGTAGTGTCGTTGTTGTCGATGGATAAACATCAGAATCATCTGATTGAACTGATGTTTTTCGTATCATTGTATTAACTTGTTCATTTAAAGTTTCACGTGATTTGATTAGCTCATTTTCTTCTGGTACTGGTACAACTTCAAAATGTATACCATCATCAAATATAAACGCATCAGGCCGTACTTCAGTCAGTGATCTATTAAATCTTCTACGATTATGTTGTACCTATAATGCATTCGAACATTTTTTTTGTTTTTTTTTGTTTTTAAATGTTTACACACATATAAATGCATATTATAACAGGAACAGCAACAAAAAAAACAAAAAAAGAAGAAAATACCTGCAATGAATTCATATTATCGGTTTCTGAGACAGTTCTTTGACGCATTTCATTGTAAATATTTCCACAGGATTCTTGAATTGATGTATGAGTTGACATGAAACGATGTATTACAGCTAAATGTGATAATATTTGTTCTGTAGATTCTTCAAGTTTTCTCATTCGAAAATCTATACTCTAATTTATTGGAATTGTATGAAAAAATTATTAAATATTTATTTAAAAAAACAAAAAAAAAGTATAAACCTGTACTGTTGCTGTTTGAATATTTTCCTTTTGATTGATATCTTCAATTTTTTGTGTCATATTTTCAACACGTTCTGTTGTCGATTTAATACGTTCTTCAGTTGATTGATTCAATATTATCTCTTGTTCATGAAAATAACCTTCAACACATTCTTCCTCAAAATCATATAATCTTTCAAGATCATCCTTTTCCAAAAATAATTTTAAACCATTATCACGTTGTATTTCAAGTCCTTTAGCTTTACGTATACAATATTTAACTAATGAATAAAAATGACAGAATGCAATTAATGGTGGCGGTAATACCGGTTTCTGCTGATATTCCATAACTACAGTAAATCTTTGAAACATCCAAACCTATAATATAAAAGAAAACAGTTTTATTGAATATAGGTTACATTTAATTATGTGTTTTCGATTAATTATATAATTATTTTCATTATTTCATACTTGATGTGATACTGAATTAACTTCATTGAAAATATTATTGAAGACAGCAATCAATAGATTTATTAATAATATATTTGCTATCAATAAGTACATGGCCATTGTAATCGGTGTTACCCAATGTCCTGTAAAATAATTTTTAAAAATATATGTAAGAAGGTATACAAAATAAATAAATAAATAAACAAAAAATACAGTTAAAAAGTATAATTTTATAATGAATTTACCCGTAACACAAGGTCTTTGTGAGGGATCCTCACCGCAAGGAGGATCAATATCATCAGCGAATACTTCACCATATAACATAAAATAGGGTTGATAATAAACCTACATTTTTATATATAAAATTAAAATTTTTATATTAAATTCAAGGTATATACATTTATATGTATAATGCATATGTATGTATATGTTTGCATTTACTTCACGTATTAATCTCCAGCTTGGTTCGTTGTTCGGAAATAGGATTGCTTGTCTACTAACACCGAAACTCATTAAAACAACAGCTAAAAGTACCACAAAATATATCATGTTTTTAACCATTTTTCCCATCATTGTAACGAGTGGTCCTTTATTTTTGTATTTAAAAGGAAAACACAAACAAACAATTAAAAATTATATGAAAACAAAAAAAAAAAAAAAACATTTATGCATATTAAAACATAATAATTAGATATTATCTAATATACAAGAAAATACTATTTTAAATTTAATTTTCAATTTACCGAGATATTTATTTACACCCAAAATATTTAAAATCCGCAAATACCAATATATGCTATCCACACAATAAATTACTCTACCGATATCCATTGTGTTCGGACGAAAACGTAATGAAAAACCAATAAGGAATAGAATTATAGCAGCTGCATCACAAGGATTCCACATATTCCAAGCCCAAACTGCAAATTTATGTCTAAAAAAAAAAAAAAAAAAAAACATAAAACAAAACAAAATCGTTACGTTATAGATTGTAAATTGTTGTTGTATTGTAAATGGAATTCAAGAGTTCATGATTCACATAAGTATTATAAAACTAAAATTCAAATTGGTCATATGGTACATACGATATTGCAACCGGTTCTGATGATATTATTTCACGTATCTTTTCGCAACCTAATGTTATAATATATGCAATCGAATAAACTTCTTGCCATCTTGGTGTTGGTTCCATTTTAACAAGTACCGTATACGTAAACATTATTAAAAAGAAAACGTATGCCATCTATAAAAAAAAAATATTCAAATTTTAATTTTAAAGCCGTTTTCGTATCAATCACATTTCGCACTATAAACACTATCCGCCTTGTTAAAAACGCGATCATGATATTCGAAACGTTCCAATTTCAAACGATTTTCATCGTCTATACTCAGTCGATAGCATTTTGTTCATCGTTTACATATAAAACCATTTTTTATTTTTTTTGGTTTTTAATAGAATTTTTTTTATTTAAAGCATATTACTAATATTTGTGAATATTAATATTGAATTAATTTTTTTAAAAAAATGGAAATTATTATTAAAAATGATATTTCAAAACATCAACAAAATAATAGAAATGACATCGAACCCTTTTTTCTTACAACAAAACTGGAAATTGTATGAATTAAACATTAAAGCTTCGTTTTTATAAGGGATTTATATTGTACCACTATGTACCACTTAATATTCGAAACGATGAAGTTACATAATAGCAATTTTATATCGTATCGTTTCGTTTCATCGTTTCATCGTTTCATCGTCTTCGAATATCATGATAAGGCGGTATAGCTTTGCCCACTTAATTAAATTTGTTGTCCGAAAAAGTTCGAATAGTATTTAGGGTGGTATTCACCATCATGGATATATCCATCGGATATATTTTAGCCGGATACAATTTCAGATTATTCATCAACCTAGATAAAATTTGTTTTCGAACTTTGTTTTCGGGTCGAACATGTGTGTCAAACATGTCAGCTGATTGTATTTTTATATTACAAAATGAAAAGAAGGTTCTGTGATGTGATAATTATATGCAAAGATGATAATACAGTACAGCACTACATTATCTTTATTTGTGCTGTTGCTGTTAATAACAAGGTTATGCTCGAACGATATTTATAATACCACTCCGAGGTTGTCTTAAAAATATCCGAGTAGTGTTTTATCCAGGTTGATGAATACAATTTATCTCAGATAAAAGATAATCTATGTTGGTAAATACCAGTATAAGTGTTTTATAGATTTCAGAAATCTAAAAATTTTTTAAATTTTTTTATTTTTTCAAACTTACTGAATCAGCCCAAAATTTTGTTATTGGTGCTGTATAAAATTCATAAATTTTCTTTCTTAATCGTAACGGCTGATGTAATTTAATTTCATCAGACATATTGAAATAATCGCCTCTTTGTGATGGATCTGAATCAGATAATGATACCTGAAAAGAGAAACAAACAAAGAAAAAAATTCGAAAAATTCGATAAATTTTCATTTACAAAAATACAAATCAAAAAATTAAAACTGAATAAGTATGTATATAATGTATACAAAATATTTTTATATTTTGATTTTAAATATACAATACTACATACAAACTAGTACACAAGTACATATACAAAATTTATAAAAATATAATATGCGAATGAGTTTCAAAATGCATCAATCATGCGGTGTCTGTGTGTATGCATTTATAACAATTTGCAGCTTATTAGCTTCTTAAACATAATCAACGTGAATTGCGAAGTGTAAGGCGAAAGTGATTGTAAAAATTTTTCGAAAACGTTTTATTTATTGAATCCTTTACAATCAAGATGAAATGCGATATGTGAATTTTTCAATCAAATCAAATCAAACAAAATAACCAACTGACAATTGTCGCTATTTGCATTTCACATTAATTGCCTTCAAAGTGCGAATTCGTGTTCATTTGACAATCACCTTCGCATTTGTAATTCGCATTTCGCGTTATTTGTGTTCAAGCTATAATATAAATAATAACCTAGGTTCTAGACAGAAGAAAGTGAATGAATGATAATATTCTTTCAGTCTTCATTCATGTGAATGATAACATAAAATTGTTAGACAAACGAGACACTGCTTCAATGATCATTCTGGCTGTCAGCTGTCATATATTTTTAATTTTTATATTTTTTATATGTATCATGATTTTTGTTGTAATTATTGTTTTTTTGTAAATTTTTTTAAAATTTTTATTGTCATTTTTTGGTATTTACTGTTGATTTTAAATTAAGTATTACAATTTGTATAAATCTGTATCTGTTTTTGTTATCATTTTTTCTTTCACCACTGTAAATAATTTTCAATTCACCATCTTAATTCGTTACTGAATGAAGTTCTTATAACTTCATTCGAAATTACTACAATCTACAATGCAGTTATAATGCTGAATTGCTGATGATGTAATGATCATTTAAACTTAATTTATGGTGACAGATGACAAATGAATGATCATTCGCAACGAATTACATATTTTATCATTCATTCACTTTCTTCTGTCTAGTATATTAGTTATATCGCTGTTATAAAATGTAAACTAAGTAATATTCGTCGTCGTGTATCGGATACCGAGTCGATGTGTATTGATGACTCATTCAGCAGAATATTTTTATAATATTAATACAACAAATGTATATATTTTTGTACATATATACTTAATAAAATAAATTAAAATAAATTAAAAATACAATAAAATAAATATCTAAATAAACTTAAATATAAATAAACACTTGTTGAATTATTATACTCTAGTACAATCAAAATGAATCAAGAATAATAATGTAATATTGTGTGCGTTCAGTTCAATGCAGCGATGCAAGTCAGCGATGAAAATGCAGCGATGTTTAGATAATCGCTGTATACAATTTACTGAACTGTTTACAGCGGAAAAACCCGCTGCAAACAGTTGATAGTTGGCTTTGTCTGTTCTGTTGTTCAATTAAAATATGTCAAAATTTGTTTACGATGACTTTTTTAGTGAAGTTTTTTTCAGCTGCAAAATATTTACATCGCTGCAAAGTAGCGATTATGTAGCGAAGCCGTTCAGTAAGAGAAATTATTGCAGCGATGGAAAATTATACATCGCTGCGTGGAACTGAACGCACCCATTAAGTAATTTATTTTAATTTATACATTTATACATCAATAATAATAATAATATGTATATAGAGGAAAAATATAATTTTCTAAAATACAAATAAATATATAAAAATGTATAAATAAAATAAACGAGTATAGTAAAGTAGTAACTATAATATACTATATATACATACATACATATATAATACACATATATACATATACGATAAAAAGGATATTACATATTTATATAATATATAATAAGTAATTTTTTTTTATTTATTATTTTAATATCATGATAAAAAAAAATGCAATAACAATATAATTTACCTGTTAATGAGGCGTTTATTTAATTACTTACTACATTAGCTGTGTTCCTTTCACGTGAGCAAAGTAAGTACTTAAAAATCAGTTTGGTTTAATACTTCACTAAATTTTTTTTATGTGTGAACTGCTCAAAAAATTTTTCAAAAGTAGTTTACTTATACTTTGTAAGTAGTTACGTTATTTCTTTCTACCAGATGTCTTTTTAGTTTCAGATTATCCAACAGATGGAAATTGATTGTTTAGGTTAGATTTATTGGTATAAACAAATTTCATATGGAATGTTTTATATAAATCTTTAATATAAATTTTTGCAAATTTAAAGTAAAATAATTTTAAGGTTATCTTTTGCTTCACTTGTCAAATTTATTTATTTTTCTTTGAATAGTTTGAGTCATTGCTAAAATAATTGCTTAGAAGTACTTCGCTCACTTGAAAGGAACACATCTATTATGTGCATATATGCTATGATTATATAATTATGTACGTATGTAGGTTTATAAGTGTATGCATGATCATATATGTATGTATGTGGTATAATGTTGTATGCAGATGCAGATATTTGTATGCTTTAATATCATATATTATATTCTCATATGTTTTGTGTTTGTGTATAGTTTTATGAATGTGTATGTATACAATAATATATATGTATAAAGTAGTGTGATATAAAATGTATATGTATACTCGCGTATATTGATTTATTTTTGTTCCTTGTCCTGTCTCAAAGGTGTGTATACATGTTATAAAAGTAATCCAGAAAGAATACAGAAAATATATACAATATAGTACATATAATACTGTAGGCAAAAAATAGTAAGACTTTTTAATTTAAATTTCGTGCGGAAATCCATTCGTCGAAATTTTTTTTTTCTATGTTGGTATGACTGTCAGTGACATCTGTGCCAAATATCACATCAAAGTAGTCATTAGTGTTTAGTATACGCTTGTCTTTCTGAAGAATAAAAAGTGCATTCGGCGATTTGTACAATGAGTGAAATTATTCAACAAAGAAGTTCCATTAAATTTTGTGTGCGGAATGAAATTTCTGGTGCCAAAACGTTCAGAATGTTACAAAAGGCCTTCGGTGATAATTGTATATCGCGAGCAAGTGTTTTAGATTGGTACAAATTATTCAAAGAGGGTCGAGAACGCGTTGACGACGAACCACGTCCAGGACGGCCATCAACATCAACTGATGATCAACACGTCAATAAAATCAAGGAATTGGTGCTCGAGAATCGGCGATTAACAGTCAGAGACCTTACTGATATCGTTGGAATATCGGAAGGATCAGTGAAAACCATTTTGAAGGATCATTTGGGCCTAAGAAAAGTGAAAGCACGATTGGTTCCAAAATTACTAAATTTTCTTGAAAAACAGCGTCGCCTTGAAATCTGTCAAACAATGCTTTCCGACTACCAGGATGTCATGAAACGTATTATAACTGGCGACGAGTCTTGGATCTACGCTTACGACCCGGAAACAGACGATCAATCGGCCGAATATCGTGCCAAATGTGAGCCGAAGCCGAAAAAGCCACGTCAAAGCAAGTCAAAAATCAAGGTCTTGTTGACAGTTTTCTTCGATCATCGAGGTGTGGTGCACTCCGAATTCCTTCCGACCGGCCAAACTGTCAACAAGGAATACTATTTGAGTGTTATGCGTCGTTTGCGCCAAGCTATTCGTAAAAAGAGGTCGGAATTATGGACCGACAACTCTTGGTTTTTGCACTCTTCGTGAGTTTTTCGCCAAAAATTCAACCAATATCGTTCCACAACCACCGTATTCGCCTGATTTAGCTCCGAGTGACTTCTGGCTGTTCAGCAAACTCAAGCGACCGCTCCGGGGAAACCGTTTTGATCAATTGAAGACATTAAACGTGAATCGCTACGCGCATTGAAGGCTATTCCGTAAATTGACTTTAACAACTGTTACGAGGATTGGAAAAAACGTTGGCATAAGTGTATTGTTGTCGGGGGAGATTACTTTGAGGGGGACGAAATAGATTTGCCAGAATAAATAAAGAATTTTAAAATTATGAACAAAGTCTTACTATTTTTTGCCCACAGTAGTATATACATTATTTATATTTTTTTTTTTTATCTGATTGAAAAATTTAACTGTATTATGATTGAAGAAATTATTTAAAAATTAAAAATAACCGAAAAAAAAAATACATGAATACTATACAGTGAAATCTCGATTATCTGAAACAGAGTTATGTTATGATTGGATTGAATTGGGATCGAGTGATTGATAGTTAATATAACTATACGAGTATAATATAGTTTAATTAAAAATATGATGGATATTGAAAAAATCATAAAAATGTTATTACATATACGTACAATACGTAATAAATTGTTGTCGAAAATTCAGATCAAAGTTTAATCTAAAAAGCTTAATTTATTCGGATTTGAATATTTGGACGTTTTCTTTTTTCAGAAATGCAAGTGTTCTTGCCTTTGCCTGGACGTTTGAATGCATATGCTTTTGACAAAACATTTGAACACGCATACTCTATTGCAATGCATATTTGCATTTTTGAAAATACATAGATGAAAATTGAAATTGAACCTGACTTCTGTAACAAAGCATTTCCATTTTTAGATCTGTCGCTTGCAATTTGTTCCCAGTTATTATGGTATTCAATAATTCTCTGTTATCTTTTTTCATTTCACATTTTCACATTAATCTCGGTTTTATTCTTGGTACCACCCGTTAGTTCAATATTAAGTATGTATGTACTTTGAAAATGCATTTTTGGAAAAAAAAATTTTTTTTTTTTTTTTGTTTAGTGTCAAAATAATCGAAAATCAGAAATTATCTGAATCACCGAAAACAGTCATACTCGTAATACATATCTATTATTTAAGTGTCAAAGATGTAAAATTTTGCTTGTAGAATAGACATTAGATAGATGATAAGATAGATTAGCGAGCGATAGTAACAGATAATCGAAATAAGTATCACTGTATGTACTATTTACACAAAATAAATAATAATATGCATTTACACATATCCATGTAGTACATAGTAAGTACATGTGATGCAATATAAAAATTATAAATCAAAAATTTAAATATGCATTTAATTCTTTAAAAATTATAAAAATATAGTATGTATTAATAATAATTATAACGTGAGCTTGATAAAAAAAAAATCATCAGAGCAATAAAAAAAATATATGTATTTGCACCTTGTACATTTTTATGCAAAAAAAAAAAAATAATATGTAGTATCTGTATCAATTATTTGTCAAAAAATTTGAGATAAAATATCTCTGGATGCATAACATGTATTTGTTCCTGTGTTGTTTATACTGGGCTGTTTGATAAGTCTTTGGTCTCACAAAGAGATGTCGTCTTAAATTCAAATTTGAAATAATTTTTGACAATAGTGATACTTCAAACATCTGTACATAAATTTTCTTCAAGATACGGTAATTAGTCTGTGTTTGACAGTGATTAGAAGCAAGCAACTTGTGACGTTTTTGGAATAATGGAAAAAAGTGAATTTCGAGTTTTAATTAAACATTGTTTTTTAATTGGGAAAAATGGTGTTCAAACAAAAGAATGGCTTGACAAGCATTACGGAGAATCCGCACCAACGAAATCAACAATCACATACTGCCTGAATGAATTTAAACATGGTCGTACAAGCATGAAGGACGCTGAACGCGTTGGTAGACCAAAGGAAGCAACAACTCCAGTAGTCATCAAAAAAATCAAAAAAATCCACAAAATAATAAGAAACGACCGCAAAATAAAAATTCGTGAGGTAGCTGGCATGGTAAACGTTTCAATCGAACCTGTTTTTAATATTATACACGAACATTTGGGAATGAGAAAACTGATTGCAAAATGGGTGCCGCGTTCACTAACAATTGATCAAAAACAGCAACGAGTTGACGATTCGGAGGAATGTTTAAGGCTATGGCGATATGATCCACAAGAATTTTTGCGGCGTTACATCACTGTTGATGAAACATGGATTCATCACTACACGCCCGAATCAACTCAACAGTCAAAACAGTGGACAGAGTCTGGTACAAGTGCACCGAAACGGCCAAAAGTGAGTCAATCAGCTGGAAAAGTTTTGGCAACTGTGTTCTGGGACGCGCATGGAATAATATCTGTCGATTATCTTGAAAGAGGAAGAACTATAACAGGAGAGTATTACATAAGTTTATTGGATCGATTGAAGGATACACTTAGACAAAAACGACCGCATTTAGCAAAGAAAAAAGTGATTGTCCACCATGATAACGTACCGGCTCACGCATGCGCAATCGCGACTGCAAAACTGCTAGAATTGCGATACGAAGTGCTCCCACATCCACCATATTCTCCAGATTTGGCGCCGTGTGACTTGTACCTCTTCCCAAATTTGAAGAGATGGCTCACTGGACGCCGATTTTATTCAAATGATGAAGTAATAACCGCAACAAATGCATATTTTGAAGGTTTTGAAAAATCATATTTTGCTGATGGCATAAAAAAACTGGAAAACCGCTGGATGAAGTGTATCGAGTTGAAAGGAGACTATGTCGAATAATGAAAAAAATTTTCATGAAAAACAGTTTTCTTTCTTACTGAGACCAAAGACTTATCAAACAGCCTAGTATTAATTTATTTATTTTTATTTTTAATTTTTTTTTTCTTTTAATTTTCTGCTACTTTATATTTTAGTATTAGATCTAAGCAATTTTCCTTTAGCATTGTTTACACGTGTATAATATAGTAATTTTATTTTTTTTTTGTTTCTTTATTGTATAACTTTATTATTCTGTAACATAATAACATTTTTATTTGTTTATTTTGTTTATTTTTGTTTGTTTTCAATGTGTACATATGTATGCATATTTATATTTTATATGTAGGTATTTACTATATTATATTTACTTACTTTTCCATTCTGCTGTACTTTGGTGTCACGAAGAGAATATGTTTCAGCTAGAAGCGCCTGGAAAATATTCGAGATATAGAAAGAGGGCAATTTTTTTATTACCTTTTTGTGCTTTTTTTGGTTTGTTTGTTTTGTTTGTTGTTGTGTTTTTTGGTCTTTCATTTATTATTATTCATTTTTTAAGTTTTTTTTTTATTTTTAATTTAGTTTTTCTGTTAAATTCAATTTTTTTAATCCTTGTATGAAAATACATAGATGAAAGTTTTCATTTTAAATGGATAGCATATTTTGTTTTTTTTCTGTTTTTTTTTTTTAACTTTTTCTATTAATTTGTATTGAATATTTAAAGAGCTTTTTTTTTACAATATGTTTGGCTTTGGGTCAATATTAACCGTACGAAGTTTTAATTATTATTGTCATCAGTTTTAATGTTACACATTATTATATTGGTTTTATATTCATAATAAAATAGTCAATTAAAAATGAACTGTTTATTGTTGTGATTGCGGTTAATTATGCCATTCATTCAATATTCAGCAGTTGATTGATGAATCTACCTATTACATATATTTAAATATTATATAATAAATAAATATGTAAATATATGTAATAAATATGTATACAAATCATTAGTCTACGATCAAGGATTGCAGTCTGTATCACAAATCCTCACATAGAAAAAGTAACCGTAAATAGACTATGACAGTCAAAAAACAATCTTTCACTCGTTAAGAAAACTGTTATACTTATGCCAGATTTCTTCACTTCCAATTATCTTCTTGCTAACTTTAGCGGCAAGATAGCAAAGAGATTTGCATTTCTTCACCTCTGATCTCTGATTAGTACTTAGCTGCCAGCTAACTTTAGTGAGAAGATAAAGTTCTGATTATATTTATTTAGGTGTAACCTAACTCGATACTACCGTCGACTAGCTGTCTAATTGGAGAACATTCAAATAATTAAGCTTTACATGAAATTTTACATTGAAAATTTCGAGTATCGATTCAAAAATTTCGATTTTAGGTTTGAACATTAGCCAGTTAGCTTTGTAGCTAGTTAGCAAGAAGATTGTATGAAGAAAACCAAACTCATTGTTAGCTGTCAGCTAAACTTAGATGGCAGCCAGCTAATCAGGAGTATGAAGAAATCGGCCATTAGAAGACCACAATTCCTAACAGGATATTGGTATGTGGGAGAACTGTATATTACACGCTGGGTTTACTGTGTAATATACACACTGCAAAAGATGCAAGGACAACTGAGAGAAAAAAATTATCTTACATTATCTTTGCAGGTATTCAACCTTGACTAAAACCAGACTAAAAGCTTTCGGTAAGCCTCTTATCGACGATCTGGCGATTATGGTCAGTCTAACAAGACGAAATGGCCATAATCTATAGAGTAAACAACCATCATTTACGAGATGCAAGCAAAGTGCTTAAATTGAGTCAGTTTCAAGAAACTGGAATAGACTGCCATTGCAATCAACCAACAAGCACATATGATTCAATAAGGATTTGTAGTCCCATAGAAGAAGAATTAAAAGAAGACCATACATTTTCAAGTGAAATCCATGCAAAATTAAATTTCGTATTTGACAATTAAAAATGTAGGTAACTATAATTTTTGTGTTATCATGCATGTTAAATCGATTTTTATTAGTTTGCAGTGCATATTGCATTTTAAATTTAATTCCGTATACATAACGTATATATTAACCAAAAATATTGTAAAAATAGCTCTGAATATACATACATACATAACAAATAATTATTATGATATGTGTGTATGTATTTGAGTAAAATTATTAAATAATAATGTACATAATTACTATATGTATCCATTTTGAATATGCATATTATTTAAAATAAATATGGATATTATAATGTATGAATGTAATGTATACAAATAATGTTTTAAAGTTTTCGAAAAAAAAAAATAAATAAATAAATAAAAATAAAAAACTTAAAAAATCAATTCAATTTGAAACCAAGCAAAACACATAGAAACACACATCATTCAACAATAATTTAACTAATAACTATATACATTATTGTTATGTTAAAACTTGAAACAATAATATAATTACATATATACATAAATGATTATATAATACACATATATTGCTCTATTAAATGTGAGTATATACATACATATATATATATATATAAGAGTATAAATATAACATGAAAATATTACATAATAGAATTTAAATTAAATTTACAATTAATATACATATACTTACGTACAAGTATTAATTAATCTACTAAATAATCTACTACATAAATCGGTATATAATCAAATTAAACATTTATAATATAAATACATACATAATGTACAGTTAATACATATATAATATATGTATCATACATATAAGTTATAAAAAAAATGAAAAAAAAAAAAAACGGACATTCATATATTTATTTATACATATATATATGTACATATATATATACAAGTAGGTACATATATATCATTTTCTAAAATTACTTTTATATACATTTATTTACATACAATACAGTAATATATATTAATATTATGTATGTATAATACCATAATACACAATATAAGTTCCAATATGTAATGTATAGATAATACAAAAGTATACATTATTAAATTTATAAATGTACACTTCACATTCATTAGATATTTTAGTTGCTTTCGATTTTTAGCGATTTCAAGTACTTGCAAGCAGATAAGGTAAATGTCTGTGCTAATACTCATATTTACTCACATCTAGTCATGAAATGAAAATTAGATGTAAGTAAGTATGTATAGATGGTTACGCACAATTTACAACAACAATTATTTTTATGTTATACGTAGGTCACTCTATAAATTTTGAGATACAAAAAGACAGCTAATGATTTTGAAAAAAGAACTTTATTTATGTTCAAAGTACTCTCCTCCAACATCAATACACTTTTGCATTCTAATTTTCCATGAGTGGAATGCCTCTAGCCAATCGTTCTTCGGAATCTCGTCAAAAATTTGATCAATTTCATCTTCTGATACAAATCTTCGTCCGCGTATGCTTTTTTTGAGCTTGTTGAAAAGCCAGAAGTCACACATAGCCAAATCAGGCGAGTATGGTGGATGTTCAAGTATTTTGACTCTATTTTGGCGCAAATATTGAACGGTTTGCTGAGCGGTGTGAGCCGAAGCTTTATCTTGATGGAGAATCAAGCCTCTAATTTTCACGCGACAACTCCATTATTCACTGTAAATAATTTATTATGACTTTGGTTGTAACAAGTTCAGACAAGAACTGAACATGAAAAACGTGTTGACAAAGAGTAATGTTTCTATTTATGCAGCGTAACCAGTTGTAAGTACTGTTAGTTTTCCGTATCTCAAAATTTATAGAGTGACCTACGTATTACACTTTTGTCAACATTTTTGTTGTTGTTCGATACAAAAAAATTTATCATATACCATGTATATATCCTCACTTAAATCGACATAAAAGATAAATCGATATATAACTGGTTTTATTCTGAACCCATCCCAATGTATTTAAACACTTTGTAAATTAAGCGATTGAAATTAAATCGATTTAAAAATTAATGACATTTCGTTATAATCTTTTAAAAATCAAACTTTTTTAAAAATATTTTTACTTACTGCGAAATTTTCCAAAGAATTTAATTAAATATTATGTAGTTTTACACAAAAACACTTTCTTCTTCTGCGTCAGCTGATTTTGATTTAAGTGTAAACCGATATTAGCTGACAGCCGTTTATACTTTTTTAAGAATCGACTAAACTGGTTAGTTATATCGATTTATTTTAAATCGATTCAAGCGTTAATTCGATATAAAGAAGCGTTTATACCATGGGTCTATTTTGTGTCGACAAATTTTATGTCGATTTAAGTGAGGGTATATACATAATAATAGATATGTACATTTTATTTTTGTACTAGCAAATTGTACTTGAAATTGCTAAATCGAAAGTAACTCTTGTCATTTGATTTAGATAATGTCATTTTTTAAATTTTTTTTTTAATCATTCTAATCTATGCACCACATCTATAGTATTTTAGAGTAATTTTTTTATTGTTTATTTTCTTTTATTTTTTTAACAAAATATCTATTCATTATTTGTATTCGAAAAATTTCCATAGAATTTCATATACATACATACGAGTATACTAGACCATCGCAGATATAATATAACGACACTACAATATTTAAATTTAAATATGGATGTAAAAGTAAAACCTATAGCTATACCTAATAATATATTGCTTATTTATACAAAAAGTTTGTTAAATGCCCGACAACGATATATAAATAAAGTTCCCACAATTTGATATATTATGTAATATAAAATTATAAAGATGGGTTATATAACATATACATATATTTTAATAACACAATTATTGTGATAGCCCTAACCTATAACTATATTATATGGTGTTAAGACGACTTCTTAATATGAAATAAGATTCGATACGATTATAAACGATTTTACATCGACAACTATAATAATAAACTTAAGGGACGGATCGTCTTTTATTATCTATCTACAGTAAATCAGTAAGCTCTATAGTTAAGATGAATTTTTGGGGACCGAAATTTTTGTAAGTCTTAACCGATTGTTCGTGATAACGTGATAACATATTGATTTCTTTTAAACTACATACATATTTACATTTACAGATATACAGATATATTAGAATTTATTCTTTTTTTTTTTTTTTTAACTGTGTGCATAACTTCTTATCATTTCTTCGACAAAAATTTAAGTTACCAATACGATAAGTTTGCGACGCGACGCGTCCGTCTACCGTCAACTTTATACCATTTGAAACATTTCGTATTGCATTTATGAGATAAATCATATTGCAGCAATGGACAAACACTTATTACCACTGCAATATGAAAATATATTGCATTATTATATTCTTATTAACATATTTGCTGGGATTATTTCAATGTTTTAATCTGGGATAATGTATGTATATAATTAAGTGATTAGCAAACGTATGTAGCACGTATAATTTAATTTCATACTCATATGGATTTTATGTATTAGAAAGTTAATATAAAGATTAAAAATGTGTGATAGAATTAAAATTTCGAATAAATTAAAAACAATAAATATAACGGTATATACATTTATGTATATGATTAATAATTTAATATTAATTATAATGTGAAATATGAAAAAAAAAAAAAAGAAATAATTTATATCTACATAATTAATACATCCATTCATATACAAATGCTCGTATATGTACGATTGGGTGGCTAGAGTGTTTAAATAGTTTTATGAAGTAGGTATATAAAGAATTCATATTATAACTGATTTTTGTACATGAATAACAAAAAAAAAAATGTTATATTCTAAAAATATTGTATTTATCGACATAATGTACAGGTATATAATAGTTATGAAATGAAACAAAACAAAAAAACAATTAACAAGAACTAAATAAACAAGGACACAAAGTTATACAAATAGAAAATCATACTGTATATATTTTGTTAGTATTACTATATTGTAAATAAATACCATACTGAAAACATAAGGATATATATAATGGATATACCAACTATGTACACATATATGTAAACATATTTAGTAATAGAGGTAAAATAGGTTTGTAAACTTTACTGCTATACATTTATTTCATTTATTATTTTCTTTCATATATTACATATGTATATAGTTTATGCCAATTAATAAATAAAATTTAACGTATTTTTATACATACATACATATACATATATAACTACATAAATGAATGTATACGTGATATATTTTATATATACAGTACGGGTCACTTGTTTACAGTCACCCTTAATATCAGCGATATCTTATTGTAGATATACTCCGTATTTCAGATCAAATTTATGACCACGTGTTAAAATTATTTCATTTTCTTAAAAATGTAATTTGGAGTAGATATGATTTTTTCAAAAAAATGGTTCTGTCAAAGGGTCACATGATTACTGTCATTAATGATTATTCATCATTTTCTTGTAGAGATTTGAAAATAAAAGTATGAATCATAATAATTTTTTTAAAAAATCAAAACGAAATAATATTTTTATTCAAAATATTCAGTAATTACAATATTTTTTGTTTGTTCTGTGAGTTATAATGGGTGGCGCCGTGGCGGTAAAACTCTTTCTTGTAAAGAAATAATAAAAATTCAAACTTTGAAGGAGGAAAGATATTAAAATAGAAAAATAGCAAAAAGACTGAAAAGAATTACGCGGGATGTTAATAAATTTTTTAAAGATCCAGAAAATTATGAAAAACACCTAAAAAGGCGGATCAAAATGCCTACAAAAGCAAAGAGAGCGACGATTCATTCTTCACAAAGCATCAAATTCAAGTTTAACCGCACCCGAAATTGCCAATAAAGTAGGAACAAAGGTAAGTGTCAGGCGAGTGTTTGACGGATTATTGTTAAAACATCGTATATTCAGCGCTGTAAATTAAGGTAAAAGCCAAAACTAAAGTCAGAGCACCGGATTGCAAGGCTTGAGTTCTAACGCCAGCACATGCAGTGGTCAGAAAAATGGAAAACAATATTTTCGGATGAGAAGAAATTCATTCTGGATGGACCTGATGGATAAAGCTGATGGATTTAGTTATTATTTTCACGATTTGATGAAAGAAAAACGGTTTTTGTAACGGCGACACAGTTTATTGGGTTCCGTAATGGTATGGGGCGCAATATAGTGAAGGGGCCCAATTAATTTAGTTATTCTTCATGAGAAATCTTTTAGTTGACGAATTTTAAAATATTGAAAGAATTTTTAGACCTAACAAGTGCATTTTTCAGCATGACACTGCGCCTTTTCATACGGCTCGACTAATTTACGAGTTTTTTGAGGAAAATAATATAAGTATTGAACTGGCCTGGCTTATCCTCCGATCTTAATATAATTGAAAATGTACGAGGGTGGCTTACAAGAAAAGTACGATGACCAAGAATCATTGATTTCTGCAATACAAACAGCCTGACCACAAATTCCGCTAGATTAGTTAACAAATTTATATGACTCAATTCCATCACGGATTTCCGAAGTCATAACTAAACAGGGCCGTAGAAGGCATTATTAAAAATGTTTTTAAAAGAATTAAATTTAAATAATTTTCAAAAATAGTGAATAAAAAAAACTGGTATAGAACACACCATTTGTTTTATTTAAAGTGAGAGTAATCATATGACCCTTTGCCAGAACCAATTTTTTGAAAAAATTATCCCTACTCCAAATTATACCATCTAATAATCCAGATAAGTATGTTTTATTTTTAAGACAATGAAATAATTTTTACACATGGTCATAAATTTGATCTGTAATATATCTACAATAAGATATCACTGATATAAAGACTGGTATTCACCAGCATAGATTATCTTTTATCTGAGACAAAGTGTATTCATCAACCTGGATAAAACACTACTCAGATATTTTTAAGTCAACCTCGGAGTGGTATTATAAATATCGTCCGCGAACATAACCTTGTTATTAACAGCAACAGCACAAACAAAGATAATGTAGGATCACTGTATTATCATCTTTGCATATAATTATCACATCACAGAGCATCTTTTTCATTTTGTAATATAAAAATACAATCAACTGACATGTTCGACGAAGTTTGAAAACGAACGACATGAAAACGAAGTTTGAAAACAAATTTTATCTAGGTTGATGAATAATCTGAAATTGTATCCGGCTAAAATATATCCGACGGATATATCCATGTTGGTGAATACCGCACCCTAAGGATGAGAGTAAACAAATGACCCGCACTGTATATATACATTACGTTACAAACAAACAATTAGTGTGCGTCAAAAGTAATGTCACATAATGTAAATTTGACTGCCACTTTGTTAGAAATAAACAAAAAAACAAAAAAAAAATTGATCCATATTTTCACCACCTGAATATACATCATATAGTTTTGTTTAAAGTTGTAAAATTATCTGTTTGTCTGCAAAGTGCAAATTGTAACAAAAAAAAAAAAATACTTAGGTATGTAAGTCAAAGAATAATAACATATTAAACATTATTTATACATAAAAATTATGATACATACATATTCACATTATGACATTAATTTTGATTCACGCTATACCATATACATATATTTTAATAATCATACATATTTACATATAATAATAATTTTTTTATTACACACACATATACGAGTATATACAATTTATATTGTATACAAATATAAAAAAAAAATATATATATATATATATAAATGTATGTATATATACCTTATTTTTATTACTTCCTTTCTTATATTTTAGTGATATTGACCTTTTAGCTCTGGCAAGAGCACTCTATAAATATTTTTTATTTTTTTTTATTTTTTTGGTACGTTTTGATTTAATTTTCATTTACATATTTCGATGTTGTAGTATAGTTGTTGTTTTGTTATTATTATTATTTTTTTTTTCCAAATCAATAAAATGAAATAAAATTATATTAAATGCATATTATATGTATAGATATATAAAATAATAAAAATATTTAAAAAAATATTAATTAATTACACACTTGTACTTAAATAAAAAAATTTATGAAATATGTATACGTATGTAATATAAATATAAAAATACCTGTGGTTAGTTAAAAATTTATTTTTATGTATTAAATATAAAATATAATTTTAGAGTATATGTACCTATATTAAAATATGTATAGTATGTATATAAAATAAAAATTGAGATAGCCAAATCAAACAATACTATATTAAATCAGTGCTATTCTGGTCTGAGTTAAGATTAGGATTCGAGATATTTGCTATCTTGTGCACCACATATCTCCGAAGTTACATAACCGATTTCAATGAAATTTGAAATATAGATACTTTGATGGGAATATTGTGGTGCTTAATGGAGGGTTTTTTTTTTTTAAATGCCTTTGTTTCCTTTTTACAGGGTGTCAAAGTTGTCAAAATTGTGATTTTTCGGCTTCCAAATGCACTTCGTACAGCAAACACTGATTGACCAATTTCTTTTAAATTTTGAATGTATGGGTAGCCTGAAGGATATTGTGGTACTTGAATATAGCACATTTTTGATTTTAGGTCCTGAACTGTAGTTATAGTTTTTTTTTTTTGAAAAATCGTTCAACTTTGACTTCTATTTTCATACATTAAATCTTCATATTTCTATATGATTTTGGTATCAAAATAAAGTTTGGACTTTTCTGTATGAGAGGGCGCGTTGTCATGCAGTAAATTTTCGATTTTCGAGTTGTCTGTCGTTCAATTCATGTGGCACCCATCTTCCTATCTTTTGAATCTTGCCTATCGCTTTCAATCGTTTGCAAATTGTTACTCGGCTCACATTCAACTTTTCTGCCAATTGTTTTTGAGTTTGGGTTGGGTCTTCATCCAATAACTCCTGCAATTCCATATCTTTAAACGTTTCCGGCCTACCAGAACGTTCTTTGTCTTCAACGTTGAAATCACCATTTTTGAATTGTCGAAACCACGTTTCACATGTTCTTATGGTTGGAGCATGCTCACCGTAAGTCTCCAACAGCAAACGATGACTTTCAGCGGCTTTTTTCTTTTGATGAAACAAGAAAAGTAGTACGTGCCGCAAATGCACGTTTTCAGGCACAAAACTCGACATGTTCAGAGAACTATAAATCTATGAAGCTGTTATTATGATAAAACTTAACTTGCGTAGTTTCGAGTCTAATGACAGTAGAATAAAATGACATTTAAATCAAATCATAACATTGCATACTAGTAAGCTAGTGACACCTGTTGCAAAACCGGAAAGGAATTACCGACACACCTGGTACTTATGAGTAGATAACTTAAATGTCTGTACTAAATCATTTACATATCATCTACTAGCAGCTACTGTTGTGTAGTATGTAGTATGCATCATTTATACTGACTTTAAATTTAATTTTTTTTTTTTAATTTTAATGTCATTTAGAGTTAATTATAATCTAGCCTCGGGTTTTGTGTTTTCGACTTTTGGTTTTATTCCACGGTAATATTAAGATAAAGATTATTTCAAGAATATTATACATTACGCTTTCAAAATTATTTAATAATGTTATACGTTTAAATTAGGTTCCTATCTAATAGAGAGCGTTATATTCATGTGCACACGTATACAGCTCATATTACAATATGATAAATAATGTAATATATGTATAAACAGCATTGTAGATCCTTGTTTGATTTGGCTATAAGTAAAGATCACTAGAACATTTACATATACGAGTATGTATACATGTCATAAAAAATTCTTTATATGTATATCAGCATTGTATTCGATTCGATATTAATTGGAATTTACGAAAATTCAAAATATTTTATTGTTATTATTATTATATATACTTTTTTTATGTGAAATACACCTTTTTTCGTTTCAATAAAAACCTTTTTCATTTCAAAATAAACCTTTTTCATTTCAAAATAAACCATTCATTTTTGTGATAATTACATATATGTATATAGATATTGTTAAAAAAAAACTGATTTTACTACTTTATTTTGCAATGAAGATGGTTTATTCTGAAATGACAAACGTTTTTATTGAAATAAAAATGGTTTATTTTGAAATCAAAAAGGTTTTTTTTTTATTGAAAAGAAAAAAGGCGTCTTTCACATTAAAAAAGTTTACATACTATACTATAATATGTAGTATATAATTATGGCACCGACAATATTAATAATTCTGTCAGATATACTATCATTCATTCTATCATATCAGTAATCAGTTACTGGGGGTCAATTCTGGTTCGGTGCAGTGTAAAAATGAAAAACTTAGTTTGCACTTAACGTTGCTCACACTTTTTTCACTTTTACACTTCACTGTGTCAGAAAAAGCGATTCTGGTTCGCTTCGTGTAAACTAGATGCTGAATGAATGTCGGAATTGAATTTTAAAGCTTTTAAACAAAATTTAAATTCGATACGATAAAATTAACTTTCGTACACTATTTTAAACTGTTTTTTTTTTTCTAAAATTATTAAATTATATTAATTGTATTTTTATACAAAACATACTAAAAGACACAAAATGTTTTATTTATAAATACTTACATAGAAAAAAAATTTAAATTCTAACGATTAAAATCACTTTACACAGCTTTGCACCATACTTTGCACGGACATTTAACATGGTGTAAACTAATTCTACATATGCAAAATTTTTGACATTTGTTATCATGTTTACACGGTACTAGAATCGCAAACAGTGGTGTAAGCGTGTAAACTCTTTTCACTTTTTCACTGCACCGAACCAGAATTGACCCCCTGGTGTGTACATTGTTGATTAGAATTAATGATCGACTTGAACAAGAGCAGTGCACTATGGCTAGGGTTTAAACTCGAAACCTCAAGCGTATACCAGTTCAATACCATACAATCATCGAGTTATTCAAGCCTCAAAAATAAAATTTGTACTTATATCACAACTAGCTTATTCTAATTACAACATCTTTATATGTAATATGCTCTAGTGGTCTTTGCTATATAGTATACTATAGTATTTATTTTATATGTATAATATGGTATAATCTAACTATATTATAATAAAAAATTTCAAGGATTTGGTTGATATAAAAAGAAATACTTAATTTATATGTAAATATATTATAATGGGCATACATTTATTATAAAAATGTCCTTATATATTTACATTATATAAAGTATGTAATATAATAAGAACAATTTTTAAAATACTATATCTATATACAGGTATAATGGTCATAAATATGTATTTATACTCGTATAACAACTGAAAACCTAAATAAACTGTTCTAAAAATTTTTTCATATTATAAACTGTATCTATTGTATAATATACCTATAATAGCATTTAAGATTTTTTTTTTTTTTCAAAAATTCTATATTTATGAAATTTTCATTAAAATACACATTGAAACAAAAAAAAAAAAAATAAAAAAAATTATAAATATTAACGAGAACAGTATACCATATATGTACCTATATAGTTTGTATATCAAAAAAGGGGAAAACTTAAAAGCAAATTTGAGAAAATTTCATTTTCAAAAGTCAAAATTTAATAAATAAACCTACATAATGTATACATATATACATAAAGTTGTAGAAATAAGAAAATATTCTATATTAAAAATATTAAAATACAAAATCATAATAATGAAATGAGGGTATTTACGGTTAGGTGTAATTGGTTTTGTATCGTTATATTATTGTACAAAGAAAAATTTACATTTGAAAATAGGTATGTACTACATAGTATGTAATTTATATTTTGCGTTTATTTATTTAAAGCAGCCGATTAAGTTTTCAAAGCACAAAAATATTGTATTCGAATTCGAACGTACATACCAGTATTATGTACTACGTTTTGATGATGTAGTAAATTTTTACAAACCAGTGTATAGCATAATATGTTCAAAGATTATAAGGACATAATACCTAACCGTGAATACACTCAATATATACGTACAATAAATGAAAATAATGACAAAAAAAAAATCATAGTTTAAATAATAAAATAAATAAAATTTTATACGTAATTATACGTTAATTATATGTATGTATTTTTATCATAATCGTCATTATCATTATATAGAAAATATCAATGTACATATATATACTATATATGTATGTACATATAATATAACCCAAATTAAATTACTTACCTCTGCATCCGGATGATGTTTATCTAAATCATCATAATCTAGATTTTGATTTTCTAAATGCTCTTCTTCAGTTTGTGGCATTTGCTGTAGTTCCTCTTTAGATTTAAAATCTAATTTTTTTATAAATGGCGGACAAAGTAGACCAAATATAACCTATTTTTTAAAAAAAAAATGTAAAAAAGTAAAAAAGTAAAAATAAAATAGAACGAAAAAAAAAAAAAAATTATAAGTAGAATACACTAAATTGTAAATATGTATAAATTAATATAAATCTATGAATGTACAGTGTTGTTTAAAAGAATAACAACCATATTTGAATTTAATTAAAGAAATGTACTATAACTCTGATCTGAATGAAATATGGCTATAGAAGATGGAGGATATTCAAATTTTTTAGCCAGCCATAGTATAGATTTTCTGTTTGGATGCTTTTGCCGTTGCCATTGTGTCAGCATTCATTTAAAATGTACTAAACGAAATGCCGATTATAGCAGAATTTTGCTGTCTGCTTTGATTATTATCTATAGTGTTTATACCGCCTTTGAAATGCTCACAAGTATAGTCTACTCGTTGACAATAAGAGTATTATCAGAGCATTACATCATTCTAATAATAATGGAACAGAACAGTCTATATAGGCAAAGGCACCATCATGTAGAAGATATTGTTTCTCTATATTAGTAACGCATTTTGTCTGATAATGATAAGTCTAAAATCCCTTAGGCTTAGGTGAAAGGTCTGGCTTACCTGTAGAGCTTTATAGTGCTATCGAAGAAGAAGATATTTTTTTTTTGCACAACACTGTACATTATATGTGTATAGCTTATCTTATACATAATATTTGTACATATTATGTAGATTTTTATACTATAAAAATGAAGTATTAAAAAAAAAAATAATAATATATAATTTATTCATTCATTTATTCCTGTCCAAAAAAAGAAAAAGAATGATTTTTAATTTTTTCATTAGCACAAAATGATTATTAAAGACGCAGCAGCACATTTTATTTATTTTTCATAAATATTTTCATTTTGCTAATCTCTCTGTATACATTATGTATTAATACATATACTTTTATACTTGAATATAGTCATATATATATGTATATAGCCATTATTATAGTCCTGATTTCTTTCTTATCCTTTCTTTCTTTGCAAATATACAAATATAATTCGAAATTTTTATGATTATCTTTTTATATACGATTATAAGTACAAAATATTATATGTGTATAGAAGAAAAGAAATATTCTAATAAAGGATGAAGAAAAATGAAATAAAATAAAAAAAAAAAAAAAAAACAAACAAATAAATAGAAATAAAAATTAAAGCATAAAAGAGACATATAGAAAAGAAATTTTTACGTATATGTATATTCATATTGTAGATATAAAAAAATTCCTTTTTGGGTCAAAAAAGTTTTTCAAATATGTACATATTTTACTTTTTTTATTTTCATTAATAGTCAAATATAATTAATTGAATATTTAATAAAGGTTTATACTATGCGCTGTACTGTATATATACATTATACGAGGATATATTGTATATATGTACATCTACAAATACACACATATACAATAATTTATTATTATTTATTTTTTATTTACACGAATCATAAGTAAGAGTATATTTTGTTTTTTTCACTTCATTTTTGTTTGTGTCATCAATATTTTTTAAAAATATTTTCTTAGCCATGATGAATAAACACTCGTATGTACGAGGGGGCGTTTTTAAGTTCACGTAATGGGGGATAACGAACACAAAATAAAAAATCCAAATTATTTTTCTTTTTCAATATACGAGTACATATTCATTTTCAACTTTAATATACATTTCTCATAGATCTTTCAATTAACTTATGAATACCTTCATAAAAAAAATGTTTTATCTTTGTCTGCAAAATATGCCGAAACTGAGTCCTTTACTTCTTCATCGCTGGTAAATTTCTTCCCTCGCAGTTCTCTTTTTTCCAATTTTGGGAACAAGTAATAATCGGTCGTAGCCAGGTGTGGAATATAGGGTGGCTGACACAAAATATCGAAGCCCACCTTTGACAAGGCAGTCATAACGTAACATAACACTTGTGGACGGAAGCACTGTCATGCAAAAGCCGTTGACACCAGTTTTGAAGTTGATTCGAGTTGTTTGATTGGCGATAATTCACAGACTAATGATCGTATTATGCATGGCAAATTTCGGTATTTGTACTAATAACGAGTCAGATAACATATTACGACATTAAAGGATTTCCCCCATTACTCTTTTACCCTGCCATTAAATTATTGTAAATTCAGTTTAATCACAAAATACTCGTACACAAAAAATACAGACGATATTGACTGCACATCTAAACCTCGCTTCATACACTATTTTGTACGATTTTGGTATAATTCAAATTTTCAACCTTTTTATTTTTTTTTAAATTAGTTCAATAAATCTATTAAAACTCTTTTGATTTGCGCAAAAAAATTTAATATTTTTAGTACACATTATCAAACCAATAAATAAAATCAAATGAACGTTAAAACATCATTTTAGTGTTAACATGTCTAGCATAAAGTAATCGCATATTGGATAAATCTATATTTATATTAATCAAAAAGATTTTTGACGTACATACATAAGCTGACGGAAACTTTCAAATGACAAGTGAGAATTTGAAGAAATAATATTTGCAAACAGTATACTATACACACGAACAAATTTGACATCAAACAAATGTCATAAGGTTCCTCAAAATTCAAAAATTTTTGATTTTCTTCAAACATTTTTGCGAACATTAAAATTTGTAATTTTGAATTGACAATTCACATATCTGCTGACAGTTTTTAACTGACAGTTCAAATATTGACAGTTATATGAATTACATACCAGAAATTTGTTAATAAATGTGCGGGTATTTATATATAACTTGAAACTATTAGCTACTTTTCTTTGGTCACGATTATCTGATAATTCTCAGTTCTCAATTGAGCAATGCGTTTCTTTGGTATGTGTTTTTTCTATTCTGTTATAGGTGGCAGCAGCAACGAAGTGAGATTTATGTAATCCAACTGAGGAAAAATATTTTTGCTCAATTGATGTGAGCAACTGAGAATCAAAAAGAAGACACAATTTTGACAATCTTCGTGTTCATACTTCGTAAATTTTTGGATATATAGTACATAGTTTATTTGTAATAAATAATTTGTGAAAATTAATTTGTAAAAATAAAAATTTTTTTAATTATTTCTTTTCAAAATGACAATCAACTGAGAATAAAAGTATCAGGTCCATTTCTTTCAGTTTGTTTGCTCAGTTAGTAAAAAGAATAATATAAATGATCTAAGTGAGATGTCAAACTGAGAATTATCAGATAATTGTGACCAAAATAAAACAGCTATTGTTGAGAAAAATGAGATACACAAAAAACAATTTTCTTTATCAGAGATGTTTACGATAACAATAATAAATTAACATTAATAGAGAAATTTGACCAAATTTTACTGTAAATTTAAGAGATATCTAATAAAAATGTATACAATTAATTTATTTTTATCTGTTGAAAAATTTGTATTGAAATCATTATTGAAAAATAAAAACATTATCCTTGTTACATTCATCAATGCAAAATTAATATTATCTTTATTACATTTGCAAATTGTAAAACATCAAAAATATCATACGAGTATATTTATTATTTAAAAATGGAAAATTGAATATTAATTTATCATATAATATTTCTATAGAAAGAATCAAATAAAAATGATGATACAAACATAATTTGAAATTTGTATTTTTTTTTTTATATTTTTTGTATATGAGTATACATACATATTTGAATTATTTTGTATACTATTTGAAAAAAAAAGCCTAATTATTGGAGCATGAAGAACTAAACAAAAATAAGTAATAATCTTATTACCCATTAAATTTAGAAAAAGATAGAAATAAAAAAAGAAAAAAATAAAAAATAAAAATAAAAAACGTAAAATAACCACAACAACAACAACAACAATCAAAAAATAAAACTAAAGTAAAAATAACTATACATATTCATTCATCTAATCATGTAAAATAATTCTAAATAAAATCAATTTACGAATACCAAAGTAACAAATAAAAAATAAAATATTAAAAAAAAATACATTATAATGAAAATTATATGAAAAAGATGACAGACAATATTTCAAAAAATGTATTATACATATACATATGTATGTGTGTCTGTGTAAGTATTATGTATGTACAGTCAAGTACAGTGTATTATATGTATATATGTTGGAATATTTGGATATACATATGTACATACATATGTAAAGTAGATACATGTAAAGTAGAACGTAAATTTATAACATAACATATAATTGATATAATACTCGTACAAACATACACAAGAGTACATACATACTTAATATTAATAATATACATATTATATATGTATATACATATGTGTATAAAAATTTAACAGTAGATACATATACAGTGACTCTCAGTCAAAATTGTACAAAAATAAATGTAATCTTAGTTTTGTCTATCCATTCAAAAAACAATAATCGCAATCTAATCTTATATAAATATGTACATATACATATATCATTTGACTCTTAAGAGTAGGTTTCGACTTTGAAAAATTTCGAAAACAACAACAACAATTTCATATTCAAAAATTTTAAAAAATGACTTTGCATACCTTTTAGGTGCTAATAAAAATGGATTTTTGAATATTTTGATGAAAAAAAAAACATAATTTTATTTTGTTAATAAAAATGGAAATACATATAACAAAGATTTTTATACTTTTTTTATTGTAAAAACATCAGAAAAGTCCAAATTTTATTTTGATATCAAAATCATCTAGAAATATGAAGATTTAAAGTATGAAAATAGAAGTCAAAGTTGAATGATTTTTCAAATAAAAACTCTCTCCTTTTTTTAAGAACTCTAACTAAATTTCAGGACCTAAAATCAAAAATGTGCTCTATTCAAGCACCACAATATCCCTCAGGCTACCCATTATATTCAAAATTTAAAAGAAATTGGTCAATCAATGTTTGCTGTACGAAGTGCATTTGGAAGCCGAAAAATCAAAATTTTGACAACTTTGACAACCTGTAAAAAGGAAACAAGGACATTTAAAAAAAAAACGCTCCATTAAGCACCACAATATTCCCATCAAAGTATCTATATTTCAAATTTCATTGTAATCAGCTAAGTAATTTTGGAGATATGTGGTGCACAAGATAGTAGATATCTCGAATCCTAATCTTAAGGAGTTATAAACATAATTCAAAAAATTTCATTTCAATATCTATAATTTTTCGGTATTTATCATTTTGCTTGTATAATTTTATACCACAAATTTACGATATTCCATGGAAGTTGCGGCTATGTTTCAATTTTAATGATTTTATCAAGAACATTTCTAAAAATTTTAATCACTGTTTTATATATTCAAATCAAATTATAAATCCTAAATATCAAAAATTATAATAATTTGTATTATCCAAGATTAAAAGTGATTAATTAAATAATTTTTTTTTTAATAATCTGTACAATTTTGATTGTGAGTGAGCTAAATTTTGGTATACCTACACTACTATACTACTGTTTTATTTTTTCTAGAATTTTTACAAATCAACAGTATTATTGACATGAAATTTTGTAAATTTATTATCTTTATAACGCCTTAATAAATGATATATATACGAGTATGTATATGCATTTGTGTAAGATTACATTGTGATTATTATTTTTTAATAGAGAGACAGAAATATGTATGTATATGAAATTTATCTTTGTACGATATTTTTACTGATAGTCACTGCGTATAAGGACATTGATAGGGATATAGTCTACTATACCACAGTATGTAATCCATATAGTATTTTTTAAAAGTGAAGAACTGGTGAAATTATGAGGAAAATAAATTTTCGACTTTTATTTTACGAAAAATCACTTACTATTTAGTATTTGCTATACATACATACATACGTATATGTATAAGTATATATGCATACGAGTACGTAAAAATGGATAAATTGATTGTGCATAAAAATTTTAAGGCAAAAAGAAAACAGAAAAAAATAAAAAAATAAAATAAGGAAAATAAAGATAAAATAATATCCGGAACCTAAAATGATTTGAATCCATTATTATATTAAGGAATATTTGGAAATTATGTTTGTATGTATAAAATAAGTATACGAGTATTATGAGTACGCTTTTTATATATTTTTTTTTATTATTCATTTTTTTTTTTTTTTTTTTTGATAGTGATTATATGCTTATAATTTTCATCATTGTCATTTGTCATCATCATTATTGTGATTATCGTATATCGCCATTATTTCATTTATATTTTTCATCATAAGTTGAATGAAAATCATATAATAAATTGATATAATTATTATCACTTATAATATATCACATACTACATGTATGCACATATGTACGTATACACCTAATATAATATAACTTTACTTATAGAAATAATGTCCGTCCACACATATATGGTACATAAATGTATCATATGTAATGTATTATCAAAATGTATTTTATATATTTTAGTAAATTGTAAATAAATAAATAATATACATATACATATATTCAAATATACATTTACCTTAATATTTGTATTCTTTCTCGTTCTAAGACCACCCATCCATAAATCAGCCAATATAACTTGACTACATGGATGCGCTAATAGAGCACGATGATTTGCCGCTACTGCCAATGATAAACAACTTTGGCTAGACCATGAATTTAATTCACATGTTAGTAATCTTTGAGCTTTTTCTGCATCTTGACGATAACAAAAATCAAGTAATTTTATACCTATATGTATATATTCAAGTATACAATAATATTATATAAGATATATGAAAATCTCAATAAAATGAAATAAATAAATTATATTATAGTATCTGATAATAATAAAAAAATTTCATACATGTACTGTACATATAAAGGGTGTTTTATTTTAGAAGATTTGTTTTATATATAGTTTATATCACTATTTTTTATGGCAGTCAATTTTATATTTGAGTTAAGCAAAATGATACTAAGTACTTTGGTTAGTGGTAATGCCAATAAAAAAATTTTTCGGAACTGGAATTGAAAATATTTAGAAGATTTTATTGATATCCCATTACATTCACAAAAAATTACTGTTCAGAGTGCATTATACGGATGCAGGACTCATATAAGTCCATATTTCTTCAAAAATTATGGTCGTCTATACTCCATAAAGTTACAGCATAGACTAGATAAATACAGTGTACAAAATCCGTATTATTATGGTATGGTCATATGTCCATGATTACTGATCTTTTTTTTTTATTCAAATTAATTATTAAAGGGAATATTCAGTTAGCGCATAATTTCAAGAAATTATCATGTTGCATTGACCTCTAGCACCACGCCACGATTGTTTAATATCACATTTTTATTTTATGCTATCAAACTACAGACTTTTGATTTGGTGTAATTCATTGTATCAAACATTTTTTGTCTAGCAGAATACGCTGGCAGAATGTTTGAAGATGTTGTAAGTATGTCTTATTCGAACATGTAGGCTGCTATAGAGGTTGAAAAATTCTGCTAGCGGAGCTGGTTTGGTTTATATAAGAAATTTATATGAAGGCTAGATATCTGGTATGTTTATTGTTTGTGCTTTGGATCACCTGGCTGGAAGCTAACATGAACAGTATTATTGACGAGTGCCGACATATAGCATCAGCTGCTAGAAAAAGAAATAAAAACTTAGACATTGAACCAGCCAAGATGTCAATATCCTAAAATTTACAATGTAAATAATCGCATCTTTCCATTAAGACCAATACCATACCCATGACAGGAATTTTACATGTTTTATATTACATTTCAAAGTTTTAACTTCTAAATAAAATCACCCTCTATAAATATATATATATAATACCACATAATACATATTTATGTATAAACGAGTATATTTATTAAATGGATTTATACGAGAATAAATAATTTTAAGAGTGGTGTTCATCTGATAAAGTGTATTCATCAACCTCGATTATAGACGATTCAGTAAATTTGTAAGACAACCTCGTAGTGGTACTATAAAATATCGTACAATTAACAACAGCACTCAATATTAACCATCACAACACCACTAAAATATATAAATGTCATTATAAAAATTCTAATTTTTTTTGCAATCAACTGACATGTTCGACAGATTGATGAATAGTATGAAAATATATCCGGCTAAAACATATTCGATGAATAATTTTGAATAACAGTACAGTATTATAGCATAACGAAAATTATCAGAAAAAATTTCCAAACAATAAGAATAACAAAAAAAAAAAAAAAAAAAACAGGACATAAAACTTTATATTTACCTTTTGTTTCAAATTCTTTTGCATAATTTCTCAGTTCATCGTAGATTTCAGTATCTAAATCATCCTCAGCTGCTTCGTGGGCCATGGCCTTATAAAGCTTACAAGCAACAAGTGATTTAGCTAAAGCTTCCTCACCATGAGTCCACATTAACAAAGCCATTTGTTGTCGCTTTGTAAGCACGGCCCACATCTTAGAAAAAAAAAAATAAAAAATAAAAAAAAAAAAACAAAACACATTAAATAACGAAACAAAACTAATAATGTAATTTACGAAATTCATTAAAATAAGACAAAATGAGTCATCCTGTATATATGCAAATTCATTTTCATTTTTGTGATATTGCACATTTTAGAATGATATAAATAATAATTTTTCATTTGATTAGAGATGTACATATCGTATGTATATTCTCTCTTCCACAAAAACAGCAAAATACTCAGTTATCTTTTTTCTATTAGTACTCGAGTATGGTATTAATCGAATCATTTATCTTACCAATAATTCATTGAATGGAAATTCAAAAAGTGCCATTTCCGATGTTAAAGGTAATAAACCAGTTACAAGACTCATTGAATTTGCTCCAGCATATCTTTGAAATGTTGATGATTTTCGATGAGCATTCGCATAACTATTCATTACCTTTGCATAAATTGGACGAAATTTTCTTCGCGTGTAATATGATCTACATAATATATGGAATGATAGAAATGTTATTATCAAAAATCATTTATTATTATATTTATTTAGTATTACTGTCAAAAGAGGAAAAATATTTTTTTTTTTTTTTTTTAATTAAAAAAACAAACATAAAACTATATAAAAGGTCTGATCAAGAAGTAACGAGATTTTTTGTCCTTCCCAGAAAATATGCATTCGATTTTTTATATCATTTTTTTCGGTTTCGAATTAAACACCCTATCAAATAAATGAAACTTTTGGAATTTAATTTTTCGTATGTCGTGTTATTTTCTTCTGCAATTTTGTTTAATTCTTTTAAATGCTGGTAAAATATCGCTTATTGGGAACTACGACTATTTGTCATTGGGTTTCAACATCATACCCATTTTACTTTTGTTTTGTGTCATTAATTATAAATAACTCAATTGAAAAAGTTTTGGTTCATTGTTGGCTTCATGCAATAATATCGTATTTAACAATTTCAGAACAAACTTTATTATGTATTATAAATGTTTCAAGTCTGAGAGTTGATTCTTATTTACGATTACGACTATTAACAGTAGGAATTTTTTGTCGTGTCATAATTATTTAAGTATTTTACTTTTTTGATATTCGGAAGGATCGTATTTTTACACGGTCATTTTTGAAACTTATAGTAAATCACTTGTAGAATCTTGATTTTAGGGCCGGATTAATATTTGTGGAGGCTGATAGGCAGAATGTGAATGGACACCTACCAAAGGGTGTTTTTCCAAAGTTTTGTTTTTAAAATGTGCAACACTGTTTTCAGTGATGATCAATGCGCCAATTAAATACTATTTGACGCTCTGTATTTTTTTTTGAATGTTAATAAACAACAATGTGCATCTCAAAAACAAGTTCAAGTGCGTCAATACAACAACCATAAAATCATATCGATCAGATTTATACGATTGCGATTATTTTTAAAAAGTCTCATTATTTTTGGATCAAACTTAATTTAGTTTCAATTAAAAAAAATAATAATAATAATTTTATTGATTTCATTTACCTATATGCTCCGCCCATTAACTTGTTAATTACTAATCCTATATCGTGTAATGTGTATACATAACCTTTTGGTATATGAGGTCTAACATCACGTAATATATAACCTAATGTATTGGCTGGTCCATGTTTTGTATTGTATAATTCTTCTAATCGTGGTATTGTCAAAAATTTTTTCATTGATACACCATTTTCCAATAATAATTTAACAAAATCTATTCGATCATGTTCTAAAGCTTGCATCATAGCTTCATCGAGAGTACCTTTCATTCGAAAAAAAAAATATATATATACAATTTTATATTTTAAATTACATTTTATCTGTCATTATTTTTATTGGTTGAGGTAACAAAAGTAATGTCATAAGGTGATAGTGTGTCATAATTTTTATCCAAATGGCGTTCATTGTCATTGGAATGTAATTTTTATGTTATATATAGTAGACAGAATGACAAAATTTTACATCTTCAAATGAAATTTAAGTGAAAACATAACAAATTTTTTTTTTTCTAACAAAATGGTATCCAATTCACATGGTATGACATTACTTCTGTCCGCCCCCCCCCCCCATCCTATATATAGATAAGTAATCACCTGGTGGCCATTCTTGACCATAAACAAATATTTCTGATCTAGCTATATCAACTCGATTCCATGTTAATGCTAAACTTAATTGTTCTGGCGGGCTAAGATGTTGTGATTTAAATAATGCGGTTAAAATGGTCTGATCAAGTTCTTGTGCTTCACCCTCTGGTTTTTCTTGTATTCTAAACACTGTTATCTATTGTAATACATACATTATATACATTACATAATACAAATATGAATAAATAAGAAATTAGATGATAAGATAATTTTCATTTAATACAAATTAATTATATATAATTAATACGATACGATAATGATTAGTAGATAATACTGCAGTGATAAACCATGGTTATCGCAGTTTTCTAGTTTATCTTTACGATAACCGACTTCCAGAACTCGGTTAAGTTAACCGAGTTTTTAGAACTCCAACTCAGTTATCTTGTTAACCCAGTTCGAACTCAGTTATCTTTGACGTTTGTGTTATTTTTTTTGTTTTTATATTATATTTAAACAAACTGTCAAACCAAATTTCAGCTAACATGCTGACTAGATGAAAAAGAATTAGTGTTTGAATTTATTTCTCGACATCTGTCGTATGAATACATAAACTAGTTCGCCTCATTTTAAATGTGTCACCCATAACAGGTTATCGATAAACCATTTGAGATAACCATGGTATTTATCTTTGCAGTGTGTCAATAATATAATATTGCTGGCATAATTTTTAATAAATTATTCAAATTTATATAATATTTAAATTGTATCATAAGTGATAACCTATACATAAGAAAATATGTATACATAATACATAGATTATATAATAGTGTACACAGTAAACATGATATACTTACTAAATTTTTATTTTTGGTACATTGTAATAATTCACAATATAATTTTTCAGCTTGTTCAACACCAACTTCAAATGTTTTCTGAATAGTTCCGATTAGATATTCTCTCATTGATTCTAAAACTGTTTGTTCTTCGCTATTTTCTGAAGCATATCTATATTCAATGTATAAATAAAAAAATATATTTTTTTTTTTGTTTTTAATTTTGAAGAAAAAATAAAATATTGCATAAATCTGCATAAATGTACTAAGTATGTGTAGTGTATCAGAATGTTGTTAAACTTACTTATGAATGAATGCAATTAAATCAGCTGCTCTACCAGATCCATCACATACAACAACCGGAACAGGTGGATTATCAGTTACATATTCTAGTACAGCTCTAATCGTATTTGTACCACCTTCAATTACTAAACAAACCACTGGAATATTCGAATGAGTAACTAAAATATGAAAAATTTTAAGTAATAAAAAAAAAGAAAAGAAAAGAAAATAAAAATAGAGAAAAAATATTTAATAATAAATAAATAATAAAAAAAAAAAACAATTAGATATAAATATAAATATTAAAAACTATTTATAGAAAGTTAAAGAAAATATAAATTCTTAAAATTAGTACATATATATGTCAAATTACTTATAAAAATTTAAATCTTAGGCAAGGCAAGCCGCATACCAAGGCGACACATACATACATATCTCTAAGCGATATGTGTAGCTTATAGATAAATGACGAAAAGAGACACAACACAAAATACGCTTTGTTGCATTTAAATTTAAATTATACAGAAATGTATTAGCAAGCCGTATACACTGAGCCGATACGTGTAGCTTTGCGACATGTCTAGCTTTGAGGCAAGCGGTTTATGTCACTTTTCGTCATAAGATATCTGAATCAAAGCGGTGTTTCTTGTTTATATTTTGGTGCGATAGATTATGTCAACTTGTGGAGTGAAGTAAAATACTATCTAAATCAATCTTGAATTTTATATACAATACAATAATTAATGATGGATGAGCAGGAATTAAATTTTAATATACACTTTGTGGAATTAATTGAATTACATGCTTGTCTTTGGAATTATACTCTACCAGAATATATTTTGGTCCGACTAATTCGTAAAAAACAAAAAAATTTTCTTTGTTCATGCGATGAAATTCCTTAAAATTTTTTTTTTTCATTTTTTTGTAATTTTTGTGATATTATAGCCTCACCATATATGTATGTATTATATATTTTTTATAAAATAGGGATAAACTGAATATTTTCTTTCTGAAACTCTTTTCCGTCTTAAAAAATACATACCAAAAAATTGGTACTTCATCTTCAATGCTAGAACTCATTTTGACAATTTATCTTTTAGTTTTGTGTATAGCTTCAATATGCGGCTTTATGTATCAAACCTACTACACGTAACGAAAAGTATCTTCTTGGAGACACATATCGCTCAGAGATATGTGACGCCTTGGTATGCAGCTTGCCTTAAAAACATTCTGAATCTGTTAAATAAATACCGAATATTTGTAACTTAAGAAAGATGTGCTGCAGATTTTAATTCAATTTTTGTCCATTACTTATATGATAACACTGAACTTGATTACTATATACCAAAAATTTATGAGAGCAGAAATAGCTTGTAGTTGCTTCCACAAATTGTAATTATTTTCATTGTTTTGGATCGTTTATGAAGCGTCATTTTGAAGCTTATTGACAGTTTGCATGTCAAATTCGTGAATTCATGTCGTATCAACCGTTTATAAATGTAAGGCTCGAAATAACTGATGCAAACAAGTTGATATCCAGAAATTATTGAAGAAAATTGCATCTCATGTCCAAAATATCGATCAAAATCGAACAAGCAAACTTGTGAAAAATGTTAAAGTCATGAGCTTTATGTTTTTGGCATGATTGGCAATTGTTATAAACTTATATATATTTTTTTTATTTTATCGATGATTTTATTGGTTGCAAAGGTTAAATATCTTCAAAACAAAAATTTCCACCCCATTTGAATGTTTTGCATCCCTCATAAATCCCTGTTTTTGATATGTATGACTGGTATACCATACAACCTTTAGCAATATTTTTGAAGATATTTGACATTGGCACACGAAATTCATGCACAACACAAAATTTTAAAAAAAAAATCTTTGTTCAACAATTTGTAATAATTTATTGTAAAAAATCGTGATACACTACAGAAGTAGATTAGTGCATTTTATAAAGCACCTTCTGGTGCCTGTTGTAAATAAACCAATAGCTAGGATCATGCTTATATTTGGCATAGTATTCGAGTACAGTGTTACTAATGCCATAAACAAAATTTGGTATAAAAATTCCTATCATATAGCATATACCCTATATGAATTACAATTTTCTAAACTTATATATTTGAAAAAAAAAAAAAAATTGTAAGAAAATGTACATGCATGCATATATGTACATAAAAATGTGAACATTTGGAATTGATAAGTACACAATTTACATATGTACACATATGTCTACTGTATGTAGATATAGAGTACTCATACACACATATACACACACACATATGCTAATCTGATGTACGAGATTATTTATTTAAGAAATTTTTATTTCTTATATTTAAAGTTCTTTCCTCATATGTATATATAGGTAAGAGTATATGTGTAAAATATTTATTACTTACTACTAACTGTTTCGTTCATTTTAATATTACACATTTATATATTTTACATAATATATATACATACATGTGTGAGAATTCAAATTCAACAATATTGTGCTTCTATAAAAAAAACACACTGATGTCAGTAGGTTTAGAATACTACCACGAGAATGTATTTAATATGTATGTATAATGGATGTGTTTATATACTAAGTACAATAAAATCAAAAATGAAATTTATATAACAGTTCATATATGTATACGAGGTTTGTTCAAAAGAAAAGGTGAATTTTGAATTTTTTCGAAATTTAATTATTTATTCATCAATATCCATTTTGTTCCCTTCAAAGTAATCCCCTTCAGATATAATGCACTTATGCCAGCGCTTCTTCCAATCCTCGAAGCACTTCTGAAATGCGCTTTTCTGTATGGCCATCAGCTCGTTCTTCGATTCCGATTTTATCTCATCATTTGTGGCAAAACGCTTACCTTTCATTGTTCTCTTCAGTTTCGGGAATAGGAAAAAGTCGCAGGGAACCAAATCTGGTGAATGCGGTGGTTGAGGGGTGATTACGGTGTTGTTTTTTACCAAAAAATCACGAACAAGCATTGATGTGTGAGCTGGTGCATTATCGTGATGCAGAATCCATGATTTGTTTTTCCACAATTCCGATCGTTTGAGTTGTATTGCTTCATGCAAACGTTGCATAACTTCTTTGTAGTATTCCTTATTAACCGTACGACCTGTTGGCAAGAACTCATGATGCATCACATCATTGTAATCGAAGAAAACAGTGAGCAAAACCTTCACATTTGATCGAACATGGTGTGCTTTTTTCGGTCTTGGCTCTTCTGGCCGCTTCATTGGGATGATTGAATTTTGGTTTCGACGTCATAACCATATACCCACGTTTCGTCCACCAGTTATGACCCTTTTGAGCAAATCTGGATCGTCGTTGACGTCATTCAATAACTCCTGAGCGATACTAATGCGACGTTGCTTTTGCTCAAAATTTTGCAATTTCGGAAAAAAATCGAAGAACACACAAAAACGTGACTAACCTTTTCAGTTGTCAAAAACAAACTACTAATCCAAAATGGCTGATAATGTTAACATATGATAAACATATGTGTACCAACATAACAAAAAAAAATTTCGATAATCGAATGTACACAGCCCGCAAAAATTCAAAATTCACCTTTTCTTTTGAACAGACCTCGTATATGTTCTATTCATTTGTTACATGAATACGACGATTCATGTATAATCGTAAATAAGAGTGAGTAAATATATATATATATATGTATATGATTTAATTAAGGCATACAAAATAGGTACACGCTTTCTAGGTATAATTCCAACTAAATCTATGTACATATACGAGCATAGAAGAGCATAGTATATGATGAACGTATACATATATGTTCCAAATATGTGAATGCCAAAAAAAAAATTGTTATTTTTTTATTTTTTTGGCTTCAAATACGAGTAGGTACTTTAATGTAGATGGTATGGAGAAAATTTAATTTTATAAGTATTATATTACAGGTGTACGTACTTTATTTTTACACATATTGCACTGGCACATATTATACTTTATATACTATACATTATGTACATACTTATCTGACAATATGTTCCCAGCAAACATTTGGGCAATAGTACGAGGTTGCAATAAAACGGCAATAGTTTACAACGATAAATGGGCAATAATTAGGCAATAGTTTGGGTTATATACGAGTAAGCGATAAAAGCGCAACATAATAAACCATTGAGCAAGCGACATTAATATTGCTTTCTTATTAATATTCTTTCTTTTTCTATTATAATTCAATCATACAAAGCAATTAGAGTGCGCGTCAACCTTTTTCCAAGCACATCGTATGGCATTCTACTAGAAAATCCATATTGCGGCAATATACGAGACTTGTTGCCACTACGATAATGTTTCGCTATTGTTTTCTTATCGCAATGTTTGCTGGGTTATAACACCTTAATATATACATATACGTATAAATAAATACATGCATACAAGGGATTTAACATAAATTCTCCGAAAAACGGATTATAGCATTACATGCAAAACTATAGTTATACTATGTATACTCATATAGTATAAAAATAAGGCGAATTCTAATTAAAGCAATATTCACCAATCACGATAAAACGACTAGTCATAGGATGCTTAAATTGTATTCATCAACCGCGATTAATTGATGCTGGATAAATTTTTGATTAATTCAGGACTTATCTTTTAAATATATCGTTTGAATATAACCTATATTGTTATTAACATCAATAGCAACAGCAACTATACTCAATAAAATTATCATACCACATATAACCTCACTTAAATCGACATAAAATGTGTCGACATAAAATAGACCCATGGTATAAACGCTTCTTTATATCGAATTAACGCTTGAATCGATTTAAAATAAACCGATATAACTAACCGGTTCAGTCGATTCTTAAAAAAGTATAAACGGCTGTCAGCTAATATCGGTTTACACATAAATCAAAATTATGTAGCTGACGTAGAAGAAGAAATTGTTTTTGTGTAAAACTATTTAATTAAATTCTTTGGAAAATTTCGCAGTAATTAAAAATATTTTTAAAAAAGTTTGATTTTTAAAAGATTATAACTGTTTGCAAATGAAAATGAAATGTCATTAATTTTTAAATTGATTTAATTTGAACCGCTTAATTTACAAAGTGTTTAAACACATTGGGATGGGTTCAGAATAAAACCAGTTATATATCGATTTATCTTTTATGTCGATTTAAGTGAGGGTATATATGTACATGGTAATTGTGTCATATACAAATATGTATACTTAACTTTTCACAATTAACCGACATATTCCACACTTCGAAAACAAATTTTATCTTAAGTTGATGAATAAAATATGCTGAAATTATGTCCCCGGCTAAATATATATTCGATGAGTTATGTTCCTTGATGAATACGATCCTTACTCGTATTATAGGCATGTGAAAAAATTTTTAATGTGAAAAACTGAATTTTTTTTTTTCTATTCATCTCTTCATTCATTTGGTATTACCCGTATTACTTATGCTTACTTTTCATCATGTATTCAAATTAATCATTAAATAGAAATATGAAAGATAAAATAGAATATAATTATTTATTTATTATATATACATATATATTTTTTCTGAAGAAAAAATTTCAACATGAAAATATGAAATACAAGAGTATTATATAAATAATAATAGATATTAATTTCTTCATAATATTTTACACACTCATATTTTATTTTACTATTGTGTAGATAATATATATATTTTTTTTTTATTTTATCTTGTTTATTAAATTTTTTATATAGAAAAATGAATACGTAGATGAAAAATGAATTAGTTTTCAATTTGTTGTTATATTTTACTTTTTTCTATACACAGAAATTTGTTTTCCTTTGCCTATTTTGAATAAAAAAATTTTTTCTTTATACTTTTAAAAGTCATAAAAATAAAAAAAAAGGAGAAGAAAATTAAAAAATGTATATGAGTTTAAGTAACATGTATATTAAATTCATTTTATATTATGCACGAGGTATACAAGGGTATAGAAGGTATATATAAATACACATACTTATATAAAAGTAAAAGCGTAAAAGCAAATTTATTTTTATCCTTGATTAAATTTGATATAAAAAAAAATCATCAAATATAGTCGTATTCATATAATTATGGGTCGTATTCATAAACCAAGTTTATTCATTGTATATACATTTTAGCCGGTTATAATTTTAGTTTAATCAAAACAACCTACTTAGACAAAATTTGTTTTCGAAGTGTCAAAGATGTCAGCTGATTGCGAAAAGTTGGAATTTTTATATGATATAATGAAAAATAGGTTATGTGGTGTGATAATTATACATATGTATAAATGTGAGTTGTGTTTCTGTTAATAAAAAGATTATGTTCGAACGATATTTATAGTATCACTTTCAGATTGTTTTAAAAATATTTAATTAGTGTATTTCTTCTTCTTCTTCTTCAAAGTGCCTCTTCTTTTCGAAGGTTATGGATATCATCAGCGTCTCTAAATCTTCTTTTTATTATTTGCTAGTCTGAATAGCTGCACTGTCGAGCATTTATATCAATTAGTCAAGTTCCCAATCCATGTGGTCCTCTTTCTCCCTCTATTTCTTTTGCTCACTATTACACTTTTTTAAGGATAACTTGTAGAATGATATATTTGTGATTACGAAGAATATATGACTTATATGACTCGTACATATAATCGAAGTTAATTAATACATTTTATCTCAGATAAAAGATAATCTTGGTTGCTAAATACCACCCTATTATCTATCATATCGTATGTGTGTTAAAAAAAAAAAAAAATGAAAATTGATATTAACAGAAAAAAATATTTTTTTCTTTCTAATACAAAAATATTATCGCTTTGTAGATTTAATAAAAATAAACGAGAAAAAATATTATTTTTTTCTATATATAAATTGCTATATATCATATATTTTTTCTTTTACACACACACACTCACTCTCACATAAATATACAAAGAAAAAATATTATATATATAAAACTAAATGTATACAAGTATACGTACATACATATACCCGTATATACGAGTTTGTATTTATAAATAAACACTAGCTGAAAATCATTCATCATTTATTCAATATTTTTCTATCAATATATACATTGATTCTATATAATTTATTTAATGTTCTGGGTTCTGTTCTGTTATTATGTTTTTCTTGTTTTTTTTTTGTAATTTTTATTTTACGGTACTTTAATTTTATTTTCTGAAAGAATTGAAAAATTGCAAAAATAAAGTGAAAAAAAAAATAAAAAAAAAAAAAAACAAAAACGAAATAAATTTCTAACAAGAATTTTTCTGAACGTAGATTAATATATACATGTACATAATTATTATTATATTTTAAATAAGGACACAAAATAACAAAAAAAAAATAAAAATACAAAAACAATATATACTATATATGTATATTAATTATTGATGTAAATCTTTATGATGTGTGTCTGTGTAGTATACAAGCAGTAATAGTCAACTCGCAATAACATGAACAATGCTTAATGTGAACAACTCGTTAACGTGAACACAATATTTTTGACATTGACTACTCTGTAACGTGAACAGGCAAAAGCTCTGTAATGTGAACAATTAGTTTTTCATGGAATTTTATGCGGGAAACAAATTTCATGTAAATTATTTTTTACCAAAATCACATACCGTTAGTCAAACTGTAAAAATCATATCCATTCTTTATGAGTTCGATTTTCTGTCAGTTGAATATCGTTATTGTACTTACTTTGTTGTGAAAAGATTAATTGTGTCGTGCGTAATGGGTAAAAAAGTTAAGTTTTTATCCCTTTTTGAGAAATCAAAAATAATTGAAGAATTTCACATGAAGAAGCTGTAGAATTGTTTAATAAAGCGTTGAATTGGGCAGAGCACAATGGTACAAAAGTTGAAGATATGATTGTACTAAGAAAACTTCGTTAAGATATTAAAAAAATTGCAGGGCAAAAAAAAAAAAAACAAGTTAAAATAACATCCTACTTTTCAAAAACCGAATAAATATTAAAATAAAATATGTACATATAAAGAAACGTGTTGTTTTAGTTTAAATTGTACCTTTGATAAAACCCCCGTTAGTGTGAACATTTTCGTTAATGTGAACAGCCGAAAATTTTTCGTGTTCACGTTATCGCGAGTTGACTGTATATAGATAGGCATCAATCAGCAGTAAAATGAAATTCATTTACACTCGAAATAAAGTAGAACAAAAAAATATTAATACATAGCGCGTTTTTATTATACTTTTTTACTTCTTATACACGAGTACATAATATAGAGATACATAGGATAAAGGAGGTTGACTTCCAAAACGCATTATTACTGTAGCGTATCAAATTTAAAAGTGTCAAAATCAAATTTTTTGACAGATTATCAAATTGTTATAGAATGTATTACACGAAAACGATAGTTTTCGTTTCATTTAAATTAACCGAATAATGCAGTGAAATTTTTCTTCACTACAATAATAATTACCACGTTTATACTACACATCAAAACGATATAAAATGAAACGATTTGAAAGTTCAGTATAAACGTCCCTTAAAACGTTTTATCATTTTTAAAACGCATTAACTATAAAAACCATAATTAAAGAAGTTTGAGAGCTGTCAAAACGATATGAAAATCGGTATATACCGTTCATATCGTTTTAAGAATCATTTTTATTACTTGTCAACAACAAAAATTATTAAACTAAAATAATTAACCTTTCATTCCGTGATCGTTCTTTAAGTTGTAATTTGTAAATTTCAAATTTATTTATATATATTTTATTCAAAATGCAAAAATGTTATGGTAGCACTGAATTTAATTTCATTCCGTTTTATCTCATATCGATTCGAGCTAGTAAATATAAACATCTGTAAAACCGGTTTTATTAGATCGTTTTGTCTCATATCGATTTGTATAATATCGTTTTGATGTGAATTATAAACATGGTAAATGTCAATATACTAATCAAAGTATAAACTTTAATGGCGCGGTATTCAAGATTAACCAAGATTATCTATCTGTCGAATATTTGTAGGTGTTTTTTTTTTTTTTTTTTTATTTTCAGCTGTCATATTTATTTTATAATTATTCCAATTGTATTTAATTAGACCTTTTTATTACGAGTACTTCAAAAGATTTAATATGTTATTTGCATTAATTTTGAATAATTTTGATTATATCCACTGCATCTCTCAAATAGGCATTAATAAAATATAAATCATCCACTTCTTATTCCTCTATTCTCCTGCAGTTTTTGTTTTTCTCTATTACAATGTAATTTCACTTACATTGTGTAAAAAATTATTGCATTGTCACTGCGATAGTTAGACACCATTTATAATTCGATACGCAAAATTACATATGTACAGTACATATATGTTTTTGGTAGTCATCCATACTCGTAACTGTCTACATTATTACATTATTACATACTAACTATTATTTTTGTATCAAATTTTACAATTTTCATTGATCATTTACATCAGCAAAGGATTTATTCAATTTTCCTTTATCGTTACTCTTTTATTGTTCAATTTCAAAATTCAGCAATGATATTAACATTACATTTTCATACATTTATTTTTTAAATCGCACATAAATATTCCTTCAGTTTTTTATATTCATATCTCATAATCTCTACATTTTGTTTCCTTTTTTTTTTATATACATATGTATATGGATGTGTAATTTATACTTACTACAGAGACAGACATACATAATTTTATAGATTATTCAAAATAAATTATTTCCAACACATTTAAAAATTTAATTCAGAAAATATTTATACATATACTCGTATTTAGTACATATTTTTTTATTATTTCATTTTATTTTTATTTTAAGAAATTTTATGCATAATTATCAATTTTCATAGTATGCACATGCACACATAAACAAAATATATTTGTAGATAAACATAAAATAAAATAAGAATATTCTATAAAATATTCAAATTTCGTATTGAAATTATGTAAATTTACGTGCATAGCTACTACATGCGTGTACAACATATTAAATAGAAATAGAAATAGTTGTCTGAAAAGTTTCTAGCCTCGACATGAAGATGCCGCGCCGCATCTCGTCAAACTCATTTTGGTACAACGATGGTACAAAAATACATGCTTTGCAAGATGACTGTAAACATTTTAACCATTTTGTATGCTAATTTGTTGTTTCACAGTCATTTGTGTTAACTCAATATTAGTGTTTTTTTTTTTTTTTTTTTTTTTTTTTTATAAATGGAAAAAATCGAATACCATTTTATCTTTTAGCGGCTGACATGCGCACTGCACATGGCGAAATTTCATGAACTCGGTTCTGGATTAATTGATGATTGATCAGATTTTGACCACAGGTGAATTTTTCCTGTTTCCTAGACACAAAGTTTGGCTCGAAAGGTAGAAATTTTCAACAAAAAATGAAGAGGTAATTCGTGTCCGTAAAAGTATATTTTGCAGAGCAAGGATTAAAAGGATGATGGAAGCGCACCGTTAGGAAAAGTGTATATATAGATTTGAAAGGAGACAAACTTAAAAAAATAATACATAATTTTAACGAAAAATATTTATTTCTTTATTTAGGCCAACAAACTTTTCAGACGACCCTAGTATATATGTAAATTCATATGTTAAATTTTTATTTGTTTATTTTTCTGTATATTTTTAAAAAGTTGTTATGCTATATGTATGTATAAACTTTTACATTAAAATGAATAAAAAAATAACAAATTTTATAAAAGTGAAAAGTTAAGTAAAAATAAAGTCTGTTAATAAATTTAATTTTTTAAAAATACAAAAAAAAAAAAAAAAAAAATTAATAATAATAATAAATAAATAAATAAAATGAAATGAATAAATATGAGAACAAAAATAATGTTATTTAGGTAGGCATTTGTAAAATTTGTACTTACAAGGATGTAATTTTAAATTTGATATGAATTTTTCAAGTTTTCTTCTTAATATTAATTCAGCTCCATATTTTCCCATTGTTCCATTATCGACTAATAGAAAGTATGCATGTCGATTATTTAAAACAGCCAATTTTGATCTATAAAATTGATATTAATACAAATTTAAAAATGTAAAAAAAAAAATAATGAAGAAAATAATCAATTTTACTTATTTTTAGAAATAATATTTTAATTATAATTAATTTTTATTTTAATGTTATTAATCACACGTTAATAGTTTTGTATTATATAATATCAAAAAATTTATTATAAAAACAACTATCTGATAACAATTATTGTTGATATAACAAAACAATTATAAATATATGTATATGATAATATTGAATAAAACTGTAGCAAATGCTTGTGAGCATGAGCATGAAATATAAACACCACTGCTTATGATGAGTTAATGGTCGATCTTTAAGCATTTGCTTCTATTCTTAAGGAAAATCTTCACTTTATAAGTATGTACTTCATCATCTCATGCACTCACAGGTAATCTGCATGAGAGTCTATGGCAAAATCTCCCAAAGTGTAGGCAAACCAAGCGCTTTATCAAAAAGCCAAACCGGGCTTTAGTGGCTTTTCTACTCAAACAGGGAAGGAAAGACTGTAGAGCTATGGTCAACGCTCTTACGAGGCATAACTCGTGTGGAAAGCATCTCGCTAACATAGGAGTCATCAGTGATGCACTGTGTGCTTCTTGCGGAGAGGAGGAGGATACCAGGGAACACTTCTTGTGTGAGCTACTCATGGAAATTTTTTCAAGTAGCTGGAAGTAAATGCAAGTAATTACGAATAATTTTTGTGCCGTTCGTTTTAACAATTTATCCTAGACACATTTAAGTAGTCGCAAGTACTTGAAATTACCAAATCGAAAGAACCTGATATAAAATGAAAAGTGAAAAATTTATAATGAATAATAATGATGTAAAAATTGTCAAAGCAATAATTTATTAAGAATTTGAATAACTGAATCCATAGTCATTTCTTCTTCTTTTGGCGTTACAACTCGCATTTCCGGTCCTGTGTCAGTTGTTTCCAATTTCTTAGATTCATCCTAATGACATCTTATTGGATGTTCTTAGACGATCTCGTTTTCGGTCTTTCTGGATGTCATATTGCCTTGCGGGTTTGAATTAAAAATACAGAACGGTTTTCTTGTACGATCCATGCGTGGTCCGGTCCATACCTGACCAACTCAGTCTTAACGATTTTATGTATTTTACAATATCTTCATTATTAATCAAACCATAGTTAATCATTTTGTTCTTTGCAAATATATGTAATTGTCTAGTTTTTTGGGATCATACATTTCCTTTCAAAAATACAAAGTCTACTCTCGTCTGATGCATTCATAGTTTAGGTTTTAGCACCATAAGTTACTACTGGTCTTATCAATCCTTTACGATATGTATATCTACACATCACAATAAATATTTAAAATATTTAAATACCCACAAAAGTGTATCTCTAGATGACCATATGATGAAAATTTATACAGAGGCTACACAAACTTCCTCCAAGATCTGAATTCAGAAAGTATAAATAAAATAATTTTCAAGTCTGAATTCAGATTTATCTGCATAATATGCTTCTTCTTCTTCTCAAAATTGTTACATTTGATACGTTACAATATATTGTAGTCGGTATAACATATGCTGCAGTAGTTATATGTATAGTTTAATGGTCAAAAAAACTTTAAATGCAAAAGAACACTACGTATATGTATACTTACATATGCACACAAGTAACTATGTACATTTATTTCAAATTTTCTAACATTATGTATTCCAATCAATAAGGAAAATAATAATGTTTGTGATTGAAAAGTATGATTCTATTTGTTGTTTCGATATCATTTATTATCCGGAAAATGGTATGAAAAACAATTTAAGATTATGATTGAAAAATTTCAAATATATATAGGATATAAAGGTTAAATTGAAATTTTTGAAAAAAAAAAAAAAAATTAATTCTAAATATTAAGTACTTTTACTATACACTTCATTACATATATCTATTTAGATACAAAACAAATGTATGTGCATACGTATATAGGAACTGGTTACTGAGTTATTATGGATTAAACATGAAATTTTAATTAAAAATAATACAAATTACTGAAAACATATACATACATATTATGTACATACACGTGTGAATATTGTACATGTAAATTCTTTGCTAAGTGTTTGAATTTTAATGTGTATATACATAGATGTAGGTAGACTCATGTGTATTCCACAACACACATTTTTATACATTATGTACGTATATTTTTTACGTTAACGTAAATACTGGTACATATATGTAAATATCTATACATATTTCGTATTTGGATATGAATGTACCTATATATGAATTTTTAATTGAAAATTTTGTTCTACATTAGTATATAAAACCACAAATATATCTACTCTTAAGTCATAGACAGATATCTAGTATTCATACCATGATATTGTGCTATACCATTACCATGTATATACCCTCACTTACTTAAATCGAAATAAAAGATAAATCGCTATATAACTTGTTTTATTCTGAACCCATCCCAATGTGTTTAAACACTTTGCAAATTAAGCGGTTCAAATTAAATCGATTTAAAAATTAATGACACTTCATTTTCATTTGCAAACAGTTATAATCTTTTAAAAATCAAACTTTTTTAAAAATATTTTTAATTACTGCGAAATTTTCCAAAGAATTTAATTAAATATTATGTAGTTTTACACAAAAACACTTTCTTCTTCTGCGTCAGCTGATTTTGATTTATGTGTAAACCGATATTAGCTGACAGCCGTTTATACTTTTTTAAGAATCGACTGAACTGGTTAGTTATATCGATTTATTTCAAATCGATTCAAACATTAATTCGATATAAAGAAGCGTTTATACCATGGGTCTATTTTATGTCGATTTAAGTGAGGGTATATACATAGTACATATCTGTAACCCTGTCACCTAATACCGGTTTTATATCATACAAACAATCTAGTATCAACCTATTATTGAAACTCGCATGATTTTCGTGGTATTAACGTGACGTGGTATTCATAAAATTTACTAAACGTAGCGATATTTTAATGCTGCGGAAATTATAGAAACTAGTTTTAATAGTAGTTTTAATATTAAGTTGAAAGTTATTAGTAGAATAGGCATAGTAGGCATTAAGTCGAAAGTAATATAATGCAAAAATATAAATTTTCTATATGACACCACAATAAACTAGATTACTTATAATGTGTCACCATATTAGTATTGTTCATACCATGGTATCGATACTAGGTATCTGTCGATGGCTTTAAATATTTCTATACGAAAACCAAAGAAAAAATATTTCCCCAAAATAAATAATATTCGTACACGATGACATAACGACATATGAAATTCACCGAAATATGTAACTTTCTAAAACATTTTTATTGTTTTTTTTTTTTAATATAATTTCATTTATATAAATTTTCCTTTTTATTACTCATATGTAATGAATGGATTAAGAGTATAGCTAACACCAAATTTGCTTTCTTTTGCACCACATAGTCTCTGAAGATATAATCAACCGATTTAAATGAAATTTGACATATACTTAAATACTTTGAAAAGAGTTATGGTGTCAAAATTGTAAAAATCGCAATTTTTCGGTCTTCAAATACACCACGTATACGCAGTAAACACCAATTGACCAACATTTTTTGAAATTTTGAATATGCTTATATAGCCTGAAGGATATTGTGATCCTTGAATGGAACACTTTTTTTTTGATTTATGGTTCTAAAATTTAGTTATGGCTTTTGAAAAAGTAAATGGTATGTTTTGAAAAATCCTTCAACTTTGACTTGTGTTTTCATATATTAAATCATCATATTTCTATACGTACATATATACCTATATGATTTTAGTGTAAAAACAAAATTTAAACTTTTTTGATGGTTTTACAACAAAAATTATAAGAATCCATTTTATATTTGAAATAAAATTGTAATTTTCTTTGTATTGTATCAAAATCTTTAAAAATTCAATTTCTATAACACCCATGGTTAGGTTATGCAAAAGCGCATAATTATATTTATAATAAATTTTGATAAAATTTCTATTGTAAAATCGTTTTGTACATACAAACATTCTATACATTTTGTATGATATCTGTAATATACTTATGTATACATATAATATCAATTTACAAATAGGTTCGTATTTATACCCTATCACATAAGTATGTATTTATCTATACATACATTTATATACTATATAAAATGTTTCCGTATATGTAAGTATTTACCTTGGTGAACTAATACTATGGCATGGTACTTCACGATTATGTCCTAACAATTCATGATTTCTTTCAACTATACCCCAGGGTGCAATACCGATGCTAACAACACGTCCTGATCTTTGTTGTCCTTCTAATAATAAAGCATCACCGACTTGTTTTGTTACACCTAAATAAAAAAAAAATTATATTAAAAAAAATACATATAATATAAATATTAACGAATGCATATACTCATACATATATACCATACATAATAGTATAATAATGAAAAGTTTATTATTCATATAGGACTGTATATATATGTACATATATAATGTACATTATCTACACTTAAATAAATGTACAAATATATATATTTATGTAAATAAAATGTCCATTATGTATAAATATTTTGATATGCATCTACAAATATACTCGTATCGTATGTACTAGAGTGTATATGAAAATTTTATACAGTGAACAACAAAAGTTTTTGTATAGGTACCTCCAAATTTAAACTTTTGAAACTTGTATTGTAAGTCAAAATCAAGTGAACATATTTTCCCCTGTTTTTTTTTTTTTGGCATAAATTAAACCTTGATATGTTCTTAATATTATTCTCCAGAATAATTTCATTTTCATACCTCTGTGTTCATTCTCGAGTTGAATAGAAAAATAATAATTAAAACAAGTCCCAAAATTATAAATAAAAAGTGTTTGTACATCCATAAAATCTCTTATAATTTTTTATACGTTATTTTTTCTGGGTAATATTACAAAAATGTTTTTCTTGTGAAAATTATTTAAAGAAGACATACTTTGGTCTTTCATATGCAATTTAACTTTGTGTCTCTATCTTTCCCCCTTTACAAAAATTAAATCTACATATACGAGTATATTTAAGATCAATCATAAAATAATTTTTGATACCAACGTTTTCTTTACGACTGATAACGTTAAAATATAGAGAAATCAATTATGTATTTTATTTAAAGTATATAATACAGATTTTTCTATCAAATTCTTGTAAAACACGTCTTTACTTGTCAAGAGTTTATTAGGAAGACAGAACATTTTACAAAAATTTTGAGGTGTACAAAGATTTTTGATGTTCATTGTATAAATATAAATGCATAGTATTAGTAATAACAGCATCCAACACTATTATTATTATGAATTAATAATTATGTATAATGATAATATTCTAGAAAAAATAACAATCAAACATGTACATACTAAAATAATATTTATAGGGTGATTATCGTATCGAATACATATAAATAAATTGAATATGTGGTGTCATTAAACATCTGTGCAACAATAAAATAAAAAAAGCTTCGTCTAAACCGTGCGCTTTTTCGTTAAACAAGGGCATATGCGCAATTGCATGCGAATGGAATAAATAAAAATGCATTCAATTTGAATAGCACCGGGCCCAGTCCAGTCTTGTTCTGTCAAAATGTGTGCAGCATTGTTTAAAAATTTCATTCGTTTGACATTTTGTATTTTTCAACAAAATTTACACGATTAATCCACACAACATAACAAGTATATTTTAACAGGTATCAAATTTTGAGGCATGCGTTATGAAAATTTGTTTGAAAAATCATTCGATTTATTTCAACAGATGCATGCCTCTGTTGAACGAAAAAGCACACCTTTTAGACCGGGCTTAAAATGTTCACTGCTCAATTTGTTGACGATTTACACAGTCAATATACATTCACAATTAAATTTGAGTAATATTGTATCATAATTTGACATTGATCATTTTTTCTCTGTAAAAATCTTGGCATATTAAGAAAGGGTATTCTACTATACTTCGTTTCTCTATTATAAATATATGTACTTCGTTATTTAGAACTGTACACTATTCTTCAGATGCAGGATGATAAGTTAAACATTATTTTCTAGTTATAAATGAATAATTTTTTTTTTTTTGTATCTCGACGATACCTAATTATGATACTGAATATTAGTTGAGCTACCCTATGGTTCATTTTTCATGTTTTATACACAGTTTATATGTAAAACATTCATTTTGTATAAAATTATTCTAAATGAATTCACATTCACAAACAAGTCACATTTTGTAAAACTGGTAAAACTGAGAAATTATATAGCTCAAGTTAATTAATTGACTTTCAACACAATACTACATATATGATTGTAATTATTAGTATCAATGAAATGATATAATTTATTATACAAAGAGAAGTCAATTGGCAAAAAAGAAATGAAATAATATTAACTTGTTATTTACCTTGTACACATAAATTGATTTTGAAATTTTTCACGAAATTTAGATGAAAGAAAAAAAAAATGTATAAATTAGTTGGAAACAGAATTTAGCGCTGTTAAAATTTCATTTAGAGTATAGGCAATAGGAGGTATGTTAAAACTTCTCGTAATAGTTTTTAAAGTTGACATACGAACGCAACTGTCAACAGTTTGTATAAATAGAGAATAAGCCGACTACTATACTGTCGTCGTCAGGCAGAAGGTTGTATCTATAAAATTTCAAAAAATTAGTTAAATGTAAAAATCTTTTGTCTTAGACCAATAATGGATCTATTCTATAAGTTAGAAAGCTGTAAATGAACATTAAAGCACTTTTTTCGCCACTTCAAATATCGTATCTGATAGAAAATCTTACATTTTTCAAGTTAAAAAGTCGTATTTGGGCCAAATCTGGCTTATCCTAATGTAAAAGTTCGTATCTGAGTTTGGAGTTACGGACTTTCTGCCTTGATACTATATGCACATGCTCTAAATACAGATATTTGACATTTACAGATATGATAAAATGTCGTATGTGTCAAATCACACAAATCAAACATTTCTAGAAAAAAAAAAACCTCAATAACTAAAAATTACCTAAATGTCAGATACGACCTTCTACCTAACGACGGCAGTATAGCTGCTAGTAATTACATATGGGATCAATAAGTTCCGAGACTAACTACAAAAACAGAGGAGACAATGTTAATGAATAAAGAAAAAATTTTCCAAAATACTGTTGTTTTGGTACGATAAAAAATTATTTTTATGGAAAAAGGATAAAGAAAAATTGTATATATACGAGTATATCAATTTCAGATATTTATAATTTAAATTAGGTATAGGTACACGTACATGCGTAAATAAAATTATAAGAAATAATTACATAAGGCTCAATATACTGAGATTAAATTTTGCTTTTATAAAGTTTGAAAATGATAAAAATTTAAAGGATATTCATTTGGGAACCTTTTATAAATATAAAAACTGTAAATTTTAATCTATGTATAATAATAATAAAAAAAAAAAAAAATTAAGAAGTAATATAAAACAGAAAACATTTAATTTGAAAACTTTAAAAGTTCTAATTTATATGTAATTCCATTTTTTATGATATTTCGATATTTTATTCGCAGTAGATTTCGTTATCGTTCGCCTTCGAGTCCTTATAGTATTTAGTACGTTCTTATATTTTCTATATTGGTTTTTATTTTTTTTTTTCCTGATCAAGTATATGTATAGTAGAGATAGAGAACATAATAATGGAAGGAAAATTAATAAATTCAGTTAAAGAAAAGAAAAACACTGAATTGAAAAAAAGTTAATTTTATTTATTATGATGCTGCAGCCATAATAGCTTGTAATGGACTTCACAGAGCAGCATTTTATCTATGCTGCTGCTGTTGCTGCCGCGTGCATTAGACTTATGATGGGCTATAAGTGATTTACAATTATTGAAGTGATGCAAACTTCAATTTCAGATTTAATTGTAGTTGCATATATACATACGTTTACATGTACTATCATCGTACATAAATTTATATCGTAAATAATAATAAAATCAATCAATTTGTATTTGTAAATGATTTTCAATTAAGATATAATACAAAAGATAAACAAAAAAAAAAAAAAAATAATTATTTTTATACCTGTATTTGTTCCTCCTGTAAATATCCATGCACCAGTTGTTTTTGCTGCCTTCAAGAGACCTTTACGTATTTCCTACCGAAAATGAAATTAAGTAATTTTTTTTTTTTTTAACACAAAAAATGAAAAAATAAAAACAAAACAATTTTTAACTTTTAAATATCCAAGTGTATAATTTGTAAATGTTAAAAAAAAAAAATGAACTCATACACACATATAAATTTGATTAAAGATTAAATTCAATTTTTATTAACTTTGACTCCTTTTCCATATTCATTTCCGTTCAATTTATTTATTTCCGCAATTATTTAAAAATTTATTTATTTATTTTTAAATTAAAATGTTTTATTTGTTTTCTTTTTCCATCATTTTTTTTTTTTTTTTGTAAATTTTATTTCCAATAAATTTAAATTCAAGGTTCATGTTTTTGTTGTGTTTTCCTTTCATATTATAAACAGACACGACCATCATATACTGTCACTGTACTACTGTGTGTACGCGGGTGCATTAACAAATTTGTATTTACTAGTACATATATACATATACATGCTTATATAAAATGTGATGTGTGGATATACCGTACTTAAATATATTATATATGTATATATAAGTATAGTATAGGAGGTGTACATTAAATGTCACATGCAACGGAATTTAATTTTCAGATTTAATTAATAAAATGCAATAATTGAAAATGTTTTTAACATTTATCTTATTATATCATCACAAACTGTATACCTATGTGTGTATTTATGTTAATTATACAATATTGAATTGTGTGTATTTATATAAAAATATACGCGATACTATATATACATATATAGCCCTCCTTCGTTATCTAAGAGCAACGAAGAAATTTAACTAGACGGGGGCTTCGAATACAATGGACAGCGTTATGTCTGAGTGCTCTGGTTTAATACCTCTCCCCTAAAAAACAACAACAACAATATATATATAACCCGATCCAAAACAGTTGAAAAATTTCGCGCATAATATCTAGATGTGTTGAAAAAAACCTTAAAATTTTTGTATACAAATAAGATTTTGATTTTACAAGATAGAAAATTGTGATTTTTAAAAAATATTAGAAATCTTAATCATCACCATCATCAATGGCGCTTCGAATCTTATGGAGTCTTGATCTCCTGCAGAAGTAGCCGCCACTCCTTTGCATGCTATGCTGCATTCCTCCAATTCTTTATTACCATCTAACTATCTTTGCATGCGTCTTATTGCATGGAATCTGCCCATCTTTTCCTATACTCAGGTTTGCCAACTGCTCTTCTATTAACTTCTACCTTTGCTTTGCATTTTTGAGATATCATTCTAGCGAAATCTTCAATCAAGCTTATATACACAACTCGTTTTATTTATTTCTTTGCAAATAAACGTTATGCATTTGTAAGTATTTTTAATTATCGACTGGTTTTGGGCATATCAATAGTATGTATTTGTGTATACTACGGTGAAAAAAAAAAGAACAAAACCGAATTGAGTGCGCGCTGCCATCATTCATGGACGTATTAGAGATTTTTCCAAATAGATGGGGTTAGTAGATACTTTTGCGAAACAGTAGGGCAGGCGACATCAGTTTGTATGCTAACTTCTGAATGTATAATGTTGTGATTCTCTTACTGCCATTTTGTTTTTCATGTGAAGTCGTTATGGTAAATTTAAAAGAACAAAGAGTGTGTTTCCACAAATTGGTCACTCGTTCCACATTTAGCCCTGTGGAACTTTTTCGTATTTCCGAGAATGAAAAAAAAAATCTAAAAGGAAAGCGTGTTGGATGATGTGGAGAGGCTAAAAATAGCTTCGCAAAGAGCACTGAACGATATAAAAGTTAAAAAGTTTCAGATACTCGTATGTTTCAAACATGTGGCACTTTAAAAAGGTGACTGAAGAAATTTTCCAAAAAAAAAATTCAGTTTCCTTTTAGTTTCCTCATGCACAGCCGCATACAATTTGAATAAATATTTAGTATGCATTTAGTATTAAGTAGTTATTTATAAAATTTGTACATAATGAATGTATCTATATGCATATACCTTTTTCAATTTTGGTTGTAATTCGAAATTTGCTTTTCCTCCTTGTACTGTAATAAGAAGTTTTGGTAGTTCTAGATTCCATTCTTTGGTAAAAAGTTGAACTAATAATTCTGGTCTGGTATCAAAAGATAAACGAACGTACTGTAACAAAAATAACAAGAATAAATAAATAATGTAAATAAATTTACGTAAATTGATAAAAAAAAAATGTTTTCTTTTAAATATATATTTAACGTCAATTATACATCAAATAAAATATTGTAAAACATTATATATAGAAGTATAAATACACACACATAACAAGGATATTATAGAATGTACTATATATATAATTATTTACTTCAAAAACTTCACACTGCAAAAAAAAAAAATATATAACATAAAGAATTTAAAATATTTTTCATATCACGTAAATAGTACATAAATGTATGTACATATTATATAGATACTCTTGTATACATATATACTTAAGGTAGGTTAGGTATGTATGTATCTGTACATCATAAATTATTATTTACCGCATAAAACTACAGTAATAACAATAAAAATAATAATAAAAAAAAAATGATGGCATTATGCAATTTTGGTATGGTTAAAAGTTTTAATTTTAAAATATGGTATGTATATGCTTTTCTTTTTTTAAAATGCATCCCATATATTATGTACTTATATTCGCACATATGTATGTACCTAGAAAAATTTATATCATACTCCACTATTAATATTTATATACATATAACAGAAAATAATTTTCTTTACAAGTTCATATAAAATATAACAGATTCATACTAAAAATATTACACATACATATATATGTACATACGCACCTGAGCTTTTGTAGGATGTGCACCGCCTTGAAATTCGATGGTACCATAGGCGTCTGTTGGTTGTGGTCTAGTATGCTTAAATGGTACCCATACTTCACCTGGAGATCCACTTTCTATACCACTTATGGTTGGATGTGTGGCACGTGATTGGCCGCAACAACAACTATATTCAGTTATAAAAGATTACATAAAATAAAAAAAATAAATACAAAAAAAAAAAAAACAATTCAATAAATATATTATCGTACAGATGTATACCATACTTATACATTTATGTAGATAATTATTGTAGGTTTGGGTAAAGATTTAAACAAAAAATTTATTATTTTTCCTTGTACGTTATGTAATACATATAATGTATACAAAAGAAAAATGTTCATATACTCGTATACATACGTGTATCGGTGTATCGAATAAAAAATATATGTAATGCTTACGTATACACAAGAAAAAAAAGATATGTTTTCGATAGTGTTAAGCCCAGTATGCTGAGCGGAAAGAAACATTTTTTTTTTCATTTAAAATCTATTTAATAAAAAAAATATCTCAAGAAGCGTTTAAGAAAGAGGTATAAAGAAAATTTTCATATTTTTCTTTCTTGATATCGTACACTGCTCGAAAAATATTAAATGAGTTTTTGTGCTTTATGTACATTAGTACATGAGATGGTGGTGTTTGTAAAAGATTATAATTTCTTTTTCTTCTTCTACGGCCATACAGTCCCTAAGAGGACCCCTGCCTCTGAGAGTTAAAGCCGCCACTGTTCTCTATCTGTGGATTTCTTTTTTTAGTCGCCCATTTGTAACTTTTATCTAGATCTTTTTTCACTGTGTCCCACCATCTGCTTCTTGGCCGCCCCTTCGGTCTATTTCCTCCAATATTTGCAAAGAGAATGGATTTAAATGGGCTGGTATCTATCATTCTGTTAACATGACCTATAGCCCATTGCAGCCTACCAATTTTGATGAACGTCACTACATCTACTACATCCTCGTACAATTCGTATACATATCTCTTTATTTGTTTTTTTTTTTTTTTTTTTTTTTATCAAATTCATTTTTACCCAGTTTAGTTGCTCCATAGATGCGACGTAATATCTATACCTTCCAAAACGCTCTAGTTTCTTGGCGTCTGCATCTTTGAGTGTTCAGCACTCGGAGCCATAGGTAAGTACAGGTCTGATTATAGAGTTTTATATATACTGTACTCTTTGTTGCTCTGGTCACAGGTTCTTGATGGATTTCAAAACTGAATGTAGACAGAAATACGATCTGTTAGCTTTCATTATTCTTCTGTTTATTTCTAACGATTATAATTTCTTCGCCAAAAATGTACATATTATACGATATTTCTTTAAAGCAGAAATTTTGACATTTCATGTGTGTTGTCATCAATGTCAAAATTTCTATACTAACTGTAAAAATTAATTGGTAAAAGATATATGACAAAAATTTTTGACAAATTTTTTCCGGACAGCATACTGTGCATTAAACAAAAAGCAAAATACGAATGTGTATATTCCACTAAAATGTAAATACATAATTATATGTGTGCATATGTATGTATATATGTATGTACAAAATGTTAAATACATATTGGAGAACAATGAAAAAATGAAAATTTACACTGAAAATTATTCTCTTATATGCAAATACTTGTGCACTACATAACCATACACAACAAAGTATTTATATACATATTTACATTTATAAAGTAATCTATTGATTATTTATTTGAGCATTTCAATTGTAAGGATAAAATCGAGAATAAAAATTCAAATTGACCGATATAATATTATTTTTATTCAAGTATAAAATAAATACAGTTACATATATATACAAGTGTACTTATTTATGTATGGTGTATGGATATTAAATAGGGTAAAAAATTTCATACAACACCACAAAGAGTATATTGTATTTAGGTATATGTATATATGTAGTTTTACACATCAGTGTATATGTATGGTTGTAAAGTATTTTTTTTTTTTTGAATTTTCTTTTAAAACTTTTTCATTTTTAATTAATTTGAAAAGAAAATGGTTTTTACTAAATTATATGTACATATGTGTTATAAGGATGTTTATTTCTATATACAGGGTGTCCGGTTTTAACATATACAAATTGGTACCACGGAATTCTTTGAAATGTTTCATGAAAATTATTGTACTACCAAAAATTTCTATCGACTCTATTTTCGACGCTAGAGGGCGCTGAAAATTTTGAGTTTTTTTTTTTTGCAGGACCTTCAGATGCAAAATCATGTGTAAAATTTTGTGCACCCTACTTTGAAAAATTTAGTGTTCTAGACAATAATAGGAAACTAAATTACCTTCCTTCTGATATAATATAATAAGTAATTTGGAATTCCGTAAAAACGTGACATCCTGTATTATAATACGGATATATTAACAGTACTTCACGCTATTTGATTTATATGATGATATGATACATATATGTATGTGATTAGCAAGCTTGATGGTGCAAGTTGTAGAGCACATATAGCTATAGCTACTGATCTGGATATAGAAGTGGAGGTTCGATTTTATGAAACGATTTTTTGTTGCATTTTTGTTGATGGTGAAACATTCTACTAATTTTGATTATTAACATACTGGCAACACTAAATTCATGAAAGCAAGAAAGCAAACCACCTCTGAGTTGGTTTGCTTTCTTGTTTCCTCTTGTCTCGCTCTTCTATACCTCTCTTCTAAATTAATGATGTCACGTTCTTGACTTTCAAGATAATGTAAATGCCCTTATAAAGTGTTATTAGAGCATTACACTTATAGTGCTGACAGATCAAAAGCTCCTTTTGGATTTAGCTAAATCAGTTCGGAAAAATATTTTAGTTAGGAATTCGTACTGACAGACCGAAAACTGGTTTAGTTATCATTTATTGTATGTTCAAAAAAAAAAAAAATTAATTAATTAATTTTAATTAATAATACAGTACGCAGTGGTTCTACATGAATACATATTATAAGTAGGTATACAAGGAGGAAAAAAAATAATTTTAAATAAAAAAAAAAAATGTTATGACTTACCTGGATTCATCTTTTGGACACGCTATATATTTGACACATTCTCTCTTTTGAAAATTTGTTTCTATCCAACTTCTAGGTGTATGCTAGAAAAATTTATTAAAAAAGAAAAATAAATAATCAAAGATTAAATTTAATTTAATTTGATTAAAAATTTAATAGTATTAGAAAATATTGTAATAAATTTTAATCTTCTTATAATAATTAAATAATTATCACACATAATTTTTTTTTTTTCTAGATAAAAAAATTAAAATCAAAACAATTAAAAATAAAAACGAACTGGAGATATGGTATAAATATAATAATGATTTATAATTTATTTGTTTTTTCTTTTGACGTACTACCTATACTACAATTTGATTTTATAACAAAAAAATATTAATAATAATATTCCTAGACATACTCCAAAATCGAAATCAAATATTTCAGTATGTAAACGTTTTTTTCCTAGATTTTTCATAGCTTAAAAGCTGTAATTTTATGTAAAATTCTAAACTCACGCGGGAACAGAGATATTTTTAAAATAAATATGACAGATGTAAAAAAGAAAAAAACAAAAGACAACAACTACAAAAAAGTTAACTATACCTAGGAAGAAATTTGTGATTGGTCGTTCATATCAACAGAACTACGAAATTTAAAAACTGAAAAAATTCTAATGAACTGTAAATTGACATGAGTCCTCTTAATATCCTTGAAAATTTTCAAAAAAAAAGAAAAGAAATACATTCACAAATACACAATCACATAATTGTTATGATGTAAACACAAAACTCACTAATCAGTTTGACACTTGAAATGGAGAAATGCAGTCTGTCTCCATCTTCATTACCAATAATGATTTCAAAAGAAAAAAAAATTTTTTTGAATTATCGTGAAATAGGTACTTGATTTCGAAATCGCAATGTGTGTAGCACTATTTCTATTTCTAATTGGTAACGTAACATTAAATAAGTTAGGTACATTATATAAACATATACATAAGTATTTTAAATTTTAATGTGTACATTTTTTTAAGAACAAAATGTATGAGTACGTATATGCTATTCGTAAATATATAAAATTTGATTGGATTACACACAATAAATCACTTCGAAAACTTCAAATAATCGAAAAAATAAATTGTTATTTAATGAGAAATTTAATTATGAGTATTATAACAGCCTAAATATAGATATAGTATGTGTATATACATTATATAAGGTCCTATAGACACACCAAATTGGTAACCAACTCGTGAGTTGGTTCACTGAAATAACCACCATAAATCGAGTGGTTAGCAGGACATTTACTTTATGCTAGAGACACATACAATTGGTAACCAACTCGCGAGTTGGTTAACTGAGATAACCACTATAAATCGAGTGGTTAGTAGTACATTTACTTTAGTTAGTAACCACTGAAAATTACAGTGGTTAACGAGTTAACTAACGTCAAACCATCGAACAGTATGGCGAACACGGATCGAACCATCGAACTTCGTGTCAAACATATCATTGTTTATATTGAAATTCTGGTTATTGTATAATATACACAGTTAGTGACTAAATTAAAAGGACACATATAAAAAACATAGCTTTTATCATCAATTTAAAATCAATTTTCTTCACTTTTCTGTAAATTATTTGAATTACATAAAATTAATTTAGTAGAAAGCTAATAATGCGTAAATATTAAAAAAGAACGAAAAAAAAATTAAATTGTATAAATTATATTAAAAATATTTATTTTATTTTTGTTTTAATATTAATTTTAACAGAATGTCGAGTAGAAAAGAAATTGGTATACAATTGCGTGAATTAGTAGTAAATTATCGGATAAGAGGTGAAAGTTTTCGTTCTATAGCTAAAAAATTTGAAATATCAAAAACTACAGGCTATTGAAAAAATTTGTGTTACATTATTATACAATAAAATATATTTTTTTTTTATTCTTATTTAATAGTCACACATTACTTGCTTTTTGCTAAATTAATTTTATTTACATAATTCAAATAATTTTAAAAAAAAGTAATTATGTTAATAAAAACTATGTTTTTTATACGCATCCTTTTAATTTGGTCACTAACTGTACAAATAATACGATTGACAACACATAAACAAAATTTCAACTTCAAATGTCAAAGATAACCAAAGTAAAAAGATAACTAAACTAAAAAGCAGTGTGTCATGCAATTGGTTTCGAATTAGTTACAAACTAAACGGTTTAGTTAACCAATTGTATGTGTCTCTAGCATTAGTTAGTAACCACTCAAAAATACTGTGGTTAACGAGTTAACTAACGTCAAACCATCGAACAGTATGACGAACACGAATCGAACCAGCGAACTTCGTATCAATATTTATATTGAAATGTGGTTATTGTGTAATGTAATATATACAATTAGTGACTAAATTAAGAGGACACATATAGTTTTTAGTAACAAAATCACTTTTCTTCACTTTCTTTAAATTATTTAAATTACATAAAATTAATTTAGTAGAAAGCAAATAATGCGTAAATATTAAAAAAGAATGAAAAAAAAAATCAAATTGTATAAATTATATTAAAAATATTTCTTTTATTTTTATTTTATTATTAATTTTAACAAAATGTCGAGTAGAAAAGAAATTGACATACAATTGCGTGAATTAGTAGTAAATTATTGGATAAGAAGTGAAAGTTTTCGTTCTATAGCTAAAAAGTTTGAAATATCAAAAACTGTGTTACATTTATTATACAATAAAATATATATTTTTTTCTAATTCTTATATAATATTCACACATTACTTGCTTTTTGCTAAATTAATTTTATTTACATAATTCAAATAATTAAAAAAAAAGAAGTAATTTTGTTAATAAAAACTATGTTTTTTATACGTGTCCTCTTAATTTAATCACTAACTGTACAAATAATACAATATTGACAACACATAAACAAAATTTCAACTTCAAATGTCAAAGATAACCAAAGTTTAAAGATAACTAAACTAAAAAACAGTGTGTCATAAAATTGATTTCGAATTAGTTACAAACTAAACGGTTTAGTTAAATACATATCTCATTGTGTCTATAGTCTATAAAGAAAATTAGTATATTATGTAACATATGTATAACCACGTACGCAACTGATGAACTGCAATTATTAAATATTTATGATGTATGCTTATAATAACCTTAGATTTAAATTTTTTTTGAAGTTTAATTAAATCTTTAGCATTTAATATCATTCGATTAAATGATGATGAACGATCTCTAACATCTGCTTTAATATGTTGACATTTTTCTATCATTCCTTTTTTTTGTTTTGTTTTTTATTTTTAAATCACAAAATTGCAAAAACAAAAAAAAACAAAAAAAAAATGTTTATATAAATGTTTTCTTTTAAAATAGTTACATGTACGTATATTTATAGTATATTTGAAAAATATATTTATAAGAATATAATATTAGGATAGTTTTTGTTTTAATTTTTTTTTTTCTTTTTTATAAATCAAAATTTTGAAAATATTTTCAGATTTTTTTAAAAAAAAAAAAAGAAGCAGATTTACTATTATAATAAAAACAAATGCAGAATAATAGAAAGAACGAGAAAGAGAGAGAGAGATAGAGTGGAAGAGAGAAATTAACACTTTTTGTTTTATTACAGAATTAAATAAATTGTATTATAAAGTTTGAATAACCGTTTTTGACTACTTTCAATTCAATTTTCTAAATTTTATATTATCATGATTATTATTATGTTGATGTTTTTTTTTTTTTTTTCAGTTGATAGTATTTTCATATATATATATATATAAACACATATACACTATATATGTATACGTAAATAATACCATTGATACACTGATCATTATTATGACAGTAACCATTACAATGAGTGCGTAAATTTGAATACCTATATTATGATGATGATGATTTTTACAAAACAAAAGCAGTTTTTATTTTTATACATACATACATACATACATACATACACATATACATATGCCATGCATATGATACTCATTCCATTATGGCACCTTCGATCAGTAATTCTATCAGATATATGTACATATATCAATCCAATTTATCATCAGTAATCAATTACTGGTGTGTACATTGCTGATTTGAATTAATGATCGACTTGGACGAGAGTAGTGCACTGTCTATAAGGTTTAAACTCGGAACCATCTCGGAACGTCAATCGTACCAGTCAGTCCAACACTACAACCACACCATTGAGCTAATCAAGTCCCACAAAAAAAAAAAAATAAAAAATTCTCATCATTTCATTCATAATGATAAATAACAGTGAAACACAATCTGTATGACCCTGTTTAGATGAATTATTATTACAATCTTCATTATTTATTTTGTGCTTCATGTTTAGACGAGCATTTCTAATCTGTGTGTTGCTTGTCATTTATCATTTTTGTAATGCTTGTAATGAGAATCGAAATAGCTATATTCGAAAATTTTTGAATTTGAATTTTGTTGACGATTTTTTGATATATATTTTTTTTTTTTTTTCATAATGACGATCAGTGTGTCAATGTTATAATCCAAATATTTTAATATTAAATTTATATTTCATATGTAAATATGTATATATATATATATAATTATGTACATATATATGAATGCATACAAAGTGATAATGGTTGAGAATGATGTATTGTAACAGACATTTATAATCATATATTAATTTATCATTTAAACTTATTTTTGTTAGCATTTCATAAATTTTTCAAAATTTTATTTTTTTCTTTCTTCTAATTTCTGTTTAAATTATGTGTGTTTGTGTGTTTTATGATAAAAAAAAAAAAAAAACAAAAAAAAAAAATCAGAGCTGAATTTTCTTTTATATGTATTACATAGTATATATAGGCACATAAATCTAAACATAATAACAGATAACAAATTTCTACGTACAGGAATTGATATACAATGTGTAAATATATGTACATGTTTTTACGTATATACATAAATATTATGTGCTTTCGTTTTGGCAATTTCAAGTAACTTTCGACTAGAAAAGGTAAATGTCTCTGCTAAACCATCTACTCGCAGCTACTCATGGAAATTTTTTCAAGTATAGCTGGAAGTAAATGCAAGTAATTACGAATAATTTTTGTGCCGTTCGTTTTAACAATTTATCCTAGACACATTTAAGTACTCGCAAGTACTTGAAATTAACAAATCGAAAACACCTATTATTTATAACAAAAAATTAAAATATAATAATAATATGCCTTACAATAATTTACTCACAGATATAGGGTGGGTTCATAAAGTAAACACTACATTAACACTGCAGCAACATAAATCCAATCAAAGCATTCAAAAAGTAATCATGACTAAAATAATCTGATTCATTTTTTCAACACATTAGTAACACTTACGTAACACAAACACAATAATTGCAACATAAAATTCGATGTTGCGATGACTATACTTAGACTAAAATTTTGAAGTTTGACTAATATTGAATTTAGTTTTTTTTTTGTTTCCAAATTAATTGTTCAAAATAAAAAAATTTTTAAAAAAAATTTAAAAATGTTTTAACACAAATATTAAAACGTCGTAAAATGCATCAATTACTTCATTGTAACACAAAAATTTCAATGTTATTTACAGTTGCATTAATAGCCCTATTCTGGTATTGTGACTCATCACAAGTCACAACGAAATTGTGACTGGTTTTCTTGTGATTTTCCTTGTGACTAATCAGCTGTTTCGTATTCTGAATAAGTAATCACAAGAAAAATCACAAAAATTTCACCTCTTAGTGGTGAATTTGAAACGTCAAATTTTTTCAGGAAAAATGATATATTTCATATTTTTCACATAATCTTAAAATTATTCTTGTGACGACTGAAGTAGCAGATCACAACTTGTGACTCTGGCATATTGTGACTTTTTACCGCGGAATACAAAAAGTCACAACTTGTGACTTATGTTATAACTTATGACTTACGACTAGTCACTGATACTCAACAGAATAGGGCTATAAAACAAAATTTCTGCAAAACTGCAAAGTCATGATTACTTAAATGAACCCAGCCATACTAATATAAGAATATATATTGAGGATATTCATTTCAAATATCGTAACTCTCGTAATTTATGTAAGTGTAGCACAAATTGGTTATATTTTTATGAGATTTTGTAACTTTTTACCCTTTTTGTTTTGAGAATTAGTACGTGCTCTGTGTAAATGAACGAGACTTTTTTGTCGCACATAAATCAAACTTGTTAATAAATTTTACGAGTATGTCAATCAAGATTTGATAGCTTATCATTTTTATCAGCTGAAATTTGAAAAACTAAGTTTGTGATTATATTTTAAGAAGATTATTGAATTTGTATCACAAAATAAGAATATTATGAAGAGTTAAAAGTTACAATTACGTCTAGTATTTTACGAGGGTGATTTAACGACATATGTATTTCACTTACGATGAGATCGTGAAATTACGCAAGTTCGCGTAAGTTTACGATTTGAAATGAATATCCTCATTGTCTCATTGTCATTACCTAAACACATTTACAGTATATATGTAAGTATATAGGATGCGGCAAAAGTATATAGTGTCATAATGTGAATGTACCATAATTTTTGTTTTTTCAAATGCCTTCTAAAATGTCATTATAATTTTGATTTTTATATGTAACAGATAGCAGATAGTTTTAACACTTTTAAGGCTGGTATTCACCAACATAGATTATCTTTTATCTGAGATGAAGTGTATTCATCAACCTGGATAAAATACTACTCGGATATTTTTAAGACAACCTCGGAGTGGTATTATAAATATCGTTCGAACATAACCTTATTATTGACAGCAACAGTACAAATAAAGATAATGTAGTTGTATACTGTATTATCATCTTTGCATATAATTATCACATCACAGAACCTCTTTTTCATTTTGTAATATAAAAATACAATCAACTGACATGTTTGACACACATGTTCGACCCGAAAACGAAGTTCGAAAACAAATTTTATCTAGGTTAATGAATAAGCTGAAATTGTATCTGGCTAAAATATATCCGACGGATATATCCATGTTGGTGAATACCACCCTTAGGCTATCGTTAATTTTACATCTTCAAACAGATTTTTTCTTTCATTTTTAACTAAAATGATAGTCAATTATCACATTATAACTTTTACTCCACCCTATATGTATGTATTTTGAATTATATTTTTCTTTCAATTTTTTTTTTTTTTTGCCTTTCATATATAATTATTAAACAAATAAAATATAAATAATTCTGCATTATACTTATATGATTTCTTTTAAAATCAAAAAAAAAAAAAAAAAGCCTAGATATATTTTCCATTATTTTCCAGTCTTATTACATATTTGGCTATAACATCACAAATTTGTATAAGTTTAATTGTATAATGGCAAAGATAATAATAAGATATCTTATTATTGTCTTTGATAATATTGGAATTTTTGAAAAATTTTGAAAACACGTTATAGATATGATGCACATTTTGCATTTTAAATAATCAAAAATATTCAAATAGAAATTTCAAACTATGTTGGTACATATGTAATTTTCTACCCGAAACAAAACATAATACACACAATTAAATACAAAGAAATTATGTAAGTATATAAGTATAAGAATGATAATATTACTTAAAAGGAAAAATTATTTTAAAAAAAAAAAATAATAATTACAAAAATTATTAAATTTTATGAAAAAAATTTTCGATTAACGCGTAATTATACACATTTATTTTTTAGTTTGTGTGGATAAATGATTAAATCTGGAAGACATTAAAATTCAAAAACTTTCCGATTCGAACAATAACGTAATCATATTATAAAGGAAATGAACAGTCGAAAATTAAAAAGAAATGTTTATAAACTAAATATTACAATAGCTAGCTAGCTAGCTAAATGGTAAACTTTTTTTTTTTTATTTAAAGTTTATTTGTTGATTTGCTTGTATATTAATTTTGTCGGCAAAAAAAAAAAAAAAACAACAAAAAAGTGAATATATTATTTTTGTATAACTCACAAAAACTTTAAAAACAAAGTCAGAAAGTTTCTACATAATCATAAATTTCTTCACAATTTTCTTTCAAAGAAAATAATAATATGTATATATGTAGGTACCTAGTTGTCTTGTACTTTGTAGATATGCATTTATACATATAATGTACATATTTATGGAATTATGTATATATAAGGATTTAATTTACTAATTGAAAGTAAAAGAAATAATAAGAATTTTTCATGAATTTGTATTTTTTTGTTTTTTTTTTTTTTGAATAGATTTTTTTCAAAAATTTTTGTCATTAGAATTTGCTAAATAACCTATACAATCATAAGTTTAATATTATGTAATACATATATGATTGTACAGATAATAATCTATACAATTACTGTTTGTATGTACTTAATTTTTTTAAAATGCAGAAGCAGATAAATAAAATACTCATATAATAAATGATAGAATTTTTCTTAAGAAAATTTGCAATATTTTTAAAAGTTGTAAAGTGTAGAGATTGAGGGTTCAGCAGCACAAGTGGTAGAGTAACTATGGCCTACCGATCTCGAAGTTTGGCTTCGATTCGATTCCTGCTCAAGGCAATGATGGTTGATAGGGCTAAGACTAAGACTGATCTATTATTTAAATTTAAGACGATTTTAATGATCTAATCTAATAATTCTTTGTGTTATTTATTGTCAGCAAGTAGACTACATATCATCAGCATTTCTAAACTCTTTTTCCCAGCAATCTGAGCTGGTATTCATTCAAAGCTGATTGAACTTTTGTGGTAATGAAAATCTTAAAATATGCTAATAAAAATTGAAAATAATTTTTCTAACTTTTGTTGTGGACAGGAATCGAACTCGAACCCCTGTACTTTCGAGATCAATAAACAATTGAAATGTTAGTATTACGTGTATTGTATTAGAGTATAAATAAAAAGTAAATTGTTCAATGTTTTGATTTTGATTGGAGCTGTATTTATACTAAATGTAAATCAATTATGAAGAAGAAAATAAAATTCTAACCTCGAACTGTATGCAATTTTTTACACTTAAAATTCAGTGAATCAAATTGTAATTTATGAATTACATTTATATTCTTAAGAGTAGGTTTCGAGATATCTGCTATCTTGTGCACCATAATTATCTCCGAATAAGTTACTTAACCGATTTCAATGAAATTTGAAATATTAGATACTTTGATAGGAATTGTGGTGCTTAACGGAACACTTTTCTTTTTTGAAAATGTTCTTGTTTCCTTTCTACAGGGTGTCAAAGTTGTAAAAATTGCGATTTTTCGGCTTCCAAATGCATCTCGTACAGCAAACACTGATTGACAAATTTCTTTTAAATTTTGAATATAGGTAGCCTGAAGGATATTGTTGTGCTTGAATATAGCACATTTTTGATTTTAGGTCTTAAAATTTAGTTGTAGTTCTTAAAAAAGGAGAGGGTTTCTTTTTTTGAAAAATCGTTCAACTTTGGCCTCTATTTTCATACATTAAATCTTCATATTTCTAGATGATTTTGGTATCAAAATAAAATTTTGACTTTTCTGAAGTGTTTACAAAAAAAAGTATAAAAATCTTTGTTATATTTCCATTTTTATTAACAAAATAAAATTATGTTTTTTTTTTTCATCAAAATATTCAAAAATCCATTTTTATTAGCACCTAAAAGGTATGCAAAGGAATTTTTTTAAATTTTTGTATGTAAAATCGTTAATGTTGTTTTCGAAATTTTTCAAAGTCGAAACCCACTCTTAATTACGTAAAAATTATGGTAAATTGTATGAAAATGTCATTCATAAATTTGATTTTTATCATTTTGAAAAAGATTTCTTTTGATAATTAAAAATGAAATTTAATATTGCAAATTTTATGTACATAAGTATTATATACTCTTATGTACATATTATATAATGTGTGTGTGTGTGTTTTTTTTTTTTTGTGAATACACTGCTTATGTGATACCTATATGTGTGTCATATCAAAGAAGGTTAACGAAAATACAATTTCATTTTGATAAATTGTCAATGAGACTATTTGTAAACGAATCATTATATAAAAATCTGATATGTATTCAATATATTATTTACATTATTTATGCATTCATAAAATCGTATAAAATATGTACATTATTGAAGTAATATAATGTATGCTTGATTAGTGTAAATTGAAACAAAGGAAAATATTTTTAGTTCTAAATAATATAATAATATGTATAAATTATAGTATAGTAGATATTTCTAATTAAATTTTCATGGAAACTTCATACATAACTCGTACATACATTATATATAAAATTGAATATTTTGTCCTTATAATACCCGAACTCGTATATGTCATGTTAACTATTAGTACCATATTATAATGAATGATCTATCTTTCAAAAACAAAAAAAAAAAAACAAAAAAAAAAATTGGTATTTATTAAAAGCCTATATTGAATTCCACACACGTAACAATGTCATATAAGCGTCGTATATGTACATAGTATATTACTATAGTTAATTATCAAGTATCATGTATGTTGGTTTGGTATTGAATGTGCGGGACTTATCTATAAGTAAAATACTAATTGGATGAAAATATATACCTATCCTGCTGGTTACATTTAGGATGGTCTGGTATTCACCAACATAGATTATCTTTTATCTGAGACAAAGTATATTCATCCAACTGGATAAAACACTACCTACTCGGATATTTTTAAGACAACCTCGGAGTGGTATTATAAATATCGTTCGAACATAACCTTGTTATTAACAGCAACAGCACAAATAAAGATAATGTAGTGCTGTGCTGTATTATCATCTTTGCATATAATTATCACATCACAGAATCTTTTTTTCATTTTGTAATATAAAAATACAACCAGCCGACATGTTTGACACACATGTTCGACCCGAAAACAAAGTTCGAAAACAAATTTTATCTAGGTTGATGAATAAGCTGAAATTGTATCTGGCTAAAATATATCCGAGGGATATAATGCATGTTGGTGAATACCACCTTAAATGAAGTTAGATCGAATTTCAATTATGATCGTATTCACCAACCAAGATTATCCGTCGAATATTATTTTATCCGGGGTATAATTTCAGTTTATTCATCAATCTAAATGAAATTTGTTTTTCAACTTCGTTTTCGAAGCGTTGAACATATTAGCTCTGATTGCAAAAAGTTTGTATTTTTATATGACATATTATAATATGTATGTAAGAGTGGAGAAATGATCAAGAATGTTCCTATCTGAAACTTGTAAAATTTTTTCATTGCGGTATATTATTTTTATTATATGTAACTATTTTGACATTTTTTATAATTTCTGCACTCCTTTGATCTTAAATAACTCAAAAACGGACAAAGATATCATGCTATGGTTTTCTTCGTTTTAAAGATAACATTTTTGTGCTTCGATACCAAAAATAAAAACAATTTTTGTAGTGCAAATTTTTTTTTTCAGGAACCCAATTTATATTCAAAATTTTTAAAAAAAAATTCTTCATAAATTTTGACTTGAGGATTTCTTTTTATTTGGAACCAAATTCCAAATTACTTGTTGTATTATATCAAAATAAAGGTAATTTAGTTTCCTATATTATTCTGTAGAATACGAAATTTTCCAAAGTAGGGTGTACAAAAAGTTATATACGATTTTGTGTTAGAAGGTCCTGAAAAAAAAAAACTTAAAATTTTCAACGCCCTCTAGCGTCGAAAACAAAGCCGATAGAAATTTTTGGTTGTACAATAATTTTCATGAAACATTTCAAAGAATAACATGATACTGTATGTTAGTAAAGAACTATAAAAGAAAAAATATTTTTCTTATTCCTACATTGATACATAAATTCTTAAATGTATTTGTTTGTGTGTATTTCTATTTAAATAATAATTTATTTGCGTCCCAATATTTTTTTGAGCTACTGTATATTTGTATTTGAATTATATTTTAAAAATAATAAATACTTAATATATATGTACGTATGATGAAGGATATTACTTGAACATATGTGGCACAATTAGGTAAATTAACATTAAATAATTAACCAGAAAAAATATACATACATAATATACTCGTATATAAAATATAATAATTTTAAATTATTTCAATTATTTAAATATGTATATACGCGCACAAATAATTTAGAACAATAATTTTGTATAAAATTTTTGTTTTTCTATACTATATGTACTTGCAATATATTTATGTGTGCATATGTAAAATCTAGAATGAATTCTGTATAATCGATGTATGTATGTATTCGAATTCGATCAATATATATTATTTTATTTGTTTTATAATTATTATTGATTCATATGTGCTATATGTACGAGTATGTATGTAAAAATTTCATTCATGTGATGTGACTCATCATATCATAACTCTTTAATTTGTTCTGAACATAATAAATAATTCATATAATGGGCACATTATAATCTTTATAAATATTCTATTACATCATCGCCATACCATTTAAAAGTAACGCAACTCCATTTTTTTTTTTTTTTAAAGTGTAATTTTATAATATATGTAGCTTGAAACTATAATCGAACTATTTCGAAAAATTACACTTACACCATACAAAATTGTATACAAACATTTTTCGTTGAATATAAATTGACATATATGTACATATGTAGTACAATTCAGCGTAAGATTACGTGTTAAATTAGATTTTTCACACCTATTTAATTTTCACACAAGAAATTTTATAGTGTTATCCTTTTACCGTCAACACCATAGATTGAGATTAAGATTTTGGTGATTATATTTCAAATCTCACGCTGGTAATTATTGTGAAAATTATATTGAAAACTTGTCTAAGATTTACATAATTATCGAATGAATTTCGTTTTCGTAACATGCATTTATATAGTAAAGTTAAAATTCACTTGATGCGACGAAGATGCGATTCAAGACAGCAATGTAAGATATATATCAGATTTTTTTATTATATATAGAAAATTTTATTTTGAAACAAAAAACAAATTCGCTTTGAAATGAAAATATTTTTATTCTGAAATCAAAAAAGGCGTTTTAATTAAATCAAACCCATGAATATGTAAAACATAATAATTTTATTTTTATTCTCCTGGGCATATACAGCCGTACTCTACTGAATCTTTACCTCCGCATAATATTTTGTCTGCAGAGCACTTTATCTATGTAAGTATATCGCTAAACGTTCTCCAATTTTCTAAATCCATATTTTTCATTTCATTTCATCAAACTTTTCGATCCAACGGCGTATTCTCGTTCTCGTTTACCTTCTATTTCCCTCAGGACAGCTTTTGAATATTTTTACTACTATTCTATATATATGTATACTAATTTAGCCTTATGATTTATTTGGCCTCAGTCCATCGCATCATCATCAATAAAATATATCTATACTTAGAGGTACATCGTTTAACTTTTTTAGTAGGTATAATCATTTATATAATTAATTTATTGATTATCTATATATAGAATCTATATCAGTATCAGTAATATAATATCATGAAATATAATATATGTATTCTTAATTATTGAACGATTATTTTTTAATTCCTTCTAATTAATCGGGTATTTCTAAACAAACTACTTTACATAGTATGTATATAATATTTCTATATATTTAAAAATTTTGTATATTCAGATTTATGGAAATGAATTTTCCTACACACATTTATAAAATGATTTTTAATGAAATGTTTACATACAATTATGTACTGTGTTTATGAACAAAATTTATATTTTGTTTTATGATTCAACAGTGTTTTTATGACTGTGATTAAATCGATCTAGGTCAAATGTGAAAATGTCAACTTTATAATTATTTTGTTTTATTGATGTAATATTTTGACATTTTTGACATATGATATAGATTTAAAGTTTTTGTATGATTCCATCATATTCTATATTATCTCTAACTTGCATTTTTAATTCTTTCTATGTGTTTATGTGATGATAATTTCAAATCGATTTACAACAGTTTGCAACGCATAATACTTCCATACTATTGTTTTGAGTGAAAACCTGAAAATTTTTTAAATTGATTTGCTACATTTATTTTATGAATTATTGTCGCATAGTATTTCACGTGCCCGTCGTTATGTAAGCTTGTGTTCGTTCCTTCAAAAATTGCATTGGCGCACAGTTGATGCTTGCCACAAATTTAAAAATTCATCATAAATTTTATGATTCATGGTCAACATAGTATTCAAAAAAAAAGCAACACAACTTTTATGATGCGTTGTCACGTATTCAAAAAAGCAATTCAGTTGCATATGATGAGTCAAAGTCACACACACATATCGCATCATCAATTTTTACGATGCTTGTTTTGTTGATATTTTAAAGTTTGAGTCTAAAAAATTTTGTTTTCCATTTTGTTACAATTTCAATTAAAATTTGACTGATCAAAAAAGTATTGAATCAGCATTCAGCATCAGCTGTCATATAAGCATCGCATCATCATCGTAACATACTAGTGATTACGCATCAAAATCAGAAACGCATCAGCATGCCAAACCAAAGCAGCGATGCATTTTTGAAGTAACACCTTATCTCATATCGTTTTTAAGAGATGTGGTCATAAACGCAGTAAATAAATGTTCTTTAACTCGATTTTATATTCTTATTTCATATAAATAAAATTATGTATATATACACAGTCTTAATTTATAATTTACATATCTATATAAATATAAAATATTATTGTATACTTATAAAGGGTCATCCAAAAAACGCGCCTATATGTTTCTTTTAAATAAAACACAAACTATTTGCAATTTTTTCAAGCGGTTTTTTTTTTATTAAAAGTATGATCCATTACAATTATAAATGGAATAGAATATCATTCAAATGTCCACCACGACTGCGTCTGCAGGCATCAATCCGAATATCGAAATTTTCAATGACTTTCCGACATGTTGCTAGTGTTATTTCACGAATTGCAACTTGAATGTTGTTCTTTAGATCATTAATTGTTTGTGGCTTGTTAGCATACACTCGTTTTTTCAAAAAACCCCACAAAAAAAAATCTAATGGTGTTAGATCACATGATCTTGGAGGCCAATTGAAATCTGCATTTCGTGAAATTGCAAGTTGAGGAAATTTTGATCGCAAAAACGTAATGTTTAATGTTATTTACACCAAAAAAAATCACGAATTTTGCGATGGGTATTTTTCAAAGAACGCCCATTTTCATAATAAGTTTGAATGATGTAAACGCGTTGTTGCAATGTGAACCTGTCCATGGTTAAAACTGTACTACCTTCTACTAAAATAAAATGTCTTATGTCATTTGAAAAGATGTCACGTGTAAAAATTATATAGTTCTGACATCTAGGCGTCACATTTGGATGACCCTTTATGTAATTTTGAAATTATTTTTAATACATTCATGTAAATATATACATATATACCTAACTTTAGTACATACACACATATTACGGGATACATATTTGAAATATATTAAACATTTAAATACACAACAAAATATATATATACATATATGCATACATATTAACACATATAAAATATACACACACCTACATATATATATATATATGATATGAATATATAAAGTATAGTATTTTCAATGAAATTATAATATACTATAAAATTAATGTAAAACTGCATATTAGAAAAAATAAAAAATTAAAAAATAATTGAAAAAATTAAACGAAAACGAAGTAAAAACAAACAAAAAAAAAAAAAAACACACGAAAAAAAAATAAAAACAAGAACACTTTTCTTACCCTCGGTACAGTTATATTTATAAGTCCCCAACAAATTTTTTTTAGTCCCCATCGTATCTTTCCAAAGTTTGACAAGAGGATATAATGTGATATATAGATTTTAATACGTAATATGTGTCAAACATTATTAATATATAGGTACATAGATATATAATATATACATATATTTTATGCGTGTATTTATAACATAGAAAGAGATAAGAAAAAAAGAAAATAAAAAAAAAAAGAAAAAGAAAAATGCATAAAATTAGAAAATTATCACACATCTCTTACATTATATATATGATACAATTAATATATTTGAAGAAAAAAATAAAAAGCATTTAAATCATTATTAATTTTATTTTATTATGTTATTTTTTAGTTAATTTATTTTTTTTTTTTTTTGTATACAATTTTTGTATACATACATACATTTATACATACACTCCCTGCTATAATACATTCGATTGGAGAACAGATGTGTGTTCAAGTGTTTAATGAATGATTTTCTTCCTATATGTAATGTATAAAAGGCATCTAAGAAATAATTATTAAATTAGTATGTGAAATGATGATGTTTATATAGTGTCCTTATATAATATAATAATAAAATATTTTTAAGAGCACTGGTTTTACATTCAACACATATAAGTAAGTAAGTGGAATTATGATCTTTCAGTTTTATAGTACCACACCACACACTTGTTGTAAGATTAATGGGATACTCTTAAGCTAATTTATATACTATATATGCGAGTGGTGACTTTATAATGTTTTCTTTAAATAATAATTTTTATTCACAATTGACACACTATAAATACAAAATTTGAAATGTATAAATGTGAATGTCATTTTGTGTTTTAATTATATTTATAAAGGTACCCGTCCACGATGCAATTTTTCTTGCATGCAAGACAATTTTGACAGATAAAATTGCACGAAATATTTATTTCGAAGTGTACGCTGCCTAGAAAGATGAAATATTGCACAGAAATACGTATTTCATGCAATATTTCTTATTGCAAGCAATTTTTTTTATTGCATAGTGTACGCAGAAAGATATGCAATATTTCGCGCAAGAAAAATTTATTCAACTCATTCAATAAATATTTCTCTTGCATATGCAATAAATTCAGCTGACTAAAATGTAATGTGTTGCTGTGTTATCTACGTTATCTATCATTCGTTGGTTGATGTTGTGTTGTGCTGTGACTTCTTGTGAATTTGGTATGTATTTTCTATTATTATTATTATTATTATTATTATTAGCAAGGTGGCCTTTCAACTCTTAAAATATTGAAAAAAAAAAAATATGAAATACATATTTGACATATAATGCATAGGCAAGAAAATAAGAATTTCGTGTAAGTGCTCGTGCAATAAAAATTTCTTGCAAAGATATTTTTTTCTTGCATGATAGAAATATTGCATATTTTTCATGAAATATTGCGTCGTGTGTACGAAGTACTGCAAGTTTTCTTGCACGCAAGACAAATTTCGCGCAAGAAAACTTGCATCGTGGACGAGTACCTTAATAATCAACAATCACTGTTGATTAAATCTATATTTAAAAAAAAAGGAAGAAGAAGAAGAAAACGATCACATAATGACAAACCTGACAGAAGCAATCATCATATTGAAATCAATAATTAAAATGATACTCGTACGTTCTTAGTGAAACGTTAAGGGTGGTATTCACCAACATCGATGTATCCGTCGGATATATTTTAGCCGGATACAATTTCAGATTATTCATCAACCTAGATAAAATTTGTTTTCGAACTTTGTTTTCGGGTCGAACATGTGTGTCAAACATGTCAGCTGATTGTATTTTTATATTACAAAATGAAGAAAAAGGTTCTGTGATGTGATAATTATATGCAAAGATGATAATACAATACAAATACATTATCGTTATTTGTGCTGTTGGTGTTAATAACAAGATTATGTTCGAACGATATTTATAATACCACTCCGAGGTTGTCTTAAAAATATCCGAGTAGGTAGTGTTTTATCCAGTTGGATGAATACACTTTATCTCAGATAAAAGATAATCTATGTTGGTGAATACCAGCCTAAGTGAATGTTGGTTTTTATCTGTCTTTCATTTCTTTGGTTTTTCTTACAAGAAATTAGATATAATATGGGTCACTATCTTAAGAGAAATTGAAATTGCTATAAAAGTACTATAAAGTAAAATGAAATTATGATGAAGCTGATTAAAATTTTCAAAAAAAAAAAAAAAAAAAAAATATGCAAGATTTTCTATAAAATTCCGTGAAATTTCATTGAGAATTTGAAAATTTGAATTATCAAAATGTCAATGCTTAAATAAAATTTCAAAATTACTACAGCATTTTTGCATTTTGAACAGTATTTCATCAAATAGCGTTTAACTGAGAACTTCCTTCCTAAATGTTAAAAATATAAGGAAAATTTCAAAGAGTCTACTATAAAATTGGTCCATTTTTAGTATAATTAGAGAAATATTTGTCGCTTGTCAATGAAATTTTAGAGTGATTTTTTGTTTCAAAAATACTTAATATGTAGAGTGTAGCTAGCTAGCTAATTGAACTTATCGGGTATCAGCATCATTTCATGATAATAAAATATCCAAAATGCCTTTATACAAAAAGAAAATCATTCACTGTTTAGTTGTTCTCTACAATCAAAGTATCTGTTGGAGTGTTATATTTACGTACATTTACAGTTCAGTTTATTATGTAGAATTATAAAATACATAAAAATTATTATTATTATTATTATTAATGTTTTATATTAATTGCAATTTGAAATAAATCTAAATAAAAAAAAAAAATGTAAATAAAATGAAATTAAAAAATAAACACTATACGAAATGTATAAGAAGAAATTATAAATTACAATAAATTATTAAAATTAAATTAAAAAATTAAAATTTAAATTAAAAAAAAAAAAACCAAACTCAAATCAAATAAATGAAAAACTTTAAGCATTTACAAATAATGTGTTAGTACATTACTATATACTTATTAGTATTATATTATGTGAAAGTATAAACAAATCAAAATTATAACGAACAATAAAAAATACATAAAAATTTAATAATTAATTAATATCGAAAAACAAAAACAAAATAAAATTTTTTTTTTCTTTTTTCTAGTTTTATAATGGCAGCAATAAAATAAATTTAACGACTATGTATAGTATATTTACATATTTCCTTTTTGTTATGTGTGCATGTATAACATATTATGTAATGTGCTTGTTTGTTCTTAAATGTTGCTTGTTTTTAAAGTAGTACAAAGATTCTGTATACGTATTTAATTTTATTTATGTTTTAGGACGATTCTCTGATAAGTGGGAAATCAAAACCTTAAAAAAATTAAATTAACATTATATCGGAAAATATTTTCCGGATTCTTTTCAAAGATGAAACAAATTTTAATTATCTAAAAGAAATTATGAAAGAAAATATCAATTGAGTACACAAAAATGCACTACAAACACTTGTATTTTCCAAATCCAAATTAGCACAAAATTTTACATTACTAAAACACAATCAATTCAAATACAAAAATTTCTTAACTATATTTCACAAGACTGTTTTGAATAGTACTTAGTTGAATACGAAGAAATTTCGCCTTTTTATAGGTATAGGTATATTCTAAGACATTTTACAAAAATATTAGTACTATGATCATTAATAATTTCATTATGTATTCATTTATATATCTTTTTCATAATTATAATCATCAACATTTCTCTGAAATGTCCTCAGCATTACTTTGCTTTGTCTTCTTTCTGTGTTAGCTTTGATTTTAATATTTATTTTTCTTCAATTTTTCTCTTAGAATTTATAAATAAGGATTTTTCAAATGAGACTTTTATATAGACATATTCGAATAATAAAATTTTAAAAACGGCAATTATTAAGTTTTTAACAGTTCAGAGAAATTTGTTAGAAAATATATTTGTAGTGTAATTTTAAAGTTTTGTGGTAATCTTCTGCGTTACCGAATGTTTTTTACATATAATTTTCAAAAATAATTGAAATTACATCAAAATTATTATATAGGATATTTTTGAGAGTACTAACATTGCTGCGTAATAAATTGTAAATTATTAAAAATGTATACAGTTTAATTTTTTGTTCTTATTTTTTTTTTTTTTTAATGAAAAATTTCATAAAATTTCTTCTGTGTTAACAGAGAATCGCCCTTTACTTTTTCAATTATAATGTGAATTTTTTTCGAAATAGAAAAATATAAAAAATATTATAATAGCAGAATATGTGTAATACTTATATATTAAGCATATGAATGTTTTTCAAAAATCAAACTAAAACTAAACCAAAGCATTTTCACTATTACCTAAGTATACGAAATTACTATCATTATATAATATTATTAAGTCTGTTTCCGTACTTTCGAAAATTTACAGAATCTTACAGAAAAATGCAGCTGTGATTGGCCATCCCAAACAATATTTGTTTTGTAAAATTCTTACATTTCTCATTATTTAAGAGTAGGTTTCGAATTTGAAAACTTTCGAAAACAACAACTACGATTTTACATACAAACATTTTAAAAAATGACTTTGCATACCTTTTAGGTGCTAATAAAAATGGATTTTTGAATATTTTGATGAAAAAAACAACATAATTTTATTTTATCAATAAAAATGAAAATATAACAAAGATTTTTATACTTTTTTTTTGTAAACAATTCAGAAAAGTCCAAATTTTATTTTGATACCAAAATCATCTAGAAATATGAAGATTTAATGTATGAAAATAGAGGCCAAAGTTGAACGATTTTTCAAAAAAAAAACTCTCTCCTTTTTTAAGAACTATAACTACAGTTCAAGACCTAAAATCAAAAATGTGCTATATTCAAGCACCACAATATCCTTCAGGCTACCTTTATTCATAATTTCAAAGAAATTGGTTAATCAGTGTTTGCTGTACGAGGTACATTTGGAAGCATAAAAATCGCAATTTTGACAACTTTGACACCCTGTAAAAAGTAAACAAGGACATTTAAAAGAAAAATTGCTCCATTAAGCACCACAATTCCAATCAAAGTATCTATGTTTCAAATTGCATTGAAATTGGTTAAGTAATTTAGGAGATATGTGGTCCACAAGTTAGCAGATATCTCGAAACCTAATCTAAAGTCAGTCTTCTTTTTTCTTTTTAATTTGAAGTTTTTGGCAAATTTGAATTGGAAAACGTTCGTTATCAGTTGTGGGTACTGTGGTTAAAACAAAATTTAATATTAGCAATATATATTTACTTTTTGTTAGGAGTATAGACAGCACCAAATCTGCTTCCTTTTGCACCACATATCTTCAAAGTTATTCAATCGATTTCAATTAAATTTGACATATAAATACTTTAAATTGAATTATTGTGCTAGAATGGAATATTTTTTTTTGAAAAATGTCCTTGTTTCTTTTTAACAGGCTTTGAAAGTTGTCAAAATTGTGATTTTTCGGCTTCCATATGCACCACGTATACAGCAAACACTGATTGACTATAATTTCTTTGAAATTTTGCATATAGAGGTAGCCTGAAAGATATTGTGGTCCTTATGAATTGAGCACATTTTTGATTTTAGGTCCTGAAATTTAGTTAGAGTTTTTAAAAAAGGAGAGGGTTTTTTTTTTTTGAAAAATCCTTCAACTTTGACTTATATTTTCATATACATAAAATCATCATATTTCTATGTATTTGTTTTTAGTGTCAAAATAAAATTTGGAATTTTTTTATGTTTTTACACTATAAATCCTTTTTATATTTTTATTTTTATAAATAAAATAAAATTGTGTTTATTTTTCATCAAAATTATTGAAAATTCAATTTCAATATAGCGCGCATAGGGTTCTAGCCTTCATTAAACAACGAATAATTTTTTGTTTACATTTAAATTACAGCTGGCTGTACTGTAAGTAAGAGAAACAGACTTATTATTATTGCTATTATAAATATTTTATTGCTAGTATTCTAAACAAATGTATATGTACATGTACATATATATGTATATATTAATCGCTTATGTATTAGCTGTGTTCCTTTCACGTGAGCGGAGTACTTCTAAGCAATTATTTTAGCAATGATTCAAACTGTTCAAAGAAACATAAATAAATTTGACAAGTGAAGCAAAAGATAACCTTAAAATTATTTTACTTTAAATTTGAAAAATTTATATAAAACACTCCATATGATATTTGTTTATACCAAGAAATCTAACCTAAACAATCAATTTCCATCTGTTGGATAATCTGAAACTAAAAAGACATCTGGTAGAAAGAAATAACGTAACTACTTACAAAGTAAGAGTGAACTACTTTTGAAAAATTTTTTGAGCAGTTCACACCATGGTTCACACATAAAAATTTAGTGAAGTATTAAACCAAACTGATTTTTAAGTTCTTTGATCACGTGAAAGGAAAACAGCTATTTTATAATGTGTATACCTATATGTGTTGCTGAATCTGAATACAATTGAATAATATGATTGTAAAAATAGAGCGTAAATCAAAGTAATAAATCATCCATATTGCATTTTTATATTTGTTGTAAATATTTATGTATATACAAACATAATGTATTTATAATTATTGTAATGTAAAAAAAAAAAATAAAAATAAATTATATACTCTTTAATATGCATGTACTATATATTTATGAATCACAAATAGTATGTCTACAAATGAATGTAAATTAATTTAAAAAAATAAAATAAATTAAAAACATAAGTTCTTGCATGTACAATTATTTTGTGTGCGTAAATTCTATAATTTCTACTTAAAAATTAATGTAACATCAGCACTTAGTTTATTTAGAATAATAATAATAACAACAACAACAACAACATAATCAAGAACAAAAATAAGTTATTAACATGATATTAATTTGGCAATGCCATGATATCTATATTAAAATCAAATTGAATTCTCATATAAATATATAGTAATTCGATATTCATGATATATGGTAAAATGATAAATTGATGCGGTAAATGATAAAAAAGTGACTGAAGAAAACTTCGTAAACAAGACTGAAATAAAAATTTGGTAATGAATATGGTAAATAGTAAATTTTTGTCACATACATATACTAAGTCTAAAAAACACTAATTCGAGTGGTTAAATTTTCAAAATTTCCATAAATTCAAAATTCATAAATTATAACATTCTATTATGAAATGAAATTTGTATTAAATTTATATAAATGTAAGTACTCGTATGTAAAAAAATAATAAAAAAAGTGAAATTTATAAATAATTTTTTAATTATTTCACAAGCACAATTTTTATTTTATATAGGTAACACCTCTGACTTAAACAAATAAAAGAAAAATACATATTACGATTTACCATTTACCATTTACCATACAAGAACATGCCTGATGAACATGCCATACAAGAACATGTACTATATAAATAATCGTTATATTGACGACGCCGCAAAATCCATTCATTGACAACACGCAGAGATCGATCATATGAAAAAATGCTTCAGTACCATTTTCTCGATCTCAAATGAAAATGAATTCGTTACAGCCCACTATTCATGTACTAGTTATAAATTTGTGGATCTTTTGTGGATAAAAAATATCTTGAACAATGGACCTTCTCTTGTTTTGAAAAGTGTCTATTAGTTGATGTTGGATCTTCACTTCGCACCAACATAAGTTGAGAGCACTGTAATGAATTTGTTATCAACAGTGAATTTAGTTGGTCATCTTCATTGTATGTACATATATAGAATCTTAGAATCATTATCATTTTCTAGAATTATGATTTTGTCCGTACAATTAAAATGTGACGCATAATTGTTGTCAGAATCCGAATAGCAAGAAGCTTATCATCACTAATATAATCGTCACGATGAAATATCCATTTACATGATTTAGTTTAGAATAAAAATGAAAAGATAAAATGTTTGGAATCACAAAATTTCCACTAATGCATATATTGGTAGCCACATATGGCAAATTACTTTTGTGAAAATTTTTTAATAAATGCATATACGATGAAGTCATATTTAGATTTTTGAAAAATATCATATACAGCTCTGTTCCAGATTTCATTTTTTGCGAAAATGAAATTCGAAAACGAAATTAGATGTTCCGCATTTCGTTTCAACCGAATTGACATGCGAATTGAAATCGCTTTAGTTGTTAGTAGTGAAATCATTTTGGGTGCTTATATTATTAGATAGAAAAGGAAAAAAAAGTTTATTGTTAAAAGAAAAAAAAGTAATAAAATTGATAAAATGTAAGTATATTTCATTACTTAATAATAATAATTATTATCATTAATTATATTTTAATTCTATTTAGCAATAAAATAAAATTTATTTATCTCTTTCACTTTGAGATTATTTCAATTGAACTTATATGTGTGACGTTACAAAACATTGTTCTTACTAAATTCACATCATATTCTTTACCAACAGATCTTTGATATGCTCATTCAGCAAGAAAACGAAGTGTTGCACCTACTTGGAAAACCAAAGGAATTGAACCTTTTTTTTATATTCAAATCAATTTTGAAACTATATTTATAACCTTAAACGTCAATCAGCTGATTTCGAAATGAATTTCGAACGATTTCAATTCACGTAAATTAGTGTAAAATTTTGAAAACCTTTTTTGAATTCGCACGAAATTGATTTTCGCTTATACGATTTGAATTCGGACGAAATTGGGAACAGGTGTGATAAATATATGTACATGAATAATACTTATAACAGTAATTTATATTAAAAAATAATATGAAGTCACGAAGTGTTAATGTTAAAAAATAAACATAGAATTTACGGGAATTTACGAATCTATACATATATCTGGATTCGTATATATAACATTTTACACTGTAGTCAAATTTCTTTTCATTGAAAAATGAAAATTAGTTCTCAATCTAGTTTTAATTTATTTTTTTTTTTGCAATTTTGCACTTCAATATTGAGATAAATATATACATAATTGAAAGTCTTAGTTATAAATAATTTATATAAAGTGAATCAATATATGGATATTAAATTAAAAATATTGTAAAATGAATTTTTATGTTTTTAAAATACAATAATTTAAAAAATAATATACCTACATACGTAGTAAGGTCCAGGTATTCTCAGCCTCATACATAAAAACTCGTTTATCCTTAAAAAAATTTTAGGTGTTGAAAAGAAGGAACCTTTAGCAGGTAATATGCAAATTTGTAGCCGTTTAGGATTATCAGTTTAATATTAATAGGCTTAGAGAGAAGGTGAGTTTCAATAAATTTTGAAAATGTTCAATATTGAATACCGTGCGGTTATAAAATCTTTAACAAAAGAAGGGTTAACACCAACACAAATAAATGAAAGAATGCGTGCTGTATATGGAGACTCTTGTCCATCATTTGCCACCATAAAACACTGGTCGAAGTTGTTTCGCTGGGGAAGAGAATAATTAGAAGATGACCCACGTGTTGGAGGGCCCACAACGGTGACTACGGCCGAAAATATTGACTTTGTAGAACAAATTGTTCTAATAAGTGATCGGCGACTCAAAACAAAAGAAATTGCCGCACAAACTGACATTTCTAAAACAAGTGTTTTGTGTATCCTTCACGAACATTTGGGTATGTCAAAAGTTAGTGCAAGATGGGTGCCAAAACTTCTGAGTGCTGTTCAAAAACAACGACGTGTTAAATGTTGCAAACAGTTTTTAGAGCTTTGTCGTGAAGACCAGAAGAAAGTTATAGAATCGATTGTGACGGGCAATGAAACTATGGTCCTTTATTATGACCCAACGTCCAAAAGGGATTCCATGGAGTGGCATCGGAAGGGAGAGCCAGCGCCAAAAAAAAGCAAAGGTCTCACAAAGTACAAAAAAAGTAATGGCTACATTTTTTTGGGATTGCGAAGGGATCTTATTAATTGATTTTAAGGAGAGAAATACAGTCGTCAACGCCAGCTATTATTGCGATTTATTACGGCAATTGCGACAAAAAATTATTGAAAAACGACGAGGGAAGATTAGTAGAGGTGTCCGGCTATCACACGATAATGCTCCAGTTCATACGGCTGCAATTTCAAATGCCACTATAAAAGAATGCGGCCTTGTGGAACTGGACCATCCGCGCCCTAAAGTCCCGATTTGGCCCCTAGCGATTATTTTTTATTTTCAAAATTAAAGTCCGAGCTCAGGGGAAAAAAATTTAATGACGATGATGAAATTAAGCAAGCTGTAAATGCCCATTTTGAAACCAAAGATTCAACTTACTTTTATACTGGTATATAGAGGCACTAGTTAAGAGATGTGAAAAATGTATTCAAAAAAAGGAGACTCAGCCATTAGCTGCCAACTAAATTAGGTAGGCCTTCAGCCATAAGTTGCTTTATTCCTAGTTTTTTGGGTTTACTATAAGTAAGGTGTAAGGGTATTTTTAAGATTATGCCTTCTGCAATAAGTTTTCTAGTAGTAGATTCTTTCATTGTTAGGTTAAGTAAGGATGTAGGTGACCGCCAAAAGGCCCTGGAGGGTCGTGGTGTGGGCAGTAGGGAGGGAGTTTACTGACCTCTCTGCTTAATTAAAAAAAAAAAAAAAAAAAAAAAAAAAAAGGGAGACTATATTGAGAAATAATATACGAGTATATGTTTTTTTCTTCTGACACCTTCTTCTATGTTAGGCTGAGAATACACTTGGACCTTACTACGTACATATATATATATAGTTTAATTTTTACTGTAATATAATATTCAAATAATATACTTACTCGTACACGATACATTGATATTTGATACATGTTTATTATAGATTCGATTTTATATAAATTTTTTTGTTTTTTTTTTCCAAATTTTGTTTCTATACAATTATTATTTTTGTTTTGTTTATTTTTTTGTTTTTTTTTTGTCTATTTCATGTAAAATTTCATACGGTATGGGTATATAATTGTATATATATGTTCATATATGCGAATATATGTACATATGAACTCTGTATATATGTGTAAAAATTATATACATAGCATTATTTGTGTGAACGATTAAGGTAACTATGAAATATATGATGACCATATGATTTAACAAAATATTTCGTATTATATACAATATTATTAAATTAAATTTTAGTAATTTGAAGAGAAATACAATAAGTATAATAGACATATTGTTGTAAATATATAGTATTGATATTGATTATATATAATACATAAATATATGTATATTTTAGATTTTATATTAATTTCACATTACATGAATTATAATTAGAATTATTATTATTAAAAAGTAAGTATATAATATTTAAAAGTGAAACAGTTTTTTGTGTGTTTTTTTTTTTTTTTTTTTTTAATTAATCAAAACTTTGTATTACAATAAGAAAACGTTTATTTAAAAATAAAATAATATACTATAATAACAAATTATAATAACAACACAGCAAAAAATGATAGATAAATCATAATTGTTATAATAAAAATTATTTCGCAAGTTGTCATCATATTGTCAAAAAAAAACAAAATTTACAATAATATTATGCACTTTATTATAATGTGAAAAATATATACATATTATCAAAAAAAAAATATAATATGTAAGCTGTTTATTTTATTTATACAAAGGATATAAAAGCATTTATGTAATTATTATTAGGTATGTATACACAATATTACACATTACACAATATTAATTTTTTAATAATAATAATAATTCTTATAATAATTGAACTTTATGTATATATGTATAATATATTATACTAATTATATAATAATTATTATAAAATATCGAAAAAAACGTTTAAAAAGAACATATAATCAGAACAAATGTTACTTCTGAATTGAAATGATTATGAATGATGATGAAATTTTATATTTGGAAAAACAAAAAATTAGTAAAGTAAAGCAAAAAAATTACATTTGCACACTGTATACTATACCCTATTCAATCTAACTTAAATACTTTAACACAGATTAAAATCTTGATTGAACTAAAAAGCTTGAAGTAGCTCTATTAAAATTTATGTACTCCCACAATATTAGAGGCCTTTGTTTATATTTGAAATTTACCAATCAAATTTATCAATATTTTCATATTACTATACCTAATATAAAAAAAAAAATTGTTTTCTTTATTTTCTCCACCTTATATAGCTAAGTACGTGTTTTTTTTTTGTTTTTTTTTTCATACTTATGATGGTGATGCGGTGATTAAACATAAATTTTTTATATAGAATTTTTTTGCAAAGCTTAAGTTAAACAATCGAGATTTAAAAAATTAAACCAAATATACATACTTGCAAATATTGAGTGGGGATAATTCGGTTACACAAAAAATTTATTATAAAAAATTTAGATATACTTTTAAATGCTCTTATTTATGTGCTAAATAAATTCGTTTTGGTCAAAATTAAGCTGTGAAAAATTTTTGTCGATTGTATTATGTTCCAGTTTAAACAAGGATTTCATTATAATACTTATAAAATTTATATTAATATATTAATATAATTATGTATGTATGCATATATAATATAGAAACAAATTATATAAAGACAGTAACGTGCATCAGCATCTTGTGAGGCGTGGTTAGATTGGAAATTTTTTTTTTTTGTGTCATAGGGATCCATTATGTATGTATGTATGTGCATGAATTTTATATACATACATATATGTTGTATGTAGATACCATAAAGTTATATTACATATGATGTAGATATATACAGTATGTATTATGATTTTTTTTTTTTTTTTTAATAGAGCTTAGTTACAGAAAAATAATCGTAAAATAATATACATAATTTATAAATAAATTTTTTTTTTATCTACATTCATTATTGCTGAAAAATATTGCAATTGTATATAAAGGGGCAAAAATTGATCCAAGTACAAAGATGTATATCTATAAAAAATTATCGTGTTCTATGCAACACACAACACATTCACTGTATAGCTGTACATGTGTGAAATTAAATCTAATTAATTATCATTTTCATATGCGATATTAATTAAATTTAATACAATTTTCATTTCAAGAATCTTAATTTGATGATCAAGTACTTGGAAACAATTAGAGATTCATTTTTATTCATATTTCGAAAATAATATTTATTTTGCTCAATTAAAAATAAAATTTTAATTTATAAATATAGTCTCAGATCACTACTAGTATCCTTATCTATGCTACAAGTAACAAACTCATATTCAAATAGTGCAAGCAAAGTGATTTTTTTTTTATATGTATAGGTATGTACATAAATACTTATTCAATATAGAATGTTATGATTGTGCATGTATGTAAATACCAAATGCATTGTGACACTACTGGACTGAGTAATTCTATCAGTTTTATGTACGAGTTTTATTTTCCTTTTAATATATTGGTGGTATTAGAATAATCAAAAGCATAAATCGAGCACACTACTTATTACCTGTACCAATAGGTATTTAAATTATTAGGGAATGTGAAGAGAAATCTGAAGTTCAAAGTTTATAAGACACTAGTATGTACATATATGATATAGTTATGTATAGAGGCAAAACGTGGAATCTTAGGATAGGCAAAATTCAACGGAAATGCTAGACATTTTCGAAAGAAAACTTCTTAAAAGTAAAATTTGACTTTGAAAACTTTCGAAAACAACAATAACGATTTTACATACAAAAATTTAAAAAAATTCCTTTGCATACCTTTTAGGTGCTAATAAAAATGGATTTTTGAATATTTTGATGAAACAAAAAAACATAATTTTATTTTGTTAATACAAATGGAAATATAACAAAGAATTTTATACTTTTTTTTTTGTAAACACTTCAGAAAAGTCCAAATTTTATTTTGATACCAAAATCATATAGATGCATGAAGATTTAATGTATGAAAATAGAAGTCAAAGTTGAATGATTTTTCAAAAAAAAACCCTCTCCTTTTTTAAGAACTATAACTAAATTTCAGGACCTAAAATCAAAAATGTGCTATATTCAAGCACCACAATATCCTTCAGGCTACCCATATATTCAAAATTTCAAAGAAATTTGTCAATCAGTATTTGCTGTACGTGGTGCATTTGGAAGCCGAAAAATCGCAATTTGACAACTTTGACATCCTGTAAAAAGGAAACAAGGACATTTTTTTAAAAAAAAGTGCTCCATTAAGCACCACAATTCCTATTAAAGTATCTATGTTTCAAATTTCATTGAAATCGGTTAAGTAACTTCGGAGTTAATTGGTGCACAATATAGCAAATATCTCGAATCCTAATCTTAAGAAAATATTTGAACCAATCCAAGAAAATGGAGATGAGTTACATATAGAATGTATAAACTATTGTGATCGCAGTGGTCTGATCACATATGCAGACTACAGAGAATGGATAAACAGTTGGATATTTCTAAGAAAACTTTCTTGCAGCTAATGATTTCTGGTATAAAGGCGCAGTTGAAAAATATAAAGAAAAGATATAGTAACTGAAAGAATCAAAGAATACTGAAAGAAGTGTACTTTATGCATCCGAACAAATTCAAAATTCCGAAGCCATCGAACTATCCAACCTTACAAATTCTTTACAATCCTTTACGAACCAAAAAAAAAAAAAATAAAAAAAAAAAAAATAGTTTTCAATTTGAACAAATGTAAAATTTAAATTAAATTTGTGCTAAAAAGAAAATTTAAAATTAAAATCTTTTAAAATACACATACTATACGTATATACAAGTAAAATAGGTCTGCTTGTTAAAATGTGTTACAACACTTTATAGTAAGTATACTATGTGTATGTACTTTAAAGAGAATTTTATTTTCCTTTGAGGGAAAACAAATTTTCTATATATTATTGTATACATTATATAATCATATTTATATATTTATGTGTATATATGAATATCTATATAATATGTTACATATTTCGTTTTACATGACTGAACCTTTTTTGAGTTACAATGCAATTATAAAAGTGAGAGAGAGAAAGAGAGAGAAAACATGAAGAAAAAACCAAGCAAAATCATTCACTTATTTTCAAAAGATATATGCATATACTTACATATGAATAAACATTTATTTGCTTTGTAAAATTATAATTATAACATACACATTTATGTATGTAGTACATCATACGGTGTATTACACATACCCAAAATATTCATTCCGCATATATGATTCAAAGGCAAATATGTACATAGTACATACATACTTATGTAATTTTAAAGTTAATGAAAAAACATTTTTTATTTTGTCTATTATATATTTCTGTTGCATTTTGGATTGTTTTATTTGAAATATGACTATTTTGAAGTTTTTTTTTTTTTTTATATTTACACCATTAACTAAATTAATTTCTTTTTATGTGTTTGTTGTTGTTGTTGTTGTTGTTGTTCAAAAACTTTTATATAGAGACTTAATGCAATTTAGAAAATTATACAACATTTGACTTTGAATTCGTAATTACGAAACGAAAAATTTTATACAGAGATAAAAATATGTATGTATATTTAAATCATATAGAATTGAATTTATAATGTATAAGGTGACCGGAAATAAGGCCGAGTGAAATAAAGCCACCTCGGCTTTATTACCGTTTCAAAGTGGAAATAAAGTCGAATATCAAAGAGAAATAATGCCAATTTATTTTATTTCTAAATGGTTATGCTAATTGTTAATTACATTAAGAATTTTCTATACCAGACATACACACAATATCAAATTTACCTTTTACAAATGCACAGACACACACATGCACACGTAAAAGGCAAATTTGATAATGTGTATATATGCAGCATTTGTAGAAGGCAAATTTGATAGTACGTATGTGTATATGGCTGTATAGAAAATGCTTAATGCATACACTGTCAGATTTGCCTTCTACCACTTCTACAAATGCAAATAAAATATAATTTTTAACAATTTTTTGCTTTTCTTTTCAAATTGTGATAATAAAGCCAAGCCGATCGACATTATTTCCGTTTTCAAGAGGAAATAAAGCCACTTGAAAATTTTCAAAAAAATCGGCTTTATTTCCACTTTGAAAAGGTAATAAAACCGAGGTGGCTTTATTTCAGTCGGCCTTATTTCCGGTCACCGTATATTATGTACTATCTGTACATTATACAACAAAAAAAAAAAAAATTACAGTGGTACAGTAGTATATGTACTACGTGGGTTGATAAGTTTCCTGTATTAACATGTAGATGACACTTCGATGAGTTCGGAGTATTTTTTTTAGAAATTATGATCTTTTATGAGACGCCATTTTTATTTTCAAACCTATCTGTCAATTAATTTATATTTTACAAGCAATTCGTAGTGTGATACATTATCTCCATTTGAAAGGCTTATCAGCAACCGATATTAAAAAAGACATGTACGAAACTTTGGGTGAGTCTGCGCCATCATATGAGACTGTTCGTTTTTGGGTCAGTGAATTTAAACGTGGACGTATAAGTGTTTATGATGATGAACGCGGTGGAAGGCCAAAAGAGGTAACAATACCAGAAAATATCGAAAAAATCCATGATATTGTGTTGAGTGATAGAAAAGTGAAAGTGAATGAGATTGTGAACATCGTCAACATTTCAAAATAACGTGTTATTAATATCTTGCATGAACATTTGCATATGAAGAAACTTGTAGCAAAATGGGTGCCGCGTTTGCTAACAATCGACCAAAAACGCAGACGTGTGACCACTTCACAGCAATGTTTGGAAATGTTGACAGGCAATAAGGTGGATTTTTTTCGTCGAATAATAACTGTTGACGAAACATGGATTCATCATTATACACCTGAATCAAATAAACAATTTGCAGAATGGATGGAACCAGGTGAAAGCCGACCAAATCGACCCAAAACTCAACAGACGGCTGGGAAAGTCATGGCCACTACATTTTGGGATACACATGGGATAATATTCATTGATTATTTGGAAAAAGGAAAAGTGATCACTGGTGAGTATTACTGCACATTGTTAGACAAATTAAATGAAGAAATTTTAAAAAAACGATCACATTTGTCGAGGAAAAAAATCCTCTTTCTTCAGGACAATGCCCCAGCTCACACGTCAACAATTGCGATAGCCAAATTTCATGAATTAAAATACGAACTGCTTCCACATCCTCCTTATTCTCCAGATTTGGCTCCCAGTGATTACTTTTTGTTTCCAGAGTTGAAAAAATGGTTACGGGGACAGAGATTTTCATCGGATAGTGACGTCATAACCGAAACAAACGCATTTTTTGAAGGGTTAGACAAAGTGCGATATAGGGAAGGGATAGAATTGTTGGAGAAACGTTGGAATAAGTGTGTAGAGCTAAAAGGAGATTATGTAGAAGATTACATAAAAAAATTGTGAAAATTTACGTGCTTTACTATGAATACAGGAAACTTATCAACCCACGTAGTATGTTATAATGTAAATGTTAAAATTTTTAGGTACCTATACCCTACATATTATAACATTTAAAAAAAATTTAAATCCACGTAAAAAAATTCTTTCTGATTTTTACAGAATTTCAAATTAATATACTGTTGTATGCAGACCAAATTCATTTATATTTTATAATATTATTTTTTGTTTCATCTACGACGAATATTTTATTGATGTTTTATTCTTCATTTTTTCTGAAAACATTGTAAATACATACATACATAAATACAAGTAGGTATGTATATGATTTTCACTTCGCTCTATATAAAGCATAAGGCATCCATTATGTACTCGATGTTATGCGATATTTGTTGCTCCAAACGAATATATACACATATAATAAGACATAGATCAATATGTCCCGACATTAACTACAAAAACAATAGTTTTTTTGAAAAAAATTTTTCTGTATTCATTAACATTGTCTTCTGCAAGCGTAAAACATTCATACAACGTTTTTCTAACTTTTCTATGCCGGTCGTGAAGAATTATTTATCTTTCAGGCGTTATTTTCAGTGATCACTTCTTCATTGGACTGAAATTTCTTTCCCTAAAGGATCTTTTTGAAGTCTGCGAATATCGAATAATCGCTGGGGAATTAATCTACAAAATATGATCGGTGTGGAAGTAATTCGAGACCCATTCCTACAGTTTTGACATCATCTAATCGAAAACATGGAACCATAATTTCGAAAATGATTTTTCACCCCTCAATTCTACCAAACAATATCTTTAGAAAGTTAATTACTTGATGGACACAATTTCAGTTTACGATTGTCCATCACGATTTCTAGTGTTCTTTATATGTTAGCTTCATTTGGTCGGACAGATCATTCAACATCTATTAGGACTGTATGATCGCTTTTGAAATCAGTGTACCACCTACAAACTGTTGTTTTTGATGGAACAGAGTACGTATCATTCTTTTTAAATCATTGCCAAGCTTCAAAAATATTTTTCCAGTTAAAAAACAATGTCTTGTCAATACACTAAATTCTGATTTTTTCACTGCTTTGGGCAATATAAATGTAGTATCACTTAAACCACTGTAGCCTCTCTGTAGCTTCATCGAAACGTTATAAAATTAATAGACTATAATATTAATAAGAAGACTGATATTAATAAATAAAGAAAAACTTTTTCAATGAAACTTTAAAATTTCGATGATTTTTTTAGTGCTGTTAATGAAATTTTCAGCACTGTATAAAATACCTTTATGCATACGTGCGAATATAAAAATCGAAAGATTTCATCACACAAATTACTATATAAAATGATTTTAATATAAAATATAAACTTTGAATGGTATATACGAGTATATAAACGTATAATAAAAACAAAAAATGTTGACATGGTTTCTGTTATCAATCATATACATATGTGTACTGCGTGTATTTTATAATAAAATTGATTTTTTATTTATTATTATTATATTTTTTTAAAGAATTTTTATGTAATCTTTTAATTCATTCTTGACGAAAAGTCATAAATAAATCAAATTAAATATTTATATTGTTATTATGTATATAATACATACGAGTATATGCATATTTATATATGAGAAGTGTACAATATACTGCCATACATATTTTTATTACTTTGCATCAATTATTTCTGCATGTACACCCAACTCGTTTTCTGCACGGTAGATACGTTCCTTAGAAAATTGTGCAAAAAAAAAAACCTTTAAAAAAATACAAATGTGACATATGATAAATTTGGGGATATATCCCATTTAAAAAATCGTGTTAGATGAAAAAACTCTAAATATTGTCTCAAAAAACCGACCGTGCAAAAAAAGTAATAATGAAATCCATTATATGTATATACATATTTATAAAACAAAATCAATTTATTTTTATTACAAAAAATCTTGAGCATGGGTTATTTTTTATTCACCGTATAGTTAAAAATAAGCCATATACCATTATAGTTTCTGAACGTTTGAAATTTATGTTGGTTGTTTAGTTATATGCTCTCTTTAACTACGGTATTTTTGAACGACAAAAAGTTACTATAGTTAACTATTAGTTAACTGTGGTGTAAAGGTTTAGGAATATTCTCCATGATCGTCTTATGCTTCGTTTCCAACACAAACAGCATGAAATTGAAGAGAGCTTTTGATGAAATTGAAGCCGTAACTAAAATTACTTCAGCTAACTCAAGTCGAAGCTAACGAAATTCACTCAAGTCTGAACTTGTAACTATATTGGCTTGTGTGAATTGAGTAAGCATATGTGAAAGTAAGGTTAGTTAATTTAGTATTTAGTTACATGAACATGATATTTGTTACTAGTTAGAGTTACACATACAAAACATAAAATTTAGATAGAATTACACATAAAGGAAATTTTTACAAATTTTTTACATTAACTACAAATGCGATATTTCATATAAACTTCATATGGAATTGGTTATGTTTAAATAATACATGTACATATGTATATATTTCACTCAAGCCACTCAATTTTGTGTGGTCGATAGGCACACTATCACTGCTATCACTGAAGTCAACGAAAATTCAAAGTGTTTCGTTAAATTCAATGAAGCTGACTTGAGTCAAATATAGTTACACTGATTTAAAACAATGTAATCTGACTTCTGACTTGAGTTAGCTGAAGTCAATTTATTTACGAATTTGGAAACGTGAATTATTGAGTTAAATGTTAAATACATTTAAATATGTACATGCATTTTCGAACATCATTGAAAGCTCTTTATTAACTATGAAATTGAAATTAGGAATAGAACATAATTTGACGTTAATTTGAAAAAATTTCACGCTGAGAAGAAAAGAGAAGAAGTCTTACAATTTAATGTGCTACAAAGAGAGAAAAAAATTTAATTTCAATTTCACGTTGTGTTGGAAACGAAACATTATGAATATACACTGTCAAAAATAGAATTACAAAAATCCTATAAAACAAAACATTCGTGTAAAAAAGTATATTGATGAATCGTGTTATTTCAAAATCGTGTAAAAAAAGATTTGGATGTATTACTTAAAAAAAAAAAAGAAGTAAAATATGTGAGAAATTAGATGCATGCAAATACATACGCACATAAAAAAAGAAAATTGAAAGATTTATCATAATGTGTATACATATTAAATAAAAGTCATATAATATAATGTATACGGCGAGCATATAAAAATTTATGCGCTGGTGTACATCCTTTCATAATAATATACATATAAAAAAATATAAATATGTAATAAAATAATATATATGTACATAAAGTATATAATGTAGCAGATATAATGTATAGTATAGGTATGTGTACATAAATATATTAAAAATATTGTACACTTAATGTATTTACCTTGACATATTATCATTACCTACATATGTATACGTATATATATATATTAAACTTATATACCTATAAACTCCTTAAAAAAGTGTAATAAGAAATATATTATAAAAATGGGTCGTATGAAAAGTTCCCTGGCCTAATACAGAAACAAGTTGTTTTTTTTTTTTTTTTGTGTTTAAATTATGTTTGACTTCTTAATATTGTCTCCTTTTAAGTTTATACACTTTTCTCAATGATACCCTCATCTCTTTAACCATCCTACATTGTCTCCTTATAAGTCTATATAGAACGCGTCAACGTCAACATAAGTCTCCTACAAGTCTTATATAACGATGCTCTAACTAATCCCTTCAAAGTAATATTTCAAATACAAGCGGAGGGACAATGACCCAGGAGACGTTCAAAATGCAGATGGAAAGATAAAGTCATAGATGATGCCAGGAAATTATATGGAACAGGATGTCATTGATTATAGTAATGGACAGAGAAGTGTGAAACCGGTCTCTAGGGGAGGCCAAAGACTAAAATAGTCTATGGAGCCGATGATGATAATGAAAAACTGTTAGCAAAGTTGACATATTTTTGATTACAAAAACCAATTGAGACTTAATATAACGAATTAGATATATGGGTATATGTCTTAGCACACAATTATTAGCTAAACATAGATAGTACCTTCTGCTAAAAAAAATTTACTACAGACATACATAAACCTATTATATTTACATTTTATTTGCATATTTTATGCACGTTTTTGTAAAAATGATTGTACATATATGTATTTTATGATTTTTTCATGTTTTTCATAAACTTTTCACTTATTACTTTATTTTTTATACAGATAAAAGAAAAATATTTTCAATAAATTGAAATTCTCCTACGAAAACATAAAAAAGGAAAATATTAATTTCATCTATAATTTTATATGGGTACTATAAGTTACTAAGTAAATCGAAAAGCATACATATTTATTACATGGATCAATAAGTCCCGAGATTAAACTATACAAAAACAACAATTTCTTGGAACATTTTTTCTTTATTTTTTAATATTATAGTCTATTAATTTTATAACGTTTCGATGAAGCTACAGTGAAGCTACAGTGGTTTAAGTGATACTACGTTTATATTGCCCAAACCAGTGAAAAAATCAGAATTTAGTGTATTGACAAGACATTGTTTTTTAACTGGAAAAATATTATTGAAGCTTGGCAATGATTTAAAAAGTATGATACGTACTCTGTTCCATCAAAAACAACAGTTTGTAGGTGGTACACTGATTTCAAAAGCGATCATACAGTCCTAATAGATGTTGAATGGTCTGTCCGACCAAATGTAGCTAACGTATAAAGAACACTAGAAATCGTGATGGACAATCGTAAACTGAAATTGTGTCCATCAGGTAATTAATTTTCTAAAGATATTGTTTGGTAGAATTGAGGGGTGAAAAATCATTTTCCAAATTATGGTTCCATGTTTTCGATTAGATGATGTCAAAATTGTAGGAATTGGTCTCGAATTACTTCCACACCGATCATATTTTGTAGATTAATTCCCCAGCGATTATTTGATATTCGCAGACTTCAAAAAGATCCTTTAGGGAAAGAAATTTCAGTCCAATGAAGAAGTGATCACTGAAAATAACACGTGAAAGATAAATCATTCTTCACGACCGGCATAGAAAAGTTAGAAAAACGTTGTATGAATGTTTTACGCTTGCAGAAGACAATGTTAATGAATACAGAAAAATTTTTTCCAAAAAAACTATTGTTTTGGTAGTTAATCTCGGGACATATTGATCTATGTGTTATTTTCTCAATTTTTCATATGATTAATGCATATTAAATATAAATAAATAATTCATTTTTCCATTAAATTGAATTCTTTCAAATGTATATGTATACTCGTATGTACATATGATATATACGTTAACTAGGTATTCATTTATCTATATGAATGTATTATACATAAATGTAATATTTCTTTCAATTTATATATATTATATATATAGTTTATTGGATTTTATTGGATTCATAATTAATATAATATTTACTTATGTATATTCGCTCGTATATATGTATTTAAGATGAAAAAAAAAATAATAATAATAAATTCATAAATATGTACACATAAGGTGTATACGTACGTATATATAAGACATGTACGTATTTACTTGCTCAATTTATAAAGCTACTAAATATGTTTGGGATGGAGATTGAAGCAAATATAAAATATCATAATATGAATGTGCTATATATAATTTTTTCACGACGTCTAATGTCATTGTGATTTGAATTTTATGACAGACAGACAAATTTACATATTCAAATAAAAAATTTTCTGTGAAAACATCATCATCATTATCATTAGTTCTACAGCCTTTTATTGACCATGACTTCCTCTCTAGTCTCTATCTCCATTCTATTCTATCCTTGGCCAGTGCTTTTCAATTCCTTATCCCGATCTTTTTCACATCCTTTTCGATAGCATTTATATATGTAAGTATATGCATATCTCTGTTTAGGACGCATGATATTTCTTCTAATCTCCGGTTTTTAATTAAACATACAAGTCTAGTTCATATAGCAAATAACATATTTCAATTTTTTGTTAATTTTTTTCACAATTTTAACAAACTGACAGAAAATTCCAATTACGACATGATACTTTTATTCTACCCTATACATACAAACATATATGTATATATGTACATGTAGTATATGTATGTGAGTGATTTAAAAATAAAAATTATTGCTATTATCTTTAATGTAATATTCAATATCTGATACAAATATGCGCATATGCACATATGCAAATAATTATAATTTAGTTTAAACATATGGAAGCAATAATTGCATTTTTCCATTTTATTTTTCATTTCATAACGTTTTTTTTTTTTTTTTATTCTATTTTCGAATTTTATATTTTTCCTTTATATGAAATTGAATATTAATAATTATACAACAAATAAATTAAATTTATCAATAATTTTTAATTATAAATAAATAAATAAAAAAAAAAAAAAAAAAAACTTTGGTATATGTAACGTCTAAAACTAAAAACGATTAAAACAGAAAAACAAAAAGTACATACATACATATTTATGTGTATACATATAATAATAGAGAAGTGATGAAATTTCAAATGAAAAACGTAAAAGAAAAAAATAATTCAATTGAAATTTTTCAAGTTCATTACATATACATATGTAGGATTCTTATACTATATACAATGAATTTAATTGTTAAATAAATAAATCGAAATTGAAAATACATATACATACTACATAGTACATCATATTATATAGTACTCTTATGTACATACATATGTATTTATGTAAATATTATTATACAGGGTGTTTCAGTAAGTATTACCAGATCATATGCCGATGGATTGATCATTATATGTGATGACAAAAATATTATATTAACAGAAATTTCTATCGAGCCTATTTTCTACGCTAGAGGGCGTTAATAATTTTGAGTGTTTTTGCAAGACCTTCTAACACAAAGTCCGTGTATAACTTTTTGTCCACCCTACTTTGGAAAGTTTAATGTTCTCTAGAGAATAATATAGGAAACTAAATTAATTTTCTTTTGATATGATACAACAAATAATTTTGAATTCGGATCTAGATAAAAAGAAATCCTAAAGTCAAAATTTATGACGAATTTTTTAAAAAATTTTGATTATGAATTGAGTTCCTGAAAAAAAAATGTGCACTATAAAAAAATATTTTTTATTTTTGGAATCGAAGCACAAAAATGTTCTCTTTCAAACAAAGAAAACTAGATCATGATATCTTTATCCGTTATCGATTTATTAAGTATCAAAGTAGTGTATGTAATTAGAAATTAACGTAGGGGGCGCTGTAATTTCACAGCCTGTATTTTGTATGAAAAAAATGGCAAAAATCTAATAAATTCTGACTTTGAAACACAATAACTCTTGAAAGAAAAAACGCAGAATGATGTGTGAGGTATCATTATAAAGAGGAGGGAGTTTTCTACAGATTTTTCTTAGGCTACTTTCTTCTAGCCAGTACATCGGAGTTGTTATAGAGTATTTCGTAGAGAAAGTGCGAAAAATCTTCATTGCCCTCTAGCGGCTAAACGGCTGAGATTACAACACCACTCCCCCCTCCCCCCCTTCCTTACTTTAAACCGATTTTTTGATTGTTTCGGCAAAACTTATCTGCTGTGTGCCGGTTGACCACCGGAGGCGGGACACCCTGTATAATCCTATATATCTAATATACCTACATTCATTTATACTTTCATATAATATATTAATTATTGTATATACAGTGGACATAAAAAGTCTTTGCACACCTCTAAATTTAAATTTTTGAATACTGTTAAGCAGGTTTTGAAACCAAAACCGAAACAAAATAAAAATTTTCATTTTAATGCTCTAGTGAGTCTTAAAGCTTTTCCGTTCTCACTGATTTGTTTCCGAAGAACTTTATTAACTCTGGAACCAAATATTTTGTTCTTCAAACATAAAGTTCCCAAAATCATACAATTTAATAAAATTTTAAAACATTTACATATGTATATAAAAAGGTGACATTTTTGCAATATAAAAATCCTCGATTTGCATAAAAATGTCTTAAGATTTTTTTCAATTTTGTTTCCAAACAAATGTTTTTGTGTCGAGAAGAATGATAAAAATTCGTTAAAATGTTTTCGCTTTTTCTTATAATATATTTTTCTGGGTAATGTTATAAAAATCTATTTTTTTTTAAAAAAAATTGTTGTTTTCGATTTTGATTATTAATTAGCATACTTATACGGACCTGTGAACCTATCTTACAGTTCGGTAGCATACATATATAATTAAATTATTCATTAAATGAGTAGTCAGTATGAGATGAGTAAAGCAAAAACTTGACGGGACGAAAGAAATTAAATGAACGTAAATACTCGTTTCGTTAGTTTAACAATTTAGGTCCTAGACACACCCAATTGATAACCAACTCGTGAGTTGGTTAACTGAGATAACCACGATAAATCGAGTGGTTAGCAGTAAATTTACTTTAGGTCCTGGACACACCAAATTGGTAACCAACTCGTGAGTTGGTTCACTGAAATAACCACCATAAATCGAGTGGATAGCAGGACATTTACTTTAGTTAGTAACCACTCAAAAATACTGTGGTTAACGAGTTAACTAACGTCAAACCAACGAAAAGTATGACGAACACGAATCGAACCATCGAACTTCGTGTCAAACATATCATTGTTTATATTGAAATTGTGGTTATTGTATAATATATACGATTAGTGACTAAATTAAGACGACACATATAAAAAACATAGTTTTTAGTAACAAAATCACTTTACTTTACTTTCTTTAAATTATTTAAATTATTACATAAAATTAATTTAGTAGAAAGCAAATAATGCGTAAATATTAAAAAAGAATGAAAAAAAAAAATCAAATTGTATAAATTGTATTAAAAATATTTCTTTTATTTTTATTTTATTATTAATTTTAACAAAATGTCGAGTAGAAAAGAAATTGACATACAATTGCGTGAATTAGTAGTAAATTATCGGATAAGAGGTGAAAATTTTCGTTCTACAATTAAAAATTTTAAAATATCAAAAACTGTGTTACATTTATTATACAATAAAATATATATTTTTTTCTAATTCTTATTTAATATTTACACATTACTTGCTTTTTGCTAAATTAATTTTATTTACATAATTAAAATAATTAAAAAAAAAAAAAAAAAGTAATTTTGTTAATAAAAACTATGTTTTTTATACGTGTCCACTTAATTTAATCACTAACTGTACAAATAATACAATATTGACAACACATATAAACAAAATTTGAACTTCAAATGTCAAAGATAACCAAAGTTTAAAGATAACTAAACTAAAAAACAGTATGTCATAAAATTGATTTCGAATTAGTCACAAACTAAACGGTTTAGTTAAATATCTCGGTGTGTCTATAGTCTAAGAATACGTCCATTTAGGATAGTTCCTACATACCACAGTATTATCATCGTAAATGTATCGTATCGTTTCGTCACGTCTATTTTGTAGATTTGTAGCTTAATGTAAATGTTATTCAATTATGGTATATCATAATATGCATATACATACACACACACAAACACACACACACACACACACTGTATTTATCTACAAACAAATAATTAAAAATAAATATAATAATTTTCATCTATGTTATATTCTTTCAATATCATATATAAACAAAATTATTGTATATACAGCATTTTATACTACATTGGAATCGAAAAAAAATAATATACAAAAGTATATTGTCGCATATCAACTTAACTGGAAGATTTAAAAAATAAATAAACAAAAATAATATAATGAAGAAATAATAATATGTACTCGGATACATATATGTAATTATAAATACAAGTATATATACATATTATATAGCTACTGAAATAAATAAAATAATCTTAATGTGACTAAATCCATATGTATATATAAAGAATACTAGTATACAGAATACAGTGTCGAATAAAAAATAAAAATTGAAATAAAAAAATTTAAGATATAAATATGTACTATATTTTTACACATACAATCTACGAAATATAAATTTAAAGAACACGTTAATTATAGCCAAAGACTATATAATATAGAAACTAAATGGTTCTATATATAGTCTTTGGTATACATAGCATATATCGAAACGAAACGATATACATATATGTATGTATACATACATGTCTAGACGTACTACATATGGAATGTACTCGTATGTAATAATAATGCATAATGTTCAACGACTTTATTGATATTTTAATTTGATTCAAAATCACGAACTTTCATAATTACTCTATTCTCTTTTTTTTTTTAGGTTTTTTTTTTTTTTTATATTTTTTAATGGATTTATCAAATAGGCTATATTATATACTTCATTTAAAACAAACAGAAAATTAACAAAACTCAATTAAAAAATTACATATTACATATATACGAGTATCAAATAATAAAAAAAAAATTATAAAAAAATTTTTCTCATATCCCTCTGTTTCATTATGGAAAAAATCATAAAATTCTCCATTGTTTGTTGGTTATATAATTAGATATTGATATGTGGTTGTGCTTTATAATAAAATCAAAATTTATATCCAAGTGTTTTTTTTTCTTCTTCTTATTATTATTATTATTCTTCTTCTTCTCCTTCATAAATATTTACAAATACAAATACAAAAAAAATTATTATGAGACATAAACTCGGATACGAAATAAGAAATCTCCCTGTTCTGTTATATAGTAATATACAATTATAACACATTACATTTGCTTACATACATATGTGTGTGTTTACTATGTCCGTATACATATACATACATAATATTTAACAGATTTAAATCTAATTGATTTTTTTTTTTTTATTTAAACGCGCAATAATAATAATAAACATAAAATAAATAAATGGTGTATTACTAATATTCAGAAAACCGTACTTAAAAAATATTGTTTCGAATATATGGTATGTGTATGTATTTTTTTTTTCACTCGTATTTAATTAATAAGGAAATTTTATTTTATTTTTTTTTTTTCATTTTTATTTTTGAACGATAAACAAGATCTAATTTTTTTTTTCCAATCCATATGTACGTACACTCCCGGACACTTGAATAGGTTCGTTCGTTTTTTTGGTATAATTCTAAAATGAGAAAGGTGTTTTTTTTAACCCTTTCTGTTTTTATTTTCTTTTGTAACAAGCAGATGTTTAATGCAGAAAAACCCAAGAATTTGAAATGTATCTAAAATTTTTTTGGGTTTTTCTAAAAATCTGCAATAAATATGAGGACACTTGGATAGGTTCATATAAATAAAAATACTATAGAATTTATTTTTTTAACATTGAATACTTTTATTTTGTTTTCAAAACATTTTTTGTTTTATTTTAGAAAGTTTTTATAAATATTTAATAATGTATTTAACCACCATGCTTTGAAATAACTTCGAATATTCTATTTGGCAGAGAGACACATACAAACTTGTCAAATAAGTTAAATTAATATCATTCCAACTTCTTCTGATGGCTTCCATTAATTCGTTTTCTGTGTCGTATTGCTTTCCCCCTTCATAGACTTTGCGTGTTAACCAGCCCCATACAGTTTCTATCATATTCAAGTCTGGGGAGCATGCAGACCACGGTAATAATTCTATGCCTTGTTCACCAATCCAGGATACTACCTCAGATGCAGTGTGTATAGGAGCGTTATCCTGTTGTAATATCCATGACATCGGGCCAAAGATTTCATCAATGTCATTTTTTGCTCTGAACAGCAAATTTTTATAGTCTACAGCTTTTTGCTTACCAGATACTCGAATAAGGCTTAAGGCCCCATAGTATGAAACAGCTCCCCAGACCATAACACTTCCAGATCTGCTGTGATGGAGGGATAAAAACTTCTTTCCCTTCCGTAGATCATAGAAATAATATTGGAAACCGTCTGGGCCGTACAGATTAAACTTCTTTTCATCTGTAAAAACCACCTTTTTCCATTCTTCCGACCACGACAATACTTTCCGACAAAAATCTAGTATTTGTTGTTTGTGTTTTTTTGTCAATGCTGGTTTTTTTTGTAATTTTTTTTTTTTAATATTAGGATCTTGTTTTATTATGTGTCGTACAGTCCGTACACTGGCTTGTAGCAATGCTGCTTTATTGGCAATTTGGGCTGCTGTTAGCGTTGAATTCGACGCTTCACGCAATATAGTTCTATGTTCTCGTTCAGTTGTTGCTCTTGCCGTTCTTCCTTTTCGATTTTTCCCGTAATTTTCGGGATCTCGTAAAAAATTGTTTACCACATTTACGCTTCATTTTATTCTTCGTGCTATAGCCTGATGTGAATAGCCTTCTTCCTTTAATAATTTGATTTTCACCATCTCTTCTCCATTTAAACATTTTCCTCTGCCATTTCAAAAAAATTTGAACTACTTTTACTTTTTACAATAATTTTATACTATAAACAATCAAAAACCAAAATCTTTAAATGATGTTTTCACTTCTGTATTCAAAAAATGAATAGTGAACCTATCCAAGTGTCCTCATATTTATTGCAGATTTTTAGAAAAACCCAAAAAAATTTTAAATACATTTCAAATTCTTGGGTTTTTCTGCATTAAACATCTGCTTATTACAAAAGAAAATAAAAACAGTAAGGGTTAAAAAAAACACCTTTCTCATTTTAGAATTATACCAAAAAAACGAATGAACCTATTCAAGTGTCCGGGAGAGTATATATACGAGTATATACTCGTTTATGTACATTTCAGTGTCAACAAAATTCAAGATAAAGTAAATAAAATTGAATAATGCTACGACTATTTACCATCAGTTTATTCATAATTAGTACATGTCGTATGAATGTCGTTTAAAACATATTCACAATCCACATGCATATATGTATGTATGGACATATATATGCGTATGTATACGTAAGCGTATACAAAAACCACTACAAATGCCCTTTTGTTTTCAAGTAGAAACAAACCAAAAAAAAAAAAAAATAAATAATAAAATAAAATAAAATTATGAACTCTTTGAAGAATATTATTTTTCAATTTTTAAGTCTACTACACTAAAACATATAATATGTACATACATTACATACTCGTATGTACATGTAGGCGAAGAACGTGATTAATTTATAATTTATTTTTTGTTGATTTTTTTATTATTCTCATTTTTTTATTTTAATGTGCATTTCATATTTTATTCATGAGATTTATATTTTCTTTTCTATTTATTATTTTATTTCTTTTTTTTTTCATTTTTTGGTTTTTTTTTTTTTGGTAGCAAAAATGATTAGTCAACAAATGAAAACAAAACGTTGCTTAAATACCATTCGATTTTCAAATGAAAAAAAAAAAAAAAATTTTTTGTTTTTTTTTTTTTTTCAAATTAAATATGAATTTTTTTTTTTTTTTAAACGAAATATTGAATATGTACATAGATGTACTATGTATACATACATACATTTGTACAATATTATACATAGAATATTATGCGGTGTGAAAATTTTATTTAAAAATCCATTAACATATACGAATACGTATATGTATGCGTACATATGTGTTGTTTATTTTTATTTTAATTGAATTCATTTTTATTACATTCAATTTTAATTATATTTGTAATTTTTAATTTAATTTCATATTTTAAATGCCACTACATATTAATATGTGGGCGGTTTTTTTTTTGGTAACGCTAAAGAAATTTCATTTAAGTTTTTTATTAAAAAAATAAAATGAAATTGTTCATATTTAATAATTTACATTAATTTTATACACAACAGTCAGGACTCTCAAACATATATTTTATATACTTTGATATATGTATTTTAATTGTTTTTGAAAATATGTGTAAAAAACAGGCGGTAACGCACATAAGACTTCAAAAAAAACCTTAATACATATTATTACAATTACAATACAGATATTTTCTAACAAATTTTTCCAAATTGTTAATAGAATTGTTAATAGAAATATTTGAATGAATAAAGAAAATTATTAATACATAATCAATATCGGATTTTCCAATAGGGACATAACAATTTTGTGTTTTAATACGAAGGAGGCCTTGAACATTTTTCATACACTGTCAACTTCAGAACGTTAGTCAATGTTAACATTTTTATCATGGTGAATTTGACGAAAGAGCAACGTTCGGAAATTATTAAAAATTACTACCGCAATTCTGAGTCGGTAGTCGCAACTTTAAGAGCGCTTATTCAAATTTTCGGTCGTAATAATCGTTCCACCAGACAGACTGTGTGGGCTATAGTGGATAAATTCGAATCAAAATATTCACTATTGGATGTTCCTGTGTCAGTGAGACAACGCACGATGCCATATGCCACACAGGTGGTCAAACATTTGATTTGTTGAAGAGGAAGTCTGCTAACCGAGTAATCTCGAGAAATGGTCCAATCGAATGGCCACCTTGCTCATGCGATTTAACACCGTTGCATTTCTTTTTATGGGGTTATGTCAAGTCGTCGGTTTATATCAACAAGCCAACAATGTTAGAGGAGCTCAGAGGCAATATCGAATGCGAAGTTTCCAACATTCCGGCCGATATATGTGAAAGAGTGCTGGAAAATTGGCTCCAAATAATCGATCGCTGCAAACGTGCTCGCGGTGGTCATATGAATGAGATCAAATTCTATAATTAAATGTAATATGTGTACCTACTTCACTTGGAATAAATTTCAACCTTATATCTTAATTATTCTGTATTTTACTTAAATATAAAATTGTTATGTCCTTACTGAAAAACCCTATACTAATATTTGTGTAAAATGTCTTTAAATACTCGTTTCATCAGTTTGACAATTTACCCTAAATAGAAACGATTCGAAACGAGTAAAATTGTGTATGAAACGAGTAGAAACGATAAAATGTACGACCGCTACGGCACTAACCGTTTCGTCTCGTTGCGTCTATTTGACATTTAAACTTATCGAAATTGAACGAACGTAAGAACACGTCCATTTAGGGTAGTTCTACGTACCACAGTACTATCGTATGTATCGTTTCGTTTCGTTTCGTTTCGTTTCGTCAAGTCTATTTAGGTTATAGCTTTAGGGATGATCTACATTTGCAATCTGTCATGTTTGTCATTAGTTTGATCTAGATTAATTTTAGGTCTGTCTCTAGTATAAGAATACATAAAAAAAAGGGTAAAACTTCTTCATATTCAATTACTATCAACAATTTTTTGTAAAAGAAAGTAAAGAAATTTTTGTATTTGAATTGATTGTATTTTAGTAATGTGCAATTTTGTGCTAATTGAATTTGGAAAATAAAATATTAATGTTTTAAAATAGTAATGTTTATTTTGAAATGAAAAAGATTTTTATTGAAACGAGAAAAGGCGTCTTTCACATTAAAAGAGATATATAATTTAGTACTAAAGCTGAAGGCCCAGTGTACGCCTTTCACGCTTTTCACGCCTTGCTTCTGTTGAGGTATGTAAAGCACAAAAATTGAATTACATTAAAATATACTTATGTAATAACTTTCAATAATAACGCATGAAAAGCGTATAAAGTCGACAACGAATATATAGAAGTTGGTTAATTTTCAACTTTTCAAATGGCAAAGCATGAAAGTAAGAAAAGAAAAATTGTTTGACTGAAGTTTCTGTAAAGCTTACATTGGGCCATACAAAAGCAATAATTCTATGCGGCAAAGAATGAAAAAATTTTTGTAAGATATAAAAAGTGTATAATAGTCTGAAATGTTTTTCTTCTACATTGGACCTTCAGCTTTAAGTCTGTAAATGCGTATATGGTATAATAGCTATTGAAAAATGAAATACATAATTCCTAACTTTCCATTCCAATTGCGGTAATGAAAATAAAATTATTTTTTTTTTTTATCTTTAATGACATTTTATTATGCATCAAACGTTTGACGCTCAATGCGTTTGTATTCTAAAAAAAAAGACGAAAATATATTCAGATTGAATTTTATCTGAAACAAATTATTGAAAACAGTGAAAACAGTGAAGTAAATTAATTTAATCGTGAAAAATCCATTAAAATGTTTGTTTTCTATTTTTGTTCTAGTTTAATAGTTCAAGTTTGACAAAAACTTTATTTTTTTTTTTTCAATTTTATCAAAAATGTAGATGGTATTATACAGTATGTAGTCGATTTACTTAAATAATAATGTAGAATTCATGAACAAGAAGTATGTATTTGCAGAATTTTTGTATACTATGGTATGCCTAATTCCAAAAATTGATTCCATGCAAAATTATTTTCATGCATTATTGGGAAGCATTATAATGTATGATGGTTATAGAATTGATTCCGAAACTATACTTATCGAGGTTTAAATATGTGATACCTCGTAACTGCCAAAATAAAATTTTACAGGAGAAGAAAAAAAAATAAAAGATTTATTACACTAAAACGAAAAAATTTATGTTAGAAATTTATAGTTTTCAGGATTTACCTTTAATACAATATGAAGTTACAAATATTATTTAAGAATTTGAATACCCGGGATTATGTATTTTTTTAATTATAAACATAATTTCGTAAAAATTGCAGTTATGAGGCACCCATCACACATTAATCCTCGCTATATATTTTCTTACACTAATGATAACGCATATGTACATGTAATTATTTGTGTATAATAATGTGTGCAGTGCATATTGAATAACACATACTACAAAATTTTAAAATTAAATGTCTAAATACTATACATACTTTACATATATTATTGTGCATATGTACTATACTCGTATAACTTTCATACAATCATATAAAAACATAAGTATACACATACATATAAACTTAAATTTACACAAAAATACACATTTACACAAAAATCTATCAATCATGGTAATTAAAATTTTTAAAATTTATATTTAAAAAATGTTCATATTATGCGACATATATAATAAATACAGTATAGTGAAAATTCATATAAAATCGCACCTACTGTACAAATGTGATAATCTATGGTTTTCTTGACACTTCACGTTTTAACACAAAACAATTTATTACAGTCGAGTCCGGATAAGTGCACATTGTTCTGGCTAAAGATTGCCGTGCACTTATCGGTGTTTTGCAGATATCCAATAAGTGCAAAATTGCACTTACGTTTGAATGCAAGAATTTGCACTTACAAATTAAGAGCAATAATTTGCAATTATATACATATATGTAACAAAAGAAATTTTCACATAAACGCTATTAAAAGCCATTTTATACATGCATATGTACATGTACTCAGGTCAGTCAAACAAATGTCAAATATCTTAGTTTACATGGCACCAATGTGAAGTTAAATTAAAAATATTTTTTCAATCTGCATTCAAATAGTTATTGCACTAATCAGTTTTAAAAAACATGTAGTATGAATTTATGGTACATAAATATTGATGCACATATGGCGATTTTGCACTTAACCATTTTTCACTTACCCGAGTCAATTTGTACCAGAAATTAACAAAAAGGGAAGAAGTTTTTAAAAAAAAAATTGCAATAATCCGATTTTTGCAATTATCAGAGTTTCACTTATCCGGATTCGACTGTACATACTTAATTATACTTAAAATATAAAATGAAGTTTACTGACAACATTTTCTTATTTTTTATTTGTTTGTTTGCCTATAAATATCCTTGCATAAATACGAGTGCATTTTAAACAAAATACTATTTAGTGAAAATTCACATAAAATCAATGCTAATTTTTACATAAAATTTTAAACAGAATTTATTCTAATCATTTTATTCTTGTAAATTGAAGTAAGGCAAAGAAAATATTCAATTTACAAATTGCCTGAAATAATATTAAAAAAATCAACTGTTTCATATCATGCTGCGACGTGATAAAACTTTTTATCACAATTGGAAAGACCAAAAATTCTTGCTTATGGTAAAATGGATGTTGTCAGGACGTTAAATCACAATTAAAATTTGAATATTGCAAACATTATTGAGAAGGTTCTTACATTTGAAGTAAAATTATGAAAAAAAAAAAAAAACATTTGAAAAATGACCAGAATAAGAAGCTCAAGCCAAGACAGAAAATTACTACTTAATTTTACATGAAACTGAAAAATAGTAGAAAAATTACAATTTACAGTGAGTAGCCATCATCATGTTCGGCTTATTTTGGCAGCCAACTAAAAAAATTACTAAGAAGATTCCATTCACTATAATCAAAAGAATTCTAAATTAAATTTTGCAAGAGTGCATATGAGTCGGATCAGTATAAGTGACTGATATACTAATGATCCTAATGGTTTTTAGTGCATGTTTACGGGAAAAAGTATTATGATGCGTAGCTCCTCAGGTATATAGAGGATCCATGATGATTTGGACCTGATTTAAGGTTACCATAAAAATGCATTTTGCTTGAATTCCTCTCAGAATAAATTCTAAAAAATATATAGAGTTTTTATAAAGAATATATGGTATAGGCAAAGCTGAATAATTGCTTATTTTATTTTACAACATAAGAATACACCAATTTCATACTTTAAGGGAGATCAGAAAATGTTTGCAACAAATAAGAATCACATCATATTTTGACTTAATCTGATTGAAAATTTGTCGGAAATAATCCTTAAAAGACAGGTTTAAGTGACCTGATAGGTATACAGTCTCATAATGCACAAGAACTATAAAAACTGCTTTATTAAAGCATATATGGATGGAATTAAATTGCACAAATTGGATTGAAAAATCTTAATCCGCATTCCATATGTCAAATACTTGGAATTTTTCAAAATTATTCAATAACTCGGTAGTTTCACCAAAACATTAATTTTTGGTAATTATTTTTATTTTTACATTTACTATGCGTTTATGAACACCTTTTAAAACGATTTGAATTAGAACGACGTGAGATTATGACGATTCATAAACATTCACCAAATCGTAAATGCGTAAAGTTTTCAAGTATCAAAACGATCAGGCGTTCGCTAATGCCGATAATATTATCAATTGATGTATTGAATGATTGATTTGACTAATGTCAAAAAAGACACTTGATTTTTGTGTGATCAAACATGCAGCCTGGACAGTTGACATTAAAAAACGGATTGAAAAAATAAATATAAATTGAAGTGATTTTTAAATCAAAGTGAAATAATGGAGAAAGTGAATTTATATAAATTTATATAAATTATGATTAATGAAAACAAAATGTGAGATAATAACGAGCAAAACTATTTAAAGTATAATGAATAGTACATTTACTTACAAATAACGATCTGATCTTCGTCCATTCTCTTCTTCAAAAATTATTAATTTAAAATTGTTAAAATTATTTGTCTTCTATAGAACAAAAAAAAAATCTTTGTTTTCAATTATTAGTTTTTTTTACTTTCTACATAACCTAGACACGTTGACATTTGCAGATTGCAGCATATACTTACTTATCACCCACCTGCGTTATCTGCATGGATTTTTATTAAAAATTTAATTCTATCGATTTTACCGAATGTATGATCTTTGCAATCTGCATTACCGAATTTTCGACATTTTTTTTGTCATCTGTTATGCAGTTGACATTACCGAATGCATGGCGATTTTATTATGCGTTGCAAACGATTGTAAATCACATAGAACACATTGAACAAATTAAAATATCGTTAGAAAAATTATTTTTATATGCATCAAAATTATTTGATTCAAAAATACAATTCTGTGGTCATAATCGATAACCGTTTAAGTCTAAAATTGTGGTTTTGAGTGAACACGGTTTAAAAATTCGAATATATTTTTTACACAAATTTGATGGTCAAAAAAACAATAATTTCGTGTTGAATGGAAGATTATTATGAGAAAAATTTTCTTAAATTATTGATAACTAAACAATTAAACAATTAAATGTAAGTCACGAACTTATTTGACATAAGCGATAATGTTTTTAAGCAATAACTTTGTCTACAAAAGTGATAGGAAAACCAAAAACCAAAAGGATTTTGTGTGCACATAGAGCTTGATGCGGAGAATGCAGTAGAACTCATAATTCATTTTTGCCTTATGTCGAATGAAGCGGTTATATCGCTTTTGACCACAGAATTTTTTGTTAATATACGATTATACCTAGTCCTGCCATAAATTCTGTTACAAAATTACATCTTATCATATCACACCAAAAAAATGTTTGTGGAAATCCCGCAACTACCTGTGTGAAAGGCTACCTGTGTACTGTAAAAAAACAGCACTAGTCAGTTTTAGATTTTTGCCAAGTGAAGATGGAGTGGGGTGTTTATCAAAACAGAATAGCGTGTATTGCTTTACATAAGGTAGGAAAAACTCGAAGTGAAATATTCGATTTATTAAAACCCTTGGGAATCACCCGAATGTTTGTATATCGCACGATAAAACGATATGAAGAGGAGAATAGCGCATCAGACCGGATCAGAAGTGGTCGTCCAAGGACTGTTAGGACACCTGCGGTCGTAAAAGCTGTGCGAGAAAGAATAAGAAGAAATCCTCTGCTTAAACAACAAATCCTCTCTCGAGAAATGGGCATTTCGACCAAGAGCGTGTCAAGGTTAATAAAATCTGATCTACACATGTCAGCGTACAGAAGGAGCAGAGGACATCTTTTAACTCCTGCTTTACAAAAAATAAGAGAGGAAAGAGCAAAAGCACTTCTTCACAGACACGGCAGTAGAAATTTCAGGAAAATTCTTTTTACAGATGAAAAAATTTTTACAATCGAAGAAAAGTACAACAAACAAAATGATAAAATATACGCAACATCATCCAAAAAAGCGGCTGCAACAGTTGATAAAGTCCAGAGAGGTTTGATGGGGAGTCTCCTACGAAGGCGTGACTGAGTTACATTTTTGTGAAAAGGGTGTCAAAACATCTGCTAAAACATACCAAGAGGACGTTTTAGAAAAGGTCGTTAAACCCTTAAATGACAGTCTCTTCAATGATGAGCATTGGATCTTTCAACAAGACTCTGCCCCCGCCCATAAGGCATGTAGTACTCAATTGTGGCTTGAAAACAACGTTCCAGAGTTCATTAGAGAGTCAGATTGGCCCTCTGGTAGTCCAGATCTGAATCCTTTGGACTAAGCATTATGGAATCGTCTGGAAGAGATGGCCTGTAAGAAGCGACACGCAACAATTGATTCACTAAAGACATCGTTGAAGAATGCTGTATCAAATTTTCCAATGGATATTGTTCGTTCCTCCATAGATGATTACGAGCGTGCGTAAAAGCAAAAGGAAGTCACTTCGAATAACGGTTAGTTTTTTGTCAAGATTAAAATGTTAGTTTTTGAAATAAAATATAAAACTGGTAAAATACTGCGTCTTTTATTTATAATATAATGTTATTTTTGTAACAGAACTTATGGCAAGACTAGGTATGTATAATTGGTCTGATTTTATGTGAATTTTCACTACAGTATGATATGTAAGCGTATTACAAATATGTGATGATGTATATTTATATGCATAATATATAAAAGTACTCGTATAATTTATATATGAAAATATTTACTGTTTACTGATTACATTTACTTATTTATTATGTACATAAATGTACATACCTATAGCGAAAATTATACAAAATTATAATCTATTCAGCTACCTATCTACTAATATAAAAAGCATTTGTTTTTTTAAAACTTTCACATACATATACATTACACAATAATAAATTAAAACTCATGTAATATGTGCGCATATAAAATCTATGAATCTACTTTGTATATTTTGTGTATTGAATTTTATATTTATTTAATTTATGTATATGTATATAATGCATGTATCTAGAATTAAATATCTAAAATGTTAACTACCTATAAGATAATTAAAAAAAAAAAAAAAAAAAAAGAAATTAAACAAAATCTAAATTCATTCCTTCTATAGCTTTAGCAATGGTTGTTATTTATGGTAATAAGATTAAAATATCAAATGAAAATAATCGAAATTATACTTAATATTTATTTTTCTCTAGATATAGTATGTATGTATATAATACAACATTTTTATTATTATGTTGTATATAATATGTATAAAAAGTATTATAAGTAACAGTATATAATAATAATATTATATATTGTTTCAAATCAATATTATAATCTCTACCATATACTCGTATGTAATTAAAATTTTAAATATAAAAAATTAAAAAAAATAAATAAATAAATAAACTTTTAATTTAGTACCTAGTAAATTTTAAGTGTTCGTGTATAATTAAATTTTTATTATTATTATTTTAATTTATTTTCAAAAAAATAATAATTTACAAAATCAACACAATAAAATAGTACAAAATATATTGGTATATACATAAAAAAAAAAAAAAATAAAATAAATTTTAATTAAGTAAATAGTAATAAAAACAAATAAAAATAAAAAACTCTCAAAAAAATTATTTATAAAATTTTCTCATAATTTTATTTCATAAATGTATTTTAGATGTACATACATATACGCAACATACAGTGGAACTTCGATTATTATCCATCAGACAGACATTATGGGACTACTTATATACCAAGCAATTTACAGAAACGGAATTTATGAATTATGACGAGTAAAAATCTACTGTCTCATATGAGTCTGATTATAAATCTGAAACATTCAAAATCAATTTCAAATGCATTGCAGTTGCAATAAATGTGACCTGTTAAATGGCTCTGAAAAATTTCGGTTCTTGCTTCCGTTTTATAATTAAGTATTTTGATTATTTTCAGAATAGAAAATGAAACATGCTGACAGTACATGTAGTAACATGTAACATGTCACCACATGTATCTGAAATTTGAATCTGAATTCATAGTTAAACCAATCAATAATATGTACATAATTATAATTACTTGTTTTGTTTATACACAACTTGAACATAGAAGACAGCAGATCAACTTTATTTCACTTCACCCTCCATTGAAATGTGCGTCTTACCTTCTTAGTCGCCCCTCATAGTAGTTATAGTATAGTTACTTAATCGATTTCAATGAAATTTGAAACATACATACTTTAATAAGAATTCTAGTGCTTAACGGAGCGTTATATTTTTTTTTAAATGTTCTTGTTTCCTTTTTACAGGGTGTCAAAGTTGTAAAAATTGCGATTTTTCGGCTTCCAAATGCATCTCGTACAGCAAACACTGATTGACAAATTTCTTTCAAATTTTGTATATAGGTAGCCTGAAGGATATTGTGGTGCTTGAATGTAAGCACATTTTTGATTTTAGATCCTCAAATTTAGTTATAGTTCTTAAAAAAGGAGAGGGTTTTTTTTTTGAAAAATCGTTCAACTTTGACTTCTATTTTCATACATTAAGAGTTGTGTTCACCAACATGGATATATCCGTCGGATATATTTTAGCCGGATACAATTTCAGCTTATTCATCAACGTAGATAAAATTTGTTTTCGAACTTCGTTTTCGGGTCGAACATGTGTGTCGAACATGTCAGTTGATTGTATTTTTATATTACAAAATGAAGAAAAAGGTTCTGTGATGTGATAATTATATGCAAAGATGATAATACAGTACAGCACTACATTATCTTTATTTGTGCTGTTGGTGTTAATAACAAGATTATGTTCGAACGATATTTATAATACCACTCCGAGGCTGTCTTAAAAATATCCGAGTAGTGTTTTATCCAGGTTGATGAATACACTTTATCTCAGATAAAAGATAATCTATGTTGGTGAATACCCAGCCTTAATATTTAATATAAATTTCATTTTAGAATAGAATATTCTAATTAATGAATTTTGAATTTATGAAAATTCTGACAATTTAAGTATTCGTTATTCGTACCTACATATATACTTATATGCATGTTTTTTGACAAAAATTGTAAGGGAAGGCAAGGCGAATAATTATAATAGAGAAATGATGATTAGTTATAATAATTACGCAGATAATAATCAAAGTTACACTGTTGGTATATGCATATAATATCTGTATAAACTTCTTAAAATAAAAGCATTTTTCTTTTTTATTGTTACATACATATATGTATATACATATGTACATATATTATTCGTATATTAAAAATATAAATATTTACTTACCGGTTTTGGCTGACGTTTCTGTTTTAACATATTTTTTTTATTTTTTTTTTTTTTTTTGATTTTTCCTTTTTAGTATATCTATAGAATAAATTATTGAATATTGGCAAGATGATATTATAATGTATAGTTGGATATGTGTGTATATATAATGTAGTATGTATTTAACGATGTTATCCTGTTCAATGTTGTGATAAATATAACACGAATATACTATATGTGTATTATGATGTACATACGTATAAAATTCATATTTCATAATATATAGTAGATATTTTGTCGTTATTATGTCATCCTATTGTATCCAGCATATTATTAAGTATCTACCTATGTATAGTATATAATGTACATACTTAGAGTTTTAGTAAAGTTTTCTTTCATTTTTATCACTTTTATCTAAGTACATTTATGTAAGTATGTAATATTATTTGGTTTCTTTATTATTATTTTTATTTTTATATATTACATATATTTTATATCATGTATGTATATATTATATATAAATATATATATATTCAATTTTATACATATATGTATTAATTTCTATATTCTACATTATACATATACGTATATAATGTACATATATATCTCAATTAACTCATTTTATATTATGTAACAAACTGTATTATCATTGTCGTTGTTTATTTTACTTTATATATGGTACATATATGTACATACATACATATGTGTTCATACGAGTAAATATGTATGTATATATGTATATTTGTATTATATTTACTAAATTATGTATACTCTATATTACATGAGTATTATACATATACATATGTAGCTGCTCCTAGGTTCTGTTGCTTTTTATTTATTGTTTTTTTTTTGTCCTCTTAAGAAGATAATCGTTATCGCTGAATAAAAATTATTGTATATGTATATCTTTATTAATCGCAGAATTTTATTTATAAATGTATAATATAATACTTAATTATAAAATATTTTATATTGTATAACAGATACTATACACTGGTAATAGTTAGTTGTATAAATAATTATTATAATCGTATAACGTTTAATTATTATTTACATACATATTAATAACGTTTGTTTTTTGTAGTGAATATTTTGAATCTGACATAATGAATTTTCTGAATTTTCTATGTAAGTATGTACATACATATGTAAGTTTTTGTAGTACCTATGTAGTAAAAATTAAAAGAAAATTTTATACGAATAAACTTAATGTAAAATGTATGTATGTATTGCACATTGATCGCATGTACATATATATAAATCCTTTTTTTTTTTTTTAATTCGATTATATAAATTTCAATTTGTTGTTTAAAGCTTCTTTCGGTTATTATCCTTTTTGTTTTTTCTATTTGATTTTCTGAAACAGAGAAAATATAAAAATAAAATTAATTAATAAATTTATATTTTGTATAAAATATAAGTATATAACTATAAATATTTACACAAATTATATCACATATACTCGTATATAAGTTAGGTACAAAGATCCATGTACAAATGAATCTATACATACTTTTGGTTAATACATATTCTATGAATTATTTATTAACTTTACAATATTATGATTTTGTTTTGTTTTTGTTTTTTTTTAATGTTCTATGAATGTTTTTATTTTCATTCCTCACAAATATGCATTTTTAATTCGCGTTATATTTTTGACAATTCAATTAGATTATATCGGTCAAAAGACTGGAACGAAAAGTATTGCACTTTTTCAGAATTATTGTATTATTAATTATATTTTTAGCGCTTACATGTAGTTTGTGATACAAAATTCAGCTACCTTTAACCTTCAATTTTTAAGTTTTAATAAATAAAAAGATTATGTGTGGTGTGGAAGGTACATCAGTAGCGGAAAAACTCAAAAATTATCGACCAAGAGGGTTTTAACAGATAATAAAGTGGAAAAGAAGGTACCAACTACTGCAATTAGAGAATTTGCAAAAGAAGCAGGTATACATTGCACTCAGAGAGTTCAATAAATACAAATGTGCTTAAAATCATACGATTAATTCCTTTTATAAAGCAATACGACACACCAACATTGTTTTGGTCAGATTTGGCAACATCACATTATTCGAAGATTTGCTTGAACTTCATGATGGAGCAGAACAACATCATTTATGTACCAAAGGACATGAATCCCAAAAAAAAAAAAAAAAAAAACTGTCCGGAGTTGCGTCTCATTGAAAAATATAGGCAATTATCAAAAGAAAACTCTGAAAAGTAGGTAAATCGGTGTCTTCATTGAAGGATTGAAGGAAGAAGTACAAGGGTTTAAAATGTCCAAAACGATCGACAATGTAAATGTGTGGAATGTAATGAAAAACATTAAGAAAAATGTTAGACTATTATTATGCCTATACAGGCAAACGTCTAATCACTGTATCAGAGAGATTGCACTAAGCATTAAGCGCACGAAATTTAGCGTTAAAAGAAAGAGATGATTATGTTGAAGTGAGATGTATATACTGATTTTTCGTGTATCTCATTGTAATTTGGTAGTCGTATACCACAATATTTTCATTGTAATAATTACCCAGCTGACCACTCAATGAACTAGGTTCACAGTGAATTCATAGTGAATGTAAAAAATCTTCACGAACTGAATAATTTTTCTCTTATTCATTTTGAAAACACGAAATGAAAAATAAGTGAATTCTTCAAAAATGGGTAAATTATGAATACACCAAATGATTGAAATGTGAATTATATTCATATAAAATTCATTTGATGAATGACGATTTATGTAAACTTATTTTAATTTTATGATTAAACGAATTCATTCCGTTTATCTTTGTAAAATGGTTGCGATTCACAAAGCCTAACACTATGGAATCACTTAGTGAACGTATAGTGAAATTTTACATCCCTTTTTCATGTACTAATTTGTAAACTGAAGCGATATAAAATGTAGTTATTTGAGTCTAAGAATAAGGAATAAGCAAGTGTTTTAAATTTTGTGTAATATTAGTTTATTAAAAATAAAGAGCAAAATAAATAAAAAAGAACGAAGTGATTAATATTATTAAGTGATTGAGGAGTTTTTATTTAAATGATTCAGAAAAATCAAAACGAAAAGTAGGAATATAATAATTATAGCCAGGATTCATTAATTACTCACACTGTGAATGGTGTTTTACCTTCACAAACTGCATTCAATATGAATTCATTTCGTGTTTTCATTAAATGTTCAGTAAGTGATTTCAAAATGAGTTCAATAAGTGAATTCACTATGACCAGCCATAGCGTAAAAATTTTTGAAATAAAATATCTTCACAAATGAACGTCCACGTGAAGAATCACTTGGGTAAAATGAATTCAGAACGAATTCACAGTGAGTTCACTTGGTCAGCTGGGTATAATTACAACTAAGAAAATATGATTTTATATATAACTTGTCAAAAATTAAGACGATATCAGCTGTTATCAGCTTAAGCGCACGAAAAAGAATGTTCTTCTAATTCTTTTTTCTGCGCTTAAGCTGATATCGTCTTAATTTCATGCATTTAAGCTGAACTTTTCGTGTACTTCAGCTCAAAATCCAACTTATATTTTACTCTTTCACTCTAACACAAAATTATGGAGTGATTTTTTTTTTCATTTACACAATGCTAAAGATTTTAGATTTAGCTTCAGATTTAGCCATAAAAAAATTAAGTGTCATAAACAGCATAAAGTAGTGAAGAGATAATAGTAAAATCTTTGAAGGACAACATGAACTCTATACCGAATAATATGAGTTTCAAAAGTGATTCGAAAATATTGAAAAAAATATACATATCTGAGGACAAAAATATTTATATATTGCGACGGACTATATAAAAATGTCCCTTCTAAAAAGGGCCACCATTTACGTTACTTTTTTAAACAAAATTTCAGATGTATGATGTTTGATATGTAAGTTACGTATATATTTTAGCATATATTATACATGTACTATATACCTATAATTTTTTTTTTATTTTTTAAATAAAACGTGTATTCGAAAAAAAAAAGTAAAAAACAAATAAAAAAATGAAAAATAAATGTAATATTTTTCTGTTTCCATATACATAAAACTTTTTCTTTTACCATGCCATGAAAGCATGAAATTCTTCTCAATTTTTTGACATTTTTACACACGATCAAACTTTTTCAAATTTCTATTTTAACTTTTTTCGTTCTCTTAATTCTAAAGTTTTCATAATCAATAGAAAAAATATGAAAAAATTGAAAAAAAAAAAAGGAAAAATAATCGAAAAAGAAAATATTCTTTTAACCGTTCTCATTCCAAAGTAATTTTTATATACTATGTATTTATTATGACTTTGCACAGCAAAATGCACAGTTATACACAATAATTGATATTTGTAAAATATACTGTCCTATTTTATAGTTATAGGTAGGTACATACAGTGTGTTTCACTACAGACAGCCTGCAAAAAATAAAAAACCAATGATTGTTTTGACTAGGTATATACTTTATTTTAATCAGTTATATAAAGTCTAATTCGCGTTATATTCAATAGCTCGACCAGTCTCCACTCGCTTCAATAACTCGCTTCATCTTTCATCACAAATTTCCACTAATTTCTTGGCGTACTCCTCGCTAAGGTTCTTCTAAATTCTTTTTAGCACTCAAATTTAATGATTTGTGTTTTTTATTTTTAACCCCCGCAATTTCTGCTTCATGTAAGCCCACATATTTTCAATTGGGTTACAATCTGGGGATTGTGAAGACCAATCCATATAGTATTGATCCCACTTTGAGATTTCTACTGGATGCAAAGTTGACTCCGATGTTTGAGGTCATTGTCTTTTTAAAGAATCTAATCTCAATTTCCGTGTCCAAACCAGTTATTTGTTGATCGTAACAACCCATTTTTATATATTTTGGTCATATATTTTTGAAATTCTTTGTGATGTCGCTGAATAGTTGAAGTGAAGATGTTTATATCCTTTTTCGATAATTTTTCATGCAATTTATCGAATCGATATTGAAGGATTTTCTAAAAATATCTTCTTTATAGTCTTATCGTTGCCCTTTGTTGTCGATCGAGGCCTGTCCTTTTTATGCACGTCATCTACAAAACCAGTTTCCAGGTAACTTTGAATCCATATTCTAATGAAGAATCTTGATTTTTTCAGATACCTAGCTGCTTTTGCTACGGTCATTTTTTGTCCCTTAGAATGGCTAATTAAAAATGCTCCTTCAAATCGCACCTTGTAATATGAACTCATTTCGATTCGAGAGATTCGATTTCTCCTTATATAGGCAAAAAATTTTACCTTTAACTAAACGGTTATAGATAAAATCGAAGGCTTTCTGTAGTGAAACACACTGTCTAGTTACGTAGGTAGGTCGCGTATACACAAATAGAGATTATTTTTGTTTTTAAAGAAAACCTTTTTTTTTTTCAGGTTCATTTCATGTGAAAAAGAAAAATATTTTTTTTAAAAATGAATATGCGAATGTGTGTAGATGATAGATTGTTGTATTGTATAGTAGCTGTGATAGTAGTAAGTAATATGGGAGTGATAATGAATGGTAAAAAAGAGATGAAGAAAAAAAAAAATTTTTTTCCAAGAAACAAACAAACAATAAAGTCATGAAAAAAATGAATATCCAAATGACAAATCACATACAAATTAAAATAAAATCGTTTCAGGCATGTGTATTAATTTTTTTTTAATTTATTTTCTTTATCAAGAAAGATGAGTATAATTATTGTTCAAGTTCAAATCTGTTACATTAAATTACATTCATGTCGAATATATTCTGATATGTACATAAATTATGTATCTAAAGTAAAGTATACGTATACGGGTACGAGTATATGTGATATTTTATGTATATGTACATCTGCAGGTGCAGACATTAAGAAAAAAATTAAATAACAATAAGGACTTTTCGGAAATAAGTACAATAATTTATAAAAAATGTTTTTTTGTTTTTAAAATTATTGAAATGAAAAATATACCGTAATTACTTTATTTTATTTTATTTTTTTTATTATTATTTTTTATATGGTGCAGAAATTATGTGTCAAGTACTTATGTGTCCTTTTTCGTTCCTTTTTCTCTTTCATTATTACAGTTGTTTATTTTAAATCACATACATATATCATGTAATGCAAATGTATATAAAATTTAATGTTGATTTTTTATTCTTCGAAATTTTATTTAATAAACTTTCGAGAACAACTCATTTATCATCAACACAAGCTACTTATTTATTCTAAAAAAAATCAATAATTTTCCTTGTGTTGATGCTTTTCTTTCATTTATGTTTAATTTATTATTTTCTTCCAAAAAAAAAAAAAAAAAATTTTTTTTTTTTTTCACATTTCAACATTATCAAAAATGAACGATAAATCCAATTTATTATTAATAATATACTTATAAATTCCAAGAAAAATAAAATAGTATTTTTTTAACATTTCGATTTACTCATTTCCGACACGAATAATATTTATATGATATATGAATGAATGAATCTGGCTGGTTGCCTATATGAATACAAAATTATTATTAAAATTGTCAGAAGATTTCATAAAATTAATTTATGGATGTTTTTAAGTATAGATAATACATGCATATTATACATTAAAATGCGCAAATATTTGATAAAGCGAATAAATATGTCTACCGATCTCAAAGTAGTGCTGGTTGCTGGTTCGATTTCTGATCACGATCAAAAAAGTAAGAAAAATAATTCTTTTCAACTTTTATTACGCCAAAAGTTCATTCAACTTTGAATGAGTATACCAGCATCAGCATGATGCTACGAAAAAGAGCTTAGAAATGATCATATTATGTAGTCTACTTGCGATGACAACAAGTAACACAAAGAATTATTATAGCATTACATCATTACATCATTCTAATAATATATCAGAGTCTTTTAAAGATGAGCTCTGTCATGTAAAAGAGCTCGCTTCTCTACCAGCAACTCACGGTGATTCGTAATCCATGTTAAACTTTAGGTGGGCACATGATTAGTAACAAATCATGAAATCCCTGGCTCACCTAGAACTGTAATACTTATGCTAATGATGATGGATAAATTCCATCCAATTCCAATTATGTGAATGACATTAAGTGCATAATTCTATGAATTTAATTTACTAACTAGATTCGCCGCCATTACTGCAAAAGAAATGTCAAATTATGTATGTATTTTTAGGTTTGTCATTAATCTATTATTTATGTGAATAAAAAAAAATATAAAATGTTTATATATAAAAAATATAAACTTTAAGAACAAAAACACACAAGTGAAAAACATGGCGCAAAATAGAATTCGATGGATATAGAGGCTACGTGGAAGCCCTATACTCCATAGAGGAGTGTTAAAAGAAGAAAAAAATACAAATAGATGGAAATATGCGCATACTTGCACTATTAAAACAAAAACATATCCTGTATACAAAAAATTATACAGTTAAGCTACGTGTACACGACGAGAGTCTTCGGAATCCGGACTCAGTTTTCTAGAGACCAAAATCTCAAACACATATACACGGTAGGAGACTTTGGTGCCAGGAGACCATAAAATTAGTCCTCCGGAGGCAGGACAATAGAAGACTCTTGGAGACCAGACTCTTTAGTGTATACATGGAATACGTATTTTGTCTCTGGTTTAAATCTTAGGAGGCCTGTTTGATGTTTTTCCTGATGCTACTTGCCATCATTCCACTCGTAATGGGTTTTTCGGATGGATAAGTTGAAATTGCGGCAGCAGTTGCTACTTATATTATTATTAAAAGAAAAAACAACACAAAAAAGAAGTGTGTGGGTAAGAAAGTGGATTAAAAAAGAGTGTAAGTGGTGTTGTTGTGAATTTGTTAAAAGAATTGAAAAATGAGGATGCAGGACCAACAACTAAATTAAAATGTCATTTTTAGACTCTATAGTCGAAGAGTCAAATATAAAAACATTTTGAAAACCAGAGTCCATGTGTGGAGTCCATCTCTTTTCAGTATACATACGATAGGAGAACAAGAGATCAAAACGGACTCAAGACAACACTGGTCTCTTAAAATTTTAAAGATCTCTTTGGTGTATACACACATCTCTTGAACTCCAGAGACCGTTTTTTGGACTCTGGAGACAAAAATCTCTTGTCGTGTATACGTGCCTAGGTTCGAAAAATAATATTTTTGCTCTCCTCGGAATGTGATAATTTACAACAATAAAGCATTAAATTTTTTCTTTAAAATTAATAATTGTTGTGTTAAGTTTTTTTTTTAATTTATTTTTCTTTTGCTTTGTGATTTCTATAAATTAATACAACTTCACAATACTAAAATTGTTTGTGTGCAAAATGAGTTTCGCAAGGTCCACAATTTGATTAAAAACGTATTTATTTCAATTATAAAGCTACTTTTAAAATCTCAACGTTTACATGTACGAGTGTTTCCAACATTTAATTTTCTTATATACGTAATATGGCAGATTGAAAAGTTTCTATATGATCTGTACATCTTTTATGGGTGCAGCGTTCATTACTGATATTCTATACTTCTCGCCTTGAAATAAAATCATCATGCTAAAAATCTGGAATTTGAAAAATTCACAATTTTGTACGTATAAACTGATGAATAATGTTATTTTTAGGCTGGTATTCACCAACATAGATATCTGAGATAAAGTGTGTTCATCAAACTGGATAAAACACTACCTACTCGGATATTTTTAAGACAACCTCGGAGTGGTATTATAAATATCGTTCGAACATAACCTTGTTATTAACAGCAACAGCACAAATAAAGATAATGTAATTGTGTTGTATTATCATCTTTGCACATTATAATTATCACATCACAGAACCTCTTTTTCATTTTGTAATATAAAAATACAATCAGCTGACATACAGCTGACATATACAGTATGACACACATGTTCGACCCGAAAACGAAGTTCGAAAACAAATTTTATCTAGGTTGATGAATAAGCTGAAATTGTATCTGGCTAAAATATATCCGACAGATATATCCATATTGGTGAATACCACCCTAAATGTTTTTTTTTTTCGTTCTTAGGATTTGTATAAGACTTTTTGGGTATACTTATACGAGACTGTGCGGGCCGTGGCCCATGTTGTCATTATATACTATATCAGTATATATACGTTACGTATACATATTTGTTTTTTTTTTTTTCACTTTGAGTGTTATTTTCTATTTGTAAATATGCATATATACAAATTTAATTATCATAAAAAGAAAATCTAAAAAGGATTCAAAAAAAAAAAAAAAATTTTTTTTTCTTTTCAATAGAAAGAAAATGTTAGAATAAAAATTCCTCTTTTAAAAATATGTATTAGGGTGCATAAAAAACAAAAAATGAAATTTATAAATACGAGCACAGTATACTGTGTTTGGCATTTAATTTTCATACAAATGAGAAAATGAACATAATACGAGTATATGTATACCTATACATACTTGAATTTGTTTATGTAAAAAAAAAAAAAAAAAAATGTAAAATAAATACATACACATACTATCATTTATGTATGAACGCATATCCACATACGAGTATCCCATATGTATCCTATCCATACTATACATAAAAAAATATCCTTGAAACTTAAAACTCTGTTCTATATGTATGTATATCGAAAACACTTACATATGATTGTATAATATTTATTCATTTTTCATATACGATAAAATAAAGACAGTTTTTTCTTTCAAATTGATATATACAATAAACATTATATACTTACGTGTTGCAATTTATGTGTGTGTGTGTGGGTGTTTATGTATGTTTATATTATATGTACATATGGTATGCATTTCAATTTTAATATTCATTTATATATATGTATAAATATATAAAATATTTGTACCTACATTATTGGTACATAAATATACGTATGTACATACATCAACGTGGATATTATACATATACATATGTATACTGACAGTGCATGTGTGTTGCTAACTATCTAGTAAATAATTAATTAGGTATTTATAATGAAAAAAATAAATAAATAAATAAATAAATGTATTACTTCTGGAACATAGATACAGAAAAAAAAACAAACTATATACTTGGAAAAAATAAAACAAAAATATTTCCATACCCCGATAAATATACTTATTACATAAAGTAGGTACTTCTCCTGTATCTATGTACATCATGATAGATGAAAAAAACAAAAAAATAAGTATCTCATATTGCATTTATATTATGTATTATACGTAGGGTTCGAACGATACTTTCGATACTGAGTATGTATCGATACTTTGGTCTTCGATACCCGATACTGTGTACTCGATACTGAGACTCGATACTATGAGTACAATACTCGTTTTTTCTTAGGTATCAAGTATCGAGTATTTACTTTAATTTTAATGTCAATTGTGTTGTGCTTAAATTTTGTTACAAAACATTTTTTTCTAGTCCTAGTGGTAATACTGCTGAATTTTTTTTTGTCATTGTTTTTGTTTATCTCATTGTCATTTATCATTTATTCCATTTATTGTTCAATATTCATCAATCATCGATAGCGTGGCGTGGTTAAATGATTTTCTAGTGTAAGTGTAATAATTAATAAAATAATATTATATTAATTTTTAGTAATAATTAATGTAAAGTGTAATATTCTTTAGTTATAGCATTTTTTTTCATGAATGTAAGCCAATAAATATGAGTAGCGTCGCTTGGAAATATTTTGCAAAAATTAATAAAGATACAGCAAAATGTAATTTATGTTTTAAAAATTTGAAGTCAAGTGGTAATACTACAAATTTAATGAAGCACTTAAAAAGTAACCACAAGAACGTAATAGAAAAAAATCTGAATCCATCGAATGCTAAAGCTAATGAAAATGTAATGACAATGAGGTAAGCGTTTCCTAGTCAAACAATGCATGAAGTATTGAGCAATAAGAATAAACAATATAATGAAAAATGATTATATATGATTTTTTCAATGAAAATTTTTTTAAATATTTTAGTGGGGCTACACCAACGAAAAAAAAGAAGGAAGAAGTGAAAATAAAACAAACGAAAATAGTATCTGAAAAAGATATGCAAGAAAGTGGACCAAGTTCCAAAATAACTTGCACCCAAACAAAATCACAGCCTTCATCCTCCTTAACTGAAGCCGCGATACCTTTTAATTTAATGAATCCAATACAGCGAGCATTTGAATCCCATTCATCAATTAAAGAAGGTGGATCACGTCATGCTGAAATCACAAATGCTATTCTGTATCACATTTGTGTTGACTATAAACCTTTTTATACTGTGAAAACTAGAGGTTTTTTAAAATTAATGAAGGTTTTGGCTCCTAATTATAAAGTACCATCCGATACTCACATGAAAAAACTTATGTGTGATAAGTACAATGTTTTAAAAAACGCTTTAAAGGAAAAATTGAAGAATCAAGATGCCTTTTGTGTAACGTCTGATATATGGACGGAAACAATGACCATGTCAAGTTTTTTGGGGGTGACACTGCACTATCTTGAAGAAACGACTTTAAAGTCTGCAAGCATTGCTACTGTGGATTTGCATGAAAGACACACGGCAGAATATATTTCAAGAATGCTATCTGGAGTATTGGACGACTGGAATATAGAAAAAACTAATATAGTGGCAGTTCTTACTGATAATGGTGCAAACATGGTCGCCGCTATTAAGCATTCCTTCAATAGCTCTCAAAAACATCTGCCCTGCTTTGCACATAACATCAATCTCGTTGTTGAAAAGATATTGTGTGAGAATAGTGTACCTGATTTTGTTCAGAAAGTTCGTGATATTGTCAAATATTTCAAAAAAAGTGTTATGGCAACAGATGATTTAAATAAAGCACAGTGTATAGAAAGAAAAACTACACCAAAAAAGTTGATCCTCGACGTAAAAACGAGATGGAATTCTACTTTCTATATGATCGAAAGATTTATTGAACTGGTGCCTTTTATTTCGCCACTTCTTTTAAACGATCAGAACGCGCCAGTAATGATTTCAGCAACAGAAATAAATCATCTTAAAGAGTTGATGCTCCTTCTAAAACCTTTAGAATATGTGACAAAAGAAATGTCAGGTGATCAGTACATAACTATTTCTAAAGTAATACCACTAATTAATTGCTTGATATCACAAATAGAAACATTGGAATTACAGTCACAGATATGCAACAAAACAAGACAACTATTACAAGAACAAATTCAGCGACGTTTTGGTACAGCAGAGAAAAATTCTTTGTTATCAACAAGCACATTACTGGACCCAAGATTCAAAAATTTACATTTTAAAAATTCAGAATCATGTGCAAATGCTATGAATCTTCTTCGACGAATGATTTCACAACAATCAATTCCGCAAAACAACTCTTCAGACTCGGGAACAGATAGCACAGGCAGTGAATACAATTTTTGGCAGAAACATAAAGAGCTAGCTCACAAAGGCAGAAAAACAGACGGGCAAAATGATGAACTTTCAGTGTATATTAAAAACCCAGTTACACCGTTAAAGTCAAACCCTCTAGAAACATGGGAAGATTATAAAGAAGTTTTTCCTGCACTTTATCGGCAATTTCGGCGTCATGCAATGATAGTTGCATCGTCAGTGCCAGCAGAAAGACTTTTTTCTAAAGCCGGTGCTACAGCTACGCAAGAAAGAAATCGTTTAAAACCTAAGAGGCTGAATGAAATATTATTTTTAGCAAGTCGACCAGAAGAGGAATGGTTTAAAATTAAATGAAAAATAAAACTTTTTTTAAATAAATAAAAACAATGTACCCTATATTTAATAAACTTTAAATTTATAAAAACTTAATTATGACTTTTATTTTTCAATGGACCTTAACCTCAATTAAGTAGTTAATCCTTTGTTTTAACTCTTGTTGAAAAGTATTCGATACCAAGTACTATCGATACTTTTTACAGGTATCGAGCGAATAACGATACTCATAAAGCCAGTATCGAGTGAGTACTAAGTATCGATACTATAGGCCAATACTTCGAACCCTAATTATACGATATTATATGGTAGATGGTTCTTTATTTCGAATTTCAACACATGAATCTATTGACATAATGAAGTATAAAATGTACATAATATACTCGTATATAGATATTATTGAGAAGGACAAAAAAAAAGTCAGTAAAATTTACAGATAAATAAAAAAAATACCTACATGTAATGCATAATCGTATGTACATATATGTATGTATATAGTGTGAAATTACTATGACTATATGAAAATAATAATGTAAAAGGATATGCATCATAATTAGTTGTTACACATAATGTCCTTTTTAAGTTCGTTTTTTGTTACCATTTGTTATTTTAATACAAAAACAAAAAAAGTGGTATAAGTATATTCAGTGAAAATCATTTATAATGACGTCTGATACTATAACGACAATATCAGTTGTAACGAAAATCTTAGATTGACTCATGAGCATTTTAAAAGAAGATTATCATGTTCCTAACAAGCAACCCTGTATGAGATAGTATGGTAACCAATTTGTATGGGTATGGATTACAGAGTCAGAGACTAATGAAAGATGGAAGCCGTACGGAAGACTATAGTATAGGAGTTGTATGACTGTAAACATTTTAATCATTTTGGACGTTAATTTGTTGTTTGACAGTCATTTTGTGTTACTTAATATCAGTGTTTTTGTAAAAATTGGAAAAAAAAATTGAATACCGTCTCACACATCACTTCAGCGGTGGTCGGCATACCGAAAATTCATGAACTCAGATTTGAATTGATTGATCTATCGTATTCATACAAGATTTAATCCTTAGCGTCGTTTTTCTGTTTGTTAGACTCAAAATTTGACTTGGAAGACAGAAAATTTTATCAAATGAAAAGATCATCTATCGTAACCGTATAGAAGCATATTTTTTACAGCAAGATTATTATTATTATTTTAGAGGGGTTAAAAGGATTTATTGGAGCACAGTTAGAAAAAGTGTAAAAACTTTAAAACGAGACGACCAATATTGAAAAATAAAACATAATTTGAACAAAAAAGTATACTTGTTTATGTGTTGGGCTAGAAACTTATCAGACGAACCATGTACATACATACCGATCTTCGGATATAACAAAAATAGTCCTTTGAAGATCATTATAAAATAACTGAATATTATTTTACATAATTATGTATTGGGTTGAGTCATAAATAATGTCCGCTGCTGGTATATATGAAACCAGTTTCGCTGGATTGCTTAATTACGTTGTCAAACGAGTTACTTTCATATTAATCTTGTACATCAGCTAGTGTTATTTTGTATTCAAACGTCAAAGTGTGAAAGTCGTTTAAAAAGTGTTTTTCCTTAGTAATAGAAATGGAGAACTTAAAAGAACATTTAAGGCACATTATGTTATGGGAGTTCAAACTTGGAAGCAATGCTACTGAAACAGCTGAAAAAATTTGTAGCGTGTATGGTGAAGGTGCTGCTACAGATCGAACAGTACGTCGATGGTTTGAAAGATTTCGTTCTGGAGATACGACCCTCAGAGATGAACCTCGACCAGGAAGATCGTCCGACTTTGACAATGATAGGCTGAGAGCTTTGGTGGAGCATAACACACGTATTACAACCAGAGAACTCGCAGAGAAGCTAGATAGTTCACAATCAACTGTCAATCGCCATTTGCATCAGCTAGGAAAAGTTACCAAGCTTGGTGTATGGGTCCCACATCAACTGACAGAGCAAAACAAAGCTATTCGAATAAACATTGCTGCTAGTCTTCTTTCTCGTCACAAAAATGATGCGTTTTTGAAGAAAATTATTACGGGCGATGAAAAATGGGTTACATATGAGAATGTCATTCGAAAACGACAATGGTGCGACAAGACTGAACGGCCTCAACCTGAGCCAAAGTCGAACTTACATGGACGAAAGATCCTTCTATGCGTATGGTGGGATCACCGTGGCATTATTCATCATGAGTTATTAAACAGAAACGAAAATGTCACTGCAGAGGTTTACACTCAACAACTAGAGCGTCTCCAACAGAAATTGCGGGAAAAGCGACCAGCACTCATCAATAGAGGTAATAGAGGCACTCATCCTCCATATTCGCCAGATCTTGCACCAACCGATTACCATCTTTTCCGTGCTCTTCAGAACGAACTTAATGGGCAGCAGTTTATAAATGATGACCAAGTCCAAGAGTTCATAGAAACTTTTTTTAGCAACAAACCACCGAGGTTTTTTGAAAGGGGCATTGAAAGTCTTCCAGATAAATGGCAACAAGTCATCGATAATGATGTTGAATATATCTTAGATTAATATAATTTAAATTGTATGTTATAGAAAATAAAACATGATTAATCAAAACGGACATTATTTATGACTCAACCCAATATATACATACCTATTCAAAAAATGCATATAAAATATATGTGTTGCGTAGCTACGCATACATTATATTGAATTCGTATATACGTGTAAAATTATAATGCAAATAAAATTAAAAATAAACTTTTCTTTTCACATAAATTCTATTCTGTATACTCGTACATACATACGAGTATATGAACCCACACAGTATATACGTTGTTGTTGTTGTTGTTTGTTAATGGGGAGGTATGAAAACCAGAGCACTCAGACAAACGCTGTCCATTGTGCTCGAAGCCCCCGTCTATAGTCAATCTTTTTCGTCGCTCTTTGGTAACGAAGGAGTTCTACTCGACTTTCAGGCCCAATTTGTTCAGGTCTGACGACATTAGTGCCGAAAATGCGTATTCTAATAGAGGAGAAGACCTGACACTCAAACAAGAAGTGTTCCGTCATATCGTTCTCCTCTCCACAAAAAGCACAGAGTGCATCACTGGTGATTCCTATGGTAGCGATATGCTTTCCACAGGTATTATGCCCTGTAAGCGCATTGACCATAGTTTTGCAGTCTTTTCTTCCATGTTTGAGTAGAAAAGCCGCCAGAGCCCGATTTGGATTTTTGATAAAGCGCTTGGTTTGCCTACACTTTGGAAGATTTTGCCATTTGTACATACAATATATATTTTTCTTGTTCTTAAGTTTTTTTTTAATGAGAAGTTCGTGTTTGCTTTATTTTTATAAACTTTTTAAATGCAGAATATACATATATGCATGTATAAAAATCGAACACAAACACCAGGTAAGTAGTATATTATGTATTATGTATACATAGACCACCTACATAAAGTTTTTCATCGTTTTGTTTTTTTTCTATGATACGAAAATGATAACAATAATAATAAATTTTCTCCGGTACCAGTATAAAACTAGCTATACAAATACATACGTATACATACATACATATACGAGTACATTTTATTATATTATGTAAAAATAATAGAAAAAAAAAAGAAAGACAAACAAAATACAAACTTTATAAATCTTACAAAGTAAAAAAAAAACTGTCGTTTTTATTAAATTGTTATGCTATCCAAAAACAAATACATAGGTATCTACATACTTTTTTACACATATTCGGTATAGGTATACACATATACTCTCACAAAAGTATAATCAGTAGAAAGCATACATTTTGTATTATTATTCATATAAAACAGATTTTTAATTAGGTTAAGAAAATTATGTAAATACAAAAAAATCCACATAATACCTACTATTAATTAGATTGTTTAATAAGTTTTGTCGTTTCGATAACAGTATAGATGTAGGCGGTTTTAGGTTTGTCGTTTTATGATTTTTTCTTTTTTTTTTTTTTAGAAATGATACTACTCATGCAGATCTGATGTCAAATCATTCATATATTAACAGCAATTCAATGTTGACTCGTCACAATTTATTTACAAAAGAAAAAATTATTATTTTTGGAAAGTGTGTACAGCATCGAAAGTAATTCATGAACGATTGTTAAAAGTATATAAGAAAAGGACTCTTCATTTTTCGTATTGAAACGTAGAAGTGTATTATAATTCTTGAAGACAATCCACGTAATACACGTCCAAAAAGTGCATTAATACCAAAAATCATATAGTAAAACTACAGAATATGATTTTGAAAGATACTTAGTAAATTAACTGAGAGTGTAGTAAATTAAGTATAGTAGCTCTATAATAGGTAGATATCTCATTAGTCAGTGTGAACAGTATTTTAATTGAAATTTTTAATTTCAGAAAGCTTTGTTGACAACGGATGACGCGCCGCATTCGCCAACAATGTAACAAAAATAAAACTGATTAATTAGAGTGCAAATTCTTATACAGCATCCATCCTATTCGCTAGATTTAGCTTCCTTTTAATAATTTCAGGCTATTCTCACATCTCAAGCAATTCATGGACCCCATTTACAAAGTCATGGGCATGACGCATAATCATGAGCGTGACGTCATAAACGTGAGAAAGAGGATTGAAGAACAGAGACGGAGGTTGCCATGCAAGCATGCGAGAAAATTGATGGTTTGATGCATGCTTATATGACTATGATGACTCATCGTTAAATTCGAATGTTCACAATATTTTATGAATTTCGATTCACATGACAACTGATAACATGACATAATGACAGTCATGCCTACTTTGTAGTATAAATTCTACGCTCATGTCCATGACGAGTAATATACTCATGACCATGCGTCGTGCCCATGACTATGTGTAAATGGGGTCATGCATTGGCAACGATTTTTATCTAACGAAGAGAAAATATGTAACATCAGTAAAAGCGTATATATTTCGACATCAACGTTCTTCTGAATTTTCACTTCAGAGATGGAATCCTTAAATTAGAAGACAACGAAAAAACTTATTGAACAACCTAATATACATTTGTATGTATAGTAGTGTTAATTTATACATTAAATTTGTACGAGAATATAATAGATATTTGTGAATGTGCGATGTGGTATCCCAGCAGCGTAAATGAGAAGCACTTCTTTATGAAATCGAATCTAGAATTAAGTAGTTCTCATTTCATCCGTATACCCATTCCATGCAATAGTTTTCTTAAATTCTAGAAAAATGATTCCGTAATGCATTCCAGTTTTCGCCAAAGTAATGCGGCTGTTACGTTAAAAACGTAAAATACTTTTCTTCTGCATTACATTTTCGTAAAAAGAATGCAGTTTGGTAACCAAATACTTTCTATATTTTTGTTCAAAGTAAATTGCGTCGCGTCGTTAACTATGTATTTAATGAATCACGTAAATCGATAACATATTATTTGCAATACCAAATTTCAGAAACTGAGAAATGTGAACATGTTATATTTATAAGGATAATGGAACATTTTTTTCGAATAGCATTTTAAAAATTATAGACGCATTTGTTATATACCTATTAATTTTTAGTTTTAAAATTTTCAAAGTGTTAAAGATTTATTTAAATATTGTTTAATTTATAAAATATTATATATTTAAAAAAAAAAATAAAAAAAAAAACTAATTCACGAATAAAAATGAAATTTTGAATAAAATTGAATTTTTTTCTTTGTTTTTAAATATGTAAATAAGTATGAAATTTATGACAGGTATTTTATCTTTCCTTTTTTAATTCCAGCTCAATTATACAAATTTCTGTAATCTCTTTTCTTCTAAATAACTTCGAGAAGTTATTCCGAAAAAATGGCTGAAAGAACTATTTCTTTTCTTTTGCTCTTTCATTAGTTCTCTAACTACTTCAAACCAATTCATTCTCTTACTACTTCTTTGTAATCAATGATTCAATCGGTTATTAGTAATGCATAAGGTGGGCGATTGGTTATCTCCTATGACATCGTCATGTTAAAGGTAATGGGGGTTTCCTGTGTATTGGGAATCGAAAGTGGAAGTAGTTGCGGATCTTTTGCATTGATTCCCGAATTGATTCTAGAATTACTTCCATATACTACTGGGATATTTATATAATACATACATATATCCCTAAATATATTTTGTATAATCCTTTATATGCATACACTGCATACACACAATTATTGTTTTTTTTTCTCAAATATTAGGTACTATATTCGTACATACAATATACACGTATAAATAAGGACAAAGATCATTTTTTTTTTTTCTATATAAAATATTAAATGATTGTATAAGAATAAATAAACAAAAATTGTGCAACATACTAGGTATATGTATAAGTACTCGTATATTTAATATTTTAACATATTTAACATAGATACATATGTGTATATGATTTAATGTGCGTGAATATACATACTTGCATGTATAGGTACATACTTATATAGTATGTACGTATAAATTTATATTTCGTCAATTTGTTACGTAAATATGTATGTTTTTTTTTCTCTCAGTTCATTATTAAATTGAAGTACATAGGTATATAGAGGAAAAAAACGAAAGCAAAAAATAACAAAAAAGAATAATAAAATTAGAAATAAAATACTCATAATAAAACTAAGACGAAAAACAATACAAATCCTTTTTTTTTTGTTGTCACATTTCATTGTTTCATAAATTGTGAGTAACAGTAGCAGCAGCAGCAGCAATATAATGTATGTATGTACTCGTATATGAATAACCTATACGTGTTTGTACATTCCTGCATATATAATCATGTATGTGTAATATATGCATTATGTATATGTACAAAATTTTTCATGCATAAAAAAATAAATAAATTTTATAGTTATGAAAAGAAAAATATATGTATAATCACGTGTTAAATCGTATATTATATTGTATGTATATGTACTTAGTATATTTTGTGTGTTTTCTTTTCTGTTCCTTATAATTTTTTTCTTTTTACAAACTATGCATGTACGGTGTAAGGACTATATATATATATATAAAACTATATATATGCATGGTGTAAGGATTTATGTACACGCACATCTACAACAAGTGTCTATAATATTAAAAAAAAATAAAAATAAAAATAATAATAATAATAATAGTGTAATAATTTAAAAAAACACCTGCGTGTTATGCACGTATATGTACATATATGCATGTACATATATAATATTCTAGCAACAATAAAAAAAAATATATATATAATAATAATTATGTCTTTTACATTATTGAAAAGAACGTTCTAATACTCGTAGAGAACAAAATTAAAATAAACAAACAAAATTTAAACACAAACTAAAAAAAAAAACAAAAATGTATATTTCATCACTAAAATTTTTTATCTCTTCAAGCATTCAATCTAGATAAAATTTGTTTTCGAACTTCGTTTTCGGGTCAAACATGTGTGTCAAACATATCAGCTGATTGTATTTTTATATTACAAAATGAAAAAAAGGTTCTATGAAAAGGTGAAAAGGTATACAAAGATGATAATACAGTACAGCACTACATTATCTTTATTTGTGCTGTTGCTGTTAATAACAAGGTTACGTTCGAACGATATTTATAATACCACTCTGAGGTTGTCTTAAAAATATCCGAGTAGGTAGTGTTTTATCCAGTTTGATAAATACACTTTATCTCAGATAAAGGATAATCTATGTTGGTGAATACCAGCCATAATGTAAATAGTGTAAGGCATGTAACTCGTATATGTATGTACATACATACATATATTCATTGTTTCTGGTAATAATATAATAGCCATGTGACGTCCTGTTCAATTATGTATTTATATGAAAATTGTTTATATCACTTTGAGATATTGTTTTTTTTTTTCGTATAACACATAACATAGCATACATACTATAAGGAGAATAACGCTATTACGCACACAATAAATATTTATCAAACTACAGGTTACTTTTTTTTTAAAATATTAAATGAGATGTCATGTCATATAAGTAGATATATGTAGATACCTATATACATACCTACAAACATAAAATATGTACATATATACATAAAATAGTTAAAAGACTGTCGAAAACATTTATAAAGATTGTCTTTAGTTTCAAACATATGCGTCCATGTGATGTAAGAATATACATATATATACATATGTACATACACTCATAATCGAGTGTGCATGTATAGTATGGTATGGATATGAACATGAAATGAAATTCCCATATTTGAAAATGTTTTCAGTTCAACGTGAAGTGAAAATGAATTTAATAATAAATTTGTGAAACATAAAAATTATTCGAAATATTGTATAGTTTTAAAAAATATACGTACATATATGAATATTATTATCTGCTTGTGATAACATATTATAATTTTTATTGTGATTAATGAAGATATGTATAATCATTCATGTACGTATAAACGTGAATTTTTACCAGTGTGTTGCGTTGTATTATGTAAAGATTTTGGGTGAGTTTCAAAACGTTTAAATACCACCTCGATGCATAATCAACAGTTTCAAAATGGATAACACTTACATCGATGACAATGTCTATACAGTTTCAAAACTCACTGCGTGAATGCATCTGATACGCATCTGTCACACAATCTACGCATCCTGAATTTTTATGATGTAAAATAGATTTGAATAGATTTTTTTTCTTAATATCATTTCAAGGATTTATTTTTATATGAATTTTGTTATATGGAACAAAAGGTCAGTCTGTTTTAAACAAAAATTTTGTACTTTTATGATGATAAATTGAATTTTTAATGTGTAGTATTTACATAATATTAATAACAGATTCCAAAAAATGCAGAGTATAGAGAGTATTACTTATATTGAAAGTGTTTTTGGTCATTCGAAAATTGCTATACAAAATGTCATCCTGATATTGTTTAATTTTATTAAAAAATTTTTCCACCTATTTTGATTTAGTGTAGAGAATGAATTAATTAAATTATTTAAAATAATACACTGCATAAAGCGATTCATTTTCCTTGTTGTCAAAACAAAGCAACAAATTCGTTTTAAAACGTCAAAGTTGTATAGAACTGCAATATCGATGCGAAGCATTAATGCTGTTTTAAAACTTTGCATCACGACTGTTTTGATGCCGTATCACAAAAACAAAAAAAAAATTATTCTTTAGAAATGATGAATATCATATAGAGTTAGAAGGGTATTCTTTTAATTAGCATCCTTATTGTTTCTGCGGGTGTCAGTGTCATGTATGTAGTATAATTCAATCTATACACTGATTGTCAGATTCTAGACTAAGATACATTTCTGTTAATTCAAGTGAAAAATAATCCTTATCTGAAAAATAAACACTATATTCTCGACGAAAATTTGTTGACAGGAATCTCTCTTGTACTTAAGCGACATGGATAATAACATTTCTAAGTCATTATAAAGAAAACAAATAAAATTTCATATATCATTTATGAAAGCGTCGCATACCAATAAGTTTTTCTCGAATGACTTAAACATGTTTATTATTCAGTCAGTCAAGCCCTAATGTCATTGGTCATCAGAAATATTGTAATTTAGAAAAATCTCTCTTATCTCGAAAAATGATAAGTTGGTTTCCGCAACTATAATATGAATTTTATATGTGTTCCAGAAACTGAATTTTCGAAGACTGTAGGCTGTTTATATTTATTATCGTAGAAGTAATCCGAATCGTAGAATAAGCAGCGCGATCTTTAGTCATAACATGAATGAAAAGATGACCAAATATGTCTCTCCAGATGTCTCTCCAGAACCTAAGTATATAAATGAACAAAATTTTGATGTAAATAATAAAGGAATTCACATACTTGAACTATATAGCTTCGGATAATAATAATGTGTCAATTGATTTCCAAAAAAAAAAAAAAACAAAAAAAAAAATTTCAACTGCAAATAAGGGTTACGGAGCACTTTTACCTACTGTCAAATCGTACATGGTCACAAAGTGGTGAAAAATAAAAAATTTCAAAACTTTAATCAGACGCTTCAAAAACATGGACCTTCAGTCTGGGCATTCGAGAGAGAGAGAGAGAGAATTATTAAAAAGATTCGAATGAAAAATACTACGCAAAATATTTGACACATTAAAAGATAATGATGTTTGGAGAATTAAGTAGGTGAAATTTTTTTTTATTTTTATTTTTATTATAGGGGGAGAGCAGGTTAACCTACCTCCCTCTAGACCGCACCACTGCCCACCAGGGCCTTTTCGCGAAAGTATGTGAAATGACGAGATTATGCAACCAATTGTGTAATGATGAACCCAGTATAACTCGAAATATCAAAGTTAATAGATTCAGATGGCTGCGCCCGTCTAATTAGAATGAGTGACGAAAGGACTGAGAAAAAAGTTCGAGAAAACGAATTTGACGGAAGAAGACCAATTGGCATACCAAGAAAGAGATGGTTGAACTACGTCATGGCCGATATGAGAAGAATTGGAATCTGCAATATGAGACGGACGGCAGATGACAAAAATGAAAGGCGTCGAGCGAATTCTGAGAGAGGTGAGGGTCCTTAAAGTATGAAATAAAATTTAAATTATAAACCGATGACAACGTACAAAAGAGAACAGAAAACAATAACACAAACAAAAAATCAATCATAAAATGAATTATAAAACGTAAAAATCTAAAAATATTAACTGCACATAATTAGTATCTTTCATTTATTAAAAAGCAACATGTATACGAATGTGCGTTAGAGTGCAAAACCAAAAATTTTCCAATATACTCGTACATTATAAAGTATTTGGATACTTTATACCGATTTCGTTATTTTCCTGTTTTTGTGTTACATTACGGTATGACGAATTGTAAGTACATACATATTCAACGATTTTACATATGTGAATATACATACATATGTATGTATAATGTGCTCTTTAAAGACATATGTACATATATGCTCAGTACATACAAAATCGACATAATTTAATATTCTTATACATTATAATTTTTATTTTCTTTTCATTTTTCGCTTCGTTTCGTCCTCAATTTTTTTTTTATATTTTTATATGCTATTTTATATGCTATTATGCTATTATACACACACACATATAATATACATGCATATATATTTTTTTTGTCGAAATTTTCATTAAAAATAATATTTTTCAAGAATAAAAAGTTTTTTTTGTAAGAAAACAAAAAGATAGATATGTATTTTTAATGCATACAAACATCCATATTATATGCATACAATATGATATATATGTAGATATGTACGTTATGTGTATATACAAATTACATAGGAAATACATATACATACATATGTATGATGATAAAAGTTACGAAAAAAATATATATGTATATAAAATTTTAATATTTTTTATGCTATGTATATACAGGATGTCCCAAAACTCAACGATAATATTTAAAGGGATAAATGAAAGTAGAGTGCATTTGCAATCGAAAATGTTATATAACATTTTTTCGTTTGTGCTTTATTTTCGACGTTAGAGGGCGTTTAAAATTTTAAGTTTTTTTCAAGATCTTCGAACACAAAATCACTTGTAACTTTTTGTACACCCTACGTATTAAAATTTAACATTCTAGACAATGATAGAGCACAAAATTACATTTCTTTTGATATATTATAATAGATAATTAAAAATTTGATTCGTAGCAAAAGAATATCCTGAAATCAAAATTTATTATGCATTTTTTGAAAACCATGTTTAGTATGAAAAAGTTTATCTGAAAATAAATTGCAGTAAAAAAAAACTGTGCGAAAGTGTCCTCTTTCAAACGAAAAAAGTTTGACGTCGATTATTTGATCCGTTTTTAAGTTATTAAGGATCGAAGATGTACGAAAAATGTAAAAAAATGTGCTTAAAATCGCACATTATATATGCTAGAAAAAAGATTTTTGAAATTCATTTTTTCCTGTCATAGCTATAACATTTTCGATTGCAAATGCACTCTACTATCATTCACTCCTTCAAATATTATCGTTGAGTTTTTGGACACCCTGTATTTATGAATATTGAATACACTTACTAATGTATACTTATAGATGTAGATGCGATCAGTATATACGACGAGCAATGTACATATGTATATGTACCATAACACGTACTGCAGAAGCTGCAGGGACGATTCAGAGAAAGAAACTCTGTTACATTATCTTTGCAGGTATCCAGCAATGGCTAAAACTAGGCTAAGGGCTTTTGGTAAGCCTTTCCTCGAGGAACTTGCAGAGGTGGCCAGTCTAACAGTAGGCAGCTTGGCCTACTACCTGAACAAGACGAAATGGCTATAGCCTAGAGAAAACAACCAACACCTACGAGTCTGTGGTAATAAAACGGCACACAAAGTGCTAATTGAGTCTGTTTCTAATGGACTGGAAACGGACTGCCACTGCAACCAACCAACCAACCATGTACCATAAATGAAAATAAATAAATAATGAAAAACTGAATATTCGAATAAAATAAAACGCGAAAAATAAAAATGAGAATAAAAAGAAAAACCTGTACAAAAAACAAATGAAAATAATAAAATCAAGAAATTTTTAAAATTCTAAATATAATTACAATTACATGTAAAATTTTAATATTTAGGTCGTCATACCAAGGATATAAACTCTGAACAGATAATACGTATATGTTATACCAAATTATACATAACAGCGGAATAGATTTTCAAATGAACGTATACTAAGTTTTTTTTTTTAAAAGGAATAACATATAAAAATAAATAATACCAATTATTGGCAATAATACCAAATCTTTTTTTTTGAAAATTTAACCTAAAAAATTATTGATATCAAATTATCGTTGTTAAGTTTTTTTAATGAGTTACACTTGAAATCGTCGAAAATAAAATCGCCAAGACAAAATTCAAAGAAGGACAAAAATTACCAAAACTAGATATTTAAAACATTTATTAACTGAAAAAAAAAAAGTATTTTTCGTAAATTCTAAGTTTAGATATTATTTGCAGTTCGTTCAAAAACTATAACGAACTGCATTAATAGCATGTTCGGAAATTATGTGGACTGCAATGCAGTTTATTCGGTAAACTCTAAACTGTATAATGTAGGTGTACAAAAGCTGAAACCAGATATGTGCATATATGTAGTGTGAGTTATAATACAGCATTAACTTTAAATATACAGTCTGTCAAACATAAAAATGAAGTGCAAACTGAAAAGAGAGGAATTAGTAAATATATAGTATTATCTGTAGAATTTTGCAGATCGCATCGCTGCTTATTAGTCATTAGTCATTTGCGCATAGCAATTGAGGTTTCTTTTAGTACTTTAATTCTATTTTAATATATTGGATAATAATTTAAATTTTCATGCTACATATATGGGCAAGCGGCAGAATGGATTATGAAGAGGATTGATCCACTTTGACATTTAGTTTTTGTTTTTTCGTTTGCCTTATAAATGATAAATAAAGAACTAACTGATTGGTTTATTTTATTGTAAAATTTGGCCAATCCAAGAGTATTTATTAATTTGTGACTATACTGCAAGTACATATGAGTATCTATACTCTTATTATATTATACGAGTATTTATCATTCAATACATATTGTATTGAATATATTCTAAAAATAATTGTATATTTTTTTCCATAGGCTTCAGAAAAGCGTTACGCTCAATTTGAAAATGAGCTTCTTGCAATTGTATTTCCATGTACAAAAAAATTTCACAATTATATACGACAGAAAAATTAATATTCAATCTAATCATAAACCATTAGAAGCAAAAGTAATTTAAAAAAAAAAAAAAATATTCCCTAAATAAATTCTTCTATAGGCTATACAACGTCTCAGTCTCAACCTTCTATCCTATATCATCTTGAAATTCATTACACTCCAGAGACAAAAAAAAAATATTCTAGCTGATTAATTATCTCGAAATTTTATTGATGAATCGGAGGAAGAAAAATGTCTATCTGAAATGGTTCATATATAGTTTAGCTATTGAAGACGAGAATAAAATAAAAAGACACAAAATGATAAAAATTAAAAATCATTGAAAAGATATTATTACCATGATTGGCCAAATGATAAGTCTAAAGTGAAATAATCATGTCGTATACATACTACAAACTCAAAATTATTATGATATTTCTGTTGAAAATGATATAGTATTTTTCAATAATAGAATAATTGTTTCAATTTCATTATGTGAACATATTTTATATTGTAGACACACAGAGGTTGAAATTAATTTTTTTGCTAATTTCATCTTCGAAACCGGAAAAAAATAACAGAGTTGGACCGAAATCTATTCAGCAAAATTACATAAAAAATACGTAATAATTGTTCGAAATCTACTCATGTTTCGCTCTTTACGTAAAACAGAGACATCTACTAACAAATTGTAAACCAAAAAAAAAAAAAAATGTTTTTTTTTTTTTTTAAATTGTCATTAAGAAATAATTGAATATAATTGACAGTTAAATTTAATGGAAGAAGTTGGCTATGTTCAGATAAATTAAATTAAAATTAGACAAACTGTCAAAATCGCTGTGTGTCACCTTCGTAATTTCTATACTCGAAATTAAAATGAAATCTATACTTAATTTCAACCTCTGTGTGTCGAAGACATTAATTAAATTACATGATCCACATATATGGGTATAGTTAAAACTAAGAAAAATGCTCAAGAATATTATTCTTTTGGCCAGGCATGGACAAATAATATTGATTGAATAATTATTGGAAAATGTTCAAAATTTCAATCAATCTTTACAAGCAGCTTCAAATAGAAAAGAACCCCTAATATCTCATGAGATTACTCAGTTACATTTTCAAAAGATTGGATGTGATATAATTAAATAATATAATTAATAAACAGCTTAAAATTTTCTATCCTCAAGAAAATTCAATTACTAACTAAAAAAAATTAGTAATTATCGTGGAATTTGTTCCTCCATTTCCAAATTTTTTTCATGAATTTTACAAAATTAAGTCTTAATGTTTCGAACGACTCAAAAATATGTGTGATTTCTCTAACATGAGAAGATGAGAATGAGAAAAAAACATTTGAAAATATTTCAATTATATATGTAGTTTTCAAAAAAAATATCTTGTTATATACCTACATACATAATCTTCTTATACAAGCTATGAACTATCAAACGTGATGTTAAATTTCTTGGGAAAATAAAAAAATGTTTTTTTTTCATGTTACCAAAACCGTTCAAGTAATATTATTTTTTATAATGTAATAAAATAAATATTAAAAAAAAACACTACACACTTTAAAAAATTGAAAAAAAAAATACATATATTAAGAATGCTTAAAAAAAAAAAAAAGAAATTGCAAATTTTTTATATAACGAACAAAAAATAATTTCATAAAGTTTCAAAATCTGTGCATACTATATACGTATGTATAGTATGTGCATACATATGTATATCTCACACTCTAATGTGGGTGGGATAGTCCATTTTGATTATCAACGCCTTAATATTGTAGTGGAGGTAAAATCTTTGGGTCTCATACACAAATCGAAAACATTTTTATGTTTACATGCATGCATATATGTATTGTATACTTATATATAAGTACTATATGTATTCATGTTACGCGTCAACCAGCCATTTTCATCAGACAATCAGTATATTTAAATTTTATTTCAGGTCGCAGTCAAAAACATAATGAAAATGGAACAATGTCTAGCTCCCTTTTCTTTTCTTTTAAATATGTACTTATATATGCATATAACTTTGAAGTTATTATACGAGTATGATCATTTTAAGTTATTATATACCTACATAACTAATGCCACACACATAATACTATACTATTTTCAGAAATCGAAGTCAGTACAGGCAAGATAGGCATGCTTTTCTATATTCTTTCACATTGCGTTTGTATAAATCTGTCTCGTGTGTGGGGTGATCAGATCTCAATTTAAATCAAGACAGAGATATATTATTCAGAATTTCCTACAAAATATTATATGTGAAGTTATCAGAAACTCATCGGGTAACTATTTCCATAAGCACAATACTGACTTCGATTTCTGAAAATAGTATAGAGACAGGCCTAAAATTAATCTAGATAAACTTATCCGGGTTATCTCTAATTCGAATTTATAAAGCTGAACGTGACAGATTGCAAAAATGTAGATCATCCCTAATGCAACCGGCTGATTTTTTGAATTTCTTCATAACCATACAGTAACCACAAATTACTTTAAGGCTATTATTTTCGTGTTACTTGCGAGTTATATATATCGAAATATTTTAATTATTTTAACTTTTTTTGTTTTTAGAAACGTTTAATTTGTAAAATCACTTATTTCACACAATTTTAATAAGTCGCAAACAAAAAAAAAAAATACATAATAAATTAGAACCAAAAAACTGAACTGTCAATTTTTTTATGTCTTCTTCTTCCTACTGCAAATCCAGTTTATGTGAGTTATCCAGTTTTCAGAACTGGATTAGGATAATCTAGTTATATACAACTGGATTATCTATAGTTATTGTGATGACAGACATCCACTTTTATCTAGATTAACGACTTAATCTAGATTGGAATGCTTAGCCTGTCAGTGTTATTATAAGTACATATATTCGAAATTCCCGAAACGAAACCAATATCATAGTAGTGAATGATAAAAATATGTATATATATATGTACTATACCTATGTATATACATATTTTATAATCACATATTATAATTTTCAATCATTTTTCATTTCATTCTTATGTATTTACATATATACTATTGCTTTTAAACAATACATAAATATCAAGAGTAAAATTCATATATGTAATAATAAAATATTACATATATTTTAAAATAGCATTTTATTTTTGCACATATTAATAAAACAAATACTCGTATGTATATACATATACATATACATATAACAATTTTTTGCTTGACATAAACAAAAAAAGAAAAAAAAAAAAAAAAAAACAAAACAAAACAAAAAAGTCAATCATACAACACAAAATTCCGAACTGAAATGAAAACTATATAAAGTGCTTAAGTAACCAATCATTCATCTGTAGTCTAAATCAACAACTCATCGAGATCATATACATACTATACATAAAATAAAATTTTCGGAGTTCATTCCAAAAATTTAAAACAATAAAAAAAAAAACTATTAAATTACAAAATTATATATATATCGTATATAAAGTATAAAAGTGATGTGATTATTGTATTAAATAAATAAGTGTAATTTAAAAAAAAAACAAATGTGCTATGTGCTAAAAGAATACAATATAAATACAAATATAAATGCAAAGTATTTTGTGTATAAAATTATCTTACAAAGCTTTGCATTTATATGTGTATATATTTGTATATACATACTTATTTACAAAATATTAAAAAATAAATAAAATACTTAGCTATTTATATAAACAATTTTCTTGTAAGTATTTATGTATATATAGTAAAATTTGAAAAAAAATTCAATTATTTTAACAAAAAAAAAAAAAATATCCTTTTCATATCAGATATCCTGTACATATTATGTATGTAGTATAATTTAATGTTATCTATATAATTATACATTATTTTAAAATTCTTTAAAATATTTTGAAAAGAATTTATTTATTTATTTTATTTGAGTTCATGTCCTGTCATATGTAAGTTGAAAAACAAAACAAAAAATGTTCGTTTTATTCGTTATGTTTTTGAGATTTTTTTTACTTTGAGTTTTAAGTTACAAAAAAAAAAAGAAGAAAACCTAATATACATATATGTATATGTAGCTTTTAACATTAAATTTACAAAGGAAAATATTATTTAATTGTAAATTGCTTTTACAATATTTTTATTTATTTATTTTCACAATTCACATTCGTATACATCTACGATTATATGCTATATACAGTATATAATGTAAATTCATTTATGTACCTATACATTGACTTGTTTATATAATATTTCCTATATGTAATATAGAATTTTGTAATTTTTATTTAAAAAAAAAAAAAAATTCGTTTTAAAATTTTATTTGAAAATTAATATTACATTCGATCCATTTTATATGAAATACATACTTTGAGGTATTACTTTGAAATTTTGAAGTATTTTAATATTGAAAATAAGTATGTAGATCATATACTACCATATATAAAGTACTATACACTATAATATTTTACTGTTACTATACATAATATGATATTTATGTATTTATTAATTCAGATATTGAATTCAGCTGACCTCAAGTGAACTCATTGTGATTTCGTTCTGAATTCATTTCACTCAAGTTTCACGTGAACGTTCACAGTGAATCATTTGTGAAAATATTTTATTTCAAAAAATTTTTACGCTATAGCTGGTCATAGTGAATTCACTTATTGAACCCATTTTCAAATCACTTACTGAACATTTAATGAAAACACGAAATGATTTCATATTGAATGCAGTTTGTGAAGGTAAAATAACATTCACAATGTGAGTAATTTATTAATGAATCCCGGCTCTTATTATTATATTCCTACTTTTCGTTTTGTTTTTTCAATGATTTATATAAAAACTCTTTAATCACTTAATAATTAATCACTTCGTTCTTTTTTATTTATTTTACTCTTTATTTTTAATAAACTAATATTACACATAAATTAAAACACTTGCTTATTCCTTATTCTTAGACTCAAATAACTACATTTTATATCGCTTCAGTTTACAAATTAGTACATGAAAAAGGGATGTAAAATTTCACTATACGTTCACTAAGTGATTCCATAGTGTTAGGCTTTGTGAATCTCAACCATTTTAAAAAAGATAAAACGAATGAATTCGCCTAATCATAAAATTAAAATAAGTTTACATAAATCGTCATTCATTAAATGAATTTTATATGAATATAATTCACATTTCAATCATTTGGTGTATTCAGAATTTACCCATTTTTGAAGAATTCACTTATTTTTCATTTTGTGTTTTCAAAATGAATAAGAGAAAAATTATTCAGTTCGTGAAGATTTTTAACATTCACTATGCGAATTCACTGTGAACCTAATTCACTGAATGGTCAGCTGGGTATTTATTTTCATTACAAATAAAATTTTTACATTACATTATCATATAAATATATACATACTACATTACCTATATATATGTATTATCAAATTCATATTCAGTTAGCTTTTATCTTTTATATATAGGATACGATAGATACGGATTAGTTTTCTATATAAAAAACAAGATACCTGAGAAATACTACATATAATTGAATAAATTTTACTGGCAACACGCAATTCAAATTATATTCAAATTATTGGTTACTTTGATACTAATTACATATAATAATAATTAATTATATTAAGCGGTTCGGTATATAAGCCGCATATGAACATCATATACATACGTGTAAAATTCAATTTATTTCTCTATATACCTACCAACAAGGCATTAATATAATGATTTGCATAATTTACGTTAAATTGCATATAAGGTGCAAGTATAATCCATCATTGTATTATTATGTCTATATAAGATACTTATAAGAAATGAATTATTGGAAAATTTGGAAAAATTTTGAAAATCTATTATTAAACTACAGCATCACTATACATAAGTATGTAAGTATATGAATGTAATTGAATACTATATTGTAAGTTTGTAAATTGTAATCGTAATATGTATATACTTATGTATAATTAGGTGCGTACAATAAACAAAATATTTTCCGGATTCTTTTCAAAGATGAAACAAATTTTAATTATCTAAAAGAAATTATGAAAGAAAATATCAATTTAGTACACAGAAATGCACTACAAACACTTGTATTTTCCAAATCCAATTAGCACAAAATTTTACATTACTAAAACACAATCAATTCAAATACAAAAATTTCTTTACTATATTTCACAAGACTGTTTTGAATAGTACTTAGTTGAATACGAAGAAATTTCGCCTTTTTATAGGTAGGTATATTCTAAGACATTTTACACAAATATTAGTACTATGATCATTAATAATTTCATTATGTATTCATTTATATATCTTTTTCATAATTATAATCATCAACATTTCTCTGAAATGTCCTCAACATTACCTTGTTTTGTCTTCTTTCTGTGTTAGCTTTGATTTTAATATTTATTTTTCTTTAATTTTTTTCTTAGAATTTATAAATAAGGATTTTTCAAATGAGACTTTTATATAGACATATTGAGTAATAAAATTTTAAAAATGGCAATTATTAAGTTTTTAACAGTTCAGAGAAATTTGTTAGAAAATATATATTGTAGTGTAATTTTAAAGTTTTGTGCTAGTCTTCTGCGTTACCAAATGTTTTTTACATATAATTTTCAAAAATAATTGAAATTACATCAAAATTTATATAGGATATTTTTGAGAGTACTAACACTGCTGCGTAATAAATTGTAAATTATTAAATGTGTAACAGTTTTAATTATTGAATTGAATGTTTAAAATAAGGCATCGAGGTATAGAAGGACTTATTATTACATACATATAAGTATGCAAATATTCAGTTTTTGAGTACAAATTACAATTATCCACCGTCCAAATATTTATGAGACCACATACATACATACATACATATGTACATATAGGTGTATCGTGCACTAAAAATCAAAAATATGAAAAATATATTTTAACATTTTGAAAAAAAAAAAAGGAAGGTCGAAACATAAAACTTTTACTCGTATTTTTTGTTTTGCTTTATCATTATTTTTTTTTCCAAAGAAATGAATCTTTTTTCTTTACACTATTATTATTAATACGAAAAAAATTATATTGATTATTTATTTATAATTATTTAATTTTTTATTAATTTTATTATTTTTTTTTTTTTAATATCTATAAATTCAGTGTTGTGTATTTTTATTGTTGTTTCATTATTTTAATATACCATGTAATATGTACATATGTACATGTGCGTATTTGGATACGTTATTCATGTATATATGTATAATATATTATTTACATTTATAACGTTTCATATACGCACTTTTTTACAAGTACATACATTATAATTGCATCTATAAAATGGTATATAAAATATAACGTTTATAATATTATAAAAGTGAAAAACAAAAATGAATTCCGTCACAAAATTAATGTAAGTAAGTATGTACATATCTTGAAATTACGTGTATGTATAACATAATCATGTAAGTACAAATAATATTCATATATTTATATAACATTTATCTAATTATACATTATTATGTATATGCATTTAAATAAATTCTGATGCATTTTTTATTCTACATATACGAGTATATATGTACATATATTAAATTGGCAGAATAAAAATGCTCATAAATATTGTGTTTTGCTTGTGGTGCTACCTATTTCTTTTCGTTTTTCCTTATTTTTTATTTTTTATAATAAAGACTAATAATATTAAATATGTGCATTGCATTATAAAACGAGTATATTTACATCACTACTTATACATACATAAATAAATAAATATGTATACATATGTTGTATTAGAAAATTACAAAATTATTTGCATATTATCACTCATGTTCTGGATTCCGCAAAAAATGAAAGTGAAATACAAATTCAATTTCACGCCGAATAAAAATTGGTGTTCTGCATTCCATGTGGAATTATGGAATTCGAAAATTAATTTCGAAATCATCTGACGTATAATTTGTATATAAAAAGTGTAAAAGTTTTTTATTTTTATTTTAGTTAGCCTCTCTTCAAGTGTCAAAGTTTATATTAAAATTGTTAAATTTGAAGTGAAATATACATATGTATAACAAAAAAAAAAAAAAAAAAAAATCATACTTGATTTCAATATAAATTAATTTTTTCCATTTACAAAAATTTGAGGGAATTAAATTCACTAAAAATGAGTGGAAGTGGAATGCAGAACATCTAATTCCACTTTCGCAAGCGGAATTTCAAAAAAGTGGAATACAAAACATGAGTGTATATACATATATATATATAGAAATTAAAATTAATTCATACTCGTATTGTATTAACGTGTAAATAATAATAAATTATGAAATATGTACATATATTAATTGAAATTATGCATTTTATGAAAAATTTAAAATACAATTTTTCTCTCTCGTTCTTTCTCTGTCTAGCTGGCCCAACGGACCTAGAAGAATCTTCGTCTCTTACAAAATTCGCCACCATTCTACTTTGTCCGCTGCTTTCTGTATCCAGTTTTCTATCTCTAAGGAACGAATGTCTACGATAATATCATCATTCCAATGTTTTCTTGGTCTGTCAATCGGTCTTTTCCCTTCTGGTTTAATTTCTTATTATCTTTTTTATTTTATCTTTTTAATTTATTAAAAAATACTTTCCTCCCACTTCGATTATTACTCATTCTGACTATAAATGACCTAGTCATCTTAGCCTCTACTGATTTTAATATAATATGAGTAATGCTAGCTTCTTCGTAGACTTGTGCAATTTTATCATTGCATTTAATTCTACACGTGCCACTATTGTTAACTGATTCAAAAATTCTACGAAGAATTTTCAAATTGAAACGTTCAAGTAATTCTTCCTCTCCCTCTCCTTCAGTCTGAGACCATGCTTACATTGGTCCTATCATTGTTTTATAAATTTGAACCTTTGCATTTGTTTTTTTTAGATACCTATATGTCGATTTTACTATTGGTATTAGTACGCCGTATGTCTTATTTTTTCTGTGTACTTTTTGCTTTATGAGTATACGCAGTTCGAACGAAATAGAATATCGAATTTGAGACTTTTTTCAGTTCACACTGAAACAGAATAAATAGTTTAACAATTTATTATTCCGTGCGATTTGTTTGTTTGGTAATTTTGACAGCACAAAAAACAACTAATTGCTGTCAAATATTATTTGTCATTTATTCTTCCCATTCGTTCATCACAACACATTAAAATCATTCATACATTTCACTTTATCCACGCTATTTTCACTTTCTCCATGGAATTTTTCCGTGTAAAAATGAATAGCAAAAATACTGCACGGAATTCCGATCGAAATCCGTACTGAACTTTACTCATGAAAAATATAACAGACAAGACAACTAACAGCTAACAGTTGTACATATAATCTTCTTTGAATGTGTTTCTGAAGTTAACTGGGGCAGATTCTGTGTATACACCAGAATGACTGTTTTCAAAAACGCAAGCTTGACTTCGTCAATCAATTTGCGATTAAGTCAAATACCTTGCCGCAAAATTATATATCTTGCAATGTCAAGAAATCTTGCATTTTTGAACATAAATCAGTTGTGACGTAAATTTTCGTGTTACCATTTTGCCAGGTTTTAAAAAAATTATTCAAAGTGGAGTGTATTGTATTTCAAAATACTTACTGATAATTTTCCATTATTTTAAGATGTACTAATTTTTGGTTTTTTTTTTTATTAATAATCACTTTTGTTTTATAATTTCACTTAAATAAATAACAATAATTTATAAATATAACTTTTAAATGTCATCAAATTTTAAATGAAGATGGTAACACTTGAATTTAAATAAATGAATTCAAGATAATCAAGACGATCAAGAAACCTTCCAAATCTTGACTTAAGTTAACGATAAACTTGAATAAATGAACCACTTGGCGTTTGCAAGTTGATTTAAATGAACACTATGCAAACGCAAGCTTGCCGCAAGCTTGCATTTTTGAAAACATCCCATACTTATGCTCCTGCTGAATACTAGCTGGTTTGATTGTGACTTAGTGCCTATAATAACATATATATTTTTTAAACAAAACGATTAATTCAAGTACGTATTAGAACATCACATCACATATGTAAATATGTACATATGTACTAGTACATTAAAATAAAAAAGATATCATTAAAAAGGGTGTGAAAAGATTTGATGCATAAATTACTAGAATCTTTGATTAGAATATGATTATTTTAATATTATAAAAGGTGTTAAATGAGAAAAATTCAGTTGAAATTATCTACTCCGTCCTCTTTCCCAAATATGAAGTACATAATTTATTGTTTTTCTTAAAGATATTTTATACCACTCGAGAGACATTCTATTCTAAATCACCCTACAAATTTATGTATGTACGTAAAAGAAGTCTAAAATCATCTATAACTTTTATGTATAGATGTGTACATATGTATATATAAACTTCTTGTACATAAAAATATAAGAAAGAAAATTATTGTTCTTGATTTGGTACGCAATATACTGTACACATAATAGAATTATATTCTTTTTTTTTTTTCATTTTAACTACATACATACTAAATTTTATTGCTCTTATTCTATATAAATGAAATAAAAATTATAAAATCTATATTATGTATATATATATATATATATGTGTGTATACATATATATTACCTATGTATATAAGTACATCTAAACTAAATAAGATTATTGTATATAGACGCAATAGAACGTTATTATAATTACACATGAGTATAATGTGGTATAATCAAAGATACTTACTTATACTTTCCTCTTTTCAAATCATAGCCCAAAAATTAGATACAGATATAGACTATATATAGCTGTAAGTGATTCCGATCAAATTCAAAGATACAGATACAAGTACATATAAGTACGTTGTTAGTATATAAAATACATAATACAAAGGTAGATAGGTCTGTATCTATAAAGAATGAGAAAAAGGAAAAAAAATTAGTTTTTTTTTTTTATTTATTTTTTCGATAAAATAAAATAACTTGAAAAATATTTTGTACAAAATTTAAATGATTTTTAAGCAAAAATAAAATAAAACAGAAAAAATATATTATGTCTATATATATGTACATATGTATATATATAAATTTAAAAGAACGAAAATTTCTTTAAGGGTATTGGTATAACCACCACCAAATCTGATTTTTTTTGCACCACATATCTTCGAAGTTACTCAATCGATTTTAATGAAATTTGAAATATAAATACTTTGAAAGGGGTTATGCTCCTTAAATGAAATACTTTCTTCAAAAATATCATCGTTTCCATTTTACAAGGTACATATATCGAAATTGTCAAAATTGCAATTTTCCGGTCTCCAAAATGCATCACGCCACGTACTGAAAACATCGATTGACGACCAAATTTTTGGTAGTAGCTCTTAAAAAAAGAGGAGAGGTTTTTTTTTTTTTGAAAAATCCTTTAACTTTGACTTGTGTTTTCATATATAAAATAATCATATTTTTATATGTTTTTTTTTTTGTGTTAAAATATAATTTGGACTTTTCTAATATTTTTACAACAAAAATTATAAAAATCCTTTTTTAAATTTTTATTTTTATAAACAAAATAAAATTATATATACATATATTATATATTTTTATCAAAATTCTTAAAAATAAATTTTAATAACACCCATAGTTATGCAAAATCACAACATATTTATTTATAATTTTGATAAAATTTCCATTGTAAAATCGTTATTGTTCTTTTCGAAATTTTTCATGAATACTCGTAGATCCTAGCCTCAATATTTATTTATATTCATACACTATCAAAAATTAAAAAGATATATATACATATACGAGTATATGTACAAGAGAAAGTGTTTATAAGTGTTATATTTTATCCTGCACATAATAAATATAGTATTTAAATATTTATTGGTATAAATGTTTTTACATGAACTAAAATTATATATTTGTATGTGTATATGTAATCATCGTAAAACGAAGTAATTAAATATAGTATATACAGTTGGTGTAAAATTTCAAACAAACAAAAATAATGTAAGTAACCAAAAGGTTGATTACAGTGTTAAATAACTTTCATCGTACAACTAATTTTATTAATTTAATTACTACACAAAATTTTTAATTTAACAATGAACTACATTACATTCATGGCATGTACATAGTATACTAAATATATATCCAGGTATATATATTACAATAAAGATCCTCTTACATTCATATATACCCATGTATTATTTATGTGCATATCTACGCTCTATAAACGGGTGATTCATCTGGCTGGAGGTACTTTTATTAATGGAGACTCTATGACAGACAGACCATAAGATAGTGAGACTTGGTCTTGGGAAACTGTAATGGTAATTTCGTTGAGTATTATTTGACATTTTTTTTAAAAGGAGACCAACTAATCTCCACCTCCAGTACTGTATTGTTCCATCATTGGTATCTTGAAAAGCTACTTTTCTAAAATCTAAATACTGTTCAACAATGAGTTCCATTTCTGACTTTATGGCTACGTCAATAAGCAAATTAACCGTATTTGGATTGAAAAACAATCCGAAAAGGTTCAAATATGTACATCCAGGCAAAAAAAAAAAAAAAAATACTGATCATCATCATCTTTATCGATTCAATAGTTTCTTCAAAAACGAGATCTACCGGAACGTAAATGTGAATAATGTCTGATATCGTATCATGATAACAGAATATTTGCTATACCTATAAAATTGAATAACATTATCTCGACGACATTTTGATTTCAACAAAACGACGCGCTACTTGTCATACAAGCCCATTAAACCATGATTTTATTGCGGAAACTATTCGGTGAACAGTTAATTTCATGCTTTAGATCGATGAATTTGTTGGCCAGATCATGTGATATCATACATCTAGACTTTTTCATTTGGGCTTACGTAAAGTTTAAAGCCTACATTAATAATCCAACTATAAGTAAAATTGAGGAATTCAAAGGCAATACAATATGTAATCGCATCATTGGTCAAATATCATTCGAAATGCTCGAACACACGTTATTGAAAATTGGAATTTCAGAATTTGACCATTTTAACTGAAGTTGTTGCCAAAAAGTAATAATATGAAAGAAATAATTCTTAAAAAGTATATGTGAAGAATAGTTTTTTTGTATGAAAATGAAAATTAACTGATAAAAAATTGAATATTTTTATAATTTTTTTTTTTTTTATTTTATTTTTGAATAAAGTACCTACATTTAGGGTGGTATTCATAAAGCAGTAGTAAGTCGGTATTATCTTTACTACAAATTTAATCATTGTTCGTATTTCTGTATTCATGAAGTGGTATAGTAAATTCTGTACACAAACCAATATCGAAAATTATCGATGTTTCAAACGAATGTGCCATCTGTCAATTGTATCTATAAATTAAAATAAACATGTGTAAACCAAAAATAATTAACCTATTTCTGATTGGTGTATTCAGATTCGAAATAATTTTATTGACGTTTCGGCGATTAACTTTGCTACTATACTATTTACTGGTAGCAACTTCATTAATCCAAGACTAAACTACTACTATGAATACGTTTACTACATTTCTATGAATACCACCCTTAAAGTCTAAATGAATCACCACACCCTATATATGCATAATATGGGTATATGTGCCATGTGAAAAATGAAATTCATCTATAATCATTATATAGAAGCAATATTAATTATTTTAATATTCTACACGTAGTATTTATATAAAATCATTTATGTAAATGTAAATGTATTTATCTTTTTATGTACATATGTATAGATTTGACTATTAAAATATTTAACCCAATGAATACGATATAACATTATTGTTATATTATATACTACTAAAAAAGCATGTACATATATGAATGTTAAATATATATTCTTATACATACATACATTACATAGATATAGATACACATTACGATTTTAAAACTCAATAATCTACGTAAATGTGCGCCAACAAAAATATTACAAATATTGTGCCAAATTATATGCATTATTATACTAGTTAGTAGTTAATACAGTACTTAGTACATTTATGTATTATAACTAGATATCTGTATGTATAAATGCATGTATGGGTGCATAATATTATCTACATATGTTATATGTATTAAATTAGTTCATTTACATAATATTGTGTTCGTCGAAGTATAAATTATTTTGTACATTAATATGCGTTTTACCAAACACACAAGAAATACAATTTTATTTTGGTTAAAAAAATAAAAATTTAAAAAGGATTTATAATTAATTATAATTAATTATTATACTCGTAATAGAAAAACCCTTATTATATGTATGTATTGAAATCATTGTATTCATTTACGCTATTAAAATCAGCTAGACCTGTGGCTAAATTGCCCAGGAGTGCGTTCATAAACATTACTTTAACCATAGTCATATGGTATAGTATAGTTTAAGCAAAGTTATATTGTACTACAATCATAGTCATGTTAACTTCAAGTAGTTTTTGAACGCGATTTTTACCACAGTAGTAGCAATAAGTTGTCATTCAGATGTCAAGTCAAGTTTAAAAAATTTTCAAAAAAATTTTTATATATAATTATTATATTTTTTGTTTGTCAAAAATTAATTAATTTTTAAAAATTAACTTTAAAACAAAATTAATTAATCTCAAATAAATTAAATTGAAATTTTCACAATTCACAAATTCCACAAAATTAAATGACAAACGATTTTTTTTATTGTCAATGTTATTACCACTTAAAGGCTTACTATCGTTAACCATGCTCTCGAGCATGGTTAATTTTTGACATCAAATAGTTAAAAATTTACTTTACTACAGATGTTTATGAACGCTAAAAATTTATGTTTGTAGTTATGTTTTACTATACCACCACCATTGAAGGGCAAATGATAACTATGGTTAACTATAGTTAACCATAGTAAGAGTAACGTTTATGAACGCACTCCAGGTAGCTCAGATTAGTCAGGTGACTAGTTAACTGCCTGCCTGTGTAATATACTAACGTATATGTATATCATTCAAAAAATTTAGGCATTTTATGTTGAAGTTGGGTTAATGTTCATATTTACAACATTTAAATAAATCAAAATTTAGGAGAAACAAAAAAAAAATTGGAATCAATGCCGCACAGACAGCAATCTTGTGGCAGAAAAACTAAAAATCAACATGGGATAATGTGAAAAATTATTGCTATATACGAATTGCTGGCTGGAATGGAAATAATCTATTCGAAATTTTTGACAAAATATTGCGTAGCATGTAGAGATATATGTACATATATGCAATAGATAAATACATCTGAAATAAACCATCGAAAAAGAAAATTTATTCTAATTATATATAAATATACTTATTAGAAAAATTTGTTTTATTATTTTTATTGATTTATCAATATACAAAGATGTACAATGCAGTATCATAATTTTCGATTATTTTTTGTTTATTCAAATCAATTCATATTGTTAAAATATGCCACTCTGTCAAAAAAGTATCAGGAATTTAGAATTTAAGAAGGCTGTGTTAGGAATAACGTTTAAATCAAATTTGGTCTATTACTTATAGTGATACTGTTACTGTACTCAATCATATTGATTCATATCAAATATAAACGCAATCTACCGATTCGTTTGTTTAGAGTTGTTGTTTTTCTTATTTGTTTACAGCTCATCCTAAGAATTTTGATTTTTTGATTTCGGTTTGTTAATGAAGCATTATTCTGAAGTTTTTTGACTAATTAACATGTCACACTAGTAGATTTGTGTCTCATCATTCGTTTATGAAAGTAAGATCCGAAATAACTGATACAAGCATATCTTCAGAAATATATTTTCGATATTCTGATACATACGGAATTAATAAATATTGTGATACACTACAAAAGTGCATTGAGTCAAACACCCGATGTAAGCAAACCGATGGTATGTCTGAATCATGCTCATTGCTGACAGAGTATAATCGAGTATACATATAGTGCTACTAAGTAATGGACCAAATTTAGTTTGTAAATTTCTAGCATATCCTTTTTTTTTAACTTTTTTTTTTTTAAATTATACAAATTCCCGATACATTTCTGACAGAATAGGTATATAAATAAATAAAGTCTTATAAACATAAAAAACGCAATTTCAAATATACAAAAACATATTGTCAAATAATATTAGTATATTGAGATTTTATTAAATCAAAATGATTTCAATAATTAATTTATTGTAATCATATAAATAAACAAAATTATATTTATGTACAAATGAATAAATATTTTCTTTTATAATTTAAAAAAAAAAAAAAAAAAAAACTACAATAGAAATGTTTAAATTTGAATTTAAATTATAAATGAATTTTATTGATTCATTTAATGCCTGTTCAAAACATTATAAGTATTATCATTATTAATTAAGTATTATTTTTATTTGTTCATTTATTGTCAATTAATCCAAAACGTGAATGAATATGAATGAATAAAGCTATGGTATCTAATTTACATGTACACAAATAGTTTAAAGGATAAAAGGATATACTGTATATGTTACTGTTTTTTTTTTTTTTTTTTTTGGAATATAATATGGTTTAATAATATCTATGTACATTTCACAATAAACTTTTTTTATCAATTTTCATGACTTTTATTTGACATTGTACATACATCATATACATGTATATATAAGCATTGATAGAAATTAACATAAAATGACAAGTGAAAATTAATTGTAAAAATTATAAAAACGATAAAAAAATTTACCAAAAACAATGATTAAATTTAAAAAGAAATAAAATTTTGTGAAATTGCCGCTGTGTTAAATAACCTTAAAAAACTCTATTTGAAATGGATTAAGGTTTCCAATCCAACTTCTTCAATTGAATTCTATCCAATAGAAATTTAATTTCGGTTCTTGTGCATTATGAGATTGCCTATACCGACTTATCGGCCACAAAAAACACCCTGCAAGCATTTTCGAAAAACTCTAATGCACAGTTTTACAGTGCAAGTTTAAACTTCGTAGGAGGTTTAAACTTCAAATTAAAATATTAATGAGTTTCACAGTACGGGTTTAACCTTTGTATGGAGTTTAAATACCGACAAAAGTTAAACTTTCAAAATCTACTAGTTAAAGTCTGGGTAAGGTTTAAAATAACTTAAAAAGTATAAGTCAGAGAACAATCAGCCTACAGCCGTACTGCAGATACTCGTGGCTACACATTCTGTTCCAGCTTATACAAAATTCTACTATATAGGACAACGTTAATCTATATGAACATAAATACATTCAATAATTTGAATTAAACTAATTTTTCTTCATTAATGAGACATTACATGGAATTTTGATTTTGAAATTTGCACTTTTCCGTATATAAAATAAAACGTATTATTATGTACCTATGTATGTAGTTAGTTAATTTTACGTATTCTAATTAATCAAAAAGAAAATGTTTCTTTCAAATTAACAATATTACACTATATTTACTTATTCGAAAAATTGAGTTACTTTCACTGTTCGAAAGAAATTATTTTTATCAATGACACACAACATGAAATTTGTTTTTAAATTTTATAAAATTGTATTTAAATCAAAAAGAAAATATTGAAAAAAAAAAAAAAATTTTCCTTCTTTTTTCCAAAAATGTAAATACATATTATGTATATATATATGTACATCTTTTATGTATTATATATGAACTTTCTTGATTTTAATTAGTTTTACATTACCGCGAAACGATATACATACGTAGGTACTATGAATATGAAAAAAATTTTTTTAATACATACATTAAATTTCATAAATGCACTTAATTATTTTTAATAAACTTTACAACTTTGTTGTTTATAAACATAATTCGTTATAGCAAATTAAAATTTAAATAAAAACCAAAAATTTACACAAGAAAATCTAAAAAGAACTTAATTATAATGTTAAAATGATTCATTATTTTTAATGAAATTATGTATATACATATTTTCATAACATTTATGTATCTGAATATATACATATACAGTGAAAATCATTTAAAACGACGTCGCTGTTTTTTTGAGAAATCTCATTGGCTTGATATGTTGATGTTAAAGATAGAACATGTCTAATTTAAAATGTGAGTGGAACAATATAAAAAAATCATCGTACGAGTACGATGGAAGCTAATGGTGGAAGCCGTATGCTCCAGACAAGACTGAAGCGACAATATCAATATAGTACAGTGTAACCATTATAGTTCAATTTTTTCAACTTAAGTATCTTTATAACTAGTTCATGTAGCAAACGACGATCAAATGGAGAAAGGCTGTCTTTTTAAAGAACTCTGCTATAATAACATATACTTATTTACATCCTATAAATTGTGTACATACTTAACATTTGATTATTATTCTTATGATTTTCATTTTCAAATTATTTTTGTTGTTGTAATTGTTTTTGTTATTATAATTAGTTGATTTTTCTTTATATACAGATACACCATACGAGTATTTACAACAAACAATAACAGATTGATAGGGAATTTAGAGTACACGACCGAATATCACATCACATATTAAAAAGTTTTTTTTTTTTTTTGTTTTATTATCGATATTTTATAATAAAACAAATAAATAACAAGCACATGTGTACGTTTAATAAATGCATACTCATAAATATAAAAGTTATATACAAAATAAAAGCAAAAACATAAAAATAAAGTTGCATACAAATTTTCATCTCTAACAAACAAACTGAAATTATCTCATATAAAATGTTACATAAGATCAGAGTTGCCAACTATCTGTGGAATAAAATCATCAGATATAATATGTACCTTTTGAAATCACCAGAAAGTTACTAGATTTTCGGAATAAGAAAAAATTAATACAAATTTGATTCTTTTATTCTATTCTAGTATATTCAAAAACCAAAACAAAAAAGAACAGCTTGTAGTAATAAAATTAAAAATAAGAAGGAACGTTTTTAACAAACTATTGTTTGCACATAAGTTCCTTTACTGTAGAAAGCAAAAATGAAGCTGGAGGCTTACGGCTCGTGTACACCAAAACCGATTTTGTCGGCCGATGGCGAGCAGAACTATCCGGACGAGTAACTCGGACGTGTATGTGCTTACGCTGCAACAGTATTACACTATCAATATCCATAGTCGTTTAGGTAGATAACAACAAAATTTAACTATAAATACACTCAATTTTGGCGAGAAATCCCAACAAGTTCGGACTCGACGGTTGATCGGCCATTTTCGGGCGTCATCAGACGATGACGATCGTGTTTGTGTACACACACTCTTTCTTTTACAAGTGTTTGATTCAATCGTCCGAGTTCGAACGTCGTCGTCCAAACAAACTTCGGTCGATAACGGATTAGGTGCAAGCGAGCCTTTAGACATTTTATGCAGATAATTAGAAACTCACTTGAGTGGCATTGTACTTTCACAGCTTGTATTTTCTCTGAAAAAAAAAATGGCAAAAAATCACAAAATTCTGACTTTGAAACACATTAAGAAAGAAAGGACTTAGCCGGACATGTAAGATGTCATTAAAAAGAGAGAGGACTTCCCATAGATTTGATTCAGCCTACTTTCTTCTATTTAGTATATTGCAGTTGTGATAGTATGTTTTGTACAGTTAGTACCAAAAATCGTCAAAATCCTCTAGCGAGAGAGTCTCTAGAGACTCTAAAGTCCCGAGTCCGGACACCCTATATATTTATATTAAAATATAAACGATTTAACGATGGAAAAATATTATGATGACTCTCAATATGACATTTGACATTTCAATTCCTAAAATAAGAATAGGCGAATATTGCGACAAATTGACATTTCAAAAAACAAAAATAAATAAATAAAGAATGGTACATAATTGCTTCATAAATAACTAAAACATCAGTTCCTAATGATCTGACATTCAATTAAATTTACACCTTTTTATTACACAACATTTTTTTTTCTCTACCACTGAAATCACCAAAAATCACCAAAGCAATATCAAAAGACACCAGACTCAGACTGTACCCAGACACTACCAAAAAAATGTCGGATAAAATGACCAATTTGGCAGCTCTGTTTACCATACGTATAATAATTATTCTTTGTTATGTGTTACGTATTACTGTATACATCAAGTACATGTACTACATATGTACATTCAATTATATGTACATACATGGCACATATATATATATACTATATAAATTAGTCAATAACAAATTGTAGAAAATATCTGAAACTAATAAATCATTGATCTTATTCAAAAAGGGATTGGAAATATTAATTTTTATTTTTTATTGCTGTTGTTGTTGTTTGTGATTTTGCTATAGATGTAGTAAACATTTATACATTCAAAACCTACATACATACATATGTATATAGAACATCGACTAATAGTTTTATTAATATTAATTATATATCATATCTTATTAATTAAATTTTCTTTTCTTTTTAATTTGTTTCCCATTACAAATTTTATAAATAAATATCAGATATAATATTTTTTCAATACAAAAATTTATAGAGAATAACATTTGAATTAAAGAAGATATCACATAAGTTGTTGAAAAAATATACATATAGCTTTAAGAATACAAAAAAACATCAAAATATGCTTTTAAGAAAAGAAAAAAATTTTTTTTTTCTTTATTAACATTATGAACATAATATACAGTTCAAATTTAGCTCATAAAAGTTTCACCCAAATATATACATATTTGAGATTTCATTAAGTTACATTTACATTACAATCAAACCCAGTTTACATACATTAGATTACTCTCATCTCTTTCAAAAAATTCTATAGCGCTATCATTTTTTCGTCCAGCCCAAAGTGAGACGGAGACTAGTTTCTATTTTTAATTCCACGCTAGCAATAGTAAAAAATTATGCTAAAAATTTATTCATCACCAATATAATAATTTATTGTAATCTATTCTGAATTGTAAATGTAATCTAATCTTGCATGTAATCTGAACTGGATTGTAAATGTAACTTTATACTATCATAGTACCATAGTACCATGCATTAACATTTACAGTTTTATTCAATAGCAAATCACTGAGTCGTTATTGTTAAATGAAAAGATCGATCGCATGAAATTAAGATTAAATTTTAACTAAATTTGACTTCGATTAACAACGTTCATTTATTGAACAAAATATCATTGCAAACTTTACTTAATAGAGGTCTGTAACTGGACCGGTATCGAGCATGTAACCTGTGTTTCATGTCTATCTATAAGCGAGTAAAAACTCTCAACATTCTATATACCAACATGCATGAATGAAATGTCGTTTTAACAGATTCTACTTACTTGATACTCAGATAACTTTCATGCAAAATTTTTAATTTAATTAGCATACATTTAGGCTGGTATTCACCAACATAGATTATCTTTTATCTAAGATAAAGTGTATTCATCAACCTGAATAAAACACTTTTCGGATATTTTTAAGACAACTTTGGAGTGGTATTATAAATATCGTTCAAACATAACCTTGTTATTAACAGCAACAGCACAAATAAAGATAATGTAGTGTCACTGTATTATCATCTTTGCATATAATTATCACATCACAGAGCATCTTTTTTATTTTGTAATATAAAAATACAATCAACTGACATGTTTGACACACATGTTCGACCCGAAAACGAAGTTCGAAAACAAATTTTATCTAGATTGATGAATAAGCTGAAATTGTATCCGACTAAAATATATCCGACGGATATATCCATGTTGGTGAATACCACCCTTAATGTTAAATTAGCAGAATATTTGCTAACAACGATCAAAATAAAATACACCATAATATTATGCATGTATTATTTGAAAATTTCATTAATATTAATCAAAAATAATGTGCCATGATCGTTTTAAAGCTTTTAGTCAAAATTAAAATGATTTTTTAAAAAATCATATGCACATTACATAAGTATTAGGTATATTATAAATACTATGTGTATCCTGAATGTCTATTAATGTGTACGTGTGTATATATAATGACCTAAATTTTTTAAAAATGTATGAATGCTTATAAACGATGCATGTATTAGACATATATCTATACATAAATCAAAATGATATGAAGTATTTTATCTCAATGTCTACATGCATGGGTACATATTTTAATTACCTACAGTTAACAAATCAGCAACACTTAGATAAATTACATGTAACTAATACAAGTATAATATTATACATTTTAAATGGTTAATAATTTATGCTATTAATATGTATAATGTAGGTTAGGTAAATGCATAATATGTATTACATAAAAAAACAAGGAATAAATGCAAAAAAATGCCTGCATTCATCAATGTATACGAATACAAAACGTTATAATGTTATAATGTTATATAATGTAAATTATGCATAATCATGTGATGCTGTATACATGATGTATAGTATGTGTAAAACTGTATGAATTTTTTTTAAATGAGTAAATATTATAATCCTCTCCTTGCACCTACACCTTGTCGCGGTGGAGAGGCTTGCGTGCAACAATGAGCAGTTGGGCGATGTCGACAGGATGGACCATGGGCAAGACTCTCACGATTCATGAGAGAGACGCCAAAGATAGAGTCAAATACCAGGCCGGTAGGCTTCTAAAAGGAACAGGTCTCAGGACGAGACCGAAAAAGAAGCCATGAAAAACAAAGCTGTGAAACCTCAACCTAAAGCCTCAACGCCCGAAACAACAGCCTCTAGTCTAAACGTTAATGGATCATGTTCTCTCAGGGAAGGGAACAACATTGCCATCTTTCGATTATTCTAAGGTGCTGAGAGGATGCAGGGTAATCAGGTGTGAGAACGAGTTGTGGGCTTGAAAGACAACCACTTTAACCTGTTTTACAACTGTATTGCAAGTTATGAAGGTAAACCAAGAAACTGCACTTTAATTAAAAAAAGCATCATGGCTTTCCTTTGTCCAAATTTCAGCTCCAGCGACATAACCATCACCAGGCTAGAGACGACACAAGGGGGAATCCTACCTCTCCTCGATCTACATGCCGCATGACGAGAAAGTATCATCGCTACTCTTTAAAGATTTAATAAAATGCATGTCATCAAGGAAGGCCAAATTGATACTTTGGTGCGAACGCAAGAATACGTTATGAGCAAGCACCGAGAATAACAAAAGAGTTGAGTCCGTTTACAATTTTCTTACAATTATTTATTATCACTTATTATTAATTTTATTTTATTGTATTTTCAAGTACGCAAATCCTTCCAACTAAAGAGAGATTTCAAACCGTTGAAGAGCTGAATGTAGAAGTGGGAGCTTTAGAAAAGGCTTTCAAAAGCTCTTGTCCAATCCAGCGAAGCAAAAAATCTTTTTCATGGTGGTGGAATGAGGGTCTGGCTAACTTAACACCTACGAGTTTATAGTAACAAAACGGCACGCAAAGTGCTAATTCAGTCTGCTTCGAGGAACTGAAACGCACTGCCACTGCAACCAACCAACCAAATATTGTAATTGTATTGTTACTAAATTTTTTAAGATTTTTAACCAATTATTGATTTTTGAAATATTAAATATTCGAGAAAAATATGTGAGATAGTCAGCTAATAAAGAAACGGCAACAAATTAAACAAAACCTGGCGCAAATAGAAGAGGCTAAAGCTGGGAAAGAATCAAGAAAATTATACAAGAAATTAAAGAAAGTAAAATCCGAATTTTAAAAGGGATAAAATAAGAAAGTTAGTAGCGGAAATGCTGGCAATAATGCAAAGATAGGCAAATTACTACAAAAGTGAATTTCAAGAAAGTAAAGTAAATAAAAAAGATAGTGTGAATGAAACAGGCTCCAACTACGAAGGGACTGAAATGGATGATACGCAAGTTCTTGACATTTAGGAAAAACATAATACGTATATAACGGTGCACATAGTGATAATAAAATTTTTTAATATTTTTTAATAAATTTCCTCTATTGTTACTAGTTCATTGTATTACAGATTTATCATACCAATAACACACAGAGGAACCACATAAATTAATTGTACGAACATATAGCTAATAACTATATGTATATATAATACTGTGATCAAAAAATAAGGTAAATTTTCCATTTATATCATATAGAGACTAAATCAAATTTTTTGTTTTTTTTTTTTTTTTTTTTGCTTTTAAGGTTAGCAGTACCCTAATCGATATCTATTTTGAATTTCATGTCAATATATATTAAAGCAGGTAATAAGATACACTTGATCACTTTCATCCAAAACATTGCTAATATCGATTTTCAAAATGAGTGTAAATGTCCATTTTTACAATAATGCACCGTCTCACACTGAATTAATTTTGTGTGACTATTTCGTCAATAATTCAATCCATATCGTCCCAAGATCACCGTATTCGACTGATTTAGCATCATGTAACTTTTGGTTGTTTAACAAATTCAAAAGACCGTTCCGACAACACCGTTTCAACTCAATTGAAAAGATAAAAGCCAAATCGAGGAAAGTATTGAAGACCATCCCGAAAAACCGTTTTTCCGACTGTTTTGATGATTGGAAAAAAAAATTACAATAATTACATAGTGTCGGAAAAAAAGTATGTACTCTGAAAACGATGAAATTTTGGAATAGAAAAATTAAAAATATTTCATTTTATAAACAAATTCACTTTATTTTTTGATCATAACTAGTATAAAGTATATAAATGAAATTAATAAATTGAATAATACAATTATATATATATATATAAGCATATGTACATATGTATAAATGTTATGTATAAATGTACCTACTTTTATTTATATGTATATAGCTACTTAATTGTTCAATATTCGATTATTATATAAATGTTATACCAGTTATACTCATATAATTATTTAAAATAAATTATAACATACACCAGAGAGAACAAAAATTATGAGTATGTATTTAATGAAGTTACCTATACATGCATTCGTGTGAAAATGTATGTAAGTATGATTACTCTATATCCAGAACGATCAATAATTATTTCAACAATAATAACAGAAAAAAAAAAAAAAAAAAATTTTTCTCTAAAGTACAAATGCATATAAAAAAAAAAAATTAATTAAATTTAAAAAACTGAAAAAAAAATACTAAAAGTTGTTTTTTTATTATAATATGTACACACATCCATGCTTATATGTATGTATACATAGTTAGATATTTTACAAAATGAAATTGTAGAAGTGTATAATTGAAAAAAAAAAAAAAACTCACAAAGTAGTTACTTTACTAGACTACGGTGAGATTTTTTATTTAGACATACTCTTATTATATACATACATGAAAAGAGTATTATACATTATTACTTATATAATATACTGATATACATAGTCTGTCTGAAAAGTTTCTGATCTTGACATGAAGATGGCGCTTTTTGTCGAAATCATTTTAGTACGAAAATGGTAAATGTCTTGTAAGATGACCGTCCGAATTATAGCCATTTTAAACGTTTATTTATTGTTTGACAGACATTTTTGTGTTACACAATATCAGTGCTTTTGTAAAAATGGAAAATGTAAAAAATCGAATACCGTCTCACACTTAATAGAATAAAAATTCATGATCCCGGATTTGCCAGATTTGCCCCCTTGCGATTTTTTTTATGTTTCCTAGACTTAAAGTTTGACGTCGAAGACAGGAGTTTTCATCAAATGAAGAGGTAATCATAATCGTATCCGTAAAAGCATATTTTGCAAAGCAAAATGAAAACTATACTATTTAGAAGGGTCAAAGGGATGAATGGAAAGGGATTGGGAAAAGTGTATAGACTTAAAAGGTGACAATGTTAAAAATTAAAATATAATTTAAGCGAAAAAATACTTACTTCTATTTTAGACCAGAAACTTTTCAGGCGTCCCTTGTATTTATTTATGTATAATGTAAGATCCTAGACACATACAGCTCGAAAGTGACATAATTTTCGAAATCAACATTTTTTCTTGATTTTGGCGACGAAATCAAGTACTTTTCATATAATTTCAGCTGATCGAAATTATGGTAATTTCATCGAAATTAAGTAAAATTTGCTTGATTTTGATCACAATCACGATAACACTTCCAGTTTCCAATTTCATTTTCCAGTTTCAGCTGTCATTAACATCATATGTTCATATAGTTATACTGGTTATACATTCTTATGTATTTAATGGTTACATTTTTAAAAAGCTAAAAGCTCTTTTTAATGCACAATTAAGTATAAAACTTCAAAATTCATTCATTCAAAATCAACAAAATGCAGTGTGTCACTATATGATCTCAAAAGGTTGATTTCGTAAAATTATGGTGATTTCGAGCTGTATGTGTCTAGAGCATAAGTGTTGTTCTTATAATTATTATACTTAACTACATAATATACTCGTATATATGTATAGCAATTTTTAATTAATTTTACACGAATATCAATTGAATACGAAAATGAAAAAAAAAAGAAAACTTTACACGTAATGATTTGTAAATGTGTACTCTTATACAAAGTTATGTGTGTATATGTATGTAATATACGGATGTAAATCTATCTAGGATTCATTTTAATTTTATATTTACCTATCTCATTATTTTCAATTTAAAATATAAATTTATAGACATTTATTTTATGTACATAAATAATTTTTTCAGTCATTTTCAAATAATATAATACTTACTCACGTGTGTATGTATATCCATTATTATATGCGCATAAAATAAATAAAAAAAAGGTCTAAAATTACATGTAAGTACTTAAATTCTTAAACACTTTCTGCTTTTATTCCTTTTTTATTTATTTTTTTCATATACACCTTCACGTATTCTAGATTTTTTATAGGGGAATAGTGAAATTTCTTTTATTATTTTCAGCTTCAAGCACACCATTTTCATTTTTTTTACATTATTTGTTTTTTATTTTTCAATTTATTAAGTACATATGTATATCTAATGAAAATATTAAACGGCGGTTTAACGAAAAAATATTTCCTTTTCTTTTATTCTAATATTGTACAATACGACTATTAGAAATTATTTGATTTTCGGTAATTCAATATTCTAAACTAAAATCCTCTAAAATATTAAAAATATATACATATGTTCGAAAATCTAAATAATAAGGCATTTCAAAAAATCAGATTTGAGTTAAAATAGTGTTTGATAAAGCAGATCTGAAAGGTTAAAAATCTAAATCAAATATTTATACTCTGTCGATACATTACTTTATAGTTTATTGGTTATTATTTGACATCTAAGTTTATATACTGATTTGATAGCAGACGATTTTCGGTTGCGGTAAAGTGATTAATGGAACATTCTCAATGTAACGCTAAGTGAAAGTGAAATTTTATGAAAAAACCATACTGTTCAAAATATAAAGCTAAGTTAATTTTGAAATTCGAAATTTTACAAATTCTGAACTGAATTTCTCCATTTTTTAGTAGGAATTTAAAGGAATTTTAGGAAAATTTTTGGATTTTGTTTTGAAAGTTTCCGTCTGTTGGTCAATTTTCTAACAACATCTTTGTAATTAAACTTATAGCTTTTGTTAAGTAAAATTGAAAATAGAAATAGAACCTGATTTCACTTTACTTTAGCAATTTCAATTTCAATTAGAAAGTGACGCAGATATCTAATGTCGTGTAAGAAAATAAGGAACGAAAGACAGATAAATTCCAATTTCACTTAGTGTTGCATTGAGAATATTCCATAATCTGTATAAAGTGAACATTCCGGTATAGTGAACGCCTGCAATTTTTTTTTCTATGTCAATATAAAAGAGTTAACTATTGAAATTGATGATAAAATTTGAAATTTGTAAGAGCACATATTATCAAAAATATATGTGTTACATATATAACGAATTGTATTAAGACTATACGAGGGTGGATTGAAAAGTATTTAAAAAAGCGCCATTTTTGTCTCACTAAAAACAACTTTTCTTGTTTGTTGTGAAGTATGTTATTTCAAATAATAGCTGTCAAATATTTATAATATTTGATCAAATACTTAGTTTTTTAATAGTATAAGAATCGTTTTTGTAAAGTCATTTTTTTTTTTTTTTAAATATGAAAAAAGTGAACATTGTGCAGTGATTAAATACTTTCATTTAAAAGGATTAAAACCAAAAGAAATGATCGATGAGATAAAAATATAAAAACAATGTTAGGAAAATATACAAGCACCTCCATATGCAACAATTTATAACTGAGTAAATAAATTAAAGCGTGACCGAACAAGGACATACTCGTATAAAATCATTATGAATTATCATCGTATTAAATTGCATGAGATTGCTTACCCTATCAACATCTCATATGAATATGTACATAACATCATGTACGAAGAACCGCTTATAAAAAATCTATTAGTAAGATGGGGTGACGCATTTATTAACAAATATTTAAAGACTGAATTCATTCATCATAGAAAATTCATTAAAAGTTGAAGGAATTTTGCTTTAAGTTATTTCCCTATATCCACAATATTCGCCTGATTGAGATCCTTTTTGACTTTCTATTTCCAAATATGAAGAAATGGACAGGTGGAAGGAGATTTGAATCAAATGATGAAGAAATATATGAAACAAACGCTTATATTGAAGAGTTTGATAAATCGATAATTAAAGAAAATTTATAATGAAGTTGAAAAAAACTTTGAAAATAGTGTGTTGACTCATCAAACCATCCTCGTAATGTATGTAAATTATAAAAATATACAAAAAGGATCAAATAAACATCATTACATCGATTTTTAAGATTTTTAATTTATGAATACATAAAAATACATGAAAAATATTTCATATCTATTTATTACTTTAATACAAGTGTAAAAATGTATGTAGGTATCTTATGTATGTTTATAGTAGAATATATGTAAGTACTATACATATATAGATACATATACATTTATATTACATATCTACACTAGCTAAAAAGTCATTTCAATTTGAAATATTAAAGTACCGTATTCTCTATTTGATAATACATATGTACATACGAGTATCTTTATGCATATAAAATATTTTTACATTTAGGGTGGTATTCAACAACATGGATATATCTGTCGGATATATTTTAGCCGGATACAATTTCAGCTTATTCATCAACCTAGATAAAATTTGTTTCCGGACTTTGTTTTCGGGTCGAACATGTGTGTCAAACATGTCGGCTGATTGTATTTTTATATTACAAAATGAAAAAGATGCTCTGTGATGTGATAATTATATGCAAAGATGATAATACAGTACAATTACATTACATATCTTTATTTGTGATGTTGCTGTCAATAACAAGGTTATGTTCGAACGATATTTATAATACCACTCCGAGGTTGTCTTAAAAATATCCGAGTAGTATTTTATCCAGGTTGATGAATACATTTTATCTCAGATAAAAGATAATCTATGTTGGTGAATACCATCCTTAATAGTTATACTAAATACAATATGAATGGATATATGTACATATGTACGAGTACATCCAAAATTTTTATATATCTTTTATACATTTTTTGTATATACGAGTACATACATTTCAATTTTGAAAAAAAATACATATATGTATATATATATGTATATATCTAACTTTTTCATACGTGACTAAACCAATATATTTTTCCAAAATAATATACATATAAAATATATTTTTATATATCAATATACATATATTATGTATGCACTTGTATATACTTACTGTAAGAAAAGTATCGGGAATCTGTAATTTTAAGCAACTGTGCCAGAAATTTTTAAATCAAATTTTGTTCATTACTTAGTAGCACTGTACTTAATTACAACTCCAACAATAAGCGTGATTTAGTTATCGGTTTGCCAACATCACATGCGTTTGACCGTTTGATTTAACCCACTTCTATATAATTATTGGCCATGATTTTTATAATATTATTACAAATTGTTGAACAAAGAGTTCGCCTTATGTTTTGTGTTTTTGAATAAATTTTCGTATATACCGAATTTCCTAAAAAGTGTTAGAAATGACTTATGATGTATCAAAGCATTTAGGTGGGATGAAAAGATTTTTAATGACATTCAATCTTTATAACTGATAAATCCATGCGAATAAAGTGAAGAAAATCATGCTCAATAATTACCAATTTAGACCTAAATAAGTAGGAAGCTCATGAGTCATGACTTTAACATCTTTCACGAGTTTGCTTGTTCGATTTTGATCAATATTTTGGAAATGAGACACATCTTTGCACGGCTATTTCCAAATGGCTTGAATTTCCTTCAATAAGAGTACCGAAAAGATATTTCTGAAGATATGATTATGTATCAGTTATTTCGGATCTGACTTTTATAAACCGATGACGAGACATAAATCTACAAGTGTGACATGTTAATTAGTCAAAAAACTGCAGAATGATGCTTCATTGACAAACCGAAATCAACAAAAACCAAAATTTTTAGGAGGAGCTGTAAACAAATAAGAAAACCAACAACTCTAAACAAACGAATTGGTAGATTGCGTTTATATTTTGATATGAATTAATATTCTTTAATTATAAATTCCCGATACTTTTATGACAGAGTAGTGTTATTACACATTTATGTACGTATATATACACATAACAACGTGGTCAAAGTAGAAAAAAATAATAAATAAAATCAAATATATACATATGTGTAAAAGACAAATAAAAGGATGTTACTGTTTCTTATACTATTACACTATACATATACCTAATTCATATATTATACATGCATACATATACATACTAGTATATAATGACCTAAAAAATTTATTTAATTTTTATTTTTCAGAATCATGTAAAATTTTATATATTTGTATATACAAGTTTTTGTATATATACTCGTACTGTGTTTATATAAGTATGTACATATTTTTTGTATATTTATGTAAATATGTAAGTATGTATAATCAGACATGTATTTTACATTTTATTATATTGTTCACATACATATATATTATTTATTTAAGTATGTGTATGTATATGTATTCTTTATGTACTATGTATGTATATGTAGTATATCTGTGCATATATAGACCGCAATTTTTTACGTTAGTTTTTCTGTTATTTTTCTATTTTTTCGTGTACACATGATGTTTATATAATGTTTTAATTTTACACATATAATTCAATGTAAGTACATACATAAATTCACGTCTATATTTGCACTGTATATATGTATATATATTTATATATTTGGATATTAAAAGCATATATTATGTATATATATATATATACTTAGATATTAATTTTAAATAATTTATAGATTTAGTCAGTATATAAAATTGAATAATACCACACATACCCAGTAGTGTATGGAAGTAGTTCTAGAATCGATTCGGAAATCAATGCAACAGATCCGCAACTACTTCCACTTTCGATTCCCAATACACAGAAAATCTCCATTACCTTTAACATGGCTATGGCAAAGGAGATAACCAATCGCCCACCCCATGCATTACTAATAACCGATTGAATCATTGATTATAAAGAAGTAGTAAGAGAATGAATTGGTTTGAAGTAGTTAGAGAACTAATGAAAGAGCAAAAGAAAAGAAATAGTTCTTTCAGCCATTTTTTCGGAATAACTTCTCGAAGTTATTTAGAAGAAAAGAGATTACAGAAATTTGTATAATTAAGCTGGAATTAAAAAAGGAAAGATAAAATACATGTCATAAATTTCATACTTATTTATTTAAAAGCAAAGAAAAAAAAATTCAATTTTATTCAAAATTTCATTTTTATTCGTGAATTAGATTTTTTTTTTATTTTTTTTTTAAATATATAATATTTTATAAATTAAACAATATTTTAATAAATCTTTAACACTTTGAAAATTTTAAAACTAAAAATTAATAGGTATATAACAAATGCGTCTATAATTTTTAAAATGCTATTCGAAAAAAATGTTCCATTATCCTTATAAATATAACATGTACACATTTCTCAGTTTCTGAAATTTGGTATTGCAAATATGTTATCGATTTACGTGATTCATTAAATATGTACATAGTTAACGACGCGACGCAATTTACTTTGAACAAAAATATAGAAAGTATTTGGTTACCAAACTGCATTCTTTTTACGAAAATGTAATGCAGAAGAAAAGTAGTTTACGTTTTTAACGTAACAGCCGCATTACTTTGGCGAAAACTGGAATGCATTACGGAATCATTTTTCTAGAATTTAAGAAAACTATTGCATGGAATGTGTATACGGATGAAATGAGAACTAATTCTAGAATCGATTCCATAAAGAAGTGCTTCTCATTTACGCTGCTGGGTATGTATCTACATATATGTATAATATTATGATGCGATGATATTTCTAAATAATATTAAAATGCCCATATATTCCTATAGATGTATATATATATATACGTATATGTATGTATGTATGTTATATAAACTAATAACCTTGATAAGTTAGCACGCAAACTTTTTATTCATTTATTATTTTTTTATTTTCTTTAAATTAATGCTAAAATACAAATAATTAATTTTTCAAAAGAAACATTTTTTTTTAATTATATATACAATATTTTTATATCTTTATTACATACATACATATATTTAACGTATACATAAATACATATAAACATATGGAGTAGATTTTATATGTATATCAATAATTTTATCAATCATTACATTTATAGTACATAGAAAATTATTTTCTTCATTTCAAACTAATACATATTACCTAGGTACATAAAATATATTTTAAAAAAATATACATATGTATATGCGTACATATATACATATGTATATATGTGTACAAATAAAATATAATCCATCCATGCTAGTATATATAATATACAAGGATAAAGATTGAAACTTTTATTATTCAATATTTTTTTTTTAAATAACCTTGGCTTTACCTGATGTACATAAATACATGCATACATATGTACATATATCCTCGCGTATATATAAATGTACGTATTTATTTATATATACACATTTTATTATATATGTACATGTTCATATACAGTGCATTCATTAGAATTCGAAAATTATCTGAATATGTAATGTATATTTTAATTATGCATTCAAAATATGTACAAACATACATATACATGGATTTATGTACATATATACAAATTACTACCTATAATTATAATATATCTTAAAGGAAAGGTGATAAAATACTCTACTCGTACTTATAATACTTATTTTAAAAATTAAAAAAAAATAATAATAAAGAAAATGTGTATTTGAAAGGAAAAGGAAAATAAAGAAATAAAATATACGACCGCATACATATACTTGCATGTACATATATAGTATGTACACATGTACATACATCAATACACTCGTACAAATATATGTAAATTTTTAAGCTTTGACAATTTTTGAATTATAATATACATAGAATATGCATACATAATATGTAATAGCTGTGTTCCTTTCACGTGAGCGAAGTACTTCTAAGCAATTATTTTAGTAATGACTCAAACTATTCAAAGAAACAAATAATTTTGACAAGTGAAACAAAAGATAACCTTAAAATTATTTTAATTTAAATTTGAAAAATTTACATTAAATATTTACATATATAAAACACACCATATGATATTTGTTTATACCAAGTAGTCTAACCTAAACAGTCAATTTTCATCTGTTGGATAATCTGAAACTAACAACTTACAACTTACAAAGTATGAGTGAACTACTTTTGAAAAAATTTTTGAGCAGTTCACACATAAAAATTTACTGAAGTATTACACTGTATTCACAGTGCAACGCTAAGTGAAAGTGAAATTTATATGTCTTTTGTTCCTTATTTTCTTACACGACATTATATGTCTGCGTCACTCTCTAATTGAAATTGAAATTGCCAACGTAAAGTGAAATTAGGTTCTATTCCTAATTTCAATTTCACTTAACAAAAGCTATAAATTTAATTACAAAAATGTTGTTAGGAAATTGATCAACAGATGGAAACTTTCAAAAAATGCAAGAATTTCCCTAAAATTCCTTTAAATTCCCACTTAAAAATGGAGAAATTCAGTTGAGAATTTGAAAATTTGAATTTCAAATGTCAATTTAAATAATTTTTTTTTTTTTTTTTTTTTTTTTTTTAATCAAAGTCAAATATAAATTTAAATAAAATTGAAGTGTCAAACTTTTGAATTTCAAAGCTCACTTTGCATTGTGAACAGTGTGCTTTTTCATGAAATTTCACTTTCACTTAGCGTTACATTGTAAATGAAGCCTTAAACCAAACTGATTTTTAAGTACTTTGCTAATGTGAAAGGAACACAGCTAATATAAGTATTTTTCTTTTTACTTTTTAATGGATAATGAATAAGAAAGATAAAGCTATAAGAAAGGACTGAAACGTATCTAAATATACGTACTATATGTATATAGGAACAGTTCCACATTATATTAATGCACATATCCACATGTTGTATAGAATAAAAATTTATAGATGTACCTATGTACTAAATATTTCATATAATCGTATTACGTATAGTAACACTCTACGACACATAATTGTAAACATATGTTTTATATTTTCTTATATATATGTATATGCTTTTTTTTTATTTATTTATTAGCTAAATAGTGTGGTTTGAACACTATATGTGTGTATGTAATGTGTTAATTATGTATAGCTACATCCAAAAAATTATTTTTGAAAACTTTATTAATCCAAAAATTTTTTAAATTTCATACCGAAAAAAAATTTATTTTTAAGGTGAATTTTTTCAAATTTACATTCATAATGTTGGCAAGAGTTTAAATGAAAAAATATGTGTAGAACTGTTTTTAAATTACCAACATTTACATTGTAATTAAAACGATAAAGTGTATAGATATAAACTAAAGAGTGATAGTGATAGTAATTAATGATTTTTATTTCTACACTAATTATTTAAGGGTCGTATTCACCAAACAAGAGTCATATCTTTTATCTGAGATAAAGTGTATTCATCAACCTCGATTATACATTATTCGGATATTTTTAAGACAACCTAGGAGTGGGCACTATAACTACTATAAGTACTATATTTAAAATGAGATTGGAATTTTATAATTTCTTCTTTTTCTAACTTTTCTTATGGTATTATGTATTATGAAACTGGCTTGTTTTCAAGCTGCTACGAGCTGAAAATCGAAAGAAGGAGAAAACTTTATATCAAATGCACATATGAGTGAAAGACACACAGTATGTTCAAATTTAAAATTGTTCTTGCTGTTGTAGTTAGCACTTCCAATATTTCTTGCTTTTCAGCTCTTCCAGCCATCTCAAGAGCACGAAAAACACCTACGATTCTATTTTTTCAGCTGCTAACTCATATTTTTTTTACAGTTTCTGACATTTGAAAAATATTTTCGAGCAGCGACTTGGTTTGTTGTTACAGTTGGGATATAAAATAAAATTATTTTTTGAAAATATTTATTAATTTTAAAAATATTTTGTGTGCATATATTGTTGACACTCTTCAACTTCAATTAACAATTAAATGACATATTTAAAAATGCACAAAATTATGTTCAAAAAGCAGTATGTATATCCCTTTCTTTCATTACTTCCTTTTTTTTTCCTGCTGTCTATTTTCAGCTCGTAGCAGCATGAAAAAAAGCCAGTGTCATAATACCATTACTAAGATTTCATTTTTTTGGTTTTAATTCATTTTTTATATTATAATTAATCACAGTTTTTTTTATTCTTGTTTTGATGTCACTGTATGTACACTCAACGAAGAAATTGAAATTTTGATAAGAAAGCAGTAGAAAAATGAAATTTTTAAATTAAATTTTGCTAAGAAATTTTGGAGTAATTCACATGATTATTTATTTTGTATTTAAATAAATAATTAAAAAAAAATTAATATACATACATATATGTTTAGTTTAATCGAATATTATTTACATATATAAGAATAGATAAATGTACTATGTACTATATAATATTTGAAAAATCAATAAAAAATTTATTCGATAAATATAGAAAATAAATATAATACGTAATAAAAATTTATTGTTGAGAATATAAGATAATGTTCATAATATGTTTTAGTACAATAATATGCATGTATATTATGTATAATTTATTATAATTGATAATAATTATTATTAATAATTTAATTATTATTGCATTGATTTAAATAGTAGATATATACAGTGTGATTCACTAGAGAAAGCCCTCGATTTTATCTACAACCTTTTAATTAAAGGTAAAAATTTTTGCCTATCTAAGGAGCAATCGAATCTCTAATTCGCAGTATAATTTTCTTGCTGTAAGTGGCATTAATTAGTTTTTACAATATTAAAAGTGAAATGAGTTCATATTACAAGGTGCGGTTTGAAGTAGCATTTTTAGTTAGCCATCTTAAGGGACCAAAAATGACCGTAGCAGAAGCAGCTATAGGTATCTGAAAAACCAAGATTTTTCATTAGAATATGTAGTCAACGTTACCTGGAAACTGGTTTTGTAGATGACGTGCATAAAAAGGACAGGACTCGATCGACAACAAAGCGCAACTATAAGACAATGGAGAAGATATTTTTAGAAAATCCTTCAATATCGATTCGACAAGCACATGAAAAATTATCGAAAAAGGGTATAAACATCTCCACTTCAACTATTCAGCGATGTCTCAAAGAATTTCAAATACAAAACTTGTCAACGATGCAAAAACCTTTATTGACAAGTTCCCATATGGAAAAAAGGTTACTATGGGCCCGAAAGAATATTAACCGAGATTGGAGTAATATAGTCTTCACGGATGAGGCTTCTTTTCTCGTTTCAAATCTTTTGAGACGTGCTTGGACGAAAAAAGGTGAACGGTACATAGAACGTACTGTGAAACACTCTGCAAAGGTACACGTTTATGGGGCCTTTTGTTAAAAGGAATTCAGTTATTTGATATGCTTCACAGGGATACTGGATGCGATGCGAAACGAATGAACAAAATATATAAAAATGGGTTGTTACGATCAACAAATTACTGGTTTGGACACGGAAATCGAGATTGGATTCTTCAAGAAGACAATGACCGCAAACATCGGAGTCAACTTTGCACCCAATGGAAATCAATATTTGTCACTACACTACATTTATATTTGTCACTACATGATGGGCAACGCATTGGCATATAGTCTGGTACTATTATCAAAAACACCCTGTATAAAAAATAAAATTGAACAATAAAAATTTTATTCACTTTAAAAATTCTTTTAACATTTTGCTTACAAAAAAAAAAAAATATCAATCAATTTGATTTAATCCTTTTTCAAAAATTTTTTTGTTCTATATTTTCGTACATGCATATACTATGTATGTACATATGTAACATATATGTATACTATATACATTTATAGTATACTGTTTTATCTAGTTAATTAAATGTTTTATGCATGTAAAATCTAAATGATGAAAAAAGACAAGAACGCTTGTGTAAATCATTTTTTTTATTTTTTTTGTGTTACAAACACCTACAAAAACCTAATTTACATTTACGTATTCTATTTAACACATTTCAGGTATGAAATAGTATACCGTCAGACGTAATGGTAACGTATTGAACACTTCGTTCAAATATAATTTTACTTTTTATGTACATATGTATACCAGGTGTGTAAATATGAAACCGGAATTTGCCTACACGTGGTGCTAGCTGTTAATCTATTTACTTTGAAACCAAATCATTGACGCCATTTTAGTGTTTTGACGCCTGTTAATTATTTGTAACTCAGAATCATACAAGTGTGATACAGTTTTATAGTTTTTAATAGCGTTGAATATGTCTAGTTTTGTGCCTAATAACTACGATTTGCGGACAGCATTGATTTTCTGTTACCATTTGAAAAAAACTGCTGCAGAATCACATCGAATGCTTGTTGAAGCTTACGGTGAGCATGCTCTTGAGAAATCACAGTGCTTTGAGTGGTTTAGAAAGTTCAAAAGTGGCAATTTTGACGTCAGAAATGAAGAACGTGGAAGACCACCGAAAAAGTTTGAAGACAGAGAGTTGCAAGCATTGTTGGATGAGGATGACGCTCAAACGCAACAACAACTAGCAGACCAATTAAACGTGACACGAGAAGCTATTTCCATACGTTTGAAAGCCATAGGAAAGGTAAACAACTTGTGAAATGGGAAGTAAAATGGGTTTAAATTTTAAATTTTTATTTATTTTATTTTTTTTTTTTTTACTTGCGTTTAAATGGGAAGTACTTTCACATGCGGCTTACTCACCAGACTTAGCTCCATCAGATTATTACCTTTTTGCATCGATGGGACACGCACTTGCTGAACAGCACTTAACATCTTATGAAAATGTGCAAAAATGGATCGATGACTGGTTTGCTTCCAAAGAGGAACAATTTTTTTGGCGCGGCATCCACAAATTGCCAGAGAGATGGGAAAAATGTATAGCTAACGATGGAAAATATTTTGAATAGAATATTTTCTGTCATTTTTATTCAATAAACGTGTATTTTCTATATAAAAATTCCGGTTTCATATTTACACACCTGGGCCTTATTGCACCAACCACTTATCACTTATTACTTATCAACTTATCAAAAATAATGCAACACAAACTTATAGAATTTTTTGATAAGTTGATAAGTAATAAGTGATAAGTGGGTTGGTGCAATAGGGCCCTGGTATACTGTAAATTTACTCTTACAATTAAAAATATTTTTTAATTAACTTAATTTATCGTTGAAAATGGCATACATATACTATATATATGTATATGTACATAATAATGCAAATTTAGACTTATCTGATATGATCAAAGAATTTCTCCGATAATTTTATAAATATAATATTCAACATATGATTTAATTATTTATCGTGTCTGATTTCCATATTGTTTTGTTCACACTATTACGATAGTTCGGTGAGAGTAAAGATTACAATATGTGACTGATATAAAGTGAAAGTAAACTATTTAATTGAATTATAAGTAATTAACTTTGATAATTTGAAAAATTAAAAATCAAAGAAAAATTAAAACAAAGAAGTTTGTACCTTGTACAGTATAGTAAACAGTGTATAATTACATTACTGATTGACGTATAACTGACAAAAAGATATTTTTCATTAAGTCATAGAAAAGCTACTAAGTTATGAAATGATATAAATTGTAATTTAGTAATTTATCTCATATTCATTCAACCTACATATGTATAATCCATACTCATAATCTTACATTTGATTGATTTTTGATTTCAGTAATTTTCTATAAGTTCTTCTATTCATATAATTATTTTGATGCCCTTAATCCTACATCCTAAGCAACATGTTGTAAATATTATTTGTTTGTTTTTTTTTTTTTTTTTTTTCTTACTTTTTGATATACATTGTTCTTCAAACACATTCCATAATTTTTTAGACGAGTTTTATTATCATTCTCGCACAAATACAAAAAGGAAAACCATCTTTCAATCAGATGATTAAATTTTTGTTATTATTTTATTATTAAAAACATTTTATCTAAAACAAAACAACAACAACAAAAACTCAATAAAAAACTGCATCCTCATTTTTCAATTCTTTTAAGAAATTCACAACAACACCACTTACACTCTTTTTTAATCCACTTTCTTACCCCGCGCACACACTTCTTTTTTGTGTTGTTTTTTCTTTTAATAATAATATAAGCAGCAACTGCTGCCGCAATTCCAACTTATCCATCTGAAAAATTCATTACGAGTGGAATGATGGCAAGTATAACATCAAACAGGCCTTCTGATATTTAAACCAGAGACAAAATACGTATTCCATGTATACACTAAAGAGTCTGGTCTCCAAGAGTCTCCTATTGTCCTACCTCCGGAGGGCTAATTTTGTGGTATCCTGGCACCAAAGTCTCCTACCGTGTATACGTGCTTGAGATTTTGGTCTCCAGAAAACGAAGTCCGAAGTTCGAAGATTCTCGTCGTGTATATACAGCGTAGCTTTACGTTACGTAGCATTTAGAGGGTATACCTTTAGTCGAAAAATATCTATTCCGTCTACCACAACAATACATATTGTAAATCAGTTTATTTTTTAAAAATTTCAAATAATTTTATTTTATTTCCCATAATGTAAGTATATAATATATGTAAGTACCTATCTAATATATCACAAGTTATATGATCTACCACGAATATATTATGATATAATATGTATGTATACATGCCTTATTTTATTCTCAGAAATTTTAAAAAAAAAAACTTTATATGTTATATACTCGTATATTTTCCCATTTTTCTTTATTTTCTATTTGACGGAACATTTCAATATGTATACATAATGTGAATTTTAAGTTTCCATACTCTTTAATTATAGGTAGATGTACTTTGATGGTAAATAAATTACTAATACATAAGTATAAATAATACAGAAAATAGGCCAAAAATAAGAATTAAATAAAATTGCGAATAAAAAAAAAGTATATACATATACATACATATATATATATATATATATATATATATATATGATGATAAAAGTATGTATTGTACATAACACTCGTGCATAAAAATAAAAAATAAATACATATTATAATAAATTAAAAGAATTCATTGTGTATATTATTGTACATTATTTGTACATATATGTATATAAGTAAGTTTGTATAATGCCAGGAAATTATTTAAAATGTAAATATACATACATTGGTATATATATACATATACCTATGTATGTATAAATATGTATTTACTTATTATACATATATTAATTAATTGTACTTGGCATTATCCTTGAGTTCTTGACATTATCATATTGCGTGCAATAAGGAATAAATTCATATATTAATACCATTAAATTGAGTGAGTTTGTACAGCTGATTTATTGTGTCGATTTTCATGAATGTTCGATAATGCACTTCTATATAAATGTATGTATGCATACATATATCTATATAAATCGTTTACCTATGTACTATATATATTTATAAGCACATACAATGTGTACATGCATGAAATGTACATATACGAGTATACGAATATTTATGTTTTTTAATAAAAATTATGTTCACATATTTATTTTATATCTATGTACATACATATGTACATACTTATATTAAGTACATATTTACATGTATTTAAGTATTCATGTATGTTATATATATGTATGAATATATACCTATAATAGTGTACGCATCTTTATATCGTCTTTATATTCCTTTGTACCAACTATATATGTACATTATATTCAACATATGTAAATACATTTTTGAAATTTTTTATTATCTATATAAAAATATATGTATGTATAATTTTGTACATATAAGTAATGTGCATAATAAAAATATAGTATGTATTTGTATATATACATTATATAATGTATTCGCAGCATATATAAATTATTTGGTATTTTGATGTATTTTTTTTTTTTTTTTCAAAGAAACTAATATAATACAGAAAAATGAGATTATTTCTTTTAGGATATTTTTTCATATACATATCAATGCATTTTATTCATATAATATATGTACCACCGCGCGCATACATACATATATAAACAAATTCAAAACAATATAAAATTTACTAACACCAGAAACGTAATAATTTATATGTACCAGTGTGTATGTACTACTCGTATATCCAATTCAATTAATTATGAACATAATATGCATCAAAAAATATTAATACAAATGAATATTATCATATATGTAGGCTGTGTTCAAAAATGCATGCTTGACTTCGTCAAATTGCGATCAAGTCAAATACCTTGCCGCAAGATTATTTATCTTGCAATGTCAAGAAATCTTGCATTTTTGAACATAAATTAGTTGTGACGTAAATTTTCGTGTTACCATTTTGCCAATTTTTAAAAAAAATTATTTGAAGTGGAGTGTATTGTATTTTAAAATACCTACTGATAATTTTCCATTATTTTAAGAGCTATTAATTTTTGGTTTTTCTTATTAATAATCCACTTTTGTTTTATAATTTCACTTAAATAAATAACAATAATTGAAGGACTGAGATGATGAAGGTATGCGTTAACCGACAAATTTGAATAAATTTTGTTTTTCAGTCAGATGAAAGTTTTAAGTGTATATATATCTTACGACATTGAGTGTGACCTCCTATCTATCATAATTTTCATGTTTTCTTTATGGGTAATATAAATCTTCACTTAGAAAAATAATATCAAAGAAGAACTTTTAAGTCCAATAACTCAAAAAGTGTATTGTGTGTGACAGTTAACACCATCATCATCTCAGCCCTTCAATTATAAATGTAACTTTTAAATGTCATCAAATTTTAAATAAAGATGGTAACACTTGAATTTAAATAAATGAACTCAAGATAATCCAAACGATTAAGAACCTTGCAATTCTTGACTTAAGTTGACGATAAACTTGAATAAATGAACACTTGACGTTTGCAAGTTGATTTATATATGAACACTATGCAAACGCAAGCTTGCCGCAAGCTTTCATTTTTGAAAACATCCATAATTTGTTGTTTTTTTTTTATAATTATTATTTTTTATCTTCATTGTTATTTTTATATTATGGTTGCATTAATATACATAATGTACATATACGAGTATAGTAAGTATATCCTGTAATTCAAAATTGATGTTTGCAATAAATTTTTTTTGATTAAAATAAACACGTAATAATCTATACTTTTGAATAAATTAAATATTTATGTATGCTCCAATGTATAATAATCTGCTACAAATGTGTTTTCTAGAATTATTTTTCAATAGGTTTGTAATAATTTTTCATCAGTAATTTGCATATATATATATACATACAATATTTTTTTTTTCCTTAATCTGGATCAATTATTTTAAATGCTTATATCCGGATTATATAAGGAATACCATCATATATGCATATACATATATATACACGTATATATATTCGGATTACGGAATTCATGAATATAAAGAATAGTGAATGAAAATTTCTACATTTGCGTCAAACAAAACGATTTCAATTTTATTATATAAAAAAGTATAGGTAGAAAAATTATTACAAATTGTATTTTAAATATTGAAACAAACAAAAAATTGTTTATTTCAGCTTAGATTACCGTATATGTTATTATATTCGTATATGTTGATGGTATTGGTACACAAATTTTCTTTATAACACAGCGTCAGATTAGAAACACAACCTATATAATCTCTTTCTGGTGTAATATGTGCTGAAAGAAAAATGAATATCGATATTATAGAATATTTTGAAAAAGTTGTGAAAAGTCTAATGAAGGACATAATATGTACTGGATTGTAATGTACCTTAAGGATCGTATTCACCAAACAAGATTATCTTTTATCAGAGATAAAGTGTATTCATCAACCTCGACTATATATACTATACGGTTATTTTTTAAGACAACCTAAAAGTAGTACTATAAATATCGTTTGAACATAACCTTTTTATTAACACAGCACTCACACATATAGTCACCACACCACATAACCTCTTTTTCATTTTGTAATATAAAAATACAATCAACTGGCATGTTCAACACTCGACGAAAATGAAATCTAAAAACAAAATCTTATCTCAATAATTGATGAATAAGCGGAAATTATATACACTGAAAAAAATTATTTGAAATTTACTACAATTAGTGTAAGAAAAATTTCAGACTTTATAAAGTAATGTACACAATAACTGTAGCAATTTACATAAAATGTATAGAATTTTACTAATTGCTAGTAATATTCACTACAAAATATATAGAGTACATGTTTTTTATGTAACACCTGTTTTTTAAACTCAATATTACTTTTTTTGATAGTAATCATTGTAATACTATGTAGTAACATACAGAAATGTAAAGTAGCGTTACTTTTTTTGCATTGAATATTACTGTATACTGTCTGTAATTGAATAACAAAGAAAATGTTCTAAAATCGTAGAAACATGTTCATTCCAGTTAAGTGTAGCGTCAGTGTTCGTTGAGTAAAACAATAATTAAAGATTTTTAATAAATAAAACTAATATTGTGGTTATAAATATATTAGATCAAATTTGGGAATATTTTGGTAAGTAATACAAATATATACTACATTTAATTATATTACAGACTATAATTAATTATTATGACTGACTAGGAATGGATTTTAATTGTGAAAGTTGCAGCTATACTTCGAAAAATTTAAAACCATATATTTGCCACCAATTTCAACATCGTAAAGATAAAAAAATATTTTCATGTCCCAATGAAAATTGTAAAATTCAATATAAAAGTTTTTGTAGCCTATATTCTCATTTTCAAAGAAATCATGCAAGTGCTAATACGAACTTATGTTCTGTGATTTATAAATGTAAATTAGAACACTGCAATCACAATTATGATAGAAAGCAGATGTTAAATCATTCAAAAAAACATATAATGGGTGGAGAATCTATAATTTGTCCACTGAATGCACGTTGTACTTATTCTTTTAAAAATGTTAATTCTTTTTTAAGTCATGTAAATCGCAAACATAAGTTCAATAAAGATCAAGATGAAATATCAGAAAAGGTGAATACAGTTTCACTATTCAATGATTCATCTCTAGCTGAAACTTTTAATGAATCTGGAGATATAAATGAGTCAAATATCACAGAACAACAGGATAATTTCGATTTATCATGGTTTATCATGACTTTGAAATGTAAATTCCATGTGCCAGAAACTGTTATATCCTACATACTTGATCAATTTAATCATAATGTGAAGTACATACTAAACACTCAGTATAAGAAACTGGAAGAGATTTGTGGTCAGTATAATTTATCATTAAATTTACGTCAACAATTGCAGAGTGCTTTACTAAATGATACAAATTTTTATGGCCAGACTAGTGTGTACAAAAGAAACATGTATTTAAAACAACAATTAACTTCATATGTAGAACCTGCAGAAATAATGTTAGGCAAAAATAATTGTCATATTGAATGTACTTTTCATTACGTACCAATCTTAAAAATGTTAGAAACCATTTACGAGGACTCTATTAATTTTGAATCAAGTCGTGAAGGTGTCCACGGAATAATGAAAGATTATTGGGATGGAGAAATGTATAAAAAAAACTCATTTTATTCAACTGAAAGAAGGATTGACTTATTCCTCGCAATCGATTCTTTTGAAGTTTGTGATCCGTTAAATTCAGCAAGAAATAAACACAAATTACTAGCTGTTTACTTCATAATCGGGAATATGAAAGCTCGTTATAGAAAAAAAACTGACAATATATTTCTAAGTATACTTTGTGAAGAAAAATTTGTGAAGCAGTTTGGTTTGCATGAAATAATGAAGCCGTTAATACGAGACATCAAATATTTAGAAGAAAATGGAATTATAATTAAAGGTGTTAACGTAAAAGGTTCTGTTTTATTTGTAATAGCGGACAATTTAGGAAGCCACCAAATAGGATGACTCTGCGAAAATTTCAGCACGACAGAATATTTTTGTAGATTTTGCTACTTTGAGAAAAAGAATTTAAAAAGTGCCAAATTTTATGAACAAATTAGTGAGATGCGTTCACCAGAAACTCATCGGAATGATGTAAATATTTTAAAAGCAAATGAATCTACCAACTACCGAGGAATAAAAGATGAATCATGCTTAAATGAATTACGTTTCTACCATTCTTGTAATCCTGGACTTCCGCCTTGCGTCATGCATGATATATTTGAAGGTTTTGCTAAAATAGATCTGAAGTTAATAATTGATTATTACATTAACGAAAATATAATTACGTTAAGTTTTCTCAATGCTACTTTAAAAATTCTGGCAAAAAAACTAAAAATAAATGTTTGTTTCCCGATTATAAAACCACATAGTAAAAAGATTATTGGGAAAGGTCATGAAATTTGGATGTTCATTATCTTATTTCCTCTTGTGATGTTACACAAGAATATTGACGATGAAAATAACGTATGGAAAATGTTTTTGAAACTTTTAGAAATTGTCAGAATCTGTGTCCCGGATATTGTATCTACTGTACAAATCCAGCAACTAACCATCTATATTGAAGAATATTTTTTTTATCGCGAACTTTGCTTTTCAAAAAAATTTTTAACACCAAAACATCATTTTATAACGCATTATCAATTTCTTATAGAACAATTTGGACCACTTATTAATCTTTGGACTATGCACGTTGAAAGAAAACATAGTACATTGAAAAGCAACATAAAAAATTCAAAAAATTTTGTAAACATCACAAAAACCATAAGTCAAAAAGAACAATTGTACCAGAGTATGATACATAATATACGATTTTCTGCAGATGTGAAGTACGATGATCCTAAACATGTATATCCTGGGATGTTTAATACTGATTTATACACATATTTATTAGAAAAATTTATTATAAGAGAAATAACATATAAAAGAAACGACTGTGTTGTTATAGACATTGATCAACAGTACAATATAAAAGTTCTTAATATTCAATTTATTTTAATGAAAGCAAATTTTCAAGATCCAACTTTCTACGGAAAAGTTTGTAAAATGTGGTATAATTACAAGAGCGGTTTATATGAATCTTTAACTGATTTTACAGACTATGAATATTGTGAATGGAATAAATTTAAATTTAAGAAATCATTTCATACTTATCGATACGCACATAAATTTTTCGTTTCTTTTCCTTCAATAGTAACCAATGGAAGAACAGAAGTATATTTTTAAGATTTGTTCCAAACAACGGAGAACGAGAAAAATGATTTGTTCTACAGCAAAAGTGGAAGCTATTCTTGAGAAAGGTAAGTAAGAGTTTATTGTTATAGTAACCAATATTCTGTGTTGATATTTATTTTATTCATAGCGAATGAAAAAGGTATTACTGGTGAACGAATTGTCTCTGAAGATGATGGTATGGACATAGACGATGACGAAGTTTTACAATTATTGAATAAAGAAAAAATTTTAATGATTCTTCAGCAAGATGAGAATTGGGAAATCGAAACAGACCAGAGCATTGAATCTCAAAGTAAGTAGATATGTACTCGTTATATATTTTTAACAAATTTTTATACTTTAGCGAATAAAATTTAATAAGAATTATGTAACTAATTTGGAAATTTTTTAGTTGAGTTGGCTTCAACCTTGTCTGCATCTTCTAGACTATCTTCTCTTGAACTGGCTTCAACTATTCCAAATTTTTCTACATCATCTCCTCTTCAGCCAGCAGGTCAACTTCTTCCGACCTCTTCTGAAGCATCAGATTATGAATATGCTGCAACAATGGCTTATGGGATACCAACATATGAAAATCATTCAGCCATTCCATCTTCGTCAGAAATACCAATTTTTGCTTTATCTTCCGTTGAAAATACTTGTACTCTGAATTCACAGCCTGTTAATAAACATAATACGACCGTAGATGAATTTGTGACAACACCGAGAAATTTCAAGCATTACAAAGTTCCAACTTTTCCCAAGTCAATTGCAGAAACTTGTGAGAGAAAAGAAAAACTTCGTCCAAACCAAATTGATGATATAATCCATATTGTCACGGACGATCTTAGACACATTTCTACATGTATTTCAATATCAGTATTCAGAAATGTTGTTGAAAATATTGTTGAAAAATATCCAGACAGCTTTTTACAGAAAAATGCAAATGGTTTAATTTCAGAAAGTAAAAATGTGTTACTTTCTAAATTCATAAACCATAATAACTATAAAAACTCATTTGAAAAACAAAAACGAAAAATAACACCAACCATTGACATCAAGTCACGAAAAAAAGCTAAGACATTTAAGGATACATGTGAAAATTGGCAACCTGAGAATTCAAGCGAAAGTACTCAGTCATTTACCGATAAAAAAAACTGGCTGATTAATATTTATCATAAAAAAAATATCACAAGTGATGACCAGCGAAAAATTGATGAATATATGGAAAGTACATACGCTTATCAGCGTCAATTATTAAATAATTTTCAAAATCCTCCTAGTATAGACATTATAAAACAAAAATGGCCATTTTTACTTAACAAAAAATATATATTTAAACACTTCGAAAAATTGACTAATATTTCAATAATAAATTTCACAAACAAATTTCATGAGAAAATACAAAATATTCACAAATATTTCGTTGCAAAAGGCAAAATAAATGATGAAAATTACTTCTTAGAAGATGCTTGTTTGAAACAAGTTGCAAATAATTTTAAAGAGAACATCGAGTTATTATTTTTGCGTCTACCGGTAAATTAAAAAATAATAATTTGAAATTGTTATATTTTAATAACATGATTTTTTTCGTTGCAGATTGGCACAACTTTTGATGACATTAAATGCAGTACAAATACTCCGTGGATTTGCACAATAGGTAATAATTCTGAAAAATTAGAAAAAAAATAAATTGTTTACTAGTTTTTATTTTTAGATACTGGTTCAGCACACGTTTATTACGTATTTTCTGATTCCCAGATGATTAATTCAACATCTAATAATTTTTCTGAGGCATTAGGTCAAGTAGTTTCCTTATACTTCATGTATAATATCGAATACCCTCAAAAATTATCCTTAACAATGGATTTTATTGAAAAGTTCTTCTTCGACCATTATTCCGGAATGACCCGCGGAAGGAAGAAAACTTTACATTCAAAATCACGGGTACTGAATTTGATCATGTCTCTTAATAACATTTTTGAATAATTAAATTTAAGTAAAAATTTATCATTATGAAGTAGAACCTCATTATAAGTACTAATTTTTTCCAATTAAACATTATTAACACTAAAATTAATTTTAAATTTATTTTTTGCAAGTAAATGTACAATGTGCAAACCATATTAATTTTAAATTTAATTGAAATATTAATTATTATTCTAATAAAAACAAATTTAATAAAATTATTTTCTAAAATTTCAATTGTTGTTGTTATTTGTTTTCACCTGGGTACATATAAGTATATGTATATGTACGTGCAATGAAATTTTACGGGGAAAAAAAAATACCACTATATAATACAATTTTACTGCAATCAATGTAGGAATGAGCATTGTTTTAATTATGTAAATTTATGTTATTTGTATGTAATATTACTGCTTTATTAAGTAATATTAGGTATTTCAGCTATAATGTTCTTACTATATTATACAAGTAACATGTACATTAAAAGCAAGGAAAATTGCTAACGACAAGCATTCTAATTTATAATAACTTTCTTTACTACATTAAATGTATGCAAAAAAAATGCATACATTTATTGTAGTAATTTTTTCTATCAGTGTATGTCTAAAATATATCCGACGGATAATTTTGGTTAGTGAATACAACCATAAATAATTAATGAATTTAACATTTATCTTCATGTTTAATTTTCTATAGCAAGCAAAAATGCTTCTTCGTTTTCTTGTGATCTGCTTTCTATAATCAATATAATTATTTTATATTTTCATTATGTAATTACATATTATCTAATGCCTATTTCACATTGAAAGTTTAAACTTAAACTTAGCTAAGCATGCATATATAAAAGGATAAAAGGTTTAAACTGTGGATCAAATCTGTTGGATTTACTACTACTACTTATCCTGATTTTAAGCTTTCACTTTGAAATTGGGCATAAATCAATTATATTTACTTTGCTTTTCATCAAAAATGACCAAAAAACATCTCATAAGTTTCCTAGTTCGTTTTACAGAATATACATAAATAATATAAGACAAAAAGAATACATATGTAACAGCCATTGCACGATTGGGGCGACAGCGACAGCGTATACAGTAATTAAATGGGACTTTTTACGCTGAACTTTACGCTGTCGCTGTCGCTGTCGCCCAAATAGATTATATTCTATTTTTCAGTGACAACGAGTTATCCCGATGTAGATTTTACAGTAGTAGTAATCTATTCGCAAGAAGAAGAAATGTAAAATTCACTAATATTTTACGCTGGAATTGCGCCCGAATTATGCGAACTTGCGGCGATACGCTGTCGCTGTCACCCGAATTGTGCGATGACTGTAATTCAATTTAGATTTGCCATAATTTTGGATTAACGAAACAATACTGTAACGTAACTGTATACATACATACATACATATAATGTATAAATCTTCTTCATAAAGTTTTTATTCTTTTTGTTTTTTTTTTCAAATATAGAAAGATTTTCAATTAAATTAGTTTTTTCTTTCAATTTTTATTTGATTTAACTACTTACAAAACTAAAGTATTAAAAAATCATTTATAAAAATAATTAAATTCTTAAATTTTTTTTTTCTTGTATTTTATTCTATGTTATCATTTAAAAGCAATACATGAATTATTGTACACCACATATACATATATGTATATGTACATATATGTGACTAGTAAATAGATACCTTTTTCTATAATATTTTATACATACATATTATCATTTCATTTTATACATACTAACTCGTATGTATACTAGTGAATAGTATAATGAAAAAAATTTTTTTTGTATCCTTGAAATTAAATGAGATATTGAAAGAGTTTTACACGCTTCAGTTAATTTTTTACAAGTATACATACATCACATATATAATTTATCAACTCAAAACAAAAATTATTATTAAATCTTTTTATTTACTTTTATTTTTTATTTCTAATTTTTTTTATAAGTAGTTAGAACATATGTATTATCAATATGATATAAAATATGTATTTATATATATGTATGTACATATTACAAGCCATTATAATATATGTAATATAGTATAAACTAAATTAACTGTATCTATGCTGATAGTAAACTTTATTAAAATTTGTATACGAATATGTATGTATATAGTTTTATTTTTAGTTTAAAAACAAAAGTATAATAATAATAATAAAGAAAATATTAAATAAATTAAGGATAAAAAAGAAATCAGTACTTTCACCTTTTGGTATTATACATATGTATATGAGAAACAAAACAAATTAATGATAATATATTATTATTATTATTATTATTATTATTATTATTACTGTTATATACATATACATATAAATATAGTATATGTATATAAGTGTGTTTTACTACAAAAATCCAACCATTCGAACTATACATCCTTCGACTCTCTTGTATGTTTTTTTGCATATATATATAATGTAGTTATACTATTGACACACTGCAGTGATAAACCATGGTTATCGCAGTTTTCTAGTTTATCTTTACGATAACCGACTTTCAGAACTCGGTTAAGTTAACCGAGTTTCTAGAACTCAGTTATCTTGTTAACCAAGTTCGAACTCAGATATATCTTTGACGTTTGTGTTATTTTTTTTATATTATATTTAAACAAACTGTCAAACCAAATTTCATGTAACATGCTGACTAGATGAAAAAGAATTAGTGTTTGAATTTATTATCGACAGGTGTCATATGAATACATAAACTAGTTCACCTCGATTTAAATGTGTCACTGTCACCCATACCAGATTATCGATAAACAATTTGAAATAACCATGGTTATTCTCTGCAGTCTGTCAATAATATTATATGTAATATAAAAATGAAATGAGTTTTCATTTCGAAGCACGTTTTGAAGCTGCATTTCTAGTTTGCCATCAATAAAGATCAAAAATTTGCCTTTTTCCAGAAGCAGATAAGTATCTAAAAAATCGAAATTGGATTCTCGAAGAAGACAACGATCTCCGAAACATCGAAGTCATCACTATGTACTCAGTGGAAAACTCAAAATTGGATAACTTCTATGAATTGGCCTTTTCAATTTCCAAATTGTAATCCTATTGAAAATGTGTAGGATTACATGATTATTTTTCTAAAAATACAAATATACATATACACATATTTATATACGTAATAAAACGTATATATGTACATGAAAACCAGTATATGTATATGTGGATATGCCCTAATGGAATCATAAATAATTATGGTAGAATCATAAAAATAACATTATTAGTTAATTTAACTACACATATGAGGGGGCTTGAATAGCTCGATGGTTGTGGTGTCCGTGTGGTGAATTTGAGATCGCGGTTCGAATCCCAGCCAGCGCGCTACTCTCGCCCAAGTCAATCATTAATTCCAATCAGCAATGTACACCAGTAACTGATTACTGATGATAAACTAGATGACATATCTGACAGAATTACTGATCGGCGGTGCCATAATGGACAGAGTATCCGTGTGCAATTATACATATATACTATAAACATTGTATGTATATATGTATATTTAAAAAAAAAATTATCCATATACAATATACATATATTTATATACAATACAAGTATGCTTATATATATATGATATATGAATGAAAATGAAAATGAAACCAGTATTATGAATTTAAAGGCTTATAAAAAAAATTAACTGAAAAATATATATGTTACATACATATATACTTAAGTATTTACTTGTACAAGTACAATTATTGAATTTAAATAGAATCATAATGCATATAAAATACTCGTATAATTACATTTACATATCTCAGTTCAATATAAAAATTATTGTTAAAACATTAGTGTCAATGAAAAATATGAATGAATAATCATTAAGTTAAAAATTTTTAGTTCGAGTTGATGATTTCTTTTTTATGTAATAAAATAATAATAATTATACATTACATAGGTAACCAATAAAAATAAAAATGAAAAACGAAATATTCAAACTTTAATTTTACATTGTACGAAGAAATTCTCATTATAATAACAATCAGAGAAATTTCACGAATAAATATACGAGTAATATGTATGTATGTATGTTGTTATATGTAAGTATTACACATACATACGTATTTATATTGATATGTATATGTACATAAATGAAAATTTATTCATTATACTATGCATATCTATAGATACTTATGTATATACCATACATACGATACGAGTGTACATATACGTACATACTTACAAAATTGTGGCACAAACATAATTTTTCGAAATATAAAAAAAAAATGATAACCTTTCAGTCTCTAGATCTAGATCTCCTATGATTGTCTTGGCATTGACTCCACAATTCAACTTCATTCTTGTTGTAATAATTTTTTTTTTTTTCAAATTTTCTTTTTTTTTTTCTAGATTTTTGGAGATGTTTCTATCACATGAGGGCAATTATATCTTCCCTTTTTGTCTGTGGTAAATAGCTAAAGAGTGGCATACATGCATAAGAAGAAGGTCAAATAATAAGCTGGAAGAATTAAAATGAGAATAAACAGTAACTATAGATTTATAAAAGCACAAAGAATATACAGTGGTTGGAATTGGAAATTGGAACATATTGAGAGGATGAACAAAGATAAATCTCAAAAATTGATATAATATAAGTATATACATATAAAATAACACCATTAAAGGGGCGTCCAAAAGGCAGACCAAAGGTGTAGATGGATAGATCAAGTTCAAGAAAACCTGCGACAAATGCGAGTAAAAGATTGGAAAGAAAAAGCGAGAAATAGAGAGAAATGGAGGAACATCGTATTGGAGACCATATCTCACAAAGGGCTTTAGAGCCGATATATCAGTATAATGATGATTACATTTTCTACGAGTATTCATGAAAAATTTGCTCTTGTCTCATAATTTTTTTTCCGCCTATGTAAAGTAAATATAAAAATTGTATATAATTTTATTTATTTTATTAAATTCATAATAACATTAACGGAGATAAGATATTATAAGATATAAATGTTTATACGATATTTTATCATGTACATATAGATAGATATTATTATCAGTTGTTCATTTATTTCATATTTTGCTCGAATATAAAATATTATAAATGTGTATAGTATACATACAGTGATTAACAAAACATTTACAGAACCAAAAATCAAAAAAGTTTTCATTTAAGGATCACAATATCTTCTATAGTCTAGACTAACTATGATCGAAATTTCAAAAAATTTTGTCAATCGGCGTTTGTTAGTATACGTATGTATGTGGTGCATTTGAAGACCGACAAAATTGCAATTTTGACAACTTTTGACACCTTGTAAAAAGAAAACTACAACATTTTTCAAAAAAAAAAAAAAGTGTTCCATTTATGGACTACCATTGATTTCACAACAATATGTATTTATATTTCAAATTTCATTGAAATTCTGTTGAGTAGGAAACTTGGAAGATATAATGTGATGTAAAAGAAAGCAAATTTTATGCTGGCTATACTCTTAAAATACTTAAATAAAATGTTAAAGTAAAGAATAAATTTATACATATTGGCCCTTTATTAAAAAAAAAAAAAATTGATTATTAACAAAAAAGTGTACCAATACGAATTTTAGCAAAGACTTTTTAGTTAGTGCAGACCTTAGTGTCAACTTCTAAAAAGCCAAGTTTAAAGTCTTTATTATAAATTTATTATTGAATTTATTGTCAATTTTAAAGCGCATACTATGATTGAAATACATCAAACTATATTTTAAAATAATGTTCAAATTAATAATGTTATATTAGTACAGAAAATTAAAGCTAACTTTAAATTTACTTATAGTTACGAGTAACTTCAAGTTAGTAGACTTTAGTAGAATGTTATTATACGGGCCAATGAATATTTCTGTTGTTTATTAAATGAGCAATTTTTTTTTTATATTACGTTCATATACTACATTATATACATATTTGTGAATATTTAATAACGTGATAAATTATTTTAAATATATAAAATTCGATTATTCTTTATATAAGTACATACGAGTATAGTAAAAGATTCAAAATAAAAATTGTAATTTAAATAAAAAATATAGACATTATATAATGATGCACATATAAAAATTAAATAATTAAAACTTTATCATTCATTATCATAAAATTTTCTTTATTTTTAGGTATATAAATGTGTATATTACATACAAAAATCAAAAATATACATATAAATAAATGTACACATACTTGTACACATTGTATAGATCTATATTATGTATATAAATGTACTATACTTAATATGAATGAATGTGTTATAAGTAATAGCAAACAAGACATTATAATGATACCAAAACTTAATTTTGAACTCATTAAAAGTTATACATAATGTATAGTTATAAATAAGTATGTCCATGTGTAGATATCTACATATACGAGTATGTACATATATGCATGCGTATATATAATAAGAATGTGTAGCACAGTAAGTACATACATATACAGTACCTAGTTAGTAAGTACGTACCCAGTCGGGTAGGCAAGTAATTACCGAACCGATTCTGCAACTAGTTCCTTTAAACAGCAACTAGTTCTACTTTCGATTACTGTGTATGAAAATAACGCATTACTTTTACACGGCGATGTCATAGGAGGTAATCAATCGCCTCCTTTCTGCATTACCTAGAATTAGTTTCTTCATTTATTCAAGTTAAACTTATTATAGAACGCATTTCCAAACATTAATTACATAATAGCAGTAAAAGGAGCAATTCCGATATCGATTCTTGGAAAGTAGTTATGGAAGATTATTAATTAAAATATATTAACTTATATTATATTTTATATTAACTTATATTTTATATTATATTATATTTTATATTATATTGTATTTTATATTATATTTTATATTTATATTTATATTTTATTTATATTACATTTTATAGTCACTACTTTATACTCCTTTTCATATCGAGTTTATAACTTCTGATGACTATTGACATTGACTATATGATTAACAAAGAAAACGCAAAAACTTTCCATCGACGTGTTCATAATACATGTTTCTAAATTCGCAATAATTATAATGCGTATAATGCGTATATTGTTATACACATTACCGCTTGCATTACATAGCATCAGTATCATTGTTCGGAGTACAATTGTATTACACTCCACATTACTTTTTTAACGAAGTAATCTATTATTATTGAACTACTTTATTCGAATTGTGAACTAGTTACAGAATTGATTCTGCCAGTAATGCCTTACTAATTCACGACTGGGTATATACTTACATATATACATAAAAGGAAAAGTTTTTCAAAATTATTAATAGACACTTTAACGTATTATAATGTAAATTTTTCTACTTTTTTTTAAAAAAAAAAAAAAGTTCATATATACTGCAAAACTATGAAAAATAAATTATAAATATAATAACCTTATTTAATAGAGAGCTATTCATTATTAGATATATGTACTACGTACATGAAAAGCAAATTTTTTAATTTTTTTTTTTTTTTTATATTTATAAATTTATACTTATAGCATTATAACTATTACCTACTACATAATTAGTAAATTTCTATTTAGAATTTTTTCATAGTGATGTTGCATAATACAATTACATATTATGAAAAATGTATGTAATGTATATAACTAGTATGTACATATATATACAATATGTAGAAGCTTAAATTGTGTATGGAAATTAGTGGGCATTTTCAATGTTATTATGTGATAGTCTCAGAGAGAACGTAAAAGTATTTATTTTATATGAATGCTATCGCATATACATATATGTATGTATATATTGTATATTTGACAGTTTGGTATTGGACTGATAGTAGCCATGTACGTATAGACTTATAGATAGCTAAAAATATCATTTATTTTTTATTTTTATTTTCTTTTTTTCTTAATTGTTCTGGAAAGTAATACATATAATGTATATACGAGTACTATATGTGATTTTTGTTTTTCTATATGTATACATACATATATTCTACAATTACATATATGTATTTACTTTATATTAAATATGTGTGAAAATTTTCGAAATGTTATTATGAATGGACATCATTAACAGCCAATACCATTACCAAATCAGACTAAAATCGAATTGATTAACGCCACTGTGTTGTTAGACTACGTTATTGGAAAATGCAATTTATTATTTTAAAAAATTGTAATAATTCTTTCTATGTTATCTAAGTACGTAAGTACAGTATTTTAAAAAATATTCCAATTTCTTCTTGTTCTTCTTCTTCTTTCATAGCATTATTATATCTCGAAGTAAACCAGGGCTATCACTGAAGGAATTTCTAGACTTTATTTATTGTCATGAATGCACCTACAGTTTAATGTGAATTGGAAACTACTGAGTTAAGTTTTTAAAATATACATATATACATACAATGTATATATAGTATATATTAAGTGCACGCGGATACTCAGTCCATTATGGCACCGCCGATCAGTAATTTCTTGTCAGATATATCATCCAGTTTATCATCAGTAATCAGTTACTGGTGTACATTGCTGATAGAAAATTAATGATCGACTTGGGCAAGAGTAGCGCACTGGCGGGGGTTCGAACCGTGATCTCAAGATCACAAGACCGACACCCAACCATTACCTAATTTCTTAAAATGTAAATAAATTCAAAAATGTACAGCGATAAAAATTTGTTAAAGACTAGCTAAAGCTTCGATTACAGTTACAGCTTCGGCAGCAGCTACACACTGTATTAGATTAGTAAACATTTATACTGAAGGCACAACAACAGGTTCCGTCCCGTTCCGTTTAAATTTTTATTTTTTAGGTGTCACAATAACACGTTCCGTTCCTTTTTTTTATGTCACTTTCAATAAGCATAAACAAATTAAAAAAATGAATAATAGATTTTTATTGCATTAAAGATAAATTTTAATAATATATAATATATGTTTATGTTATAACACCAACTGTCATTTTCATATTAAAAATAAACAATTTTATTTTTGAGGTTATCCGTTTCGCTAAAAGTTAATCAACTTTTACGTTTCCGTACGTTCCCTTTTTTATCATTGTGACATACTTTCCGTTTCGCTACATAAATTATATGGAAATGTTAAATTTTTAACTTTTAAAAACAGAACGAGACGGGACGGAACGTATCGTTGTGACTTCCACATTAATTGATATTGATATGATTTCCAAGTCCAACTTTGTTACAACTAAAGGCGTAGTCACGATAAGCCCGTTCCGTTCCGACACGTTTCAAAACATATACCTGTTATAATAAAACGGAACGGTGTATAGTAAAGTTTAAAGCTAAAATTGAAATTTTTAATGGAAACAGGTTATGTTATGTTATCCGTAAAAAGTTGAAATTTTTTCAACTTCAACGTTTCGCACCGTTCCGTTCCGTTAATCGTACCAGCTTTTCCGTCAATCCATATATAAATAACATGGAAATGTCAAATATCCAATTTTTTTTTTTTTACGGAACGGAACGGAACGGGCTTATCTTGACTAAGACATAAAACCGTAACTACAACTACAACTACACACTCTGTTCCTGTAGTTCTAGTTAGGTTTAGGTTTAGGTTAGATGAATTTAATATGTTATATTATATATAGTATTATATGTTATAATTAATAGTTATATTTGCATATCCATATGAGTATATATGCTAGGCATTATTATATCAAGAGAGTATAGACAATTAGACTAATTTTCTGAAGATAAATTTGTATTATAAGATGTGGTATTATAAGTTTAGACTGGTTTAGGTAAATTTTATTATTAATTGAAAGAAATTTGTTCTTTCTCATCGATTATTATAAGTTAAATTTCAATTATTATAAAAAAAAATATTATTTTACGATAACTTACCTTTATATAATTATAATATTAACTCCAAGCAGATATATACATATATAGATGTTATTATATGTTTTTAATGATATGATGATATGTGTATAATATGTATATATATTGCATACATATTATGTATAATATTAAAATAAATAATATATAGTTGTAGTAATAGAGTTAATAGAGTAGTTTTAATTTGATATGCATTAATATGCACTTACTAATATTGTGTATTATTTAAGATATGATAATGAAATTTTTATTTAATATTACTATCACTTTTGGATTGCGTTTATTTCATTTTATAAAGATAAAATATGAATAATGTATATATAATATGTAATTTCGACTAGTATGTATCTATGTATATAAATATTAGACAGTCTTTTTTGTATTTTATATTTAGCTATACACATTTATTTAAAAATATTCAATATAATGGATGAGAAAGAACAATAAAAATTTAATTTAAATTTTTTTAACCAAGTAATATAATATGTACCTACATAGATGTCGAATACTTAACACAATTAAGGCAAAAAATAAAGTCATATACCACTCCTCATACTTATAGATATAGTTCATTACATTATGTATTACATATTTTGTACATACAAATATTATTTTTTATTGATATTTTATTTGAAAAAATGTTATAACATACATGTACATATGTTCCAGTAAGTATGTATACATACATATATACAATATTATGTTTTTGTTTTCAAATTTTTATATACATATATAGGTATATGCACATTACATGTATGTATATATGTATATCTTACAATAATTATTATACTCATGTAATAATATGTAGATCACGCGAGATATTTTTAATTTCACACACACTACCAACTATAAATAGTATCTACTATGGCGTGTGTATATTTTTAATACAATAATATTTTTTTTTTTTTTTAGAAAATCAAAAATAATAAACACAATAATATTTATAATGAATGAAAAAAAAAAAAAAACATGCATATAAACATTATATACACATACACATACATATAATGTATGCATATAATATTTAAAACAATTCATAAACATATATTACATATATGTACAGTATACCATATATATTTACCTATTATATAAAGCAATACAAATGACTTTTTAATGTATCAGTATCGTAGTAGAGTATAAATGTTACAAAATTTTTAATTGTTGTTACAGTGTTTATATTATTTGTTTTTAGTTGAAAATTTATTCATTATTTTTATTATTATTTTCTTATTTCAATTATTATAATTCATACATATACAAACATATATTATATAGGCATTATATATAATTTTTCATTGATTCTATAAAATGTAATCGTATATTATATATGTTATACCTATGTATTCAAGAAAATTAAAATTCCTTTACTCTAATTTATAAAAATATATTATATTTTTATTATAATATTAATGGATTTTATTATACTCGTTCATATACTGATTGCTCTATAGTATATGAGTATAATAATGTAATATTCATACATATGTACAATAGATATAAATATTACATATGTACATACATATATATATATATGTAAGTATATTTATTATATTGTTTTTGTAGATAACAACGTGTGAATTTTATATCGTAATACACTATACTTACATTGGAAGTTGTAAGATATACATACATACACATAACATACCGTCATTATATCAACGTCACATGCATGCATGCACTTATTTATTTATTTCTTACTTATTGTGTCTTTGCATATATGTATGTACTATATTTTTGTACACACATATGTACACGTTATAGATAGAATATATTGATATAGTGCATTGCATATAGTATGCGTATATAGTAAATAGTCATAGCAGTCATAGTCATATTATTATTGGGTATCGTATCGTCATATTATAGTAGATATTTATTTACATATTTATTTTTTTCTGTTTTGTATCATAATCGTAATAAATAATATGATGATAAAATACACTACACACACGAGTACCTTTGACTGCAGTATTATTTATGTTCTATTTATACCTACCTAACATATTTATATATATGTATATACATGTAGATATTTTAATTTTTCATTTAAAAATTTTATAATTACTTCTAAGATTATAATATATCTTATCAATGCATACCGCACCTATAATTATACTTCATTAATCATTATTGAAGTTTTATTCTACGAGTATTATTGTATATTGTATTTATACATTAATATACTACATATATAGTTTGTGTTTAAAAACTATTTTTTTTTTTTTTTTGGTTCAATAACATTTAATTTTAATTTAATTTCTAAAATAAAAATTGAAATGCCACAAATATTTTATTTTTTGACATAGATTTACACTATATATGAAAGCCGCAGAATATATGTATGTATGTATGTATGTATTTGTATATAAAATGTATTTTTATAAAACACAAAAAATATCTAAAAATATATACGTAGGTATGTATTTAATAATTATTAATTTACACAATAATATACGATTAAAAAAAAACACACACACACACAATAGTAATAATATAAAAATATAGTCATATAATAAAAGCAAAAATAATTAAACACGATAATAATATTTGTAAACAACTTCGTCAAACCTCAACCTTACTATAGAAATGATAATAGAAACATTTTAGAACTACTACTAAACTGAAATACTTAATACCGAATACTGAAACTGATTACTTATTGCGATTACTGAATACTGATTGTGATTACTCAAAAATACAAAATATCGAATTAACTAAAATTCTGAAATGATGAAAAACTGAAACTGAAACATAACATATAAAATTGTGAATTGTGAAATGTGTATTTATAATAATAATAATATGATTCAGTTCAGTGTTCAGTCAGATGAAATATGAGGAGTGAAGAGTGAATGGTGAAAATGGGTGAGAAAACTGAAAATACTGAAAATTGAAGTACATAAATGTTCTATATATTTTACTATTTATCTACATTTTTTGGTTAAAAATCAAAATTCTTGAAATTCTGAAAATGTACTATATAACATACATAAATATAAAAAACAAAAACAATAATATGGTGTATACACCTTAATAATATTGCTGTCAAATCATTTCTCCAACTCAGTAACAGAGGGGGTTATAGTTTAAAGTAGTGTTGGTAGTGTGCATGCGCTATTCTCCAAATAATTCATCCTATTTATATGCAAATGCAATACAAAACATAAATTCCACAAATCGAAATCCACAAAATAAATAGGGAAAAATCTTAATTTCATTGGTCTGGGAAAAAATGGTAAAAAAGTATATGCCGTACCTGAAGAATGCTTGTGTTGTAAATTTTGTAATTAATAGGTTAAAACGGGGTATATTTTTATACTTGGAGATTTGTGTAATGCGTTTAGTTTGTCTATTTGAAATCACTACCAATATACTTGAAAATTATTAAATTTTAAAAATTATCTTACACTTGCATACATAATTATTTATGATGCATATACGGGTTCAACAATATAGCAGCATTAGTTTCGTAGAATCTGCAAAATTACCATTTTTTGTTTTATAATTTTCTAATGGATAGCTCACATACTGAGATCATTTTTAACTGTTTCCGATCTGTTTAATTTCTTGTATTTTTGTATTGGACAATGACAAAACATAATGAAAAATTTGTATGGTGATTATCTCCGAGAACAAAGTTATTAAGAACAGTATTTATGTATACATATATGAGCCAGCATATAAAAATTAAAATTGAACTATAGATTATAATCATAAATTGTACCAAATTGTATCGACTACTGTATGACAACGTCAATGTTGTGGATTGAATTCAAATACATAATCATAATAAATCAGTAATCTTTCGTTAAGACGTTTGATATTGATTCGTTTCAAAATTAAAAATTTCAATCGTTACTCCTTTAAAAACATTTTAACTTTTAAATAATTTAAATATTTATATTTATATGTATATTCACTTTTGTTATTATTTTCGTAGATAAGTATTCTACATACATATTCATAAAATGTTCCCATTTTATTATTTGTTGTTGCATGGAATTACTTACTCTTTCATACTTTCTTATAAGGTCATACGGTCATACGTCATACTTACATTTGGCTGTGGACACGTGTTACTGCATCTAGACTACCTAACTATGAAAATTCTAAATAAAATTGTAAGATTTTATTGAAAGGTTTAGGTAGAAAGTTGTTCGTCTTAACGAAATAATTCCGTAAAAATTTGTTCGCAATTTGAAATTTGAAATTTCGGGACTGCATCAGAATGAGTTTATATAATCCGGCAATTCGTCTTACATGATTACGTCTTAACGAGAATTTACTGTATATTTATTAGGACAAAAAAAAAAATACATGGAAGATTTCTAGGAGAATTTGATGAAGGTGAATATCTTCAACAAATGGAAGGTAAAGGCACGAGATCGAAAAATTCTGGTGGAAGATCCTAGAAGGGGAAAAGCTTCACAGTGAAATTGTGGCAGTAATATGATGATTTTTCTACACTAATATCTTTTGTTATTAAATACTTACAAATTAATGCATATATGGTTTTTTTCTTTACATTTATACATACTATATAGTATATCGAGTGTATAGAATGTATGTATGTTCGTCTACATACAGTACAGTGGAGAGTGTATTTAAAAGATTTCTCTTCAACTAAGTATATGAGTAAAGTGCATGAGGTGCATAAATTAAAGAAAATATACATATAAAATTAGATGATAATATTGCAACTGTGTAAGATTTAGATCAATCGATTATACATGACAATGACAACGTACAAAAATGTATTTCTCTTGTTGCATTAACGATACAATTGGACAGGGCCAAGAAGATTGCATTCTTTTGTATAAAGATAAGACACAAGAATGTTTTTATGTGTATTGGATATCAGCAACATAATAATTTGTATGTATACATATTTTTTCGTAGTTCAGACGTTCAGACAGTGAATAAAAAAGTATTTTTTGTACAAAAAAAATTCTCTCTACAATAGAGATATTGAACTTCAATCCATGCTTCTTCATCTGGAAAACCACCTTTAATACAGTGCATAGTTGCGTTCCTTTTGACCAAATAAAGTACTCCCAACCCAAGTACTCGGGAGTAGATTGTAAATGGAACGCAATTTTTTTACTTGGAAGTAAAAAGTAACCTCAAATTTCAAGGCATACACATTTCTTAGGCAATATAAGTAAATATTGGACTAACAGTTGGCCGTCCTCAAATTTCAGCTGTCATGTATTTCAAATTTGTTTTGTTGTTGATTATAGATTCTCCATAACCTTAAACAATAAAAAGTCACCTATTGAAGGAAACGTGTAATGAAAATATTACAGACTTTAACCTACCTCTTTAATCTCTAACGATTGAAACACAAAAACTTTTGACGGCGAATTTTGGCGTAACTAACCATGCAACTGTCAAGTAAATTACTCGAATACAAGAGGTGGTGTAGATGATCACGACTACAAATACTTGGGAGTACTTTACTTGGTCAAAAGGAACGCAACTATTGTCATGCATTACTCATTTGGTTTGACCATGCTAGCTATAAAGCAAATAATACACACATGATAAAATACATAATCACTTCATACAATATGCAATCACATAATCGTAATATATATAATATAAATAAAATCGTTATCGTATAAATTAAATAATGTCGTTACATAAAGTGATTTGAATTTTTATTTTTATTGTTCATCTTTTATTTCATGTTTAACTTTCAAATTTATTATTTCTATCGAAATTGTTATTCTTTTTCTTTCTATTTTTTTGTAATTTTTTAAATTTTTATATAATGATATTTATGTATTTGGTTTTATGTAATAATGACTTTTAATTTACTACAAAAAATCATACTTATGAGAAAAATCTTTAACAAAATCGTAATAACTTTAATATTCGATTATAATTTGAAAAGAAAGATAAATGATTTTTAATAATAAGATTCAAAAAAAAAAAAAAAATATTTTATATAATGAAAAAAAAATTGAGAAAAAAAAAATCAACCACATAACAGGATATTGTAAATATTTTTTTTTTTGGAATACATTACATACACGTATCTATACATATATATACGTACATATGTAGGTAGGTATATAAACGCACAAAAATTTATTTTTTTAAATCTTTTCCAAATAATAAATTTAAAAACGATCCTGGGTCGAGATTAAAATTAATCCTTCACAGCTTTTTTATATATATTTCTTTTTTATCCCGGTTCCTATACAGAACATTTATTTTTTTCATTTTATATATAAACAAAGAAAATATAAAAAAAATTTTAGTAATTTTGTTTGAAATTTTAAAGAAAGAAAAACCTTCTCGCACCGCATACCATCGTATATACATGACAATGTGTAATTTTAGATGATACAAATCAATAGAAAGCGTAAGTAAAAGAAAGAACTAATTAAAAAAAATATTCTTTCGTTATTGTACCATATTGTACGTATACATAGTAAATAAATAAATATATGGAAACCCAAATATTTTTGTATTCTTTCTACACCTTTTTATCTTATTATATAGATATCTTATTACATGTTTACTTTTTTTTTTTTTGTTTCTGGGAATCCTTGTACATACTTAACTGATAAAATCATATGATATATTGTTATTAAGAAAAAATTTCTACTGTTTAAATGTATATAGCCGTACAGCATTCAGATTTTATTACTTCCACACTTTATAGTCGTTTTTTTTTTATTATTTGATTTTACCTTTGCCTTTTTACTTAACCTTTTAATTATTATAATCTGTATATGTACTTATATTTACTTTATTTGGTTAATGTAATTTATCTATTTTTTTTTTTTTTTGTGTTGAATTTTTGTTTTGTCCTTTTTCATTTAACTTTAAATTATTAATTGAGTTAAAAAAAAACTATATAAAGTAATGAAGAAATTTTGTTTATTATCGTATAAATCCCTAAATTTTTCAGTAATAAAATATTTGTATTACATACATATATGTATGTAACTATGTAAGTATATAAATTCACACAATGGAATTTTTATATTAAATTTAAGAGTAGCTAACACCAAATCTGCTTTCTTTTTGCACCAAATATTTTCGAAGTTACTGAAACAATTTTAATGAAATTTCAAATATAAATACATCGAAAGAAGTTATGATCCCTAAATGGAACACTTTTTTAATGTTTTGTTCTGAAATTTAGTTGAAAAAGGAAAAGGTTTTTTTTATGAAAAATCCTTCAACTTTGACATAATGTTCTCATATATTAAATCATTATAAGAATATTTCTAGAGTAGGATTTGACTTTGAAAAATGTTGTTAACAACAACGATTTTACATTCAAAAATTTTAAAAAAAGCTTTTGCATACCTTTTAGGTGCTAATAAAAATGGATTTTTGAATATTTTAATAAAAAAAAAATATAATTTTATTTTGTTATTAAAAATGAAAATATAACAAAGAATTTTATACTGTTTTTTTGTAAACTCTTCAGAAAAGTCCAAATTTTATTTTGATACCAAAATCATTTAGATATATGAAGATTTAATGTATGAAAATAGAAATCAAAGTTGAACGATTTTTCAAAAAAAAAAAAAAAAATTCTCTCCTTTTTTAAGAACTATAACTAAATTTTAGGACCTAGAATCAAAAATGTGCTCTATTCAAGCACCACAATATCCTTCAGGCTACATATATTCAAAATTTCAAAGAAATTGGTCAATCAGTGTTTGCTGTACGAGGTGCATTTGGAAGCAGAAAAATCGCAATTTTGACAACTTTGACACCCTGTAAAAAGGAAACAAGGACATTTTTTTAAAAATCGCTCCGTTAAGCACAACAATTCCTATCAAAGTATGTATGTTTCAAATTTCATTAAAATCGGTTAAGTGACTTAGGAGATATGTGGTGTACAAGATAGCAGATATCTCGAATCCTAATCTTAATGTCAAAATAAAATTTTGACTTTTCTGATGTTTTTGCAAAAAAAAATTATAAAAATCCTTTTAATATTTTTATTTTTATAAACGAAAATACGTCATAGGACATTGTAATGTTAAAAAGAAATTAATTGGTAAATGCTTCTTCTTGCCAAAAAGGTTTGAAAGCAGTTCTGGAAGCATTACAGATTCGTCTTGGATATAGTACATTATACTTACTTGGGTACGGGTATACGATTACGTACATTTATGTAGTAATGTAAATTGTACTTAATGTATACAAATAAATACTTCTATAATATACATGGATTTGTATCTTGTAGAAATGGGTCTATTAAATTTCATCAAAAATAGTAAATTAAAATGTCAAAATGTCTAGATAACAATTTAAGACAAAGCATAATTAAAACAAATCATAAATATTTAAAGTTAACAGAAAATTAATGATGAAAACTACATTTATACATTATTAAATTTTTACCGTATGTATCACTTTAATATGGTAAATGGCACTGTAATTGATATTACATAGCTACTACACTAACTATACATAACAATATACAAGTATATTTGCATGTGAAAAATTTACATAAAACATATACATAAGTATCAATGAATGTATAACAATCTAAACGAGAAAATTTTTATGGTCCAAATACATTACTTAAGTACCTACAGTCTTAGAATAATAAAGCTTCACATTATTATTCTATGGTACAGTATACTATATTGTAAATGGTAGTGTGTCTAATCTAATCTACAGCGTTTGTACTTGAACGTATGAAATTAGTGTATTCTGCGTAGGACAAATTGATCGGAAATTTTGTGATATATCTATGGCGAAGTAATTTTGACAGTGGTAAAAAAATTTTGATAACAATTTATCTTTTTTATTTTCACTCCTCTAATCCAATCTCTGACTACAACACACACGAAATTTCAAAATTTCTGCTCCAAAGAAGTATCGTGACCTATAAAACGTCAAAGTTGTAAAACTGCAATATCGATGCGAAGCATTAATGCTGTTTTAAAACTTTGCATCACGACTGTTTTGATGCCGTATCACAAAACATTTTTGAGGCGTTTTGAAACTCACCCAAACTCTACCAAAATGGACATTTATGTATACATATGTTCTTTTTGTTTTAAATATTATCTGAAAATTTAAAGAGAACATTAACAAAATGATAAAAAAATATAAATATAATATAAATTATCCGTTATGTTAAATACTATACTTTCGTAAAAGTAATGTGAATAAAACAAGAATAATCGAATTTTTTATGAAATATGTGTCAATCTTTATGTGAATTGAATGCATTGATTTTTAATATTTAAAATTGATTTTTATATCAAAATATTTGTCGCTTTAATTCATTCGAATATTGCTACTTTTTAACTATTCTATATACATACCATTTGACTGGACTTAAAAGTAAAGGCCTTAACTTATCTATTTTTTTTTTTAAAGAGAATTTCACTTCAATAATAAATTAAATTTGCATTTTTATCGCATTAACTGATCGATTTACGTATTCAAATTTCATATTTTCAGAATTAATTTTTTGGTTGCTTTTACACTATGAAAATAAATGACTTTTCTGTATGCTTTTTAATATTTCATCCTGTATTCAAGTTTACCTATTTTTGTAAAATTTTATAAATACGAACCGTTAGGACATTTTCATAAGCATGTAACAATGCTCTCGGAACAATATGTATAGAAAAAAACGAATGATATAATGTAATCATGTAACATACATATGTAATAATTTTAATATAATAATATTGTAATAATTTAAAAAAAAAAAAAAAAAAAAACTGAGAGATTCAGGCAAATTGCAATAAATTGTCGAAGTATTCGGTCTTAATGTATAAGGTATTATGTATTATGGTATTGTAGTATATGTAGATACCAAAATCAAATAAATTGTTTAAAGTATAATTGAAAAAGTGGGGTTTTATTTTTTATTAATTAATATATTTTCCGTGTGTGCGGGTAAAACGAAATTTTATTTAAGGTTATATGCAAAATCAAATATCTAAAAACACTTATATTAAATAATTTTTATTATCATTTGAAACCTATAATTTTGAATATTATATGAGGAGATGTTAAAATAAAAATCATTATTTTTTTACAATTTCACATAATAACGTACTGGAAAATAATAATTACATTATATTTATAATTATCGAATTAAAGATATAAACAAGTAATTAGAAAATTTTATATCTATTTATTTATATTAAAATAATTTGTAATGAATTTTTTAGCCTAGAAAGTACTAAATTTCAATTAATATCAAGATTTAAAATGGAAACTGAATAAATATCAAAGTATTATGTAACAATAAATACAATCAAGAAAACAAAAACATCAAACAAGAAATGATATATTCGATGTAATGAGACCCATGAAAGACAAAAATATTGCAATAATCCACCAAAAATTATTTTTAGTGGATGTATTTGACACATGCTCCAGCAATCACATGTTTTCGGAAGACAATAAACGAAATTCTATAATGTAAAAAATAATAAGAAAATTATTATTTTCTTTTTTTTTTGTTTTAGAACATTTAAAAAATTTATTCAGATTTTTTTTTCGTATAAGAAATTATTTATTATTATTATTATTATTATTAGTAAGGTAAGGCCTTTCAACTCTTAAAATTAGGTTATTTAAGGCTTATATTATTAGAAATTATTTTAATTCTATAAATTTAACCTAAATTAGCTTACAATCTATATAACAATTCTTATAATATTATAATATTAACTCACAGCTCCTGTACAACTTAAATATCTAAACTTAATATTTTAGGTGTTTTAAATATTTTAAAATAAAATAAAGAATTAAAAAAAATTCTTTCAATTCACTTGATATAATATTTAAATTATTTTATTCTATCACAAGTTACATATAAAATCTATTTTCAAATTATTTTATAAGTTTCAATTACATTTTTTGCTTTTTAATGGAAAATTATTTTAAGATCTTATCAGTAGGTATACGATATTTACATATATATTATATTATCATATAAAAGTAAATACAAGTTAGTAGATCAAATCTTACCTAGTAAATATTTCAATATTTAATATTTGTATACACATAAATGTTTTTTTTTTATTACTGTGCAACATATGATTTTTCTATTTTTTTTAAAAACTCTATAATATCTTAAAATAAGTAATTTTAATCACATCAATTTAATATTTACTATTGAAGAAAACCACTAAAAACCTTTCTTCATTACAGTTTAATTTACTACTGTACTTTTACATATCTCCCAGTTTTATTATATTGAACAGTAATAAATTTTTTGTATATTTTTGAAAAAGGTGAATAAAATTGAGTTGATTTTTAAAAAAACACGAAATTTTGACTTTAAGTCCTTATATCTAATATAAGGAAAACCGCTAATGCAATCAAAGTAAAATAAACTGTAGCAAATAGAACAGGAAGTTCTCTTTCAAATGGTTTATCAACTAAGACTCTGATATGAAAAAATAACGGATATCGTAAAATCCGACATTTTGACAAAAATTTTTAATGGTAGTTTGCGTCCTTTAGATGAATTAAAATTAGCAAGTAAGATAAAATAAAAACAAGTATAAATTAATTTAAAAAATATATATATTTTTTTTTAAATAAAACAAACTAATAAATTGAATACAAACAGAAGGCAGAAGGGAGGTAACTAACCTGACCTCCCTTCAATAATAAATTAAATTAAATCAATGGTAATATATAGATTTAATATTCGTTTATTCAAGGAATTTTAAATTTTGTTCTAGTTTACAAGTTATATCAATTTTTTTATTCCAAATTCGAAGATTCTTTATTTCATTCGATGATTGTTAATTACTGCAATTAACCTGAAAAAAAAATAACGAATGAAATAAATTGTATAAGAAAAAACTTACCTTTTGTAAATAACACAAGCCTGCGAAATTTTGTGTATTTTTTTTTTTTTTTTGTTTTGTTTTGCATAACATAATTCTAGTAATTTTCAGGTTTTCTATGAAACTGTGTGATATTCATTGGAAAGAAAAATTTTCTCACATGTAAAGTTTGATTTAACATTTTTTGTATTTGGGTCTGAATATCATCTCAATAAGTACATTTTCTCTTTGCTGGAAACATGTTTTTTACAGCCGTGCCTTGACGTTTTCTGCAATTACTGTTCCAGAACGCGGCGCTTCTCTCGCATTGTATTTCTCAATAACCTGAAAAAATATACTGTATTTACCTGAAAAAAGCAGCAGCTAAATGGTTCGATTGGAAAGGTGTTGGTCTGGTATGCTTGAAGAATCGAGTTCGAATCCCAACCAGTGCCACTATTCTTACCCAAAAATCAGCAATGTACTCACTCAATGGAGTGATGATATATCTGATAAAATATATCAAACGCAAAAAAAAGACAGTTTTTTTGCGTTTTTCATAACAGTTTTGTTTTGCTTTGATGTTTTTCTTTTGTTAGAACCATTGCTTCCACAATAATGACATACAAAACTTTCAATATACAATAGTCTACTGTTTTGATTTGATTTTTGGGAAGGTCAATTAAACCTGGCTCCCTATAGCCCGCATCACGGCCCGCCAGGCGACTCGATTTTACAAGTTCTTTTAATTAACTTAATTCTAGATTAAAAAAAAACTAACTAAGTTTAATGAAAAAAATTACCTTTTTACTTTTTTTTCAATTTTCTTTATTCCAAATTCAAAGATTCTTTATTTCATTCGATGATTGTAAATTACTGCAATTAACCTGAAAAAAAAAATAACGAATGAAATAAATTGTATAAGAAAAAACTTACCTTTTGTAAATAACACAAGCCTGCGAAATTTAACTTCCCGTTCAAATAATTATGCACTTTTTTTATTTGTTAAACCACATTCTTATATTTTTTTTATCTCGTCAGGATTTCCTTTTATCAAGGATATTCATATTTACAAAATTGCTACCCATTTTTTAACAGTTTTTATAAAAAAATTAAGTGTAAAAATGCAAATACCAAACCGTGAATACCCTTATTATTTGTCCGTTTTTAAAAAATAATATTCTAAATGTTCAAGTCAAAAATTGATTAAAAATTATCTTAAAAAAACCTAAAATAATTTTTTGCATAACATAATTCTAGTCATTTTCAGGTTTTCTATGAAGCTGTGTGATATTCATTGAAAAGAAAAGTTTTCTCAATGTAAAGTTTGATTTAACATTTTTTGTATTTGGGTCTGAACTATCCCCAGATAATTCTGAATATCATCTCAACAAGTACATTTTCTCTTTGCCGGAAACATATTTTTTACAGCCTTGCTTTGACGTTTTCTGCAATTACTGTAGTTCCAGGACGCGGCGCTTCTCTCGCATTGTCTTTCTCAAAAGAAAATAAAAATTTATGAATAATACTAGGTTTCGCTTCATGTCACACGTTCCCGGCAGACTTTTCAAAAAAATTATGATGGATTTTTTTATTTTTATTTTAGGGGAAGGTCAGGTAAACCTGGCTCCCTATAACCCGCATCACGGCCCGCCAGTCGACTCGATTTTACAAGTTCTTATTAATTAACTTAATTCTACATAAAAAACTAAATAACTAAATTTAATGAAAAGAATTACTTTTTTACTTTTTGTTCAAATTTTTTTATTCCAAATTCCAAGATTCTTTATTTCATTCGATGATTGTTAATTACTGCAATTAACCTAAAAAAAAAAATAATGAATGAAATAAATTGTATAAGAAAAAACTTACCTTTTGCAAATAACACAATTTCTTTACGAAATTCATCTGTTTCTGAATGGTAAAAATTTTCGACGCTAGAGGACGTTTTAAATTTTAAATATTTTGCAAGTTACACCATTTGTAAGAAAACTTCTGTTCCATTTGTCAGAGTTTATTTTATTTCACTTTTATTGGATTAGCGGTTCTCGAGATATAAAGACTTAAAATCAAGATAAATTTTATTGTTTGTAAACAAATTTTTTAGATTGTTGAATTGCAGAAATAAATAAATAATTAAAGAGAAAAATAAAAAAAAAATAAAAAATAAATAAATGCGGGTACATTTTAATATTGAAAATAATTAAAATTGTTATATTAATAATTATAATATTAAGAAAAAAATAATAGTAGTAGCAAAAATAGTGTTAATATTATTAGAATCAATTCTAATGCTAACAAAAATATATATTTTTTTAATTTAACAGAAGAAGCAAGCGAAAATGAATCACTAGAAACATCAATATCTAAAGAAGAAATTGAATTTAGTGAATCGCACCTCGATGTACTGGAAAATTCAGAGGGATAGATAAATTTAATAAATTTAGATAAATATTTTTGCGTAGATAATAGTAATACGAGTATGACATGGGTAGATGAACTGTCTGAGGGGGTTTTAATTAAACCATCACAACAGTTCTTCTATATTCTTGAAAAGTTGGATAAAATATTTAGATTTATAAAACCAAAACTCATAAAAACTAAAAATATATTAGAAAAATTATTAAAATTAAGCGAAAAAATAGAATTAGAAGAATATGATAAGAAATTATCGTCATGGAAAGTTAGAGCTTTCAAATTGATTTTACATTATTATGAGCTTTTTCTACAATGGTTGTGTACTTAATAAAAATAAAAACAAAAACTAAAAAAAAATAAATAAAATAAAATTTATTTTTTTTTTTTTATCTGATTTCGATGCAGATAAACATCATCATATTCAAAAGAACTATCATAAGTATCTAAAAATATATTTTTAATTACAGTACTTTATTTTAAGTAAAGTAAAGCAACTTTGCAATGACGGAAAAATCAGAAAATATGATACATTAACGATTATGTCATAAATTACAAAATGTCAATGATTTCATATAAAATTACACAAGTATCAAGAAGATGAAAAAATATAAACAAACGTAACAGGTTAGAGGTAAGTATAAATTTGGATATTGTGGAAAAAATAGCATGTTGCCGCCGTGAAAAAAATTTTTTATTTTATTTTACATTATTTACTGTTCAATGTTCATATTCTGGGAAATGTGTATAATGTTTTTAAATTGACAATATTTTAATAAAAGAAAACTAAATGAATTGAAGTTTTCTCTTTTCTTTCATATTACACTACTTTACTTGAACGTTACGTTGCACTTTCTTGTAGATTTAAATTGATATTTTTTTTTTTTTTCAAATCTACAAATATCTACATATATATCAAATCTGACAATATATGGTTAAGTTAACTAGTATACATATTTTTGTTTGTTTTTCGTTGTTACATATGTACATTTATGCAATATAAAAAATAAATTTTAAAAATATTTAAATATTACTAATAATTGCATCTAAAAGTATATCATGAGAATCTAATGGTAAAGTTAATTCGTTGACATTATGCTATTTAATTACTAAACCAATTATAAGTAATGTTTTATTTTGTATATTTTTTTCCACAACGCTCAAATCTTTAGATAAATATTTTTCTGGATAAATTTTAAAATATTTAAATAGATATTTATCATAACAACCTTTACCGTGTCCTAAACTTCCTCCTTTGTTTGTGATTTGTGAATCCAACGCCAGGTATTAAAAATATGTATATCCACACGACCACACCACCTATTAATTAAAATATGTTGATATTTGTAAATTTAATTTATATTCAATTTGTAAATGTGATATTAAATAGTGCTAAATACTTATTATATGTACGTAAAAAACTAACCTGATGTTAAAACATTTTCTTGATTATCCTCAACTAGAGACTGTTTTATGTTCCATTTCATTTTGTCATAGAAAGGCCTTAATAGATAAAATGTGTATCCACACCCACCTGTTAATTAAAATATGTTGATATTTGTTTGTTTTTTTTTTTCAGTTAAAATATGATTTTGTTTATAGTCAAAATTTTTCAGAACTTTAAAACTCAAGAGTCACTTACGTTTTGAAAACTGCGGTGCGCTACGCTAATATCGACCGGGAGGGATAAGCTATGAAATGAATGCAGACGCTTCTTGTTCTTGTTGAATTTTGCATTATTGTGATGTCGGTGATATAGAAAATGAGAAGTTTGATAGTATGTGTACTTTTTATCTTATTTTTTCATGTACACATTTTTACATTATAAATATAGTAATTTGGGAAGTGCCAGGTAAAGTGCTTTTCAGACTTTAAGAAAATTGTTGTTGCTGTGAGAATTGCTGACAATATTTGATAAACATGTATATTTGAACTACTTTTTTCTCGGATCTCACATTCTATTTAGCTTAATAGTTGAGATTTGTTACTTGGTTTACCTAGATTTACTTTGGCGCTACGCTAAAATATCGACCGGGAGGGATAAGCTATGAAATGAATGCAGACGCTTCTTGTTCTTATACGTTGCATTATACCACCACACCATCTTCATTCTTCATTCTTCAATTATCAGAATATAGCTATATATAATTATCTCGTTTTCAATATTGAATTTGAATATATCGAATGAAGTGACGCTATACACAACTGGAGAAAAATATGAAAAGAATGGGCAGCATACGGCATATAAAACAGCACAGCGTAGCATACCATACCGCTAAATTTTTTTTTTTTTTCAATCTAAATAGAAAAAAAATAGCAAAACATTAAAAATAGAGGAAAAAAATATGAAAATCTAATTTATGAATTATTTCTGAAAATATTTATTGATCAGAAGTTTATTTAACTAAAATTGATTATTTATCTCATTCAAATCTTTTTTAACCAAAATTAATATCAATTAAATATATACATATTGCACAACTTAAATTGTTCAAAATTTTTATTGAAATATTTTACACGAAATCCAAGCATTTAGAATTTTATACGAGAGAAATTTCTACTGTATCGGTAAGTCTTCTTTATGAAACAAAAAAACGAAGCCTTGAAAATGTTTAAAATATATAAATCTAAAGTGAAAAACTTTAAAGACAATCGTATAAAAATGTTAAGGACTGATAATGGAAAAGAATTCATCAATTCAGATTTTTCAAATTTTTTGAAGAATAATGGCATTCAACACCAAACGAGAACACCTTTTACACCTCAACAAAACAGGGTGGCAGAAAGAAAGAATCGCACCTTAATTGAAATGGCAAGATCCTTGCTCATTGATTCAAATTTGAATATTCGTTTATTGGCATAAGCAGTTTTAGCTCCTAATTATATAAAAAACAGGTCTCCATCTGATAGCTTAAACGGTAATATACCATATAAGCTCTGGGCAAAAAAAGAACCAGTAATAGCGCACATGAGAACATTCGGTACATTAGCCTATGTATTAGAAAAAATCCGAAGAAAAAGATATTTGATGTCAGATCAAAACCTTTTTATATGATTGGTTACTATGAAAACTCAAAAGCCTATCGCTTATGGGACAAAAGTACTGGAAATGTAATAAAAAGTCGTGATGTGATTTTTGTTCATGAAAACTTGAACTAAAATCTGACGGTTATAAAAAAGAATGAATGCCCAGCAGCTGAAGAAATGTTTGATAAACAAAATAGAGAAAAACATACAAAATATTTAGAAGAAAGCAATGTAAGGTCTAATAAAAAGAATGAATCTATTGACGAAAATAATGATAATGAGAATTTAAATAATATGAAAGAAGAAAATGAAAATAATAATCAATCATCTGATGCAGAAGATGATTCAGCTAAAAGAGGAAGAGGAAGACCCAGATTATTAAGAACAGGAGCAAAAGGATGCCCAAAGAAATTATTAATAACTAATAACAATGCAGAATAATGAAAATCAAGATCAAAACAAAAATAAAGATAATATCATGAATTCCCCAGATGAGTATCAATCAGCAAATGATGATGACGACAATGATGAACCTTATGTATTCTTAACGCATTAAAACGATCCTGAAAGTGTGAATGATCTAATGAATAATTCAAATAAAAATAAATGGGAAGCTGCTATGAGAGAAGAGTTACAAGCTCATCAACGAAATAAAACTTGGACCATAGAGGAAAAACCAAAAGGTGCTAAAATTATCGGTTGCAGATGGGTGTTTGTCACCAAATATGACGAAAATGCTAAACCTGCAAAAAGAAAAGCAAGACTTGTAGCAAATGGGTGTGCTCAGAGGCCAGGTATCGATTATTATGAGACGTATTCTCCAGTAGCAAGGCTAAGCTAAGATCTGTACATCTAGTAACAGCTTTGGCAGTAAAAATGGATATGAAGCTGCGACAGTTTTATATTACAACTGCGTATTTAAACTGGATCAGACTATTTATATGCTCAGAATATTTTGAAAAATTATCAGATTGTGGTAAAATAAAAGAGAATCACGTAATGAAAACGAATAAAGCACTTTATAGGTTGAAACAAAGTGGAAGGCTTTGGTTTCAAAAACTTGATTATTTAAAATCAATTGGATTTATAAAAATGAAAAATGAACCTTGTTTGTATATATGTGGTCAACAAGAAAATATGATGATATTAGCATAGACTAATAACACTATCCAGATGTGAAATACAAATGTTAAAAATTGATACATGCAAGTAATTTTTACTAGCAGACAATTTAGTCATAGTAGCAGACAAAAAGTTTTTCAACAAAAATAAAACTTTTTAGTAGCAGACAAAAAGATTTTCACCAAAATTAAAACTTAATACATACTCAATACTCACCAATTCATTGCGTCATTGCTTCTGCTATGATCATCGTTTGAATCCTTTTGTACATGTAACAGTCTATATAATATAAATATTATATAAATAAAGTCATAGCACACTGTCATAGTTAAAAGATAAACTACTCATGTACAGCTTTATATTCTTGGGTATATAGTATGTATATAGTATCACAGACAATATACAGATGTTTCTCTACATATATTCAAATATGTAACAAAATAGTATTCATATGGACCTATTGTTAGGTCCAGATTCGAGTCTTGGATATATTTAAATTCAAAATATACGTTAATATCCAATTGTTCTTGCATTCGATAAAAGTTTTAAAATATGGTTCATAAATTATATACGTATACATATGAACAATCTGATTTGAGTGTATAGGTTTATTCGTATATATTTACATGCAATACTAGAAAATATACGATTTATTTGTAGCAATTTGGCAGTACAATATCATAAACATTGAAGCAATTTATTGTATAGCATTTGATAGCATATAGCGTATAGCATATAACATTTATATATGTATATAATAATTATTGCTGATGTTATACTACCATAGTACATGTTGCTTGCAGGTAGTCCTGTGTATAAATACAAATTATATATGTATGTGGTATATATAAAAATATTATTGGACATTGAACCCTATTAAATGTTTGCATTAAATTTTGAAAGAATATGTATCGCTAGTTATTCTTTCATTTTTTCCTTTTTTTGTGTGAAAAAAAATATATACCTGCACTGGTTTTTGTATACATTGTATATTTTGTATACGTCATATATAGTATAGACCACAGTAAGGATAGTACACCATAATGATTTATAATGATGTGTATGTGTATAACAAGTTGTATACATAAAATACCCTTTGATAAACATGTTTATTGTTTGTGATATAGTGTACCATTGGTACCATACAGAAGGAAATATAAAAATCTAAATGCCAGTCTAAATGCTTATAATGTTAGAGGTATTCACGAAATATTGTAAGAGCGTAAAAAGTGTGAACATATACCCAAATCTTACACATTATACTAGCTATATCGTGAACGCAAACTTTGTATTGAAATCAAGCAAATTAATAACATATGCCAGCTATAATATTATAAAAATAAATTTAATCAAATTATTTTAGCATTTAATATCAGAATGGCATATACAATAGCAAACAATAGTAATATACACCGCATACAATGGGTTTCAGCATTGTAAATTTTTACAAGCAGTATAAGTAAAAATTACATTGAAGATGTTTACAATAGGTGTAGGATTGTACGAGATTACACCGTTTACAATGATACATAACCAAACCGTGAATACCCTTATTATTTGTCTGTTTTTAAAAAATAATATTTTAAATGTTCAAGTCAAAAATTGTTCAAAAATTCTAAATAAACCCAAGATAATTTTTCTACCTCTCTGCAGTAGTATACATACTACATACATATATATGTAATTGTGTGTTAAGATAGTGGCATAGCAAAAGCAACATCAAAAAGAAGAAAAAGGATGAAAGAAATAAACCTGAAGTATTCGTATAGCGTAAAGCACTTAGCACCACAAATAATATATACATATATGTATGTATGTGTTATATTGTCTGCGATAGCACATAGATTGAAATGTACAAAAACAAATTTACTCTGTTTATTGCAAATACGTTTGCGTATAATTATTAAAGCACAGGCAAAGCAGAAATTCGACACTACTACATATACTGTCTAATGTTAAAGTATGTGCGTAAATGCGTATGTAAACACACTGATAAATTCAATACAATACCAAATTTATATTGTTTCCTGGTGAATGGGTGTTATGTGCTATACGCTATACTAATTGTACAAACATATGAACATATGTATTAAATGTGTAAAAATTAATATGTATTGTACTACTACATATTAACATTCATTTAAAGTTTGTTTCAAGTTCAAAGTTTGGTATAATTTGAATATTATTTTTATGGATTCAAAACTAAACTAAATTGAAGCATTATGATTTATGTAAAGTAGATGGGGACACACAATTTTTTCATTTTATATGGTGACGGATTTTTGGTTCCATTGGCATATCTGTATATTTTCTGTGATAGTATACAGCACAAACAATAAACATATACGTGTATTTATTGCTTGTGTCTATAGCCATGTCATGTCTTTAAGTATTTTGCTAGTAAAACTTGTTTTAGATAGAAAAAATGTGCAAAGTGGAATGGCATGGCATGGTACATGGTACATATACATATGTAATTTGTTTGTTACATATATACTGATATATATTTGCATTACGGGACAAATATGTAGTTGTTTTTACCTCTCACTTTCGTCCTTTGGAAAACGAAAGAATTTCCTACCTGGATATTTCGTGCCTGTTGCCTGGCATGTATCAACAACACACATAGTTCTTTTGTTCTGACCGTGAGTGCGTTCATAAACGTTACTATAGTTAACTATAGTTATCATTTGTCGTTCAGAATGGTGGTGGTATAGTAAAACATAACTACCAATATAACTTTTTAGCGTTCATAAACATCTGTAGTAAAGTAAATTTTTAACTATTTGATGTCAAAAATTAACCCTGCTCGAGAGCATGGTTAACAATAGTAAGCCTTTAAGTGGTAATGACATTGACGATAAAAAATCGTTTGTCATTTCATTTTGTGTTGTGAATTATGAAAATTTCAATTTTATTTATTTGAAAAAAGTAGTAGTATTAATTAATTTTGTTTAAAAATTAATTTTTAAAAATTAATTAATTATTGACAAACAAAAAATATAATAATTATATATATCTTTTGAAAATTTTTTAAACTTGACTTGACAGCTGAATAACAATTTATTACTACTACTATGATAAAAATCGCGTTCAAAAACTACTTGAAGTTAACATTACCATGGCTGTAGTACAACATAACTTTGCTTAAATCATACAATACCATATGATTATGGTTAAAGTAATGTTTATGAACGCACTCCGTGTAATATATTCTTTAACATTAATTTTGTATATTTAAAAAATGACAATGATGGTGATTGTTATTTTCTAAATATACAAAATTAATATTAGAATATGATACGCCGTCGTCGTTTTTTATGACGGTGACGGATAACCATATTCAGGCCTATTTCGTACATTTATATAGTGTTTGTGTATATAAAATTACAAACGTACATATTCATCTGTTCATATAATATAAAATATATATGTATATATTATCACAGATAAGGATATCTTTATTATCGTGGTGATAATGTGCTATTGAAAATATAAAACCGTAGATCCAGAATTCAGAACATATTTAAAAGATTTCATAAACTTTCAACATTTAAGTTTTAATTTTGGTGAAAATCTTTTTGTCTGCTACTAAAAAGTTTTATTTTTGTTGAAAAACTTTTTGTCTGCTACTATGACTAAATTGTCTGCTAGTAAAAATTACTTGCATGTATCAATTTTTAACATTTGTATTTCACATCTGGATAGTGTTATTAGTCTATGATATTAGCTATGTACGTAGATGATATGATTCTGGCATATAAAGAAGAAAAAGGCGTACAACTATTCATGCAAAAAATGATGAAAGTCTTCGAAACAAAAGACATTAGTAGATTTTTACCATTTTCATAGAAAATACAGGTTGTGGAAGTACAGCCATCAAGGTACAATCATCTTAGTTTCAAAATTATCGTTGTTCATAGTATTCAACAATTGATTTATAAAAAATATAATCATTTCTTTGTCATTTCTTCGAACTCGCTTCAATTACAATGAAGATTCTTACAAATCAGAAATCAGAATCGAGTGGCGTACACAGAAGTTGATTTGTATTTTACAGTCATTAAGTGAATCGATTTTAATTCAGTAAAAAAAAAAAGTTTCATAGATTAATTAGTGGACAAAATTCATTACAAAAATTTAGGCAAGATTTTGCTAAGTCGCATTTAAAATCCCTCAGTATACATTTGTAATGTGTAAAATGTTTTTAAATTGACAATATTTTAATAAAAGAAAAGTAAATGAATTGATGTTTTCTCTTTTCTTTCATATTACACTACTTTACTTGAACGTTACGTTGCACTTTCTTGTAGATTTAAATTGATATTTTTTTTTTCAAATCTACAAATATCTACATATGTATATCAAATCTGACAATATATGGTTAAGTTAACTAGTATACATATTTTTGTTTGTTTTTCGTTGTTACATATGTACATTTATGCAATATAAAAAATAAATTTTAAAAATATTTAAATATTACTAATAATTGCATCTAAAAGTATATCATGAGAATCTAATGGTAAAGTTAATTCGTTGACATTATGCTATTTAATTACTAAACCAATTATAAGTAATGTTTTATTTTGTATATTTTTTTCCACAACGCTCAAATCTTTAGATAAATATTTTTCTGGATAAATTTTAAAATATTTAAATAGATATTTATCATAACAACCCTTACCGTGTCCTAAACTTCCTCCTTTGTTTGTGATTTGTGAATCCAACGCCAGGTATTAAAAATATGTATATCCACACGACCACACCACCTATTAATTAAAATATGTTGATATTTGTAAATTTAATTTATATTCAATTTGTAAATGTGATATTAAATAGTGCTAAATACTTATTATATGTACGTAAAAAACTAACCTGATGTTAAAACATTTTCTTGATTATCCTCAACTAGAGACAATGACACTTTGCTAAAAGTAGACAGAAAATCAAAATTAGACCTAAAAATTAGTTAGAAAAAGAATAAAATTTTATTAGTATGTGTAAGCTCCCCCAATTTTAATTTATTTTTTATATAGCTTGCTATAGGGTAAATGGGGCAAATAACATAAATGGCATATATGAATGCGATTCAATAGCTCAAGATGTAATATTTCATGCATAAAAAATATACAAAAATTAATAAAATTATGAAATTAAATATAATGAATTATGAAATACATAAATAATTTATATTATTTATGTATTTATATTTAATATTTATTCAAATTATTAATTTATTTTTCACCAATAAATAATTTTTTTTTAATTGTTGTTAAATATTAAATATATGTTGTTAAAATGGGCAGACAATTACAAACTAATTACATAAACAAAATACACTTACATTAACTGATTTTACAAAGTGCATGAATAAATCCACATCATCATTTTTACTAGTACCTGGTATTCCTACAACAGGTATGGCAGATTGATTTAAATGCTTTCCACTAATTGTAAACATCTGCTCCGTGAAATGTGAACTGCAGAAACGAATGTCTTTAGACATTCTTTTATCCATCAAATCCTTTCCAACTGCTCTCAACCATAAACGTTTTTTGAAATAAAATCAAAATAACAAAACAATGAAAAAATCTAAATTATTTGTCCTACTGAAATTATTATATGCACATATCTTTATTTCATTTATAAAAAAAGGAAACATTTAATAAAATAAAGACTATAAAATGTTTGAATATATAATTATAATTTGAATAATTTGCTTACCTCTCAAGATTTTTCGGAAAATTGAAATAAATGTTCTTGTCTCCATCAGGCTTTTCCCCACAAATCACACATCTGTAAAATTGTTTTTTATTATTTACACCCACTTTTTCCATTTTTATTTTTATTGTATGTAAACACTTATTTATTAATTTATTTTTTAACGATAAAAATATTTGTTTTTAACTCGTATATTTTATAGTTTTTCTTTTATTTTAATTGTTTTAGATATTAAAAATATTTAATATTTATTCAAATTATTAATTTATTTTTCACTAATAAAAAATTTTTTTTAATAATTTTTTTTTTTTATTGTTTTTAAATATTATTAGATTTTTAATATATAATGAAATTATTTTAATTTTGAAACACCAAATTATAAATATTTCACTTCACTTTCATTAATTTCATTTCAGTCTAAAATTATTTTACATTTAATATTCCTTTACCTCTACTTTGCCATAAACTACCTGGAATGATGTCATAACAGCTGGTTAAAACTGAGCACATGGTGTAAAAGCACGTGTAAAATGTAACAGACAAAAAAGTGAAGAGCCACCTTTAACATGCGTTAGTAAGAGAAATTATATACAAGTTAAAACGAAATATCCTCCGTATGTGAATAAAAGAAAGTAATGGCAAAAACAAAAAGAAAAAATAAAAATGTCTTACTATCTAAATCTATGTAGAAAAAAAACGCAATACATTGAAGAAATTATATCGGTGATATGAAGTTTTTAGTGTGTGTTTTTTCTATCTTGTTTTAACACCTGCATATTTTTTATAAAGAAATTGGTCATAACTTATAGTCCCTTTTAGATAAAGGGCTGAATTTTTTACTGAATTGATTTTTTTATTTTATTTTTTTTTTAACATTATATATTTGCACTGTTTTTTTACATTATTTTTTGAATTTATATACGCTGAATCGAGTTGTGTCCGTACATTAAGTTAGTGTACGATGGTAGAACTATAATCGACATTGCTGACATAAGCTATGACATATGTCGTAGCCGAACACAGCCAAATCAATGAGCTAAACTATAATTAACATTACCTACATTCGTTAACAACTCGTTTAACATATAAGCTCGACATAAGCAGTACGATCGAGAGCGTACATGACATAAGTAACATAAGCCATAAGCTCATTTTGTAAAATTCGTATTGCTTATGTTTAGTATGTTATCTATGTTATTATAGTTAACGAAATGTTACGTTTTAACATTCGTTATTTTTTCTTATGTTTGTTATGTCAGGTATGTCGATTATAGTTGGGCCTTTAAAATATGATTTTGTTTATAGGCAAAATTTTTCAGAACTTTAAAACTCAAGTCACTTAAGGCCCAACTATAATCGACATACCTGACATAACAAACATAAGAAAAAATAACGAATGTTAAAACGTAACATTTGGGTAACTATAACAACATAGATAACATACTATACATAAGCAATACGAATTTCACAAAATGAGCTTATGGCTTATGTTACTTATGTCATGTACGCTCTCGATCGTACTGCTTATGTCGAGCTTATGTTAAACGAATTTTTAACGAATGTCGGTAATGTTAATTATAGTTTAGCTCATTGATTTGGCTGTGTTCGGCTACGACATATGTCATAGCTTATGCCAGCAATGTCGATTATAGTTCTACCAAAGTGTATATATACCTAACAAGTGGAAAATCTCAATATAAGATATTTTTTAATTTTCAAAGACCTCGAAATTTTTTACACAAATACACTGACAGCTACGAAAAAATAGACAGAAAATCAAATCAAGACTAAAGAAGTAGTTAAAACAAGAAAGAAATAATTAAGAAGTCGCCCCTTTTTATAAAATTGAGTACGTAAAAAACAACACAATCAAAAATTCACTCTAAAAAACAACTCAAACAACAACAACAACATCAAGCACGTGTACATTACAAGTACATGTATTTACCGTCAAATTATCACGGAGGCTATTATCATACATATGTTAGAAGAACAACGAATAAAAAAGTTGAAGCGAAATAGACATCGTATGTGAATCAAATAAGAATATTTTCAACTACCACTAGTGCATATCACGGAGGCTATTAAAAACTAATGTAAAAAAAAATGTAAGCAGAGAGAATTTTGCATTATTGTGATGTCGGTGATATAGAAAATGAGAAGTTTGATAGTATGTGTACTTTTTATCTTATTTTTTCATGTACACATTTTTACATTATAAATATAGTAATTTGGGAAGTGCCAGGTAAAGTGCTTTTCAGACTTTAAGAAAATTGTTGTTGCTGTGAGAATTGCTGACAATATTTGATAAACATGTATATTTGAACTACTTTTTTCTCGGATCTCCCATTCTATTTGGCTTAATAGCTGAGATTTGTTACTTGGTTTACCTAGATTTACTTTGGCGCTACGCTAAAATATCGACCGGGAGGAATAAGCTATGAAATGAATGCAGACGCTTCTTGTTCTTATACGTTGCATTATACCACCACACCATCTTCATTCTTCATTCTTCAATTATCAGAATATAGCTATATATAATTATCTCGTTTTCAATATTGAATTTGAATATATCGAATGAAGTGACGCTATACACAACTGGAGAAAAATATAAAAAGAATTGGCAGCATACGGCATATAAAACAGCACAGCGTAGCATACCATACCGCTAAATTTTTTTTTTTCAATCTAAATAGAAAAAAAATAGCAAAACATTAAAAATAAAGGAAAAAAATATGAAATTCTAATTTATGAATTATTTCTGAAAATATTTATTGATCAGAAGTTTATTTAACTAAAATTGATTATTTATCTCATTCAAATCTTTTTTAACCAAAATTAATATCAATTTAATACATATTTCACAACTTAAATTGTTCAAAATTTTTATTGAAATATTTTACACGAAATCCAAGCATTTAGAATTGAGAAAGAGTCACTTACGTTTTGAAAACTGCGGTGCGCTACGCTAATATCGACCGAGAGTGATAAGCTATGAAATGATTATGAATGCAGACGCTTCTTGTTTTTATACGTTGCATTATACCACCACACCATCTTCATTCTTCATTCTTCAATTATCAGAATATAGCTATATATAATTATCTCATTTTCAATAATGAATTTGAATATATCGAATGAAGTGACGCTATACACAACTGGGGAAAAATATAAAAAGAACGTGCAGGTGCAGCATACGGCGTATCAGTACACTTTCATACTTTGCAAAAGTTTTGCTTTCATTAAATTTAATTTTAAACACATGTTATTTTATGTAAATTTGATTTAATTTTGTATTAAATAATTATAAATATCCTCCTAATGTAATTTTATTTTTCATTTAGTACAATAATCCTTATAGTTTTTGATTTTTTTAATCATTTTTTCCCTTACTTTGGCGCCAATTTGGTTTCCGCATTGGCCATTGAGCAGCTTAAATATGAACGATTTCTCTCATTTTTCTTTTATTAATTTATTAAAAATTTACACGAAAAAATTAATTTGGATTTTATTTATTTTTTTTTTTAAAAACACTATTTTTTCACTTAAATTATGATTTTCTTTTTAAAATAAAATTTTTCAGAATTTTGAACTCAAGACTAAAGAGTCACAAACTCACAACTCACAAGTCATTTTCACTTTACCCCTTTACCGCTATATCACTTACACAACTTACACTCACACTCATGGTAAAATGACTATAACATATATAGTCGTTTCATCATGCTCACACTTACGTTTTGATTGAAGATGAAGTGTTGAAGATAAAGAATGTAATGTGGATTATGGAATGTGGTTACTGTGTTTGTGGTGTGCTAAATGCTAAAGGCCTGTGGTGGGTTCACGTAAGGTGATTGGTGATAGGTGATAGCAAAAACCATAGCATATATAAGACGTTCCAAGCTGATTATAATCGAAAAAATAGCTTTAAGATCATATCCCAACATTGGTGGCTATAGCTTTTTTGCTGATGTTAATGTGATATTAATAACTCAATCCACTGTAATATAGGATATGATTTGTGTGTACTGTACAACATGAAATTGTTTTTATCAGCAGAACAAGGCAATACGTGGCCATACAACACGATACAGTGGCGAGCTTTATATTGATACATTGTTGTGTAGTTGTATGTATATTTTCCTTTAACATTACTAACTTTATGTACCCGACGCCGACATGACATGAGTGGCTATAGTAGTCTTTTGTTGTTCATATTCTATTTATTTTTATTTACTATTATATGTATATATGAAATGGACTGTATGCCGCCACGTCAGGCTATAGTGATTTGATTCTTATATAGATCATGGTTGTGTGGTTGTGTGTATATTTTTTTTACACATCATTCATACATTGGGTTTATTGGTACCGAAGATTGGTGTAGTTTTAATTGTTATGTGCAAATATATATGTATATATGTATATATATATATGTATAGCTATGTATATACATTACACTACACTATTTTTGTATTTTTTTTTTTTTTTGATTTTCTGGATTTAAAAATTAAGTGTAACTAAAACTTTGTATATTTTTTATATTATTAGATAATATAAGAGGATACTATAGCATTATGATTGTATAGTGTATTATCTGTATATCGTGATTTCAATTTTGTATACATGTACCTACATATTTATGTGCATGCATGGATTGAGTTTTCAATTAGAATTTTAATTTTAAAAACAGCTGATATCAAAGTTCACATAATAATATTATAACTTAGGTAGTACATTTTCTTTAAATATAGCCACCAATGTTGGGATATGATCTTAAAGCTATTTTTTCGATTATAATCAGCTTGGAACGTCTTATATATTCTATGGTTTTTGGTGATAGTTAAAAAGTGATCACCGAAAAGTAATTGTTCGTGTAAGGTGATCACCAAAAAAGTGTTGGAATTTGAAACGCGGCGAATTCCACAGTATATTTATAGTGGTCAAACGTCAATCAAAACAAATAAAAATTTAAATTGTGAATAAGAATACAAGAAAATTCAATAACGTTTTCGTCTATAGCATTTTTTATTTCAGATTCTGAAAATGAATCTCAAATAAAAATAATTAGAAGAAAAATGCGAGATAGCAATAATCCCTTAGAATTATTGGATGTTCAGTAAATTGCAATTATTCGTGGAGAATTTCATTGTAAAAATAACACTATATACATATTTTAAATTACAAAATTATTTAAATAAATTATATACCATCAACAGCAAACACCAATTGATTGTATGTGATTATGAGTATTTTTTGGTTAGGTAGAAGAAGAAGAATAGTAAAAATTAGAAAAGTGATACCTCAAATGCTATCACCTCAAAGTGATAACATTTAGTGATAATTTTTGGTGATTGTCACCATACATGAACCGAAATTTGTGGTGAATATCACCAATCACCTTACGCGAACCTACCCCTGAATATGATTTACCGTCACCGTCATTTTTCAAATATACAAAATTAATAGCTCTGTTCCAATTGATACAGAATTTTACAGAAAGTTAAGAAAATTACAGCTGTGGCGTTCCAATACAATTTGTTCTGTAAAATTCTTACATTTCCCCTCTTTAAGAAAATTACAGAATTTCACAGCCAGATTTATCTTACTTATTGCATCTTCTTCTTTCTTTTGTGATTAAATTTTTGAATTTACAATCTTCTTCTTTTTTTTTGAATTTTTGAATTTAAATTGTAGAGAGAGTTTATTTCAATTTTTTTACTATCAAATAACTAGGAATAATAATAATAGTAAAATAATTTATAATAATAATAATAAATTAAAGTTTTTATTTTTTTTAATTAAAAATATGTCAAAAAATATATCAATCAAAAAAGTAAGATTTATTAATGTAAAATACATATAATATTATTTCTCATAAATAAATCCATTTATTTGATATTATTTCAATTTTGTATTTTGAAATCTTGTACCGTGTAATCTGGTATTAACTCTGCCTTTTTGATTTTATTACGTACAAAACAGTTTATTTTATATATTATTTACAACTTCTTACTGCTAAAAATTTAAACAACTATCAAATAGATATAGTACATGTGTTAAACAATATAGTTCGTTAACTATTTCGATTAACTACCAAAAGTGTCAAATTTAAGTCTTCTTCTTGAATTTCAGAAAATTACAGCTCTCGCGTTCCAGTGATTTTAAAAATAATTTCCCTCACACTAATAATCAACATACAGAAAGTTATAGCTAGCTGTACGAATTGGAACGAACCTAATGTTAGTGAATATGATACGCCGTCACCGTCGTCGAGTAACGAGTACATAACCCGAATTTTAGTACATTTAGGTGTTTATTATTTTTAATTTATTGTACTTCCACAGCCTGTATTTTCTATGAAAAAAATGGCAAAAATATACTAAATTCTGACTTTGAAACACAATAAGAGCGTAATCACGATAAGCCCGTTCCGTTCTGTTCCGTAAAAAGAAAAAGGTTGGATAGATATTTGACATTTCCATGTTATTTATACGGATTGACGGAAAAGCTGTTACGATTAAAAGAACGGAACGGTGCGAAACGTTGAAGTTGAACAAATTTCAACTTTTTACGGATAACATAACCTGTTTCTATATAAATTTTCAATATTAGCTTTCAAATTTACTATATAAAGTTCCGTTTTATTATAACAGGTATGTTTTGAAACGTGTCGGAACGGAACGGGCTTATCGTGACTACGCTCTAACTCTTGAAAGAGAACACGCAGAGTGGCATGTGAGGTATCATTAGAAATTGCGAAAAATCTTCATCGCCCTCTAGCGGCTAAACGGTTGAGATTACTCCCCCTACTGTAGAACGATTTTTTGTTTGTCTCGGCGAGACCTATCTGCTGTATGCCGGTTGACCACTCGAGGCGAGACACCCTGTATTAGTTTAGTTTGGGTGAGTTTCAAAACGTTTAAAGACCGTCTCGATGCATAATCAAAAGTTTCAAAATGGATAACATTTAAATCGATAACAATGTCATACAGTTTCAAAACTCATTGTGAATGCATCTGATACGCATCTGTCAAACAATCTACGCATCGTGAATTTTTATGATGCAAAATAGATTTGAATAGATTTTTTTCTCAGTAGCATTTCAATAATTTATTTTTATATGAATTTTGTTATATGGAACCAAAGGTCAATCTGTTTTAAACAAAAATTTTGTACTTTTATTATGATAAATTGAATTTTTAATGTGTAATGTTTTAATAATAATGACAAATTCCAAAAAAAAAAATGGAGAGTATTATATTATACGAGTATACTAACACTGAAGGTGCTTTTGCTCATTCGAAAATGGCTATAAAATATGTCCATCCTGACATTGTTTGATTTTATTAAAAAATTATTTCACCTTTTTTGATTTAGTGTAGAAAATGAATTAAGCAAAACAAAGCAACAAATTCGTTTCAAAACGTCACTTCTACAAAAAGTTCTACAAAAAGTTGTATAACTGCAATATCGATGCGAAGCATTAATGCTGTTTTAAAACTCTGCATCACGACTGTTTTGATGCCGTATCACAACACATTTTTGAGGCATTTTGAAACTCACCCTATTTTCTTTTATTTGATATATTTATTTAAATAATTTTTAATTTTTTATTTAAAATTTTATTTTCCTGTTACAGTTAAAAATAGTGTAGGTACCTTACCTAATAAATATTTTTTAAATACATATATGCACTGCACCTACCTATACTTTTATGTACAAATCTTTATATACTTTTTCCATTATTCAAAAAAAAAAAAAAAAAAAATAAATAAATAAATAAATATACAGATACACAGATAATTGATACATTTATAATGTATATTAATGTATAAATATAGGTACTACGTATACTATAATAAGTTTATACCCAGCAAACATTTGGGCAATAGTACGAGGATACAATAAAAGGGCAATAGTTTACAATGATAAATGGGTAATAATTAGGCAATAGTTTGGGTTATATACGAATAAGCGATAAAAGCGCAACATAATAAACCATTGAGCAAGCGACATTAATATTGCTTTCTTATTAATATTCTTTCTATTTCTATTATTAGAATGCAATCGTACAAAGCAATTAGAGTGCGCGTCAACCTTTTTCCAAGCACATCGTATCGTATTATTATTATTATTATTATTTATTAAGCAGAGAGGTCAGTAAACTGCCTCCCTACTGCCCACACCACGACCCTCCAGGGCCTTTTGGCGGTCTCTTACTACATTTTATAAACTAACATAATGACTTAAAATTATAGAGAAAAACTTATTGCTTAAGGCATATGCTTACATCTATGCTTACAGCTACCCTGACACCTTACAGATTAATTATAATTATAAACTAGAGAAACTTATCGCTTAGGGCGTAGACTTATGACTACCCTTATACTTTACTTAGAATATTTCAGTTAACTTAATTAAGGGCAACTTATGGCTTAAGGCCTAAATAACAACTAGCTAAAACTAAGAAAGAAATCGAATCTAGATTACAAACCCCACACCACCTCACCCCGGGCTGGGAGTAGGATGATGAAGGATTTATAATCCAGATGCTTATAATTATAGAACAAGTGGAGGTAACAGATAAAGTAAAGTCAGTCATGTCACATTAAGACAATAGAACGGCACAAACATTTAAAGACGAACATAAACTAAACTACGTTGGCACTGGTACGGTCTCTGTTGAACTATAAATATCTGTATAAGTCCAAGTCCGTCAGTATTTTGAATAGAGGAGAGTTTGGGTCCTGAGAAGGATCCAAGAGCTCACCTCTACACACTGTCGTGGTCCCTATTGCTGCTAGTCTGTCCCTAATTGTAGGACAGTCTAGTAATAGGGCAGTCGCGTTCTTGTGTTTAGAGCGGTTACAGCAGGGGCAGGTTGAACCAGTTCCGCTATTAGATGAACGGAAATGAGTCAACCTCGTATGCCCAGTTCTTAATCTTATCAGTGAGGTCTGCCGAACTCTACCTAACCGAGGGTTGAATTTCGGAGTAGAGAGATCTTGGTTAATCTCCCAGTACTCACGTGTTGTATTTGAACCAATATCAAGGAATTCAGCCAATCTTTTCTTCTTCAACTGATTCAAACCTAACCTGTAAATAGCATTAGGGCTAGGAGGAATGAAAGAAGCAGACTCACTATCAACACCAATGGCTGCTTTGGCGACCTGATCAGCCATTTCATTACCTACAATACCCATATGCCCAGGCACCCAACAAACACGGATGTTATACTGGCAAATGATACTCCTTACTAAGTGTAACAAGTAATCATCATTTCCGAGATTTTTAAGCGCATGGATGACTGACAGAGAGTCAGTAAAGATCACCAGATCTCTGCCATTCTTAGCTTTCCTAGCTGCAGCAAACCACACTGCAACTAGTTCGGCGTCAAAGACTTGAGTGTCTTTAGGTAAAGCTTTACTTATCACCGCCTTCCATCCATGCGAACCAAATTTGCGGATAACAGCTATACCTACACCAGCAGCGGTTTTACTGGCGTCAGTATAGAGCTGTAATCTATCTCCATACTCTTCACAAAGCTGGGCATGCAGAGCACGGAAGACCTCGGGACTGGTAGCATCCCTACTATATCTGCTCAAGTCGTCTGTAATATAGTACTGAATGGGGGAAGAGTTGGGGAAAAAAGTTTCGGCAAAGGGAGGGAGTACAGGGCGAGACGGAAGTGCTCCAACGACACGTGGGGCAGACATTACTGTTCTGCGAAGGGAGGAAAATCTATTGTAGAAACTATTTTCAAGAAAATTCCAAATGATGCCAAACAATGGAGATCTGGGATCTGCCATATGTTTGGCAGTAAACCTTAATCTGGATTTCATGATTCTCATCGTATCGTATGGCATTCTACTATAGAAAATCCATATTGCGGCAATATGCGAGACTTGCCGTTGCCACTACGATAATGTTTCGCTATTGCTTTCTTATCGCAATGTTTGGTTTCGACTTTGGAAAAATTTCGAAAACAACAACGATTTTAAATACAAAAACTTTAGAAAAAAAAACGCTCCGTTAAGCACCACAGGGGGGTGGGGGGTTGGGTTTGGTGAAATATTCTGACAATAATTTTACTAAATAAAGAATACTATCGAAAGTAATGGCCTGAAAATTCATGACTGATACTATAACAAAATTGAACTTTATTTCTCACCCACTTTGTAGCTTTAGGGTGGTAAATCGCGGCCAGAGGGCGTTGGCAGAAGTAATTTTTATTGTTCAGCAGATATATAAGAAGATTTACTATGGAAATTTTCATGATTTATGAAATGGCAACACAAAATACGTCGCTGGTTCTTGGTCTATTAGGAAGCAGAGCCAAATCTGAAAAAAAAATTAATATTAAGAAAATAATTATAATGTTATATTATGTATATTAATTATTATCTATTCTCCTATTTAATGATAAGCTTGCGCGTCGAAGAAGGTGAGTATTTCATCTAATCTGTTCGCATGCATTACAAATTCTCATCCACAACTCGTCAAAGTTGTCAGGAGTCGATGTGTATACAAGTGGTTTTAGATATCCCCATAAGAAAAAATCTAGGTAAATGTTTACTTTATAGGACACACGCCTGAAGAGGGTATGAATCTAATGATGAGAGGGTGGTAGAGGGAGGTGCGATGACTTCATTTTGGTTGTCAACCTTGGAGGACGACAGTAATAACGCAGTAGGGAGGTTAAAAATAGAAAAATTTACCAATTTGTTATATGCGTTTACGGTTGAAGCGTGGGCCAGAGGGGTTGTAGGAAGTGACAATGAATGCAGGTCATAGAGGAAGGTCCAATGATTTCATTCTGTTGGTTAAAATTTGAAAATGGGAAGGTAGATGAGAGGGGCAGGATGGGAGATGAAAAATCGAATATTTTCCCATTGGAAAAATGTTCTGATAAGTGATTAATTATGGAGAGAGTGAAAGAGGGTGTAGATATTCCTTTTACGAAGAAGCAGCCGCCTTTCGCAAATATTGGAAAAATGTTCTATTAAGTGATTCCTGGTTGAGAGAAGAGTAGATTGTAAATATTCCTTTTATATAATATTTTGCTTGTTTCCATTACAGTGTGTTTGAATGGCATGCTTTAAATGCCACAATTCAATGAAGTTTCATTTATGTGTCTTCTTTTTTCATACAATGAACACTACTATACTTTCATCGAGTGCATAATTCGTATGATCTACTGTAATTTTTGCATTTTTAAAAATGGTTCTTTTTTCGCAAACTTTCGGAAAAACTCATTCTAAGTTTTTAAGCACTTTATATGGACATCATCGAATAATAAAAATCAAAGGAGAAACAAAATTTTCTTGGTTCATTTCATTCGTTGACCTTTACCGCGTTATTAAATGTGTGTAGAGATCATCAACAAAAGTTGGTGTGGTGTGATAGACATAAGTTATTCCATATATTCTGTGAACTAATGATTGAAATGAAAAAAATGAAATTAACTTATACAAAAATCATTTATTTTGTGTTTAGATAATAAAACAATAACAAATCATAAAATAATATATTATTAACAATATTATGAAACATATACATAGAAGAATAATAATTTGTCATTTAATTATGCATCAAAACTAAGTAGATATACAATACAAAATACATAAAAAAAAAAAAAATTAAAATTATATTAAAAAAATTTTAATTTCTTTTATTAAATTAATATTTCGTTGTTTTATATTAGGTTTATTTTATTTTAAATTTGTATAAAATGAAAACATTAAAATTTTCTCTGTTTATCATGCAACAAAAATGAATAAAACTAAAAGCCAATGTGTTTAATACAAACAAATATGGAACAACGAAATACTTGTACTATTATTTTTGTACAATGCATATTTTACATAAAAACAATTATATATTTTTTTTTTTTTTTTTGCTTCTTTAATGTAAATCTAGCATAACATAGATAGCTTTGTTTACACATTTTTGACACTGACTATCTTATAAAGATAAATTTTTTAAATATTTAAAGTCATTTTTAGACTTTGATTTATAATTTAAATTTTATCTTAATATCTTATTCTTAAATTTTATTGTATTGAAAACAAAAATATAAAATTGAACAAACCAATTTCGTGTAATGACAATGACGTTTAAAATTTATAAAGATTTATTTAAATAATAGTATGTATGTAGGTATGTATTTGCTACGAATAATGTTGTTATTTATGAACATACATATTTGAAATTTTAAAATTTACATAACTACATTTAAATTATAGATGAAAATCAATAATTATTTGGCCGGATTCGGATACCAAATATCCAGCTTCATATTATGTAAACTGCAAAAGGCAATTTTTGTTACAACGATACAGGTGATGGTGTAATGTGAATATGACTGAAATACGACATTATTATAATTTATTCATTTAATTTTTTTCAATTTCGCATTAATATCAACAATTCAACAATTTTTTTAAATTATTCCGTTTTATTATATGCATTTTCAAATATTGTTGACAATTATCTTGTAGTATTCATACACTATCGTTTTGCCTTTTATTAATTTCGAACAATAACATAAATACTTGTTTTCGAAAATAAATAAATTCAGCCACATATCGTGAATACTAAAAAAAAAAAAAAAAAAAACTTGATCAGAGAATAGACGAATAGACCGAACACCAATCAATTAACGAATATCCATTGCATGTTTCATCTAAATGGTTATAATGGTGTCGTGATGTACAAGTCGAGTACATATTAAAAATATTTCTTTACGTTTACACACCATGAGTGCGTTCATAAACGTTACTATAGTTAACTATAGTTAACCATAGTTATCATTTTTGTCGTTCAGAATGGTGGTGGTATAGTAAAACATAACTACCAACATGAATTTTTAGCGTTCATAAACATCTGTAGTAAAGTAAATTTTTAACTATTTGATGTAAAAAATTAAACCTGCTCGAGAGCATGGTTAACAATAGTAAGCCTTTAAGTGGTAATAACATTGACAATAAAAAAAAATCGTTTGTCATTTAATTTTGTGTTGTGAATTATGAAAATTTCAATTTTATTTATTTGAAAAAAGTAGTAGTGTTAATTAGTTTTGTTTAAAAATTAATTATTTTTTGACAAACAAAAAATATAATAATTATATATAAAAATTTTTATGAAAATTTTTTAAACTTGACTTGACAGTTGAATAACAATTTATTGCTACTACTGTGGTAAAAATCGCGTTCAAAAACTACTTGAAGTTAACATAACTATGACTGTAGTACAACATAATATTGCTTAAACTATACTATACCATGACTATGGTTAAATTAATGTTCATGAACGCACTCCATATAGTGTTAATTTGGTTACATCACATTATGTAAGTAATAATCAGAAATTAAATCATGAAATTATTATTATATTTTAAATGATTTTTTGTGAATCAGAATTTTACGATCGGAGAATTTTACTTTGAAAATTTTCCTAAATATCCAAATATTACAGTTGTAGGTATTGCAATTTACAACATCTACTTATAGATTTTAAAATTTTTAATTTAATTTTCCTATGAACTATTTATATATGTTTTTAAATAAAAGACAGTGTTTTGTATCATCGAAAGCGTATGTACGAGTATGTATAGGTAACTGTGTGATGTATAATATTATAATGTAATAGTTTTCAAATATGCATTTTTAATGATGAAATTAAAATAAATTAATTTAAAAAATATACATATACATAATTTAAATTATGAAACAGATAATAACTAAATGTATGCATGTATAAAATATTTCACAAGAACAGTAAAGAATTTTAATTTAATGTATAAAAATGAAATATAAATACGAACAATTAAATTAAATGCGTCACATAAAAATGTATTCAAAATGATTATTCAATGGACAATGGTATTAAATAATAGTTTATGAAAATATGAATAAATATAAATATGTAAATAAAATTTGATGAAGACATGAATAATTAATGTAAATGAAAAATTCAATATTATAAAATGAAGATTAAAGTTTTCTTTTCTTTTTTTTTTTTTTTACTCTTGTAAAATATGAATATCTCTGTTTCTCTCATTATTTAAACATTATTTTACTTTAAGTGAAATTTTTTTTTCGAAAATTTCGAAAATTCAATAACGATTGACTTCAATTGCATGTTATTGTTATTAAGTGGTGTATCAAATTATTTATGGAAGAAACTTATTCTACGGACTTACTTAGGTTAGGTGCAGTATCTAGTTGAAAAATAAAAGAAAAATAATACGAGTACGTGAAAAATCAAATATTATGTACATATATCTCGAAATAATATCTCGTATAATATTTTACTTTCTTTAATTACTCTTAATATCTAATTACAATCAGTTTGGTCTGTTCAGATTTTAAATTCAATTTATTTATTTATTTATTTTTCATTGCTTTTTATTTTCGTTTTTTAAACAATTAATCGACTTTATTTAAAATATGTTTTATTTGTCGTCGTTAATCTTAATCAATATCTGAATACTTTAAAATACTCAAAGGTATCACATTGGCTATAACAACGTTTTAAAAATAAAATAATATCCCAGCTGACCATTCAGTGAACTAGGTTCACAGTGAATTCGCATAGTGAATGTTAAAAATCTTCACGAACTGAATAATTTTTCTCTTATTCATTTTGAAAACACGAAATGAAAAATAAGTGAATTCTTCAAAAATCGGTAAATTATGAATACACCAAATGATTGAAATGTGAATTATATTCATATAAAATTCATTTGATGAATGACGATTTATGTAAACTTATTTTAATTTTATGATTAGGCGAATTCATTCGTTTTATCTTTTTTAAAATGGTTGAGATTCACAAAGCCTAACACTATGGAATCACTTAGTGAACGTATAGTGAAATTTTACATCCCTTTTTCATGTACTAATTTGTAAACTGAAGCGATATAAAATGTAGTTATTTGAGTCTAAGAATAAGGAATAAGCAAGTGTTTTAAATTTTGTGTAATATTAGTTTATTAAAAATAGAATGTAAAATAAATAAAAAAGAACGAAGTGATTAATATTATTAAGTGATTGAGGAGTTTTTATTTAAATGATTCAGAAAAATCAAAACGAAATGCAGAAATATAATAATTAGAGCCGGGATTCAATGATTCAATATGAATTCATTTCGTGTTTTCATTAAATGTTCAGTAAGTGATTTCAAAATGAGTTCAATAAGTGAATTCACTATGACCAGCCATAGCGTAAAAATTTTTGAAATAAAATATCTTCACAAATGATTCACTGTGAACGTTCAAGTGAAGAATCACTTGGGTGAAATGAATTCAGAACGAATTCACTATGAGTTCACTTGGTCAGCTGGGATGTATTGTCAATTTTACGTTGTGAAAAATTTTATTGATTAATTTCAATAGCCAACCATTTTCATCAAAATTAATACTATCATCATTTTATACGAGATTATATGAAAAAAAAATATTATTATTAACTGTAATCATTTAAAATTTAATTACATACACATAGATATATGTATGTGATATTATTTTATTGCACACGACCATTTGTTGGTAACTGAACCTGTTCGAAAGTTTCATCTGTATCTCTTGAAACTGTCATTGGTAGTATACTACTTTCACTTGATTGTCCATTACATAGATCAGATACATAATTGACCTGAAAATATAATTAAGAATTATTTAAACAAAAAAATATTTATTCAAAATATTAATGTATAAATTTTTTTTTTATTTTTTTATTTTTTATTTAAAATAAATTTTTTTGTATAATGTAATGTAAAAAAAAAAAAAAAAAAACTACTACTGTGCTTTTAGGTTCCAAAAAATATGATATGACATAAAGAATGCAAGTGGTTAATACGAGCGGAGCGGACTAACAAAAAATTCTCCGAAAATGTATTTTAAAATAAAACAAACAAGCAATTTTCATTTAAAATAAAAAAGTTTATGATGTCAATATTTTTCTTTCTACATGATCACCATTTATATCAATACACTTTTTTAATCGGTATATCCATTTATTAAAACATTCTTCAGAATTTTTGTTTTTTAATGTACCTAATTGTGCATTTACTGCTTCTTTCATATATGCCCTTGTTTTGTATAATTTCCCACGTAAAGGTTCCTTTTTTGTTTTGGGGAAACAGACAGAAATCACAGGGTGCGAGATCAGGAGAATATGGTTCTTGGACGCATTTTGTTAGTGCCAGAAATGGCAAGAATATCAGACGTTGTGGTTGTTGTATGTGCCGGAGCATTATCATGATACATGTAGTATCTCCTTAACTCACGTTTATCACGCCCATTTAATATGTTGTCAAACACTTTTGGCAGGCAGACATCTGTATACCAGTCTGCTGTTGTAATTGTTCTACCTTCTTTAAGTGGCACAGAAGCAATAATTTTCTTGTCGTTGAAGAAAATTGCGAACATTACTTTTCGTAGTGACTTCTGTCGATAGTTAGTGACACTGGACTGCAGTTTGGTTTCAGGTTCACTGTTGTAAATCTAGGTTTCATCACCTGTAATTAACATATTGAATAAGGAAGTTTTCCCCTCATGAAATTTTTTTAAAAATTGTTTGGCAAAAGTCACTCGAGCTCCTTTTTTTGTTTCACTTAAAAGTTTAGGTACCCATCTGGCACACTTTTTGATGTATCCAAGGCTGTCATGTGAAATCCCTAAAACTGCCATGTCATTTATACCAAGCCTCCTAGCTATCATTTCCTATGTCAATCGTGGATTTTTGCCCGGTAGTTTAATTTTTTACAAACAAAACATTTGCGTCATTTGTCAATGTTATTGGACGTCCTTCGCAATATTCGTCGTCTACACTAAAATGCCCCGTTTGAAACCGCCTGTACCATTTATATATGGTGTCCAGGCACAGGACATTTTCACCAAATGCATCATTACATTCCTTCTTTATATATATATTTAATTACTAAACAAAACCTTAATTAATTGGTTTTTCGGAGAACTTTTGTTAATCCCCTAGTATATACAGGGTGTTTTTTTTTTCTACGTGACACTAGTTATACCATGATATTCTTCAGACTACATATATCATGAAAAAATTATACTATCAAAACTTTCTATTGATTTTGTTATCGACGCTAAAGAAGGCTGAAAATTTTGAAATTTTTGCAAGACCTTCTAACACAAAATTCTGCGTAACTTTTTGTACACCCAACGTATAAAAATTTAAAGTTCTAGCTAATGATGGAAAACAAAATTACCTTTCTTTTGGTACACTATAATAGGTAATTAAATATTCGCTTCCAAATTATAAAACATCCTAAAGTAAAAATTTATGATAAAATTTTTAGTATAAATTGGATTCTTGAAAAAAAAAAAAAATTGCACTACCAAAAATTTTTTTATTTTTGAAATTAGAAGGTCAAAATGTCTTCTTTCAAACAAAAAAAAAAAATTCTGAAGTATGTAGCTATATTGTAAGATTAGTTATCATGTTATTAAACATCAAAAATTTGCAAAAATGTTCAAAAAATGTGCATATCTGGACCTTTCAAAGGATAAAGATAACATCTAATGAAACAAAACTTTTACACAAGTAATAAAATATTTTAATGAAATGTTAAAAAAAATGCAAATCTTATACTTACTGTTATTAGAGCACAAGCAGCACCGATAACAGCACCAGACAATACATCAGACCAATGATGTTTATAATTTGAAATTCGACTTAATGCAGTTCCCCATGCTAACATTATCAAAATGAATTGCAAAAAATGTTTAAGAAGTTTAGAACCGCTCCATGTCATTCGTGAATTAAGATATATCTACAAATAAAATTAATAAAAAAAAAAAAAAAAAATTATATACATATATATTATGTATAAAATTTCAATTTAAAATTATATGAAAATAGCCATAATAATGAGTTATAATCTTTCAGGGTTAATCATAGAACCCGATTTCTAAATATTTCTTACAAGGATTAATATTATCAAAAAATTATAATGTACTAAATAATAATAAAGTAATCGGATTGCAAATATTTTATAGGTCCGTTCTTACTCTTACTAAAAGTATTTTCAATCGAAAGGAAATAAATCACGATTCAAATTACAAATTATTTGATTACAAAAAAAAAAAAAAAATTTGTTTATGTTTTTAGCTTATCAAAAACTCGCATTTTATTATTGAAATTATTAGCGTCTGATACTAGAGACAGACCTAAAATCAATCTGAAACTATAAAACTGATTGTGACAGACTGCAAATCTAAATAATCGATAATGCAATCAGCTGTTCAGTAAAATTTTATGTAGAACCATACAGTCACCATCACAATCATTTTATGATTATGGTTTTCTTGATATTTGAATTGTTTTGAATTGATTATCAAAAGTATTTTGGTTTTAGTTGTTTTTGAATTATTTTCAATACATAATAACACTTCCACTGTCCAGAAACATTCATGTGAACTGACTTACATGCTCAGTCAGTTTTTTTTTTTTATTTATTTTTATATTAAAATTTTACAAAATTCATCAAAATTAATTCATTATTGACCAAAAGCTACACATCTAAACGAAAAAACGAAACTTCTTGCATAGGCTTTAAATTTAGAATCAAATTAAATAAAATTCAGTTAAATGAATCATATGTGTCTGAGGGACGTGTTCCTACCAATTAACTATGAGACACATGTGACACATGAACAGTGAATGTGATTAGAAAAATGAACTGACAATTTTTTATGGCTTCTTCTTTCTACTGGATTAGAATAATTTAATTGTACAACTGGATTATCTAGACTAGATATTATGATTTACTACCAAAGTAAGATAAAATGGCTATAGTCTAGACTTTAGAACCTAGAGAACCATCATCACGAGGAAGCTATTGTGGTAACAAAATGGGTGCTAAATTGTGTATGTATGTCTCGGAGTCAAAATGGACTGCCACTGCAACCAACCAACCAATCAACCAACATGATTCCATTGTAAATTAACACATTACATTTATTTTAAAGTGACACTTTGAGATTATACAGAATTACATATTTCCATATTCGTAATTTACATATGTACATACTTAATTATTTATTGTATCGACTTGTAATTACTTTAACATTGCATATATAATACTTACAGCACAATAAATCATTGTAAAAGTTGAAAAACTGGAATGTCCACTTGGAAATGATAAACGCATCTCTTTCTGAAGACGTTGTGTCGCCGCCGGATTAGAACAATCAAAAATTTCATGATAAATTCCTGAATTTTTTGGATTTGAACAATTTGTACTGTCTTTAAAAATTGGCTTGCATACCTTAAATTAAAAAATAATAATAATAATAATAAAAAAATAGGATAGCATTTGTATTTGAAAATTTATGTGTTTGTAAATAGCATATTATATTAGTAGAAAATCTGATACCACTTACATACTTTAAAAAATTATAAATTTATTAAAAAGGAGGAGGAAATTACCTAAGAAGACGTTTTTTTTTTTTCTTTAAGCGTACTAGGACTGAAGGTTTAAAAATTTTTTTTGTGCCACCCGACAGAAATGTCCCAGATTTAAGCAAATGGGGACAAACAAACTGATCCTAAGATAGTGTACAATGTCCCAATAGCAAAAAATTTTTATGATTTTTAGGACATATACAGTGTGTTTAACTATTACCATAGAATAAATAAACATAAAGAAGTAACAATCAGTGTGTAGTTTCAACAACCAAATCAGCATAATCGAACCTCCACATTTCACATTTTCACCATAAAGTTTAAATGCATAATGTTGATCGGTTTGGAAACAAAATAAATGTTTGTTGAATATTTTATTCGGCTGGTGAAAAGTGTAATGCTGAAATGTGCTTTTAATATAAATTGTATGTACACACATACATACCTGTAATAAGGAATAAGGCAGTATTATTTTTTATATTTCACTCTATATCTATATGCTATATGCTGGCACTAGACATTATTAAATGTTTGTATAAATGTGTATTCTATTGTATAAATTTATGTTGTCATTTTTTTCCTTCTTTTCCTTTTCTCTTCTTTTGGTTCGCTTATTTGAATAAAAATATTATATATGTGTGAGTGGTACATATTCAATAAACAACAAAAAAAATGTTTCCAATTGCTATAATACGATCGCCGAAAACAGAAGAAAAAAAAAAATAAATAAAAAAACAAACAAAAAAAGAACATGGCAATATGGCATAACCAACATAGCAAAGCATTGCAAAGAAGACACCTGCTATTATGATGTACAATATTGTATATTGTATATAATGCGTATAATAAGCACTAAGAATGAAATAGCTAGAGTAAGGAGTAATCTAATGATATTGTATATTGTATGAATGTATGTATATGTTATATGTGAATGTGATATACGCAATTATATACACAAATTTTTATATCTTGTATTTCAAATATTATTTAGAAATTATCAATACAGGTTTGTAACTCGGTGATAAGTATGGTAATATAATTTTGTTTGAAGGATAGTAGATAGGTCAGATATAATTGTGTTATATTATATTTGCTACTATGATGTATTCTAAAAAAAAAACAATCTGTACAATACAATGCTTTATCGTTGCGACTTGCGAATAAAATAGCTGAGCTGGAGTACTAATGAACATTGTATGATTGTATATTGCATGAACATATGACGTGGAATGACTGTATGTATACATTATATGTATGTAGTCTTTTAACTTTTAACTTACAATAAGTATATTTTTTTCACATAAATTCTGAATAATCCATTCACACACAGCACAATTATATTATTTTATATCATTATAATGATCGAACAACAAAAAAATACATTTGAAACGTATACATACATAAGATAAACAATTTACTTTTATATGGTACACATAATTTAGCAACGATATAGCGAACCAAAAGAAGAGAAAAGGAAAAGAAGGAAAAAAATGACAACATAAATTTATACAATAGAATACACATTTATACAAACATTTAATAATGTCTAGTGCCAGCATATAGCATATAGATATAGAGTGAAATATAAAAAATAATACTGCCTTATTCCTTATTACAGGTATGTATGTGTGTACATACAATTTATATTAAAAGCACATTTCAGCATTACACTTTTCACCAGCCGAATAAAATATTCAACAAACATTTATTTTGTTTCCAAACCGATCAACATTATGCATTTAAACTTTATGGTGAAAATGTGAAATGTGGAGGTTCGATTATGCTGATTTGGTTGTTGAAACTACACACTGATTGTTACTTCTTTATCTTTATTTATTCTATGCTATTACACAAATCCAACAATTGTACCTACATCCTTCGAGTCTCATGTATGATTTTTTTTTTTACACTTACGAGTATAAGGAGCAATCGAATCTCTATTTGAGTGATTCTCATATTATTTGGGTGAATTTTAATCGCAAAAATGTAATTATATTTTTTATGTTCATTCAAAATATATAATTTAAAGGAAACTATTTAGTTAAATAACATTTTTAAGATAATAATAAAGAATACTGCAGTTTTGAGATTTTTTCCAAAGTTATTTTTGAAGATTTTGAAATATGTATGACAGGGAAATGACGTACGTATTTAGGGAAAATGTTAAAAGGTTAGCTAGTACATACATTGAATTTTGTTACGCATGATAGCTGCTTTTCTTTGGTCACGCTCACGATTATCTGATAATTCTCAGTTCTCAATTGAGCAATGCTCAATTTTGCTCTGAGTTTTTTCTATTCTGTATTCTGTTATAGGTGGCAGCAGCAACGAAGTGAGATTTACGTAATCCAACTGAAGAAAAATATTTTTCCTCAATTGATGTGAGCAACTGAGAATCAAAAAGAAGCAACAATTTTGACAATCTTCGTGTTCATATTTCGTAAATTTTTGAATATAGTTTATTTGTAAAAAATAATTGTTTTCTTTTCAAAATGACAATCAACTGAGAATAAAAATTTCAGTCCGTTTCTTTCAGTTTGTTTGCTCAGTTAGTAACAAGAAGAAAATAACTGATCTAAATAAGATGTCAAACTGAGAATAATTAGATAATTGTGACCAAAGAAAAACAGCTAATGTTACATGTAATTTTCCAGTTACAAGGTCTTGCAAAAAAAACTCAAAATTCACAACGCTATCTGGCATCGAAAATAAGTTCGATATTAAGTTTAGCCTGCCTGTACAATTTTTTTCATGAAATAATCTGAAAAATATCGTGGTATACATATTTGTTTTTTAGAAAACAAAAAAAAAAACACCTTGTATATGTATATGTGTTACATGCTTATATATTTTATAAATTACTATTTTCATAAAATCAAGAATTTTATTTAAAAAAAAAAAAAAAACAAAGAACGCTGTGAAACATATACAATCCGTTTGTATTAAAATCATGTTCACATGCCATGAAATCAAAACATATATCCACACAATTTATTTTAATGTAGCCGATCAAATAATGAATATTTGTACATTTTTTTTAATTTAATTAACTACTTTAATTAATAACAAAAAACAAAAAAAAAAAAAAAAAATTATAAAATGATAAAATACTACTCACATCAAAAAAATGTGGTCTTAAACGACCAACTGAATACTTTGCAATATCAGTAGTCAGTTGACTAATAGCAGCTCCGAAACCAAATATACCGATTTGTTTATATAATTCAACAATTAGGGGAGATATATTCCATTTCAAAAACTTGATATCCTGTAACCGCCTTTTTGTGTATAATTTTGATCGTATTATTTCCGTGATTATTATCTGTAAAAGAAATACATAATTACATAATTAAAATTGAATGCTTATAAAATATTTTTTTTTTTTTTTTTATTTACGAACAACGTCCATAAGAACATAAAAAATGTATACCATCAAGCTCCCTTCTTACACCTCTTTGATGTTGAAAATCGAAAGAAATTTTAACAACTCCACCAAATAACTTATAACTCTTGAAAACAAGAGTGATAAGTGTTTTAATACGACCAATCCTAGCGACAATACAGTTAAGAATTGGATAAAACTATCATATTTATCACTCCTGAATGATAATTTAAGAGAATTGATAAAAAAATAACTGAGATATTTTGTATCAAAGTCATCAATATTCATTATTACATAAATGAATTCCTCTTTTAAATAAGTTTTGGAATATGAAAATTTTTTCGAAATTATTCTCAACGATATATTTTATAAATTTAAACAGAATCAAGAGATCTCTAACGTAGAATGGCAGGGTGAATTTCGAAAAATTATTTCAAAGTACTTTTTCAAGATACTTACCATGCCAATTGGTAATAGCAGTCCAACAACATACAACATCCAATTTTTTACAGTTGAATCTCGAAATGGATGCATTAAGGATTCGTCATCACAAAAAAAGCCTCTTTTAAATGGTTCACCGAACAAAAAAAAAAATAAAATCGGAAGTCCCACTATAAAATGAAAAAAATAAAAAAAAATGAAATAAATAAATAAATAAATAAAAATTTCAAATTATTATATAGGATAATTTCAAATACAGAATTAAATTAAAGATATTGCTTTTCTATGCCGCACGCAGACTAAGAACGTAGCGTAGCGTAACGTAAATTTCAGAGCGTAAAATTCAAATCAATTTTTTCTTATTATGTTGCGCATACAGCAAGCTTACCTTAGTTTGAATTTGAACCATGTTTGAATGTTTGAATTTATACGCGCATAACGCTCGGCGGCTACGCTCAGTTACGCTACGCTCTTATAGTCTGCACACGGCCTTATATGTATTTATTTTGTATAGAGATAAAAGGGAAATTTTTTACCAACATTTTTTTAAAATTTCATATTTTAACGCTCATATCTGCGCATTTTGCAACATATCAGGACATTTAAGATACTGTTGGAAAGCTGATAATGCATATATGTACTTTTTATCGAAACATTATTTGTCCTCCTATCTTATTTTGAACAGAAGTTATAACGTTTTATATGAGCTCACCACCCTGGACAGACGAAAAAATTTCAACCCATAAAACAGGGATGAAGGAGGGATTTTTCAGAAAAATGCTTAATCATAAACGCTTATCAAAACACTTCAATGAATCGATTGGTAATCGAATCACATTGCATAAATTATGTTAAATCAATTAATTAAATAAGTTGAAAGTACGGGGGTTTTAAGAAATTAAAAACTGCTGCATTTCTTAATTGCAATGCGTCTAAAACTTCAAATCAGCCAATGCAACTCGTCTAAAAGTGAAACTGCAAGTAAGTTATTTAGCAAGTCTAAGGCAATCACGCAGTTTTTGTTTTACTGATGCATGTACATATACTTAAAGAACAACATAACCTGACATATTTTGTTGTAAATATAGTTCACAACTCATATTATTTATTTTTTCCATAACAATATTCAATAAAAATATATAAAGAATTCATTTTTATCTTAATTTCACTTCACTTTCATTATTGAAATTTGTTTGTTTTAATACTGTCAACGCGTCAAATTTGTAAGGTAAATGCTGCATGTGTGAAGTGAAACATAATCTGCAAAAGTATTGCCTGCATGCATGTGTAAATCTAAAACTGCATTAACAATAAGTAATAAGGTGAAAATTTCATTTTTCAACGCTATACTATATTCTCTAATACAAATCACTTCTGTTAAAAAAAAAACGGTGCCCTGAAGGCCATACGGTCATATTATTTCAATTAAAAATTTGAAATATGACCATATGGCTTAATTTCGTATGACCTTATTACAGGATGCCAAAAATAACATTTTATTAGCGTCCAGAATGGCCACTAGGATATTGTTTACAACACGTTGCTCATTGTTTTGAGATGAGAGAATAACTACACAGTACTCAGAACTCTACAGTAGATCAGTTTAAAAAAAATCAAAATCATTTGCAAATATAAAACATTTACTATAGTTAGTAAAATTTAATAAAAATAACTTACCACTTAACAATACTGCAGAGTCAATCGCTACTTTGTACAAAATTTGTTGACTTGTTTCCATTTTTAATTTCAAATTTCTACTAATTCATATAATATACATATGTTTATGCAACTGATTATTCATATATGTATAATAAGAATAATTATTGTGTATTATATAATAATTTATTATATTTTTAATTATTATTATTATCCTATTTAATGTGAAACCTCGTTATATAAACTGCTATAATCACACATGTAATTGTATTATATTATATGCATATGCCAATGCATATAATTTATTATTATTTTTATAACAATTCACAATATAATACGCATACATAATATTATCTAAATACTATTCTATCTTAGAAATAAAAAATTTTTAAATATAAATAGTTCATTTGAATTGTCGAATTTTTGATACTCATTTTAAAAAGCATTTAAATATATGTATGTATTATGCTTATTAATTTTAAATATTAAATCAAAATATCTAATCAATTAAAATGAAAAATTAAAAAAAAAAAAAATCGTTGTACAAAAAATTTAAATTTTATTATTGAATTATTTTCGAATAAAATTAAATTTGATTTAATTTACTATTTAATTTAGATTCAATTAATTTATAATCATATTTATTTTATATATGTACCTATGCACTTTTTTATAATTTTTACGAGAGCATGTACATAAAATGTTCATAAGCTATATTTATGTACATATACATATAAGTTCATTTTACAAGTCTCAAAAACAGAAAAATCATAAATATTTTGCTAATTATGTTTCAATAAAACATCAATAAATTTAATACCACAATATTATTTAGAAATTCTTGCTACACACACATTTAAAATGATGAAATTTTAATGAATAAAATTTTTGTTAAATTCTGTCTTTTAAAAAAAAAAAAAAAAAAAAATTCAAAAATCTTTTAAATTAAAAAAAACAAAAAAACAAAAAAAAAACACTTCATAGCACTCTTGTAAAATAATTATCGCATAAATTTTCATACATAAATAACATTCATAAAATAATGTACGTGAATACAATAATAATAATAATAATTATCCAGGAACTCAAATAACAATAAATTGATGATATTAAGACTTCATAAGTATACGCAACGAGTATCCATCCATATCTACAACCTGTAATATAAAATATTTATTTATTATAATTAGTTATTAATTAATTTAAAAAAATTAATTTAAATATAAGAAGCGCTAGCAACTAAGACTTTTGGCTTAAGCTGTTATTATCTATTATGTATTTATATAATACATTTCATTTTCAAGTGTATCTATAAAAACTTGAAATTACGTACATACATATATATTTAATACTAACTGTCTATATATGTTTTAATACATATACGGATGCGAAACTTGGAAGGTAAACAGAAGAATCCTGAACAAGATACAAATCTTTATCAACAGATCTCTACGTCACATACTTAATATATTTTGGTCAAATGTAATAGAAAATGAAAAATAATGGCAGATAGCTAGAATGGATAAAGTCAGTACCATCATTAGGGGCAGAAAATGGAATTGGATTGGGCGTCATACACTGAGAAAACCAGGAAAATGATATTGCCAAAACTTTATTTGATTGATGGAATCCACAAGGACACCGCAAAAGAAGTAGACCGAAACACACCTGGCGTAGAAGTATGCACTTGTGGAATTGTCAGCAGTGAATAAAACGTGGTTCAATGCAAAAACATTGGCCAACAACCGCGTGAGATGGAGAGCTTTTGTTGAAGACATATGCTGCCTAGTGGAATGGCAGGAAATGATGATTAATAATACATTTATGCCCGATTTCTTCACTTCCAATTATCTTCTTGGCTTGCTAACTTTAGCGGCAAAATAGCAAAGAGATTTGCATTTCTTCACCTCTGATTTGTACTTAGCTGTCAGCTAACTTTAGTGTGAGAAGATGAAGTTCTGATTATTTATTTATTTGTAACATAACTCGATACTATCGTCGAGCGCCGACTAGCTGTCTAATTGGAAAACATTCAAATAATTAAGCTTTACATGAAATTTTACATTGAAAATTTCGATTATCGATTCAAAAATTTCGATTTTAGGTTTGAACATTAGCCAGTTAGCTTTGTAGCTAGTTAGCAAGAAGATTGTGTGAAGAAAACCAAACTCGTTGCTAGCTAGCTCGTTAGCTAATCAGGACTCAGGAGTATGAAGAAATCGGCCATAAGAGAAATCTGTAGAAAACTCCCTCCTCTCTCTAATGATATCTTACATGCCATTCTACGTCTTTCCTTCCAAGAGTTATTGTGTTTCAAAGTCAGAATTTAGTGATTTTTTGCCATTTTTTTTTTTTTCAGAGAAAATACAGGATGAAGAAGTATAGCGTCCTCTAAATTATTTTTTAATTACATAAGTAGAAAGCCCAAAACATCTGCTTCATTTTTGCCCTTTATAGTAAAGGACTACAGACAGACAGAATAAAGATAAACGAAATATTTACTGTGTGCGTATAATTCTATCAAATTTTCTGAATTTTTTTAAAATCAATTGCACCATTTGGTTACTTCTAATTAAAATTTTACAATCTTTTGTCTCTTGTCAAACATAAAAACTATCTTAATCTTGCGTTTTATGTTTTATTATATATTCTTATTAGTAATATCAATGCGAAATTTTGTATAAAAGTTTACATTTAAACCCCATGTCCGGAGAGGGTGAAATGCCCCCCATCAACAATCTGGAAAAACTTCGCGGCGCTCATCTCTCCTTGAAAGGATACAACCCGTAGAAAAAATTTTTTTTCTTTTATTTCAACAATATCTTCACAACGGTAAATGATAGAGATGTGGTTTATGGCTCAAAAGATGCATCTTCAAATGTTCTATATATATCTTGAAAAAGTATCAGTAAAAGGTAAAGCGGCATCAGTATAATTCCATTCTAAAGTTAAAACTTCCTTCAAAGAATCAATTGATTTTATATTGTTTTTTTTTTATTTTTTTTTCTAATCTAAATCGTCCCATAAATTCATAATAATATTGAAATTATGAGATTAAATTAATATAAATAAAGGGTTGGTCACGAAATCCAGAAAGACAAATTCCAGAAAGACAAAATCCAGAAACGACAAAATCCAGAAACGACAAAATCCAGAAAAAATCTAGAAAAAAAAGTTGGCAGGCCAACTAATTTTTTCTGGAATTTTTTATGAATACATATAATTATATATTTTTATGTATAAAATCAATAGAATTATAAATCATAAAATCATAAAATTATCATTTAAATCATAATTTCATAAAAGGTAAATGAAACTAAATTTTACCAAAACTTACTTATATAACTTTTTGTAAAAGGTAAATGAAACTAACATTATTTTAAACAATGGTGACATAAAAAGATTTGGACAAAGAGTACCTAAACTCAACTAATTTTATTGATTTAAAAACATCGGTCCTTTTCAGGACCACCAAAAATACAAAGATTAAAATGTTCTTAAACATCACTTGGCTAATATAAATTTGATTAAGTTCTTTAATATTCAATTCCTACAAAAAATAGTAAACTTTGAAATAATTATGTACTCAAAAATGTATGAAAATGTATGAAAAATGTGTATAATGTATTTTGTATATTTTTGCATTGACCATTTCTGCACTACTTTGATCCTTAATAACCCGATAATGGATAAAGATATCATGCTCTCGTTTTCTTTGTTTGAAACAGAACATTTTTGTGCTTCGATTCAAAAAATAAAAAGATTTTTTGTAGTGAAAATTTTTTTCAGGAATCCAATTTATACTCAAATTTTTTTAAAAAATTCGTCATAAATTTTGATTTCAAGAATTCTTTTTATCTAGATCCGAATTCCAAATTACTTGTTGTATTATATCAAAAGAAAGATAATTTAGTTTCCTATTATTCTCTAGAACACTAAATTTTCCAAAGTATATGGTGCACAAAATGTTATACACGATTTTGTGTTAGAAGGTCCTTAAAATGTACCTAATGTTTTTTAAATTCAATTGTCTTTTATTCATGAAATCAATGAAATTCTTTTTCTTTTTACCGATTTTTGTTTTGTCGCGCTGGATTTTGTCGTTTCTGAATTTTGTCGTTTCTGGATTATGTCGTTTCTGGATTTTATCGTTTCTGGATTTTTTAAAAATTTCTGGATTTTGACTTTCTGGATTTTGTCTGGAACACATAAATAAATGATATATACGTATATGTTCATAACATTTGTCCCACGTTCTTCATCGAAAAATTTATTAATTTTTATATTTGAGGATATGTATACAGGGTGCTTCTTTTCTACGTACACACAATAGTATCACGATATTCTTTGGACTGTTTCATGAAAAAAATTGTACTAACAAAAATTTCTATCGACCCTATTTTCGACGCTAGAGGGCGTTGAAAATTTTGATTTTTTTTTCAGGACCTTCAAATACAAAATCATGTGTAACTTTTTGTACACCATACTTTGGAAAATTTAGTGTTCTAGAGAATAATAGGAAACTAAATGACCTTTCTTTTCATATACTATAACAAGTATTTTGGAATTCGGTTCTAAATAAAAAGAAATCCTGAAATCAAAATTTATGACGAATTTTTTAAAAAATTTTGTGTATAAATTGGGTTCCTGAAAAATATTTGCACTACAAAAAATATTTTTATTTTTGCAGTCAAAGCACAAAAATGTTTTCTTTCAAACAAAAAAAAAAACCAGAACATGAAATCTTTTTTCGTTATTGAGTTATTAAGGATCAAAGGAGTGCAAAAATGGTAAAAAATGCCAAAATACGTAAAAAAATTAATATTTCGCAATGAACAAATTTTACAAACTTCATTTAGACACATTTTTGTCCATTTCTTCACTACTTTGACCCTTAATAACTCAATAACGGATAAAGATATCATCCTCTGGTTTTCTTTGTTTGAAAGAGAACGTTTTTATACTTCGATTCCAAAAACAAAAACTTTTTTCGTAGTGCAAATATTTTTCAGGAACCCAATTTATACACAAAATTTTTTAAAAAATTCGTCATAAATTTTGAATTCAGGATTTCTTTTTATTTAGAACCGAATTTTAAAATATTTTTTATAGTATATGAAAAGAAAGGTAATTTTATTTGCTGTTATTCTCTAGAACACTAAATTTTTCAAAGTAGGGTGTACAAAAAGTTACACATGATTTTGTATTTGAAGGTCCAACAAAAAAATCAATTTTTTATTTCCCTCTAGCGTCGAAAATAGGATCGATAGAAATTTTTGTTAGTACAATTTTTTTCATGAAACAGTCCAAAGAATATCGTGATACTATTGTGTGTACGTAGAAAAGAAGCACCCTGTATATATACATATGTACATACTTACAAAAATTCTTCAAGTTGTATTCTTCAATTATAAATTTTACATTCCTTCCTAGATATGTATTTATTATCATATCTATTTCAATTTTATCTAATCAATGTTTTTAAAAAGTGTGTAGGTGTAGGTAGTTAGTTAGGTACATTACCAAGCAAGCATAAATTTTTGTTAGATATTATGTACACACCACACACGTATGAATATACGTAGCCAGCCCAGCCACATATAGCATAGGTGATTTTAGAAAATATATACATACATATATATATTATATAAGCTGTGTATAAATAAGAATATCCAAAATTTAAAAAAAAAAAGTGAAATAAAAATGTGTACACTGACTGACATACATACCATTAAATATTTTTTTTTTAATAGAAGCAATAAGTAGGTACATATATGATAAATTATCATTATTATCATTCAAAAATCATAGCAATATATTTATTTAAATATAAATCACAATAAAATAAAAATTTAATTCTAGTACATTACGTATTATAATACTCATATTATCCACATTAAATAATTTTATCAATTTCAATTAAGAAAAATATAATAAATTAATTCTCAAAAACAAGTTGAAAATGACTTACATGTTACATTTTCTAATTAATATTTGAACAAATACTTATGAACTTATAATTGCAAGATGTGATATTTTTTTTTACAAAAATTATAGCACCTGAAATTATTAAAAACAAAAATTCACCTTATCATAAAATTACAAACGAAAATGTTATTTTTTTTTTCTATTTCTACTAACTTTTGTCTAGTTGTACCCCTACCCCTACTGTACCGTTCGAGATTCAATAAAATAAAATGAAACGTACCATGTACCACTACCATCATCATAACATAACATAATTAGTCCACCAAACTTAGAGACTTTTTTGACGTTTCAAAAATTCTTTGAATATGTTTACAATGCTTTCGTTTCCTCTAACAGCCATCGCACAATTCCAGCGACAACTACAGCGTATACAGTAACTAAATGGGACTTTTTACGCTTAACTTTACGCTGTCGCCCAAATGGATTTTATTCTATTTTTCAGCAACAACGAGCCATCCCGACCTGGATTTTTCAGTAGTAGTAATCTATTCGCAAGAAGAAGAAATGTAAAATTCATATACGTATGTATATTTTATGCTACAGTTGCGTCCGAATTGTGCGAACTTTAGAAAGTGTATATAAATTTGGAAAATCGAAATGCTTGAATTAAAACTACAAAATGCAAAACAAGTGAATTACAAAACTAACCTGCTTTTACCATTATCCTACGTACATGTTTAATTAAAATAAAACACATTTATAAGATAACAATGTGACAGAAAAGAAAAGTAAAAGAACTTGTCTATAGAGAAAAAAAAAAAAAAATACAAAACATGATGGATGAGCTATAAGCTATAACCAATGTAAATATATATAGGTGATCAAGTAGCCGATTGCAGTTATTCAGCTAAATAGAAATGAGATCCGACAAAAAAGTAGTTCAAATATACATGTTGATCAAATATTGTCAGCAATTCTCAGAGCAACAACAATTTTCTTGAAGTCTGAAAAGGACTTTACCTGTCAATTCCTAAATTACTATATTTATAATGCAAAAATGTGTACATGAAAAAATAAGATAAAAAGTACACATCATACTATCAAAGTTCTCTATGTTTACATCGGTCGGTATTTTTACATTAGTTTTTAATAGCCTCCGTGATATGCACTAGTCGTAGTTGAAAGCAATTTTATTTGATTCACATACGAAGTCTATTTCGCTTCAACTTTTTTATTCGTCGTTCTTTCAACATATATGTATGATAATAGCCTCCGTGATAATTTGGTGGTAAACACAATATACACATGCGTGATTTTGTTCTTGTTGTTTGAGTTGTTCTTTTAGAGTAAATTTTTGATTCTGTTGTTTTTTACCTATTCAATTTTATAAAAAGGGACGACTTCTTAATTATTTCTTTCTTGTTTCAACTACTTCTTTAATCTTGATTTGATTTTCTGTCTATTTTTTCGTAGCTGTCAGTGTATTTGTGTAAAAAATTTCGACGTAATTGAAAATTAAAAAATATTTTATATTGAGTAATTTCATTTATTAGGTATATATACACTTTGCTATAACGATAATCCGTACAGAGTGGTAATTGGTAAATGTCATGAATAGGAGAAAAGTAAGTAAATGGCGATCATAAATAAAAACCCTTTAAAAAAATTTTCTGAATTAAAAATTTTGAGTAAAATTTAGAAACAATCAGAACTAGAAATTAATCATTTAAGGCGTAATTATGATAAGCCCGTTCCGTAAAAAAAAAAAGTTGGATATTTGATATTTCCATGTTATTTACATGGATTGACGGAAAAGCTGTTACGATTAACGAACGGTGCAAAACGTTGAAGTTGAACAAATTTCAACTTTTTGCGGATAACATAACATGTTTCCATATAAATTTTCATAATTAGCTTTCTACTTTACTATGCACCGTGCCGTTTTATTATAACAGGTATGTTTTGAAACGTGTCGAAACGGAACGTGACGGGACGGAACGGGCTTATTCTAACTATGCCTTTAGTCAGTTAATCATTTTGAAAAATATCGACTACAATTTTTGACTAATGTTGAAAAAAATATCGATTAATCGATTAATCATCCGATCCGACATCACTACGCACTACGCCATAATACTCAATTTTCAATGTTTTAAAATTCAACATTGACCATTGAAATATTGGAGTTGGAGTGGAGAATGGAAAATTAAAGTTGAGTTGAGATTGAATCAAGTGAAAATTAATATTTATTTTATGACATTTTAGAATTATGTTTAATATGTTATTGAAAATATGAATTGTATGTGCACTCAAGTTAAATAAAAAATAATGAAATAAGTGATAAATAATTTTGTAGACAATTATTATATTTGATTGATGCATTATAATTACAAAGGATAAAAAGAAAATAGTAAAAATGAGTAGCGTTGATACAAAAGAGACTTCTATTCTAATGCAATCACAATATGATGAAAGTATTAGCTCTAGTAGTGGAACCAAACCTACAACGAAAAAAACTGGACGACCAGAATTTATTTATAATGAACGTGAAAGAAATAATTTTTATAAAGATTTAATAGCATTCCATGAAAACAGGAAGTACGTACGGTATACACTATATATGCCCGCATTTACATTATCTTAAAAATTGAAAATCAAGAATGTGACTTCATTTCTTTCATGAATTTAGTGCTGCCAGTATGTTAATAATCAAAATTAGTAGAATGCTTCACCATCAACAAAAATGCAATACTGCTATAAGTTATACCGGCGGGAAAAATGTGTTTTTTTCCAAATACTGGGCCAAGAAGGCAAGAATGGATATAATGTAAATGCTATCGTTCAGTCCTGAAACAAGAAAAGATAATGTAAATGCGGATGAGATTATAAAACAAAAAATTGATTTATATTTATATAAATATCCAACATCATAAATTGTTTACATACATCTAATACATAACATACATTTTTCTTTTTATAGTACGCCGATAGTTAGATTCCCTCGAATAAATGGAAGATATGTCGATCTTCATAGGCTGTATGCAGAAGTTATTAAAAGAGGTGGATGGTTGAAAGTGAACGCTCGTAATGAATGGGAGGATTTAATACCAATAATTAATATGAAGAATAAATGTGTTAATATGTCTGTAGCATTAAAACATATTTACACACGCTACTTAGACAAATATGAAAAATTAAATTTTCTTGGTGAAGATCCAGATCGGACAGACGAACAGGATGATGAAGGTGGTAGACACAAAAAATGGTCAACAAAAAATTTTCATTCAGTTCCTATGAAATATAATCATAATCAGCATCATGTGACTGAGCAGATAAGAATTATGAATAAATTATCAACAGATTTATATAAAGGTTCCGAATATGACAAATTATTATTATCATTAATGTCACCATTGCCAAATGAACAAGATTTTGCGATTAATGTTTGTACATTGATGGCAAATGAAAGTAAACATACATTAAAAATTAATCATTGTCCGAAACTTGTAGATGCTTTAATAGCACATGCAGGTGTTTATTGTCATTGTAAGTACATATATAATATATGTATAAATTATTTTTATCATGTCATTTTATATTTACTTTTGCAATTATATTTTCACATATATATATATATAATATATTTTTTTTTTTTTTTTTTTTTGTTAAATATTAGTTACTGTGAGAGAACTCTTTCACGAATTATACACAAATATTCGTAAACATTCTTTACAATCATTTTGGACCGATTGCCTATACGATAAACCACAAATGTTAGAATTATCATACGAAGATTATTTTCAATCATCAGATGATAAATTATCTGATGGTATATTATATCGTCCACCACTTCGTTTATCACATCAAGAACGTAATCAAGATGGTTTAAATGCGAATACAGATGATTGTAAGCTAGATTTTCTGGCATTGGGTCGAGGATTAGGTGCACATGATTATATTGGACAACGTATTAATCAAGTTACATCAATTATACGAAATTTAAGCTTTTTTGAAGATAATATACCGGTATTTGCAAGAAATAAAACCTTTGTCAGATTTATTGTAATGTGTGCTAACATTCGATGGGGTCATATACATCATATGGCACTTGATATTTGTGGTAATATTGCAACTGAATTAGAATTATCTGATCCAACATCTGATGATTTAACAAGATGTCTATTATCAACGATATGTGAAGGATTAGAAGGACAAGATCGTGGAGTTATCATAAGTTGTTTAGAAATTTTAACAAAATTATGTCAAAAAGATATTAACGAGGATCATTTACATAAATGCTTGGATCAAAAAATTTATAATCAAATATGCCTATTTTTATCGTTAAACGATATTATGTTGTTATTGTATACACTTGAATGTGTGTATGCATTGAGTTCGTTTGGCCCAAAATCTTGTAACGCTTTAATACAAGTAAGGGGAATTGTAGATACTTTGGTATCATTGATAACTGTTGAGGTATGGTGAAACATTTTTAAAAAACTTTAAAACTAATTAACTATCATGTTTCTTCTTTTTGTTTTTTTTTTAGGCCCAAAGCTATGGTCCAGACGGATGTATTTTAATGCGTGTTGTTGAAACAGTACCAGGCAATATGTTACCAATTGTTGCTCAAAATATTGCAAATTTACAAAATTTATCCATGTCAGGACAAATGGCTGTTCAAATGCATCATCATCATCATCACGGTGGGCAAATGGACAGTGCTACAAATATACCAGATCCACCAAGTATAGTTTTTAAAATATAATTTTTTAATTTTCACTCATTATGAACATGTTATAATTTTCAGAGTTTACTGGAAATATTCTCAATCAAGCAGCTGCAGCAAGTCCAGCCAATTCACGTATTATCACACATCATCAGACCACTACACCCCATCAAATAGTAAAGGAAACAGTAGTTACACCTAATTTACCGCCACAAAGTACTTTAAAACAGGTGCAATTATACTTTTTAAATATATATATATATAAATTTCACTAATAAATTTCTATATAGGAAAATGAACAATTTGCTCTCACATGGCTTGCGGCAAACTTTGAGTTTATCAGTGCAAATGAAAGTCGAATAGATCAACAAGAACTTTATAAAATGTATGTGTCAGCTAATCAAAAAGCAGGTCGTCGGGGACAAGTTACAGCTATTAATTTCCCTCGATTGGTTCGGATGATATTTGGAACAAATGTTGGGCCAATTTTAATAAAAGTAACTGATCAAAATGGTACTGAATTCAATTCGTTTCATTATGTCTGTTTGCGTGCCAAATCGAATCCATTACCAACACAGTATAAGGGAGTTATAATTTCTCCAAATGTAGTTGCTCAGACAGCTATGCAACAACAGCAGCAGCAGCAGCAACAACAATCACAAACAATGATGTCTACAGCAACAATTATTAATGATGCTCAAAATGAAACAAAAATTGTGTCACCTCAGATCTTAAAGAATAATGAAAATTTTCAAAAGCCAAATATTAAATATATATCCGATGAAGTGACAGGAATGACGATACAAATAACAAAACAAGGTAAAAAAGGGCAAACCGTAGCACAACAACTACAACAATCTGAACAACTTCAAATCACTCATATTCCAATATCAAAGGAAATTCAGCAACAACAACAACAACAACAACAGCAGCAGCAGCAAAAGCCAATTCAAATTTCAGGAAAGCAGCAGCAAGCACAATTTCAATTGTCAACTCAAAATCAAACATTGATCACAAATAATCGACTGCAAGAACCACAAAATCAAATTCAACCGATCAATAAAATATCAAAAAATATCACTGTAAGTAATTGTTATTTTTTAAATTTATAATTTTTTTTTTATTGATTGATTGATTGATATTTTATCATAGGTTACTCAACATCATATTACTTCTCAAGTTGTTGCAACAACAACGAATACAAATAAAGCAGTTATTTCTCATGCTGCTGGTAAGCAGCAATTACAACAGCAACAGCAACAGCAAAGATCAGTTATATTACAACAGGCTCAGCAACATCAAATGAAAAATAATACTAGTAGCATAACTGTAAATACAGTTCCATCTCAAAATATAACAATTAATTCGATGAATGGTACTACTGGATCATCAATATCACAATCGTCTCTAGTTAAAAGCCTTTTGGCTAATAAGGTAACAACAACAGTTGGTACTGATGTAATTGATGTAGCGAATGCGAGTGCAGCTCTAAATAATCCCAGTTGTTTGATTACCCAAAATGTTAATTTGCATCAGGTAACATATAATACTAACTTTGTAATAAAAATATAACCTTTTGGTATTTTTGTTTTTCCTTTTTTTTACTATGTTGTTAGACTAATTAATTTCAGTATTTAAAAAATAAAAATCAAAGTAACAAGAAAAAGCCATAATTAAATAACGTGCTTAATTAATATTAATTAACATTTTAATACATGTGTCATTACAAAGACTTAAAAAATCATGAATAGAAAAAAAAAAATTGCATGCAATCAAATTCTAACAATTTTGTAGATTTTTATTGTTCACAATTCAGTTTTAATTAGATACTTAATAGAAAAACTAAATATGTACATAATTTATTACTTTTCTTTATGCACATATACTATTTTCAGAAATCGAAGTCAGTATTGTGCTTATGGGAATAGTTACCCGATGAGTTTCTGATAACTTCACATATAATATTTTGTAGGAAATTCTGAATAATATATCTCTGTCAACCCTGAAGAAGGTACTTTTTAAAATATGTTAACAGGATGTTCCAAATTGTGCATAAATAATTTTATAATTTTGTTCACAAATAATTCTTAAAAGGGAGATTGTGTACAAATTTCACATTCCTGTAAATTTATATTTGATAAAAAAGTAGCATTATTTGAAAATATCATAAAAATGTTCGGTTTTTAAGACAAATTTTAATTTTTGTTTGCTGATTTTTTCATTTCTAATAATGAATCACCCTGTTTTTTTTGGGAAAAAGAAATACACCCTTTCCTTTGATGTTGCCTATCACACAGCGTGAAGGCAACTGATTTAATCAGTTAACACCATTTTGCTTATATGAAAAATAAAAAACCGAACTATAAAATATGAAGTCGTTGCGCAGCCGATGTCCACTCAAAGTATTAAATGTTGATTGAATCGTGTCAGCGGGAAGATGGGCATAAAAGAAAATGATGATAATTCAGGGTTGCCGTAGCTACTGGGAGTATTGATTAAATTTATAAAAAAAATATGAATTTATGATTAAACCATATTCAGTATTTTTAATTTTATTTATAAAATTATGTGTTCAGTATCAATTTGATATTAAATTTTGTATACATACGTACATACATTCATTTTCATATTTGTTTATTTGTCCATTTTCTTCTATTTTGTTCCCTTTATGTACTTGTTAATGATTTCGTTACGTTACCGTTACATTCTGAATTTTATTTTTTGTTTTGTCTTTTCTTAGAATAAGAAAGAAAATTATTTACAATGCAAATTGCTATCATATTATTCAAATCAGCTTGTTATTATATGTTATTTTGTAAAGAAATGAACATATTTCATAAAATTTCCCAAAATGTCACAAAATTACCTGTTTTTTTGTAAAATCTAAAAAAAAAGTTTTTTGCAAACTGCAGACCTTCATAATATACAATTTAAAATATTTCCCTCGGATTTAAATTGAGATCTGATCACCCCACACACGAGACAGATTTATACAAACGCAATGTGAAAGAATATAGAAAAGCATGCCTATCCTGCCTGTACTGACTTCGATTTCTGAAAATAGTATAATATATACTTTATATTAATAATAATTGTTTTCTTTTATCAATATTTGAATTTATATTATTTCAATAAAGAATTCAATGATTTTAATTGGTTCATGAATTAACTACACAGAAGATTAGAACTCAAGAAAATATATTAGATTTTTTTCTAGATTCTTAAAATATTTAACGCTAATACTCAATTAAAAAAATGAGTAATAAATAAAAAAAAAATTAATTTTGTAATCGAATACCGACAAGATATTATTTATTTGTGTGCTAAAGAATTGAATTATTTTGTATTAAAAATGCACGTGATTTTATTTTTTGTTTTCGTAAGGAATGAGTATTATATCGAAGTTGCACTTTTATAAATAATGTAGATATATATTATGTATATGTATATGATGTGTGTTTGATATGAATACAAAAACATTATGAATTTATTTTATAATATAAATATAAAAAAGCAACCCTATTGTTATAATAACAAATAAAAAAATCGATCGATTGTATTTTATATGAATTAAAAATTCGAAAATGAAATTTTCTCATAAATTTAAAATTAAATTTTTGATTAGGGCTCGTTTTCATCAATCAAGATTATCCATCGGATATAATTTCAGCTTATCCAACAAACTAAATAAAATTTGTTTTCGGACTTCATTCTTGGAGTGTCAGCTGATGTTAGCTGAAGTATAAATAAATAAAGAAAAAATTATATCCACTGATGTCGGGTACCTAATGATAAAGAAAGTATTTTACACACAACTATGCTATATATTATGACAGTCATTCTGTCGTATTGTATTGCAGGTGTTCTGCTGAAAAAAAAAAAAACAATTTCATATTGAACAGCGCAGCGCATACAAAAGTTATACATACATATTACAGTGGACTGAGCTATTGACATTAGAAAATAAGCTATAGCGCTATAGCCAGAGTCACTGATATCGGGACATGATTATACATTAAACCTCTTTTTTCGGTTTTTATCAACTTGCTACATTTTATATAGTTTTATAGTCTTTGGTACCACCTTGCTGGGAAAAAGCTTAGAAATGTTGATAAGTAGTCTACTTTTTGACAAAAAGTAACACAAGGAATTAGAGCATTGCATCATTCTAATAATAGATCAGTCTAAGACCTATGCCCTATTTTATAAAAGTGTTTGCTCTCTACTAGAAACCTAGTGGTTCACTATCCACGTTAAACTGTAAGTACACACATGATATGATGAGATCACTTCTATGAAAGCCCGTATGGGGGAACTATAATCAACATATATGTGACATAGGCTATGACATATGTCGTTGCCGAACACAGCCAAATCAATGGGCCAAACTATAATTGACATTACCGACATTCGTTAAAAATTCGTTTAACATAACCTCGACATAAGCAGTACGATCGAAAGCGTACATGACATAAGTAACATAAGCCATAACCTCATTTTGTGAAATTCGTATTGCTTATTGTTTCGTATGTTATCTATGTTATTTACATATAGTTAACCAAATGTGACGTTTTAACATTTGTTATTTTTTCTCATGTTTCCCATGTCAGCTATGTCAATTATAGTTCTACCTTTAGTTCATTTAAGGCGTAGTCATGATAAGCCCGTTCCGTTCCTTTCCGTAAAAAGAAAAAAGTTGGATATTTAACATTTCCATGTTATTTACATGGATTGGATTGACGTAAAAGCTGTTACGATTGACGGAATGGAACGGTGAGAAACGTTGAAGTTGAACAAATTTCAACTTTTTACGGATAACATAATCTGTTTTCATATAAATTTTCATAATTAGTTTTCTACTTTACTATACAGCATTCCGTTTTATTTTCACAGGTATGTTTTGAAACTTGACGGAACGGAACGGGCTTATCGTAAATACGCCTTTAGTTGTAACAAAGTTAGACTTGAAAATCATATATCAATATCAATTAATGTGGAAGGCACAACGACACATTCCGTTCCGTCTTGTTCCGTTTTTAAAAGTTAAAAATTTAACATTTCCATATAATTCATGTAGCGAAACGGAAAGTATGTCACAATAATAAAAACGGAACGTACGAGAGTTTGTTAACTTTTAACTTTAGAGTTGTAGTGCTATGAAAGGAGAAGAAGAAGAATTTTTCATATAAAAAGCAATCGACAATTTTTTTGGGTTGTTGATTCTTCGACAACTATTACAATAGGGCTATGGCTAATAATGATTGATTACAAAAATTTCTTTATAGTAACATATTGAAAAATATTTATAAAGGGAAAAATGCGGAGTAAGAATGAAATTTTCTATAATTTAATCTGGAACTGATATATGGATCACATATGAAATGATTTAGTATCAATATTATTATTCGTTTTTTTATTTACTGGCATCCGTTTCAAGATCAGAATAATCAATCAAGAATCAAGATTTTATTCATTTTATTGAGGTTTTGAGGCATTTTAAAACGTTTCAACTACAAACATAATAATATATAATTTTGATAAGAATTAAATAATGTATAAAATATTTTCTATTACAATATAGGTAGCACAAAGACAGCATTTACAGAAACAGAAACAATTACAACAGCAACAACATAAACAGCAGTTAAATAATAATGGCAATATAGCGACAACAACAATTAATGCTTTAGTAAGTAGTCCCGTTATACCAGCGACTGCAGTTAAAGTTGGACAAACTACAATAAAAGCAATAACATCAAATGCTGTTATACCATCGACAGTTCTTGAAAAGAAATCTGTAATCACAACAACAGCACCAATAAATCAAATTAATGATGATTTATTACCAGAAATCGTTATCAATAACAAGTCAAATTGGGAAATAGTTCCACCACTTGCTCCAATTAGTATTCAGGGTCGTTCAGCATTATCAATTATGAATATGGCTGCAAATTTCGGAAATAATATTATAATACAGCAGGCTACAAATAATGAAGATCCGAATTCAATTGGTAATATGTTAGCTTCTTCAGGTATTATCAATTCGATACAAATTAATCCAACTGATGATGGTGAGGGCTCTTTAATTAATCTTGAATTACTTATACCCAAATCAAAATCAGCAACGGAAAATGAAATAAGTTCAAAACAAGCAGTATTTAGTGCTAATCAGATGCTAGTAGATTTATTGGATAAAAAATCAGATCCTCCAATAAATATAAATATTAATCAATGTATGAAAAGAAAATTAGAAGATGATTATATTGTATACGGGGGGAATGAAAGAAAAAAGCTTGCAAATAAAAAATACGAAGATGATGAACCAATGGTTGCTCCTTCAAAAAATGCTGCAAATTTGTATGCTGAAATAGCTGCTTCCATCTTAGAAGATGAAGACTTACAAGAAGAATCGACTGTTATTGATAATCCAATGCATCAATCTCCAATACATATACAAATTCCAGGTAATATTTCGCAATCTAATCAAAGAATTAATACGACAGTTATACAAAAAGCACCTGAACCTTCTAAGCAAGTAATTACGATGCCTATGCCTGTTCAAAGACAAATAATAGTCGCTCCAAATAATTCTCATCAAATGTTAATAGCCTCGAGCACACAAAATCAGTGTAATCAGTCTACTCAAGCAACGGCTACAATAAAAACTGATGGCGGCCTTCAAACCATTCCTGTAATTTTACAAAAGCAAATTGTAGCCGCTGGACAACAAATTATTCAGCCTGTTATCCAACAACCGCATCCACCACAACCTACTCAATATATGCTTGCAACTAATCCTCAAGGTCAAACGTATTTAGTGGCTCAACAACAGCCAGCTCCTCAAACTGTTTTACTAGCACAAACCCCCCAGCAACAAGGTACATCCTCCAAAACAATAATTATTCTTCAGCAGCCAGGAGGTCCTCCACAGCCTGTAGCTCAGCAACAAATTATAAATTCACCAGGAGGTTCACAAAAAGTTATCATGACAACCCAGCAAGGTCAACAAATGATAATGACACATATGCCTCGTACCGTACAACAACAACAACATCAGTTAATTGTAAATCATCCGGCTAACAATACTATCAGGAATACTGGACCAGCTAATGTTGTAATTTCCCAATCAGGTGGAATAATTCAACAACCACAAGCTCAGATTCATATTCAATCACCACAACCACAACCACAACCACAAATGTCGAATCAAGTACAAAAGCAAAAGATGCAAATGCAAGTTCAACATCAAACACCTCTCCAGAATCAAAATATTACACAACAAACGGCTTCTATTCAGCTACCGCATATACCAGCAACAATAAAAGTTCACACACCACATATACCACAAGTTCAAATTCAATCGCCCAATTCAAATAAGCCACAATTCACAAAATCACAGCACACCACACAACAATTACAGCAGCCCGCAGTTTCAGTCCTTCCATATCAGCCACAAATGAAGAAAAAAGAATTAAATCAGAACACAACTATACACCAACAAACTTTTAATAATATTGCAATGGATAAAAGGGAGATTCGTGGTACTGCTGGAAATAATTCTGAAACTGTAGTCCAACCACAAACTCTTCAGCCATCAATCAACATTACAATGCAACAGAATCATATGAATGTATCGACCACAAATCATGCTATAGCTTCGACTAGTACTGTATCGAATATGCAACCTCCAACAATAACACCAAATGCTACACATACTGCTGTTCCAACAGAGTCTGTAAACTCATCTTTAATGTCTCCTACCACATCAGTTGATAAATCATCACACCAATTACAAAATCCCCAGCAATCTACAACATTAAAACAGAAATCGGCAAACGATAACAAAATTACAAATACCAATAACAACAATTGTAATAATAATAATAATAATAATAATAATAATAACAACAATAGTGGTAACGAAGATGAAACAGTTGAAATTGATTGGTTATATGTATGTGACTGGAGAAATTGTCCAAGGTATGTACCAGTACCAAAAATTTTTTTTTATTTTTAAACGAAATTTCTTTAAAAAAAATTTTACAGAAAAAAATTCAAATCACTGAATGAAGTTTATCGTCACGCTTGTATTGTACATTGTCCAGATAATTTAGATATGTCTGCTGAAATTTATTGTCAATGGGGTACAAGTTCAATTCTTTGTGATAATATACCAAGAAAACGTTTTTCTTTAATGACACATTTACTCGATCGCCATTGCACAATAGAAGTATGTTTATTTTCAATTTAAATTTTTTTTTTTTTTTTTTTTCATTTTTTTATGATTATTGTTTTATGTTATTATTTTATTAGTCTTTTAAAGCAGCCGTACAAAGACGTATAGCTAACGGTATATCACCTTCAATACATGGTCAACCAGTTACAATAATTAAAAATATGTCATCGTCATCGACAACAACAAGTGGAACAACGGGGGTAGACAGCAAAGGAACAGATTCACCAACTCATTCAGTTTCGTCAGTCGGATCGTTACCGTCTACGGCTAGTGCTGCGATGCATGCAATCAAAAGGCATACAGCAGATTTTGTTAATCCCAAAGAATTAATGGTAGCTAAAAAAAATGAAACAAAATGAAACTCTCCATTCAAGTGAAAAAAAAAAAAAAAATTTTATAATCTTGTTTGATTTATTGTAGGATGAAAATGAGGGTCCAGTTACAAAAAGTATTCGTTTAGCTGCTGCCTTAATACTTAGAAATTTAGTTACTCATACAACAGCTGCAAAAAGGTAAATTTTCTCCTTCAATTATACTCTTTACATTCATATTAAAATTCTAATGTATTTTATTTTATTTTTTTTTTTTAATTTTTTTGTTTCGTATTCGTATTTTTATGTAATCATTAGAAATGTCCGTCATTATGAACCACATTTATCCGGAGTGGCTTTGAGTAATGTTGAATCAAGTCGAACAGTATCTCAAATTCTTTTTGAATTAAATAATAATTAGCATTTAAAATTCTTTGAGATAAAAATATCCCATTAGATTAGGTAGGTGGATAAAACAAACGTTAAAAAAAAAAAACAATTTGTTATTATTTTAATTAAAAAAAAAAAAAAAAAATTAAGATAAAAACATATATTCGATCGATACATTTTTGTACATGTATCAAAATTATGCAAAAAAAAAAAAAAAAAAAAAAAATCTCAATACACCACTATTTACACACAATGTATATAGAAGGAAAACATTATTTTTATTTTTTATTTTGATGTACTAAATGAACAAAAAATTATATATACTATTTACAATTGATGTAATTTTTATTTTTATTAACTTTAAGACGAAAAATATTGAAATGCATATTCAAAACAAAAATTAAATTTGAATATGAATTTTATTCAATACTTCTATTGTATTAAGAATTTTATTTTTTAATTTTCACATTGAGTAAAAAAAATAATAAAAATACATTGTCAATTGATCACATTAATTATTTGTACTAATTTGTTGAATACAAAAAAAAAAAAAAAATAATAATAAATAAATAAATTTTTTAAAATAAAAATTCTTTAAAAATAATTATGTAGTTAATTTTTTATTTTTATGTATGTAGGTTTCCTTTTTTAATATTTTAAATTTTGCTTGTTTTTTTTTTTTTTCTTTTTTTTTTTAAATTATTTAGGATGAATTTTAAAACGTTTAAATACCGCCTCGATGTAGGGAAGTGTATAAGGTTTCAAATAATGATCACTGAAAATTATGACAATGGTTAAATTTAAATAAATTTAAATGTATCAGAAATTTTCTTGATGTACAAACGGAAGCCAGTAAAAATTAAAGATGATATACTTTTTGTCGTTTAAACAATGACTTCGTTGCTGCTGCCACCTATAACAGAATAGAAAAAACACAGACCAAAGAAATGCATTGCGGCATTGCTCAATTGAGAACTGAAAATTATCAGATAATTGGTAATTGTGACCAAAGAAATTAGTAGCTGTTTTTCTTTGGTCACAATTATCTGATAATTCTTAGTTTGACATCTCACTTAGATCATTTATATTATTCTTTTTACTAACTGAAAGAAATGGACTGATACTTTTATTCTCAGTTGATTGTCATTTTGAAAAGAAATAATTAAAAAAATTTTTATTTTTACAAATTAATTTTCACAAATTATTTATTACAAATAAACTATGTATATCCAAAAATTTACGAAGATTGTCTAAATTGTTGCTTCTTTTTGATTCTCAGTTGCTCACATCAATTGAGGAAAAATATTTTTCCTCAGTTGGATTACATAAATCTCACTTCGTTGCTGCTGCCACCTATAACAGAATAGAAAAAACACATACCAAAGAAACGCATTGCTCAATTGAGAACTGAGAATTATCAGATAATCGTGACCAAAGAAAAACAGCTATTAGTACAATTAGTAATAACATTTTACATAATATAATCAAGCTAGTAGCAAGTGTTTTTTTTTTTAATTTGTACAGTGAACCACATTAAAACTTTTAATAATATAATTTTATATTAAAAAATAATAGTATAATTAATCACAAAATGGAAGCTACACTCACAACTTTAAAATAAAAATTTCCGCTGCGATGGTGGCGGAAATGATAGAGGGGTTGCCCCCTATTAACAATCTGAAAATAATTCGCATCGTGTCGTGTTGCTCAACAACATAACAAACAGCTACCACAGTAACAACACAAAGATAATACCATAATACATAATACATTATGCATTCTAACTAGATGAACCATTTCATTTTTTTTATTTAAATTGTTTGAATAACAGCAACATAACTAAAGGAAAATCAAGTGATACTATAGACACATAGCGTTGGTTAACTAAACCGAATTAAACTACTTCAAACTACTTATAAATTTTGAATTTGAATTGTTCAATTTCCGGAAATTAAACTATTGATATTTTTTGAATTATACTATTGACATATTACCAATATTACAGCTCATTATGAGCTGAATACTCATTAAGTCCTCATAATGAAGTAAAATTAAATCATTATGAGCTGCTCGTAATGATGTAAAAATCGTCTCATTAGCTGTTTTTCTTTGGTCACAATTATCTGATAATTTTCAGTTCTCAATTGAGCAATGCGTTTTTTTTTGTCTGTATTTTTTTTATTCTATTATAAGTGTCAGCAGCAACGAAGTGAGATTTATGTAATCCAACTGAAGAAAAATATTTTTCCTCAATTGATGTGAGCAACTGAGAATCAAAAAGAAGCAACAATTTAGACAATCTTCGTGTTCATACTTCGTAAATTTTTGGATATACATAGTTTATTTGTAATAAATAATTTGTAAAAAATAATTTTTTTAATTATTTCTTTTCAAAATGACACTCAACTGAGAATAAAAATTTCAGTCCGTTTCTTTCAGTTTGTTTGCTCAGTTAGTAAAAAGAATAATATAAATGATCTAAGTGAGATGCCAAACTGAGAATTATCAGATAATTGTGACCAAAGAAAAACAGCTAATGAGTAAATAACAAAACACAAAAGTAAAAAGTTTTCGTCTCCCGGTTAACGGTTAGAAAACGGAAACGGTTAGAAAATTCTTATTATTGTCAATGTTCTTCAATTCATTCACTTTATTACTCGTTTATTTAGCATTTTATATGCTATAAAAGTAAGAATTTTTAATAAAGAAATTCAAATTTTTGCTAACAATGAAACAAAGCCTTTTATAATTTTCCTTTGGTGAAACTGCTAAAGTCATTAGAAGTATGACCCCGTTCAAAAACGTCAAAATATGCTTTGCATCAATGCATATGGCGTTCAAAAACATGCAGGCAAATCAGTGCAGTTGTTCAAAAACGTATAGTATATCAAAATTTATGCGCATAATGCAGTTGCATATGTGCAGCGTTTGAAGTGTTGATGCGTTGTTTGCTAAATGTCAAAGTAATATACGTAGTATTACACAAATAATGATGAATTGTAATTATTAAGATGTTTACACAAATATTTATAGCTAGAGTTTCCATTTTTAAATAATTATAAAATACAAGCACTAAAGACAGTCAGGTAAAACGTTCAAAAACTATATGAATCACTGATTTTTATAAAATCTACATCTGCTTTATGGCAACAGCAACTAAAGAGCTGCCACTGCATTTATGTTTTTCTGCAATCAATATTTGACGTTTTTGGACAGGGCCTATTTCTGTGCGCAAATACATAAACTTGAGCACAACTTAAACGAATTCATGGTCAGATACAAGAACTTAAATTCAATTTCAATTTATACATAAATATAAATACAACAGATATTGGACTTGTTTGTAAAACATTGAGATACATAGCTGATATAGAATCTGGTATCAAGCGGTAAATAAAAAAAAGAATATACAAAACAAAATATGCAACTTTAGACAACTTTAAAATATGTTCTTATTTTCTTGATTCATATATATATATTTTTATTTTATTTTATTTTTATTTTTTACAATGTATTTAATATTTTACAAGCACAATTGAAAAATTGTTGATAATATATAGCATTATTATTTTTAAAAAAAAATCTTTTGGCTTATTCAATTACAAAAAAATTATAAATAAATGTATCTAAATTATTTCTCAATTTTCAATAAAATATAAATTTTTTTTTTTTCATTAAATAATTTTACTACATTATAATCATTATTAAATTTTATCAAGAAAAGATAATAAAATAATTTTATTTTTCATTTTTCATCTTTTCTTTTTATTATTAAGCATATACGTATATACATATGTATATGTTTTTAAAAAAGAAAATCGATGCAAAATATTTTAATTAAATGATTCTTAATCATCAAATTAGAAAAAATTTATTTTCTAATACTTTGAACATTTTTAAATTTTCTTTTTCTATTTATACGGTACACACTACACACTTTACACTATACATAGAGAAAGTGAGATAGAGAGAGATAGAGAGATAGAGAGAGACTATTCAACGTTTAAAGCTGACTACAGATTTTCAACTTGATTGCCAACCAGGTTGTCAACATAGCACGAGCGTCTGTAGATAGGTTGGTTGTTGGTTGAAATTTTAGGTTGATCAACGGTTGAAGAAAAATCAAAATTTTATGATTTTTTCTTGGTTGACAACCAAGTTGTGCGTCTGTACCTGTGTTGACAACTTATTGAAAAGCATCATTTCGATTTAAAAATTCGTATCGATAACATCATTGAAATAAAGTGTAAATTTTTTTATAGAATTGAGATTGAATATATCTAATAATATAATAATACAGTGTTTTTTTTTTTTTTTTTTTTATATATATAAAATGATCATACTTAATAATGAAATTTGGTAGGCATTTTTCCAGTTTTATAAAGAACTGCCGGAGTGCATGGCAAGTAAAATCTGCCGTTTTTAAAGACAAAAATAAAAAATAAAAAGCCATGGAAAAACTTACAAGACAAGTACAGGGAAATTTGAACCGATTTCAAATATTGATAATTTGAAAAAAATATTAAACAACATAAAGATATGCTATAGAAGAGAATTGAAATCATTTTGTTATCTGCATATTTATATGTCAAATAAAAAAACGAAAAACAATATGCATGTCCTTTGACTTTTCAGGACGGAATCATTTGAAAAAATTATGTTTACGTTCAAGTTGTTAACTTGGTTTAGCGTCTGTGTGTTTTGATCGGTCAACCCAGATTGATAATAAGTTGACAATCAAGTTGAAAGTCTGTATACTGCTTAAGTTTAATTTACAATTTAGATTAGAGTAGCTTATATTACTATACATATATTGGTATAAAATATATTTTCAATATAGCTTTCACAATTACCACTAATCTCAGAAATTAGAAATATGTACGTACATATCGTAATTTGAATTTATTCTGGTGAAATTCGCTACAGTATTTCCTGTGTAAAAATGAAATATGTATGTATATAAATAAAGATAAATCCGTAATTATGTAATCCATGGACTGCAAGAAAAAAAAAAAAAAAAAAAACTATGAAGTGAGATGTGTGGGTGTTGGTGGTTACCACGGCCACAATATTACCACATTACATGCATGTGTATAAAGTATTTTATGTCATTGCCTTTATTGCAAAATATATTTATCCCGCTTTAAAAAAAAATATTTCAAACCTCAATCATCTTCAACTCGCAACCTCAAAGCTTTATTAAAGCCGTTCCGTTTATGTACATACATGTACCATATTCAATATAAATATGTACTACTATATATTGATATTAATAAGAAAATTTTCTTGTTCAATTTATTTTTGCATCATTTTCATAAAAAAAATTTTTCGAAAAAACAAAAAAAAATTAAGAAAAATCTATTATGTAATATATTTAAATTGTATTTCGATTTTATTTATTGTTTCCTCGTTTTTATTATTTTTATTAATATTTTACAAAATATATATTTTTGTAATTTATTCATATTTTTCATTCTTATAAATGTACATATATACTTATATAAAATAAAATATCAAATACTTATTTCAAAAAAAAAAAATAATAATAATAATAATAATAAAAAATAAATAAATAAATTTCCTTATAAAATTCACAATTTACATAATGTGTATTTTAATTTTTTTATATTGATAAAATCATCGTATAATATTTATCAGTGAGGCCAGGCCGTGTCATCCGTATACAGATAGAAAACGGAATTCAGAAGAACTTATCAGCGCCGATGTAATTAAACAATATGCAAGCAAAGCAATACAAATGCACACACGCTGAAAGTAAAGCAGAGCTGATTAAAGGCCTGAATATATGGTTTACCGTCACCGTCACCGTCATAAAAACGGTGACGGCGTATCATATTCAACTAACATTAATTTTGTATATTTGAAATATGACGGTGACGGTGAATCATATTCAGGCCTTAACACATATTTTTGTTTATTCATATCAGCGCAGATAAACGTTTCAATCAGTAGTTTAGTTTGACATAAAAGTAGATAGTGTGTGAACATATTTTCAGTTTTAATTAACTTCAGCTCAGCTTTTTGTGATGTATAATAGTTCATCTGCGTTATGAGCTCGGCTCCACATTCTATCTACGCGACGCGCCATCTAATTATTGAATTTTCAAAAGCATAATTTTTCTTTTATTTTCTACTGTTTATCATCTACACAAATATTAAATAAATGTTTTTAGTTTTTATTTAAATTATATTATTTGACAGAAATTATTATATTTTATATATTAATTCTATAAATAATGCAGTATGTTTTGAAGGTATTTTTTTTTTTGCTTTAACGAAGAAAATATAGAAGTAACAGTTCAAAAATTTCATTTTATGTTATATTTTTTGGACGGGATTATTTTTCTTTTTAATACTATTATGTATTTTGAATTACATTTATGAATGTATATCATATATATAAAATCAAAAATTTTTCAGTGCATTATAAGCATTTTGTTTTTATTTTTCTTAAACAATTTTTATACAAAAAAAGAAAAAAAAATTAAACTCAAAAAGAAAAATTAAATAAATTCTCATAAATTCTTATGATCAAAATAATGTTAAGGCCTAACGGTCTAACTATAATCGACATGTATGACATGTATGACATAACATAACTATATAATGACAAAGATAATATACTAAACAATAAACTATAGAAATTTCACAAAATTTCACAAAAGACTATGTGGTTATGTAACGTGTGTTATATACACTTTCAATAGTACTGCTTATGTCGATCAAATATGTTTCAACGAATTTTTAACGAAGATAGTAATATCAATTATTATAGTTCAACTGATTGATTTAGTTATGTTCGCAACACAACATAAGTCATAGTCTATGTCATATAATGTACGTCGATTATAGTTAGGCCTTTAATCAGAAATGTGAATGCAAATAAGAAACTAGGGGACTTGAAATTTCGATATGATTTTCAAGCAACATGGGGGCAACATGTTGTATGAATTCAGCTGCATCATGAATCTAAGCATATTCTACATGACTGCAATATTTCCAGTCGTAGTAATCTATCTCGACGATTGATTACTAAGACTGTAAGCACCCACAAACAAAAATTATTGTGTTCTCATTATGCAGTCATTAAATTTAAATTTGGATTACTTTACTTCATTTTCCATAAAATGAAGTGAATCTTTGCAATTTTTTTGCCTGATGTTTGAAGCTTGAGACCACAATTAAAATTTAACCATAATGCAATAATAATTACATATATATATTTTTTATGCTTTCTTAACTGATGGAACAGATTGTGCAGCTGAGTCTGAAGCTGAAGCGTGAAGTGTAGTACGAAGTATACGCTGCAGTACTGATATGAGATTATAACAAACAGAATGATGTAGTTGCAGTTGACTTTACTTTACAAATTTAAGTTAAATTAAATTGAATTATTCATGACCAAATAATAAAAAAGTGTTTAGTAATTAAAAATCATAAAAAAAAAAATTTGCTTTTTTGTCTTGTTGTTTTCAATTTTTTTGATTATCTTGTTTCAAATTATTTTTCATTATTTATACGTATGTATACTATATATGTTTTTTATTGTAATTCAGCTGTCAAAATTTCTTTACGCGCGTAAAATTCAAAATTCATCGAAACTTAGCAGCAGCCTCAGCGGCTAATTCAACCGCAGCGACACATTCTATTCCTGCACATTCATTTTCATTGTTTTGAATTCTGACAGGTCGTGCTACAGCCTCAGCCTCAGATTCAGCTGCAGCATTCTGTTCCAGCAGTTATTATCATGTAATGTGTAAACAACAATAAAATTATAACTGTAATTTTCTTCTTATTCGTCTGACGTCTTGTATAAAATAAATAAAACACTTCAAATTATATGTAAAGTTGCTTTCGATTTGTTTTGTGATTGATTTTCAGTTTTTTTTTTTTAACAATGTTAACTATAATCACAGATAAGGATACAGATGTTTCATCTAAAACAAAAAAAAATATTTTCCACCATATAAAATGAAAAAATTATGTGTCCCCATTTACTGTAACTAATTCAGATTTCAGAATGGTTAAAATTAGTTTAGTTTTGAATTCATATAAATAATATTCAAATTTTTCCAAATTTTGAACTTATACATATGTTTGTAGCATTAGTATAGCACCAATTGAAAGGAAACAAATATAAATTTGGTATTAATTGTATTGTATTATATCAGGGTATTTACATACATATTCTTACTCATATATTTTAACATTAGACAGTATTGTAGTGTCAAATGTATTTGTTTTGCTCTGTGCTTTAATTATAAATGTATTTGCAATATAGACATAGACATGTAAATTTGTTCTTGTATATTTCAATCTATGTGCTATATAATAGCTATACTGTACTATATAATCTCGTTACTAAATGTAACAGATTCCTATTTAACATTACACACAAATAAGTATATATCATTGAATACTCTACTTGTATAAATACACCTGTGTATGTTGTGTAATATCGCAGATAAGGATATTGGCTGTTTTCAAAAATGCAAGCTTGACTTCGTTAACTTGCGATCAAGTCAAATACCTTGTCGCAAGATTATATATCTTGCATTGCAATGTCAAGAAATCTTGCATTTTTGAACATAAATCAATTGTGACGTAAATTTTCGTGTTACCATTTTGCCAATTTTTAAAAAAAATTATTCAAAGTGAAGTGTATTGTATTTTTATTTTATTTCAAAACACCTACTGATAAACATTTCATTATTTTAAGATTTATTATTTTTTGTTTTTTTTTATTAATAATCACTTTTGTTTTATAATTTCACTTAAATGAATAACAATAATTTATAAATGTAACTTTTAAATGAAGATGGTAACACTTGAATTTAAATAAATGAACTCAAGATAATCCAGACGATTAAGAAACCTTGAAAATCTTGACTTAAGTTGACGATAAACTTGAATAAATGAACCTCTACTTGACATTTGCAAGTTGATTTAAATGAACAAGCAAAAGCAAGCTTGTCGCAAGCTTGTCGCAAGCTTGCATTTTTGAGAATACCCATTATCCTTATATGTTCTAGAATTTAGGAAGTTGCAATTAATTTTTTTAATATTTATGAATGAATTCATCCACAAATGCAATTTGAACAAATTCCGCATTTACAGAAAAGAAAATATTAATAATACCCACAATTTTATTCTGAAGCAATGCTGAGACCCATCCACCTACCACGGGCTACAGCAAATTCAAATGCGAAATTAAATAGTGCAATAATGTATCATTTTTAGATATAATTTAGTCGTCAATATTCATTTTTTCCTCAAATTTTGTGTTGAGGTTATAAAAAAAAAAAATTTGTTTTTTTTTTTTTGCTTGCAATACATTCCAAAATTATTTACATCGTTTGTATTATTATTATGCATTTTGTTTAGAATACAAAATAAAATTTTTTAATACATAATAATCATAATGTATTTCAGTAATACATCTAATATATATATGTACAATTTCTTTTTTTTTTTTGTCATTTTGACCTTAATTACAATTATTATTATTTGAAATTAAATTTCTTCTTGTTATATGATTTCAAATACATACAATGAACTATGTCAAAAATAAAAATAAAAATACAGGTATCATGAGTGTCAGGTTAAATATGTATGTATACACCCCAAATAACTAATAATCCTTATTCGTAATCAATAATTAAATCATTTGCTACTATACATAATTTCCGTGACTTCCAAAATGCATCTAAAACAGTTTAGATACAAAGTCATTTGTTCCGAAATGTCAAAGTATAATATTTGATGATGTCACATGTTCCAAATCGTTTGGGAAATGTATTCAAAACGCATCAAATGAGCAAACAGCGCATCTACTATATAATTGATGCTTTCATGATACAATGTATGTATATATGCATCATAACTTTGTATTATGACAGTTGTAATACTGTATCACAACCTGTTTTTCTACATTTTGGAAGTCAACCTTTATTATACACATAATATAGTATGTATACTAATACATATACATATTCATGTCAATCATGTAGTTCGAGTCAAGTTTTCAAATATTTGTCGAGATCGTATCGTTTAAGAAGGGTTCAAGTTTACAAAAATAATATAATCAGTCAAGAGTTGAAATTATACATTGAGAAGTGTACAATTTTGTACTCAATTAATGCATTTTTATAATTATGACTTTTATTTTTATATTTTTGTATGATGAATAATGCATTTATAAATGTGATTTGTAAAAAAAAAAAAAATATTTAATCACTTTGTATCATCGTTCATATGGTATAAAATATTAAAAATCAGCTGATTACTTATGACGTATAATGTTGACTACATAAAAATATTCTTATGGATTCTGATGCAAGTTAAAGGAAAAATGGTAGAATTCAGATAATAATCTGAAAAAAAAAAATATTTTTTATATAAAACATTTTTATCCGCCCCTATTCTGAAAATAATCACTGACAAGTCACAAGTCACAATTGTAATAATGGAGAGTAACAAGTTGTGATTTTTTTTTACATTTTTTATGACTTCTCATATTCTGAGTTAAAGTCACAATTTTGACATATATACTCTGATTCTTATTTATGGACTAATTATAATTCACAAGCATTTGTGATGATACTATTATTGAGACGGATTTTGTGATCGAACAGCTGTTTTGTATTCTTGTTCAATAATATCATTCGTATTCAGAAATTTCTCTCCAAATAGGTCGAAGACTTTGAATTGAGGTTAGAAAGTGAATGACAGGTAAAAAACGAAAAAAAGAATCAAAATGGAAAAAGATATGCTTTTTAAATTTTTTTTTTTTTTTTTTTTTAAAAAACTTCCACTTCTCATTGTTCTTTATAGAAGTATTCTTTCATTTCTAAAATTTTTAATATGTAATACATATTAAACTTTTTTTATTTTTTAATTGAGCTATGTGATTTTTTAATATATTACCCTCCTAATTTATTTAAAAATAGCATGAATAAAAGCAAAAATAATTCTTCCATGTTTTTAAACTTTTAATAGTATGAAATTTATAAATTTGTCACTACACTACATACTTTTAATTACTGTGACCAGAAAAATTGAGAGTCACAAACTATGACTGTGATAAGCTATGATTGTTTCATCAGAATAAGAAATATTCACAATTTATGACTCTACACACGTTATGACGATTTTATGACTAATGATTGGTCACTGATTATTGTGAGAATAAGGCCATTAAAGAATAGGTGACAAGTTGTGATCATCAAAATAGCAGGTCACAGTAGTTATAAATTGTGAGTTTCAGAACAAGTGAAGTGGGAGTTTACAATTTTTTTTTTTTTTTTTGAAAATTGTGGAAAAAGTTTTGTTATTATTATGTCTTCTTTTAGAGGAAAAATAAAAAAAAGTAAGTGTAGTTAATTGCATTGTTTACATTGTATTCGATTGTAATTTTTTTCTGATTTTTTGTTTGACGTTTAATGTTTTGATAGCAGTTAACAAGTCTACATCTACACAGAGTTTGGAGAAAATTTGTGACTATGCTTGTAACTTTGATATCAGAATATACGAAACAGCTGATTAGTCATAATAAAAGTCACAACTCAAATATCATAAAAATAGTTACGATCAACTGTGATCTATGGCTAGTCATAACTTCAGAAGGGGGGGGGGGGGTGGTTAAAGTTATTTTTCTTCCTTCTATTTTTAAAAAAAAAAAAGGAATAATTAATCCTACTTCTGAAAAATAAACGTTAAACATCAATGTAAATTTCAATATGCTCGTTTAATTGTAAAAGCGCACCGTTTAGACGCGGCTTAATAGTCGTATTTTCATTTGTTTACAAAAATAGTCAAATTATTTTAATAAAAATTGCGATAATTTCCATGAAAATTTCTTATTTTTCTTATTTTTTTTTTTTTTTTCAACAATTGGTATTAATATTCGAGTAAATTTTCTCGAATTGTACAATGATCGTAAGATATATGTAATTTCCATTCGAAATCATTTCAAAAATCTTCGATGATTTCATTTCAACTCGAACTATGCGATTGCCATGATTATGCGCATTTTGTGTTAATTTAATAATAATAAAAAAAAAAAAAATACATACATATACAAAAATGTAAATATGTAGTATATTATATAAATATAAATGTTTAAATATACAATTGATTTTAAATATGCTTTATTTTTATATTTTGATTTAAAATACAATAAAAATAGATTTTCCTTAAAATTTTTTTCTTCTTTGTTCATTTTTTATTTATTTATTAAATTTAAATTGATTTTTAATTTATTTATTTATTTTTTTTTTAATTTGAATTCTATACAATTTATCTAATTAAAACAGTCATTTTATTTACTTTTTCTAAAAAAAAAAAACTTCTTTTTTTCTTATTCTCTCTTTTTTATAGTTTCCATGAAAACATTTTTAATTTTTTTTTTTTTAATACATATAAATAAATAATTAATTTATTATAAAAAAAAAAAAAAAAAAAAAACAATAATAATAATAAAAATAATGATAATAATAATAATGTATGTAAAATAAACAAATTAAAAAAAAATTTGTTTTTTGTTCAAATACTACACGTAAAAAAAAAAAAATTAAGTCATTGAATAATAATTAAAAAAAAAAAAAAATAATAATAATAAAATAAAATTAATAATTTATCTAACGTTAAAAATGATATTAATAATAATAATAATAATACATAATACACATGTTTGCTTAAATAATAATAATAATTAATTGATTGTTTCGATTTTATATTCATTTCTAGAAAAATAAAAATAAAACAAAATAAAATAAAAACTAATAATGAAATTAAAAAAAAAAATAAAAAAAAAAATGCAAAATTAAACAAAATCTTGAAAAAAAAAAAATTACAATAAAATTTTCTATATTTTAAAAATAAAAAATAACAGTATAAATATACACTTACAATTCTTGAAAAAGACGTATTTTTTTTTTGTTTTTTAAATAAACGATTTTATTTTAATTAATTTGATTTTTTTCAGTTTTATTGTTTTTTTTTAATTTTTTTTATTTTTTTTTTTTTTTATAATTATTATTATTATTATGTATTATTTTAATTATTTTCTTTATAATTTAATTTAAGGCACAACAAGCAATATGTATGTCATATAATAATAATAATTATTAATAATAAATTTTTAAATTATAATATAATTTGAAAAAAAAAATAATAATAATAATAATAATAAAATAAGTTAATACTAAATGCACATAACAATTTGGCGTACTAACCGATCAGCTTTTTATAATATTATATATTTTAATGTAAGTAAAATTTCGGCTACATTTTTTTATAGGGCTGCATACATACATAATATAAATACATTGTGATGATCGCGATTCAATATTTAATTAAATTAATTGTAAACATCAGAATATGTAGTTGATTTTTCATTTTTGTTACTTCACATTTTTTCTTTTTCTATTATTATAAATCTGTGTGATTCGAATATGAATTACATAAATGTTACAAATAAATATAAGTTGTGTTTTTGACATGCAGTCTGCACTGTTTTGCTACAGTTCTAAAATGCAGTGCGTTTTTATCAGTTTTCTGAACAGTAAAAGTTCGTTTTCAACGGTAATACTGCACTGCTTCTGTTAAGTATTAGGTCAGATTTTTGTAGTTGTCAAATTGTCATTGCGAGTGGTGATTGAAATATTAATAAAATGAATGAAATAATTGTAAGTAAATAAAAATAAAAAATTTTAAAATTACATATACATATTTATTTTTTTAATGTAAATTTAATATTATAATTTTATTTATTTATTATTAATGCATTGTGTTCATGACATGTGTCAATATGTCTGCGCAGAAACAGAATGAATTGCTTTCTTCACAGTTCTTATTTGCACCAGCTTGATTCACAGTCAGAACTGCAGCAGAACTTATGTCACGAAAACACAACCGTATTTAATGTTATACTCTTAGATCCTAGACACATACAGCTCGAAAGTGACATAATTTTCGAAATCAACATTTTTTCTTGATTTTGGCGACGAAATCAAGTACTTTTCATATAATTTCAGCTCATCGAAATTACGTAAAAATTGCTTGATTTTGATCAAAATCACGATAACACTTCCAGTTTCCAATTTCATTTTCCAGTTTCAGTTGCCATTAATATCATATGTTCATATAGTTATACTGATTATACCATTCTTATGTATTTAATAGTTATATTTTTATAAAACAAAAAGTTCTTTTTAATACACAATAAAAATTATAAAACTGCAAAATTCATTCATTCAAAATCAACAAAATGCAGTGTGTCACTATATGATTTCAAAAGGTTGATTTCGTAAAATTATGGTAATTTCGAGCCGTATGTGTCTAGAGCATTACATTTATCCAAATGTTATATTAAAATTAATGAAATTGTCTTGCTGTTATGTACGATGCTGAAATTATCTGTTTCTAGTCTTATTATACCAACAGCAACAAAATCAAATTGAACTTTTAAAATTTACATAAATGTAAGTATTTTAATAGATGACAAAAATACGGGGAAAAAATTAACTTTGAAACATGATTGAAAATCGAATGTATATCTACTATTATCATCCATGTTCTGAATTCCACAGAAAATGAAAGTGGAATACGAATTTAATTCCACACCGAATGAAAATTGGTGTTCTGCATTTCCAGGTGGAATTATGGAGTTTGAAAATTAATTTCGAAATCATCTGACGTTCTTACAAAAAGTTGACGGAATAAAATTCACTAAAAATGAGTGCAAGTGGATTGCAGAACACCCAATTCCACTTTCGCAAATGGAATTTAGAAAAATTGGAATTACAAAACATGGATGTATGTAACATTATGGTGTTCTGTGCATTTTTGAAAGAGATTTCAATGAAACATGTATTGGAGTAGTTTTATGATTTTTTGTATTTATGTATGTACTTACATACAAAATGTAGTTTATTCATATTCATTTAAGGGCAATTCTCAATGAAAAGCTAAGTGAAAGTGAAATTACATGAAAAAGCACAATATTCAAAATACAAAATTAAAATTATTTTAAATTCGAAAATTTTACATTTCGATATTGTTTGAATTGATATTATTTGTCATTGAAATTTTCAATAATTTCTCAACTGAAATTTATTATCCTTTTTTAAGTAGAATTTTGAAAGAATTTTTGGAGAAATTCTTGCATTTTTTTTTTTGAAAAGCTCTAACAGATGATCAATTTTCCTAATTTTTGCAATTAAATTTATAGTTTTTTTTTCTTTCCTTTTTTTGTTTTATTTTTTTTTTTTTTTAATTGAAATTGAAATTAAAAATAGCATCTAATTTCACTTAACTTTAGTAATTCCAATTAGATAGTGACGCAGATATATTGTTTTTCAAATCAAACATATATGCATTTCAAACTAACACCGTTTTTTAAACAAACTCAGTTTTCAGATCTAAAATTTAGATTTGAATTTCAATTTCCGAAAGCGGCTGATCTTTTATATACATATTTTAATAAGAGAAATTTTAATTTTCGCATTTAAATTTGCACTATGTGCACTGAAATCGGGGACGATTAATTGTAATATTCTGATAATTAAAATGTTTATACTTGTATTATGATGTATGTAGACTATAAAAATGTAGCCATAATTATGTTATATTTTATTTTTATTTTTATTTTTTGTTTTTTTTTTTTTTCAGTTTTTTGTATTCTAGATTATCCATTATTGTAATTTCAATCATTTTATCATAAGTTATAGCATGTACTGATATTTTTTTATTTTATTTTGTTTCATTTTTGGCTATTGTATGATAAAATTTACATATACAACATAATTTTATATAGATACAAAAAAAAAAAAAAAAAATCGTATTTTTCGAAAACCTTATTATTCTGTGTTCCTTTTTTTAATATTTACTTGAAAAAAAAAAAAAAAATGTTAAGATTAAAATTTAAAAACAAATTTTTGTTTTTCTTGTGTATACATTTTTTTTTTTTTTTGTTCGGTTTTTATTTTAATTTTTACACTTCATCTGGAGCTAGATTTGTATGCCCATCATTATTGTCCGCAGATGATGAATTTTCTGTATCATTTTCTTTATTACTGGCTACAGGTTTTTTCGATGATGATGATGATGATGATAATGCTGTTGTCTTTGAGGCTGCTGTCGTTGATGTTGCATCATTACCACTAGCACTACCAGCATCAACAACACTACCACTACCACTACCACTACCACCACCACCACCACCACCACTACTACCGCCACCGATAACACCAAAATCAGTGTCATCATCATCTTGCACTCTAACATGTGCCTCCAATTCACGTATACGATTTTCATGTTTAACAATAATTGCTTTCAATTTTCTAATTTCGTCTCTAATATCTTTCAAGTCCTTTTCCTATATTTCGTTTATTTATAAAGAAAGTAAAAAAGCAAAAAAGTAAAAACTATAAAATAAGAATAAAATCAAAATATAAATACAATAAAACAAAAAAAACAACAATAACAATAACAACAACAACAACGAAAGAAATATATACAAAAATAATTTAAAAAAATATATTTCGAAATGAAAAACAAAAAAAAAACGAAATAAAATGAAATTAATATACTTTCACTGTATTAACAATATATACATACATACATGCATACATACGTACATACATACATACGTAGTAAATTATGTATGTATGTAAGCATGTATATAATAATAATAAAGAAAATAATTTTTTTTTTTTTACATACACTTATTCCTTCTGGAGCACCAACATCATTATTTGCATTAATACTCATTGTATTTCCTATTGTTTTCGGTCGTTTTGGTGGGATCTTATCTAATATATTTGATTTCTTTGTAACTGATAGAGCCTTATTAGCCGATTGTGATACATAGCCACCCTGTACAATAGAAACACGATCCTATTTAGATGATTTAGCATTACTGTCACTTATAATTAACTTAAAATTAAACAAACCGTGCTATTATTTACAAAAAAAAAAAAAAAAAAAAAAAAAAAAAAAAACACAGGAAATAAAATTTCACCATAAAATCCAAGTATCATTTATTTAAGCGATACAAAGTTAATGCGCTTTAACTTACATCGCTTTTATTTTATTTTAAATCAAAGATAATGTAATTTAAGTGAGATATTTCATTTCACTTTTTTTTTTTTATTTAAAAATTGTTTGTATGTTTGCCAAAAATAAAAGTTTATAATTCATGATGGATGTGAATATGAGAAAAATTATAATGTATACTCGTATGTGTTAGTTTTATGGGTTGTAGTAGGACTGAAAGCAGATTCTCGTTCTGTGAAAATGAGAACGAGAGAGAACACTTTTCAGTGAAAATTCCGAATCCAATGTGTGCGATTCTTGTTGATGAAATGAAATGTTGTCTTTGAATTTCTTGTCAAAAAGGTTTAAAATATATTATTTACTTTATTATTTACTCATATATAAATACCAATACTAAAGTCTAGTAGGTATTTATTTTATTTCTTATTGTAGTAGGCCTAACAATGAAAATTTTTACAGATTGTTGAAAATACGCATGAATTTGTTATTTTGAAAATAAATGCAATTATACAAAAAAATTGAAAATAATTATATATACATTTGTTTTTTACGTAAAACATATCTTTTATATTTCAACATAAACTATTATTACTTTTAAAAAAGATAATAGAATTTAGAGGGGATTGAATAGCTCGATGGTTTGGTTGTAGTGTCGGTTTTGTGATCTTGAGATCATAGTTCGAATTCCAGCCAGCGCGCTACTCTCGCTCAAGTCGATCATTAATTTCCCATCAGCAATGTACACCAGTAACTGATTACTGATGAAAAAATGGATAATATATCTGACAGAATTACTGATCGTGACGAAACGAAACGACACATACGATAGTACTATGGTACATATGGAACTGCCCAAAATAGACATATTTTTACGTTCGTTCAATTTCGATAAGTTTAAATGTCAAATAGACGGAACGAATAGTGCCGTAGCGGCTGTACATTTATCGTTTCTACTCGTTTTATACACATTTCTACTCGTTTCTATTCATACATAATTTTACTCGTTACGAATCGTTTCTATTTAGGGCAAAATGTTAAACTGACGTAACGAGTATTTACGTTCGTTTAATTTCTTTCGTCCCGTCACGTCTATTTAGGGTCTAGCTTAAATCAATGATTTGGACTATAATTGACATTATTCCATTTTCGTTAAAAATTCTTTCAACATAAGCTCGACATAAAGGCCCAACTATAATCGACATACCTGACATAACAAACATAAGAAAAAATAACGAATGTTAAAACGTAACATTTGCTTAACTATAATAACATAGATAACATACTAAACATAAGCAATACGAATTTCACAAAATGAGCTTATGGCTTATGTTACTTATGTCATGTACTCCCTCGATCGTACTGCTTATGTCGAGCTTATGTTAAACGAATTTTTAACGAATGTCGGTAATGTTAATTATAGTTTAGCTCATTGATTTGGCTGTGTTCGGCTACGACATATGTCATTTATGTTGTCAGCAATGTCGATTATAGTTCTACCTTAGGGCCTAACTAAAACGACATATCTGACATAGCAAATATAAGAAAAAATAACGAATGTTGAAACGTAACTTTTGGTTAACTATAATGACATATGATCACATCTTGAACAATAAGCAATACAAATTTCACAAAAATGAGGTTATGTGCTTATGGTACGTATGTCATGTACGCTCTCTATCGTACTGCTTATGTCGAGCTTATGTTTAATGCTGGTTTCACTACCACGTTTATACCAGCTTGTTTTTTTTTGGTATAAAGCTAGTATAGGGTGACAGACATGTAGTATAGCGAACACCATGGTATCGATACCAGGTTTATACTAGATGTCTGTCAATGGCATAAAACAATATTTTACTTATTCACTTATACATATATACACAAATCTAATATAATGATGGTGGTACCACTCAAAAAAATATAAAAATTTTATAAATCAGTCCTACAACCTACAACTCACAAAACCAACTCATCTATATTAATATTCTCATTTTTCTCACATTTACATTTACATCCATCATGAATTATAAACTTTCGCTCTTTTTCGATATTATACACAAAATTTTTTCGATTTTTATTTTTAGCAAACATACAAACATTTCAAATAAAAAATAAATAAAAAAAAATGAAGTGGAATATCTCATGAAACTATATTATTTTTGATATGAATGCGTCGTTTTTATAAAAATTTCCCAAACAGACGAAGAAGAAAATCTATTGATTGAAAACACTACATTATCTTTGGTTAAATCGATGAAGTGACATGAATCATGAACATTTTCTAATGTAATAATGTAAAAAATTTAATATTCTTCAACAAAATTAACGATTTTTATAACAAGTTTAACACATACAAACATTGTAATTCATTTTAAACTATAAACAGGACAAATTGTTATCGTTTTATTCAGATGCTTTTTAATTCTTAAAAAACATAAAAATTAACTTAACAAAATGTAAATTTTACTCAATCACAATTTATTATTATTTGTAATAATTTTAACAAAAATGTATCAAAAAATTGTAAAAAATGTGATTCAAATTTACTTTTTTAAAGCGATTTTAATCTGTTTCATAATAACATTCACATAATGTATGCTATATGTTAGATAGATATGAAAATATGTTGATTTATTAAATACTTAAACATTAAAAATGATAAATGATTTATAACATTTTTTATTTGTTTTTTAAATTTGATGTTTTTTGAAATTGTAACCATATATACATAATGTACCGTATGTACAATGTAATGTGATGAAAAGCATAATGAAAATCACGATAAAAAATATTATTAATAATAATCACATTATATCATTTAATATAAAAAAAAAATATAATAATTTTAAAAAAAATTTGTCAAATGAAACAAAAAAAAAAAATAAAATAAAAAAATTGTCAAGGCAAGTCGTATACTTGTAGTAACACTGTATGAAATTTAGCATCTAACAATTTTATCTTATTGTTAGCATTATTCTTTTTAATCATAAATCTAAATAAGTATCATTTTAATCATAACATTTATCTAAGTAGCTGACATAACGTATGACTTCATGATGAGTAAGCCATTGCTCTACCGGTTACCACTGAGCCATCGAACATCTTCTATTATATATAATTTATAAAAAAAATTGCATATGAATATATTTTTGTTTCAAATTTTTACACCAATTGATAGCTCCACAGTATATTTGAAGACAAATACATATATATCAGGTTTTCCAATGGGGACATAACAATTTTGTGTTTTAATACGAAGGAAGCCTTGAACATTTTTATAATCTGTCAACTTCAGAACGTTAGTCAATGTTAACATTTTTATCACGATGAATTTGACGAACGAGCAACGTTTGAAAATTATTAAAAATTACTACCGCAATTCTGAGTCGATAGTCGTAACTTTAAAAGCGCTTATTCCAATTTCCGGTCGTAATAATCGTTCCACCAGACAGGCTGTGGGTGCTATAGTGGATAAATTCGAATCAAAATATTCACTATTGGATGTTCCTGTGCCAGTGAGACAACGCACGGTGCTGCATGCCACATAGGTGGTCAAACATTTGATCTGTTGAAGGGGAGAGAAGTCTGCTAACCGTGTAATCTCGAGAAATTGTCCAATGGAATGGCCATCTCGCTCATACGATTTAACACCGTTGGATTTCTTTTTATGGGGTTGCGTTAAGTCGTTGGTTTATATCAACAAGCCAACAATGTTAGAGGAGCTCAGAGGCAATATCGAATGCGAAGTTTCCAACATTCCGGCCGATATATGTGAAAGAGTGCTGGAAAATTGGCTCCAAATAATCGATCGCTGCAAACGTGCTCGCGGTGGTCATATGAATGAGATCAAATTCCATAATTATATGTTATTATGTGTACCTACTTCACTTGGAATAAATTTCAACCTTATATCTTAATTATTCTGTATTTTACTTAAGTATAAAATTGTTATGTCCTTACTGGAAAACCCTTTATATGGTAATTTCTCATTTTGATACCAGAATTGAAAAATAACTGATTAATCATAAACTAAATTCATAAATTCAATGCCAAAAAAATCATTACAAATTATAATTTTAGAATTGAACGGCATATTCAACTTGTGATTAATCATGCTACAATTAAATAACAATAAATAGTCCGAAAATTTTCCGAATAGGATTTAGTGTATTCAAAATTAATATCACGAAACTAGTAGTTAGCACTTGTTTTGTGCTTACCATAAATTTACCATAATATTTTGATAAAAAACAGACTGTTAAATAATTCTTTATAGGGTAAATAATTAGTAGTAGATTTTAGATAATAGTGTAGTTAGATGTTTTTTCTATTTTTTAAAATTTTTGAAGACAGAAATTTATTTTAAGGTGTGGTCACAATAAGCCCGTTCCGTTCCGTCACGTTTGGTTCCGTCAAGTTTCAAAACATACCTGTTATAATAAAACGGAACGGTATATAGTAAAGTAGAAACCTAATTATGAAAATTTATATGAAAACAGGTTATGTTATCCGTAAAAAGTTGAAATTTGTTCAACTTCAACATTTCACACCGTTGCGTTCCGTCAATCGTAACAGCTTTTAAGTCAATCCGTATAAATAACATGGAAATGTTAAATATCCAACTTTTTTCTTTTTACGGAACGGAACGGGCTTATCGTGACTACGCCTTTAGAAATAAACTACTGCAACTTCGATAAAAATTATTATTCTATTGGTTTCTTTTAAAATTACATCAGTTTAGTTCGTTTAAATATTTATAAGGTAGTCCAGTTCCAGATGTACTACATCCAAATACATACGTTTTTATTTTCTGAATAAAATTATTATTTTACAAAATATAAAGCTTAAAACAGTTAAATCCGTAGATATACAAGGTTATAATCTGTCAAATTATATACATATACTACATAATTTGTCTATTTTTGATTTGTACATCTAAACGGATTTAAAATATTCAACAGAGGCGCATATATAATACTAGTTTAAATCCAAAAACAAAAATGAAAAATACATGGTCCACAGGTATACAACTTGCCTCTTTGGTATGTGTTTAAAAAAAATTTTTTTTCTGGTTTATTTATTGTGAATAAAATTTATTTAATTTTGTCAACTTACTTTTAATGATATTACAATTGGATCTGCATCATTACCAGCCATCCATTCTTCAGCTGTTTGTGCAGGATCATCTGATAATGTATCTGGATACAGATCCTCTTGAAAAAGATCTGATTTTCTTGGTACAGTCATGGATATAACTTGACATAATCCGTTATTATTTAAACGATAAAATTTTGCTATTTCACATGTGGTAACATCACAACCACGTTTCGGCATCATACCGATGCCTCGCTGTGGATCCGGTGTTTGAAAAGTATTTATGTAATGAACAAAAGGTGGCTCTGGTGTTATCTAAGAGTTATATGGAAATTTAACAAAAATTTGTTGAAAAATAAAAAGAGAATAAGAAAATTTTGAATTTTATATAGTACCTCAAAATATCTGATAACTGAATCACCTTTACCACATAAATAAACTAAATTTGTGTCAGGATCATATAATGGAAACATTACACCATTTGATGTATCTATTTCAACCATAACAATCGGTTCATTTAGGGCATCTGGTGCTCTTAACGAATATTGTCTCTCTGATGTTCGATTAAATCCAGTTGTAAATACAAGACCATGCCTTAAGAATATGGCTCTTGTTGCTTTCGAACCTTCATGACATAATGCTTCACTGTCGACTTCTCCAGTTCTAGGATCTAAAATACGAATTTTTTTATCTTTACATGTTGTCACTAATTTTGAACCATCCCAGTTCCAGCATGCACTATAAATAATATCAGGATGGCAATCGATGTGAACTAAAATTTCTCCGGTACCAACATTCCATATGACTACCTTGATTACATTTGAAATAAAAAAAAAAAAAAACAAAAAATTTTTTTTATTTTTTTTCGAAAATTACAAAATTACAATTTAATAATGTACTAACTTGATTATCAGAACCAGCTGTAAGAAGCACATTTAATGCAGATGGATGCCATAAAACTAAACCTACACGTCTCTGATGAAATAATAAATCAACAACTGGTTCAGTAAGTGTTCGAGAAAGACCTCCATCTGGTATATTCCATACTTTTACAACACAATCTTCTGAACCTGATGCAATTACATTATCATTATGTGGACACCATGCTATATCTAGTACTGGTCCTTTGTGCCCTCCAACTAAAGGATGATCTGCTGCAATCCGACCAACCTGATCATTTTAAAATAAGTATAAAATAAAAAAAAAACAGAATTTTTTTTTTTTTTTCAATTTCATTATTACATATTTACAAATCATAGTATTTATGTAAAATTTATTATCTAATAAGCTAAATACGAATGAACTTAAATATGTATTCAAAAAATAAATAATTCCTAATTTAAGTATCATGCTATTTATAATCGATTTGATAATAAAATTTTTAAACAGATTTCTTTCAAAAATTTTCCTACATTTAATTTTATTAATAAATTTAAAAAAAAAATTTAATTTTAGAGAATAAAATATGTATAATATATAGGAAAGTATAAATTTCTTTTCATACAAGACCAGTGGTAAAATCAATAACAACGAAGTAAAGTTGTGAAGATTTTTCAATGATTTTCAGATTAAAATGAATTATAATTTCTTGTTGTTTAATTACGATTTTTTCTTTATTACTGAAAACATAGTATTTTCTTGTTAACGAATTATTTTCAGTAATTCGTTAAACATCAAATATGACATTAAAAGACATGAACAATCGAGAAGAATTTAGATTATGGCGAATTCGTGAATGCAGAATTAAGCAAGACCCTAAATAGACGTGACGGGACGAAAGAAATTAAACGAACGTAAATACTCGTTTCGTCAGTTTGACAATTTGCCCCAAATAGAAACGATTCGAAACGAATAAAATTGTGTATGAGTATTGAGTAGAAACGAATAGAAATGTGTATGAAACGAGTAGAAACGATAAAATGTACGACCGCTACGGCACTATCCGTTTCGTCTCGTTTCGTCTATTTGACATTTAAACTTATCGAAATTGAACGAACGTAAAAACACGTCCATTTAGGCTAGTTCTATGTACCACAGTACTATCGTAGGTATCGTTTCGTTTCGTTTCGTTTCGTCACGTCTATTTAGGTTATAGCTTTAGTTGAAAGTTGGTCTATTGCTGAGTAGCATGCGTGCTGCATTTTCGTATATGTACATATGTATACATAATGTTATGTCAACTGTACTACTCTGTTATATGTTTTACTCGGTCAGTCAACGTATGCACGCAATTATAATTATGTCAGTCTTTATGCCTAGTATATGCTGCGCAGAAGAAATTGGTAAATAAATTTTGTGATAAATCTTTGGGAAAGTAATTTTTGACAGTGGTAAAGAAAATGTGACAGCAACATTTTACAACAACGTCATCTCTTATTGAGCACAAAAAAAAAAGAAAAACATTTAATTTATTTCGAGCAGCGTACGACATCAAGAAAGAAAAATGTGGAAATTTTCATGGCTACTTTCTTTAGCGTTTCTTAAACGTTTTGTTACACAGATTTTAAAGGAATACAAAAGTTTCTTTCAAGTAGCATAAAGTGATTTATTATCACATTATTTGCTTTTTATATCCATTATTATGTTTGAATGGAAAATATAAGTTAGCAATATTGTTACTTATTCTTCTTCTTCTTCTACGGCACTACAATCCTTAAAAAAAAAAAAAAAAAAACTCTGGTCTCAGTAAGAATCTGCCGTCAACCCGTTCTATACAAAGCTGAAACCCTCCAGTTTTCAATTTCCAGTTTGTTCAGGTCCTCTTGCACCGAATTCCACCATCGATTCCTTCCATCGGCCTTCCTCTCGGTCTCTTATCCCCAGCATTGCCATGCAAAATCTTTCTACAGGAATTTTCGGTTTCCATTTTGGTAATGTGCCCCATTCATCGTAGTCTTCCGATCTTGGTGAAAGTGCGATGTGATATCTACGTCGTCATACAATTCATAAATCTCGGAGTTTGTTCTTCTTCTATACTATACCCCACATTAATCTTCTTTAATATTGTTATCTACTAATGTAAATAAAAATTCCCGAAAATAAATCGAGATTTTCATGTTTTTTAGGACTTTAATGATTTTCTGTAAAAATTTATGATAGGGACTTATGAGTCAAATCAATATAAATGCTGAATATGTACTATATATGTATAAAAATGGTATGCATGATAAAGTTCAAAGTGAAAATATATGTCCAAAAAAATTAGAAAACAAAAAAATATTATAGAAATATGAAAGAGAGATACACACACACACACACACACACACAAATTACATATCAGCTCTTGTATATTTATTATTATTTTTTAATTTCATTGTACATACTTATGTCATAGTAATTCATTTTTATTTATTTATTTTTTTTTTTTTTTTCATAATTTTATTTTTCTTCTCCTTTTAGTATCATTATCTTTAATTTCAATTGACTAGTAATTTTTGAAATTCTTCATTGACACAATTTCTAATTAGTAGTGATTTTTTTTTTTTCATGTGTATGTACGTAAATACATAAAATACATAATATGTATATATATGTACGAATATAGTATAATACGCATGTATGTAAGTTACATTGAATATGACCTCACTAAAATGAAAATGGTAAAATAAACTAAAATAATATATATGTACCTACTAAAAAAAAAATTTCAAAAACAAAATGAACAAAAAAAGAAGAAGAAGAAGAAGCAACAAAAAAAATTAGAATTATTCAAAAATGTATTTTCAAAATCCAAAATAGGATAGAATCGAATCTCGACGAATCGTATAGATATTTATCTTAAATTAGAACAGATGATGATGACTGAAGAAAGTTATATTCGTCCTATTTTTAAATTTTCCATGATTTTAAAAAGTTCAGTATTTTCGCTTCATATATTATATGTGAAAAATCTAATGGCGAATTGCCAATTTGTGTAGTGTATTATTATATTTAAATAATAATAATAAAAAAAAAAAAAAAAAATAAATAAATAAGTAAATAAAAACACAAATCAAACCAAACTAAACCAGCCAACCACTCAGCACTCACTCTCTCATATACATATTTCTATTTATTTTATTTTTTAATTAAAAAAAAAAAATAAATAAATAAATAAATAAATTCAATTTTATATTTTTCTTTAATTATTTATCATTGTTATTACATATAATGTACATATATTATACAGGGTGAATCGTAATAAAGTGTTCCAATATATTAGGCCCTAGACAGATATCTATAGTATAAATGTGATATCGATACCATGGTATTGGCTATACTACATGTCTGTCACCCTATACTAGCTTTATACCATAGGAAAACAAGCTGGTATAAACGTGGTATTGATTGAAACCAGCATGATTTTGTCTAGTATAAAGCTAGTATTCAAAAAAATTTACTAAACATAGCGCCATTTTTTATTGCAGTGGCAAATAGAGAAATTAGTTTTTACAGTATTCGTGTTTGAATTTTATTTAATAGCCACATTCTTCTGTGAAAATCACATATCATTTTTGCTTTTAAAGCCAAAAATATTAACTTTTTAGTTTTTCTATTTTTAAAATTCTATTATTTTCTCTACACTTTGTTGAATTAAAATTTCAATATTCGCATTTATTTTTTTCATTATAATAATAATTATATTCACCTAAAGTCAAATTAAAATGCAAATATAATGGAACATTTTCAATGCAACGCTAAGTGAAATTGGAATTTATCTGTCTTTCGTTCCTTATTTCCTTACACGATATTAGATGTCTGCGTCACTTTCTAATTGAAATTGAAATTGCTAAAGTAAAGTGAAATCAGGTTCTATTTCTATTTTCAATTTCACTTAACAAAAGCTATAAATTTAATTACAAAAATTTTGCTAGAAAATTGACCAACAGATGGAAACTTTCAAAAAATGCAAGAATTTCCCTAAAATTCCCTTAAATTCCTGCTTAAAAATGAAGAAATTCAGTTGAGAATTTGAAAATTTAAATGTGAAATGTCAATTTAAACAAAATTTTAATGTCAAATTTTCGAATTTCAAAATTAACTTAGCTTTGTATTTTGAACAGTATGCTTTTGCATAAAATTTCACTTTCACTTAGCGTTGCATTGAAAATGTTCCTTAAATTTTCTGTACAACAGCACAATAAAAATTCACAAATGTCAAATGATCATAGGTTTATACTAGATTACATGTCTGTCACCATGCTAGTATTGTTCATACCATGGTATTGACACTATAGATGTCTGTCAATGGCCTTACAACAATCGATTCCTTGAAGTGTTGTGATCATTGTTAACGATGAGAAAGTTTTTCGTAAAATCTCTCCTTCACTCCTTTTGCAGAGGGTTGAAAGTTTTTCGCCTGTACATAGGGAGATGAGTTCATATAAGACGTTATAACTTCTGGTTTTGGTATATGTTGGAATACTTTATTACGAATCACCCTGTATACGAATACGAATCACATATATACACTCATATATTGTAGGTACATGTAGTACTTACATAGATATAGTGTTAAAATAATTTTTTAAACCGAAAAATTATACATTATATCGTTTAATACATATAATATATATGTATTCTGTCTTTGAAAAAAGAAAATAAAATCCATAATTAAAAATAACGAAAAAACAATATTACGTACATATTATTTAAGTATACTCATGTATTAGTATATGTATATGTACTACATTTATTAGAGAAAAACTATCGAATTTCTAAGAGGATTTAGAAGAAGAAAACAAAAATAAGAATCTTAAATAAATTGATAAATATAGCTGTATATAGGTGGGGTGTGTTAAATTAAATTTGTATTAAAAATATTTAAAGAAGCGTTCATCTATTAATTTCGATTAAGCGTATAGCATCAATTATACATGACTATATATAAACCTATTTACAATAAAATATACATAGTATGTATGTGTTGTGTGTGTGTGCATATATATAGCAAATTTATGCAGACATATACACATATGAGAATATATTACATTTTTGTAATTTTTTGGTTTTTTTGGTTTTTTTAACAAACATTTAAAATAAATTAAGAAAATCAAATCGGAGATCACATGGTACATATGCACTTTTATTATAATATGTACCTATGTATGATTTACCTATAAAAATAATTTTCTACGTGTATAATATGTATCAAAGAAAATACGAGTACTTCCCATGGTATAAAGAATAATTTACATACATGACATGGTATGCTATGGTATTCTCAGAAAAGCTTTGTTTCCATTCAAAGCTTTTATTACATATATTGGATGGAATTTTAAACATATAATGATCGATAAAATATGATAAAGTGTTAAGTGATGTGTTCATGTGCATTAATAAATAAATATAATAAAATTATATATTTAAAGATACAATTTAAATTATTTTTAATTATTTGTAAAAATGATTTATTGTAGTGTGAGAAAATGTAATAATAGTATAATGTTTGCGTTGTCCAAAGTCCAACCATCCTTTTGAGTTGTTTTGTAGTCAGTAGTTCCATTCCTTTTGACCAAGTAAAGTACTCTCAAGTACTTGTAGTCGTGATCATCTACACTACATCACCTCTTGTATTCGAGTTATTTACTTGACAGTTGCATGATTAGTTACGCCAAAATTCGCCGTCAGAGGTTTTTGTGTTTTAATCGTTAGAGATTAAAGAAATAGGTTTAGGTCTATAATATTTTTATTATATGTACTTGTTATTCAATAGGTGGCTTTTTATTGTTTAAGGTTATGGAGAATCTAAAATCAACAACAAAACAAAATTTGAAATATATGACAGCTGAAATTTGAGCACGGACAACTGTCACTCCAATATTTACATTACCTTAGAAATGTGTATATGCCTTGAAATTTGAGGTTACTTTTTACTTCCAAGTAAAAAAATTGTGTTCCATTTACAATCTACTCCCGAGAATTTGAGAGTACTTTACTTGGTCAAAAGGAACGCAACTAGTATTTTGAATATACATATATACATATACATATGTTTTCGTATGTGAATGAATTAATTTAACACTTTTTATTCCTTAATAAACTAAATTAGGACGAAATTAAACTACATATATCATCATCAAACATAGAAAGGGATGAAGATCTACATTTAAATTTAGACTGGACGGGAATAAATGAACCAGTAATTACAACTACTTTTCCAAATATATTATCCGAAAAAGCAAATTGATAATGGACAGGAAGAAATGCCGCCAAAAGATTTTGATGAACTACATTTGGATTCCCTTGAAAACTTAGCTGGATATACAAATGGTGTTTCAGATCAACATTTAAAAAAATTTAACAGTAGATAGGCCTCGCCGAGACAAATAAAAAATCATTCTGCAGAGGGGAAGGAGTAATCTCAACCGCTTATCCGCTAGAGGGCGTCAAAGTTTTTCTTCTCTTTTCTAATGTATACACCTATACACCTAATATGTATAACTTGTGCATACATACTTATGTTATATATTGTAGAAAATTTGGTTAAAGAGGATTTTACATATTGTACATTAATTACTGTAGCATTATACATAATAATATTTTCATGAAATATATTATGTTTTTTTTTTGTTATCTTTTTGAGTTCATTGACTTATGTGTACAGTTGTGCGCAAAAGTTTAAGACCAAAAATTTCAAATGAGCTCGTGTTACAGATGAATTGTAAAATCTCATCAGGACATGTAAGAAAAACATTATGTTCTGTTGGATTGAGAAGAAGATCCGCTATTAAAAAGGTTTTTTTAACACCACAACATGCAAGGAAAAGATACGTTTGGTATTATAGACAGACAACACAGATCTTGGACAGAGAAAAATTTGAGATCCATACTGTTTTATGATAAAAGTACTTTCCAATTATTGCCAAACAGTCGAATCAAAATTCGAAGTAAAAGTATGATTTATCTTGTGTAAGTCCGCAGAACAATATGGTGGAGGAAAAGTAACAATCTGGGGTGGCATTTTGTCTAACATTTCTGCATTTCCCTACAACTAACCTAGTCTAGAGTATAGTTAGTTTTTATTAATAATAGGATTCGAGATATCTGCTATCTTGTGCACCACATATCTCCGAAGTTACTTAGCCGATTTCAACGAAATTTGAAACATAGATACTTTGATAGGAATTGTGGTTCTTAAATTTCGCTCGTTTTTTTTTAAATGTCCTTGTTTCCTTTTTACAGGGTGTTAAAGTTGTCAAAATTGTGTGATTTTTCGGCTTCCAAATGCACCACGCCACGTACAGCAAACACAGATTGAACAATTTCTTTGAAATTTTGAATATAGGTAGCCTGAAGGATATTGTGGTGCTTGAATGGAGCACATTTTTCATTTTAAGTTCTAAAATTTAGTTATAGTTCTTAAAACATGAGAGGGTTTTTTTTTTGAAAAATTGCTCAACTTTGACTTCTATTTTCATACATTATACCTTGATATTTCTATATGATTTTGGTAACAAAATAAAATTTGGACTTTTCGGCTGTTTTTACAAAAAAAAAAAGTATAAAAATCTTTGTTATACTTCCATTTTCATAAACAAAATAAAATCATGCTCTTTTCATCAAAATATTCAAAAATTCATTTTTATTAGCACCTAAAAGGTATGCAAAGTCATTTTTTAAAAATGTTGTATGTAAAATCGTTTTTGTTGTTTTCTAAAATTTTTCAAAGTCGAATCCTACTCTTAAGAATGATTATTATATATTTAAAAAAAAAAAAAAATGATAAATTTTCAAAATTTTTAGTCATTTTTTGATGATTTTTATATGATTTTTGAATAAATTATACGCAGTTGCTTGAAATGTTTCTTTTTACGATTTTTTTTTCTTTTATTCTTTAGATTATACAAAAAAAAATGTATACATCACAAATCTTATAAGTTTGTTCTATCTTTATAAGTGATTTTTTTTTTTTTTTAGTATACCTACATATATAAATCAATAGTACAGTACCTATATCATACCTATTCATTACAAAAATATAAAAAGCGCGAGAAAAAAATTAAATCATTAAATCAAAATAAAAATGAAATATTCGTAATAAAAAGTTAAATATGTATGTAATAATATATGCAATTTAAAAAATGTTCTTAGCAAAATTTTTACAATAAATATATATATATACATATATGTATATATTTTATATTATGTATGTATATATGTGCACTTTAGTATAAATTTATGTAGGTATGTACACATTATATGACGATGAAAATGAACATTATATTTTTGTAAAACTGAGTCATTCGTGAAACTATTTTAAAACAAATTTTTCCTTATTATTTTTTTTTTCTTTTCTTTTCTTTTCTTTTTTATCATAATGTATACATATTTATGTATGTATGTATGTACATACAAATATATGAACTCACCATAAATACAATATATGTACATATATAAATGATTCTTTTGTACTTTTTATATTATGTATATATATATATAGGTATATAAATATACAATTTACTACACACATTCCATATACATACATTTATGTATATTCGTCCACTATATATGTAGACAATTTTATATGTATTTTAATTTTTGTTTTCATTCTTTTCTCTCATATTATGTTTAGCTCTTAATGATTATTCGTTAAAAAAGGTATACACAAATAAATAATACTAAAAAATAAATACAAAAAAAAAAAAAAAAAAACAAAAAAACCATAAATAAATAAATAAAATAAAATAAAATCAAAACATTTAGTGTTTATGATATTCGTTTAAAATAAAACGCATCTCGTAATTTTTTAATTTTGTTTTCTTTTGAATTTTTTTTTTTTTTTTTTTTTGATTTGTTTCATTTCTAAACTATAATTAGTATAATAAACATACACAAGTCGTTTAAAATTATGCTAGTCAAAAAAAAAAAAAAAAAAACAAAAAAAAATTATATATGTATAAATAAATAAATATGTATGTATAAATGTTTATGTAAAAATGCAAACAAATAAATTTGTAATTATGTATAGGTATATATAATATATTGCATATGAATACAAACAAGAATATTTATATATGTATGTGTATATACGTATAATAAAAATTCTAGTAGATAAACAAAATCATAACACAGTGGAACTTGTTTAATTCGAATGTCTATTATTACCTTGTTTATACTCTTTTTTATGTCGACTTAAAAAATATGTCGATTTAAATATGGTTTATTTTGAATCGGTTGAACTGCGTTTATACCCTTTGTCTTAATACCAGTTTAAATTATGTCGAATTAAAAAGTGACGTTTGACGTTTGAATTCAAAGACTAAATTTTAAATAGTAAAAATTCTTTAACTAGAATTATACATACATATTAAATAGAAGTTTTTGTTTTTTGTTTTTAGTGGTTTAAAAAATACATAAAAAAATAATTGAATAACTTTTTTACAAAATGTCATTTCATAATTCGAATTAGTGAAGAACAGAAAGGTTTATACCCCTGCTAGAACTGGATCAACCGATTGTGTTATACTAGAGACAGACATAAAATTAATCTAGATAAACTTACCTGGGTTATCTCTAATTCGAATTTATACAGCTGAACGTGACAAATTGCAAATATAGATCATCCCTAATGCAATCAACTGATTTGTTGAATTTATTCGTAACTACACAGTCACCACAAATTACTTTAAGGCTATTATTTTCATGTTACTTGCGATTTAAATATCGAAATATTTTAATTATTTTAACTTTTTTTGTTTTTAGAAATGTTTAATTTGTAAAATCTCTCATTTCATACAATTTTAATAAGTCGCTAAAAAAAAATACATAATAAACCAGAACCAGAAAACTGAACTGTCAATTTGTGTGTCTTCTTCTTCATACTGTAAATCCAGTTTATGTGGGTTATCCAGTTTTCAGAACTGGATTAGGATAATCTAGTTATACAACTGGATCATCTAGTTATTGTGATGACAGACATCCACTTTTATCCAGATTAACGATTTAATCTAGATTGAAATGTTTAGCCTGTCAGTGTTATTATACCGATTTATTTTATATCGATTTAAATTTTATGTCGATATAAGTATCGTTTATACCACTGGTTTATTTTATATCGACACATTTTATGTCGATTTAAGTGAGGGTATAAACATAGTATACAATTCGAATTTACCGATAATTCGTATTACATACATATGTATGTCACGCTCACGATCCCTTGAAATATGTATACATAGATACTATAAATAATGTTAAAATTTCTCTATTAATTCGTTGATCATTTTGGATAATTCAAACTTTATGACCGACGACAACTCATTATGAAAAAAATATTCTCTGAGAAAAAACAAAATTATTACCGAAGATTACTCAATAAACAATAAGCGAGTATTATACGCCCCTCCCCTTTATATGAATTACATACATATATGAAATGAATGTTTCTTTATTTAAAATTTTATGCTAAAAATCAAAAAAAAAAAAAAAAAAAAAAAACAACAATTATTACTTATGCATATCTGTAATATGTAGCTATCTATACATATGTATGCACTAAATTTTATGCAGTATGTGATAATATAAGGTGATTTTTTAATCGTTTGGTTTTTAATTTAAAAAAAAAAAAAAAAAACAGAAAAATTGAAAAAAATTATAAAATTTTTATTGGGGATTAAAAATCAATCCTTGCCATTTATTTTTTAAAGATTATTTCATGTAAATGTTGGCCACTACTACGTTTTACATGATCCATACGAGAAGACCAATTTTTAGTTACTTTTTCGAGCATATCGGTTGGTATCTCACCGATAACACGTCCGATAACACGTGTAATGTTATCTTCTAGTGCTTGAATCGATGCTGGTTTATCGGCATAAATAAGAGATTTGACGTACCCCCACAAAAAAATAGTCCAAAGGCGTCAAATCGTACGGTATATTGGCGGCCAATTCACTGGTTTAAAACGAGAGATGAATTGCTCACCAAATTCATTGCGCAATAGGTACATTGTTTCGTGTGCTGCGTGGCATATGGCACCGTCTTGTTAAAACCACATATCAACCAGATTTAGCTCGTGTATTTTGGGTAATGAAAAGTTGGAAATCATTGCACAATAGTGATTATCATTGACAGTATAACGTTGTTCTCATCGTCATCTTTTAAGAAGCATGGGCTAATGATTCCTCCGGACCACAAACCGTACCAATCAGTGCATTTTTCGGAATGCATTGGCAGTTCTCGTATTGCTTGTGGCTGCTCATCGCACCCGCGAATACGGCAATAAATTTTGCTTATTAACGTATCCGTTAAAAAGAAAATGTGATTCAATTTTAATTAATAAAGACATTTTTTATAGAGCACTGATTTTGATAATAAAATTTAATGATTTTCAAGCGTTGATTTCGTTTGTAAATCTTTCCATGATGAAACGTCAATGCAAACTGAACAACTTTGACTTTGACACATGGCACGAATCACGCGTGATCTGTCAAAAACAGAGTGCTAAAAAACCAAACGCGCTTAAGAAATCACCCAATATGTATTTAATATAATTTGTATAGTATATATTAGAATTTAAGATTATTTGAATTTGAAATTAATTTTATTTTAAATACCATATAACTTGTATACTTGTATATAAAATGGCTTTGACTTTTATAATATTATTAAGATTATAGGATTCGAGATATCTGCTATCTTGTGCACCAATTATCTTCAAAGTTACTTAACCGATTTCAAAGAAATTTGAAACATAGATACTTTGATAGGAATTTTGGTGCTTTACGGAGCGTTTTTTTTAAGAAAAATTTCCTTGTTTCCTTTTTACAAGGTGTCAAAGTTGTCAAAATTGCGATTTTTCGGCATCCAAATGCACCTCGTACAGCAAACACTGATTGACCAATTTCTTTGAAATTTTGAATATGGGTAACCTGAAGGATATTGTGGTGCTTGAATATAGCAAATTTTTGATTTTAGGTCTTGAACTGTAGTTAGAGTTCTTAAAAAAGGAGAGGGTTTTTTTTTTTTTTGAAAAATCGCTCAACTTTAACTTCTACTTTCATACATTAAATCTTCATGTATCTATATGATTTTGGTATCAAAATAAAATTTGGACTTTTCTGAAGTGTTTACAAAAAAAAAGTATAAAAATCTTTGTTATATTTCCATTTTTATTAACAAAATAAAGTTATATATTCTTTTTCATCAAAATATTCAAAAATCCATTTTTATAGCACCTAAAAGGTATGCAAAGTCAATTTTTAAAATTTTTGTATGTAAAATCGTTGTTGTTGTTTTCGAAATTTTTCAAAGTCGAAACCTACTCTTAAAGATAAATAATTTTACACCTTCATATATAAACATTCTGTGAAAACCTAACTTATTTTAAACTTCTAACTTTCTAAAACAAAAAAACAAAAAAAAATGGCAGTCAATTCATATTATGATTTATGTATGATATTGTTTTTTCCCTCACCCTATATATACATACCTATACAGTCAAATTTTTGTAATTCGATATTCCTCTAATATAAATTTTTCAAGCGTAAAGTTTTATTTTCTTTGTTTTCTGTCGAATCCTTCATAGAAGAATAGTTCTTGAAGTTAAACTTTTTCTAAAAGCATAATCAAACATTTTTTTTGTCAACAATCATAAAATTTGTTTATTTTGTCGAAATTTTACCGAATATTTTTTTTTTTTTTTTTTTGGTTCATATTTTTAGTTTAATTCAAAATATAAATGCCGGTAAGAGGATGAAGTAATAACCTCTTTTTCATTTTATCATATAAAAATACTAACTTTTCGCAATCAACTGACATGTACGACATTTTGAAAAAATTTTTTTATCTAGATTGATGAATAAGCTGAAATTATATCCGGCTAAAATACTGACATCTCTCTCCTACAAAAAATAATAAATAATAATAATATCCGGCTAAAATATATTCGACAGATAATCTTGATTGATGAATACGACCATAAACTGAGACAAAATAATACTCTGTCAGGTAATGTCAATGGGTAATTCTTTTGGAAGTATGTTCGTTTAAGACAACCAAGGATCGTTACATCCTCTGACACTATGCTCAGACATATGGATGGATTAATAAAGTTAACCGGTAATCTTTCATTCTAAAATTTAAATATGATCTTTCGTTAGAAAATTTTCATTTATTTTTTCTTATATGTACATAGATATTGTGATTGTGAGATTATTTTTTGTGGAATTTAATTTTGTGAATTTTTTATTTTATGTACCTATACATATTATGTATACGCAGTAACAGTAAAGGTTAAAATATTTCTGTTTACACCATAGGAATCATCAATAATGTACTGTGTGCCCCTTGTGGAGAGGAGGAGGATACCACGGAACACTTCTTCTGTGAGTGCCTGGCCTTCTCCTCTATTAGAATGCGCATTATTCGGCACTGATATCTATATAGACCCGAACAAATTGAGCCTGAAAGTCAAGTGGAACTCCTTCGTTATCTAAGAGCAACAAAGAAGTTTGACTAGACGGGGGCTTCGAGTACAATGGACAACGTTATGTCTGCGAGTGGTCTGATTTCATACCTCCCCCTAACAAACAACAACAACAACAACAATCTTTCATTCTAAAATTTAAATATGATATTTCGTTAAAATATTTTCATTTATTTTTTCTTGTAGATATTGTGATTTTGAGATTATTTTTTGTGGAATTTAATTTTGTGAATATTTTATTTTATTTTATGTATACATATTATTATGTATACGCAGTATAACAGTAAAGATTAAAATATTTCTGATTGAATTTATAATTTTTTGTTTATCAAAAGAAAACTTCATAGGTACTTTAAATATATCTATATCTATGTATATATACATATACATATTTATATATTCCTTATGAATTCATTTAAATGGAAGACCCTTAAAATAATTTTAAACTCGAATAAATTTTGATGGTACATATATCAATAATAATGTGCAAGATATGCAGAAGAAATTGTCTGTATGTGCATATTTACTTATGTGTAATATATGCACGAATTTTATGTGTGTGTGTATATACAGGGTGTCCGGTTTCGGGTGGTCATCCGGCACACAGTAGATAGGTCTCGCCGAGACAAACAAAAAATCGTTGTAGAGGGAGGGGGGTAATTTCAACCGTTTAGCCGCTAGAGGGCGATGAAGATTTTTCGCACTCAATCTACGAAACACCCTTTAATAACTACGGTGTTCTAGCTAGAAGAATCTGGTCTAAGAAAAATCTGAAGGAAACTCCCCCCTCTCTTCAATGATACCTTATATGCTTCTCTACGTTCTTTGTTTCAAGAGTTATTGTGTTTCAAAAACAGAACTTAGTGATTTTTTGCCATTTTTTTCAGAGATAATACAGGCTGAGGAAGTAAAGCGCCCTCTATATTAATTTCAAATTACAAAAACAGAAAGCCTAAGACACCTGCTTCATTTTTGCCCTTTACAGTAAAGGTCTATCTCTCACAGTTTTTTCCATGTTCTATCTTTTTAGTGTTTGAATTGTGTAAAATCATATAAAATCATGTAAAACTCATATCAAATAACCGTATTTTATTAAAAAATTGCTTTTCAAATATTGTTTATTATGCGCTGGTATTGAATTGGTAAGAGATAGATCTTTACTGTACAATACTAAAATGAAGCGGACATTCTGGGCTATCTGCTAATTTAAGTAAAAATTAATATAGAGGGCGCTGTAATTCCACAGCCTGTATTATCTCTGAAAAAAGTAGGAAAAAATCACTAAATTCTGACTTTGAAGCACAATAACTCTTGAAACAAAGAACGTAGAGAAGCATATAAGGTATCATTGACGAGAGGGGGGAGTTTCCTTCAGATTTTTCTTAGACCAGATTCTTCTAGCTAGTACACCGTAGTTATTAAAGGGTGTTTCGTAGATTGAATGCGAAAAATCTTCATCGCCCTCAACCGGCTAAACGGTTGAGATTACCTTCCTCCCTCTAAAACGATTTTTTGTTTGTCTCGGCGAGACCTATCTACTGTGTGCCGGATGACCACCCGAAACCGGACACCCTGTATAGTGTATATGTAAGTATATCACTACGATTTTATATCATATATGAATCATCGATTTAAAATGTGTCATTCATTTATAAATAAAATGTAATGAATTTGATTTATTATTAAATTTTTTTCAAATAAAATATATTTTTTAAAATAATTTGAATATATGTAATGTATATAGGTACATTATTTATTGTGAAAATAAATTACATATTTATTTTTATGTGTTACCTACAAGTAATAATTTTTTATATATACATTACATATTTTTGATGAATATTGACCCAATAGAAATAAATAAAAAACAAAAAAAAATAATAATAATAATTTATATTGAAATAAATAAAAATTATTACGATAAGGCTTATAAGTTTATAGAAACGTTAGACGTACATATATTATATGTATACATAAAAATTAATTACTAAAAAATTTTATCAGATATAAATTTTCAATATACGAGTATACGATACGAGGAGAACGAGAGTACTGAATGAGTAATATACTGTATGTGTATAGTACTTATATATACGTTACCTAATATAATTGTGAATTTTTCAAATAAATCTATAATTATGTATATGTATACATACTAAAATTACATATATTATTATAATCAGCAACATTAAATTTATATTTGTAAAAATTTTAATATCGCATAACAAAAAAGAAAATTAGCTCGTAAAAGTATACTTAGCTAAGCTACTTGTAATTGTAACAAAAATTTATTAGTGTAAATAATAATAATTTGAAAAAAAAAAAAAAAAACGCAAATTATACACGTACATATATTTATCTATATAGATACTTTACCTCCTATAATGTGCATAATTTTTTGTTTCTTAATTGGAAAGAATTAGCTATATGGTATACATGTATCCGAGTCATAAATGTGTACATATTAGGAAATTTATAATAAAATCAGAAAACATAAAAATAATCAAATAGGTATTGTACATACATATTTATACTTACTATAGTACTAATAAACATGTGTACTATTTATGTATGTACGTATATATATAATATAAAATAAATGAAAAATAAATATGCGATTATTCTCAAAATATATATAGATATACATACAGACACACACACACACACACACATTATGTGTAGATATATAAAAAAAATATATAATCAAATCAAATCTATTTTTGAATAGGTACTCATTATAAATTTTTTTAGATTTATACACGTATGTATATAGTATAACACATCTGTATGTATAGAAATAAGTATAGATATAAATGTACTATATTCCTAACATTATACATACATATTATACTGAAATTATACATAAATTGTATATAGCTATTTATAGGAAATATAGGTAATTCTGTATACAATATATAAAACGCGAAATATCATCATTTCAAATACATATACATATATACATAGTAAAATATTATTATTTATTTGTGTTTAAAAATTATCCGCATATTATACAGATGTGAAAAATAAAATATTAGTATACATATTGAAATTTTATGTCAAATTTTTTTCACGTGAAAAAAATTTTCTCATCATATTTTATGATATAGTGAGAATCAATGAGTTTAAAGGTTGTCTTTGGATTTTTTTGTCAAAAATTTTAAAATATGTATATTATTTACATTATTACTCATATATCAATACCAACACCAAAATCTATATAGTAGGCATTTATTTTATGTATATACATATATATCCTTTCGTAGTAGCCCTAACAATGAAAATTTTTATACAAATTTCAATGTAAATAATGTCAATTTGACGTTAGTGACGAATATTTTCCAATATATATTTTTTCATTCAGACTAATTTTCATTAGACTTTCTCATTAGTTGTAGTAACAGAATCAGTTTGCTTACAAAAATGAGAAATGAAAATGAAAAGTTTAGAAATGAAAAGAACTTTTGACATTTCTCATTTTTTCACAGAACTATAGAATCGGCCCTCTGGTGGCGGTACCAATGACGTCAATTTGACTTTAAATTGCATTTGTGGATGGATTCATTCATAAATATTAAAAAATTAATTGCAACTTCCTAAATTCTAGAACATATAAGGATAATGGGTATTCTCAAAAATGCAAGCTTGCAGCAAGCTTGCTTTTGCGTATTGTTCATTTAAATCAACTTGCAAATGTCAAGTAGAGGTTCATTTATTCAAGTTTATCGTCAACTTAAGTCAAGATTTTCAAAGTTTCTTAATCGTCTGGATTATCTTGAGTTCATTTATTTAAATTCAAGTGTTACCATCTTCATTTAAAAGTTACATTTATAAATTATTGTTATTCATCTAAATGAAATTATAAAACAAAAGTGATTATTAATAAAAAAAACAAAAAATAATAAATCTTAAAATAATGAAAAGTTATCAGTAGGTGTTTTGAAATAAAATAAAAATACAATACACTCCACTTCAAATAATTTTTTTAAAAACTGGCAAAATGGTAACACGAAAATTTACGTCACAATTGATTTATGTTCAAAAATGTAAGGGCGCATTTACATTGTCTTTTCTTGCTTTCTTATCTTATTTCAGGATTGAACGATAGCATTTACATTATATCCACTCTTTTGCTTTCTTGTTCATGTTTCTGTCGTATATTTTTATATGTGATGCCTATTAGTAGTATTGCCATATGCTTATTTTATGATTTTCATTTTTGCTTTCATGTTTGACATTTTTCATTAAAATTAAGTTCGATTGTGATAAAAAAAATAACTAAAAAAATATATATCTAAATATATATTATATAAATTTTTATTTTAATTGATTATTATTGAGTACTATTAATAACCTATAGTGGGTATTACATTTTTTGTTGATGGTGAAACATTATACTAATTTTGATTATTAACATACTGGCAACACTAAATTCATGAAAGAGAGAAAGTAAAAGTAAACCACCTCTGAGTTGGTTTGCTTTCTTCTTTCCTCTTGTCTCGCTCTTCTATGTTCTCACGTCACTATATATGTATGTATGTATAACCTCTCTTCTAAGTTCTCAAGTCACGTTCTTGACTTTCAAGATAATGTAAATGCTGGTATACACAGAAACATTATTACCTACTTTCCGAATAGAATACGTTTAAAAGTTTTTTGTTATCAAAAACACTTTCAATGTCCATAAGTCACATGTGTCTCACAGCGAATTGGTAGGTAGGTACACGTGCATCGTGCATGAGACACATAAGTATGATTCATTTACTGAATTTTATTTAATTTGATTCTAAATTTAAAGCTTGTGCAAGAAGTTTCGGTTTTTCGTTTGGACGTATAGCTTATGATCGATATAATGAATTAATTTTGATGAATTTTGTAAAATTTTAATATAAAAATAAATAAATAAAAAACCGACTGTGCCGTGTCAGTTCAGTCAGTTCACATGAATATTGCTGGACATTGGAAGTTGGAAGTGTTAAAATAAATATGATCAAAATCTTAATATAAATTCATTTATTACTCTAAAACGATATATGTATCATAGATGAAAATTTGAAAATGAAACGTCTATAGAGGAGGAAACATACATAAATATTATAATCATATATATCAATTTTATTTTATTTCCCACATAAAATTTATGTATACGTATAAAACTTCATCATTGCTATTATTTTTCACAAATCTGTACATAATGTATAAAAATAATATATAAATAATATATATTTTTTCACTTTCATTATTATACAAATATATTATAATTATAATAATATACACATGATATATGCATGTTATGTATGTATATATACTTATGTACATATACATTATATATATACAAATTTTTAACAGAAAAAATTAAATCAAATAAAATGTATAGGTATGATTTTTTTTTTTATTTTTTTTTTTTTTTTTAAGATTAGTTTAGTTGGAAAATTTGAAATTTCGAACATTTATTTATATCATATATATTATATTTATATGCTTTCATTTTAATAGTGTTAACAAAAATATATAAAATTATGTAAATGTAAAAATTTATATATAGATTTTTGTGCAAAATATTATTTATGAATAAAAATATACATGTACGAGTATATAAAAGGAAAAAATAAAATTTTGTTTTTCATTTATATAAATATAATGTAGTACATATACATATAAATGTATGGGTTTGTTGTGATAGATGGATGGTATATGATGATGACATTGAAAAATAACGAATTTTTGCATGTAGGCTTTAAAATATTATTCGAAAAAAAAAAAAAAAAATGTTTTTAACTTTAAAATTAAAAACAAAACAAAAAAAAAAAAAAAAAGGAAAAGAAATCTATTTTAAAATATATATACATACATATGTACATACAAGTGTGTATAATAATTTTCACCTATATAATATATATACATATATATATATATATATTTTGATGTATGTATTTATATAATATTAAAAAATAAGAAAATAAGTCGTACGTATACATTTTTATATGCACATTATACACATATAAATTATAATGAAAAGAATGCTAGTAATACAAATTGCCGTTAATTAAATTTAAAATACAAAACAAGCATTTATTTATTATTAATTATTTTGAGAATGTTTTTAATAATCTTATTTTTATGGTTTATTTGTTTATATTTAAATTCTAAATTAGAAAAATCATTTATAGTAAAGTATACTCGTATGTATGAAAATTTTCTTTTAACGTATGTTATATGTAATGTATATACGTATATGTACATTATTATATTATGATGATATGAATATTATTGGAAAAAATTGCGCGCATGAATTTATATTAATTTATATTATATTTATATGATATACTTATATAAAATTAATTTAAAAATAAACCTATATATAATTTATAGATACAATATAGCTACCTATATTTATATATTTATAATAATGATATCTGTACATTATGATACCAGTATGCATATATGTATATATATGTATATGTATATAAATATATATGTAATTTTTTTACCAAAATATACGATTATGTATCATATAAAATTTTAAAAATTATATAACTAATTAAAAATATCATTCTATATAGGGTGAGTTTCAAAACGTCTCAAAAATGTGTTGTGATACGGCATCAAAACAGTCGTGATGCGAAGTTCTAAAACGGCATTTATGCTTCGCATCGATATTGCAGTTCTATACAACTTTGATGTTTTAAAACGAATTTGTTGCTTTGTTTTGACAACAACAAAAAATGGTTCACCTCCTGCAGTACATAATTTTAAAATTTTATTAATTCATTCTCTACACTAAATCAAAAAAGGTGAAACAATTTTTTAATAAAATTAAACAATATCATCAGGATGGACATATTTTATAGCCATTTTCGAATGAACAAAAAAACCTTCAGTGTTAGTACTCGTATTATACATATAAAGGGTATTTCAATATGGACGCTCGAACTTTTTCAGGTTATAGCGGCCATGTTGTTTAAGCAATATCTGTCAAATGAATTGTAAATTATTTAGTAGTGTATTGTATGGCAATTCATCATGGAAAGTCTTAGCTTAGAACAACGCGTGCAAATAATTAAATTTTATTATCAAAATCAGTGCTCCGCTCCGTTCGAGAAACATTCCGTGCATTACGCGATTTTTATCCTCGACATAACCGTCCTGCCGAGTCAACTATTCGACGTTTAGTAACTAAATTCGAGTCAACCGGTTCGGTAAATAATCAGCCAGTGCCCGTACGTCGCCGAAGCGCAAGATCTGCTGGAAATATCGCTGCAGTGCGTGAAAGTGTACAGGAAAACCAGAGTCAGTCAATTTCTCGCCGTTCGCAAGAACTTGGCCTTTCTGCCACTTCAACTTGGCGAATTTTGCGTAGAGACTTGGGTCTGCACCCGTACAAAATCCAACTGACTCAGACACTTAAAACAAATGATCATAGACAACGCCGTGAGCTTGCTGATTGGGCTCTAGAGCAGTTGGAAGTTGATCCAGATTTTGCCAAACAAATCATCTTTAGCGACGAAGCCCATTTTTGGATGAATGGTTTTGTAAATAAGCAAAATTGTCGGATCTGGGGTGATACCAATCCACACGAGATACATCAGCAACAAATGCATCCCGAGAAAACTACTGTTTGGTGTGGATTTTGGTCTGGCGGAATCATCGGTCCGTATTTCTTTCAAAATGAAAGCGGCTTTGCCATAACTGTCAACAGCGAGCGCTACAAATCAATGATAAGGACCTTCTTGTGGCCTAAATTGGAGAACATGAATACCAACGGCATGTGGTTTCAGCAGGACGGCGCTACGTGTCACACAGCTCATGCCACGATGGACATTCTACACGAGCGATTTGAGGGTATGGTAATCTCTCGTGGCGGCGATGTAAACTGGCCACCAAGATCGTGCGATTTAACGCCTTTAGATTTTTTTCTTTGGGGATATCTTAAATCACAGGTCTATGCGAATAAACCTAAAACAATCAATGACCTCAAAGTCAATATAATTAACGTCATCCAGCAAATTCAACCAGATTTATGCGATAGAGTGACGGAAAATTGGACCTCTAGAATTCGTGCCACCAAATAAAGCCGCGGCGGACATTTGAACGATATAATTTTTCATACTTAATGCCATAAAGTACTCTTTTGAATAAAGAAAAAAAAAAGTAGATACCTCACACACAACTTGTTTTATTTATATTTAAAAGTCGAGCGTCCTTATTGAAATACCCTTTATAATACGAGTACTTTTTTTTGGAATTTATCATTAATATTAAAACACTATAGACATTAAAAATTCAATTTATCATCATAAATGTACAAAATATTTGTTCAAAACAGACTGACCTTTGGTTCCATATAACAAAATTCATATAAAAATAAATCATTGAAATGATATTGAGAAAAAAAATCTCTTCAAATCGATTTTGCATCATAAAAATTCTGGATGCGTATATTGCTTGACAGATGCGTATCAGATGCATTCACGCAATGAGTTTTGAAACTGTATGACATTGTCATCGATTTAAGTGTTATCGTTTTGAAACTGTTGATTATGCATCGAGGCGGTATTTAAACGTTTTGAAACTCACCCATACTTACATAAATTATATAAAAGAAATACTATGTATATACGAGTATATTTATATTTTTGATCAAAATAAAAAAATATATAATACATTAAAATAATCTAAACTAAATCATATAAACATAGATAGATACAAACTCACATACATATATACGTATGTATATTAAAAAATAATTAAAAAATTTTATTTGCATTCATTTATTTTAAATGTATAATGACTTTGTTTTATATAGTTTTAATTCTTAATATAAAAAAAAATAATAATGTAAAAGAGAAAGAGAAAAAAACTGTATATGTATATATACACATATTTGAAAAATATTTTATGCATAGTTTAAAAAAAATATTCATTTATGTATATATTGAATATTATTTTGATTTATTTTTCTGTGCCTAATTGAAGTTTTTAAAATTTTTTCATTGCGAAATATTATTTTTTTTTTACGTATTTTGACATTTTTTATCATTTCTGCACTCCTTTGATCCTTAATAACTCAATAACGGATAAAGATATCATGTTCTGGTTTTTCTTTGTTTGAAAGAGAACATTTTTGTACTTCGATACCAAAAATAAAAATATTTTTTGTAGAACAAATTTTTTTCAGGAATCCAATTTATACTCAAATTTTTTTAAAAAACTCGTCATAAATTTTGATTTCAAGATTTCTTTTTATCTAGAACCGAATTCCAAATTACTTGTTATATTATATCAAAAGAAAGGTAATTTAGTTTTCTATTATTCTCTAGAACATCAAATTTCCCAAAAGTAGGATGTACAAAAAGTTATACACGATTTTGTGTTACAAGATCCTGCAAAAAACTTAAAATTTTCAACGCCCTCTAGCGTCGAAAATAAAGTCAATAGAAATTTTAGCTAGTACAATATTTTTCATGAAACACTTCAAAGAATACCGTGATACCAATATGTACGTGTTGAATAGAATCACCCAGTATCGTATAATATTTCTGTAAAATCAATTTTATGATACGTGTCCAAAACGGAGAAAGTGCATAGAATGGTTGGCTCGAAGATCAATCACTATTATAGGCGAGTATAATTTTGATGTGATTAAAGAATATATAATATAGTATATGTATGTACCTAGTCTTGCAATAAGTTCTGTTACAATATTACGCCGTCAGGTAGCAAGTGATCAGATAATTTTAAGAAATTTTTGAATTACTGTTGAAATGTTACATGCCTCTAGTTTGAAAAAAAAAATCACTAGAGTTTTGGATTTCAACAAGTAAGGATGGATTGGGGTCATTACGAAAATAGAGTAGCGTGTAGCGTGTAACGCATAAAGTGGGAAAAAGTAATACTGAAATTTTTTTCGACCCTGAAAGATCTGCGTATCAGCCGCATGTTTGTTTACCGAGCCATAAAAAGGTTCGAGGAGGATAATACTGCAATTGACCGTACTAGGAGCGGCCGTCCTCGAACAGTGAGAACACCTATACTGCCATTAATGCTGTTGGAGCAAGGATAAGGAGGAATCTCCTACAGAACCAAAAAATCGTACCGAGAGAAATGAACATATCGGCGAGAAGTATCTCCAAAATAATGAAATTTGATCGGCATATATCAGCTTATAAAAGGAGAGTACAGAACACATCCTGACAGACAACTTAATGAGAAATAGGATGAGAAAAGCAAAAGAGCCACTTCGCTTGTAAAAAATTCTGTTTACAGACGAACAAATTTTCACGATTGAAGAAATGTACAACAAACAAAATGGCAGAGTCTACGCTACAAGCTTCAGAAAAACAGCCAACGCCATTGAAAAGGTTGAAAAATGTCATCATCCTGCGTACGTAATGATTTGGTGGGTGGTGTCCTATAATGGGGTCACTGAGCTCCATTTTTGCAAAAAATGTGTCAAAACTTCGGCAAAAATTTTACCAAGAGAACATTTTGTAAGGAGTTGTTGAGCCTTCGATGACATTCTTTTCAATGGTGAGCATTGGATGTTTCAACAGATCTCTGCGTCCACACACAAGGCCCAAAGCTTACAACTCTGGCCAGAAAACCATGTTTCAGAGTTCATAAGTACTTTACAATGGCCTTCAGCTAGTCCAGATTTTAATACTCTGGATTACAAATTATAGGCTGGGCTCGTTTAGAGGACCTGGCCTGTAGAAAACGTCACACCACAATAGACAGTTTGAAGAGGTCGCTTGTCAATACTGTCAACAATTTTCCGATAGAAGTCATACGTATTTCTATAGAAGACTGGCCCCAGCGACTAAAGGCGTGTGTAAGGCAAAGGTGGCTCATTTTGAATAAATGTTCGTATTTTTGTAATTTGTATGTAAATGTGTTTTAAAAATAAAGTATAAAAAGTTTGAAATTCATTGCGTTTTATTTTTACACTGTAAACAGTTTGCAATAGAACTTATGGCAGGACTAGATATAATAAGAATAAAAAATAGCTATATAGTTATATAATTTAAATATTATTTTTTTAACAATTAAAGCTTATTATAGAGTTCGAACGGAATTCCGTTCCCCATATAAAATATACAAGTAAAAAGATGCACGGAATTCTGTCCGTATAAGGAATAATGAGAATTTATGAATGCACATTTCGAACGGAATAAAATATCGAATTGGAGACTATTTTCCGTTCACGTTGGAACGGAATAAATATAGTTGAACAATTATTCCATGCATTTATTTGGTAATTTTGACAAGACAAAAAAAACAGCAGTGTTGCTGTCAAATATTGTCATAAATTTTAATCTTTTCTCATTCTCAATAATTCAATACAAAATTATTCATGCATTTTTTTTTCTCCACGCTAAAATAAAACGTGGATTTTTTTCATGTAAAAATAAATAGCATAAATATTACACGAAATTCAGTTTAACTCCGTACAACAAAGCTTATTAAGCTTAAACACAACTAACGCGAAATGCGAATTGCGAAGGTAGAGATCGCTAAATGATTGCGAATTTGCTTGCATGTTGAGCACAATTAATGCGAAACATGAATAGCGGCAAATGTCAGTTGGTCATTTTTGTTTGATTTGATTTTATATGTATAAATTTTAAATGTTCAAGAATTTTGAAGGGCGAAAAAATCAAATAATAGATTTATCTTGGCTAATGCGAAAAAATCGCATTTCATGTTCAGCCTTTAATTGTAATACGATTCAACGAATTAAGGCCTGCGAATATGGTTAGCCGAAAATTTTTTATAATCGCTTTCGACTTTGCAATTCGCATTAGTTATGTCCAAGCTATAAAGTAGGTACACAATAAAACTTCTTTATGACGAGCAAACAATGTTGGTAAAAGCATTTACGAGTACACAGGATTTTTTTTAAATATTTACCTTCGGATATCGATTGTTTTTTTTTTTTTTTTTTAAAGAATGCATCTTTTCATGAACAAACATATTTTAGCAGATATTTTAAAATTGAACTCATTTGGAAATCTTATTCATTCCTACATCATAATCATTAAAAATTGAAAAAATTTAGTTATTATTTTCTCTCTAACGAATACTTTTTTGTGGTACCTACAGATATTCGAGTTTGATACAGAGATTTGTCTGTATATATCTACATTATGTACCTATACATATAAATTATTTTACTTATTTATTAAAATAATTACAATCTAAAAATTGCAATATATAGTATGTGTATATATATTTTTTTTTTATTTTTTTAAATTTTAATTTTAATGTATTATAAGTTATTTATATAATAACTAATATTAGTTACTAACCTACTTAATTTACCTTATGATGTGGTAAAACAATAAATGCTCCACCACCAGCTGATTCAACAATAATCGCTAAAAATTTTGGATTAACAGCACAAAATGTTGAATCCCAGCTACTCTTTGATACTCGTATATTATCATAACATTGTTCCCGTTTCAATGCTTGACCATAAACATGACGGAATTTTGAACTTCGAACAACACGAAACGACATTTTTTTCTTAGTAGTAGATATAAATTAGTTATTTTACCTTATTATTTTAAAAAATGAAAATCGATTTTATTTAAAAATAAGGTATGAAATATATATTTTGTATATATATAAAATTGTATAATAAAATTTAAAAAAAAAAAAAAAAAAAAAAACGTTAACCTGTAAAGAAAATAAATAATAAAAATCTTTTAGTTCATTTATTATAAATTATCATTATCATACTATTAATAGACTATGTATATAAAAATGTTATTTTTTTTATTTTGTCAAAAATTATATTTCAATAATAAAAATTGAAAAGGATGAGTCATATTGCTACTATTAATTTATTAATTATAACAACTTTTATTTTGTAATTTAAAAGAATTAGTGCAAAAATGTCGTTAAATTAAAAAAAAAAAAAATGAGTTTAAAAAATTTAATTAAACTTCTAACACCTACTTAATTTAAATTTTTTGCTAATAAAAAAAGGACATCATGTACAAGTTTTTTCATTTATTACTTTGGTCCTGGATTGTAGAAGGCAAATATCCTCTAGAGAAGACAAATCTGAGAGTATGTATGTCTGTATAGAAAAAGAGTGCTTAATTCACACACTCTCAGATTTGCCTTCTCTCTGGGATATTTGTCTTCTAAATCAGGACCAAAGTAATAAATGAAAAAACTTGCTCATAATATTCTTTTTTATTTGCAAAAAAAATTTGAACCGATTATCCCTATTCCTTTCTGAGAAATTGGCAAAAATTAAAAATAATACAATATAATGCATATTACAAAAAAATATATGTTATAACATTTCACTAATTGCAAATATTTTGAACCCTAAAAATGTATCATAAAATTGAATTTGTTATTGATTTTTAATAAATTAATATTTTAATGAATAAAATAAATAAATATTGTATAAATTTAGTTTTATTTAGAATAGAAAGTGGGAGATTTTTATTAAAATTTTCTAATTTTAAACAAATTAATGAAAGTATGTATGTAATATGTATCTATATAATATATAATATTCAAAATATATACTTTGTTATTAATCAATTTTTAAAATGTGTGTAGGTAGGTAGCGGTAATTAAGTACACATGTATATGGAAATTTGGTCCTGTACGTGAAATAACGAATAAATTAAGTATGTATGATATGTCATTTATGTATTAATTGACGCTGAATACAAATCTGAAATTAAAATTTGGCGGTCGGCCATCTATCGGCCAGAATTAGCGCTTTTCCATTTTTATCAAAATGTTTTTTTTGTTAATATCTTGATCTTCATAACGGTACATATGATACAGATTATGATATACATAATATGTACCTATCTCAAAAAATGCATCTTGAGATGTTCTATATTATATTCTGAAAAATTGTTTTCAAAAAACCCTAAAAGAATGATAATAAAGGACATTCTGTGATTTAAATATTCTTTATTATCCTTATAGGTACTAGGACTATTTGAAAAAAAAAAAAATTTTTTTTTCACAATATATAGAGCATCTCAAGACGCATCTTTTGAGATATATAAGTACCATATCTGTATTATAGTATGTACCGTTATGAAAATATTGACAAAAAAATCATTTTGATAAAAATGGAAAAGTGCCAATTTTGGCTGATAGAGGTAAAGTTTTAAAGTTCAGATTCGTATTCAGCATTAAAAAATACATATGACGTCATCATTTTTTTTTTAATTCCATAAGTACAGGACCCAACTTCTATATTAATTATACATTATACTGATATATATATGTATGTACATATACATTTATAATATTTTTCATTTTATTTAGAATTTTTCCCACCCACGTTAATTTTATTTAAAGCAATATCAGTATCAGTATAGTCAGTATTCAGTGCATATTTAAAATTTTTTTCAATAAAAAAAAAATATAGTACATATATATAAGATAGCATGCGAGTATGCATACACAAATATTTATATAAACATAATACATAACCTTAAAATGTATATACAATAAAAGTATACAATTAATGTACATTACATGACATGCTACTGCTACATTGCTACTACTACATAATAAATAAATGATTTCAACATTCTCATATCTCATTTATAGAAATGAAATAATAATAACATAATTTATAATGATGATGATTATTATTATTATGTTATGTAAAATCGTATGTAAAATATAATAATAATTATAGGTAGAATTCAATTAGATAAAATTAATAAAATCAAAAATGTACCATAAAGAAAAATACTTTTGTTTTTCTTAAGTACCTATAATTTTTTTCAAAAAAAGAAAAAAAAAATCGTAAATTTTTTTAAAATTAAAATTTACATTAATAAAAATAAAAATATGAATAATATACATAATATATACGTATGTGATACGCATACTTATTATATTATTTATAATATGTACATTACATATTTATTTATTTTTCAATCTTTTTTTTTTTTCTCGTAAAATGTACATAATATAAACAGATGGAATTTTTTGTAATGTCTAATGCGTCCAATTAAACATTTTTAAAGAATCGTCGAGTCGAGTGCCATTCATTTAGATACCATTACCCCATCCATTTCATAAGCATATAGGTATAGCAGAGTAGCATAAAAAATACCACAATAATAAAATAATAAACTTTCAATCTCTCTGACTGAATTCTGAATTATCATTTATATTCATATCATATTAAATCATATTCTACATGATTATTGTGTACATAATATAATAATATTAAATATTTTACTCATTTTACATTATGTATTTATATATATATATATATATTGAATAAAATAATCCAGTGGTGCAAGTATAGGTCCACAACAAATTTATTTATTTCACATAAATATATGATGTGCACAAGTACAGTATAGCAATGAAATTATTACATGTACGTATATATGTATCATTATGACATACGACGTCACATAAACCAAATAACAATGTTGCAATTTATATTTTGTTATGATTTATAAATGCAATATGAATTTTTATTTTATATACTCGTATATATATGTATATTATATTTATATATGCACATAGCTATGTTATATTTATATATGTATATTATTATTGTATTATTACTTTATTAGTATTTTTATTTAATCTAATTTTTTTCTATTCTTTAATTTAAAACTCTTTTATGTAATAATAATATTAATAATAATAATAATAAATTATATTATAATAATAAAAAATAGAAGAAAAAAAAATTTAAAACTCACTTATTTATTATTTATATTTTATATTTAATTTAAAATATGACTGAAATTATTTATATACAACATATATCTATATAATATATATATATATAATATAATAAATAATTTAAGTAGGTGATGAATAATGATGATAAATATGGTGTAGTTTGTATTTTATCCAAAATTGGTAAAAACAAAATAAATAAATCCTCGACAAAAATAAAATGTATTTAATGTGATATGATTTATTTTTGTTTTATTTTTAATTAACTATTTATTCTTTTTATCAATTCAAAAACAAAAAAAAAACAAAAAAATTACTTTTTGTAAAAAAATTTTAATTTATATTCACTGCTGCTAGCTAAACTAATAAATGAAAGCGCGAAAATGTCCAAATAACCGATATAATATCACAATTGTACAAAATAAATGTGTTTATTTTTTCGAATTATAAAATGAAAAAATATAAGGTATTATTGATTATAAAAATAATTTTAAATATTTTCTAATTTTAATGCAATAAACTAAGCGTGAAAAATAAACAACCACTTCAGTTTAAAGTATAGAGTGTATTAAATAAATATATAAGATATATTATTATAACCAAAAAATCTCTAACCTCTAACAGCGAATAGTGAATCACAATCAATTAACCATAACCAACCAAACCATAAAATAATGATGAATATGATGAATATTATAAATATAATATATTACCAATATTACAAAGTAAGACAGCTTTGAATAGCACAGCTGATTTTATTCGTTGACCTCGATTTAATCATAAATCGCATTCAAAATTTTTTTTTTCACTCACCCAGTCACACTTATATATTTATATTTCTTATAAAAATAGATAGATATATAAAAACGAGTGTAGGACTGAGCAGGAAAAAAATAATAAAATCAGTTTCATTTTTAATGTCAACGAACAGCACTAGGGAATAAAGCTTTGAACAGAATTGCGACCATCGACTAAAATTCGCTTGTCAAAATTTTAAAAACTCTTCTTCCATATGTACATACACAAAATTACGACCATCAACCATAACCAATTTTTGGTCGATGATCGAAATAGAGCAAATTTCTAATTTTTTGGTTGTGGTTGAAGTGCTGCCAATATTTTCAATTTTATTTTAGTATGTATCGTATGATGTTGTCTGTCTTGCTTTTCAATTTTCATTTTTCTTCATCTGTTTACTATTTGTATTTATGTCAGTTTAATTTTAAATATAATTTTTCTGTTTGTGGTATAAATTGAGAAATTTATGTTTAATCTAGTGGAGGAAAATATTATATATGAATATTATATTATTTTAATTACTTTTACCACTTGATTATGCATAATAAGTTTTTTTTTTTATAAATATAAATCTTAAATTTAAAATTCTGCTTTACTTTTCGTTTTTTACATATATGTATTTCTCATTTAGAATTGATATTTCAGAATTTCGCTATGGTCTTAATTGTGTTCAATTTATTTTTATGGCTGTTCGCCGACCAATATTTGGTCGTGGTCGATAGTCAATGGTCGCAATTCTGTTCAACACTTAAGTAATATCTTACTACTATGGCAGCACTAATTAGAAATTATGGGTGTTTTCAAAAATGCAAGCTTGACATCGACAACTTTTGCAATCAAGTCAAATACCTGGCCACAATATTATACATCTTGCAATGTCAAGAAATCTTGCATTTTTGAGCATTAATTCAATTTCAATTATTGCGTTTTTTTTTACATAAATTTAGATTCCTCAAAGACTATTGTTTTTTTTTTATGCTGATACTTCTTATATTCACGCACAAATGGTATTTCCTTTCAATTTGTTTAGAATTTCTCTTACTAACACATGTTAAAGATTCCTCATCAAAGTTTTTTCTATTAAAGTTAATTTAAATATCATAATAATAAAGTAGTGTAAATAGTGTTGTTCTACTGTTTTTGTATACATTTTTATAGGTAAAATAATAACATGTTTTGGCTGTTTTCAATTTTTTAATTACACAATTAAATTATTTATTAATTTTCAATGTTTTCTTTGGCTTGTACAAATTATTTTCAAGACATGACAATCTTTTTAAATATTTTTAATCATTTTTATAGAAATATAATTTTCATGCAACCATTACAATGAATTCAAGTCGGGCTCTCACATTTCCATAAGTAGTTTTAGTGAAAAGTAAATATTGTGTAAAAAAGTATGTAATGTACAAATACGTGATATAAATAGATTCTCATCCAATAGCTTCAGGCATATAAAATTAGTATTTTTTTTTTTTCAAATGATATAGTGCAATACTACTCTATCATGTTTTCATTTTCTATAAGAAATTTTTTTTGCCTGTTTCCTCTTTAGAGAAAAAATTTTTATATTTGCATCTCTTTCCTTTGGATCTCTATTACGAGTCCCCAGGCTATAAACCTTTAATTCTTTATACAATGATCAAACCTCCAAAGTCCAAACCCATTACCCAAACCAAATTCGATATCGTAGTCATGTCATACCAGCCGCAGACAGACCAACTGCGATAGGGAAGCGACGTCGACGAGACGACCACAAGCCACGACAGCGTTGCGATTGCGATAGATACAGCCATTGCACAATTCCAGAGACAACTACAGCGTATCGCCGAAAGTACGTACAATTCGAGCGACAACCACAGCCTAACATAACATGAATTTTACATTTTTGATTCTTGCGAATAGATTACTACCACTGCAAAATCCAGGTCATGAATAGCTCGTCGCTGAAAAATAGAATAGAATCTATTTGGGTGACAGCGACAGCAAAAGTTCAACTGTAAAATGGTTCCATTTAATTACTCTATACGCTGTAGTTGTCGCCGTCGCCGGAATTGTGTGATGACTCATAGACACAATTTAGAGTAGACCTGAACCACAGTAGTAGAGGTCGAAACTATCGATTGTTTTGATTATCGATAGTTTCGATAGTATTTTTGAAAATTATCGATGCATCGGTTCGAATTAGGGAAAAATTTATGAAAAAATAAATTTAATGTTTATTAACGAAAACAAAAATTTTAATTCAATAAAGCAACAAAAACAAAAAATAAAGTAACATTGCGAAATAAAATAAAGTAAGATTGAAAATTAACTTATAATATGTATTGATTTCAGTGCTTGAAAAGACTGCTTACACTTCCTTTTCTGGTAACCATTGGTTGGACTAAATGAAAACTAATTTATTAACGTTATTCTTATTAGTTTTCAGATTTGATTTTTCTTTTTTTTTTTTTTAAATTATTTCGCCTGATTTAAAAACAACATGTTTCCGGCACGCTTAAAAAAATCTGTTTGGAGATTTGGAGAATTTGGAGGTTTTCTTTTTGTATGTATAAATTTAAACAAATTTATCGCTTTATAATATTTTAAGGGTGCATTTCCTATTAGTTTATGAATTAGAAATAAAATGTCATGTAAAAATAATTGTGACCAATACCCAATACTGTAAATCCAGTTTTAGTTTGACCATATATGTAGTTGGAAAACATTTCCCGAACGTAAAAATTTTTAAATCCGTAAAGGTTTACATTTTAACTCCATCTCCGGAGGGGTGGGAAAGTGGCGCAATTGATAGAGAGGCCCGCCTATAAGCAATCTGAAAATAATTCACGACGCTTAACCAGCCTCATCGCTAAATTTATTTAACATATTAATATTCTCAATCGTTTAGCCACAATAAAATGCCCAACACTTTTGTCCCATATATCACTAAACGCTATGCAATATTGAAACGTTTTAATATTTGAGAACACATTTTGGTAATTTACAGAAGACAGACTCTTCACATGTCCACTATTTTTTTGATGTCTTACCCTAACATTTGGGCTGTTCCAACAACAAGAATACAGGCTGATTTTAATGTGAAATTTTTTAACGTATTTTTTATGGGTAGAAAACTGATTTTAAAATTAAAAACAATTGATTATTACTAGACAAAAATAGAAAAAATCCTTCAACTAATCACAGACAAATTTTTAATATTAAATCGAAAAAAAAAATATGAATTATAGTATCGCAATAGCATTATTATTGAATATTTTAAAATTTTGTTTTTAAAGTATAAAATAAAATATTCATAATCATATAACAATCTTTATTTAGTATATATAAAAATATTTTTTCATTTCCCAACCCTCTTCTTTTTTACCATATTACATATTACAATCTAAATTTTTTCATATATTGTGTGACCTAAATCAGTTGACAAACTTCACGTACATAATATGTTTTTATATTTGTTAGTAAATTTTTGTATTCGGATAAGATTTTGATCTTAAGATAGAAAATTATGATATTAAAAAAATGATAAACCAAAGTTAATACAAATAAAAAAATGTGAAAAGTATAAATTTTGTACATGTGTAAGTATCTTTTTTTCTGTACATGCGAAACTAACATAATACGAATATGACAAATGATTTGGGCCAAGCTCTAACTAAATGCTTATATTTTAATACATATGTTGTATTTTATTACGTATACACGTAATCCAAAATAATTCGAATTTGAGATCATTCCAATTTTGAAGTCGTGTATACAGATATAATTCGGATTTCAATTTAAATCCAAATCATTTTGGTCTAATCCCAATTTTTTAAACATGCATGAGTTACCAATTTCCAATATAGCAGAAAATGAGAAATGTCATTCATATGCTGAGGAAGAATAGCTTGTTAATTTTCAAAATGACAGAAGCCATCAAATGTTATGTTATATTACAGTATAATAATTCATTTGTATAGGTAAAATTCAAAATTCCAATTTCGACAGTATACACGATAATTCCAAATTTTGAGATCCCAACTTAATTCGATTTTTTGTCGTGCATACGTACGTATACATAGTAATTATTCTTGAACCATGTCTTCAAAAATTTTATTAAGTGTATCAAGATCTTTTGTATTAATTGCATCTTGTAAATCAAATTTTCCCATTAATGATATTACCATTCTTAATGTACTCCATATAGTATCAGACATTTGATTTGATTCCAGTGTTTCGTATTTTAATCCAGATCGTTTTGAAGATGTTGCTTGTAAATTTAATGCGGCTAATAAATGTTCTGCAGATTCTTTATATGCTTTTAAATTCATACAAACAATTCCAACATTATAACGTGCTCTAATAAATCCTGGAGCAATTTCTAATGCACGTTTATATGCTTCTACTGCTTCAATTGAACGATTTCCATTTGCAAGACTTGCACCTAAACGATTCCATATTTTAGCATTATCTGGTCTCACTTGTAAAGCAGTTTTAAAACAATCAACCGCTTTATCGTATTGTGAAGATAATGTAAACAATACTCCTAACGCTTCTTGTATATCTGGATCAACTTCATGTGGATTTTGCTGTACAGCTTCCAAAAATAAATTTTGTGTATTTTTTAATTCGGGACTTCTTATTAATGAATTCGTTAGAATTTTATCTTGATCACTATCATTTGGAAACTTTTCTTTTACTAGATTTACGTATTTTGGATTACATTGTAACCATTGTATTAAAACTTTTAATGCTTGACTCTGTAAACTTTCGTTTGTATACGAAACAGCTAAAGCCATTAACACTTTCATATTTCCTGGATTCAATTCTAAGGATTTTTTCATAGCAGCAATAGCTTGAGGATCCATTTCATTTTCTGCTTGTGAAATGCCAAGTAATTCCCATGATTCAGCATTTTCAGGATTTTGTTTTGCAGCTGCTTCAAAGCATAGCACAGCATTTGGAATATCTCCATGAGCTAAATATATTTTACCTTTTTCTAAAGCTTCGTTATCATTTAACATTGGATTTTCCTCAGAGAATGTATACTCCTAAGTAAAATAAATTTTTTTTTTTTTTAAATTATCTTGATGTACCTACTTAAATTGATTTTACACACTTTATAAGGATCATAATAATTTGTAAATTCAGATATCCATAGCATTCCTGAATTATTTTCATCAGAAAGTTTTTGCCATTCATCTTGTAAATTATCCCAGAATCTTTGATTATATTCTGCAGTCTTTTGTGCTATGAAATATATTATATCTGAGTTTTCAATACTAATTAAGATCAAATAAAAATTTTATTACCTTCCTTTTCAGCATCTGCTGAGAACTCAAAAGTCCAATCACTCGAAGACTCAATATGCTTTTCTTCTGGCACTTCTTTTTCATGATTTTGATCGGTAACAGTTTGAAAAAGCTATTCAAATTGTACGTGAAATGAAAATAAATTAAAACAAAAAAAAAACTAATATATTGAATTTTTTGTTCGTACTTCACTATATTGTAAAGGACGTAAACCAGAAAATGGAGGTGGTATATATAAGTCTGGATATATTACATTATCGTTATTTGACGTTAAATTGTGATCATGTTGATCATCGAAAAATTCTCTTGCCCAAATAACTTTTTCTTGAACAGGATGAACATGATAAATCTCATTTCTTGATTCAACTGGGAGTGGAAATATCTAAAATTTATATCGGTATTAACAGTTTAATTGATACTTATTCAAATTAATTAAAAAATTTATACTTCATTAGTTTGAATATCTGTTTGTGGTTGTATAGTATTAATAGATGCCATTTTATTTTCATCATTGGTACCACTCAGAAATTCTTTAGTCCATTCAGAATTTCTTGTAACTTCATCAATAACTCGTGGTGCATTTATAACAGATGGTTGAAAATCTCTAGATTCTATCATTCTCATTTCTTGCAATAATGAATCCATTTGAAATGTCTAAAACAATTTTTTAGAATATCTTATATCAATTTTTATCTTAAGCTGTTAATAAATTTTATCAACCTGAGGTGGAGGAGCTGCATGTCCAAGAAATTCGTTGATTAATTTATTTTCTTCAAATCCCGTTCTCGATTCAGTATCTATGTTTTGTATTTGAGATAATCCTTCATCCTTGAAAGCAATATCTTTTATTAAATGATTTCCAAATTGCATCAGAGGGTTAAGACCCCCACAATCCGGTTCAACCAAATGACGAAGAGACATAATATTTACTTAGATGTCCTTCTTTGTTAAACAAATATAAAATTTTTTAAACAAAATATATTATTTATAATGTATAAATAAACTTCAAATATTATGTGGGAAAGAAACTCTATATTCTTTTTTATCAATAAATCTTATCCTAATATAATCTCCACTCTAATATCCAATGTCCAACTTTTTTTTTTCTTTGAATTTAATGAATTCTTTAAAATAAAAAAAAACCAAAATTCTAATCACTTTGATTAAATTGTCAAAATATAATGAAGGAAATCCAGCCAGATGCCATATCGAATTCAGATTCAGATTGACATTGACTGATAGCATAGCACATACAATATAATTGTTTTTTGATAGTTTATATTTTATGTGCTGATAGCCCAAATACAATGCATGACGTGACAGCAACAGCCTAGAGAAAATGTTGTTCTCTGAAGTCTAATACAAGCTATGGCAGCAGCAGGCAGCGGCATAATAAATAAACCTCACCTCTTAACTCAATGTTTTTCTTTGTATTGTTAAAATATTTTTTCATTGATCTTGACCTTGAGTTAAAGAAATGTAAAACATTATTATAATATTTAATCAGCCTTGTACAATTTATAATGGATATAGTTTTATAAATTTATGTGCAAAAACTAATGCTAGTTGTATATGCCTACTTAGTATATATTAACTTTTAATGTATTTGTACACAAAATAAAAGGCGTGCGTGGACTCATCAAATTTTTACAGAAAGTGAACAAGAGCTCCATGGATTCTTTAATACTATATTTGAAAATTTAAAAGAGAAAAATTATGTACATTTTAGAAAAATAACTAGAGTGGGTGTAAAACAATACAAACTTCTTTTAAGATTACTGGAAAAAAACGTTTCACCTCTTTTTTATCACTTCAACTGTAACTTCTAAAACAAATGAAACACAATTTGTATTAAATAATATTTACTACTACATAAATTTCTTATATTTTAATTGTCTCACATACTTGGTTCATTAATTTCATCTATCTTTTGCAAAGCTTTTTCTTTCATTACTAAATTTTTGTAATTTTTATTACATTTATCAAATATAATTTCTTTTTCCTTAACTAAATTTATTAAATTTTCTTCCATTTTATTTTTTTATAAAACTATGAAACAACTCAACTATGTACGTACAACGCTGGTAAACTATTTTGCTGTTGCTGTCACTGTTGCTGCCGTTTATTGTACATGGGCTATAACTATAAAGTCGCTGTTATATATCTCACTGCGCTGCGCCTCGCTTTGACAACTAATAATAAAACATGTGTTGTTACATACTCTAAGCGTGCGCAGCGTTCGAAGCGGAAAGTTGAACAACTTTCTACTTTCTTGCTTCGCTGCGAAAAAAATGAACTGTCAAATTGTGTATTGATTGTGTTATGCCTAAAACAGAATGTGTAGCTGTAGTATGTAGTACATGTAGCACTACAAGCTGTCAAAAATACACTACATTAATGTAAGTTTGAAGCACCACAATGCGTAGCTGTAGCAGTAGTAGTAGTAGAAGCTGCTGCTCAAAGTAGAAACTTTTCTACTTCATGCTATAGCTACAGCTACAACTACAGCTACATACTACAAGCTGCACATTCTGTATCCGGCTTTATTGTTTGTTATTGTTATGTGTTCAAAGTTCAACGTGGTTCAACACATTGTGTTGTGTTTGTGTTGTGATTCGGTGTTAATTGTGGACAACCTCAACTTGACCTCAGCATCAACATTGTACTTTGGAATTTGGATTTGGATCTTAAATCTTAATCCTCTAGATTTTTACAATGAGTTGAATATGTGAAAATAGTATACAGTAGTGTTAGTATATAACAGAGTTTGTAAACCGTTTTTATTTACTAAAACGTTTTTCAATATTTTAACATCTTCCATTGATCAATGTATATAGTATATATTCAAAAGGAAGATTCAACATTCTTCTTTTTCAAAGCCATTATTTTAGGTGCAATATTCAAATGCACCTAAAAATTATTGAAATTACAATGCGAGTATCTAATATCTATTGTTCAAATATTTAAGATTAAAATTCAGTTATTGAATTGAAATAGTAAAATTTTGAATTGTTTCCTAACTCTGGTGTACAATGTACAATATTTTAGATTGTCAAGCGTCAACCGTCAAACTGTTAGGTTTTTATTTTATGTTGTACACGTACAGTTTTCGTTTTCAATTTCTTCAACAAAGTATCTTATCTTGATTTTGTTTAATTGATAATAATTATTTTGCTTTAATTTTGAAGGAATCTTAATTTTTGAAAAGATAGAACAGAAAACTCCAAGAAATTTTTGAATTTTTTTCATATTTCAATTTGAAATCATAAAGAATAATGTCAGCTGTTACTAAAGGTAAATATATGTTGAATTTTTGAATAAAAAACTATAAAAGAATATATATTTTTAAATAAATTTATTAAATTTTTAAATATATTAAAATCTTGTAAGGATGACAAAGTAGAAAATTTGATCTTTGGACTCGAAATAATTACAAGAATTTTGTTTATAGTTTTAATGCGGTTCAAAATAGAGACTATAATTTTTAAAATTTTAATATTTAGGTACATAATAAAATTATATTTTATCTGAAATTAGATTCAATAGAAATTATTATTATTATATTTGATAAATAATATATACATAAGTGCTATGATTTAATAAACGAACTGTGTTTTTGTGTACAAATTTTAGACTGAAAAATCGAAATGTTAAGCATTTTGATCAATTTCAAATAGTTCATAATGTATGTAATTATTTTTTATTTTTTAGGAATTTTTATTGTTGCTGCAAAACGTACTGCATTCGGTACATTTGGTGGGGTATATAAAAATGTAAATCAAACTCAATTAGCTACAATTGCTTGTAAAGCAGCTCTTGAAGCATCTGGACTTCGTCCAGAAAAAGTTGATTCTGTTGTAATTGGAAATGTCTTATCAGTATGTTTTTCATACAATTATACATACAAAATTATTTTTTGATAATAATAATAATAATTAATATAATATACTATAATTTTTTCAGTTATCATCATCAGATGGTAATTTTCTACCTCGACATGTTTTACTTAATTGTGGTATACCGATTGAAAAACCAGCACTTGGAGTAAATCGTTTATGTGGATCTGGATTTCAGTCTATAATAAATGGAGCACAAGATATATTACTTGGTGCAGCAAAAGTTTCATTAACAGGCGGTGTTGATCATATGACACAAACCCCATTTGTTGCTAGAAATATTCGATTTGGTACAACATTAGGAACAAATTATAATTTAGAAGATGCTTTATGGATTGGATTAACAGATTCATATTGTAAACTACCAATGGCGTTAACTGCTGAAAATTTAGCTGAAAAATTTAAAATAGCCCGTGATGCAGTTGACGAATTCGCTTTAAGATCACAACAAAATTGGAAAAAAGGTAAAATAATTTATTAATTTTGTTATAAAAAAATCATACATAATATGTAATTATATATATATATATATATATTTATATGGTATATTATATAATATGTATATGCATGTTATTATTGCAGCACAAGATGAAGGAATTTTCAAAACAGAAATAACTCCTGTTAAAGTTAAAGTAAAAGGAAAAGAAGTCGATTTTGATGTAGATGAACATCCAAGGTAACATTAATTATTATTGCTTAAATAAAATTTATTGTTTATTCATTTAACTATATGCATGGATATATTATTTTAGACCAAATACAACTCTTGAAGGTTTAAAGAAATTACCATCATTATTTAAAAAAAATGGAACTGTAACAGCTGGAACAGCTTCAGTATGATTCATTTTAATTAATTGATTTTTTTTTTGTTTTTTTTAATAAAAATATTTTTAGTAATATGTATATGCATGTAAATATTTAGGGTATTTGTGATGGTGCTGCTTCTGTGATTATTGCATCCGAAGAAGCAGTAAATGAATATAATCTAAAACCATTAGCAAGATTAGTGGCATATTCAACTGTTGGTGTACCACCAGAAATAATGGGTTTCGGTCCAGTACCAGCGATACAAAATGTATTGAAAGTAGCTAATATTAAATTGGACGATATTGATTTAATTGAAGTAAATGAATTCATACATAATATGAAATGTTGTTATATAGTAAATTTTTTTTTTATTTTAATAATAATAATTTATTTTATATTAGATTAATGAAGCTTTCGGTGCACAAACATTAGCATGTGCTCAACAATTAAATTTGGATATGAATAAATTGAATGTGAATGGTGGTGCTATCGCATTAGGTCATCCATTAGGAGCAAGTGGATCTCGAATCACTGGACATCTTGTTCATGAATTACGGTATATAATAAATTTAATTTAAATGTTTTACATACAAAAACAAAAATAAATTTTTATTTATTAATTAAATAAAAAATAATTCTTATATTTTTACAGACGTAAAAAATTGAAACGTGCAATTGGATCAGCATGTATTGGAGGTGGTCAGGGTATCGCACTTCTATTAGAAGCAGTCTAATCATATATTTTAGTCATCATCATAATCAACAATATCAAATATATGCATTTATTTGTACTTTTTTGAAATTCATTTTCTAATGAAATATATTTTCTATAATATGATATTTTATACTAAAGCCATAGACAAATAAATATATTTTTTTTTTATAATATATGTACAAATATGTATATTTTATCGCCATTTAATGTCACGCATACTATTACCTATTACCATCTATTACAATATTCGTTATTGTATACAATACATTCAAATATAATCTTTCGGATATACATATTCGTATTTATATACAATAATTGTATATTATTGATGACGTTATCATCCTAATTCATTACTAAAGGTTAATGTACAATTATTTACTAACAACAACAACAACAAAATCAATATTGTTAATAAATATAATTATTAGTTATATTGTGCATTACCTTTAGTTATGCTTTATGATAATGACATCAACAAATTATAAATGAGTATGTACGAAAATGTCCTAATGATTACATTGCATACAATAACGAATATTTTTATAGTGTGTGTAATTTCGGACGCATATTAATTGACAAACCTTTTATTATAGTGCCTAATTATTTTTCTATGCTAAAATTTATATAACTATATTCATATGTATACAAATATATACATATAATTTTACACAAAAAAAAAAAATATAATATATACGATTATGTATGTTTGTTGAAAATTTTATTCACATACTAAATATATACATAATAGCAATAATAAATATGAATATCATTATTTTATCATAAATTTATTTAATGTCAAACATACAAATGAAATTATATATCAATAAAATATTTTTATATTTTTTATATACTGTTGACAATAATTATGTATTGAAAATTTTTTTAATTTGTTTTAGTATTTTCTCTTGATTAATATGTAACAACTACTGTTTATAACGGTTCGCGAATAAATTCACCAGTTTTAGAATTAGGTTTCTCTAATTCTAGAAAATATTGAATTTTTATATAATATGTACTTAGAAATTAGGTTACTCTAACTCTAAGGTCTATTTCATATTGACAAGCGGTGAGCGTTCAGCTCTGAGAGGTAAAATTCCGCTCAGCAAGGCAATCTATACGAAAGATTTCACATTGAAGAGCGCTGAGCGGTGAACGGTGAGCTGTATCGCTGAGCGGTGTTTTCACAGCTCGGATTGACTTGGTTGTGAGCGGTAAATTTATGCGTTGTCTGTTAGTTTAGTTGTAATTTTATTTTTTGATAGTGAAAACGATTTCGTTATGTCGACAGATAAATTCAAGTTGAGTGATTCGCAACGTGAAGTTTTAATTTCAGAAGTATAATCTAGAAGATGCTTGTGGGATGATCGTCATCTTGACTATAAAAAGAGAGAAGTTACAGAAAAATTATGAAAAGAAATTGGGGATCATTTAGGACTTTCAGGTAAGGAATTTAAATTAACTTAAAAGAATTTCCTGTCGACAAATATTTAAAACCATTTTGTAGCAAAACTAAAAATCTGTAATAAACCAATACGAAAATGTTATTTGTCAACTCTTACAGCTCAACGCTCACCGCTTTTCAATGTGAAAGTTTCACCGTTCATCGCACACCGCTCAACGCTCACAGCTCAACGCTCACCGCTCACCGCTTGTCAATATGAAATAGACCTAAGTACTTGTATTTTGTATATTTCGCGAGATTTGATTATTTCTTTAAGAATGAGTTTTGTACTGATTCTTAAAGAACAAGGCAGATTCAATACAAAAATAACATTTTTCTTGTTGGTTTTCGATCAACTGATTTATATAAAAAAATTTTTCTTTATATATCTAAAATTTATGTACAATATATTTTCATACAAATATTTACGAAGTTCATAGCATAGTTCACTCAACTAATTTCAACTCAGCATTAATTTTATGTATTATACATATGAGCTATGATTATTTAACAATTTTTTTTTATATGTATTTTTTATTTATTCTTATGTGAAAAATGTTTAATAAACTGAGCTACTTATTTACAAAGTACAATAATACTTACGTAATAATTAAATTTATATACAAAAAAATATGCATAAGTCAACAAAAATTTAATTTAAATAGTACAAATGAAATTTGATTATGCATAAATAAAACAATAATTACAACTTAATTTATTATTAAGTAATTTAATTTACTTCAAAATCTTGGCCCGCCTTGAAGTCTGTGACTTCAAAAGTATAATCAGCTTGTGCCTTCTGTGATGTTGATTGTATTCGGACGGTTTTTGCACCGATGTATATGATAATAATAAGTGCAATGCCCAGAGATATGTAACTCGTTGTTAACTGATGTAGATGGTCAGATTTCAATTCTTGAAGTTTATTTTGATGTTCTTTTATAGATTGTATTTCTAAATTTATGTTATTAAATTCTGTAGTGTGGTTGGTAAGTTTTGCATGTATAAATGAAGAAATATTGTTTCGTGGTATTTCCAAAGTAAAATCGATAGAGAAGTTTAACTTAGGTTGAAATGACTCAGTGAATAATTTGCTGTTAATAAATTTATATGATTGATACTTAAATCGTCATCTTTCATTACACAATCGTTGTTCATTGTTAAAATGCCAGAGTCTATTCCACAATTAATAAATGGTCTCGCCTTTTGAATTCTTTCTTTTGGAAGATTTCCTATTTGTTGACCACATAGCTATGGTCGCATTCTGGTACATTGTACACAATTTGCAATTACACTGATCTTGCTATATTTCTGCTTTGCAAGATCCAAAAATCGTGCTATGGAATGAGGTGCTTGTGTCCTGCGTGTAAGTGCATGATGTGCAAATGGTTCATCAATAGCTTCGTCACAAAGCTATTTGCAGGCAATAGCAACGAATGTTTTACCTTAGCTCTGAATTTTCAAGTCTGCCTTCAACACGAAGTAAATCTTTGTGATCTAAAAATGGAGTGAGTGAAGCTATTTTGCTGGAATTTGCTACTTTGTTGTTGTTTTTCAGATTTTGAATATTTTCCTTGGAGTTTTCAGCCTGCATCGTTGTGATTATTACTTCAGGTGCCACTTTTAACTCCATTACAGTTAAAAATGAATATGAATTTCCCTTTCGATCTTTGTTTTTGAAGTATTTGATAAAACAAAGAGCAAATGCCATGACTCGTTGTAATTTTAGGAATGTAGTGGGTGCATGTAACTGTCAATGCGCTACATTTGAACTGTTTCAATTCAATTTTTATGATGATTATAATACCTTTTGGCCAATATTTTAGATTGTTTCAAGAATTCAAATTTTATCAACTTGGAACCTCTTATATAATATCTATAGTTTTTGGTTAAACTGATTAGATTTTAAATAAAAATAAATATGTACACGTATTCGTAAAACCATATAACAACTCTAATTTTGTTATACATACATATGTAATTATATATAGAGACAGATTTAAAAAGCTGTTATATTATTAACTGTATACCCTGTATACATACAAGTCGATAAAACCAAAAACTAAAGGTCCAACTATAATGACTTATCTGACATAGGAAAAATGGAGCAAAATTGAGGAAAAATGACAAAAAATGTGTTAAAACATAACATTTGGTTAACTTTAATGACGTAGATAACATATTAAGCAACAAACAATAGAAATTTCACAAAAATGACGTAATGTGCTTATGTTATGTATATCATTTAAGCTTTCAATCGTACAGCTAATTAAATGAGTTAAACTATAATTGACATTGCCATCCTTCGTTCAAACATAAACTCGACATAAGCAGTACGATCGAGAGCGTACATGACATACGTACCATAAGCACATAACCTCATTTTTGTGAAATTTGTATTGCTTATTGCTCAAGATGTGATCTATGTCATTATAGTTAACCAAAAGTTACGTTTCAACACTCGTTATTTTTTCTTATATTTGCTGTGTCAGACATGTCGTTTTAGTTAGGCCTTTATGTCGAGCTTATGCAAAAAGTATATAAAGGTTTTTTTAGAGGTCTTTTATATACTCTTTGCTTATGTTTTATGAACTTTTAACGAAGATGGAATAATGTCAATTATAGTTCAAATCATTGATTTAAGCTAGACCCTAAATAGATATGACGGGACGAAAGAAATTAAACGAACGTAAATACTCGTTACGTCCGTTTAACAATTTGCCCCAAAATAGAAACGATTCGTAACGAGTAAAATTATGTATGGTTAAAAACGAGCAGAAATGTGTATAAAACGAGTAAAAACGATAAATGTACGACCGCTATGGCACTATTCGTTTCGTCTATTTGACATTAAATCTTATCGAAATTGAACGAACGTAAGAATACGTCCATTAAGGATAGTTCAAAGTACCACAGTACTTTCGTATGTATCGTTTCGTTTCGTTTCATTCATTTAGGCTATAGCTTTAGCTTTAGCTGTTTGTAGCACGGCATATGCTATAGTCGATGTCAGATATGTCGTTATAGTTGGGCCTTAATTTTACTCATTTTTTTACAGTTGTTACAAAAATTATTAGTCTGGAACAATTTTCATACTTATCATTGTATTATATTATGTGAAGTATGTACTGTACTGTAACTTAGATTCATACAGTTGTAATTTAGAATTTGATTATTACAAACAATATTTGTACATTTGTACAAAAATTTGTAATTGAAAATGGGTCTTATACGTGAAATTAAAAAAAAAATTAAGACGTCGAATGTATTTTTTGTCGCTGAATACGTATGTGAAATTAAAATTCGGTGGTTGGCCCTCTATCGGTTCAATAAGCGGCAATTCTGGTCGACTGTCAAGTTTTAATTTCAGATTCGTATTTAGCGTCAAAAAGTACATAATACGTCATAATTTTTTTTTAATTTCATATACAGAACCCATCTTCTATACAATTACCCAAAAATTATTTCTACACGTGTAAAATATTGCTCTAGGGACTTAGGGAGTAACTAGACTTATCGCTTTGCTGGTTTTGGTAGATAGGTAATATGAATTTTAAAATGAAAATTATTTCTTTTATTTTGACATTCAAGTATGTTAAGTGAGTATCGAAAATAAAAATGTGAATTATCTATTGAAAACAGAGGTACTATTTGTTGCTGTATATAATAATGGTATTCCTTAACAACATTTAGCTAAACAGTGTAATATATTTTCAAAAATTTCATTCTATATCTTTATCTTGGAACACTATCATGTAAAAATATTTCTTGTAACATGCTTGTAACATTTATGTATTTTATTCTTTTTGAAATTACTATTCTTTATTGAAAATTCAATATTATTATTTATCTCTTTTGTCTTTCATTTTCACTTTGTTTATAATTTTTGGAATTTTTCACAGATAATAATTTTTTCAATTTTTAACGTTTTAATTTGAATAGTTGAAGTAAACATCTTTATCACTAAACAAAACCAAGTAAGCAACTGTCAATTATAAGTCTACTAAAATTCTTACTTTTAGGACATGTCATTTAAAAAGTAAGTAAAATTTTGAAATTCGTACACAGCCACCAGCCATATTTATGATGGTAAGTATGATATTTGCTCCATACAAATATTTTTTGTAACCACTGTATGAGTGTATGCTATGTTAAACCTCTTTTGCGCTTTCACTGTTAGTTACTGTTGTTTTATACAGTATACACATTTTTTATACTAGTTAAAATTAAAGTGATCAACGACCTTTCATTTCATATTCATTTTGATCGCAGTCTTATATTTCTTATATTGATATTGGTGTTATTTTAAATTTTTGTTTTCAATTTTATGATGGCTGAAAATTAAATTTTTTTATTTGGATTTTATTTGTGTATTTTTCTATGTAAAAAAAAAAAAAAATATATATATATATATATATATATAAAAATAAGTTATATGTGAATAAATTAAATTCATGTAGTGTTTGTCCTAATTTCTGAAGTTATTTGGATTTGGATATTTGTTTTATTTTTTACTTGAATTTTTTTTTTTTTTATAGTGTTTCGAAAAGAAGTAGTAAATAAAAAAAAAAATTAATCATATTTTCAATTTAATAAATATAATGTATAGCTAAGCTACCTACGCATATGGATTTAAGAGATTTATATTTTATCTTCTACGAATGTAAAAAATGAATTTTTAAAAAGTAGAAAAATTATAATAAAATACTAATTAAAATTATTGAAAAAAAAAAAAAAAATTCATATTCATTGATACATTCATGCTTTTACATATATACTACATTGTTGGTACACACTACACACAAAACACAAATTAAAAGCAAGAAGGGATATTGTGAAATCAAAATACTAAAATACAGATACAGTTTTGTGTGTCAACAACAACAGCAGAAAGTATTTCTGAAATTTTGTTACAATAATTATTGTAAGGTAAATATCTAATAATTACACTCTCTAAATTAAAATTTTGTTCAAATTATGGTATAGAGATAGGTTAGATTGGGTGCTGTTAAAAGAAATGAAAAATCGTAGTTTTTGTTGGTTTTGTCTTTAATTTTAATTTTGAATATTAATTTGTTGTAGTAATTGATTTTCAGATTAAATAATTTTTTTTGTTTTTGTTTTTTTAATTCCGAAAAATTATTTTGTTATATTAATATAAAACAAAACAAATATGCTAAAATAAATTTTTGTAATTAAGTATTTCCTTATTAAATTAAAATATATTTTTTACGATTAATTCAATTTTTGTCTACTTTTCATACATATAACATAATATTAAAAAAATTTGGTACGCTCATAATTTTATAATAAATAATGTATGTACATATATGTATGTAAATGCATGAGTATATATATGTAAAAATATGTGCATATTTTAATTTTAAAATATTTATAATAGTAGTGTGTGTAGTAATGATTATACTTACGATTATATGCATGTAACTCTAACTAGAAAATGTTACTTATTAAATTAATATTGTAGTATGAACATAATTCACAAACTATAAATTAATATAATAAATAAATGATAGATAAAATTAAATAAAATTTCAAACCATAAACTACATAAATAAAAGGTTCACCGTTTTATTTGTATGTATATTTTTAATATTTGTATATGTACATATATGTAAATTAGTATAATATAAATATTATGCTTAAGTGTGTTACATAAAGATTAAAGATTTTAAATAAAATTTCATACACAGTAAATACCTACATACAAGTGAGCGCAATTCGATTCGGATATATTTTTGTAAATAAAAAAAAAAAAAAAAAAAAAATGGCATAAAATAAAAAAAGTTCTTCATTATGAAAAAATATAATTAAAAACCAGTTCTAATAAAAACACATTTCGTTTTTTGTAACAGTAAATTTGAAAGAATTTTTTTTTTTTTTTTCAATTTTTTTTAAAAATGTAAGTTTTTAAAATTTAGGTGCTTTTACAAAAAAACGAAATATTTGTGCTTTAATATGTAATTGTTTTTCAATTAATTATACATATTTTTTTTTTTTGATAATGAAGACTTTATTTTGTGCTCACATTTTTTTATTCACAAAAAATGATTGTGTCTGTCTATCCAATTTGCGATCACTGTGTAAGTGTATATAGGTAAGGTACGTACAAAATACAAAAATATATATATATTGTTGTGCTATGTATGTATGTATGTATGTGTTGAATATTATATGTATTTCAATATTCAAAATGCATGAATAAACAAGTATTTTTAATTAATAAGTACTGTGTGTGATGTGTGATATTGGTTGATATTGGGTTGGGTGTACTGTATTGTGATATTGGGTAATTATATAGATGCTGGGTCCTGTGTACCATAGTATAATAATATATAATACTTCGTAGCAAGTAAAGGCACTGGCCACGTGTTTTGAAAAAAGGCTTCAAAAAACAAAATAATAATAAAAATTGCTAAAAGTCGATAGCAATATAAAATACATTGAAAGAAAAAGAGATGAAAAATTTGAAAAAGGAACAATATTTAATTAGGAAATAGGAACACAGGGTGAAATATATATAAAAAACAAAAAAAAAACAATTTTTACTTAATTATTTTTTTTTTTTTTTAAACGTTATAAAATTATTATAAATGCTTAACTTAACATTAAGAATTTTATTTCTACTACATACAAGTTTTGATATTATTATTATAATTTTCGATTAAAAAATATATTCTAACTCTTATATATACAATCTTATTAAATAATCCTTTTCTCCTTTCTTACAACATATATACATAATCAAAATAATTTTTTAATAACTCAAATAATTTAATATACTCTATATCATTTTCTGTAATTAAATTATTAAAATTTTGAATAAATTTATTTTCTATTTTTTCTAAGCTTTCCATTAAGGCTTTGGGGGGTCTAACACTAATTTTGCCTTTTCAAATATTTTTAAACCTGGGGTGGGTTCCTGTAAGGTGATAGGTGATAGTCACCTCAAATTTAGGTTCCCGTATGGTGACAATCACCAAAAATTATCACTAAATGTTATCACTTTGAGGTGATAGCATTTGAGGTGTCACTTTTCCAATTTTTACTATTATTCTTCTTCTACCTAACCAAAAAATACTCATAATCGCATACAATTGGTGTTTGCTGTTGATGGTATATAATTTATTTAAATCATTTTGTAATTTAAAATATGTATATTGTGTTATTTTTACAATGAAATTCTCCATGAATAATTGCAATTTACTGAACATCCAGTAATTCAAAGGGATTATTGCTATCTCGCATTTTTCTCCTAATTTTTTTTATTTGAGATTCATTTTCAGAATCTGAAATAAAAAATGCTATAGACGAAAACGTTATTGAATTTTCTTTTATTCTTATTCACAATTTAAATTTTTATTTGTTTTGATTGACGTTTGACAACTATAAATATACTCTGGAATTCGCCACGTTCCAAATTCCATCACTTTTTTTGTGATCACCTTACAGGAACAATCACCTTTTGGTCATCACTTTTGAACTATCACCTATCACCTTACAGGAACCCACTCCTGTTTCAGATCGCTTTTAAATTAGACATAGAAATTACACAGGTATATATAGGGATGAATGCACATCTGAATATAACAAATAGGTACATAATATATCTTTGTATGTAGATCATACCATTTTCCAAATATACAAAATATTTTAAATTTTCACAGGTCGCTTTTAAAATGTACACCGTTGTAGGTGTTTACAGTTAAAAATGTTTTTATTTAAAATTAGCTGTAATATAATAAAAGGACATTTTAAACATGACCGAAAAAAAAAAATATGTACATATATTATGATTCTAGTACATTTTAAAGGCGACCTGAAAGGAAATATTTATATTATACTGCAAATGCAATACATTTCAAGACTATTTGAAACATATTTTTTTTAAAATAAAGAAAATTTTTCTAAAAAAAAAATTGAAATTATTATAATTTTTATAAAAAATTTTTCCTGTATAATTAAATCAAAACAAAACCACCCTTTATATCAATTTACAAATTCATACAAATCTTAGTTCCAGGTCGCCATTCAAACTGCAGCATGAAAAAATGTAAATAACTGTGTATCAGTTTCAATTTTCCCTATGATTTATATTGTCTAACGTGGTCTAACTAACCAGTACTAACACAGTGAAAAAGTTCCAGATCGCCTTTAAAAATGCATTGTGAAAAAATTGTATACATACGTAGGTCACTCTATAAATTTTGAGATACAAAAAAACAGCTAATGATTTTGAAAAAAGAACTTTATTTATGTTCAAAGTACTCTCCTCCAACATCAATACACTTTTGCATTCTAATTTTCCATGAGTGGAATGCCTCTAGCCAATCGTTCTTCGGGATCTCGTCAAAAATTTGATCAATTTGGATGTTCAAGTATTTTGACTCTATTTTGGCGCAAATATTGAACGGTTTGCTGAGCGGTGTGAGCCGAAGCTTTATCTTGATGGAGAATCAAGCCTCTAATTTTCACGCGACAACTCCATTATTCACTGTAAATAATTTATTATGACTTTGGTTGTAACAAGTTCAGACAAGAACTGAACATGAAAAACGTGTTGACAAAGAGTAATGTTTCTATTTATGCAGCGTAACCAGTTGTAAGTACTGTTAGTTTTCCGTATCTCAAAATTTATAGAGTGACCTACGTATACAATTTTGCTCACATTTATTTATTGTTTTGTATCTTTTCTTCATTACGGCGGTTTATAAGGAAATATGAATTCGAAATAAGTACATTATTTCTGTATTGTTTTTGTAAATCGAATTTTGATTTTTTTTTTATTATTTTTAAATAATTTATGTGTGTTGGTAAATTTTTTTTAAAAAAAAAAAAATAGTGTCACATCTTCTTGTTAGTGGTTGATCAGTGTTCTTAATTACCTGCTACAGTTCAAAAGAAAGGTAATTTTGTTTTCTGTCATTCGTTAGAATGCTAAATTTTGATACGTAGGGTGTGCAAAAAATTACACGTGATTTTGTGTTGAAATGTCATGATAAAATTTCAAAGTTTTAAGCGCCATCTATCGTCGAAAATAAAGCACAAACGAAAAAATGTCATATAACATTTTCGACTGCAAATGTACTCTTTCCACTTGAATTCAAAAAAAAAAAAAACCTTAAAAAAATTTTATTACAAAAATAAACAAGTAGGTTTATTTACATATAAGACATATTATATACTGGAAATTACAATAAACATGTATAACATTAAAAAATTTATATAATCACATTATGTATACGTAATGTATTTATAATCGTATGTAAATATAATATGCTGTATGTATAAATGTACATGTACCTACATATATGTATATTATTACATATAGTACATAATGTAATGCATGTACAAATATATTATATATATGTAAAAATTTTCAACATTTCAGTAAAAAAAAGAAATACATAGTAAAATAAATACATAATATTATGTTGAATTTATTGATAGATAAGTACATATTTTGTTTTTGAAAATCGAAACACGAAACGAAAATCTAACACTATTACATTACCTTCTACTCTTGGTATTTGTTCGTTTCAAACGAAAATATTTTTAATCGTTACATTCGTATTTGCATATTTGTTTAGTAAACATTCTAAAATAATACAATATATGTATGTTGAAAAATAAAATATTTTATCAACATAGACAGATAATAACAATACAAATTTTAATAAACAGGAGGCGCAAGTGATAGAGAAACTGGCTACTGATCTCGAAAGTTCATGGCATAGAATAAAGAATATAATATATTACAAAGAAAGGGTAGCTTTGAATAAAACAGCTGGCTTTATTTTTTGACGTTTTTTTCACAGTTTTTTTTTTTTCAGGTTTGAAACATTTGCCGTACTGCAATTTTTTTCAGAAACCTATGCAGAAAAAAGCGGTTTTAAAAAATGCATAATGAAATTTGATTTCATCAGGATGTTCTTTTCCTACGAACTAAATTCTTAATTACCTGTTATAATAGTATATCAAAAGAAAGGTAATTTTTTTTTATGTCATTAGATAGAATGCTAAATTTTGATAAGTAGGATGTGCAAAAAGTTACTGCTCATATTCTTGTCATATTCATATTATTGCTCATTATCTATTTTGTCAAGCGTCATCTATAAATTCCATTCGTTCTATGTTGTCAATGTCATCCTAGATGCAGTATACTTCAACTACTTCAACATTGAATTTTCTCATAGTCGAATTTGACGCAAAAGTAGCTGTCAAAAGTCTATTGCATTGAATGTAGAATCTCTAAATTCGAAATTTTTTGAAAAATCTTGTATTTGTATAGTAGGTTGAATAAACAATTATTGTATATTATAACAGCATGCTCCATAACATAAGTAAAATGATAAAGAACGATAAGATAAATGAAATGCCAATTTAAAAGAGAATTCGCCAAAACACTTTCAAATAAGGAATATGACTTCTGGAGCAGCGTTATTTTCACAAAAAAAAAAAAAGCATAATTAATCTTGCTCGGTTTGATGGAAGAGCTAATGTTTGGAGATAAATTGAATCAGCAGTTCAGTTCAAAAAATATTCTTGCAGTATTCAAACACGATGGTGGGTCAATAAATGTTTAGAGCTGAATGTCGGCGATGGGAGTGGGCAATTTAGGATTGATTGATGAAATTTAAGAGGAAATATTTGTAAATTTTGAATGCAATCACCCAAAAAAATTCCTTAGTTATTTCAAATAAATTTTGTGTTTGATTTTGCGTCAAACAAGACAAATTACTTATTTTAAACAACATTTCATTGTTGCAAATTTTATCAAATGTTTACCATTTTCCCTATTCAGATTAAATATACCGTTATTGATTTAATAGTAATTGTAATATATTGTCGTAGCACATGAATAATTTTTTGTTTATTGTACCATGATGAATTAGTTTTTATTCAATTATGAATAAGTGCCAATAATTATACCATGAATTAGTATCAATTGTACCACGAATTAGTATTAATTGTGCTGTGCCACCACATATTAATGTTCATTGCCTTCCAAATTAATGTTAATCGTACTACAAATTAGTGTAGGAAGTACCACTTTTTCGTTTTTATTGATCATATTTTAATATTTAATGTAGAACTAACGTTGTATACTTAGCAGTTAGCACATCAAGTTTTTGTATTATATTTACAATAATTGATTTGAATCCACAACGCTTAAATTTTCAGCTAATCACGCTATTCCAAAAATTTTAAAATAAAAAATTATCCATATGTATTGTGTTTATGTTTTAATTTTGTTTTATTTCATTAATTATTCCATAAAAATTGAACACAACACATTATCATAATCTTCCATCTAATGCTTAGAAATTGGGTTTTGCTGGTAATTTTAATCATAACAAAGACATAACTCAAAACATATAACTTATGTAAATAGACTTTGATGTCTTTATAATTGTCCTCAAATTACAAAATCTTCACCTGAATCTCGTAATTTCGATATTATTGGAAATTTATATATGAAGTATTAGATTCTATAGACGCTGCTTATAAGAGAAAGCTAATCGAATATATACCAAGACGAATTAAAATCATCATAAATAATAAAGGATATTCCACTAAATATAAAATTTGGATATACTATCATACAAAATAGAATCAATATCATTATTAAAAATAATAAATTAAAGAATTTTAAATAATCTGTATATTTTGATTGTGAGCTAAATTTAGATATTATTGTTTTATTTTTTTCTATAATTTTTATACAAATTAACAGTTAATTATCTGAAATTTTGTAAATAAATGTTTATAACATCTTAATAAATAATATACAGGGTGTCCCGATTCAACATGTACAAATTGGTACCACGGAATTCTTTGAAATGTTTCATGAAAAAAATTGTACTACCAAAAAATTTCTATCGACCCTATTTTCGACGCTAGAGGGCGTTGAAAATTTTGATTTTTTTGCAGGACCTTCAAATACAAATTCATGTGTAACTTTTTGTACACCATACTTTGGAAAATTTAGTGTTCTAGAGAATAATAGGAAACTGAATGACCTTCCTTTTCATATACTATAACAAGTATTTTGGAATTCGGTTCTAAATAAAAAGAAATCCTGAAGTCAAAATTTATGACGAATTTTTTAAAAAAATTTTGTGTATAAATTGGGTTCCTGATAAATATTTGCACTACGAAAAAAGTTTTTATTTTTGGAATCGAAGTATAAAAACGATCTCTTTCAAACAAAGAAAATCCGAGCATGATATCTTTATCCGTTATTGAGTTATTAAGGATCAAAGTAGTGAAGAAATGGACAAAAATGTGCCTAAATGAAGTTTGTAAAATTTTTTCATTGCGAAATATTATTTTTTTTACGTATTTTGGCATTTTTTACCATTTTTGCACTCCTTTGATCCTTAATAACTCAATAACGAAAAAAGATATCATGTTCTGGTTTTTTTTTTGTTTGAAAGAAAACATTTTTGTGCTTTGACTGCAAAAATAAAAATATTTTTTGTAGTGCAAATATTTTTCAGGAACCCAATTTATACACAAAATTTTTTAAAAAATTCGTCATAAATTTTGACTTCAGGATTTCTTTTTATTTAGAACCGAATTCCAAAATACTTGTTATAGTATATGAAAAGAAAGGTCATTTAGTTTCCTATTATTCTCTAGAACACTAAATTTTCCAAAGTATGGTGTACAAAAAGTTACACATGATTTTATATTTGAAGGTCCTGCAAAAAAAACCAAATTTTTAACGCCCTCTAGCGTCGAAAATAGGGTCGATAGAAATTTTTGGTAGTACAATTTTTTTCATGAAACATTTCAAGGAATTCCGTGGTACCAATTTGTACATGTTGAATCGGGACACCCTGTATACATATTGCGATAATTATTTCTTAGTAGACCAGACAAAAAATATATGAAATTTATTATTGTACGATTTTGACTGAGAGGAGAGTCACTGTATATATGTACATACCTACGTACATATAAAATCTTCGCTAATATTATGTACATGCATATATGCATATTTGTACCTACACACATTTGTAAATATGTAAATACACATATAATATAATATAATGAGTGCTGCAGATAAGTCAAATAATTGAGACATTTAGACAATCCGTTGTAAATATGTATTTCTGAATATTCGAGAAAAAATTTTTTAATTCCCCTTATATTAATATAAAAATTTTAAATAAGTAATATACTCGTACATATACACATATGTACGTACGTACGTACATAATATCCATCTATATAAATGATATTAAAACAGAAATACAAAATCATGAATAAAATAAAAGTGAAAGTCATAAATACCAACCAGTTCATTGACAAAATGTATGTAGATACGTATAGCTTTTTATACATAGGTATCTACTTACGAGTATCGAATTTATACATATGTAAATAAGTATACCTACATACGTTTTGGCTTCTGTATATAAAAACATATAAACGAAAACAAGTTATTAAAAACTGTTGTTTGTTGAAGGCTGACCACTTGTCATCAGGTATATGAATTATTTTTGCTATACCTTAAGTATATTACACAAATTATTTTTGATTAAAAAAAGTAATCCAAATAAATTTTGAAAATTTAAACACAAGTATATTCTGTACATAAATATATAATATATGTATGTAGGTATACATACAAGAATGTACATACATATGTATGTATATATGTACATTTATGTAGGTTGTATTTTAAAAATAATTAAAATTCATTAAAATAGGTTAAAAATTATCGTATGAAAGAAAGTAGGTACAGTTAGCTACATAAATATTCGGTTAACTAAAACTATAGCTTTACACTATTATTATGGGACATTATCAATTGATAATGATTCCGCTAATGTGTGACTCACACAGTGTAATCATCCATGTATCATATTTGGTTAAAAAGTCCGCTAACAAGATTTTTCATTATCGGTTTGGTTCTATTTGCTACTCTAGTCTTTTTCTTCAACTAAACTTCAAAACTATACAATATGATAATAATTTTTCTATTATAATGTAAAAACATCAATTAACAATATCTGACACATTAGCAAAAATGAAAAACCATTTAACTTCACGCATTAACGGAATTGTTAACGATTAATAACGCGCGACAATAATAATGTAAAAATACCTTAGGGCACCTTAGGGCTAACAATTCTTCATTATATTTTATTGTGATTTATGGCAAAAGTATTTAATATTCATATTCAATTTTAAATTATTATATCTTTATAATATTTTTTAATTTTTGATATCCAAGTTATTATGATCTGTAGGTATATTTTATTTTAAATTTTACGTTCAATTTTGAATTATTATATAATCTTTATATCATGCGTTTTGCTCTCATTTTTTGAATTTTCAATGTGAAAACACATAAAATTTTAATATTTTCATCATATTATAAATGTCGTAAAAGAAAAAAAAAAAAAACAAATCTTAATTACTCTTAATAAAACATTTTCTTCATTTCTATACGAGTTTTGATTAGAATCGGTTCATCGTATCGGAAATTAGTGCGAACAGATCGACACTACGATATTTATAAATATGTATATATTTTTATTTTCAATGATTTAAATTTTTAAGGTTTTAATCATTTTAAATTAAAAACTTTTATTTAAATATCAAATTAAAAATAATATTGAAATATTTGCATTATATTTAGAGTTTAGAGTCTTAATCGAAATCTGAACTTATCGATTGCATAATTTAAAAATCTGTATTTGATTCTAATTTTTTTTTAAAAAAAATGTGAAATTTATTTATTTGTTTATTTTTTACAATTGCAGTATGGATAAATCACTTCCACTTGGATCAAATATGGTATCACGTAGAAAAATACTGTCTAGATCTAGAGATGATCTAAATCTCGAGCAGACATTTGTACGGCATGAAGATGAAGAAGATGTATGGCATCAGAAAGATAAACTTTATAAAGTATGCATGTTATGTTATTTAACAAATTATATTTTAATATAAATAATAATAAATATAAATAATTATAAATATAAATAATAATAAATAATAACAATAATAATAAATATAAATAATAATAATAATAATAATAATAGTATCAGTAAATACTCAACTGAGACGCCAGAGGTTCATGCCATGTGCACAACAAACAAAATACATTTCAAAAGTCATCATAAACATTTATGCTAGCCCTCAAATCAGGGAACAGTACCGCTGCAACAGGTCTTGATAAAATTATTTCTGCTACGATCAAAAACTCTACGCAAGTATGCGACTTGATCAGGAACGAACTTTACCTATATTACTTTATGTTTATTGTCGATAAAAATAAAATGGTATGAATTTACTTAATTTTATTTTTTGAATATTTCATTGAAAAATTTTCTGTCTCTATTGTGGTGAGTTCGAAATATAAAGTAACACTATGAACCAAGATGTATACACTAAGACTTAATTCTATACATCTTGGTTACTTACATAACTAGGTGTGGATTGTGAGGTTGATTTTGTTTGAAATGTGGCAAAGTAGAGTTTCCTTGCTTCGTATCTAGACAGATGTTTGTCTTTCTGGAGCTTGATTGATTTCTTTTTCACGAAGATAGTCCAAGCCAAAGTAGTGTCTTGATTGATATTTTTTCACATTGGAGCTATCAGAGTGACATCTCAGGATTTTTTTACGTGCTAATTTGGGTTCGCCTTGTGTATTTCTTTCCCTCAGTGTCATCCATATTCTGCAGACGTTCCCCAATTCCCATCTGGGAAGGCGGTCGATGGGGGGCTAGCAGCACTGACGATGAACTTTGGGAACAATTAAATTTAAAGTAGAAATCGCTTAAGTGAGAGGGTTGGCTTCTGGCTGTTTGTTGTACCACTGATGATGATGTACATATTAATATGGAAGTTATCATTAATAGTTAAAGTTCATAAATATTACATATGTATGTATAAATACACTGTATACTCAGACATATTCTTCTAGATAGTTACATAAGTATTATATATTTTAATTAGAATTGTTTAGCAAATATTCAATAAAATTTCTTTAAAATTACATAAATATCAATTGTTAAAATGAAAAATTAAAAATACGTTTTCATTTTTCCATAGGAGCATATACAAGAAATATTGGATAAATGGACACAAATTGATGACGAGATATGGGCTAAGGTAATTGTTTTCGAAAGAAATCGACGAGTTGCAAAAGCTTATGCTCGAACACCAGTTCTAACAATAAATGGTTCTGATGACGGATTTGATGGAATGAGGTAAATTTATTTTCATTGCATTTTATTACTTTTATATTGGCAAACTAAAGTCGATTTTAACAAAATCGTATATAACTGTTATTTTTGTAGATACTGTGTATGTTTATGTTCAATAATATTAATGTCTGATTTCTTCACTTCCAATTATCTTCTCATTAACGTTAGTGGATTTGCATTTCTTCACCTCTGATTAGTACTTAGCTGTCACCTAATTCTAGCTACAAAATCGGAAAGCCCAAGACACCTGCTTCATTTTTGTCCTGTACCGTAAAAGTCTATCTCTTACAGTTTTTTCTTTGTTTAATCAGATTAAATTATTTGAATATTCTTCGCGACACTGTAAAGGATGTAATTCATGAGTTTGATCCTCTCCCCATAAAAAGAGATATGTTTTTCATGCATGACGGAGCTCCACCACATTATTCAGTTGAAGTGCTGAGTTATATTTGAATAAAACCTACCCGCATAGGTGGATAGGTCATGGAGAACCAATTTCTTGGCTATTTAAAATCAATTTTATACACATCGACTCCTGACAACATTGAAAGGTTGTGGATGATGTGGATACAATGCATGCGGACAGATTAGAAAAAATACTATTATGAATGTCGATAATATCTTCTTGCCATAGACTATGGCCTCGCTTCGACAAATTTTCTATTATGATTTGAGGCGAGAATATCGACATTTTGAGTCGATCAGTTGAAAATAATCGACAGTCATAAGTAGTCAATCGTCATTTAACATTTAATATATGCTTTGTATATAAGATAAGGTGTATTTAATTATTCTGCTCGATGTTTTTTAAGTTTAATTTAATTAATTAAAAAAAAATCATTGAAAATGTTGGTTGAGCGAGGCAACTACAAGCATCCAGTGGAAAAGACAAAACTTTTGTTTTCTATCGTTGGCTAAAATACTAAATTTTAATATACGTAGGGTGTACAAAAAATTACACAGGATTTAGTGTTAGAGGGTCTTGTAAAAAACTCAAAATTTTCAGCGTCCTCCAGCATTGACAACAAGGTCGATAAAAAGTTTTTCTAGTACAATATTTTTCATGAAATAGTCTGAAGAATATCGTGGCGTGGTATACCCAGTGTACGTAAAAAAAAAAGAAAAAAAAATCAGTCTGTATATCATCAAGTATATTTCTGTTTTGTAAAAAGTTGCTAGTAGAATCAAATATCTAGAATTTCACAGATTCATAGGAAGAAAATTAAAGAATTTAAAAATAAATATTATATTATGTATAGAAATTTTTTATTTTATTACAGAATCGGACTTTGTGGTTTTGAAAACCCGAAGAGAGAGCCAAAAATAGATGAAATTAAAAAAATGATTGGTCAGGTATGTAATATATTTTGAAGATATTTTATTATATTGAGGAAAGTAAGGTATAATTTACATACATACTATTTTTTATTGTTATCAATTTGCAAGAAATTTGCGAATTGTACTATCTATTATTTTGAACATAATTTAATTTGAAAAAAAAAAAAAAAATGTTTATCATTAAATATTATCATATATTGACTTATGTTATAGGGCGTGAAAATAAAAATGGATGATGCTGGAAATATATTAGTTAGACGCTATGCGAAAAGTAATGTATTTGTTAAAAGTACAACAAGCAGTCCTAATGAAGAAACATCGATAGGTGATGATATACTTAAATTACCTAGTCAGGCACTAGAAAATGGAAAAATAGTCAAGGTAAAAAGCTATTTATTTAATTTAGGGTTTTAATTACATACGAATCGTATATGAATCCAAACAATTCAACGATTTCTTGATCATGAATTTGATCGTAGTCATATTTTTATGAATAAAAAAAAGTTGTTATGCTAAACAAATATACTTTCAAAATATAATTTAATTTTTATAATAATGAACTTAAAGGATTTATCCAGATTTTTTGAAAATTGAATCATCCTTGCAGATTCTGTAGTATGTGTTAAACGGTAGACCCAGCTTGGCTGAGTGTTCTCCCACTGTCCAGTAAAATGTTAGGATCGTCATTATTATAGCGTTTTTAACGATGAGTGTCAAGGTTCTTTTCTTGTTAATTTCCGGCCATGTTGCTCTTGACATAGAATAGATGGATAGATTCTTCCATCTGTTATTTGTCGCCGATAAGTAGTGAAGCTAGATGTCTCGCTTTATATCCTGGAACCCATATGAGAGTAATTTGAGACCTTCTTGCTATCCCTTTAATTCTTTTCTACGCCGCTCTGCTATCTTCGAGATGAAAGCTACCAAGCTATATTCCACAGCTCTTATTGCGACTTAACTATTCAGACATATATACCGACAGTTTTTTGTGTTATTGCCGATGTCATACTATTCAGAATCTCGCTTGCCTCAAGAATAGCGAGCATGTCTGCCCGAAAGACTTGTGTTCGTATCACAGCAAACAATCAATTTAGTCTTCCTTAGCATTAAAGAGTACTACCCTTTTTGCGTCGTCTCTAGTCTGATGACGGTTATATCGTTGGAGCTGAAATTTAGTCAAATAGTTAGAAGTCAATAAGTTTTTTTTGAGAAGTTATTTTGAAGTTTTTCTATGCATCCAAGCTGAACATCTGTTGTAAAATATTCTTAACATTTTATGTATTTATTTAATATCAACTATTTTAGGATAATAATAATCTTTAGTCCTGGTAAATATTTTAATGGTTGAAAGTAAATGTTATATGACATTTTTTCGTTTGCATTTTATTTTCGACGCTATACGGCGTTGTAAGTTTTGAGTTTTTCTCAAGACCTTCCAACACAAAATTATGTATAACTTTTTATATACCCCACGCATGAAAATTTTGTGTTCAAGTCAATGATAACAAACAAAATTACCTTTCTTTTGATATACTGCAACAGGTAATTAATAATTCGGTTCGTAGTAAAAAAAAAAATATCCCGAAGTCAAAATTTGTGATCCATTTTTAAAAACCACTTTTACTACAAACAGGTCTCCTGAAAAAAATTCAACACGACAAATGTTCCCATTTCAATAAAAAAAACAGTGGAAAAGTGTCCTCTTTCAAACAAAAAAAAAATGTCGATTGTATGGAGCCGATTTTGAGTTATTTAAGCTACGAAACTTTATTCACATTGTTAAGCATATGAAATTTGTTATGTACAAATAATTTATGTAACCAACGTATTATAAACTAGATTTTATCGGGAATATTTTATTTTTTATTCAGGATCGATAAAGACCTAATATCGATAACTATAATTTTGCATTAAATGTAATTTATTTTTCATAATTTCAGTTGTTTGATATGAGGAAATTCCAAACCAATGTAAATCGTGAATTGCGTAGAGCATATCCAGATAGAAGACGACTAGAAACGCAATGTTTATCAGCAATATCATTTGTAAAAACAGAAAACGATATCTTAGAGTGCCCAATATGGGTTCTAATTATAAACATTGTAGGGATGGACATGCTTAAGAGTAAATTGCCACCAGGTAATTACATTAATTTGAAATTTATTTTAAAAATTAATTGAATTGATCTTTAATAGTTTTTTTCATCTAAATAAATAAAATTGGAGCGTACATAAATTATTAAATTAACATTTATACAATACGAGTATACATCAACATTGTGTTTTAAGAGATTGAGGGGGAAAATGTTTGATCATATTTTGTTGAAACTTTTAGTGTACTGTCACATGAGTCTGATTTTGAATTTGAAACGTAAAATTTATCTTCTGTCTTCTTTATTACTATCTTCAAGTTATGTATGTGGTATAAATAAGTAATTATATGTACGTTTATTAAGTGGTTTGGTTATGAATATGATGAATCATATTCAGGCCTTAATATGAGATAAGGGATTAAGTAAATAAAAATAAGTAAAACCTTTTACTTATAATATTGTATTTACTTACACTTACTTTAGTTTCATAAGTAAAAGCACGTAAAAGGTTTTATTTATGTTTATTCACTTCATCCAATAACTACAAATACTAATATTAATTACTTATCCTTTTTGATTATAACTCGAAAGGAACATAAAAAAATAAGAACATACCACAATAGCTAGATATAAGATATAGAAATAAACCAGTTTTATTATTACATAATTGTAACTTGGCATATAAGGAGGCTTGGTTGTCTTTTTTGTTATTTCGAATTTACATCAGATACCGGATTTTATTATTATATATTAGATTATTATATTAGATATTATATTAGATCTTAGATTCTGTTTATATGAAGAAATTAATTACGTATATGTACAGTGATCACAAAAATTACTTGTGTTACTTGTGCATAACAAATTTCAAACTTACCATTGTAAATAAATCACCATAATTTGGATTTAAACTGTTGTAGCTTATAGATACTTTATCATTTTTGTTTTCAGCAATAATAACAGCTCTGATTTTACTAAATAATTCAAATTTTCTCGGTATTTTTCTTGAAAGTCAAAATTAAATCAATTATTTTCATATTCATAATAGTTTTTAGGATAAAATTCATGCACGAATAACTTTTAGAATAATTCAAATAATTTTTTTATTCTAAGAATAATTATGCGGTTTCTCTTATCATATTGTATATAAGAGTTTGAAAAAATAACTACATACATATAAAGATTTTAAAGTATTACAACTGTCTAAATCCAAATTACGGTACTTTATTTGTGCACAAATAATTTTTGTGATTACTGTACATACTTATTATTTTGTGTATAATGTATGTATATATGATACATCTATTGACAAAGGAATAAATAAAATTGTTTCCTTTTTGTACATTACGTTACGTTTATGTAAATATGTATATTTGAAATTGTGTTTGTTTTGTTTTGTTTTGTTTGTATTTTCTACTCTCAATTTTGCAAAACGTGGCTCATTTTATAAAAATGACTTTGAGAGAGGTGGTTTTACGCTAAATCCACTTCAAAAATTAGCTCGGCAATGGATAGAATTATATTACAACATCTGTGTATAGTTATTTATATTTGTGCTTGAATCATGGCTGAATAACTGAGAAGGTTAGCCATAATATAATTTTTCCTCAGTTGGTTAGTCAATGTTAAGTATGAAGCTAAAAAGCAAAAGTAAAATTTATTCTCATTGTTAATTTGAGACTGAATTTTTTTTGGCTAAATCTACATTAACATGCTTTTTCGGTTTGAATACTGTGTACAAAGAATAATGCTCCAAAGACGTTTTCCAAAGACAGACAACTTGTTGATTAAACCTTCAAAATTTTGTGTGTATTTACATCGAAATGTTCCTGGAACTGTTTCAAATCTTCTTGTCTTTTCGGACTATGAGAGAAATACAAACATGTATATATTTCATATAAAAAACATAAAACTTTTTCGATCTTTATTGTTGGCAAACATACAAACAAACATTTTAAATTAAAAAATGGAATGAAATATGTATTTCATTAAACTACATTATCTTTGGTATAAGGACAATACATTTTATATGTAGTGTTTATCTTTTAGTTGATATCTTTGCAATTTCAATTTTTAACGTGCATTCTAATAAATATATATTTTTTTTAATTTTTACTAAATTATTAAATATCTTAGTTGCAATTGTTACTGGACAATCAAATAATTTTATATTTCTAGTTAAACGGCCACCAGTTGATATTAAAAATCGTCCAAGAATACCAATACCAGATGAGGATCCGTACAGTGTTGCTGGTAACGGGGGTGGTAGTTCTGGGAGTTCAGGTCTCGGTAAAAATAATTGTGGAACATTTTCGGGTTGTGTAGCTACAGCAAGAGAACAACTTTTATTGCAAACAGAACTTTTGGCACATAAAAAAAATGAAAAACCACCTAAATTGCCACCAAGAGACAATTTATACTCACATGATATTCCAAAGGTTAGTATTTCGTTTATGTGAATCTTATTATAATCTTTATGAACATATTAAACATATTAAACTACAATATGTCTTAAATAAATTCTTCACTTTGTGTTGCAACAACAACCTTTTACTTAATGCAGATAAGTACGCAATTATGAGTTTTACTCGTCGCAAGAATCCTATTCATCATAATTATACCTTCAAAGATCAATTATTACAAAGAATCGATACCGTCAATGACTTAGGTGTACAATTAAATAACTCTCGTTTTTAGCTACATTACAACCAAATGATAAATAAGGCAAGATTTATGTTTATAAAACGTTGGTCTAAACTAAAGAGTTCAAGGATCCTTACATTCTTAAATCCTTGTATACTTGTTTGGTTCGTTCTAATCTGAAATATGCTAGCCAGATATGGTCTCCACATTGTGAAATATATAATCAATAAAATTGAGTCTGTCCAAAAAAAATTTCTAAAATTTGCTCTTCGTGATCTTCCTTGGAATAATCAAATAATATTACCTCCCTATGAAAATAGCCAGCCTAAAGTTAATTCAATTATCTTCTCTAAAGAAAAGACAAGAAATGGCTGATATTATTTTCATAGTTTAAATTTTAAGAAAAAATATCCTTATCACCATTTATCTTAGAAAAAGTAAAAATTAATTCCAACGAACGTTTACGCGCATGGCCAAATTTGAACCAATTAACCGCATGTCAATTCTCGGAAATAAATATAAGAGCATTATTGATCTTAATATGCCTGATCACGAATGGCGATAAAATCGTCAATCGCCAAAATTTAGGCGAGGCGAGACAATAAAATTTTTGTATCACGTAAAGCGATCGTCTCTCCCAAATATCATTACCAAATATCAAACATTAACATTAATTATAAAACATCTAACATTAATTTTGTATATTTGAAAAATGACGATGAAGATGACGACTAACCATGTTTATCCGTAATAAAAGTCGCTCTATCGTATTGTATTGTTCTGCTGGTATAAAAGCAATTCAATTATCTTGAAGAGCTATAGCCACTGATGTTGATTACCCAATCTTAGAGCTCTTTTTTCAGACTTTATGAATTTGGAACATTTTATATAGTATCTGTTGTCTTTGCCGTTACTGAATTTTAATATTTTCTTTTTGTATACATGCAATTATATTTTATCATTCTTTTTAAAATTAATTTTACAGCCTGACTATGATGGCCCAGGAGCTTCTGAAAGTAGGTTTAGGACATTTGCGAGGAGTAAATTAGATAAAAGCAAAGACAGTAACAAATATGGTAAGTAATGAGTGTACCCCTTAGAACTTATTGTGTATGTGTATAAGGACGGCAGTGGCTGTGAAATGTTTAGGTTAGAGGAATGCAGTACCGATATGTATTATGAATTATATTAAAACAGTGGTAGCGTAGAAAAAACGCTGCTTAATTAGCACTAATCTTAACCGAGCAGCATTTTCACTGCTACTCTGTTGCTTGGAGTGTGGTCAAAATTCCAATTTTCATTTTGAAAATTCACATTTGACAAATTGACAATTTTAAGCTACAAAAATATTTGATAAATGTTAAGATTTTAATCCCATCTCCGGAGGGGATTCAGATATTCACATATAGCTCAAAAGGTGTGTCTTAAAATGCTCTATATTTTGGGAAAAAAAACATTTTTTTTTTTTTTTTGGAAAAGTCCTAACAGAAGGATAATAAAGGACATTTTGTGTTTTTTTTATATATTTTTGTGTGTGTGTTTGTTTTCATGCGTGTGTATGTGCATTTGTAGAAGGCAAATCTAACAGTTAATGTATGGCTGTGTAAAAAATGCTTAATGCACACGACATCACGAAATTGTGTGCGTTTATTGCGTACTTCGTATGGTTTCTGCCTCTACACACGGCAGTAATGATTGCAGAATTATAAATCAGTAAAATAACGTGCATTGATTTTGCATCATTCTGTCGTGAGGTAATTATTTCACCAGCTTAAGCATTTTCTATAGGGACATACACACACCATCAGATGTACCTTCTACAAATACACATACACACATACAGAAACAAACAAAAATATACAAAAAACAAAAAATGTCCTTGTGGTAGGTCTTTTTTAAAAATTCCAAAATATAGAGAATTTCGAGACGTATCTTTAGAGCCATAAAACACATATGTATCACTTACCATTATAAATATATTAGCAAAAAAACATATTTTGAGGTTGTTAATAGAAGGCAACCCCTCTGTAATTCACACCACCATCGCAGCCCGTCCACGAATGGGGTGTGAAACTATAAACTTATATCTGACTAAAATCTTTTAATAAAACACTAAAAGCCCAACTATAATCGACATACCTGACATAGCAAACACAAGAAAAAATAACGAATGTTAAAACGTAACATTTGGTTAACTATAATTAACATAGATAACATACTAAACATAAGCAATACGAATTTCACAAAATGAGCTTTTTGCTTATGTTACTTATGTCATGTACGCTCTCGATCGTACTGCTTATGTCGAGCTTATGTTAAACGAATTTTTAACGAATGTCGGCAATGTCAATTATAGTTTAGCTCATTGATTTGACTGTGTTCGTAGCACGACATATATCATAGCTTATGTCAGCAATGTCGATTATAGTTCTACCTTAATTATTTCTATCTTATCTTACTTAGATTACCAAAAATGGCCTAATACTACTTCTGCATATGATAATTCATATTATTGTTTTTAGCTTTGTAATATTTATATACTGCATATGTTATATATAGATTTTTTTTTTTTTTTACTTCACAGATGATCCTTACTATTGTGGACTACGTGCACGTGTTCCAAATTTTGTAAAAGCATCAAAAGCCAACAAAGATATCGATACAGTTTCTTCAATTTCTGTAATATCTCCAAATTCAGTTTTACAGAAAAAAACATCAGTTTCATCACCAACTGTTCAAATTGGTCCATTACCATCCCTCCATTATTATCAACATCAACATGCACATCCTATTCGACGACATATGTCGATGCATAAGTATCATAATCAGCAGATAATGTGTCATGCCAAGAGCTTGGATGGCGGTATAGGTATGAACAATATTAATATGCATAATAATTTTCTGTTGAAAAACTAAAAAAATTTTTAAATAATTGAAAAAAATGTCAACTCATGTTCTAAATTTTCAAAAGTTACTACAAAAAATAATAAAATTAAAAACAATCATTACTGTTTTTTGTTCTCTGCAAATAAACACAAGTAAAACATTACTTGTATTAATTTTCATGGTAAAATTCATAGTTATAGTTTTTTTCAGCACTCGAAAACCAAGACAGACAATTGATTGAGATGAATTGCAAATGAAAGGCAATCCATTGGGAAATATTTTAAGTAAAGAAAATTAAAAAAAAAGACAAAATTTTGAGCTATTTGACCTTGCACTCAAAATTATGTATTTTTTCCCACGAAATTTTGAATTTGATGTACCATATCTTTGGCATCACTGTACCAATTTGGACAATTCAAGTATCAATGTAAGAACTGGTCGATTCTCTTTTCAATGAATGCAAAATAATTGGAAACGACCAAGGATTTCGTGAGTTATGACAACAAATAAGAACAAGTCACTTGACCTTAAAAAAAAACTTCTGAGCCCCCCAACTCCTCATCCCTTGATATTAGACCTCCCTGCCATACGATTCTTTTCGTAACTCAGCAAGACCTATCGACTGGCAAAATCCCTTCACCCGAATTTGGAACACCCAGTATATATTGAATAAATCAATATTGAATAATGAATAATATGGTATTAAATATTTTAACAAATACCTTATTGGATAATTCTGTTTGCCTAGAGAGCAAGGCAATGAAAAATGAAGATGCTCATAACAAAATTAGAAATAGGAGAAAATAAGATTATTTTTTTTTTGTTATTTCAAATTATCCAGACGACATATTTCAAAGTAGTTTCAGAATGACACGTGGAACGTTTAATGTAAATTAAATTATTTTTTTAAGTCTTTAAAAACTGAAATATGCCATCTAAATGAAATTGAAAAATTACTTTTGTCCTGACATCCAAATTTTTTTTTAAAACAATATACAATCACGGACAAGATGACAAGAATAAAAATTTAATTTAATTTTGACATATAACAATACATTGCATCATGACATTCTGTGATGCAATATTTGCTTAATTTTGACGCATAATTTATCACAATGATGAACTATTGAATTTTTTATTTACTTTTTGATGCAACATTATGATGCGTTTTTGAACTATAAACGACAATGATGCTGCATCAAGAAAGCAATGATATGCGTTTTTGAAGATACAGTTACTCACTTCCTAACAAATTTACAAGATTTTAAAGGAGAAATTAATATTTTATAATTCTTATATTATTTTAATTGACATATTTAGTGTTGTGTTAATAAAAATTGGCTCATTGCAATAAACTATTACTATAAAAATATTCAGAATTTTAAAAATGTTTAGCGGGTTCAATAAGTAATTGGTGCATATGCATGCAATTTATGGCACAGTATAAGGTTCAATAAGTTTTGTTGTTCGATGACAATATGCGCTTATAAGTTCGTTTGATTTTTTTTTTTTTAAAATGGTATTATTTTTTTATGAACACTTGTGGAATTTCATGTTGATCTATTTGTCAACTCATCCGTTTATTTACAGTTATTCAAATTTGACGTGTCACAATATATTTTACAATGGAAAAATTTACTTTCGTGCAGTGAAGAAATTCTAATTTTTCGAAGGTGTAACACCAAAGAAAATTCATGAGACATCATTAAAAGTGTATAAGGACTCTTCACTTAGTCAAAAAGGATTGCTGAATTTAAACGTGGACATACAAGCCTTGAAGACGATCTACGCGGCGATATACGTTAAAAACGTGTATCAACCCCTGAATCTGAAATCGTAGTTAAAAATACAATTGTGGATTAACTGAGAAAATTTAATAAAAGCCCTAGGGATCTCATTAGGCAATGTGTAAGCAATATTTTGATTAAAGTTTTTGGGTTCATATTCATAAAGCTGTGTTAACAGAGCGGGTAAAACGCGTTGACTAACAATGGAACAAAAACATATTTGAATCCGATTTTCTCTCCATCGTTAAAAACTTTTGAATTAAAGTACGAATTGTTACAAAGTCTGACTCTCGGCTCGGCTACTTTCACATCTCATTGAAGTATTTCATTGAATATTAAAATGTATTTCAAATCATAAAATTGTGTTTTACTTATCGAACGGCAAAACTTATTGAAAAACTTTATACACCACATCAACTCTCAACATGCATATAATATACTACTTAGAACGTAGGTTAGGTCTGTGCTCTGTGCTTATACATGTGCATAATATTTTTTTTTTTTCATTTATAGTTACAGTACGTAAATAAACTACGTACATTTAGTTCAGTAAAATATCATTCATAACGTTATAAAGTCTACTTAATGCATTCATAATAATATATAAGATTTGAAAATACAATGTTATTGTATTTTGTAATAATAGTCGTTCTGCAATTAAAAAGTTAATTATATATATGTATAACACATAACACTTATATATTTTGTATTAATTTACATTTAGACTAAATATGATTGATATATGTTTTTTTGTTTGTTTTATTTTCAAGATTCCGATGCAACTGAATCACTCCATGACTATAGCCGTTTGCCACTACCAACAAGAAATTATGTTCCAGCTGCAAAAGCAATGTACGTTAGCGATTGGGATTGAAGTGTAATCATTTCAAAATGAATAAACATTTATATAAAAAAAAAAAATAGCATACCAAATTAAAAAAAAAATTTTTTTTACAATGATGTAATAAAATAAATAACATATTATAGCAAAATGAAATAAAGTGCTCATACACTGAATGTGAAAATACACCGAGTCCAAAAAGTATTCGCTCACTTACTAATTCTGGTAAAGATTTATGGGTGGGGTGGGGTGGTGGCACAATCGATAGAGGGGGTGATCCATATAAACAATCTGAAAAAAATTCGTGGCGCTCACCCCTCCCCTCCAAAGGATATACCCCTTTGAAAAAAAAATTTTTTTTCCACTTTTTTAATAAAAAATTATTATTAGACTTTTTAATTTCGCAAAAATTAATTCGTGAGCATGTCGTGTGCAAAAAGTGCGGGGCGCGTATTACATTCAATCGCGAAGTGTTATATTTGCAATGCCCAAGTAATGTCGTACGTGCAAGAAAATGAAAAAAAAAAAAAAAGGCGTATTGTGAGATGTACATTTAAAGTGTCCGCGTTGAGTGGTACGTGGTTCAAAAGTGCACACGACATCGCGAAATTGTGCGAGTTTATTAGTTACATTTTATGGTTTCCGCCTTCACATACGGCAGTAATGATAGCAGAACTATAGAAATCAGCAAAAGAACGTGCATTGATTTTGCATCATTCTGTCGTGAGGTAATTATTTCACAAGCTTAACCATTTTCTATATACAAAGCACACACTATCAGATATTGTGTGTGCATACATTTGCAAAAGGCAAATTTGATAGTGTGTGTAAGTCTGTATAGAAAATGGTTAAAGATCATTTTTTATTCCGTACGATGTTTTTATCTTCATTGTCATAATCCTTTTAACAGGTGTGCTTTCATTGGGTAAAAAACAAAAAACACAAAATTGGAGGAATTGGTCGTATCGTCGAAATCGATGAGTGCAAGTTATGAAGAAGAAAATATAATAAAGAGTCGTTTAGTTGAAGGACAATGGGTTTTTGGTGGCATCGATCGCGAATCAAAGAACATTTTTATTGATCCTGTGAATTCGCGTGATGCCGACACCCTGTTAGATATAATAAAAAAAAAAACATTGCCGACGGTACGACCATAAATATACAGAGCGAAGCAGATGAGCCAATACTTTTTTGGACTCTGTGTATCTAAAATCTAATTTTCGTAGCTTGTTACATTACATACTTAGCTATGATCAATAATTTTTTTTAGCAAAATTGTGTATTCTTAGTACTTAAGTAGTTATGATTATGATAATGACTGATTATAAAGTTAAAGAAATAATTTGTTTCGTACAATTAGCACTTCAACAACAAACAGATCCTTTAAAATCTTAAAATGATAGAATAACCATTATATAATGTTCCGTCGTACAAGAAATTAACTTTACCGATCAATTTTATTTATGTAAGTTATATTCTATATATCCAGAAGTCTCAACTCTAACTTCCATTTCCATTAATTTATAAAATCAATTTATTTATTTTTGCAAATTCTGCTTATTAATTTAAATTTTCCCTGCAAGCTTTCGAAATCAATTATGCGACAAGTATATAATATCGAAAAAGAGCGAAAGTTTATAATTCATTTTCTATTTGTGACTCTAGAAAACATGTGTATACTATAGTCTAATCTAAAATAGAGTAGCTGGTTATATAAAAATCCTATATATATATATATATATAACTGTATGGTGGTTTTCAGAAATTAAAAACTGCTGCATTTCTTGATTGCAATGCGTCTAAAACTCAAAATCTGCAAATGCAACTTGTCTAAAAGTGAAAATGCAAGTAATTTCTTTAGCAAGTCTAAGCCAATCACGCAGTTTTTGTTTTACTAATGCATGTAATTAAAGAACAACATAACCTGACAATTGTACTATTCAATTTCAATAACATCTAACATCCTAACATCTTTCAATTATTGCTAGTTGTCTTTTTGTTCATTAATTTTATTTAAATTTCTATTTGTAAGGTAAGTGCAAAAGTGTTGTCTGCATGCATAAATTTAAAACTGCATTGCAATAAGTAAGTTATGCGCAAGTGTTTCAAGTAAGATCAGAATTTCTGAAAAACCCCTATATATAACAAATACAACAATAAACATCAACGCAACAGAGAAATGTCTTTGGCCTTATATTATTGCGACCAAAAAATTTTTTTATATAAATTTTGGCGTCAAGTTAAATATCTCAAATAAAATGTTAATAAACTAAATATGATAAATATGTATACCAATAAATAGTTAAAATTATTTTGGAATTAATTTTGTAATGTAATTTAATTTGAAATTTTCATCAACATTACAATACTGAAGCAATGTATAATGTAAGTCATTTTTATATGCTGAAAGAAGGTAGCAATGTATGAAAAATTTTTCATATCGACATCAAATGAAATTTTTTGATGTCGAAAACATAATTGAAACGTAATTAAATGAAATTTAATTATAAAAAATTTTAAAGAAAATATTGTGATTTTAACCCCATCTACGGAGAGGGTGGGGTAATGGCGTAAATGATAGAGGGATTGTCCCCTATTAATTTGATTCGCGTCTCTCAACATACGCCACCATCGCAGCCCGTTCGCGAATGGGGTTAAAATCTTAACCTTTACCAATTTTAATTTTAGAAATATATTATAAAATAATTTTCTTTATATATAAGTACCGAGCATAAAAAAAATCGTTAAACATTATACGTAGGTCACTCTATAAATTTTGAGATACAAAAAAACAGCTAATGATTTTGAAAAAAGAACTTTATTTATGTTCAAAGTATTCTCCTCCAACATCAATACACTTTTGCATTCTAATTTTCCATGAGTGGAATGCCTCTAGCCAATCGTTCTTCGGGATCTCGTCAAAAATTTGATCAATTTCATCTTCTGATACAAATCTTCGTCCGCGTATGCTTTTTTTGAGCTTGTTGAAAAGCCAGAAGTCACACATAGCCAAATCAGGCGAGTATGGTGGATGTTCAAGTATTTTGACTCTATTTTGGCGCAAATATTGAACGGTTTGCTGAGCGGTGTGAGCCGAAGCTTTATCTTGATGGAGAATCAAGCCTCTAATTTTCACGCGACAACTCCATTATTCACTGTAAATAATTTATTATGACTTTGGTTGTAACAAGTTCAGACAAGAACTGAACATGAAAAACGTGTTGACAAAGAGTAATGTTTCTATTTATGCAGCGTAACCAGTTGTAAGTACTGTTAGTTTTCCGTATCTCAAAATTTATAGAGTGACCTACGTATTATATGAAGTTTCATATAAAATACTTAAAAGTTATTTTATAATAAATCCACGCCATAATGGGTCGAGAAATTTCATAAAATTTATGTAATAAATCAATTAATTTTAATGTACTTAATAAAATAAAATACACTAATTATATTTATCTGTAATAGAACAACATTTTTTTATTTATACATGAAGAATTTTTTTTTAGAAATTTTATTATGAAAATGGACACAAAAAAAAAATTTTCACTTTTTTAAATGTTTTCAAATCACTTTCAATTGCCGTTAATATACGTTGTCGTCAACGTCAAATTCAAGTTCAAGTATATGGTGAGGTGCGACGGTGGGTGATGATGATCTGAACCTGAAGTCGTTTCGTTTACAATGTACTTATATAAAAATTCTTTTGTTTTGTGTATTATAAAAAGCGAGCAATTCAATATAACTGTTCAACAACAAAAAATACAAAGCCAAAAAAAAAAAACAACTACACATACTGGTTAATAATATTGCTGTTCTAATTATGATAGATGTAAATATGAGAAAAATGAAAATATTAAATATTGATCAGTTAGTTTTGTGAGTTTGCAGGACTGGTTTATAAAATTTTTTATCGTAATAACATGTGAATTAAAAATGAGTAAAAATAAAATTATACTACTACTTTACATGATATTCTAATCTTAATTTTTTCTAAGAATAAATTCTTCGGTTTAATTTGACCTAATCCTACCCTCCCCCCAAATACACACACACACACACACACACATGGATATGTATATGGTAAAATTCACAAAAACACAATAAAAAAATTCACTAGTTTTATTCAAATTTAAATTCCACAAATTTAATAATTCAAAAAATAAAATTAATTTATATTATTTTACTTTATAATTTTACTATATGTATACAACTTTACTCTAATAATTTTACAACTTTACTTCGGCTTCGGAAAATAACTACGTTTTCAAAAAATACAACTGCCAGAATAAATGAATGTAATACTCTATCGAAATTTCAACTTGTATTTTCATATAAATTCTCATAAATTTATCTACCTACTTTTAAATAGAAAAACGGTGAGTAATCTATTTTTATAAATAACAAATTTAAGCAATTAAAAAAATTTTAGAAATTGATATTGATTAGAAAAATTTAGAAGGTTAGTATTGTTAATAATTATTAATATAAATTTCAGTAATTATATAGATATTGGGTCTTCTATCTGAAATACTGTAACTTATTACAAAATTTAGCACCATTAAAATTATTCCTTGGATAATTTTATTCTTGCATAAAGGATATAAAGGATATTTGCTTTCTACATCAGGATCAAAATAATAAATGAAAAAACCTGTTTTTAATGTCCTTTTTTTTTTATTTGCAAAAAATTTGAACCGATTATTCTTATACTCATTTCTGAGAAATCGGTAAAAATGTAAAAATAGTTAAAAATCACAAAATGTCCTTTATTATCCTTTTACTAGGAGTTTTTGAGAAAATTTGTTTTCGGAATATAAAGCATCTTGTGACACATCATTTACCGTTATGAAGATATTGACAAAAAAAGAATTTTGATATTAATGACAAATTGCCAATTCTGTCCGTTTCCGATATCCTATTTAAAGTACAGAAATATTATATTTTTCCATAAACTAAAAAATAATATTTTTTAATATAATACATGTTTGTAAATATTATAATTTTTTTAACTAGACTGACTTCTGATAGGCATCTTAATCATCGCATACCGTTACCGAGACTAGACATACTAAATCTATTAGCGAGAACTCATTTTTTCTCCAAATTTGTAGATTATGGAATGTCTTACCTCATTCGCTTCAAAGGGTGAGTTCATTTACAGCGTTCAAACGTGATTTATTTAAATACATTTGTCTGAATGAGCCCTCATTTTCACGGCATTGAGCAAATAATTTTTTATTATTACTTTTAATTATTTTATAATTTTATTATCGTTGTTGTTGTTACAAAGAGGAGAAAGTTCTCTTTAAAATGCAATATTCTTCGCTATCCTCCACAATTTCTAAAGATAAAATGAGTTTTTTTTTTATTTAATTTTTCTATTGACAGAGTTGGAGAGCTTGAGAGTTTATACTATAATTATTAATCGCTCTATGTATACGTATACACGTAGTCCCAATATAATTCGAATTTTGGGTTAAACCGAATTCTTCAATGTTCTGTAAAATTCTGAATTCATTGGAACAAACCTTATATTTCTACCCTAACTGTACTCATATCTTTAGAAATATTTGGTTTTTTTAAGTCAATTAATCAAAACTTGTTAAAATCAGAAATAATTAAATAAATAAATAAATGGGAAATAATAAAAACCGAAAACCAATTCAAGGAAAATTGCAATTAAATTGCAGAAAAATAATTAAAAAGAATTTTAAAAAAAATGTCATTTTTAATAAATTTAAATCAACGTTGGCAGTGCTGCATAACGAAAAGAAAAACAAAACTAAAAAGAAACCAGAAATAACATGACTGACAAAGTGACAATAGTGACAACTAAGAAAAATGATTTGATTTTTTTCCTGCTCCATCCCATCCTCCACATTTAGTTTTAAGAAGAAATAGGCTGTGTGAGAATTTAAAGTATGCAATTTAATTTACGTTAACTTTAAGTAATTGGCAGCTGTTGTCAAAATTTGTTTACAAATTTTTCTAATATTGTGCTCAATAAAAAATATACTTTTAAAACATAAAAATGTGAATGATCGTAGAAAATTGCTTGTTTTAACTTTTCTATTTTTAAAATTAATTATTTTATTCTTTTTAAAATTATTATTCTTTGTTGAAAATTAAATATACTCTTCTTTTGTCTTTTATTTTCATTTTATTTATATTTCTTGGAATTTTTTACAAATAAATTAAGAATTTGATTTTTGATAAAAATATACATTTTTAGAATGTTATCGTTGGAATTTTTTAATTCAGATAATATTGAAAATTAAGAAGAAAGTATACGGGATATTAAATATGAAAGAAGGATTTTTAGAAATTTCTTCAACTTATTTAATCTGCTGGATATAACGTAAGTATAAACTTATTTGACTGAATTTTTCCACTAAGAGAATTGTATTTCAGATTTAAAAAATTGTTTCGCTTGACAAAATCTGCATTTAGCTGTATAATAAGGCATTTTGAAATACATGTCTTCCATAAAAACTTACAATTTATCTTTCTAATTCATTTTTATCATTTTTACCTCGGCTAATCAATCGCAGAATTTTATAAATTATAATAAACTAGTCTTAACATTGACATAACCTGTAATCCATATAAAAATTAATTTAGGTCTGCATTTAAGAAATAAGAAACTTTTGAGAATCGCCATGAATATTAGGGAAAAGAATTTGAATATTTTAATTAATATTGTGATTTAAGCACATGAAAGAAGTCGAGGTCAACGAATAAAATCAGCTGTTTTGTCCAAAGTGAGTATTTTTTGTTATACGATACGAAGTATGTACATATATAATTTTTCTGTGGATGCAGTTTGGTTTTTGATTTTGCTATTGAGCTGTCAAAATATTAGTTGCGTTTCTTTACTCTAATATTATCTCTGAATATCTGTCTGTCTAGTGACAGTGAGTGTCTAGCCTACCTCTACTGTATAGTTAAATTCAAGTGCAAGTCAACATCAACTCAACAAGTGTCAACAAGTGCTAGTTAAAAGAAGCTAAGCTAGTTTGTCTATTGTCTGGCTGGTATTTAAGCTGAGTTTGATTGTTTTATGGTTGTGGTTGCTTTGGTATTATATTATTATTGGGGTCTTGGTGTTTTGTTATGTGTGTTTAAAAAGTTTTAACTTAAGGTGATGTATTTACGAATTTTAATTGTTTGAATTATATTTACTAATTTTTTTTATTATAAAAAATTGAATTTTAATTAAATTAAAATTATGTACTAGTTTGAGTTATTCTTAAAAAGAAGTTTCAATTTATTGTCTACCATTAAATATAATTTTTTTGTGTGCAATCAAGGTTAAAATAATGCTAATATTCTACCGTACACGATGTGCTATGATTTTGTTTCAAATTTGTGATAAAAGAAATTTTTTTTCCCACATTGTACATTAAATAATTCAATACTCAATCAAAATAATTATAAATAGGCTTACATATGATATAGCTAGTTCAATAATATTCTAATAAAGTGTTAGACATATTATAATAATTCTTTATATCATGTATTCATGATGTTCCGAATGATTTCATATTATTTCTTATGGTAATGGTTGTGTAGGATGTTTATTGGTAGTAGGGTAGGGAGGGATGCAAGATGCAAGATGCTACATGACATGTTAGGAATTTTAATGATGATGATGTGATATTTAATACGATGATCGATGATGTCATATATTAATATTCGTAAAACTTCAGGTGCAGTGTATGCTTTTCATACCTTTCATCCGTTGAGGTATGAAAAGCATGAATGTTGAACAATATTATCTAAAAAGTTCCAATGAAGGATAAACGCATGAAAAGCGTAAGAAGTCGACAACAAGAACTAATAGAAGTTGGTTAATACTAGAGACAGGCCTAAAATTAATCTAGATAAACTTATCCGGGTTATCTCTAATTCGGATTTATAAAGCTGAACGTGACAGATTGCAAAGTAGATCATCCCTAATGCGATCAGCTGATTTGTTGAATTTATTTATAACCACACCACACAGTAACCATAAATTACTTTAAGGCTATTATTTTCGTGTTACTTGCGATTTATATATCGAAATATTTTAATTATTTTAACTTTTTTTGTTTTTAGAAACGTTTAATTTGTAAAATCACTCATTTCACACAATTTTAATAAGTCGCTAAAAAACAAAATACATACATAATTAATCAGAACCAGAAAACTGAACTGTCAATTTTTATGTCTTCTTCCTCCTACTGCAAATCCAGTTTATGTGGGTTATCCAGTTTTCAGAACTGAATTAGGATAATCTAGTTATACAACTGGATCATCTAGTTATTGTGATGACAGACAGCTACTTTTATCCAGATTAACAATATATGTATAATCTAGATTGAAACGCTTAGTCTGTCAGTTACCATGTTTATACTTCACATCAAAACGATATAATACAAATCGATATGAGATAAAACGATCTAATAAAACCGGTTTTACAGATGTTTATACTTACTAGCTCGAATCGATAAGAGATAAAACGGAATGAAATGAAATACATTGCTACCACAGCATTGTAAGTAGTAAAAATGATTCTCAAAACGATATAAAGGGTTTATACCGATTTTCATATCGTTTTGACAGCTCTCAAACCGCTTTAATTATGGTTTTTAGTTAATGCGATTTAAAAATGATAAAACGTTTTAAGGGACGTTTATACTAAACTTTCAAATCGTTTCATCTTATATCGTTTCGATTTAGATCGTTTTGATGTGTAGTATAAACGTGGTAAGTGTTATAACTTTGAACTTTTCAGGCGGCAAAGCATGAACGTTTAGGCTGTCATTGGGCCCCGATTCTGAAAGTAAGAAAAAGAAATAGTTTAACAGTTAGAAAACAATAAACAACAGAAGCAAACATAGAAAATTAATGCGAAAATTTGAAATTATTATTAATTTTAAAATAATTTTTTTTATTTCAAATAAATTTTTATTATATTTCTACAATATATAGTATGTATGTACAAAATATCAGCTGTCTGAAGCTTCTGTAACGCGTACATTAGGCCATACAAAAGCAAATCTATGCGACATTGGGTGCGTTCAGTTCCACGCGGCAGCGATGTAAAATTTTCCATCACTGCAATAATTTCTCTTACTGAACGACTTCGCTCAATAGTCGTTACTTTGCAGCTGAAAAAAAGTTCGCTTGAAAATTCATCGTAAACAAATTTTGACATGTTTGAAAGATGAATTTAATGTTTGAAAAATTAATACATATTTATTAGTAAGGTGTATAATTTCTTATTATGAGAGTGATGAAATTACTTTTCATTTTGATGTTTTTAAAATGCTAATAATTCCAAGTTTCTCAGGAATTTAGGCAGCAAAAAATAAAAAAAAAATTTCATTGAATTAATATCAACTTACTTACTTACTATCAACTGTTCACAGCGGATTACGCTGTACACAATTCAGTAAATTGTATATAGCGATTATCTAAACATCGCTGCAATGAACTGAACGCACCCAATGGATGAATAGTTGTTAGGTGCTAAAAGTTTTTTTAATGCACTTCATTATTTCGTACTGGTTTAAAATTAGATTTGAGCTTTCCTATAGTAGCAGTTTGTGCATAAACTTGCATTTTTCTTCATATATGAGGTCTTCTAGTTTTAAATTCTCGCTCATAAGATAGATTTCATTTGTTGGTGTTAACCATTTTAAGTTGAAAAGGATTTTAATTGATATCTGTTCATCACCTTTTGTACTCGATCAATATTTTTTTTTCGTTGTCTGATACCAAGCTATGATACCATATCTTATGAGTGAGGTAGTATATTTGCTTTGTATATCAGATTAGATATTCTTTTATCCAGGATTCCACTTCTTTTAAATGCTCCAATTATAGGAGTAATTCTTTTCACTATTTTTTCCATGTGATCATCCCATTTTAGATTATCATCAATTGACAAGCCTAAAAACCGAAAACTATTTACTCGTTCAAGTATGTATATGCATTTTGTTTTCTATTGTGATTTTAGGGCTTATTTCCATTTGATTTCTAGCTTTGAAGATCATTAGCTTGGTTTTTTCTACATTTAGAGTTAGTTTATTATCATCTACCCAGTTTTTATATTTCATCAGATCAATGTTCAATTTGTTTTGTAGATGTTCTTCATTCTCACCAGTACAAATCAATATCGTATCATTTGCGTATACTTTATAAGTTGAGCATAGTTCTAAATTCCTCATATTGTTTATGTATAGAAGATATAGTAAGGGTCCAAGTATGGATTCCTGTGGAACACCATTATTAATCATTTTAGGACTACTTAGTTGCTGTTGAATTCGTGTTTTTGATCTTCTATTGCTCAAGTAACTTCTCAATAAATTGTTGCTCTTTCCTCTGACTCCTATGCATTCTAGAAGCTCTTAATAGTAAATTGTGGTCAACTGTGTCAAACGCTTTTTGTAGATATATGAACACCACTGCAACATACTTTTTATCCTCTATACTTCTTATACCGTCTTCACCTGGAGCTGAATCTGCTTTCAAACTGAATATTATTCTAAATATTTCACTAGCATCCCCGGGTTGTAAGAATAATGATTTTCTTTCTCTTGAAACCATGGTGTCCATTGCGAGTGTCGATTATTCTGTTATCGAATGTCAATTTTATAATTAGGTATTGCGAGTGTCGATTACATTCGATATTATCGAATGTTAGATTCGATAACATTTTTCTGTTCGAATGTCAAAAAACAAATTGAGTTAAGTGCATTGTGTTTCGAAAAAATATAAGATTTGTTAAAATGTAAGTAATTATTAAGTTAAAGGATTATTTTATTTAATTTTATTATTTTAATAAAACTCAAATATCGAATTTGTTGTGTAGGAAAAACATCACAAACAAGAAACAAATGGAGCGGCTTGTGAAATGCGAACATTTTGTACGAAACTGTTAAAAGACACATTAAACACACAAAAATATTATTATTATGATAATTAAGAATTTATGACCATAGAAAATTTACCAATATTCATCCATGTCAAGTGGATTAGATGCATCTCTTATACGCCGTCTTAATCTAAGTGTATTAATAATATTATTTCCTTCTAATTCCTCTACATCTTCGTCAAAAAATAACTCTACTGAACTCAATTTTCACAATTCACTATTATTTTATTATTTTACAATGCAAGTTTATAATTAAAACATAACCAATTTCGCTTTTACTGAAAAAAAAACTGAATTTGTAAAATAGACATATGTATGTCAATCAAAATAATTCATAATAACATAACATATTTCCATTAAATTTAATATTTTACACGGTAACACTTTTTATTCCATTCGATTGAGTTACACAATACCAAAACCATATTTAATCGAATGAAGAGATATTCGATAATCGAATGACGAATCGACACTCGCAATGGACACCCATTACTAGAGGTGCATAAGGGATCTTTTGTCTAAGCTTGACTGCTACATTGCTGAAATAGGTTTTGAACTCTTCTGCTATCTCTTTATTATTTGTCACAATTTTACCCTCAACTTCTATTCTACTTATGTCGTCATACTTACGTATGTCATATCAACTTTGTCAACTTTGTCATTGGTACTAAAATACTAAAATAAAATAATCTGGATTATGTATATACTGAAGTAACAATATTTTGAGGAATTTTTCGTATGTTCAGAATAACAATGATATTTTGTTGATTTCAATATTCATTTTTCTCTGAGTGTACTGGGACTAAAAACTAAAAGTGTACTCTAATCAGTATTTTTACACAGTACATGCGCATTTTTATTTATTTTTTTATTTTCAACTGTTTTTGAAATTGATTTTATTTGGTCACAAAATTCATTTAATAATTACATTCTTTTTTTTTTGTATATTTTTTTTATATACAGACAAAAATATGAAGATAAATCACAGAATAAGAGTACTGTTGCAATTAATCGTAAGTATATACTGTATGTATTTAACTGCATATAAAAATTATTTAAATTTAATAATGTCCAAATATGTAATAGAGAATAGAGAATTAAATATTTATGTATGTAGGAATATTTAAAAAAAAGAATAGTTTTCTTTAGAGAACTAAGTTTTACATTTATTTAAATTCAATTCCGATTTAATAATAATCACTCATGTTCTGGATTCTGTAAAAAATGAAAGTGGAATACGAATTCAATTCCACACGGAATGAAAATTGGTGTTCTGTATTTCCATGCGGAATTATGGAGTTCGAAAATAAATTTCGAAATCATCTGACGTAATTTGTATATAAAAAGTGTAAAATTTTTTTAATTTTTATTTTAGTTAGCCTCTCTTCAAGTGTCAAAGTTCATATTAAAATTGTTAGGATTAAAATTTGAAATGAAATATATAACAAAAAAAAAATAAAATTTTCTTGTTTTCATGTTTCTTTGGTCGGTGTTTTTTCTATTCTGTTATAGATGGCAACAGCAACGAAATGAGATTTATGTAATCTATCTAAAGAAAAATATTTTTGCTCAATTGATGTGAGGAACTGAGAATCAAAAAAAAAAGACACAATTTTGACAATCTTCGTGTTCATATTTCGTAAATTTTTGGATATAATGTAGTTTATTTGTAATAAATAATTTGTAAAAAATAATTTTTTTCTTTTCAAAATGACAATCAACTGAGAATAAAAGTTTCAGTCCGTTTCTTTCAGTTTGTTTGCTCAGTTAGTAACAAGAAGAAGATAACTGATCTAAATGAGATGTCAAACTGAGAAATTTAAGATTAAAGTGACCAAAGTAAAACAGCTAATGTATTTATATGTAGTACTCTTACATAATATCCTTTGTCATCGACATCTATCATTAAATGGCAGAACCAACATTTTTCATACATTTCAGGTGGATGAATTTTCAGGCAGAAGTGCGTACTTATAAACCTGAAGAATTTTATTCCCTGAATGTTTCTGAATTCAGACCACGTTTTTTTCTTTACATTGTTTTTATAAGAGTTTGAATTCAGGTTTATCTGCGTACTAGGCCTAACTGTAAGAGTTGTTGAGAAAATTATTTGCAGTAATATTTATGTTGAATTATTATTATTTATTATAATGAATTTACGTTAAGGTTTTATATACTTTAATTAATATTATTTTTTATAGAAATTGTGTTTCAAAGTTTTTTCACAATACTATGTATGTATCATGATTATATTTCAATTTTGAATATTTTTAATTTTTATATTATATAATAGAAGATATTTAAAATTTATTTATTAATAATTTTTTGTTTAAATGCTTTGAATTATTTTTTATTTTGTGTTTTGTTAGTATTTTTTTTTTTATTTGATTTTCTTTAATTTTTATTTTAGGCAATTGCATGCTTGGGAAATGGTGCACAAATACTGAACTCAGCAAGTAAGTATAATTACATTTACACAAAGTGTGTATTAAATGTTGTAGGGCTTTAAAATAAAAACACATGTATACTCTTCGACAGTTTATTAAAAAGTAAGTTTTACATTGATTTTCTTTCTTTTCTATCCTCTTGACAATTACATATGTATACATTATGGCATTACTAAATTATGCCTGTCAAAGTATCAGTACCATTTATGTCCAAACTAAATCTAGTACATACATTACTAAATCTACTACAGTCGGCCATCCCTGACATATAATCGACCTCGATTATCTCCGTGTATACTTAATTTTAACTTAATACATTTTATTTGCTAAACTTAAATTAACATCGTTATTTTGTGAAGATTACATTTAATACTTTTCAAAAAAAACTTTAAATCATTCTACTTTTTTTTTTTTTTTTCTTTTTCGATTTCATTTATCGAACTGTATACTAAGTACATAACCATAAATCTAGAACATTCCAAAGTGAATGCTGATCTTTTATCAAAAGTTATAAATATACATCATAATACATAACTAAATACACTATAATATGTATGTAACTCAAGTTCACACTTTTTAAATTTTTCATAAATTTTTAACTTACAACATCCCCAAGTGAATGCTGATCTCTTATCGAAAGTGTGTTTTATCACCATATGTGTGTAACTTAAGTTCATATTTTCTAAATTTTTCATTAAGTTTTAACTTATAAAAATTGAATTTTCTCTTATATATTATATTATAACAGTGATAAATTAAAATAAAAATCCATCACATCAACGAAAACACATAACAATATGATCAAGTCAACATAAAAATTGTCAACTGCTTATTGACACCGCGATTAACAACCAATATTGTATGGCTTCATGTTTTTAGGTGAACAAATACCTTCGTATGGAGTTCGGGATATTTGTATTCCCTCTACATCTTTGACTACATACCTATCCTTTTCTAATATCTTTACTATCTTGTATGGTCCACGATATTTTGGAAGCAGTTTTTTGTTATTACCGGCCGTCGTATCGACTCGTTTTAATAACACTAAATCTCCTATTTCATACTTGCGAGGTGGTTTGTGAGACTTATCGTATGTAATTTTATTATATAACTGACTTTGTTCAATATTCTTATTCGCCCTATCTCTGATTTCTTCTACGTTGCGTGTTTTGTCTTGCCTATCCGTCAGATATTCTAGTATTTTATCGCAAACCCTACCTTTTTGGTTGACACCGAAAACTAACATGCTTGGACTATACCCTGTACTCCTATTAAATGTATTATTCAGAGCAAATTCCACATCATTTAAGAGTTTATCCCATCCACCAGTACTATCTGGTTCTAACTGTTTGCTCAGCATTGGCGTCAAAACACGATTAATGCGTTCCACCTGACCATTTGCATTTGGAGTTAATGTCGCAACCTTTATGTGCTGGATATTATTATTCTTTACAAATTCTGCAAATTCTTGAGAGGTAAAACACGAACCCCTATCACTTATGATCTTACTCACTCGACTATAGTTCGCAAAGTAAATTTGAAGACATTTTATTACTTCATGAGTTGACGTATCTTTTACTGCAAATAGTTTCACAAACTTAGTGAACCCATCTACCATTACTAATATGTATTTTTTTCCTCTCGATTGAGCAAGTGGACCATAATGGTCTATATGAAGTACTTCGAATGGGAGATTTCCTTTCGGGATATTATGTAAAGCTCCCTCCGCTTTACCCGAAACAGGTGAGTTATACAGACATTTTAAACATTTACTTATGTAAGAGGAGATTTTACCTTTCATGTTTGGAAACCAGTATGCTTTACGTAAGTACTCGTAACACTTATCAACCCCTAAATGGCCTAAATTATCATGGTGTACCTGCATAACCCTTTCTTCCATTTGTTGTGGTACATAGAATAGCAGATCGTTATTATTCTTTCTATAGACTGCCCCATTAAATAAACTATAATTAGGGTTATCTTGCCCTTGCAACTTTTCCATTATTGATTTTATCAATGGATCTTTTAATTGGGCTGCAACTAGCGCAAGATCGAAAGATTCGTCCGATATATTCAAAACACATGAGTATCGACTTAATGCATCGACATGTCCCATTCTGTTTGATGCGCGATGTTCAACCTTATAATTGTAATTTTCTAATTCTAATGCCCATCTAGCAATCCTTGGATTTAAAAATCGTTTCTTCAATGTTAGCATAAGTGCTTGGCAATCTGTAACTATTTTGAAACTAATACCTAACAAATATACATGGAATCTACGCAAGGCATATATTATAGCCAATGTTTCCAGCTCAAAGCTGTGATATTTTGCTTCTGTTTCAGTACATCGTTTTGAAAAATAAAATACTGGATGCAGTTTACCATCCTTTTGTTTTTGTAATAGTATAGCGCCATAACCGTATGAGCTAGCGTCACAGTGTAATTCTGTTTCACTTAGCGGATTATAGATGGATAAAACTGGCGCTTCCAACATTTTACTTTTCAAATATTCAAATGAAATCATTTGTTCTTTACCAAAATTGAATATAGCATCCTTCTTTAATATGTCATACAGAGGTTTTGCATGTAAAGCGAAATTTTCTATAAATTTCCTAAAATAGGAACATAGACCAAGGAAACCTTGCACCTCTCTGATTGTCTTCGGAATTAGAAAGTTTTGAATGCTACATAGATTTTCTCTATTCGGTTTGATACCTACATCGTTCACCGTATAGCCTAGATAATCAACCTCTTCGTACATAAATGAACACTTATCATATCTTAATTCTAGACCATTTTTTAACAAAATATCTACCACTTGATTCAATATCTGAATATGTTCTTCTATATTTTCTGTCGCTATCATAAAATCATCTATAAAAATCAATATTTTACCCTCTTCGATTAGTTTTTTAAATATTTTGTAGATAAATCGCTGAAAAACCGCTGGAGAATTTTTTAGGCCGAAAGGCATTCTTAAAAATTCGAATTGACCAATTGGTGTGACAAATGCCGTATACTTTACTGATTCGGGTGATACCTTTACATGGTGGAAACCACTACGCAGATCTAATTTCGTAAAAAACCGCTTTCCACGTAACCTATCCAGTATGTCTTCTATTAAAGGAGTTGGGAAGGGATCGCGTAAAATCAACTTATTTAGCTCTCTATAATCTATGCATAATCTAAGCTCACCCGTTTTCTTTCTAACTAAAACTATTGGTGATGCATATGGCGAACTGCTCTCTCTAATAACTCCCTTTTCTAATAGATCATTAATTAATTGTCTAAGTTCCACAATGTGAGCGAACGGTAATCGTCTGGCTGTTGTACTAACCACTTCATTTCTAATTAAATTGATTTTTAATTCAATACTGTCTAAACCTCTGTTCTCTATTTTTCCTTCGGGTCTAGTCCAAGTTTGCCTTAAAATATTATGAATTTTTGTTTGAATATCATAATCTAACTTCTTATTTATGTTTAAACTAATCTCCTCAATTTCACTCTCTATCTCTATATTGAAAATTTCTTTATCTAAAATATTTTCAAAATTTGGACCCAAGTTGTCATTATCTACATCACTAGCACTCCTTGAATTATATTTGCTCACCTTTCGCTCTATTTTGTTATCGCCTTCGTTTAGTTCATTGAGACTGTCTAATTTATCTTCGTTTTTATGTCCACTTATGTTGACTTGATCATTGTTCTTAAACTTTACCAACTTCATATGGTTTTCATTGATGAAATCTCGCCCTAAAATTACACAATAATGCATTGAAAAATCTTTTACTACAAACAAATTCATATTTACATAATCATTACTATTATTAAACATAATAACTGAATCAATTTTACCAATAATACTCAACGGACTATTGTTTAACCCGTAAAAACTGTAATTGTCACTATTTACTGGTGCAACTAATGCAGCGGGCACATACATTTCTTGGATGAAACTAATCGGACTACCGCTATCAATCAATGACATTATCGTCGACGAGTACTTAACATTACGTTGACTATTAACGAATTGGAACGTTGTTTGGTATTCAAATTCATTTGTTACATCATTTGTAGTTCCATTTTTCTGAACATTCATAACTTTATTTGGACATTCTTTCACCATATGATCCTTCTGACCACAGTTATAGCAGCTACCCTTTTCACGACGTGGCTTTGGGCATTTGGCAGCTATATGACCATACGAATTACAATTAAAGCATTTTGTATCTTGTAAACGAATATTGCTGTGACTTTGACCTTGTCTATTACCATGTGTTTGATTATTTGTTTTTACATTACGATGATTATGATAACTATTCGAGGACGTGATCGAGTTTTTTTGATTTAACTTCAACAATTCATACTTTTTTAATGCGGTTTTCAGCTCAACTAGGGTATTTGCTTGATAAAGGATAATTTTGTTTGATTCATTATCGACGATTCCTGCTATAATATATTGAACTACGTCACACTCGTCTATATCTCCATAAGATGCGATTTCCTGCATAGAAAGCACGTACTGATGATATGTTTCATCATTTTTCTTCCTTCTTGTTCGAAGTTTTTGATGAATGTCTGCTTTTGATACTTTATTTTTAAATTCATGCAACAATTTTAACTTAAGTTCTTTCCATGTGCTAGTGTAGTTCGTTCGTAAAAACATCCTTGCCGTACCGACCATTAACCTCTTTGCAAAGACTAATTTCATTTCTTCATTCCATTTGAATGCACTTGCATTTTCTTCAAAATTTTTTATCCATTTTTCTACGGATAAACTATTATCACCAGAAAATGATGGCAGAGAGTTTTCCACATCTTTGAAATCAAAATATTGTCCAACACTGTTACACGCGGTTTCATTCGTTAGCACTGAAAGTTGTTTTCTGAGATTCGCTATTTCCTGTTTTTTTTTCACTATTTCTTGTAAACTCAAGATCTCTGCATCTAAATTTTCTAGATTATTATCTAAATTTGATGAAAGATTACCTTGTGAAGCCTCGATTGTTCCGATGTTTTCGGATTCATCCTCATGCATGTTTCGGTCGTCTTCATCGTCCACATGGTTTTCTTCATTTTCTTCGTGTTCTTCGCTAACCTGTTGTTTTAAATGTTCTATGTCCATCGTCGACCACGCATTTTGTAACCTAGAAATTAATTCAGCTTTGTTTCCTGTTGTTTTCAGGCTTAGTTTTCTTAATTTAATTCTCAGCGAATTTACTGTGGCACTTTCACTAAATGCTTTTATAATTTGGTCCTTTTCCATATTAATTTTAAGTTTAAAAATGTCCGCACATAATATACATTTTTTTCACTTCTGAATTAACCTTATTTTACTTTTTCTTTTGGTTTCTTTATCCCACTTCTGAACTGTAGGGCTTTAAAATAAAAACACATGTATACTCTTCGACAGTTTATTAAAAAGTAAGTTTTACATTGATTTTCTTTCTTTTCTATCCTCTTGACAATTACATATGTATACATTATGGCATTACTAAATTATGCCTGTCAAAGTATCAGTACCATTTATGTCCAAACTAAATCTAGTACATACATTACTAAATCTACTACAATGTTAAAGCTGTATTACAGATAATATGTATGTACATAGAAGTAGGGTACTGAATTGCTATATGAAGAAATGTTAAATTCTTTGAATCATAGGTAAATGTTTACAAGACAACTCCATCTACAAAATGGATAAGATTACGATGGTAATGACAAAGGGAATGCTCCTTATTACAAAACAGAAACAATTTCATGGCGCTCATTCCCCGTAAAAAAGATACATACAGCGTTCTAAAATTGTGTATTATGTATGAATAACATTGTGTGAAAATTGGGTGAATACATATTTGATCACTTTCACGTAGAAGCAGTATAAATGTGGTGAGTTTAGGGTAAATGACGTCTTCGAATTTTCAAGGTCTTGTGTTCATTGAACTTGCAAGAGAAGCGGTAGCAGCAGTGGCGGCGCAGGCAGTATGTTGGTTTCCGGTGAATAATAGTTGTTTTCTTAGAATTTGACCGGACGTTGGTTTCCGATTTTAATTTTGTTGTTGTGATTTTTGACGTTATTGTCGTGTGTTTATTTTGTTATTGTTGTTTTCCTAGAATTTTAAGTTTTAGATTAGATGTTTCCATAATGTGTTTTGTTTTTGTAATTCACGTTTGTTGTTGCTATCCATTATGAATTTTGTTGTTCTTTTTTTGAAGTTTCGCGTGGATTGAATGTTGAATGTTAAACAAATGGTAATCGCGCAAGTTGTTTAGGACTATATACTTACTTTAATAATTGTAATAAAATTTCCCAGATAAACTATTTATCTTTTGTCTAGTTATTACAAAAATAAAAAAAAAATTCTTTTGCAAATAAAACAAATTGTTTTAGTTCTACCTATTAAAGGCTCAATACTATTTTCCAATCCAATATATTATGGTTAGTTGGTTGCAGTGACAGTCCGTTTCAGTTCCTAGAAACAGGCTCAATATTAGCATTTTGCGTGCCGTTTTGTTACCACAAACTCGTGGGTGTTGGTTGTTTTATCCTGGACTATAGCCATTTCGTTTTGTTTAGGTAGTAAATCAGGCTACTTATATATAGATTGGCTACCTTCGCAAGGTCTCCGAAGAAAGATTTACCAAAAGTCCTTAGTCTGATTTTAATCAATGCTTGACATATGCAAAGTTAATGTAAGAGAGTTTCTTTCTCTGAATTGCCCTTGCAGCTTCTGCAGTGTGTGTTAAACAGTAGACGCAGCCTGACTGCGTGTTCTCCCGCAAGGCCAGTGACCTGTTAGGATCGCCATGATTCTAGCGATCTCTCGTCGATCTCTACCGATAAGCGATAAGATTCTTTTCTTGTCAATATATTATGCTATTTACTAATATTAATTATAATTAATATTAATTAATTAATATTAATTATTTTTTTTAATTAATTTTTATGTTTAACTTTTTTTTTTTTCAGAGCACTCATCACCGAAAGTAATTGTAGAACCAACAGTTAGAGTAAAATGTCTTTCTGGAGCAATGTTGATAACGATAAAAGATGCTCCAGCTAATAATGAGCTAGGTTTATTTAGTGGAATGATTTATCCAAAAGGTTTATCAAAGAATTCAACATGTTTATCTGAATATCGGTATGAATTATTTTGAATTTTATGATTTATATATTAACATTGATCAATAATTCCAATAATTAAAAAAAATGTTCTTGTGCAGAAATCATGAGGGGCCTCTGAGGTATAAGCTTTCTTTGCGTAGTTGTAATACTATGCCGCAAGAAACGGTAAGAGAAAATTTTCTTTCTTTTAAAATTTAAATATTTAAAATTCTTTTATTTAATATAATCAATAAAAATATATATTTATTTTATTTTACATAAAAATTTATTTTATTTGATATTCTCTATTCGGGAAAACTCTAAATATATGACCCGAATTTAAGAAAATTAGGTTTAAAAATACATACGAGTACCTATTTAATAAGTTTTATTCTGGTAAAGTTTGAAGATTTTTAGCTTAAGTATTTGACTTTGAATCAGATTCTTTAAATTTAGTATTTTGATCACTATAAAATTTCGGAATCTGAAATAAGTTGTCAATTTAAATTCGAAAATGTGCTTACAAAATGCAATTAAAAAAAAAAAAAAAATTGAAGAATATGCTTCCAAGTCAAATACTTTAACTAAAAATATGCAAACTTTATCATAATTTACGAATTTCTTTAGTGCAGATTTTTTTGTAGTTGTCAAAAATTTATATAAAAGTTTGCTGGTTGTCAAGTTGACAGAATTTTTTAACTGTGATCAGAATAGCACTATACTATTTTCAGAAATCGAAGTCAGTATTGTGCTTATGGGAAAAGTTACCCGATGAGTTTCTGATAACTTCACATATAATATTTTGTAGGAAATTCTGAATAATATATCTCTGTCTTGATTGAAATTGAGATCTGATCACCCCACACACGAGACAGATTTATACAAACGCAATGTGAAAGAATATAGAAAAGCATGCCTATCTTGCCTGTACTGACTTCAATTTCTGAAAATAGTATAAATATTTATTTAAGAGATACATAATGTCCTATGTCCTATCTAATTCTTTAATATGAAATCTTGGTCTTATATTTCTGCATGTAACGTGCATGTATTTGATTTTATCTTCATTTATTTTCATGCCTATATTTCCGGCCGCTTCCGGTAGTTGTACAAAGCCTTCTTTGTCATCTAGTATCGTCCGCCCCAAGATGTATAGAATAAGAAGGTGAGCCAAAGCGAAAAAGCTGTTTGTAAATCTTTAAGCTATTACGTCATTTATACTGAGTTTGTAATGCAAGCAATTACCACGATTACTAGTTGATTACTTTTAATTATTATTTTGTTATATTTTTTAATTAAATATTATATAATATCATTATTATTTGAAAATTGTTAAATGTTTCATATTAAATTATGAAAATTATCAAGGAAAAAAAAGGAAGTGTAGGTATGAAATTCTTCTGACTCCCCTAACACCTCATCCCTTGATATTAGACCCTACCTCCTTTGCCATACGATTTTTTTCGTTCCTCAGCAAGACCTATCGACTGGCAAAATGCCTGCACCCGAACTCAGGACACCCTGTATAATTAAATTACACTTTAACTTTAACATAAATTTGTGTAAATGCATTTTGAATTATTAAGCTGATATTCAGCATCATAGATTATCCGTCGGGTACAATTTCAGCTTATTCATCAACCCAGATAAAATTTGTTTTCGAACTTCATTTTCGAAGTGTCAAACATGTCAACTGATTGGAGTTTTATATTACAAAATGAAAAAGAGGTTATGTGGAGTGATGATTGTATGTGAGGGCTGTGCTGTTGCTGTTAATAACAAGGTTATGTTCGAACGATATTTAAAATATCACTCCGAGGTTGTCTTAAAAATATTCGAAAAGTGTTTTATTCAAGCTGATGAATATACTTTATCTCAGATAAAAGATAATCTATGTTGGTGAATACCAGCTTTAAAGTTATTTCTTATTGTCAATACATTTTGTTTTATTTTTTTAATTTTATTTACAGATTGATGGTGGTATTGAGTTTTTCAATACAATTGTATTGCAACCGCATTTAAAGCTAGTCACTGATTTAGGGCGAGGCTACCATGTAAGATGTCGTTATAAAAGTCGCAATGCTGTTAATAATATGTCACCAGCATTATCATCAGCTAAAACGAATTGGGCTGAAAATCCACAACCATATCGAAGTGATGATCAAAATCAAAATGATCCGATTAAAACAAATGATCGTCGTGATTATGGCAGATCTTTAGACAACACAATATATTCAACTAATAATAATGATAATGATGATGTTGTTGTACTAATACCATCATCATCTTCAAGTGGTAATGAAATTCCAATGCCTGCTTGCCATATGAAAATATACAGTAAAGAAAAAATTGCTGAAAGCGTTAAAATTGGTGATGCATTAACGTTAGTAATTAATGTTGATAAACAAAATAATTATGGTTTGCGCATAAATGATTGTTTAGTCCGTGATGGGCTAGGATGGGGTGAACAAAAATTAACTGATGAAGAAGGGTAATATAATAATACAAGTAATATAATTATCAGAGAAAATTATCTTTAATTTTTCATTTACTATTTTTTAGTTGTCCCATGGATAAAGAAATAATGGGACCATTTGAATACTTTGATGGGCGAACAGCTGCAAAAGTAACATTCGCAGCACATAAGTTTCCTTACACTGCTTCAGTTTATTATCAGTGTAATGTTAATATATGTCCTTTAGATAATCCTGAATGTCATAAGGTAAATAATGAATAAGAATTTTTAAGTCTTAGCACATAAATTATTAAAAATTTTGTTTCCTGTATTTTAATTTAATTTTATCATTGACGGTTAAGTTCAAATAATGTGTATGTTTGTCAAACTACATATTTTCTTGTAACAAATTTTTGAAAAAGATAAAAATTATCTAAAGTTAACCAATCAGCAAGAATGTGGAGAAGAATGCGAATTTTTAAGTTTAGTTTATTATTGAAGGAGAGCCAAATAAACTGAGATGACACCCTTGTACCAACACCACAACCGCCAGGGACTTTTGGCGATCGACCTAAACACTTTTTTTTTTTTCAAATAACTTAAAATTAACGTTATATAATTGTTGTTGTTGTTGTTGTTTGTTAGGGGGGAGGTATGAAACCAGAGCACTCAGACATAACGCTGTCCATTGTACTCGAAGCCCCCGTCTAGTCAAACTTCTTCGTTGCTCTCAGATAGCGAAGAAGTTCCACTCGACTTTCAGGCCCAATTTGTCCGGGTCTAATGACATCAGTGCCGAAAATGCGCATTCTAATAGAGGAGAAGGCCAGCCACTCAAACAAGAAGTGTTCCGTGGTGTCCTCCTCCTCTCCACAAGTAGCACACAGTGCATCACTGATGATTCCTATGGTAGCGAGATGCTTTCCACAGGAATTATGCCCTGTAAGAGCGTTGACCATAGCTCTGCAATCTTTCCTTCCCTGTTTGAGTAGGAAAGCCGCTAGAGCCCGGTTTGGCTTTTTGATAAAGCGCTTGGTTTACCTGCGCATTGGGAGATTTTGCCATAGACTCTCATGCAGATTACCTGTGAGTGCATCTACAGCATTTTTCACCACCGTCGTGGGCACACCAATTACTGGTTCAGGGCCTATATGAAACGCGTTTCGGCGCATTCTTTAGCAATGCTATCGGCTGCCTCATTGCCTTCAAAGCCCTGATGTCCTGGTATCCAAATGAGATCCACGGAATTATGTCTTGCAACATAATTCAACCTAGATCTGCATTCGAGAACAATTTTGGAGGAGACGATTGTGCTGCTCAATGCTTTCAGCGCAGCTTGACTGTCGCTGTAAATACAAATGAAACGTTATATAATAATAAACTTATTTATTACTTAGCATTAACTTACAGCTAATTTGAGTTTAATTAAACTTATAAACCTTAATTTAAAAATTAGACTAACCCTGCGATTTTATTTTAGAGATCTCTTAATTCTCTTATTATTATTATTATTATTTTTTTTTTTTTGTGAAATCCATTTTTTAACAGAATTGGTATTCCAGATAGCAGATTTACCACACAAAAGTACATAAGATATTTTATCTTACCAAAGTCAGCTGTTGAAATACTGTATATATTTTTTAAAATATTTTTTTCATTTTTATTTCATTTCATTTCATTTTATTCATAATAAATTATAAATAATCATATATGTATATACATAATAATAGCATGAAATGTGCGATACGCATACACAAGTATCTTTAGTGTACCTACATATGTATATTTTCAATATTAAGTCCGAACGATTAAAAATTAACCTAATTTATCTATTACAGGAAATAAATTGTGGTGAAAATAACAAACGATCAAAACGACAAAGTGATATAAAAGATAATAATAATGAAGATGTGATGGCAACAATTGAAACAATTGAAGTGTATTCAGGGCTCTATGTGAATGAAAATGTTGATATATCTGATGGTAATGAAGATTCTGTTTTTAAGGAGAAGGTAAGTTATAAAGTTAAATGATCATCTAAAATCAATAAAAATTTATTAACAAAAATTTATTCAAATTTTATTTTTAAAGACCTCAAATAATGAGTTATGCGTATCACAAAGAACATTCGCAATAGCAATTGCAATTGCTGGACTTGTATTAATGTCAGCTGTTTTGGCTGCTGTATTATGTATAATGGCAAAGAGACGAACTAAACATTTACCAAATTCTGGTAGTTCAATATATAGCGGACCATATACGAATACAGCATTTTCACATAGTAGTTAAGAAAAAAAAAAACAAATAAAATAAATAAAATTTCTAATTATTTGTACTTGTATAATTCAATATCTTCTATGATTTCTTATGTAGTAGTATATTAAAATTTTGATTTTTTACACTTTTATACTCGTACATACATTTACCATAAATATTTTAAAAGTTCTACACAGAATTATTTTATTAGAATGAATTTTAAGAATTAATAACAAACAAATATATTAATACAAATGTTGCCATAAAGAATTGCTTTATGCATTCAAATACACAAAACTTGTACACTTTTTTTTTTTTTTAATTGAACGCTATCGACTATGTACTTAATGGGCGTCTATGAACTAATATATCAAATACGTACGTATATATGAATATTTAATATAAAAATACAAAAATTATAAAAATACAAAAATTATAAAAACATGAAAACACATTTTTTGTCAGTTTTTAGTATTTTTTTTTTTATATATATTATATGTAATGAATTTGTTTCGCAATCATTTAATGTAATTTTTTTTTTTTAAATTCTAATTTCAAAATTTTACTTATATTGGTTTGAATGAATGCATTTACATACGTAAATTGTCGTCTTAAAGACAGATTTTATATGTTTAAAAATTTTAATATTTAGATTTCAATATTCGCATCAATTATTTTTAATCAAAATTATTTAGATATATGCGAGCAGTTTATCTGCAAAAGGATTCGATTGTTTAAACAATTATAAAAGAAATATGACATCAAGAAAAAAAAAAAAATGTTTTTTTTTTTTCGGTTTTGTAAACTAGATAAATTTAAATGAAAAAAAAAAAAAAATAAATACAAAAAATAAAAAAAAATTAGCAAATCTTCTGTGATTAATTAGTTATAAAGATATCCAGTATATAATTCTTCAGTAATAATATTTTTGAATTCAACTAAAAGGTCTGATTTTGCTAAGAAACGTTGTGTTGTATCACGACAAAAACCATTTTCCGTAAGATAACTTTTGGAGCATTTAAATGACAGAAAACGATGAATATAGTGTTTCAAAAAGTAGAGAATTTGATATGGTATACAGACTTAGATAAAGCTCAGTATATGCTAATGAAAATGTACAATAACTATTCATATTTTATTCATTTTTTGTTTTTTTTTTTGTTTTTTTTTACATTTTTATGGGTAATGTAATAGGTAGTAATAAGAATATAAAATAAAATCTCCTTGTACTATTATTTTATATTTTTGAAAATATTTAAAAAAAAATTATACTTATATTTTATTTTTAATATTGGGCGTGTATGTAGATATATGACATAAATCCATAATTTGAAAGTATGATTTAAAAACTTTAAATTCAAATTTGAAGAAAATTAGAAAATGTTAAATGACTGCGAAGCGAATTCAAAAAAAAAAAAAAAAAAAAAAAAACAAAAAGAGAATAGAAAAACAGAGAAAAAAATTTGTTTGTATTTTTTATATTTTTACTTCTTTGTACTTATCGTATTTTCGACTCTAGAATATATTTTATCGTATTTTATCGTATTTTATTCATTAATTAATAAAAATATTTTTTAATAAATTCGAATATCTTTTAAAAAAAAAAAAAAGAAAAAGTAAAATAATTGAAGAGTAAACATATTTTTTGTGTGCATCATGACCAACTAAAAATCAATTAAAATTAAATTATCTATTTTAATAAATGTAATGTAGTAAAAATTAACATAAAATATGATATTATTTTTCGATATTAATCATAATAAATATCTGAATTATTATTTTAAAAATATATTTTATTTATCTTTATTTATCATAACATTTAGCATAACTCTTCAAAAAAAAACCGTTCCACCTAAATTTGTTTTGCACCATCATTTTAATTGCACATAAGGATTTTCCAGTGATATGATATCAGCCTTACCTTACCCTTAGCTAAGACTAATTATTGTGTCTGTATGTTTCTATACAAGAGATACAAGGTCTTCCTGATGATTTTTTTGTGAAATGTTTTGCACCAATAATATCTTGATCCTCCCATACTTCTAATTACCTGTGCGTTCCATTTTAGAGCATATCTGTTTATATCATATTGTTTCTTTGCTTTTTTAGTACATGGCAAAGCCATTTACATTTTCTATTTTTAATTTGAATGTTACAGTTTATCATCCTCTTCTCATCCTCTTCAGGTTTCAAAGCGTGTAGATATGTTTTGGGTTGACAGATTACAATTCCATACGTGTTTGTTTACAAATTTTAATAATTGTATTAGTCATTTTATATCAATGTAAAAGTGGTAAAATATCCTCCATTCTATTCTGCCTTTGGCAAGTACTCTCCGATTCCTTATACTCAATTCCTCTTCAATAGCATTTAAATACCTCTTTTTTGGATACCCGATTTTTCTTTTACCTTCCGGTTTTTGGTTAAATATAAGTCTTAACTGTATAGGTTCTTCTCCTCTTTCTAGATGATCGACCCACTTTAGCCTTGATATCTTAACGCTGCGGGTTACTACGTCTGCCATTTGAGATATTTTGTATAATTATTCATCATTATACCGCCTTCGCCATTCCCATTTGCTTTTATTCCGTCATAAATTTTCCTTAAAATTCTTCTTTCAAAACTGCCTAGTTTAGCTTCATCTGCGATTTTCAGGGTCCACGATTCTACACCGTATATACTAGTGCTGGTTTGATTAATGTTTTATATATACATCTGTGACATTTAATTTTCCTTCCAATACTTCGTGACACGAAGTGTCTTCGTTAATCCGTAGTAACATTTGTTGGCTAGGTTAATTCTTCTTTTTATATATCTGTTGTCTCATCTTTATCCCATTTTATTAATGCTTCTAGATATATGAACTCCTTAACTGCTTCAATGTTATAGATATCTATCGTTAAATTTTGCCTGTAATTTTGTGTTTTTGCTTCTTTAACATTTACTATGGTTCTTCCAAGTAGGGCTACATCGTCCGCGTATGCAAGCACTTGCGTTATTTTATTTAGAATAGAACCTGACGTCTCGAGCTTAGCGTCTCTGACAGCCATTTTAAGAGCTATGTTAAACAATAAGCATGATAGTGCGTCTCCTTGTCTCAGGACTCTATCGCTAATGATAGGTTAAAAACATGAAATTTTGACTTTGAGCCCTTATATCTCAGGAACCACTTATTATTTCGGCATAAAATATATATCGTTAGAAAGAGGACAAATCTTCATAGATTCAATTTCGTTTTTTTCCCGGTGTTTCTGTTATAGAATCGTATTTTTGGCGCTAGGTTTTCCTGTACGTGTAATTTTTCTTGGAGCCACTTTTTATGATACGGATACGGTCTTACTAAGTGTGGAGAGACAATTCCATTCGTTATATTGATATACGAGTATATAAATGTATGTATAACCTTTTGTCAAAGACCAATATAACTATGGTTATATTGGTCTTTGCTTTTACATTCATAATTTTTTTTTTTTTTTTCAAATTTTCGAAACTTTCTTATTTTGTGAGGCTACATAATTAATGCTTGTGTATACAAGTTTATATAAGAAGGTGGATTTTATTATATTTCAACTGCTTTTCTATATGATACATGATACATATATTTTCTTCTTATTCCCTTAATATTTTTATAACATGTATCGAATAAATACTTCAATTTTTTTTTTCATGTTTTTTACAACTTCGAATTATATCATTTGTATACAAGATACAAGTTATACTCGTATATGTAATAGAGTGATCTCTATAATTGTATGTTCAAACTTCATAATATTCGTATATATTATATGGATATGCAGAATAAAATCCATAAAATAATTCAAAAAAACTTTCTCCTTTAATGTGTATTTAACATTGGCTTCTCTTCTCTTCTTTAAAAAAAAATGTTTTTTTTTTTTTTTTCTGAAATTTCATTTTATATGTATGCATAAGTAATGCCTTGAACATAATTGCGACCATCGACCATCGACCATGAACAAATATTGGTCGGCCAAGACCAAAAAAAAAAAATTGAACACAATTAGGACCATAGCGAAATTCTGAAATGTCAATTCTAAAAGAGAAATACATATGTATATGTAAAAAACGAAAACGAAAGCAGAATGCAGAATTTTAAATTAAATTTTTATATTTATAAAAAAAAACTTATTATGCATAATCAAGTGGTAAAAGTAATTAAAATAATATAATATTTATATATAAAATTTTCCTCCACTAGATTAAAAATAAATTCCTCAATTTATACCACAAACAGAAAAATTATATTTAAAATTAAACTGACATAAATTCAAATAGTAAACAGTTGAAGAAAAATGAAAATTGAAATGACAAGCAAGGCAGACAACATTATACGATACATACTAAAATAAAATTGAAAATATTGGCAGTACTGCAACCAAACCAAAAAATTAGAAATTAGCTCTATTTCGACCATCGACCAAAAATCGGTTATGGTTGATGGTCGTAATTTTGTGCATGTACATAAGGAATAAGGGTTTTTAAAATTTTGACAAGCGAATTTTTGGTCGATGGTCGCAATTCTGTTCAAGCCATAACTTTAAAACTTATCGACGACTTACTTCATAAAATATTTTTTTCTGAAATTTCATTTTGTTTTATTTAGGGTTTTCTTCAGTGATTGTTTAAAAGTTAATGTTTTTGTTTTAAGTAAAATTTATTGTACATATTTATTATTTATTTTTTTGTAATGTTTTTTTGTTTCTTCTTACTCTTATAATATTCAAGACAATTTAATTTAATTTAAATTTATTTAAAATAATACTTTACACTTAGTTTTATTACTTTTTTATTAGTATTGTATACATATACATATACGCGATAATATAAATTCTGAAATTATTCATTTTAAGTAGGTTTCGACTTTGAAAAATTTCGAAAACAACAACAACGATTTTACATATAAAAATTTTAAAAATTGACTTTGCATACTTTTTAGCTGCTTATAAAAATGGATTTTTGAATATTTTGATGAAAAAGAACATCATTTTATTTTGTTAATAAAAATGAAAATACAACAAAGATTTTTATACTTTTTTTTTGTAAACTCCTCAGAAAAGTCCAAAATTTATTTTGATACCAAAATCATCTAGAAATATGAAGATTTAATGTATGAAAATAGAAGTCAAAGTTGAACAATTTTTCGAAAAAAACCCTATCCTTTTTTAAGAACTATAAGTACAGTTCAGGACCTAAAATCAAAAATGTGCTATATTCAAGCACAACAATATCCTTCAGGCTACTAAATATTCAAAATTTCAAAGAAATTGGTCAATTAGCGTTTGCTGTACGTGATGTAGTGCATTTGGAAGCTGAAAAATCGCAATTTTGACAAATTTGATACCCTGTAAAAAGGAAATAAGAACATTTTTAAAAAAAAGTGCTCCATTAAGCACCACAATTCATATCAAAGTATCTATGTTTCAAATTTAATTGAAATCGGTTAAGTAACTTCGAAGATAACTGGTGCACAAGATAGCAGATATCTCGAATCCTAATCTCAAAAAAATTGCAAATGTGTTAGGTATTAAATGGATATAATGTTTATGTACTTTCTCTTATTATAAATATAGATGAATTTCTTATGGAATTGCAATATATATGGTATGTATGTAGATAGTCTAACATGTTAGACTATTAGTAGTTTCAATTTCGTTGAAGTCAAAATATTTTTAATTATTGTCACCTTTTTGTTTATCTTACGAAGTTAAAAGTGTTTTCAAATAATATCTAAAGTGGAAAAATATGTTTAAAATTATATTGTCAAGTTTTAAAATAATAAATAATAAATTTCAATAAAAATAATGAATTTTAAAAATTGAAATTGAATTAGGTACATAAAATGTAATTTTCTGGGGAATTTCCTACAGATTTCTCTTAGATTACTTTCTTCTAGCTATGTATATAGTACATCGTAGTTACTATAAAAATCATTTCTCTCTATAGTTTTAGCCGCCTTCTACCTCAGGATCAAAGTAATAAGTGAAAAAAGTTGCTCATTGTGTCCTTTTTTATTTGCAAAAAAATCCGTTGTTATCTAACTAGTTTATCAGTTATCTAGTTTATTATAGTTATCTAAGTTTTAAATTGGAAATAAATCAGTTCGGTCACCAAAAATAAAAATTGTTTTTTGTTTTTTTTTTACGTGAAAAAAATTAATTTTCATTAACTTATATTGACTTTAGTGTCTTGTCCTGTCCAGTCCTGTATTTCTCCTTTTGAAGTCAATTTAAAGTGAAATGAATTTTATATTTTATTCATGTAATAAGTCATGTCAGACACATTTTACTAGTACATTCTAATATCATACATACTCTCATTAAAATTCGAATTCGAAAAAGAAAAATAATGGAACTTATTGTAGTATTTGAATTATTTAATATGAATGTACATTTATAAACATTATATAATTCTGTATATAAATTATTACAATACTACATAAGTATAATTTATGTATATGATACTTAAGTATACATATAGTATATTTGTTGAAAAAGGGGGAAAAAAAATTTAATAATTTAATGAAATTGAATTGTTTAAATTTTATACATTACATGGGAATAAAATAACATATTCGCATGCAATGTTTTTTATTTCAGGTTTTCAATTGTAATTAATTTGTCATTTAATAATACTGAAAAACAGCAAAGTAAAAGAGTAAGAATTAAATTAAAAAAAAAAAGTATAAAATGACAAAAAAAAAAATAAAATAAAATAAAAACATTTACAAATTTTAATTGGCAGTCTGATTCAATTATTTCAGACTTTATACATATGTGTATCATTTACACTGATGTATACTCGTATGTATTTACAATTTACGTAAGTATCTACATATATACATTATGTTGTTTTGTTATATGTTACAATGTCAATTATTTTGTCACTTATACATACATACTATATGCATGCAGGCATTCCCATATACATATACTCGTATGTATGTATCTACAAATATTCATAGCATTGTATGAACGTTATTTATATATGTAAGCATGTGTATATACTAATTATATTTATACATATATGTATATACTATCTATATACATGTTATATACGCATATGTACATAAAACGCATCTATATTATATAATAGTGTACACAACAGATGTACGGACATACATATGTATATGTATTTATAAAATTGATTAAATAAAACGATTGAATTGATATCAGCACATTGATGATTCGATATACATATGATGAAAGTCCCCAAAAAGTATGATATGCATGCATATGTAGAATTACACACCTATAATATACATATTTCTATGGCAGTATATATGTATGTATGTATATTCATATATTTTTTTGGGTTTAATTGAAAACAAAATAAGCCAGTAAAATGAAAATTTGTAATAACTGAAACAACTTAAAATTGATTATCAATTAATCGCTTCAGTTAATTGCAAATTGACTTCAATTAATAATTTAAATAAGTGACCATATTTTAACTTTATAAATAATTTATTCTAAAATTTAAAAATAACCAATAATATACGTTCTAATGATCATAAAAAATATCATTTGAATATATTACCTTTCGGTGTATTTACTAATATGTATAATAATTTTTTTTTTCTCGAAAACATGCATTTTTAAAATTATTTAATTTTAAATTCATACATATAATAGCTGTGTTTCTTTCACATGAGCAAATGTACTTAAAAAACAGTTTGGTTTAATACTTCACTAAATTTTTATGTGTGATGAACTGCTCAAACAATTTTTCAAAAGTACTTCACTCATACTGTAAGTAGTTACGTTATTTCCTTCTACCAGATGTCTTTTTAGTTTCAGATTATCCAACAGATGGAAATTGACTGTTTAGGTTATAGACTTCTTGGTATAAACAAATATCATATGAAGTGTTTTATATAAATCTTTAATATAAATGTTTCAAATTTAAAGTAAAATAATTTTAAGCTTATCTTTTGCTTCACTTGTCAAAATTATTTATGTTTCTTTGAATAGTTTGAGTCATTGCTAAAATAATTGCTCAGAAGTCACGTGAAAGAAACACAGCTAATGTGTGTAAATAGGAGTACTAACTACTAAGGTAATATTTTAATTGTAGCGTATTATCTCAAATATCTATATGATTTTATTATAGAATAATATGTCAAGATAGAAAAACCTTATAGAGGAAATTGTGTTCATAAATGTTAGGTAAACATCAAAATAGCTTCTATCGACCCAATTTTCGACGCTAGAGGGCGTTGAAAATTTTGAGTTTTTTTCCGGGATCTTCAAATACAAAATCATGTGTAACTTTTTGTACACCATACTTTGGAAAATTTAGTGTTCTAGAGAATAATAGGAAATAAAATTACATTTCTTTTGATATAATACAACAAAACAAGTAATTTGAAATTCGAATGTAGATAAAAAGAAATCCTGAAATCAAAATTTATGACGAATTTTTTAAAAAAATTTTTGTGTATAACGTGCTTTCTTGAAAAACATTTGCACTACAAAAATATATTTTTATTTTTGGTATCGAAGTACAAAAATGTTCTCTTTCAAACAAAGAAAACCAGAGCATGATATCTTTATCCGTTATCGAGTTATTAAGGATCAAAGGAATGCAGAAATGGTAAAAATTGAATAAGACACATTTTTGCAAATAGACGACTCATTTACAATATTGTACATTTACAATTTATTTTGGCACTTAGAGTGAATACCCGTATATACCTATACTGTCCGTTTTATAAAAATGAATTCTAAATGATCATGAAGTCAAAATTTATCATTACAATACATTGAATAATTTTTCTGTAAATATACAACAAATAGTGTACATATACATACAGCACATATAAATTGTGTATCAAGATAGCATAGCAAAAGCAACATCAAAAAAAAAAAAAAAAAGAATGAAAGAAATAAATATGTAGTATTCGTATAGCACATACGAGTATAGCACATAGATTGAAATGTGCAAGAACAAATTTAAACTGTCTATATTGCAAATACGTATAATTACAGAGGAAAGCAAACACATTCGACACTACTGTATACTGTCTAATGTTAAAATACTCGTATATGAGTAAGAAGGTGTATGTAAATATCCTGGATAAATACAATACAATACCAAATTTATATTGTTTCCTTTCAATTGGTGCTATACTAATTGTACAAACATATGTATTAATGTGTGAATATTAATATGTATATTGTATACTATTAACATTCATTTAAAGTTCAAAGTTTGGAAAAATTTGAATATTATTTGTGTGGATTCAAAACTAAACTAACTTTAACCATTTTGATTTAGGTACAGTAGATGGGGGCAAATGATTTTTTCATTTTATATGGTGACAAATTTTTTGTTCTAGATGAAACATATGTATGTATCCTTATCTGTGAAAGTACATACTACTTACATGAGTATAAACATATTTTACCCAGTTTTAAAGCAGAACATGTCCTTGTTCAAATGCAAGTTGTCATGGTTAATTATATTTTTAGATAACGATATCACACTTTATTTATTCACAATATCTCAAGTATCTACACATTAGTGTATATATACAATTGAAAATTATTTACATTTCATCATTTTTATATTTATAAATTTTCTTATTATTATATTAAAATTAGAATTATTTTCAATTTAATGTAATTTTTGCTTCAGTAATTTTTTTTTCATCAATGTACGACTATTATATTTCTGTGTATGTATGTATGCATGAACATCAAAAATAAATATTATATATTATATATGTATATATTTACTATACGTGTAGGGTAGATACCAACCTTATTATATAAGTGTTTTCAATAAATTCAAAAAATATTATAATATACATGTAACTTTTATACAAAATTCATATATTTACATATATAAATACAAATTTCGAGTACACATGTATGAAATTTTACCATGACTACACACGATATTATTTGCGAAGATAAGATATAAGATGAATATCACCAAAGGATACGTGTACTTATCTAACATAACATCAGTAATGTATAGTATCAGTATCAGTATGTACGGTAGAAGTATGATGATGATTATGATGACGATGATATACATACAATGATTTAAAACTAAAAATAATTCAATTTATTCATATTTGTATTATGTACAATTTATAAGTTCATGTGATATGGGTGAGTTTCAAAACGTTTAAATACCGCTTCGATGCATAATCAACAGTTTCAAAACGATAACACTTAAATCGATAACACTGTCATACAGTTTCAAAACTCATTGTGAATGCATCTGATACGCATCTGTCAAACAATCTACGCATCGTGAATTTTTATGATGCAAAATTGATTTGAATAGATTTTTTTTCTCAATATCATTTCAATGATTTATTTTTATATGAATTTTTTTTATATGGCGAACCAAAGGTCAGTCCGTTTTAAACAAAAATTTTGTACATTTATGATGATAAATTGAATTTTTAATGTGTATTGCTTTAATATTAATGACAAATTCCAAAAAAATGAAGAGTATTATATTATACGAGTACTTACACTGAAGGTGTTTTTGCTCATTCGAAAATGGCTATAAAATATTTCCATCCTGATGATATTGTTTAATTTTATTAAAAAATTGTTTCACCTTTTTTGATTTAGTGTAGAGAATGAATTAATTAAATTTTAAAATTATGTATATACTGCAAGAGGTGAACCATTTTTTTTTTGTTGTCAAAACAAAGCAACAAATTCGTTTCAAAACGTCAAAGTTGTAGAACTGCAATATCGATGCGAATCATTAATGCTGTTTTAAAACTTTGCATTACGATTGTTTTGATGTCGTATCACAACACATTTTTGAGACGTTTTGAAACTCACCCTATGTAAGCGTATTTGTTACATTGTTAGATATTTCTAATTCCGTACAAAGAAAATGGACAGATTCTAATTCAACTATAAACTACATAAAATGTGTACTAAATATTTTTACATTATACGTATGTGCATTATATGTACTCTCTTTTATAAACGATGGATAAATTTTTAGATAGCATATAACATGTACAGGGTGATTCGTATTTACCCAACATGTACCAAAATCAATTCCTTGAAGTGTTGTGATTAGCGTTTACGATGAGTCATTTTTTCATAAAATCCTTCCTTTACCTATTTTTTTAAGGGTTAAAACTTTTGCGCCTATACAGGGAGATGAGCTCATATGAAACGTTATAACAAAACTTATGTTCGTCATATAAAATCATCATCATACTTTTCTTCTATAATACATACTGATACTATACATTACTGATGTTATGTTAGATAAGTACACGTATCTTTGGTGATATTCATCTTATATCTTATCTTCGCAAATATATCGTGTGTAGTCATGGTATAAATTTCATACATGTGTACTCGAAATTTGTATTTATACATTATATGTAAATAAGTACGAGTATATATGAATTTTGTATAAAATTTACATGCATATTATAATATATTTTGAATTTTTTTTTTTGAAAACACATATAGCAAATATAATATTTATTTTTGATGTTCATGCATACATACATACATAGCATAGGAATATAATAGTCGTACATTGACGAAAAAAATTACTGAAGCATAAATTACATTAAATTGAAAATAATTCTAATTTTAATATAATAATAAGAAAATTTTTAAATATAAAAATGATGAAATGTAAATAATTTTCAATTGTATATACACTAATGTGTAGATACTTGAGATATTGTGAATAAATAAAGTGTGATATCGTTATCTAAAAATATAATTAACCATGACAACTTGCATTTGAACAAGCACATGTTCTGCTTTAAAACTGAGTAAAAAATGTGTATATTATGTAGTACGTATTACCATAGACTATACTATTTTCAGAAATCGAAGTCAGTACAGGCAAGATAGGCATGCTTTTCTATATTCTTTCACATTGCGTTTGTATAAATCTGTCTCGTGTGTGGGGTGATCAGATCTCAATTTAAATCCGAGGGAAATATTTTAAATTGTATATTATGAAGGGCTGCAGTTTGCAAAAAACTTTTTTTTTAGATTTTACAAAAAAATAGGTAATTTTGTGACATTTTGGGAAATTTTATGAAATATGTTCATTTCTTTACAAAATAACATATAATAACAAGCTGATTTGAATAATATGATAGCAATTTGCATTGTAAATAATTTTCTTTCTTATTCTAAGAAAAGACAAAACAAAAAATAAAATTCAGAATGTAACGGTAACGTAAAGAAATCATTAACAAGTACATAAAGGGAAGAAAATAGAAGAAAATGGACAAATAAACAAATATGAAAATGAATGTATGTACGTATGTATACAAAATTTAATATCAAATTGATGCTGAACACATAATTTTATAAATAAAATTAAAAATACTGAATATGGTTTAATCATAAATTCATATTTTTTTTATAAATTTAATCAATACTCCCAGTAGCTACGGCAACCCTGAATTATCATCATTTTCTTTTATGCCCATCTTCCCGCTGACACGATTCAAAATTCAATCAACATTTTATACTTTGAGTGGACATCGGCTGCGCAACGGCTTCATATTTTATAGTTCGGTTTTTTATTTTTCATATAACCAAAATGGTGTTAACTGATTAAATCAGTTGCCTTCACGCTGTGTGATAGGCAACATCAAAGGGGGTGGTGCATTTCTTTTTCCCAAAAATAACAGGGTGATTCATTATTAGAAATGAAAAAATCAGCAAACAAAAATTAAAATTTGTCTTAAAAACTGAACATTTTTATGATATTTTCAAACAATGCTACTTTTTTATCAAATATAAATTTACAGGAATGTGAAATTTGTACAGAATCTCACTTTTAAGAATTATTTGTGAACAAAATTATAAATTTATTTATGCACAATTTGGAACATCCTGTTAACATATTTTAAAAAGTACCTTCTTCAGGGTTGACAGAGATATATTATTCAGAATTTCCTACAAAATATTATATGTGAAGTTATCAGAACCTCATCGGGTAACTATTTCCATAAGCACAATACTGACTTCGATTTCTGAAAATAGTATAGACATAGATCGGAATTGTCTGTATACATTTTTAATAGACTTTTGAACTTGTTAATAGCTGCCAAAAACTTGAAGAATGGTTGGTGGGAGTTTTTAATCAGAGGATGAGACATGATCTTTCGCTCACCAATTTGGCATATATACATATATTACATAAAAAGAACATTTGGTGGTCTTATACTTGCGAAAAAAGGAACTCACGTTCATTAATAAATTTTTTAACTTTAGGAGAAAACCACAGAAATAACTGATTCTTGACTGTTTTGTAGCAAAGAGGGACATATTTGTTGAATAATTGACCAACATAATTTTGAAACAATGAAACCTGCTGGCTGATCAACAGAACATACCCGATTGAAGGTTATTCCATGACTTATTACGAAACTCCAGAAAGAGAGAATCATCATAATTGATGTGTGAAAAATTTCTGGAACTGTATGTCTTAGACACCAAAGAAGTGTCAGCATTAAAATCATATGTCATTAGGATGAAATCATGGTCAAAATTGCTTGATGGAGTTAACTGATTATTGAACAAAACAGCAAATTGATTTGAGTAACAAAATAATCAATTAAAGATGGGTTAGTTAGTTGTATTACAAAATGTTGAAATCTATAAGAAGATAAAAAAAATAAATTAAACGTAGGTAAGCAGATGTAAGATATAAACAGTGTTATTTTCATGAATTAGCTGCCCCTGCTCCCTGCATCTGTCCAATACTTTCCGTCAATTGGTTTAGAGTCTTTAAAGATGAAATTTTGATAATCGCTGAGTTTTGTTTGTATTTGATAAAAACTAATCCATTGCGTGTAGAAACAGAGTGAATTCTACCCTACCAGATTTTTTCAAACGTAGTGCATATTACTCTCAAAAATATGTATAGGAGACTCAGATATACTATAACCGATATTCAGATCTCTTAATGTAATAGGTTTTTTTCGTTTTCTTAATGCATTAAGAAAAGAGTTCCGCTCAGCAACACAGGAAAACTTAACTACAGTTGGTCGTGATCTACCTTGATCCATATTAGAATCAGTTGAAGATGTGTGTAATTTTTTCTTGACTGTCCCAGCTTCATATGATATAATCACACAAAATGTGAAGGAGTGAAGTCGATGCATTTAGCTATAGTTGAAAACGCATCAAAAATATTTAAATTATGTAAGTTTTGAAGGTGGCAGGCGTAATTCTATCTTTATAGTTTCACGGCTTGTAACTTTTTGTAGTAAATTTCTATACAGAAAGCAATTCCACTCTTCAACATTTCTCTCTATTGAAAATATTTTCTTCATTCTTTCTTTTAAGTGGTATATCAGGTTTCCGCTGACTTCTTTTTTCTATCGAAAAAAAGGTGAACTGAATATTGATTTAAAAGCCTGCAGCCTAAAACTACAGGAGAATCAGATTCTAGAATTCTAGAATGTATTCCATAGAAAAACGTTTTTCTTAACCCCCGCTGCTTCAATCCTTCGAAAGTTATCCATTTTATCCTAAACGAAAAATAAAAACATAAAAAAAAATTTATGACAAACTAATTTCAAGTAATTTTACTCACAAGTGTGCAGAGTACAGATGCATTATCTCGCATTATACATATATGTTCAGTTTTTGTCACATCATTGGCTAACATTTCTTTCCACGCTTCTTGTTTGTCTTCTTTTGATAGATTTGTGTTAAATTTTACTTTTATGCAACACAAGAGTGTTTAAGGCTCTAGACAGATATCTAGTATAAACGTGATATCGATACCATGGTATTGGCTATACTACATGTCTGTCACCCTATACTAGCTTTATACCAGGAAAACAAGCTGGTATATAAACGTGATGTTGAAACCAGCATGATATGATTTGTCTAGTATAAAGCTAGTATTCAAAAAATTTACTAAACGTAGCGCCATTTTTTATTACTGTGGCAAAAAGAGAAATTAGTTTTTACAGTTTCGTGTTTGAATTTTGTTTAATAACCACATTCTTCTGTGAAAATCCGAAAATCACATCTCATTTTTGCTTTTAAAGCCAAAAATACTAACTTTTTAGTTTTTCTTTTTAATTCTATTATTTTCTTTACCGTTTTCATGACGGTGACGTTAAGAGTTGAACAACTTTCTACTTTTGACCGTCACCGTCATCGAGTACATAACCCGAATTCTAGTATATTTAGGTCTTTATTATATATAATTTATTCTACATTGTTGCTTGATTATGACAAAAAAAATAAGAAAATTATAAAATTTAAAAATATTTTTTGAAAAAAAAGTTGAATTTCTTGTATTCAAGACGATTTGGTATTCATTTTGACGGTGACGGTCGACGGTTTATCGTATTTACTAGATCGCTGTCACCATCAAGGTGACGGTGACGGTGACGGTGAACCATATTCAGGCTCTAAATCTGGAATTTTAAGTTTCAAATTCAGATTCGGATTCATGTGACAGTTGCCTAGGACTATGAGTATGAGAATTATAGAAGGAGTAAAAGTACATACATACATAATATAATAACGTACTTGTACTAGTACATGAATAATAAAAATCTAATCGAAATACCATTAAACTAAAGTTCTTTCCTATGAACACATTATATGTAAGTATTTATAAAAAGTACGTGTATTACAAACATATTACATATCACATGTACATACACATATTATGTATGTGTCTTATTGTTATTCCTTTTCGTTTTCATGCTATTTTTTCTTCTTCTTTTTATTATTTAATTTTATTTTTAATGAAATTTTGATTTGTTATAGGATATGACAAATGTTTTTATATGTATATACAAACGAATTATGTATATGTATTTGATTTAATCCATTATCCAACCATATGCATTTTTAATACGTATTTGTATACGTATTATATAGTACATGTATGTATGTATATGAGTCCATTATAATGAATGATTTGCCGAACAAATAAAATCAAAGAAAGATAGTAATTGAAAATGTTCAATCTATATATTATTTATTTGTCTATTCTTTATATAACGTATATATACGAGTATGTATACATATTTATTATATTTTTAATTGATTGTATTATATTGTATTACATATTATATTATAAGTACTTGTCAAGTTAAATACTGTGTATATGTCAAAAAATATATTATTTTCTGTTAATACATGCTCATGTATTAGGTGCTCGCATACTTCATTCATATAATACATGTATATGAATGAAGTATGAAATATACAGTGAGCGTAATTCGGATAGACGCAGTATTTTTTTTTTGTGAATAAAAAAAATGTGGGCATAAAATAATAAAAAAAAAAAAAAACTTCATTCATTCAAAAAAGTCACAGTAAATTCAAAGAGGATCTTTCAAAAATTTGTTGTATAATTTGTATGGACGCATTTTAGTTGTTGTTGATTTCTTTTTTAAAAATTAGTTTTTTTTTCTATAATAAATGGCGAAAAATAGTTAAAAACTATCAAGGACAAAAAACTCTGTTAAAAATATTATAAATAATCCAAATTCTAAAAAAAAAAATAAAATAAGTAGCGTTCGTTGTTTTAGAGATAAAAGTTTTACTTTACCCCATTGAATTCACTAACACTAATAATTTTATTTTTTTTTATTTTCCTCGAACAATTTATAAGAAAAAAAATTAAAGCATTATTATTTTACGTAACGATGAAAGCAAATAAAAATAAATAATAATAATAATAGTACATCTAACCACATTACGTAAAAAATGTTCAAAAAATTAAAAACAAATTTGTATAAATATTTAAAAAATTACTTTAAATCTACTTTTACGAAAAGTATTGTTTTATAATTACATTTTTGCTATAATATAAAGACTTTTCATCTTATGCCCACATTTTTTTATTCACAAAAATATGACTGCGTCTATTCAAATTGCGCTCACTGTTATAATATGATACAATACATACAATACTTTATATTAGTTATATACATACATACGTATATATTTTATATAACATTTAAGTTTAAGTTTAAGTATATATACATACATTTATAAAACATTTTATTTTGATAATACCCAGCCAGCCTTTTGAAGAGTTTTCTTGGAAGAATATTAAGAGTGGGTTTTCGACGATTTTACATACAAACATTTTAAAAAATGACTTTGCATACCTTTTAGGTGCTATAAAAATGGATTTTAGAATATTTTGATGAAAAAGAACATCATTTTATTTTGTTAATAAAAATGGAAATATAACAAAGATTTTTATACTTTTTTTTTGTAAACTCTTCAAAAAAGTCCAAATTTTATTTTGATACCAAAATCATCTAGAAATATGAAGATTTAATGTATGAAAATAGAAGTCAAAGTTACACGATTTTTCAAAAAAAACCCTCTCATGTTTTAAGAACTATAACTAAATTTCAGGACCTAAAATCAAAAAAGTGCTATATTCAAGCACTACAATATCCTTCAGGCTACCTGTATTCAAAATTTCAAAGAAATTGGTCAATCAGTGTTTGCTGTACGTGGTGTGGTGAATTTGGAAGCCGAAAAATCGCAATTTTGACAACTTTAACACCCTGTAAAAAGGAAACAAGGACATTTAAAAAAAACGAGCGAAATTTAAGCACCACAATTCCTATCAAAGTATCTATGTTTAAAATTTTATTGAAATCGGTTAAGTAACTTCGGAGATAATTGGTGCACAAGATAGCAGATATCTCGAATCCTAATATTAAGCGAATGTTCTTCTAGAAGAAGAAAATATGAACACTTTCAATTTGATTGCATGAAAAACATGATGTTATTAGAAGATTCTTCCAATGGTATACAAAGCGAATGTTTTATACGAAAATAATGTAAACCCACTAATCAAACACTTGTAGAAGATAGAAAGTAAGAACTCGTCTGAGATTCTCAAATGATTCGTCTGCGAAATTCCTCTAAGAAATGGAATATGAATGCATAAATTCGAAGATTTCTTGTATGTCTGGCGCTTGTCGGCTTTCCCATTATTTAACATGCAGTTGCTGATTATGTATATTCAAGTCAAATTGTTCATTTCAAAAGTAATTTTTGTAGGAATAAGATATTGTGAAAAATGATAATTCTTTGTGTTATAAAGAATGTAGAATGTGGAAATTGTTAATAAATTATTTTAAATTAAAAGTTACTATTCTAATTTTTTAAAAACTATTTTGAACAAATTTTTTAATTTAATTAATTCTATTCTGTATCTAAACATTTGGAACCTATCGGTACAAATTAAATTTTTAAATTGAAAATTTCTTCAGTGTAGTTTTTTGGAATATTACAATAGCAAACGTTTATTTTAAAATAATTTCTTCAAAAATTTCACATTACAATGAATCGCATCAATATTCCTAATCACAAATTGTAGATTATTCTCCGTAGAGAATCGCCTTATATTTTCCAAAAAGATTCCTAGGCGAACACATGTCAGAAAGATGATTCGTCTGAGAAGATAAGTTGAATTCTCCTCAAATGAAAGAAAAACGCAAGAGAATCTAAGAATAATGTTTGGCGAATCTCTGTGTTGGCTGGGTAACAACATAAAGTATATGTAATGTATCATGTATTAGTAGGTTTTTAGTATACATGTGCAGTACATATACATATGTACGTATAGTACGAGAAAATATACAATTTTCTTTTCGATTAAAACAACGAACAAACTAATAAAAAATTGAACATAAAGAATTTCAATTAAAATTTTGTCTCAATTGCAACTGAATTCTTAAAAATAAAAAAAAATTTATTTTTTCCTCGTATCATTATTATTTTTGTATAAAACCTGCTGCTGCCCTGCCGCCCTGCTGGTATTACATATTATTATACTCAACTTTGTGTTTTTTTTTTTTTTTTTAATTTCTTTGATATTTCTTCTTTTCTTGTTAGATATTTGAAGAAAAATATTCACAAATAAAATTGAAGTTATAATAGTTTTAAATGAAATACACATGAAATTTATTCATCTGTTCACAATATGTTATATTTATTTTTATTTATTTATTTATTTATTTATTTACTCTTGCGACAGTCAGTATACATGACTTGCCTTCTTAGCGCGTACCCAGAGTAACTTCTTAAAGAAAAGACAGCGCTTCTAAAAAAAAATAAATATATTTTCAGTACTTTGTAGATGTACAAGTATTTTAAGGAAGTAAGTAAGTAGTATACTGAGTGATTTGAAAATTGGAAAAGATGAGATAATTATACTTCAGTGATTATAGTTATACTATGGTGATTATTCTGACTATGGCTTTTTGTGTTGTTATACTAGCGGTTTGAGATGAGAAAAATAAGTTCCACCTCAGCAAATTAATCCATATTTTATATGTGATTGTACCAATGAAAAATATAAAAGTTTAAAGATGTTACGAGGACACAAGAAGAGCGATTCATATAAAACTTTCTTAAATACGCGTGTAAAGAGATTGTTTGGATATGATAATTCCATTTGAGTTTATAAACAAGAGTAATAAGCCTAAATATTTAAGCTTATCAACGCATTCAATTGGAAAACAATAGCATGTGCAACAGCCATTATTAGTACCTTTATGTTAACCTACTTTTATATTATCTGATGGAGTATGCAGTCTAAAAGACATAAGGTTATAGTTTTTTTTTACTTAAAATCATTGAGAGGCTAACCATATGTTAAGCAAATTAATTTCCTCAGACATTTTTTTCTTGTATATATTTTAAATAGTTGAAGCCCTGTATACAAGAGATATGTCGTCAGCAAATGCAAATTTCTTTTCCGAAAATTCAAAAGAACAGAGTAAATTTATATAAATTAAAAAGATAAATGCACCCAAAACTGAACCTTGCGGAATACCCTTGTTAATTATCGACATAACTTCGCTCGAAATACCATTGTAACGAACTAATTGCTTATACGATTTTTCAGATAATATTTAAGCCAGATAACTGTAGAGCCTCTTATTCCAATATTGTATATAACTTTGGTTAAGAGCATTTCATGATCTACTAAGATTTTGGTCCAATCCATCATGAACTAAAGACAGAATGTTTAACAGTGCATTCTCTGTACTTCTGTTTTTCATAAATCCGAACTGATTCTGTAATAGAATAGTTATAAAAGTTAGTCTAAGAGTCCTGGTTGGAGTGAATGACTTCACATTCCCTATATGATTTCGTCAACGGTGCGCCATTGAGCCATTATATTACCTTTACATTTTTCAAATTTTGTTCTATAAAAATGATTTTTATGCGACTTAATTAACATCTCAACCTCTTTAGATAATAAAACAAATTTATCTTTTAAAGTACTATATATCATGTAGTAATTTCTTGTAAAAATTATTTTTATTTTTTATTTTTTACAAATAAAATCGGTTATCCAAGGTTTTAAGTGATTCACCAGCGTCTTTAAATTACTTAAAAATATAACAAACGCAGATGATGGGTCCTGCGCATATTATAAACATATAGCCATTTTTCATTTTGTAGTGAAGATTGTAAAAATTCAAAATTGATTTCCGACCGTGAATCACAAAAGCAGATATCAACTGTAATTCAATAGCCGAATGATCTGTTATATTTAAATGAAAAACATTGGATATGCTGTAAAATAATTTGTGCAGTATGTTTTTTTTTTTTAGAAATATGTGATTAGTGCACGCAGCCGAAGAATTGCAGATTCTATAGCAGGTTCATTTATGAAAGACTCAAAACCGAATTCTACCAACATGGTCAGATAATAGATATCATAATCAGTTGGTAGATTCAAAATGTCAGTGTTAATATCCCCAATAATATTCACCGTGTTATAAAGAGGTCTATAATAAAAATTTTAGAAATGTATTCATATTCTGAAATAAACTACAAGATATGGATAGATTATTTTTCATTTCAGAAAAATAATAAAAAAAATTCAAAAAATAAATGTCATCTTTAAGAGTAGGTTTTGACTTTGAAAAATTTTGAAAACAACAACAACAACGATTTTACATACAAAAATTTAAAAAAATGACTTTGCATACCTTTTAGGTGCTAATAAAAATTGGATTTTTGAATATTTTGATGAAAAAGAACATCATTTGATTTTGTTAATAAAAATGAAAATACAACAAGGATTTTTATACTTTTTTTTTGTAAAAATATCAGAAAAGTCCAAATTTTATTTTGACACCAATAGATATATAGATATATGAAGATTTAATGTATGAAAATGGAAGTCAAAGTTGAACGATTTTTCAGAAAAAACCCTCTCCTTTTTTAAGAACTTTAACTAAATTTCAAGACCTAAAATCAAAAATGTGCTATATTCAAGCACCACAATATCCTTCAGGCTATCTATATTCAAAATTTCGAAGAAATTGGTCAATCAGTGTTTGTTGTACGTGTTGTGGTGCATTTGGAAGCTGAAAAATCTCAATTTTGACAAATTTGGCACCCTGTAAAAAGGAAACAAGGACATTTAAAAAAAAACTAGCTAAATTTAAGCACCACAATTCCTATCAAAGTATCTATATTTCAAATTTCATTGAAATCGGTTAAGTAACTTCGGAGATATGTGGTGCACAAGATAGCAGATATCTCGAATCCTAATCTTAAGCACGTGAAATAATTTAAAGTCAACGAATATTCAAATCTGCCTTTGTTTGTAATATTTATATTCTTTATTCAATGGTTTAATAAACTGACGCCTGCTGGAGCTGAAGTAGAAGTATAACAAGGGTATGACAACAACAAATTTAATTACAAATATGTATATGCATAAAGTAAAAAGAAAAATCTTATCTTTTTACTTTTTACTTTATGATGACAATTTATTGTCAATATTATCGTAAACGAAATGATTTATAAAAGTACTAAGGTAACAAATTTACTAATTTATTTTTATTTTTAGATTATTATATACAATTTGAATTTTCAAATCAAATTTCTTTCCTTTCATTTTCAAATAACAAAAAAAAAAAGGAAATTAATACAAAAATTAGTATATATTCTCCATTTTACACGTTTTTTTTTTTTTTGTCTCCAAATAAGTGATTCTAATGTACATAAGAGCATAAGAGTGTATGTGGGTTGGGTGGAGATATGTATACATACTCCTACTCAGTATAGTATACATATTCACACACAAGATGATATTATGTTTAGTATTTCATAATAAAATCAATTTTAAAACTGTCAAACACAGGTAAACTATTAAATCATATTTGAAATTTAAGTACCTATGTACACTATACTCTTATAAGTACATTATTTTCATGAGCGCATTTACATTATATGTATATGTGTATGTACATGTATATTTGCTATGGTATATGTGGTCTAAATATTAATCAAATTCCCCTTAAACATAAAAATATGTATGAGATATGTATATAAAATATTATTTACAGTATATGTATAATAGATAGGTGTATATATGAGTATATTATAAGAACACACTGTGTACATAAAGTATGCACATACAACATTATGTAAAGCATATTATCTTAATCTCGTATATATACATATACATACATATAGTATAGATCAAATATTAAAATGGTGAAAGTGAAGTATTTTTTAAGGATATTCATTGTTTAAAAGTTAATTTAAATTTTAGAAGTATATTAGAATATTAGATAGCTATGAATGTATGTATGTAGTTTAATCTAAACCAAAAGTTTAAAGTACCTTCCTATTCCTATATTATCTTATATATTTATCATATATCCAATGCTTTAACATCAATTCATGTACTACACGTATATACACAAAAATAGGTAAATATATACTTACATATTTTGGTTAAATTCATATTATAGATAATATTAAATGACCCACTTTCGTACTTGTACATTGTAATTATATACGTATATTTAAGTGCATATGTGTTTATGTATATAAGAAAAGAAAATTATCTGTCAAATTTTATATAGAAATATTATGTATAATAGTAGATTCTATGCCAATATTGAAAAAAGAAGACATTAAGGTTTGTATGTAATACAATAGCTCTGTATTACATTGTTGTTAATAGAAAATAAACATATAAAGCGAAAAGGAAATCAAAATAATTTATAGATACTCGTATTTTACACGTAAATAACTACATATTTACAACAAAGATAATTAAATTTTTTATAATCGGATAAATTGTTTTGTACAAATATTGAGAAATTATTAAAACTTGTAATTCTCTTGTAATCATTTTTGCATAATTAGCTTAAGATTAGGATTATATCTGTTATCTTCGGCACCACATATCTCCGAAGTTACTTAACCGATTTCAATGAAATTTTAAACATAGATACTTTGATGGGAATTGTGGTGCTTTATGGAGCACTTTTTTTTAAAAATGTCCTTGTTTCCTTTTTACAGGGTGTCAAAGTTGTCAAAACTGCGATTTTTCGGCTTCCTAATGCACCACACCACGTACAGCAAACGCTGATTGACCAATTTCTTTGAAATTTTGAATATAGGTAACCTGAAGGATATTGTGGTGCTTGAATATAACACATTTTTGATTTTAGGTCCTAAAATTTAGTTATAGTTCTTAAAAAAGGAGAGGGGTTTTTTTTTTTAAAAAATCGTTCAACTTTGACTTCTATTTTCATACATTAAACCTTGATATTTCTATATGATTTTGGTAACAAAATAAAATTTGGACTTTTCTGAAGAGTTTACCAAAAAAGAGTATAAAAATCCTTGTTATATTTCAATTTTTATTAACAAAATAAAGTGATGTTTTTTTTCATCAAAATATTCAAAAATCCAATTTTTATTAGCACCTAAAAGGTATGCAAAGTCATTTTTTAAAATTTTTGTATGTAAAATCGTTGTTGTTTTCAAAATTTTTCAAAGTCGAAACCTACTCTTAACAAAAAAAAAAATCCAATTAAAATAAATCACAATAATTAGTTTGACCATAAGCCCCATAAACATAACTAATAATATTCAGAAAAAATGATTAATAATCATACATCATATTATACAATTGTTTAAATTATATATCAAGACAAAAATTTTTGTGTATTTGTGTACAAGTATAAAATATGTAATAAAAGCAATAGTTTCAATTTTGATTTTTTTTTTTTTGTTGTTGTCCTAATCATATACTTAGAACTTGGTATTTGTATATGCATACTTTATTCAACACCTTTTTATTGCATGCAGATAAATACTCAATTAGAAGAATATTTTACACGCATATGTAACATACGTAATGTAAATGTAACATAAGTATGTATAAGAAGCTAAGCAGTTAGGTATGTAGAAGGTATATGTACATAAATAGGCATATAAAACAATCAATGTTTTTTTTTTTCTGCGACAATATTATAATTTTATTTTGTGATAATACACTCATTTATACATATATGTATCTATGTATATGCATGTTTGTATGTATATAGTATGTATTACGTGGTATTACAGAGTAATACCATTGGTAACATGCAATCATAAATTGAGTTGTGAATTTTCTTATAACAACTAAAAAGACGATAAGCTAAATAACAGAAAAGTGCATATGTAAAAGAAATTAAATTACATTTAATAATAAATAATACACATACATATTTATGTACATATGTATAAAAGTAAAGATATATATTTATAATACAATGTATGTATAGATTCAACTAGTATACATTCATTTATTTAGGATGCATGCATTTTTCACAATAATATATGTACCTAATTCACTGTAATTATATGTGAAAATACCGATTTTTCATTTTATATGTATACAATATACATAGGTAGATTGGTGCATACAATAAAAACACATTGATATTCTAAATCATATACCTCTATTAGTCATTTTCTATATAATATTCTTAGACGGAATTTAAAAATTTTAAAAGTAAGTACATAACTAGCAGATTGTATACCGACAATAGGTTCTACATAAGTGCATGCTTATATTACGTATACGTACATCATACATGTTTACATTATACATACACACACATTATATACATGTGATCATATGAATCTATGGTATAGTGCACTCAATTTATTTTATGTATTTTAATTTTCATTCGTTTTTATATTCTGCAAAAAAAAAAAAAATAATAATAATAATATAAACACTCGTAATTATATAATGTTCCTTTTGTCGATAATATCGTCTCGACATCGACTATCGCCTCTACTCGACAAATTTTCTATTATTTTATGACTATGAGTGTCGATTTAAGGCGAAAATATCGACCAGCTGAAAATAATGGATAGTTATAGTAGTCATTTTGTGCATTGTGCATGTGTTTTTAATGTGCATTTCCAGTAATGTAGCGAAGTATTTAGTTCTGTAATCGATTCTAGAAATAGTGCAAAAGAGCTGGAAGTACTTCCAGTTCTGATTCCTTTGTTAAGAAAATACGCATTACCTTTAACACATATAGATGTCATAGGAGGTAACCAATGATGAAAAGGGAAGTAGTTCTAGAATCGATTCCATGAGGAAGTACTTCTCATTTACATTGCTGGGTTTTTGTTTAATGTGCACACACTCTCAGATTTGCCTTCTACTACTAATGCACATGCACACATACATACATTTGCACACAAACACAAATACACAAACAAACAAACAAAAATATACAAAATACAAAAGGTGATCAGAGGGGTTAACCTTTTCTGAGCTCCAGCCGTTTTTTAAATCATTTTCACTATTTGATTATTAGATAGCAAAAAATAACTAGTTATGTATGAAAAAAGCATGCACCTTGTTCAATACATTTGTCCATAGTTTCTTAGTGGGTAGACATATGGGGGGTGTAAGGGGCATCATTTCAAAGAGGATAAAATTATCTTTCATTTGACATCATAATTTACATATGTCTTGCTTCAACTTTTGGAGATATATCAATATCAAAAGAAATTTGAAAATCGTTTTTTTTTTTAAAAACATGAAATTTTGACTTTGAGTGATCCTTATATCTCTGGAATCACTTATTATTTCGAGACAAAATATATTTCGTTAGAAAGAGAAGAAAGTTCTCTTTAAAATTCAATATCCCGTGTTATCCTGTATTATTTGAACAAATAAATATAACGGTGTTTTTTGAAATACAGTGAATTTTTTGAAAAATTTTTAACGGTACTTTTCTCCCAAATATCAAATTTTCACAAACAAGGATATTTGACAAAAAATGCATATGCAAAAAATATAATTGAGCTTCACTCAAAGGATTTTCAAAAAATTGCTTTAAAAATAAGTACTGGTGGAGAATCTATTGATAAAAAGTACAATTTCAAGTCATCGAACATTTTTAGAGTTCTTTCGATAACTGAAAATAAAGAAAGCCAGCGCAGCGCGTTTTAGAATGCTTTAAAAGATTGTTGCATTCTATTCTATTTCAACAAAGTTGCAAAATTCTTTGTTCAAGTTCGAAATAAGGGTGATAATCTATCGAGTTAAGAATCCATTTTTCATCTCCTGTCACAATTTTGTTTAAAAATGGTTAATTTTTTTTAGTCTTGATAAAAGACTAATGCAACTCGTGCTTGAAAATTGGCAGCTGAAAGTTCATGTAGTACCCGCACTGCCCGTACTTAGACACCTTTCCAATATTTTTCAAGTGACGATGGATGGTGGAGTGGGTGGATCCGAGCGTCTCAACTTTTGCTCAACTTTTGACCGAAATAGATCTTCATCAAACCTGAATGGTCTCCCAAATAGTGACTCATTTATGAAATTTCTGGAACTATATCTTTGCACTCGGCTTTCACTTATTTCTTTGTAGATAATATCCAATATACTTAACAGTATATTATCTTCACCAAATGAAATATACTAGGTCCACTTTGTTTTTTTTGTGCTAACACATTTTTTGCATCACCAAAACTGATTATTATTTGTTTTTAAATATTCGATGTCAAATATTCGATATTAATTTTGATTTCCCTTTATATGTATAATTGTAAAATTTTGATTATTTTTCGGAAATTAATATTTTTGAAAGGATTATTATTAGGACATGACTTTAGGCGAAAAGAAAAACATAAATAAAAAAATATAATGAATGACTGAAATTTTATCGTTTTTTTTTTCGTGTTTCCTTTTTCACTTTTTGTTATAAACATCAAATCATCATTCAAAATAAATAAAATTTGTACTGTGATTAGCTGGATTGATTCAAATTGATACAAAATAAATCTGCCCTGCAACCACCTTAAAAAGATATAAATTTGTTAAAAAATAATTGACTACATACACCATGACCATACACTCGTATTTACATATGTATATATATATGTATGTTATTTGTTGTTTTTTCTTATTGTTTTTTATTAATATTTTTTGGTCAGTTGATTTGTTTAAATAATTTAAATAATCTGGATTTGATTCAAATATCAAACAATTATGAACAACAAAATTTGTTTATGACAGAATCATAAAAGAGTCAATAATTATTTTCATGAATTATTATAAACATACAAAATTCATTTATTATAATACTTATACATACTCGTATATATCTATACTCATTAAATTATTGCTTCCAATCGAAAAGTTTCAGAAAGGTAATAAATATTAATCAGATTAATGTATGTACATATAACATAATTTCGTTGTATGTATAATTATATAATTTAGTATTATAAAGGCTAAACAACAAATATGTATTTACCTTAATCATCAGTATACAACTACAATCATTGATGTACATATATATATTTATTATATACAGTTGACTTTCGATAATTTGAAACTCGTTAATTTGAATTTTTCGATGATTTGAAGTTTTTTCCTGGTCCCTTGAAAAATATTCGATAAATTAAAAAAAAAATTAATATATAATTTGGTCCCCTCGCGAGGTAATACCCCAGGTAATTTGAATTTGTAGGAATAGAATCTAGCTCGTCGACATTCTATAATTTGAAGTTGGGCTTCTCTACTCTTTGAAATCGGTAATTATTTATGTAAAAACCTCTTCTAACCTTTCGAAACTTGTCATTTGTTTATATGAATAGGTGAATTAGTTCGCAGTCTTAGCCTTCTTTTAAATGTGTTATGTTTGACTTTTGTTATTATCTTTTAAGTTAAAATGAGTTCAAGAAAGAACAAGTGTCTTTCCATAAATGAAAAAAATGCATGTGATTCGTGGAAGTGGAAGTCGCTTACTCAAAATAAAATTACAGACTTTTTTAAAAATGAACATTTATTATTTGTGTAATTAAAATCACGAATTTTAATCAAACTCATGTTTATTTGAATTTTTTTTCTTTCTCCGTCTTGCTTGACATTTTCTCTGGTCCACCGGATTTCAAATTATCGAAAGCCGACTGTATATCCACCCAGCAAACAAATAGGCAATAGTACGAGGATGCAAATGTTCAATAATTGGGCAATAGTTTGTGTTATATACGAGCGAGCGATAAAAAGGCAACTTAATAAACTATGAACAAGAGTACGAAGATGTAATTGAAGGGAACTATATAGTTACAGCGATAAATATACGATAATTAGGCAACAGCTGTTATTATACGAATAAGCAAGAAATGGGCTGCTATTTAAAAAGCAAATAACTAAAATGTAATACTGGTACATAATGATTTACATACTTATGAGAATTTTATACAAATCAGCCATAAAAAGGCAATACATTATAATACACTTGATTTTGATATTATTTAAGGCCCAACTATAATCGACATACCTGACATAGCAAACATAAGAAAAAATAACGAATGTTAAAACGTAACATTTGGGTAACTATAATAACATAGATAACATACTAAACATAAGCAATATGAATTTCACAAAATGAGCTTATGGCTTATGTTACTTATGTCATGTACTCTCTCGATCGTACTGCTTATGTCGAGCTTATGTTAAACGAATTTTTAACGAATGTCGGTAATGTTAATTATAGTTTAGCTCATTGATTTGGCTGTGTTCGGCTACGACATATGTCATAGCTTATGTCAGCAATGTCGATTATAGTTTTATTGTTTCATGTTACGGTAATTTTCACGGTACAATTAGAAGTTGCAAAAGTCTAACCAGAAAATTTTTATTATGTATTTTGTACTTATTCGTTCAAGATACTAGTGGTGAAGGTACGATTTAACATTTAAAAGTGAAAAATTGAATACACAAGTGAAATATTGTATAAAATTTGCGTGAATTTTTTTTATAAATTTTACAAAACAGCACGTTAAAAATGCAAAAAGTGTTGTTAATCAATATTATTTTCTTTGAATCTACTGGAAGTAAAGCTACTGAAAGGCTCGTTAAGATACAGAAAACGTATATAATTATAACAATGATGCATTAAATCATAGACAATATAATATAACCAGTTCCACAATAGGGTATGGTTGGTTGGTTGCAATGGCAGTCCGTTTCAATCCCTCAGAAAGGGTTTTGTTACCACAAGCTTGTAGGTGTTGGTTGTTTCTTCAGATTATAGCCATTTTGTCCTGTTCAGGTAGTAAATCAGACTACACCCACCCTTGGACTGGCTACCTCCGTAAGGTCTACGAGGAAAGGCTTACCGAAAGCTTTTAGTCTAGTTTTAGCTATAATGCCGGACACCTGTAAAGATAATGCAAAAGAGTTTCTTTCTCTGAATTGTCCTTACAATGTTAGGAAACAGAAAAATCAGAATTTTATTAATTCCGATAAAAGCGGATTTTTCATTTACACAACCTCAATAATATAGTGGTATAACGTAGTAAATGAATGATATACATATTCTTCAAATTGAGTTATTCTGGTATCTTAAAAGGATATTTTCGTTTGAAATAATAAAAAGATTTATGAAATTTAACGGAGTTTAATGACTATAGCTGTGTCCTGCTCTTGTGGTTATCTGACCATAAATGATCAAAACATTGAATTCAAATTATTTGTATTCGAAAATAATGTATAGTAATAAAGAAAATTAAAAATCAGACATTGAATCATTGAAAAACTGAAATTAATTTTAGTATATTCAAATTAATAATTATAGAAGAAGTTGGTTTATAGTTGATTATTCAATGCATATATATAGTAATTTTAAATGTAATTGTGTACAAAAGTACAATTTTTATTACATCTATTTTACACATATTGTAAGCGATTGTCATATCCCACCTATAAGCACCTTTAAACATTTCCTTTTCCTGTCTATTTTACATGCATATCTATATATAATTTTCTACAATTTATATTTCATGTACAATCAGCTTTACTATATCAAGATCCGTTTCCTTCGAAAATGGTGTAAGTCTAAAAAACTTATTGGATATTCTTTTCTGTTTTCTTCAAAACTTCTCTTCAGTCTTTTTCTTCTGAAACTGCGATTCGGTTTATCCCTTTTCATCCCAGTAATAGTCAGCTATCATGCCTACGTCCAACTTTGCTCATATCACTTTCTCTATGATTTGAATGTCCTGGTAAAATCATACTCGCCGTTCTGTGCTTTGTCACAAACAATCAATATAGTATTCTTCAAATATCTCTTGATTTATGGAATGAGTTTGATGATTGACTGGAAATATATTTGTACAAAAAAGATACAATCAAGATCCTCTGGAAAATTAATTTAGTAATATCAGATATAAAAAGCAAAATCTATCTGTTATGGAATTTGCTGATATATTATCGCGTATAATATTGCAGTGAAACAGTTAATGCATTCTTCACAATCAGCAAAATGTAAAGATGATAATGAAGTAATTTTAGGTGTAGATTGGAAGGCAATTTTAGACATTTCGCACAACAAAACCACATAATCTAAAATCTAATGAAGAAAAATTTGTATATACTTATAACGATTTCAGAAATGATGATTACAATTATCCAGACATTTCGACTCCAACACATAATAATGAAAAACCCGCACTGTATTACAAATTCATTCTGAAAATGCTACAAGATATTTAGCAGGATATGTTATACATCAAAAAATGTTGAAAAGAAAAATTATATACAAAATTAAAAAAGTTTTTTGATTTCGATGAGCTTTTTCTAACTTTATACATATTTATATGAGTGATGAGTGTGTCGTTTTTGGAAAAATATTTCCCAAATACACTTAAAAGGAAAATCTATTGTAAAGAAGCACTACATTATCTTATTGTCTTGCGGGAATAGGCGACACTATTTGCCAGTACGATAATGTTTCGCTATTGCTTTCTTATTGCAATGTTTGTTGGGCATAATAGATTTGCTGGGCATGCACTATACATGTACATATTTTGTATAATTTTTTTTTTGTATGTACATTTATATTTATATTATATAATTAATTTGTTATGCATATACTATATACATACATATATGAGTACATGTTCTTACTATAGATGTATGCAAATGAAGAAAAATAGATAGAAATTATCGAACAAATTTAAGTAAATAAATTGAACTAGGAATATTTTAAATTCAATAAAACCTATACTTATGAGTAATATATTGTGTATGCTTTTATAAGTATGTGTTATTATACGTAATAGTACATTATATACAGGGTGATTTTTTTCTAAGTGCCAATATTAATACTATGGTATTCTTTGGACTGTTTTATGAAAAAAATTGTACTAACAAAAATTTCTATCGACCCTATTTTCGACGCTAGAGGGCGTTGAAAATTTTGATTTTTTTGCAGGACCTTCAAATACAAAATCATGTGTAACTTTTTGTACACCATACTTTGGAAAATTTAGTGTTCTAGAGAATAATAGGAAACTAAATGACCTCTCTTTTCATATGCTATAACAAGTATTTTGGAATTCGGCTCTAAATAAAAAGAAATCCTGAAGTCAAAATTTATGACGAATTTTTTAAAAAATTTTGTTTTTTTAAAATTGGGTTCCTGAAAAATATTTGCACTACGAAAAAAGTTTTTATTTTTGAAATCGAAGTATAAAAACGTTCTCTTTCAAACAAAGAAAACCCGAGCATGATATCTTTATCCGTTATTGAGTTATTAAGGATCAAAGTAGTGAAGAAATGGACAAAAATGTGCCTAAATGAAGTTTGTAAAATTTTTTCATTGAGAAATATTTTTTTTTTACGTATTTTGGCATTTTTTACCATTTCTGTACTCCTTTGATCCTTAATAAGTCAATAACGGATAAAGATATCATGTTCTCGTTTTTTTTGTTTGAAAGAAAACATTTTTGTGTTTCGACTACAAAAATAAAAATATTTTTTGTAGCGCAAATATTTTTCAGGAACTCAATTTATACACAAAATTTTTTAAAAAATTCGTCATAAATTTTGAATTCAGGTTTTTTTTTTATTTAGAGCCGAATTCCAAAATACTTGTTATAGTATATGAAAAGAAAGGTCATTTAGTTTCCTATTATTCTCTAGAACACTAAATTTTCCAAAGTATGGTGTACAAAAAGTTACACATGATTTTGTATTTGAAGGTCCTGCAAAAAAATCAAAATTTTCAACGCCCTCTAGCGTCGAAAATAGGGTCGATAGAAATTTTTGGTAGTACAATTTTTTTCATAAAACAGTCCAAAGAATACCATAGTTTCAATATTGGCACTTAGAAAAAAATCACCCTGTATATACCTATGCACGTTCTGAAATATTTACATATACATATGTGTAGAAAACGATATAGTCTTTATACATATGTATATGTATATTTCTCACAGATTATGTTTGTAAAAATAAAAAAAAATTGCTTTAAACACTGATACGTGCAATATTGAATATTCAACGAATTGGAATCAAGCATCATGTTAATATCCCATTACAATATAATATGTATGTATGTATATAATGTATAGTAGGTACATAATTCCTTGTATACTAATGCATAAATGTGTTCTACAAGTATGTACATATGTATATTTTAAGAGAGCTTCATAGCTACATATGTATAACATAATGTACAGATCTAACTTTTAAGCAAAACAAACATATCTTTTATATACTTAAATACACCAATATTATTTGCATATGATGTACATACATACATATATACTTATGTTTATAATATGATAAATATGTAATACATACGAGTGCATACATACATCATATGAAAATAAGAAAAAAATAAAGAAAATATAATACAAAATAGAAAGATTGTTGTAATACTTCAATAATTTTCAATTATCGTTCAAGGATATCTATGGTGATGGCCCTTCAAAAAAACATTTTTTTTTTTTTTGTTTTGTTTATATCAAATTTCTTGTTTACTCAACAGAAGAAGAACAAAACAAACATAAATGTAAAGCAATAAAAATAATAGAAAAAAAATACAATGATAATAGAATAACTTGAAGCAGTATAACAATGACTCTAGTAGACTAGTAGTAACAGCAGCAGCAACAACTTAACAAAACCAACAACAATTCAACAAAACACAATTTTAAAAATACAAATATATGTATTAACAAGAAGGATATTATAACAATGTTTCCGATTGTTCACATTCATTCATTTCATATATACTATAAAGCCCTAGAGCCTAGACAGATATTGTATAAACGTAGTGTCGATACCATGGCATTGATTATAATACATGTCTGTCAGCCCATACTAGCTTTGCTTTATACTAGGTTAACAACCTGACATTGAAAGGTTATAATGATTTATCTACATAGTAGATAACAAGAAAATTCAAAAATATCAACTGATAACAGGACCAGGTTTATCTTAGATTTAAACCTCTTTTTACACGAATTTGAATATGTGAAAAAATCATTTTTTACGCGATTTTTATTCACATTTACAAGACCAAACTGATTAGCTTCAGTCAAAAAGTCAAAAAAGTTTTAGTCAAAATCAAAAAAAGTAGGCTTTAACCATTCAAAACTATGCTACTTGATTCACTTTTTTCTATTGTGCATATCTATAGACGATATAACGTCGGTATAACGTTTTTAGCGATAGCGTTTTATATCGGCGTTTTGTTCAATCTGTTCAAGTGCATATAGAAGCAGTACTTATAGCAGTTTCACGTGAACTCAGAGGTTTAATGGCTTCATACAGAGAAATATATCGCGACTTACCTAAAGGATCAATACAGCGGTTAATAACACTGGAGTTCATGTCACAAAGTCTATATGACAACAGTCTCACGAAAATGAAAGCTTCAGCATTCATTGTCTGAAACTGATAGTGAATAAAAGAATTTTTCATGGAATATTTAATAAACAACCGAAATGAATATGTTTTATTTTATTATTATTAAAATTCATCACATAAATGTATGTCTATTCTCTAAGGAATGTAAATAAAAATCTTCTGATCCTAATGAATTTAATGTTTGTTTTCTCATTACATTGCTTATATTTCAGGTTTGGAACTAATCTTAACATTTTATATGAAGTCTGTATAGTTATATTTACGTGAATTCTATTTACGCGTAATTTTTAGGAACGCATCTATCGCGTAAAAAAAAGGTTTAGGTATACATAATGTGTCACCATGTTATGCCATTGACACATAATAGTATGTATAGTATCAATACCATGGTATGAACAACACTAACATGGTGACACATTTATGTACCAGTATAAATCTAGTATCATTTGATGACATTTTTGTGAATTTTTTTGTAGTGTTATATAGAAAATTTATATTTGCATTTTAAAGCTTTCAAAGTTTCATTATTATTCGAAACATTTTGCTATTTATTATTATTTTCCATAATTTCACAAATTCATTATTTATTCATTATATACATATGTTCAAATAACATAAAAACTCACAAGAGATCACACACGAAAACTACTGTTAAAACTAATTTCTATAATTTCAACGGCATTAAAATGGCGCTACGCTTAGTAAATTTTGTGAATACTAGCCTTATTACTAGATAAATCATGTAGGTTTCTATGCCACGTTCATATACCAGCTTGTTAACCTAGTATAAAGCTATAGTATGGGATGACAGACATGTAGTATGGTAAGTATATAGTCAATACCATGGTATCGATGCCACGTTTATACCATATATATGTAGACATATGTCTACGGCTAGTGAAGTGTTGTTCATACCATGGTATCGATACTATATACATGTATGTGTCAATGACATAACGCATACATACTAGACAGACTAACTATATGCGTTCTCGTGCATACATTTTTTTTTTATATATGCATACGTATAAATATATCAAACAGGAAAAAAAAATCATGATTTTAATACATGCACCACGTATAATACATACTGCTATTTCTATTTACATATGAGTCCTATTATTATATAGATGTACAAATTTGTGTATGTCATCCTACCAAGAATTCTATGTCATTATTTCATTTGAGTAATGATTATATTGATGTATGTATATGTGTGTGTAGGTTTTAGGTTAAATATGTATATGCAAACATAAATAAATGTTTATACAGAAATATGTTCATACAATGATGAGATAAAATACAAAATACATAAATTGTACATAAATGATGTAATATATGTATATGATGCTCATAGAATGGATTAAATTATACATTGTGTATTCTATTCTTTTTAAATGTGTATACACATATGTACATATCTCAAATCGGTTTATTGTATGGTGCAAAATTACACGTAACGTAGTCATCATTTTTGAGAATTTATTTTATGCATATATATACGTAACATAAAACAACACAACAGTTAAGTCTTATACTTATATGTATAATATATTATAATATCGGAATTTAATCAATTAAAAGTGATTTTTACTTATTACTATCGTATTCATAAATCATAATAAATAAATTTCATAATGTGTTTTTAGTTGTATGCGCAAAACAAAATTTTATTTTTGCAAATACCTAATATTCTTCCGATGAATAGTAAGTACTTCGATAGATATATCATTCGATAAAAATGTGTCATAGTTGATTAAATTCTATTGTACAAGGGTTTTCCAAAAATAACTTTAGGATTTTGCATGACAGTACTTTTTAAACGCCATTTGACATATAGGGTGAGTTTCAAAACGTTTAAATACCGCCTCGATGCATAATCAACAGTTTCAAAATGGATAACACTTAAATCGATAACAATGTCTATACAGTTTCAAAACTCATTGTGAATGTATCTGATATGCATCTGTCAAGCAATCTACGCATCGTGAATTTTTATGATGCAAAATAGATTTGAATAGATTTTTTTTCTCAATATCATTTCAAGGATTTATTTTTATATGAATTTTTTTATATGGAACCAAAGGTCAGTCTGTTCTAAAGAAAAATTTTGTACATTTATGACGATAAATTGAATTTTTAATGTGTAGTGTTTTAATATTAATGACAAATTCCAAAAAATATGGAGAGTAGGTACTATACTATATGAGCACTTACACTGAAGGTGATTTTGCTCATTAGAAAATGGCTATAAAATATGTCCATTATGATATTGTTTAATTTTATTAAAAAATTGTTTCACCTTTTTTGATTTAGTGTAGAAAATGAATTAATTAAATTTTAAAATTATGTATATACTGCAAGATGTGAACCATTTTTTTTTGTTGTTGTCAAAACAAAGCAACAAATTCGTTTCAAAACGTCAAAGTTGTAGAACTGCAATATCGATGCGAATCATTAATTCTGTTTTAAAACTTTGCATCACGACTGTTTTGATGTCGTATCACAACACATTTTTGAGACGTTTTGAAACTCACCCATAGTTACTGTTACTGTAGCTATAGGCAAAGTTAGACAAGGAGTCGTACACGCAAGAACAACGTGTTGAAATTATCAAAACTTATTATCAAAACGGAGTTCAGTATACGAAAAATGGTGATGTGAATTGGCCGTCTACATCATGTGATCTAACTCCCATAAAAAAATAATGTCCGAGATGTTTATAGGAGAAATTGAAGCCACAATATGTCAAAATTTTATTCAAAATTATGATGTTCGTATAGATGCCTGTAATCGCAGTCGTGATGGACATTTAAATGACATCATATTTCGTGTATAATTATAATAAATAGAATAGTCATTTAAAATAAAGAAAACATAAATACAACACACCGCCTGAATTTTATTTAAAAACAACATCCTAAAGCCCTTTTTGGAATACCCTATAATAATTGAAATTATGCATTCAAAATTTAAGAATATGCTATAATTATAATCAGATGAGCAAAATATGATAATAACCATGAGTATAATACAGAACGTACAAATACGTGTATACCCGTGTAGTAGTATAGATAAATATACGAGTATAAATGTATGGATTTGTAATACCGTGGAAACAAATTATTATCATTACAACCATTTACAACTTTATCATTAACATTTGACTTTTTCGTAACTGCGACTGTGACCTGATGAAATTTAAAAAGAAAAACTGAAAAAAAAAAACAACAAAACAAACAGAAAATAAATGAATTAATATGGAAAATTCAAATAAGAAATTGCCATCATCCCTTTAAAAATGTTTTAAATTCTTTTTATTTTACTATATCTTTTTTCATTTTTTTTGTATTGTTCAACCAATATCATTAAATTTTTCTCCCTTTTTAATTTAAAAAAAAAAAAAAATTTTTTTTAAATTAACCGGATATTACTTTTAAATTATATTCCAACTGACAAGAAATTTCACTACATTTATATACCTACAATATGCATAGATTTATATATACTACCTACATACTACTTTAAAAAATTGTAAGAATGTGTACATACAGGTGCAGTTTCGATTATCCGTATACTTATTACAGAATCATAAGGGTCCGTTTTCATATATAATTTGAGACTGGATGTAAAATTGTGATTGGAGGAATATGCATACCTTATTTACCACATGCTCTCTCTTTTCGCAATAAGTAGTAAGATCATATTTTCTCGTTCAGGATACATGCATCTTAATATTTTCAAAATATCATTTGTTTATTGTATAGCTGTTGACATTATTTAGGCTGGTATTCACAAACATAGATTATCTTTTATCTGAGATAAAGTGTATTCATCGAGATATTTTTAAGACAACCTCGAAGTGGTATTATAAATATATTGTTCGAACATAACCTTGTTATTAACAGCAACAGCACAGTACTCACATAATATAATCTCACATCACATAACTTCTTTGTCATTTTGTTAGTATAAAAATACAATCAGCTGATATGTTTGACACACTTGTTCGGCTCGAAAACGAAGTTCGAAAACAAATTTTATCTAGCTTGATGAATAAGCTGAAATTGTATCCGGCTAAAATATATCCGACGGATATATCTATGTTGATGAATACCACCCTAAGGGTGGTAATTTCGTTTAATTGTGTGATATGCACAGGCCAAGAAAGAAGATTATTTCATAATAAAAGCACTAAGTCATAAGTGCTAGGATCAATTTATTTTGCAAAAAATACTCATTCAACATTTTAATCTTTCTATCCTTAATACTAAGTATTTTGACAGTTCTGAGATGCATGAAAGATGCAAAAGTGATACGAACACAAACGAATGCTGACTGAGCGAAAATTGTCCGTAACCATTTTGCATCTGGATGCAAATTCTGTATGAATACTCAACCTAATTGAATTCTGGATTATGTTCAATATGAAGATTATGGCAATTATAAATTGAAAATCATTTTTGCAAACATCATTTCACATATCAGATAATACAAAGTCAAATTTCAAAATTCTTTTGATTAACAAAATTTGTACAAGAAAAATTATTTTATATATATATATAATTTAATGTAAAAAAGTTGAAATTTTTCACGAAACTAATACAAAATGAATTTCATTACATGCATCACTTAATTCAAACATGATTCAAACTAATAACATATTCGGTTCGGATATATTCGTATTACATTGTTATGGATTTTTCCACATGAAGTAATCGACAAATGCCAAATAGCAACAATTTGGTATTACGGTACTATGTAATTATACTTATAGCATTTTCAATTTAAATTCAACTTTTTCCAACTTAAATTAAACTTTGTCCAAGTTAAACTAAACTTTTTCTAACTTAAATTAAACTTTGTCCAAGTTATACTAAACTTTGTCCAAGTTAAATTAAACTTTGTCCATTTTAAATTAAACCTTGTCCATTTTATGCTTTTTCAATGCGATTGAGCATTGCAGAATATGGTGGCAAGTACTCCAACCGAGCTCTCAATGAAATTAACTCTATTTTTTCAAGTGTTTTATGGATTCTGGAATTATATCCATAATAATTCATGTATCACTCCCTTTTTTAATCTTTTTAAAGTGTAATTAAAAAGTTTAATTTAACTTGGACAAAGTTTAATTTAAGTTGGAAAAAGTTGAATTTAAATTGAAAATTCTATATAAGTATATTGCTTCATATATACGAGTATGTTGTTATTCGGATAATCGACATTATACTGTTGAAATTAGTTGAAATTTTTATGTTGATTTTTTGGGTGATTTTTTTTGCTGTCTACTTTACTATATATGTATATATAGAAAAGGAGATTAATAATAGATATTAGAAAGGAAAAAAACAAAAATTAAATGAATGAAACAATAACGAAAATCGAAAATCATTTTTTATAAGGCAAAAAAAAAAAAAAAAAAAAAATTTAACTGGAAGCAATCCTACTAAAAAACAATATTCCATATAACTCTATTCATTTTATAGAGAACAGAAGAAGAAAACAAAAAGAATAAGAGGGAAGAAATAGCTATTTTATCTTGAATTATTTTCAAATATTCTCTCAAAAAGAATATATCTAATTTATATGAATATTTAACCATTATAAATACCTACTTACCTATAAATTCGGATATATATATTACATACTGTATAAGTACGCGTACCTACAATATACGTATGTACATATTTTATGATTTTTGAACATCATGTGAATATGTACACTTGTACCATCTTGTACATTATGTTGTAGTATAATACATTATATGTATATTATTTTTAAATTTTAAATAAATTTTTTACACGCATCTACACATCATTTATATAATATATACTTATTCATAATAATTTAAAATTATATTGGAAAAGTTTGTATGTAATCCTTATTTGAAAAGTGAATTCTTTCAAACAGAATTTATTCGTAATTTCATATACAAACATATACATACATACATTCACTCTCGTCGTATATATAATAATGTCAGCATTTAATATGAATATTTATGTACTTTTTGTATGTATGTATGTATATATATTATATATACATACTCATACATATTATTTTGTACTTTTTCAGAAGAAATGAAATTAAATAATTTCAAAATATTTCTTTTATTCAAAGTTCGCTAACATTATAACATAAGCATAAAGTATTTATTCGTTTAAAATTCAATAAAATGAAAGTCAACTTTTAGTTAATTTTTTTTTTTTTTTTTTTCATTTCATTTCTGTTTTTGATTTTTGTTTTTCGCTCTTCATTTTCTTCTAAAAATGAGAAAAATCAGAATTTTTTATAGCAAAAAAACAAAAAAACAAAAAAAAAAAAAACAAATTTATGTATATATGTATTAGGTACTATATACTTACGTACACATATATTATATCACACATTTATTTTTCACATTGGCATGCTTATACAAAGATTGAACACGAAAATAAGTATCAAAGCATGAAAGCTATATACATATGTACGAACTTATGTACATACATATATACATACAGATGTATAGGTGTGTATTTATATGTATAAGAACACACGTATATATAACATAGAGTTGTTTTGTTGTATGCAAAAGTATAAACAGGAACGCGCCTACAATTGGAGCTAGTGGCGCACTTGTGCCGGGCATCTCAATCTGGGGGCGCCATAAATTCATGATAAAATACATTCTACTATACTATAATTATGAACATTTGATTTCGTTTTAAATTAAAAAAATTATTTCATTGTGGAAACTTATAGTAAACAAAACTTAGTATAGTATTATAAATATATGGAGTATAAAAATAATTTCGAAATAATAGAAAAGTATCAACAAAAAAAAAAAAAAATGATGAAAATAAAATTTCTGTAAAAGTAAAGATTTCAACCCCAATCGCGAGCGGTCTGCAGTGGTGGCGTAAATAATAAAGAGGGTACCCGCTACTAACATTCTGAAAATAATTCGCATCGCTTGAATACGATAACCTCCATCCCCCTAAAAAAAAATACCACTGCAACATGGTTGATGGCAATCAAAATTCAAGGTTTTGGCTCATATATTCAAAATCAAAAAGATGCAGTTTTTAGTTTCTGTTGCGTATTGTTTTTAAAACAGAAATCTAACCATTCATTAGTTAGTGGAGAGTACCAGAGATTTGAGTCACTTTAATCCTACATCTAGATATTTCCATTCATTATAGTCCAACAAAATCTATATAGCTGTACATATCCAAGGACAATATTATCTAAAGAAGTAAAACATTGGAAAAATGTTTACAAAAAACAAAAAAGAACAAAGTTTTTCGAAGCCAAAATTAATTAAAAACTATTTAAGAACCACAATGACTCAAGATAAAAAGAGAATTGGCTGAAACCTTAGATTACGAAGATTTTAACAACGATTTTGCGAAAATTAAAACTCGACGTATTAACTTTTAAGAATTGAATAATTTAATGTTTATAAAATTAATTCAATTTTTTTAAAATACTGAAAAAGCTTCTTATTAATTTATCCTATAACTTGCTCATTATTAATTTGAAGCCATGAGAATATGTAAATAATTTTAAATATGAATTTCTGATTTTCGAGGATTGTAAAGAAATAGTCTAATTGATTTTGAATTGTATCCAAAATTAAGTAACTTATATAAATTTAAGTAATAGTTTGTGCTCTAATTACTTTATGTATTTCGAATCGAATATATTCAGTTTTGTTTTCAATTATAAATTAAAAACTATAAAATATGTATATATTTGATATTTGATAATATGTGACGAATGAGGATTATGCCTACCGAGGACATCTCGTTAAAAAGACGCGTTATTATATGTTTTACTTCATGGGTGGCGTGGAAAAAAACCATATATTATATACATATGTATGTGTATATAAAATTTTTAAAGTTAAGGCGCAAAATTTTAAATTGCGCCGGTCGCAAAATATTCTAGATTCGGCCTTGAGTGTAAGTACGAATGCATTATATTTGCACGTACATATATACAATCTAATATACGAAAATGTATATACCGTAAAACAAGTAATAAAATAGAAAAAAAATTAAATAAATATATTTTAAAAAAAAATACTATAGAATTGTTCGTTAACTAGCATAAAAATGTTCTTACAAATTGATTTCACGGCTGAAGTACACTTACTGACTTTGCTTATAGATTTTGTTCTCTTTTTCTCTACTACGCTACTATACTATTTTTGTTTTTTGTACATTGTTCTTCTTTTATTTCTTTATTTTCTTTGAACATTATTTTTTACCTTTAATACAATACAATTCTGTTTCTATAGTTGTTTTTTTTTCATCGTTTCTTGTTTGTAAATCTTGAAAATATAGGTTTAAAACATGTACATATGTATGTATGTATATTACATGAAATTTAAAGAAAGGGAGAAATAAAAAAGAAATAAATTGAAAAAAAAAACGACACACATACACTCTCGCAAAACACACACAAACACACACACACATCCAAATAAAACGATATTATACAAAAATATTCTAGCAAACATTCATATAAATATAAAAAAAAAGTAAAAAAAAAAAAAATTGAAAAGGAATGTTTTTTTTTTTCTCTTCTCTCCCTCTTTTTCAGAACTTTTTATTTCAAAGAAAATTAAAATTGTTCACCTACTGGAAATGAATTAACTTTACTGGAAACAAAACGCAAAAAAACAAAACAGAAAAACAAAACATAAAAACAAAATGAAAATAAATGTAAAGTTGGAAAAAATAATTTTTATTTTTCTATTTTCCGTTCTGTTCTATTTTTTTTTTTTTTTTTAAAGTTTTTTAGTTAATTAATTCTTGAAAATGGATATTAAAAAGCAAATGAAAATTATAGACTAAGCACAAAATTTTATAAAAATAAAAAAAAAATACTAATAAAAAAAAACAGTTGTTTTATAATGTACATACTACATATACATACATATTTGAATTGAAATTATAATAAATTATGTTCATTAGTTGCTTTGATTATTTTTTCACTTCTATACTATTGATGTATTAGTATATGTACATACTTACTTTCTTTTGCTTTTCACATTACATACCTTTTCAAACAAAGTTGCACACAGAATTGTTGTTAAAAAAATTAAAAATCTATAACGATAAATTTATTACTTTTAACTATATTATTGTGTTGTTTAAAAATTCTTATGTAAAACAACTTGGCTGCTATAATAATTTTGGTTGTTTATTTATATACGTGTATTATTTATTATACATATACATACATAAACTAGAATGTTTTTTTTTTGTTTATTCGTTTGTTTGTTTACGAGTATTCTTTTGAAGTGGCACTTTTTACATCACTGTTGCAATAAAAATACAATAATTATAATTAAATGTTTATATAGTACCATTTATATAAAATGAGAGTACTATGTACATACGAGGGGCTTAACAAAAGTTTTTGAAAAAATACAAAAAAAAGTTGAAAAAACAAAGATTTTTATTTTGCATTATAAAATTTATTCATTTAAAATTTTTCAATATAATTTCCATCGCATTCTACACATTTTTTAAGTCTATAAATCCAACTTTTGAAGCACTCCTCAAAATCTTCCTTTTTTAATAAGCGAAATTGTTCTTCTACAGATTGTATGAGTTCTTTATCGTCTGTAAATGTTCTTCCACGTAAAGGTTTTTTAATTTTTGAAAAAAGCCAGAAGTCACATGGTGCTAAATCTGGTGAATATGGTGCTGGTAAAATTTCATTGATGCCGGATGCAGCTATAAAATCTGACGTCATTTTTGCCTTGTGGGCAGGCGCATTATCGTGATGAAGGAAGTATCTTCTTAGCTCGGTTTTAGGGCGTCCTTCTAAAATATTTTCAAACACCTTTGGTAAACAAGTATTTGAATACCAATCTGCAGTTACTGTATGTCCTGGTTCCAACGGTATATAGCTGCAATAATTTTACATCTGCTGAAGAAAATCGCAAACATGATTTTACGAGCAGATTTTTGACGAAAATCCTTTACTGGGGAAGCTTGACCTTTTTCACTCCACACAGACGATTGAAGTTTTGTTTCGGGTTCGTTATTGTAAATCCAAGTCTCGTCACCTGTTACAAGATTGTTGTAATTTGCTGATTGTCCATCTCTAAATTTTTCTAAGAAAAATTTGGCGAACTGAACACGGGCTGGGCTGCTTTTTCTTCTGCACCTAATATGCGTGGAACCCATCATGCGCATTTCTTACTGTAGCCAAGACTGTCGTTCAATATCCTTGAAATGGCCATGGCATTTGTCCCCAGAGTATGAGCAATGGTTTCCTCCGTCATACGTGGATCTTCATCTAGAATTTTTTTTACAGCCGCAACATTTGTATCGTCCGTAGAGGTTTTTGGGCGACCTTCACGATCTTTTACACTGAAATGACCAGTTTGAAATTTTTTGTACCAGTCGTAAACACTGCGCGTGATCACCAAATGCAACTGTACATTCTTTGAATATTCCTTGTGCATCCAACTTCCGACGAAAACCGAATAAAATTGCATACCTGACTTCTTCTTTACTTGACGATGGAATCGCACACAATCCTGTTTCGCTCAATTTTCTTTTTCTCGTGTCCATGTTTACTCACTGAATTCAAACTACGTAATGAAGATGACAAGAACTCACACTATATATATGCTCAATAACAGGTAAAAAGGATCATCCCTTTCCAATTTTTGCAAAAACTTTTGTTAAGCCCCTCGTATGTACATTACATATACATATATATTTTTAAGAGTTAATATAATCACAAAGCTTACAATGCTTTTAGTATAATTTTTAATCCGCAAAAATAAGTTTACTTTTCAACTACGTACCTATGTAATTATTTTTTTTTTTTTCAGATCTAATTATTTTTTATAAAAATTAAATAACATTATAATATGAAACGTAATTTATAAATATACCTATGTACGAGTATATACATATATTTATGACTAGAGTGTGCCTGCGACTTCGTCCGCATTGTCATAGAGCTATAAAACGAACCACGATATACAGAATAAGGTGATCCCGAGCGAAGAAGCTCTTTGTAAAGCTTTATATTATTACGTCATTTCTATTGAGTTTGTAATTCAATTACCACGATTGCCGCCACGATCAACCACGATTATCAGTTCATTTAGAAGAAAAAGCTTTTCATACATTTTATAGATTTTTTTCAGACCTTCATCTGTTTAATCCAAATTTTTATTGTTTTAAATAATTAAATTTGAAAAAAAAGTAGCCTATTATTTGTGGGAGGAATCACTCTTTAAGATAAAAAAAATTCCATCAAGATTGGTTTAGCCGTTTTCGAGATTACCCGGAACATACAGACAGACAGACAGACAGACAGACGCAACAAATTTATTTATAAGATGTAAAAATATAAACTAATTAACAATAAAGAAAAAAAAAATTCTTGGTAACAAATTACTAAATTTATTTTTTTTTTTGATACAGAAAATTATATGTATGTACCTATATGATATAGAAAATTTAATAATAAAATATACAGGATGTCTCGCCTCGGGTGGAACATCCACAAACAGTAGATAGGTCGCTCATTGAGTGTAATCTCAACCGTTTAGCCGCTATAGAGAGCGATGAAGTTTTTTCGCACTGATTGTACGAAACATCCTAAAATATAAAACTATACAGTGTATAATACTAGCTAGAAGAATGTATAGTCTAAGAGAAATCGTAGTAGGTGGGTGGATACCGCATAGAATAATAAAGGTACATACTAAATAATTCTCAAAGCATATAGGAAAACTGGCAATCACTTTTTCAATTCCACATCAGATTGCGATTACATCACTAGAATTTGTTAGATTTTATATAAGTATCTTGTACAGAATTTCAAATTTTTAAAATCAAGTTCTAAATACAAAAAAATTTGTGGATTGCAATGGCTTTATATCTGTTCACATTTTTGAACATTTAAAAATTTTGATGTCACAGCAAATCAGTAACAATATACATATTGTTATAATTATTTATAATATTCAAATTATTATGTCATTATTAATAATTGTAATTGTAATTTGATAATTCTTTAAAATTTCCGTTCTTATTATTTTTCTAAAAATCAGTTTTTATAGAAATTAGTAATTTTTTAATGATATTTATATGATACCATTTAATTAATAATTAATTGTAATTTTAATACCTTTTTTTGTTATTGTAATTTAAATCAATCGGACTATAAAAAACGAGTAATTTAATAAATAAATCACTGTTCATTCAGCAATCAAGGTGTGTTTTATTAATCAAACAAATTTTATATTGATACAAAAATCACAATCACCAGTAAAAATCTATTATACATAACAATACCGTTTTAAAAAGGGAAATTTCATCAAACCGTGGAACATCAAGCTTTCTGATTGTCACTTTATTGCGATTAGAAGCGATTAGAAGGATTTATTCGAAACACAAGATACAAAAATTCGTAGTGCATTCAACCCTCCATTAGACCATCAGTATATTTCACAACTGATTATTACAACAAAATTCGCAAAGGTTATCAAAAATATCAAGCTCAAATATCAGATCAAATATCTGCTACTAAAACAGACGTGCTAGACGAAAAAGACAATTGCCTGAAGAAGCAGTGGCAACAGAACGAAATAATATTGATCAACAATCGCATCAACCAATAAATGAGTTGTTGATGAATAATTAGCGGTTCAACAATTCAACCAACCAAATGTACAATGAAGATAATACGTGGTATGATACAGAGATAATACGTCTCCAATGCAGACAAAATAACATAGCATCTTCCATCTTTAAAAGCAATCAACAAAAACGACGCAATCTTTAAAACACGATCAACAAAATCATCCAATACAATTCTACAAGCTTAAAATCAACGCTTTGAATGAGTACTGAAATCAGTTATAGAGAACATAAAACATATACTTTGTGGGAACTGATAGCAGATCCAATAATTATTTCTGATTACATAATCTAGAGAATGATGTATGTAAATCAACTCATAAGTAGTATATTTCTCTTCATTAGTTGAACAAAACGAAAGAAACAATATTAACAGCAAAATACTCCTGCCACCAACTTTGATTAAACTACCAAGAATAACGCTGCCAAAATTCAATGGAGATTACATGAAATGGCAATAATTTCATGATCTATTTTTCAAAATGATACATTAGTTTCATCAGCAATGAGTGATTGCCAAAAAACTATGGTATCTTAAAGCAAGTTTGACAGGAGATGCTGAGAGATTACTGAAAAATTTCATGTTATTATCAGACAGCAATTATATAACACTGCCTAGGAAACAATGAAAAATAGATACACAAACCAACGACTACAAGATAGCTCCTGATTAACAAGCTACTGAGAGATAACATAGAACAATGTCTCATGGGTCTGCAAAATTTGGGAGTGAAAATTATTAAAATATCTTTTAGATATTACTTCCATCAAATGATTCACCGACAATTAGTTATGTCTCTCTCTATAACTTCTATACGAACATGTTGAAATGATTTGAAATTACAATTAAAAAAATAATTTTGATGGTGTTGGTTCATCTTTATGCATGGATAATTTCAAAAAACGACTTCCATTTAAAGGTGTAATAATAAAAATATAAAAATATTCAACAACTCCTTTTCAACTATAACAATAAATATCCTGAAATATGACCATGCACCGTCACAAATACAAAATTTTATTGTTTCACACCAAAAAACCATTTTCTTTTTTGTTTGATATTCAAACGAAAAATGATAAAAGTATTTCTTACATTTTCTTTTATATACTATATGATTTTGTCTGTAAACAAAAATATTATTCTCATATTCCTATCATGATAAATATGAGATGGTATGTTTACAGCATAACAAGCAAAAATATAAAATCATTTAATTTCTATAAATGTACAATTGATTTAATTTATAATAAATGAATTAAAAACAAAAAAAAAAAAAATAGAATAAAATCAAATTACTCGTATGTGGTAATATGTAAAGCTATGTACATACTCGTACATATAATTTTTGCACTAATTAGTTTTCAAAATGGTGTGATGTGAATTTATCATCATCATCACTAATGGCCTTTAAGAACAGATGTTCTTCACAGGACAAGTCGTCCCTGAGCCATTTTTGTCTTCCAGAAAAATTCGGTTCCTGACAGCATCTTTATACAGTTGCGTACTCTTATTATTTTTTGAGTTTCTTTTGCAACCTCGTATTCTCATCGTGCTCTTGATCATTCTGTCGGTCGAACCCCTCCATGTGGCTTTATATCCAACATTTTCATGTGATTTTATGATATGATATTTTATGCACTTAACTGTTTTTCACATATCCGAGTCAATTTGTACCAAAAATTAACAAAAAAGGAAGAAGATTTAAAAATAATTTCAATAATCCGGCATTTGCAAATAATTACCCGTTTTTCACTAATTCGGTTTCGACTGTATATGACACATCACTCAATAAATTTCCGGTCTAAGACAAAGAGAAAACATTTTTTTTTATTAGAAATTCAACTTTATTCATCAACATATTCTCCTTCAAGAGTGATACATTCATTCCAATGGTCCTTCAATTTTTTGTTGCCCTTTTTGTAAAATATTTTTGTCTTTGCTCGCTAAATATGCCTCAGTTTCAGCAATCATTTCTGCAAAAAGCTAGTATAGTCGCTGGGAGCCAGATCTGGAGTGTACGATGGATTAGGAAGCAATTCAAAGCGTAATTCGTTCAATATAACCATTATTTTCATCAAGGACGCATTGAAAATGTGCAAAAACTTACAATTTGAGATTCACCATTACGTTATGATGTAATTGTGACCTGTAAGAGTAAGATCTCACTGAAGTAATACAGAATCAGGCTATTAATTGTCGGTGAAATGTTGATGGGTATCCATTAAGAGAATTATATGTACGTATACATATAATCATATAATTATGCCTATAGGGTTTTTTTTTAAACATCCCCTTTGAAATGTGTTTTTGTCAATTGTATACTATACACGTGTATTATTTCTTAAATTTTCATAAAATAAATATTTTTCACTAAAATTAAACTATGAACGGCACTATACATATACAGGGAAACATAAAATCTCTTGAGGATTTCTTCTAACTATATACTATTATATGCCCCTAATTGAAATCTTTGAAAATAAAACTAAACCTGTTGTATTTACATATGTATATGTATGTATGTACATATATTAGAAAATTTTCATGAAAATATATCGCATTATTTTCTCCATAATGTTCTTATAATTCTTATACTTATATTTTCCATTTAGTTTGCGTTTTTTTTTTTTTTTTACTTTTTAGAGAAAAACAAAACAAAATCTTTTCTTCCATTTGGTAAAAATAAGATGTACATAAATACTCGTAATTACAAAAATGTTCTGTTCAGTTTTATTACACCATGTTTTTTTTTGTTTTTTGCCTTGCCTTTCATGTTTCCTATTAGATTTTCATAAAAATTCTACAGGTGGAATTGCATTAAATCAAAGTCTATAACACTGTCTATGTTCATCATATATACGAGTATGTATATGAATGTATTATGTATGAATATACATATGTATGTACATATATGTATACTTATATACATTTCATGTGTATAGACATTATATCTATAATTTACACTTACAAATATACTCCGTATAAGTGGAGTATAAATATGTAAAAGAAAACATAATCATTTCTTAATTTGTTTCGCTTGGCAATAAATTTAATTTTTTTACCAATCTTTTCATAGTAATTACATCACACTTGGAGGCAAATGAGCTCATATTTGGAGCCACAACAATAAGGATATTATTTATGATTGTGTACTACGTACTACTGTGATCACCTTAATTATAGTATGTACATACATACATATGTACATATAAAAAGCATTAATAAATTTCAATTTTGTACAGGGCGAAATATTAAAAAAAATATCAAAAAATACTAGACATTTATTTTCTAACAGATACCCACAACACGACACGATATGCTGACTAGTGACTATAGTGACTACTACAAAGTATTGTAATGCCGGAGTATTTGATATTGTGACGTCAACCAGTTCGATATTATGAAAGCATTTATTAATTTATACATTAGTATTATGCCGATTCTACATTCAATGCAGTGACTTCAACTTTTAAAAAATGACTTTGCATAATTTTTAGGTGCTAATAAAAATGGATTTTTGAATATTTTGATGAAAAAGAACATCACTTTATTTTGTTAATAAAAATGAAAATACAACAAGGATTTTTATATTTTTTTTTGTAAACTTTTCAGAAAAGTCCAAATTTTATTTTGATGCCAAAATCATATAGATATATGCAGATTTAATTATGATTTGATTTGATAAAAAATATTTAATGTATGAGAATAGAAGAATAGAATAGAAATGTGCTCTATTCAAGCACCACAATATCCTTAGGCTACCTATATTCAAAATTTCAAAGAAATTGGTCAATCAGTGTTTGCTGTACGTGGTGTGGTACATTTGGAAGCCGAAAAATCGCAATTTTGACAACTTTGACACCCTGTAAAACAAAACAAGGGCATTTATTTAAAAAAAAATGCTCCTTTAAATACCAGAATTCTTATCAAAGTAACTATGTTTCAAATTTCATTGAAATCGGTTAAGTAACTTCGGAGATATGACGGTGCAAAAGATTGCAGATATCTCGAATCCCAGTCTTAAGACTAAAAAAGTAGTTGAAGTCAGAAGGAAAAATTAAAAACTCCGCCCTTTTCTATACAACTGAAAACATATAAAATAAAAAACGATGTATTCTTCAATTGGCTTCACGTCTTTCACTCAACAAACTAGGTTTTAAATAAGCACATGTTTATTCCTTTTACCCGAACCGAAAGTGTAAAAGAAAATAGACTTCGTACGTGAATTAAAACAAATTATATTCTCTTAACAAAGAAATTCTGCTGGTAAGTGGTGAGCCGGTATATAAACCCATGTAAAAAGGATATAGTAAACGTAGTAAACAGAGATTTTTTTGTATAAGTGTGACGTCGGTGTGATAATAAATGGAAGCCTTTGTGGTGTTTATATTTCCTTGGTCTTGTTTTTTTGTGTACGCATTTTTAAATTGTAAGACACTGGTTATAAAATAATATCATTTTCATACCTTTTGAAAATTTTTTGTTTACTGAGAGATTTTTGATAATCATGTGTATTATTTGTATTTTACTATTTTTTCGCCGGAAACCTTTTTAATTTTGGCACTAATGAAATACTTCTATGTATACGCATATACTTTGATATATAACCATAAATGCGTATTTATAATCGACATAACTGACATAGGCTATGACATATGTCGTGCTACGAAAACAGCTAAATCAATGAGTTAATCTATAATTAACATTGTCGTCTTCTTTAAAAATTCGATAAACATAAGCTTGACATGAGTAGTACGATCGAAAGCGTATATATAATAACACTGACAGGCTAAGCATTTCAATTTAGATTAAATCGTTAATCTGGATAAAAGTGGATGTCTGTCATCACAATAACTATAGATGATCCAGTTGATAACTATAGATTATCCTAATCCAGTTCTAAAAACTGGATAACTCACATAAACTGTATTTGCAGTAGGAAGAAGAAGATATCAAAATTGACAGTTCAGTTTTTTGATTCTGATTTATTATGTATTTTGTTTTATAGCGACTTATTAAAATTGTGTGAAATAAGTGATTTTACAAATTAAACGTTTCTAAAAACAAAAAAAGTTAAAATAATTAAAATATTTCGATATTTAAATCGCAAGTAACACGAAAATAATAGCCTTAAAGTAATTTGTGGTGACTGTGTGGTTATGAATAAATTCAACAAATCAGTTGATTGCATTAAGGATGATCTACATTTGCAATCTGTCACGTTCAGCTTTTTAAATCCGAATTAGAGATAACCCAGATAAGTTTATCTAGATTAATTTTAGGTCTGTCTCTAGTATAACATTCGTAACATAAACTTTAAACACATAACCTCATTTTTGTAAAATTTCTATTGTTTATTGTTTAGTATGATGTAATCTATGTCATTATAGTTAACCAAATGTTGTGTTTTAATATTCATTATTTTTTCTTATGTCTGTTATACTATATATCATATACATACTTATGTTGATTATACGAGTATAGTTAGGCTTTACCTGTATGAATGAATATAATATACAAATATAAAATACAAATTTTAAATTTTGTAAACGATAACATTTCATGTACATGTACAAAAAGTAATTATGGCAGACAGTAAAAATAAATTAGTAACTGTACTAATGAACTTGAAATACTTTCCTTCTACATTTTACTTTATATTTCTACATTTCATATAATATTTCGGTGTACTCCTGTAATCGTTATTGATGCACTCAGACCCAGCCCAACGGAGGTATAGTATAATAATATAATAGTATAGTCAATGTTTTTCGTTTTGTATTACCTTTTACCATCAGCAGTTTTAGTTCAATTTTACGATTTTACATTCAGCTTTGATAATATTTGTACGCGTTAAATGAAAAAAGGGTTCATTTTAAACAGAAAAAACAGGAAATCTTTTTTTTTTCTTTGTTTTTCATTTTTGTACATATATAATATTAATTTATTTACTTATTTACACAAATACAACACAAATACAAGGGTACGAGAATAATATATAAGTACATATAGTATAGGAACTGTTATTGTTTTTATTGGTTTCATCGAATCAAATATATAGGCGAAATGTCAAACATTTTAAATTGAAAATTTTAATTATCCATTGAGTTCAGAGTATGTATTTACATGCTTCAATGAATTCTACTGTTGAAATTATTTTGTTATTTTGGAAAAATTTTCATTTTAAAATTGAATCAACATCAATCACAAATTGTATGAACGCTACTACATCTACATCCTCGTACAGATCGTATAACTCTTTATTTATTTTATTAAAATGTTCATTTTCATTCAATTTTGTTGCGCCCTAGATGCGACATTGTATGATTTTTTTTTTTTTTGCTTTCAAAACGCTATAGTTTTTTTGGCGTGTGCATCTTTGAGTGTCCATAACATTCGGTCGGGTAAGCGTTGTATGTACTGTAGTTTTTGTGGCTTTAGTCAGGTTCTAAAACTGAATAGATTTCAAAACTGAATGGAAACTGAAATACGATCTGCTTTCATTATACATATACTTTTGTTAATTTCTAAAAATTCTTAATAAATTGTTTGAATTCATGACTGGGCGCAAATATAAAAATTCATTTACTTCTTCAAACTTCTATTGTATTCCGGTATTTCTAGAGACAATCATGAATTTAGTTTTGTTATCGTTGACTGTCAGCCCCATCTTTTGGTCCTCCTGCTCAATAATTGTCAGAAATGCTTCTTTCACTGCTTTTATGTTTCTCCTGCGATGTCTAGATTATCTGGGCACCCAAGTATTTGATAGCTGTTATATACCAGTGTCCCAGATCTTTTGACGCCCGCTCGTCTGATTACAGCCTTCAACGCCAGACCTTGTTTGACTCCTGTTTGTAGGTTAATAGTTTCGGAAAGATTTGGCCCAATCTTGACCTTTGCTCTTACTTAAGTATTCATGATTTTACATACTTGTGAAAATTCATTCGATACGCCAAGTTCCTGCAAAGCCACTCATATAGTTCTTCTCGAGCAATACTATCGTATGGTAAATCCAAGAATAGATGGTATATGAGATATTATACTCCCATAGCTTTCCCAATGTCTGTCTCCCGGCGAAAAGTTGAAATCAAATCATTTGGAATACCTCCGTTGTTAGATCAAACATTTGTGATTGATTTGTGAAGAATTTCTATTACTGGTTCTCCTGCATATTTTAACATCTCTGCAGTTATTGCATCTATTCCCAGCGCTTTATTATTTTTCATACTGTACACTACTTCTCTGATATCAGTTATTTTAGGGGTATGGGAATAGAATGCGCTCATAATGTCCTGTTGTGTAACTTGGATTTGTGTAATATTTTCCCTTGATATAAAGCTATTCTCGTAGTGTTTGAAGTATGCCCTTTTGATTTGTCAGTAGCGATTAATTTGCAGTTCTTATAAATCTGCATTGCGGCTTGTATTCTTTCTTGCTTTCCTTTATTTCTTTGAAAAAGTTTCTAGTATTGTGCGATGATATTGTATTTTCTATGTTGATTAGTTTGGTGATTAACCTTTTCTTCCTATCTTCATTAATTGCTTAGCATTCTTTCTTGACGTTTTATACTGTTCCCTTCTGATTCTTGTGTGACAAGACAGTACATTTTTCCCTGCAAGGTTGTTGTCTTTTATAGTTTTGCCACTTACTTATTTCTAATTTTTCTTTTATTTTTTGTGCATATTCAGATTTCTTCTGTTCACTTTTCAAATTTTCAATTTCCCATCTGGTCAGTTTTGAATTTCTATTGTCATTATCTTTTTTCCTGTGTACATACATATATTTGTTCTTACTTTCATTTGTCACTAGATAATGGTCTGAAGTCTGAATCGATGTTTGCTTCCTTTTTAGATCTCACGTCCAATACATGGCTAGCGTAGCGTATCTCTTATCGACAATGATATGATCGATTTGATTTTTCGTTTTGTCTCAAATCACATATTTCTACTTATTTATATTCTCGAATCAAATTACAACCAGCCTCATCATCTAGCAAACAAATGCACACGTTCACATTATTTCATTATTACTCTCCACTAATCTGTCGTAAGCATCCCTGCTGTCATCATACTGCAAACAAGGATTAACCACTTAAAATTGTCTAAAATTGTGCCAAAATTCACACCAATCTAACATACTTGTATATTACATATGTACATGCATTCATTTCCTTTCTTATCATCATCATCATCATCATTTTTTTTTTCTCACTCTATAATCATCCTCATTATTTTCCCTTTCAATTGTGTTACTACTTAATTTTTATATAGTGTACAGTGTAAACAAGTCGTATACAATTGCACGTGTTGTGCAACATAACGCAATACATACACCCATTTGCCAAAAAAATGAAAAAAAAGAAAAAAACAAAAAACAAACAAACAAATATTATAAATACAGTATAAAGTAAAGTAAAATGAAAGTAAATAAAAACGCGATAATACGAAACTTATCACAGTGTTGTTATATAATATGGTGTAGACCTTAAATTCAATATTACACTGCACAGTATGCAGTACATACAAATATGGTATTAAACTATATCTTATATAAATACTCGTATGTATGTATGTACATCTAACAAATTAACAGTATACATTTATGTATATATGTACTTTCTCTCTTCATTGTAGACTTTTCCTATTTAAAAAAAAAAATAAAAAAAAATACATATTTTACGAATTTTTCTGTACTCCGAGAAAGTTGGCACCGGTTATATATATGTATGTATATATATAGTAACGGGAAAAAAGGAGATTGAACAAAAAGAAAACAATCCCCGAAACATATCCTGTTCCTCGGAGATAAGCAAAGAATTGATTGCCATGCAACACGACTATTATACTCGTATGCACTTACTTATGAAAAAATATAATAGTATACATTCATATATTGTACAAGTATGGTATTGGTGTGTGTATTTTTACATACGTACCATTACGTACCTTATTCATATCATATATACATATATCCTGTACATATGTATATACAGGGTGTTTTTTTTTTCTTTTTCTAAATACAAATTGGTATACCACGATATTTTTTATACTATTATATATTTCATGAAAAAAAAATTGTACTAACAAAACTTCTAATCGACCTTATTTTCTACGCCAAATAGCGCGCTGTATATATTTGGAGATTTTTGCAAAATTTGACCTCTCGTACCTGTTAATTTAACACTTTGATTATAACAAAAAATTGTGATAACAATAAAATTCAACAAGTAAAAAACAAGACATATGTATATCTAATAGGTCTTTTGAAATGTTCATCCATGTACATTTTTTATTCCTTCTGCAAACTTTTAGGCTGGTATTCACCAACATAGATTATCTTTTATCTGAGATAAAGTGTATTCATCAACCTGGATAAAATACTACTCGGATATTTTTAAGACAACCTCGGAGTGGTATTATAAATATCGTTCGAACATAACCTTGTTATTAACAGCAACAGCACAAATAAAGTTAACGTATAGTTGTACTGTATTATCATCTTTGCACATTATAATTATCACATCACAGAACCTCTTTTTCATTTTGTAATATAAAAATACAATCAGCTGACATGTTTGACACACATGTTCGACCCGAAAACGAAGTTCGAAAACAAATTTTATCTAGGTTGATGAATAAGCTGAAATTGTATCTGGCTAAAATATATCCGACGGATATATTCATGTTAGTGAATACCAAACCTTAATGTTTAATTACTTGTTAACTAATCCTACAATCTACCTAGGGTTTTTTTTTGTTTTTTTGTTTGAAAGAGCACATTTTTGCCTTCCAGTTACAAGAATAAACATTTTTTCTGTAGTGCAATTTTTTTTTAGGACCTCAATTTTTATTAAAATTTTTTTATCCATGATGTTTTTTTTTTCATTTAGAACCGAACACTTGCGATTATCTTTTATATACATAGTAGGTATATATCAAAAGAAAGATAATTTTGTTTTCAGTAATTATCTAAAACGTTGAATTTGAATTTTGCTGCACAGGATCTACAAAATGTTAAATGCGTAATTTTCGGTTACAAAGTCTTACAAAAAACTCAAAATATACAGTGCTCTATCGACGAAAATAACGGCGATTGGAAGTCTTGACAGTACAATTTTTTTCATGAAATAGTCTAAAATATATCGTGCTATACCTGTTTGTACTTAGAAAAAAAAAACACCCTGTATATGCATATAATATATGTATATGTTTGTATATTGGTATTTCTTTTATCTATTTATATTCTTATTTCTATATAATGTACATAATATACATATATATCATTTTTATATGGTCGTATGTGTATATAAGTATTTGCTCATTTTTTTTTTTTTTTTATTTAAAAAAAAAATACGGAAATTAAAACCGCATCACAAAAAAAAGGCAATTTACATGATTTTGAAGAGTATTAAAGTTTATAAATGTGCAACAGTTATCGCACAGTCAAAACTATAACTGCTACGAGTATATGAATGAATGATACAACCATATCCACCCCGGTTAATGTTAACAACGTTAAATTTCCATTTTTTGTATTAAGTGGTATCCGTATGTTGTTGAATTTACTCTTTTCATATAAATGTACATACATACATATATTATATTGAAAATTTTAAGCATATACATACATTACCAATAATTAACGCATGCCCAAATCAAAATTATTAATATTTTTTGATATAGTTTTCACATTTAAACATTGAATTTTCAAATAATTTTTTGTATGTATACGATAAAAGAAGCGCATGTGACCATAATAGTGTTCTTATGTATAGGAGTTTGAGGGTGACAATTTTTAATATTGTCATATCCTTTATAAAAGGTGATTCGTAATAAAGTGTTGTTCCAACATGATTGTACCAATCGATTATACTTGAAGTGTTGTGATAATCGTTTTACTATATGAGTCATTTTTTCGTAAAATTCCTCTTTCATCCCTTTTTTGAAGGGTTGAAAATTTTTCTTCTGTGCAGGGAGATGAGTTCATACAAAATAATATAACTTCTGTTCGGAACACGATAAAAGGACAAATATAAGGTTTTGATAAAAAGTATGCATTATAAGCTTTCAAACTGTATTTTATATACATATAACGTTATAAAATTTTTGTATATGATCTCACTTTCCTGCACAGGCGAAAAAAGTTTCAATCCTTCAAAAATGTATGAAAGATATGGATTTTACGAAAAAGTGCCTCAACGTATACATACTATATAAATACTGATCACAACACTTCAATGAATCGATTGGTATCATGTTGGAACACTTTATTTTGAATTACCCTGTACATATACGAGTTATGTACATAATGTACATATGTATATTTAATTTCGATGTCCCTTTTTATAATATTTAAACAACTATCAACAGCACCCAAAAAATATAAATATCATTCAACACTCTTTGCTGTATAAACGTTCAAACATTATTTGCAATATTATAAACGACGAGTGTACACCTCTAACAAAAAAAAAAAAAAATAAAAATAAAATCTTTAAAAGTATTCAGTGTTGTTTTTGTTCATCATCGTCGAAAATGTATAACATAATGTATAACATTTTAGTTATCTGCAGTTTATCGAGGACATTTCTAGTTGTTGGACGTAAATTTCATTTTTTGTGAAAAACTATGAAAATCGAAAAAAAAAAAATACCATAAAGATCATAAAAAATACAAAAAATAAATGAAAATATAAATAAAAACCAAAAAACAACAACTACAAATAAAACAAAAAAAAAAAACAAAAAAATTTAAGGAATAAATAAAAATAACTAGATTTCTCATAAACGTGTGTACATACTTATATACGAGTATATATACTTATAGTAAAATTCAAATTCTTGGTTTAGTTCCTTAGCTTTTCGCATAATAATAATTCATAAATTTCATTTGTTTTCGGTTTTTCTATTTCATTATATTTATGTACATATATATGTTTTTTCATTTTTGTTTTGTTTTTTTTTTTTTTTTTCACAGTTGTTTCTGTACACACAGATACAGACAGTGTATGTATATTTATTTTGTTTCAGTATGTTAATAAGATATTATAATAAATTATTGTAATTTTAGTGGTATAACTAATTTCTTCAATTAGACATTTTTATATAATGACAATAATTATTATAATATGAATTGCGTGCGTATTGTGTTAAGGCGGAAATTAATTAACGAGTTTTCATTGTATACATTACACACACACACACACACACAAACACACAGTGTTTGTTGTTTGGATTAAGTTGTTTGTTATGAATCCGGGATTTAAGTGTTAGCATATAATTATATCGTATTACATTTCATTAAAATATACATATTTACATACATTATATAGTATGTATGTACATATTTATTGGTAAAAATATATAGTTCTCGTAATGTAACATGTATATGTAACATGTACATTAAGTAGTATTCTATTAATAAATATATGTATAATGTTATATTTATATATGAATATTAATAATAATAATAAATAGTATACTTATAAATACAATGAAAAATAAAAAAAAAAAGTGAAAAAAAAAGAAAATAAATAAATAAATAAAAATAATTTATTTATATACGAATATAAGAAGTTAATAATATAAAACTACATACATATGTATGATATACATATATATACTCGCAAAACTTATAATAACATAAAACCATATTTTTATATACTAAACCATAAAACAAAAAATAACAAAAAATTTATTGTAGAATTATGTGCTGACACGAATATTAATAAGGGCACATTCAAAAAAAAAAAAAAAATATATACATATGTATCTTTATTAACGAGTATATAATTATGTGTGTGGTACTCTGTATGTATGTGCATGCATATACATATATGTATATTCATTTGTGCAAATAAATTACATACAAATAAATGAAAGATAATAATATGATAAAATAAAATTCTAATATGTTATAGTATATTGTTTGTTATATACTTACATAAATACATACATTTAAGTATATAAAAATTGGTGCTTTTATATTATTATGTTCTCGTTATTATATTACCTATATTTATTGATTCTATAAATTCTGTTTTGTTGTTGTTTTGTTTTCATTATTGTTTTATAAATTTTTACGATTTAATGTTTCATCTATTTATGTAGCTATATGTACATATGTACATATATAGTTAACCTGATGGTCAGTCATCTATATTCATCAATATTATATGTATTTGATATACTATACGACTATACCCAGCCAACCAACACAGAGATTCGCCAAACATTCTTCATAGATTCTCTTGCATTCTTCTTTCATTTGAGGAGAATTATTCAACTTATCTTCTCAGACGAATCTTCTTTCTGACATGTGTTCGCCTAGGAATCTTTTTGGAAAATATAAGGCGATTCTCTACGGAGAATAATCTACAATTTGTGATGAGGAATATTGATGCGATTCATTGTAATGTGAAATTTTTGAAGAAATAATTTTAAAATAAACGTTTGCTATTGTAATATTCCAAAAAACTACACTGAAGAAATTTTCAATTTAAAAATTTAATTTGTACCGACATGTTCCAAATGTTTAGATACAGAATAGAATTAATTAAATTAAAAAATTTGTTCAAAATAGTTTTTAAAAAATTATAATAGTAACTTTTAATTTAAAATAATTTATTAACAATCTCCACATTCTACATTCTTTATAACACAAAGAATTATCATTTTTCACAATATCTTATTCCTACAAAAATTACTTTTGAAATGAACAATTTGACTTGAATATACATATTCAGCAACTGCATATTAAATAACGGGAAAGCCGACAAGCGTCAGACATACAAGAAATCTTCGAATTTATGCATTCATATTCCATTTCTTAGAGGAATTTCGCAGACGAATCATTTGAGAATCTCAGACGAGTTCTTACTTTCTATCTTCTACAAGTGTTTGATTAGTGGGTTTACATTATTTTCGTACAAAACATTCGCTTTGTATACCATTGGAAGAATCTTCTAATAACATCATGTTTTTCATGTAATCAAATTGAAAGTGTTCATATTTTCTTCTTCTAGAAGAACATTCGCTTAATATTCTTCCAAGAAGATTCTTCAAAAGGCTGGCTGGGTACATACATACTTATATGTACATATTTATGTATGTACATACATGTAAATTTATAGAATAATGTATATAATGTTAAGGTATACTGATACATTTCGCTGATTATTATTATTATTACTGTCATTGTTATTTTTTCAGTATTTCTAGTTTTCAAATTTAATTTTCACTTTCATTCAAATAAACAAAAGAAAAATATGTATATACATAACAATCGGCAAATACATTACATTACATACATATATATGTAATAATATATGTATACGAGTATATATGAAAAGCGTGCCAAAAGGAGATTTTCATACTGAAGAATATTATTGGGCCCTATTATGAGTGTCGATAGTATCGACTATCGACAAAATTAAGACGAGACGAGACGATGTAAATTTTGTATTATGTATAAATCGGTCGCCTCGACAGTAAGATATTTCCATATAAAATTTTGTTTTCATTCAGTTTTACCATGTAAATTTCTATAAAAGTTGTCAAATATTTCGATATAAAAATTTATAATTCATTTTTTTTTTTCTCAATTTTGAATAAATATTTTAATTAATTTTTGTAATTTTTAATAAATATTTGATTAATTTAAATAATTTGTATAGCTAAGTGAGAAAATATAAAACATATTACTTAATTTAATAATGATTTTTTTGGATAAAAGAAGAGTATTAAGAGATGCGTTCATTTTTTTTTTTTTCAAACAGCTCAAACACAATTTTTGGTAATTTTTCTTTAATTAATTAAATTAATTAGATTAAACTTAAATAAATTGAGCAGAATAATTAAATATACATTTATTATATTATATACAAAGAAGTATATACGTCAAATCACCAAAGACTACTATATGCCTGTCGATTAGTTTTAGCTGTTCGACTCAAAATGTCGATATTATCGCCTCAAATCGACACTCATACTCGTAATACAAAATTTGTCGAGTCGAGGCGATATTCGATAACGAGACGATATTATCGACACTCATAATAAGGCCCATTATTATTATTTATTTTTTTTTTTTGTTTTCGGAAATTTTTTTTATTTATACTGTTATTAGTTTTGTTATATAGGAATAGAAGTATTATAGATATCACATATTTATCATTCTATTATTATTTTTATTCATTTCATTATCATACGAAAGATATTAATAGGTACATAATATATTAAATACCTACATTTCGATACTTCGATTATATACATATATGTACATATGTATGTGTATTCATATAGCAAATAATTATACTACATATGAGTAATAATTTAGTATTTGATGGTTAGAAATACAATAAAAAATAAAATGATTAAAAAACAAAAACATAAGTAACTATACTGTTCGATTTTTCATTATATGATATATTATACGTCTCGTTTTTATCATAAAATTAATGTGCTTTATATATGTATCTATATGTACGTATGTACGTATAAAACTGAAAAAAAAACAACTAAAAATTCAGAATATAGTATATACTATATACAAAAATATAATAGTTATGTGTGTGTTATGAAGTATAGCATTATATATGCATTTAAATTTTATATGTAGCTACCAATATATTTACATACATATGCATGTATTATATAAATATTAAATATGATGATTACGTGAAAATTGAATTGGCAATAATTGATTAAAATAACATGAATATTGTATGTATGTGCATATGTAGCTATTTATGTACATATACTATACTAGAAATATAACATTTTCAGTATTCAATTTTACTTATTATTTAATGCTAATTCTCTTATATACTTATATATTCATGTACTCGTATTATATTTGTATTACTATATGTATGTACATATATGTTTTACATAAATATCCTTTTCATACCGTTGATATATTATTTCGATTCATATTCCATAGTTCCATATAGCATATACATCATAGTACATTTTATGTATAATATTTTTGTACTATTTGAATCTAAGGAAAATATCTGCATTTACATATACACACATTATTGCATTATGTATATAGTACATGGTGTTTCAGCTGGTGACCAGAAATAAGGCCGCGAGTGAAATAAAGCCACCTCGGTTTTATTACCTCTTCAGAGTGGAAATAAAGCCGATTATTTTGAAAATTTTCAAGTGGCTTTATTTCCTCTTGAAAACGGAAATAATGTCGATCGGCTTTATTACCACAATTTAAAAAGAAAAGCAAAAAATTGTTAAAAATTATATTATATTTGCATTTGTAGAAGGCAAATTTGGCAGTGTGTGCATTAAGCATTTTCTATACAGCCATACACATACTATCAAATTTACCTTTTACAAATACTGCATACGCACACTCATTGTGTGTATGTCTGTATAGAATATTCTTGATGTAATTAACAATTAACATAACATTTAGAAATAAAATAAAGTGGTGTTATTTCTCTTCAAAATTCGACTTTATTTCCACTTTGAAGAGACAATAAAGCCGAAATGTTGAAAATTTGTGATATCGGTTTTATTCCCACTTTGAAAAGGTAATAAAGCCGAGGTGGCTTTATTTTACTCGGCCTCATTTCCGGTCACCGTTTCAGTTCAATGTTCAATGTTAAAAGCATTTAACAGGAAATAAATCTCGCCGATACAAACAAAAAATCGGTGACCGGAAATAAGGCCGAGTGAAATAAAGCCACCTCGGCTTTATTACCTTTTCAAAGTGGGAATAAAACCGATATCACAAATTTTCAACATTTCGGCTTTATTGTCTCTTCAAAGTGGAAATAAAGTCGAATATGAAAGAGAAATAATGCCACTTCATTTTATTTCTAAATGTTATGTTAATTGTTAATTACATTAAGAATTTGCTATAGAGAAAATTTGTAGAAGGCAAACTTGATAGTGTGTGTATGTGCATTTTTAGAAGGAAAATTTGATAGTATGTGTATTTCTGTAAAGAAAATACTTAATGAACATACTGTAAGATTTGCCTTCTGCAAATGCAAATAAAATATAATTTTTAGTAATTTTTTGCTTTTCTTTCGATCGACATTATTTCCGTTTTCAAAAGGAAATAAAGCCCCTTGAAAATTTTCAAAAAAATCAGCTTTATTTCCACTTTGAAAAGGTAATAAAGCCGAGGTGGCTTTATTTCAGTCGGCCTTATTTCCGGTCACCCAAAAAATCATATGGCAGGGGATGCAGGGGATGTAAGCTCAATCGTTTAGCTGCTAGATGGCGCTGTATAATTTTTCGCCTTTTCGGTTATTCTTTACAAATCATGCTGTATTTTCTTTGCCTGTTTAGCTGCATTCGATATAATACACTCATATCTATACATTCTCATATAAAATACGTTAATATAAGTTTACATAAAAAACTATATGATACGTACAAACATTATCTTGTATTTTAAATTTATATAAAAACCAAAAATGTACAAATTATTATATGAACATAAATTATTATATATGTATATGAATACGTTATGCACGTATATTTATACATGCATTTATATATGTATGTACTATATACGAACGATTTAAATGTCTACTATACATATACCATAAAAAGTAAAGACTGTTCATATTATAAAGATTGAAATTTAATTTTAATAACGAAACATCATAAATCAAAAATTTTTGAATTAAGGACATTACCATATAATCAACCAACCAACCGTTAATCACCAGCATCAGCAACATACATACATACATATATGACTATATAGTATACATATATGTATATGTATGTACATATGTATGTATCATCAACCATACAATTTTTTAGTTTTATATATGTAGATATTTTCTATTTATAATTACACGAGTACGAATAAGTATATACATAAATGTATATTAGTTTTCAAACAGAAATGTATGTATATTATTTTCTAGTATACTTTTAAAGCTATTGTATGTATTGGAAAAATTTAAATACATACAAACATACATATATAGATAAAATCATTTCATATAAATACTGCTGAAAAAGTTACTGTTTAACATACAAGATAAAAGCAAGAAGATCTACAATATTTACTACATATACATACGTACATATGTATATTTTCATAAAATGACTTACAACATTTTTTTTTTGTTTTTTTGTGACTAACAAAATGTAATACAATACATTAGTTATGTGTTGAGTCTTTTCCATATATTATATGCAACAGGGTGTTCGGCCTCCGGTGGTAAACCCGCAAATAGTAGACCGATCTCATCGAGACAAACAAAAAATCGTACTATAGGAGGTGGGGGGAGGGGGTGGTTAGTGAGTAGTATCAACCGTTCAGCCGTTAAAGGGCGATGAAGATTTTTCGCACTTATTCTACGAAAAACCCTATATAAGAACTACGGAGTACAAGCTAAAAGAAAGAACACAAAAGAAGACAAAACACTAAATTACATTTAAAATATTATAATAAAAATTATAATGATCTTGAACCTGATGTTAATATTGACCTAGATCTAGAACCGTATATGATGTTTTCCATAAAATGAAAATTATATAAGAAATAATTTTTTTCTAATATCAGGTTCAAGGTCGTTATAATTTTTATTGTATTTTAAATTTAATTTAATGTTATGTATTTTACAGATAATGTATATAAAATTCACATGTTTTTCTATATATATATATATATATAATGTTTTCCACATACATACATATAATAAGTAATTAAGAATATACGCACGCGTATGTAGATATCCGATTTAAAGACAACAAAACCTAAAATGATATCAAAAACATAAAAAATTGTGATATGGTAATGCGGCTATACTCAAGATTTCTAATAAATTACAGTAACAAAAAATAAAGAAGAAGAAAAAAATAAATAAAAAGTAGTAAATAACCATTGAAATTTCTGAAAAATTTGTTATGAAAATCAGTATAGCAGGATCATTATTATAATATTCATAATTTTTTTTTACGTATACTCGTATATAAATTAATTTTTTATTTCATGTTTATATGCAAAAAATTTATAAGTATACATATAATAATGATGATGATGATGATGATGACCATTATAAATTATGTTATATTAATATAAGTAGGACAGTATGACAGTATATACAAACAGTAAACATAAACATTAACATATACGTATATATACATATGTATGTACATCATACTACATACTACATGTAGATACTTATAAATTTTCAGAAAATAGATAAGGATTTATATTTTTACATTATTTTTTTTTTTTTAGCAAGAAATTGTTTTTATGAAAATTTATTAAAAATTCTTTTAATGTCTAGCACTCTAGCACAATATAGTAAAGTAAATAACAAATTTCAAGCACTTTATGAATAATTTATATGTAAATATACTTACTTTTATATGTAATGTACATATTATATAGGAGGAGGTCTAAATAATATAATGAAAACTTAAAAAGAAAACAAAAGAAATAACATCCTGATATGTACATATTTTAATCTTCAGTTAAAAAAAAAAAAAAAAAATGCAAAGAAAAATAAATAGGTTATATTATTCATATAATAATAGAAATGACTGACCCATTTTATTACATTTGAACACAAATGTAATAAGAGAATGAAAACAAAAAAGAAGTAAAATGAAGAGATTTAAAACTAAAAGAAAATGTAATAAAAATAATTGTAGATTCTAGTAAATACATATACGTATGTATATAGAGTCTATTATGTTGTACGGATGTTACTTACAGAAAAAACCATAAAATATAAAACTTAAAAGGTTTTTCCTACTTTACTTTGGTACTATTCTATATTGTTTTTGATTTATACGAGAAGTATACGATATAAGTATACGAGTATTAGTATGAATTCATGGAATAGAAAACAAAATTACTTATAATATTTTTTTTATATATTTTGAGATTAATTCATTTTTTTTTTTTTTTTGTCATTTTTATTCATTCATTTTATTATTTATTTATTTATTATGATTTTGCTTCTTTTGCTCTGTTAAGATAAGGATTCGATATATCTGCTATCTTGTGTATCACCATATCTCCGAAGTTACTTAACCGATTTCAATGAAATTTGAAATATATAGATACTTTGATAGGAATTGTGGTGGTTAACGGAGCGTTTTTTTTTTTTTAAATGTCCTTGTTTCCTTTTTACAGGGTGTCAAAGTTGTCAAAATTGCGATTTTTCGGATTCCAAATGCACCTCGTACAGCAAACCCTGATTGACCAATTTCTTTTTAATTTTGAATATAGGTAGCCTTAAGGATATTGTGGTGCTTGAATATAGCACATTTTTGATTTTAGGTCCTGAAATTTAGTTATAGTTCTTAAAACAGGAGAGGGTTTTTTTTTTTGAAAAATCGTTCAACTTTGACTTCTATTTTCATACATTAAATCTTCATATTTCTATATGATTTTGGTATCAAAATAAAATTTGGACTTTTCTGAAAAGTTTACAAACAAAAAAGTATAAAAATCTTTGTTATATTTCCATTTTTATTAACAAAATAAAACTATGTTTTTTTTTTTCATGAAAATATTCAAAAATCCATTTTTATTAGCAGCTAAAAGGTATGCAAAGTCATTTTTTAAAATTTTTGTATGTAAAATCGTTATTGTTGTTTTCGAAATTTTTCAAATTGAGGCTCAGTTTAGGTAACTGAAGCATTTTGACATAGATAAATATTTTGGATATGTCATTTTCCCACTACTTAGACTAAAGATAAATTTTTTAGAATATCTTTAGAAGTGAATAGGCACACCTTTTCTGGTTTTGTAAACAATTGTTCCAAAATTATGGTTAATCCTCTATAAAGCTAGTGGAGTTGAATCAAAAAAACAGTAAAAATCTAAAAATTAAAATATTAAAATATTTACATACATATGATATGTACATAGATATGGAAATGGAACTAATTAATGAATTCTTTTTACATTCGATACAGTTTAATGGTTTAATAAATTGCATTATAATTTTGGAAAATGTTCATTGCTTCCATACTTTTTTTATGTTCATAAATTAGGTGCTTTCGATTTGGCAATTTCAAGTACTTGCGAGTACTAAAATGTGTCCAGGATAAATTGTTAAAACGAACAACACAAAAATATTATTCGTAACTACTTGCATCTACTTTCAGCTACTTGAAAAATTTTTCATGAGTAGCTGCGAGTAGATGGTTTAGCAGAGACAATTGCCTTTCCTACTCGCAAGTAGATACTTGAAATTGCCAAATCGAAAGCACCTATTATATACAAATAGTACTTGTAATATAAATACGAAAAAAAAAAATACATATAGATACATATATACGTATTTATATGTACATATATATAAATACATATTTTATGAAGAAAAATAAAGAAAACATAATGAATAATTGCGTTTTGTTCCTTCATCTTCATTTTCGAATATTTTCGCTGATGCCATTATAATGTAGAAAAAGGAAAAGAGGTCAGAACAAAACCAAAAAAACTGGAAACAATAATAAAACACAAATAGAATTAATCGGACAAAAAAATAAAAAAACCAAAGAACAAACCAAAAATATGATAAATGTTAAATCATAGAGGCTAGGCTACACTCAATTGTGTGTATGTGTGTGCATATACGCATAATATAATAATAAGAAGAAAAAATACAATAAAAGTGATAAATAGGAAATTATTAAAAACAGCTCTGTATTAAAGATAAATAATTCCAAAACAATATGTAATTGATCGACGAAAGGTAGTACATATATAATTTATCTTAATTTCTTACGTTTAATCAGCTATTAATATCGAATACAATGATGATTGAGATGATGATATATTACATACATATATGTATTTAATATAAAATATGAGAAAATATTTTTCATTGTTTCCCTCGCATTTTCATTCATACAAAAATCATGATAAATCATAAAAATAAGCCATTTAGTTAGGTATTTATGATGTCATTATATATTTTGATTATTTGAGCTTGAATAATGTGATTTATATCGTATTGATTTTTTAAAAATAAAGACGAGAAACAATTGTTTTGAAATTACTTGATAACAAGCTGAGGTAATTAATTATTAAATTAAGGTGCAAAAATTAGAAAAAATTCAGAAAAGTTTAGAAAAATAATTGAACAAGCAAAAATATTTGAAAAGTCATTAATTTTTCAATGCAAATTTTTCATAGTAAAATTGCCTAAAAAAATATACATATTATATTCTTATATTTACATTTCTGTAACACACTAATATGTCATACCACATGCTATGGAAGACATTATAAGAATGGTTCACGAACAAGGCCACTTTTATCTACGTACAATGCAATACCAATTTGAAAAGATTAGGATTCGAGATATCTGCTGTCTTGTGCATCACCATATCTCCGAAGTTACTTAACCGATTTCAATGAAATTTGAAACATAGATACTTTGATAGGAATTGTGGTGCTTAAATTTAGCTAGTTTTTTTTTTAAATGTCCTTGTTTCCTTTTTACAGGGTGCCAAATTTGTCAAAATTGCGATTTTTCGACTTCCACCGTACAGCAAACTCTGATTGAACAATTTCTTTGAAATTTTGAATATCCGTAAACTGAAGGATAAGGATATTGTGATGCTTGAATGTAGCACATTTTTGATCTTAGGTCCTGAAATTTGGTTATAGTTCTTAAAAAAGGAGAGGGTTTTTTTTTGAAAAATCGTTCAACTTTGACTTCTATTTTCATACATTAAATCTTCATGTATCTATATGATTTTGGTATCAAAATAAAATTTGGACTTTTCTGAAGAGTTTACAAAAAATAGTATAAAAATCTTTGTTATATTTCCATTTTTATTAACAAAATAAAGTTATATATTCTTTTTCATCAAAATATTCAAAAATCCATTTTTATTAGCAGCTAAAAGGTATGCAAAGACATTTTTTAAAATTTTTGTATGTAAAATCGTTGTTGTTGTTTTCGAAGTTTTTCAAAGTCGAAACCTTCTCTTAAGGATTTAAAAATTAAAGTAGAGAAATGCGTAAAAATTGTATACTCATCTCATTCATCATTCATTTTATTTATTTATTTATTTTTTTTTTTTCATTTTATTATACCAAACTAGAAATTCCGTTGACGGTTTTTCACGACATTTTTTTTCTCAAAGTAATATTGAATTTTCAGTTGTCAATTTGTTTGAGTGTCTGCACATTGTACTGTTTTTCAACCGCATCTTGTTGACAAGGTTGACTACAAGGTTTGTTGTCTGTAGGCCGCTTAATAAAAAAATTTTTATATGATATTTTGAGGAAAAATGTTTTACAGAGAAATGTTTGAATCAGCTACGTAGTTCTTACGAAAATCATAAAAAAAATAAAAAAATAGTACATATTTTAACACCAAACGAAAAAGCACAGGCACTAAAATAGGATATAAATAGAAAGAGTAAAAGATTTACTAAAAATTTCTGGAAAATCCGATAGTCCGATATTATGTGATGATTTCAATACTACAGGGTGTTGAGTGTAAAATAGATAAAAAAGAGTTGATGCCATCTAGTGGCTACACGATTAAAATTCTACGCTTCTTTCTATGAAGTATTTTATTATTGTACTTATTGAGATCTATAACATATTGTTTTATATATACGTCGTTACATGTATGTAACATCCTTTGTGTATGTATAAAATACAATTTCGTTTGGATTTGTAAATTTAGTAGTTTTGACATGTATTTTTCTTAGAATTTTCTCATTCTTTATGATAGAAGGCTGATGTTTCCATATTCTGTATGTAGCACGGTCATAATCTCAATATTATTTAGCTGCATCGTTCAAATTTTATTTTTCCAATAACTTTTGATTTTGTCTGTATATTACTCGTAGTATGAGAACGAACTCGAACTCAGAAAATAATCATCATTGATTTGAGGTTTTCTTTTCAAATGAATTTACATAATATAAACACATATTCATTCATATATTTATATTTAGTTAGATAAATACGAGAATAGATATATGTAGGTTCATTATTATTTCAAAAATTTATATAATAAACGTATAGATATGTATATGTTCATAATAAAAATAAATGTTATAGAATTGCGTTTATATATGTACATATGGATATGCTTATAAGTATCATATACATATATGTAAATGTATATTATATAAAAAAATAAAAATAATATAAAAAGACAAACCGCACATTGCAGAAATTGTATCTACATATACATATAAATTATATAATTGAATATGTACGTATACACAATTTATTCGTATATATTCTTTTTACAATTATATTTCCTTCTTAACTCATAAGTATATACTCGTAAACTATAAATTTTAACCGATAAATAAATTGTACCCTTGCCAAAAATTTTGTGAATCATTCATTCATTTCAGTTTTGAAAAATATAAAAAAAAAAAAAGAAAAAACAAAATAACTAAATCAAAAAATTGTATCTACATTATTCCCGCAAGCTAAAATACAAGAAAAATGTAATACTTACTTATGTATTCGACAAAACTTTTCATCCCAGGAGATAACTTTTAATATACAGGGTGTTCGGCCTCGGTTGGTTGGTACACCCGCAAACAGTATATAGTCCTCGTCGAGACAAACGAAAAATCGTATTATAGAGAGAGGGTAATTTCAACCGTTTAGCCGCTAGAGGCCGATGATGATTTTTCGCATTTAGTCTACGAAACACCCTATAACAAATACGATGTACTAATTAAGAGAAATTTGTAGAAAATCCTCCCTCCCTCTCTCTCTCTCTCTATCTCTCTCTTTCTCTCTCTCTCTCTCTCTCTAATGATACCTTATATTATTCTCTACGTCCTTCCTTTCAAGAGTAATTATGTTTCAAAATCAGAATTTAGTGATTTTTTGTCATTTTTTATTCAGAGAAAATACATTCTGTGAAAGTACAGCATCCTCTATGAGCAGAAAATTCATGATACCTGTTTCATTTTCTCATTTTAAAGTAAAGGTCTAAAAAGCTATACCAAAATGGTTTATTAAGCTCTGTAGAAAAGTGGTTTGGACACGGAAATCGAAATTGGATTCTTCAACTGACAATTATACCAAAACATCGGAGTCAACACTATACCAAGTGGAAAAGTCAATATGGAATCACTTCTATGGATTATGACCTTCTCAATCTCCAGATTTTAACCCTATTGGAAATGTCTGGATATGAAGCAGAAATTGTGAGGAACAAAAATAAAAAAACACATCACAGAACCATTTAATTCATGTTCTAAAAAGAATGTGGAAGGATCTTAACGAGGAGTACGCCAAAAATTATTGGAAAGTTTGTAACGAAAGATGACGGCATGTTATTGAAGCAAGTGGAGACTGGACGAGGTATTAAATATAATGCGAAACAGAGATTTTATAGCTAAACTAAAATATAATATATGCGCGTATATTATATAAAAAAAAAAAAAAAATATTCGTTTTTAATTTATCGATGGATTTCTGTAGTGAAACACATTGTACATTTTAGAATTCATATATATATATGTATATACCTACCTCTTACGAAGTTTATTGTTTTTCAAAAAAATTTTTTTAAGATTTTCTGAATCACCCTGTATATTATATATTATATAAATTCTTGTATATTTTATTGTACATATATTTTCATCTTGTGTGGCATTCACTCATATAGAATAATTCATCTTTCTAAAAAAGATGAGTACATATATTATATAGATTTATATGTAGATTACTATTTAATATAGTAATTTGATCTTTATCTAATTTCTTTTCCCTTTTTCTTCATTTAAAATATGTATGTACATGTAATGTACATATGTACGTATGTATAAATAAGTGCACATATAAGTATGTTCTATATTATATAACTACATATTATTTCTAGTAAATTATGTTAAGAAGAAGAAATTCTGAAATTTGAATTTTAGCAAACATTTTACCCTCTCTAACTGTGTCACTTTTTTACCAGTTTCCTTCAAATTCATAGAGCAAAAAAAAAAAAAAATTCAAAATGATAAAAAGCGGAACAAATTTTTAATAGTCCTTTTTGTTTCAGAATTATGTTATAGTCTTAAGAATTAATTCCTTTTATCAATTTTTCATATACCTACTTACCCTTCCCTATTATTATCATTTCTTAACCAATTTACTTCAAGATCGAAATGAATGAGGAATAGATTTTAAACGAAAGGAATTTTCAAATTTTCTTTTTCTGATATTGTTTAAAACTATGAATAAAGTATAGGGACTCATTTTTCTCAAAAGCAGAGTTAATATTAAAGTTAATTTTGTACTAGTAGATAATGGAATATCAAAAAAATGGAGCCACATAAAATTTAAACTTTTAATTTTATACCTTAAAAAAATTGCGTTCAATTAAGTTTGTTAAAAATTAAATTTTTCTAAATAGAAATATAATTAATTTCTACTTAAAGTTTTCATTTAATTCCATTTTAATTTTTCTCTGTTAAGAAGAATATAATCAATTCAAATTTAATTTTTAAGATTAGGATTCGAGATATCTGCTATCTTGTGCACCAGTTATCTCCGAAGTTACTTAACCGATAACAATGAAATTTGAAATATAGATATTTTGATAGGAATTGTGGTGCTTAACTTAGCGTTTTTTTTTTTTTTTGAAAATGTCCTTGTTTCTTTTTTACAGGGTGTCAAAGTTGTCAAAATTGCGATTTTTCGGATTCCAAATGTACCACACCTCGTACAGCAAACACTGATTGACCAATTTCTTTTTAATTTTGAATATAGATAGCCTGAAGGATATTGTTGTGCTTGAATATAGCACATTTTTGATTTTAGGTCCTGAAATTTAGTTATAGTTCTTAAAACAGGAGAGAGTTTTTTTTTGAAGAATCGTTTAACTTTGATTTCTATTTTCATACATTAAATCTTCATGTATCTATATGATTTTGGTATCAAAATAAAATTTGGACTTTTCTGAAGAGTTTACAAAAAATAGTATAAACATTTTTGTTATATTTCCATATTTATTAACAAAATAAAGTGATGTTCTTTTTCATCAAAATATTCAAAAATCCAATTTTTATTAGCACCTAAAAGGTATGCAAAGTCATTTTTTTAAATTTTTGTATGTAAAATCGTTGTTGTTGTTTTCGAAATTTTTCAAAGTCGAAACCTACTCTTAAGTTATATTTAAAAAAAAAATTTTACAAAAAAATAGATGTAAATGTATTATTACTAATATTATTACTAATAAAATGGATAAAGTGGTAATAGATATAATTTTCTGGAGTAATAAAATCAAATATCACTATATCAAAAATAATAATGTTATGCATTTATCGAATCATAAATTATTGCAAAAGAAAATAATGGATTGTTATATCTACATAATATACCTACCTACCTAAAAATATTTGTCATCTTTTACCACCAATATTATTCATCAATTCTATATACATATTTACTATACATATATACATTATGTAGCTACATACATATTACACATAACCAACATTATATTAAGTATACTTACTTGTTGGCAAACACCATTATTTTGTTTTATATTGTGCCAGTTTCAACTAAGTATATATATGAAGTCAAAATCGGTACATAGATACGCAATGTATACGTACTTAATGTACATTTTTATCCATTTGATTCTACATACATTATACATAACACACATATGTATACGAGTAACATGCAAATATATCATATATGTGTATATCAATTCTAAGTATATGTTATATATCACATATGTACATTATGAGCAATACGTAATGTAAAACACAAATCCTAACATGTAGATACAACCTACAATTTAAAAATTATTTTTTCCTTTTGCCGTAACAATAAACATAAATTGTCTGTTGTGCTTTTGCTTACTACACCATTTAATTTCAGTTCATAAAAATATTAAATAATATCTAATCTAATACCTATCGCACCTCTAGTATAAATATACATATACAAATACAGTGCACTCGCGCTAACTTGGCCGAACTCGTGCAAGGGGTTGTTCAAGTTAGCGAATCGTTCAACTTACCGAATTGGTTATATAAGACAGTTTATTTTTGGTAAACAAGAATATTAATATGACATTAAAGCAATAATATTAATCGAAAGTCAAGCTTTTGAACAGAAAATTAATTTTTATTTGTTCTTGAAAAGTAATCATACATATTAGTTTGTTTACATGTTTTTAATGAAGATAGAACTGCTGTTTGTCGTAGGTTTTGCAGTACTGAAATTTCCTTGTAAGGAAGTTCTTTAAATTCAGCCCATGTTATTAATTTATTAGTTATTTCAATTACTTCTATGTCCGAAATAACATTTAAAGTTCTTTCATCTTTTCGCTTAATTTTTTTTTTTGAAAGGCAAAACTAGATCCACGTTAGCTGAAGCCTTTTCGCCAGAAACTGTTAAATGCCTTATTCCAAATCTACGTCGAAACTTCTGAAGCCAACCATCGCTCGCATTAAATTGTCTTTCTTGGCTTTTACCTTCATTTTTACCAAAAAAATGCTATTGCCATTCTTTTTAAGGTGGGTCCATTTATTGGCGCACCTTTTTCTCTTTGCTTCAAAAACCATGCATACAAATCACGTTCAGTTAAAGGAAACTCTGAACAAGTCATTCTCTTCTTATTTCCTGGTCCACTGAATGTGTTAGCGACCGACGAGGAAATATATTTTGATTGTTTTTTTATATTAAAAACAGTAGATTTGGCTACATTATACGTTTAGCCAAACTTCCTAAACTGAGTCCCGAATTTGACTTATCTATAATTTCTCTTTTTTGTTTCAGGGTAAGTGAATTTAGTTTTTGGCCCTTAATTAAACTCATTTCTATTAATTTAATAAACTTTTTAAAAAAATTACCACAAAAAATATGTACTGATTACCGAAAGACGACTAGACGACTGACTGACTATTAGACCCACCTGAAACCTGCAACCAATTACGCAATTACTACTTACTGTGTTATTTTGGATTACCGTTATTTTGCATTATTTTATTTATATTTTATTTCTTAATGTACAATTATGTATGTGGTAATGAATAAAGACAATATCGAACATGCACGAACATGTTTTCTCAAATTTCCTATGTTTAGAAAGTAAAAACGATTAGAGTTCAAGTTACAGAGCGACCAAAAATTCAAAAACGTTCAAGTTATAAAGCAGCCAATGTTAAATTTTAGGGTGGTCAAGTTACTGGATAGTTCAAGTTACCGGGGGTTCAAGTTATCGCGAGTGCACTGTATATACATATTTCTATATAGAGAAATAAAAATATAAGAGAAATGAAAAAATAAAAAACAAACATTGATTTTAATGTTCGGGTATTAATCGTTGCACTATAACAGTATAATGATTGAAAAACTTTGTAAATGTATTCGAATATTTTTTTCGATTTCGATTTTGATTGAATTCTAAAAGAGCTGTCTCTTAATGATTTTATTATCTATAATCTCTACATACATCTCTACATCTCTACATCGTACATCTACAATATCCTTCTAAAAATGCACATAGACACACATGCATACGTACATTTGGGATAAATAAAGTGTCTGTATATACGGTCTCTGCGGTTATTGAATTATATGTATATACTCATTTCTTTGTATTTTATACCAAATTTTCAATTGCATTTTTCGACCACTAGATGGCGTTTGCGACAAAAATGTTCAGTATTAACATTGTTCAGGACGTCATTATCAATCGATTGGAATAGATAAAATTTTGATAATTTTAGTTCCGCTAAACGGAAGTACATACATCCAAAATTAGTTTCTAAAAGGTATCTAACTTTTTTCAGAAATTATTGTTTTCTAAAAGTATACTACTCTTTTTCAAATTTCAAAATAAATTTTCTCGTGAAATATACATTTTTTTCATTAAAATTTCAATAGCATTCTACTTTCACAATGCTAACTAATTACAAAAATAAAAAAAAAAAACCAATTTTCATATTTACAAATGCTATATACTAATAACAAATAAAACGTTTTTCGTATTTTTCTCAAAACGTGTTAAAATGAAAAACATACCCTTTTGCTTCTAATAGACACATATGTATGTATATATGTATATGAATATTCAGACTTTTATCTTTTATCTTCAAATAATATTAAATACGACAAAATTTTTTAACCAAAAAGACTCCGATGATGATGCGATATAAATGAATTCACGAATAAAATTAAAGAATTATCTAAGCATTTTATTCAAACATATATCAGGATATATCCTTTTGCAATATTCAGATTATATATTATAATATATACGTATATGTATGTACATAAACGAGTATTATGTGTGTACATAATTGCAAAAACAAACAACAAAACGATAACACAAAATATCAACTAAATATCTGTATATAATATACACATTAAATTTTCAAAATGAAAACCGAAAACGCCTAACGTAATCACCTATACCTATCTCTTTAAATTACAACACCACCACCTCACCCCCACCCGCTTCATCATTTCATTGCATTTTATACAAAATTTTACATTTGTGTACACATATTATACATAAATACAAAAATACATTATATATAATTTTACACTTTCAAATATAATGTACCTTACATATTTATTTATTGTATTGATTTTTGTATACATACGATTGTATGAATGTATATATGTAATGTATGTATAATAAAATTTATATAATTAAACTGTGCTCTTTTTATTTATTTATTTTTTTTTTTTTATATAATTTAAACATATTTAGATAGATTCATTCAGTTGTTAAGAGAACTTTACATCAATTTTGAATTTCTTATTAAGTCTTTATATACATATACATATATGTATATGTACGTATATTCTTGCATATACTCTTCATATACATAAATATGTATATATATTGTATGACATACATATGTATTTAACCCTGTTAGATATGTATAAACATTTCGTAAATTGCATCTCATCAAACATAATGTTTCTTTCTGTATTCATTCTATATATCATTACTGTCAGTCGTATATGTTTGTGTTTGTTATCATCATTTTTATCACAGTCATCGTTCTCATTAAACAACATATACTATAGTACACCTCTTCTAAACGATGAAAAAAAAAAATGAAGAAAAAATGAAAAAGGATACTTTATACAAATGTTATTTTCCTGTCTGTTTTATTTTTCTATTTTTTTTTTTTTTTCACTTTCTTTTTTTACGTATATATACGATTTTTTTATGTAGTATAATGTTCTCTATTATACTTCTTATAAATACTCGTGTTATCTGTATAATATTTGTGTACATTTGATTTATATATGTTCATTTTTTAATCATACCACCACATGTTTATTCATTATATTATTATTTTTATTTAAATATATGAATATCCTTTTAATCAATTTTTCTTTGTCGAAGAAATAACATAAGTATATAATAGAAATTTTATTGATTTCCTCGAAATAATGATACAAAATTGATAGATAATCTATTACATATTATCATTATTATTATTATTATTTTGTCATTTTTCATTTATGATTATATAATAATTTATGTATGTATGTATGTATGTATGTATGTTTTTCAACGTTAGATTATCGTATTTGTTGTTGCGATACATAATTTATATTCATATATCGTGTACATTATACGAAATATTTTATTGAATCTACATAGTATATAAATATAAAATTTTATATGTACGTACATAAATATCTATATCTTCACATATATGTGAATGTTGATACATGTAAATATATTTTAATATTTGTGTATTTTGTTGGTAATTGTATGTATGTATTCGTATATACATACATAAATGCATATCAAATGCTATATTGTATTATTTCATGTTCTGATTGAAATTTATATACATACAGTGAGCGAAATTTCCATAAGTCCACCTATATTTCTAGAGGTAACTGGTAATATTTACGAATTCACGTCTGTTAAACACAATGTTTATTATTTAATGTTCTATGGTAATATAGTTCTTAAAAAAGGAGACGGTTTTTTTTTTTGAAAAATCGTTCAACTTTGACTTCTATTTTCATACATTAAATCTTCATGTATCTATATGATTTTGGTATCAAAATAAAATTTGGACTTTTCTGAAGAGTTTACAAAAAAAAAAGTATAAAAATATTTATTATATTTCCATTTTTATTAACAAAATAAAATTATGTTCTTTTCCATCAAAATATTCAAAAATTCATTTTTATAGCACCTAAAAGGTATGCAAAGTCATTTTTTAAAATTTTTGTATGTAAAAACGTTGTTGTTGTTTTCGAAATTTTTCAAAGTCGAAACCTACTCTAAATAATGCACTTGTATTACTACTACAGACAAGTGGCTCGTTAAGTGGTTGTGAGTGTGGGAGTAGATGTTAATATTATTTTGCCTTTGTTGTATTAGTCTTCAATGTCGACAATGAAGATAACGATTTAGCAGCTGATGACGTAGTAGCTGGTGATGTAGTAGAGCCAAGAGATACTTTTTCAACATTTTCAATGAATTAACTCTGCCTTTGCTGTTTATTATGTATCAATTGTGTGTCAATTACACGAAATAATTTTTAATATAATTCATATTTAAAGAATTAACAAAATATTAATGAATTCCATTAAAATGCAAAATAGACTTAAACTTATCTTATCTCAAATGCTCCAATTATAATATAAATGTAAACCATAATACAAATACCGATTATACTCATTATATGTATTACGATATTGTCAAATTTCAATAAACAAAATGTACATTATGTAAATAAATGTATGTCTTATATTAATATATTCCCAGAAGTCCTTTTTTTTTTGGTATCCATTAAGAGCATGTTATAGTGATTTTACTGATTTTGGATAAATTGCGGGTAGTACACTTTTTCTCAACCATTTTTTAACCTATTTTTATGAAATATGTTTTAAATGAAAGCTCAAAGGAAAATGATTGAGATGAGCGGAAAAAATTTTCCAAAAATGTTTTAGTTTTTCTTGTACAGGACAATATAAGGAAGAGACTTTCTTCAAATTTCAACATATACGTTATGTAATTGGGTAAACAATTCCTCAGTAACTACACCACGTATTTTTCTAAAATTTTTGTTATACATCATTCAAAGGATTTTGATTGAGATGAGCGGAGCACTTTAGTAATTTTTGTCCTTATTAGTTCAGTATAACGCTTTGAAGAAAGAAGGATTTTTTTTCTCAAAAAATGTATAGATTTTAAATGTAATTTTTTATTGGTAAATTTGAGGAAGACATGCTCTAAAACTACGTGTATTCTATAAATATACATATTCTTATCTAAATGTCGTCTATTGTAAAATGTATAGGTACATTACATAATAATTGTATTCCTTTACATTTCAATACATTGCATATTGTATGTAACATACAGTGCGGGTCACTTGTTTACTACTCTACCACCCTTAATATCAGCGATATCTTACTGTTGTTAAATTATATTATATACTTATGTATGTATTTAAGTAAATTTTTTTAATACTCTTATTATACTATATAACAACGCTATAACCATAAATAATATGTAGTAGATAACAGCATATAACAACATAAACGGTATAAACATGAAAATGCAAAAACAAAACGAAATAACATAGAACAAGAATAAAAATGAATATAAAAAGACATCAGCACATAATTTTTTTCTTCGAAAATATATACGTTTTATATAAATGCATGTATGTACTTACATGCATGCAGTACTTGTTGTAGTACCTATCTGTACATATATACATATATACGAGTAGAAGAGTACATATTATAATACATATATTATAATGCACCTACCTACCTATACACGTTATAACATATATACTTATAATATACGAGTATATAAATACGAATTTTATGTCGTGAAAACAATAATTGTGAAATAAAATTTTATACAAGTAAAATACAAGTAAAAAAAGGATTTTTCTTTTCTTTTTTTTTTTTTTTGTGTTTCAGTATAATCGTATATAAGTACATACATATATAAATGGCCGAAAAGAATAAAAAAAAATAACACAAATGAAAAAAAGGAAAAAAATGTTTATTTTCTATATAAAATTAAAATAAAACTATATATGTATATAAAGTGAATATTAAAATAATATAACTACATATGTATATATATATAAATATAAAGTTTTTGGTTTAAAAATGACAAATAATATATGTATATAACAACAAAAACAAATATGCAAAAAAAACATCCTTATCGTTCCTATATTTCCTGTTCATCTTATAGAGTATTTTAAAATTTATTTTCAACATTTTATTTTGTGATCTTTTTTTTTTCCGTTGCTGTTATATCATTTTTGTTTTTTTGTTTTTTTGTATTTCTCATCCTTGTTCGTTTGTTGTGATTTTCTTTGTATATACGAGTATATGTATTATTACATAGTATATCTAGCGCGCATTCAAATTACGTATAAATATACATACAAACCTATATAATATTACGTAAATATAATATTAGCAAATAAAATGGAGAAATTTTGGTTATATTTTTGGGGTTCATTGGTCATATGGTGTCCGTACTTAAGCGACGGTTACCTTAATGTGTTCATTAGCCACAAGGAGGTCATGAAGCTAATGGGTAAGTTTCATCTGAAAAATCATTCTATCCCCTTATATATTATATATATAAATATAATTTTATGTCTAGAATATAATATATGTAAATATATATAGTATATGTATATAATATAAATATATATATGAATGTTTATATACAAAAATTTTATTTGTATACATATTAAACGTACAAATATATAATATTTTACAAAAATGTATGTATGTATAAAATTTTATGCATATTACGTACATACAGTCTGAGTCCCAGACATAAGTAAATATTGTTTGTAAATTATAATGTAGTACTTGATTGTGTATGTTTTACTTTTATCTTTTATTTTAATTATGTATATAATGTAAGTACGAGTATGGGTGTACGGTGTGTTTATATGAAAATGTATAAATGTGTATTGCACAAAGTTTTGTTAATGTAAAATCAAAAAAAAAACAAAAAAAAAATGAACAAAATATGAAAAATTCGTTATTAATTGATGAAGTAAGTGAAGCCTGAAGCATTTTCATTTTCGTGTCCTTTCTATTGTTCTGGTTTTCATGCATCATATATACGAGTATAATACATTCATATATGTATAGGTTTTCTATGTACATACACATACAATACTTCTGTTTATTATATACGATTTACGATATGGTATTTGGGTCGAAATTTATTTACTTTTCTTTCAATATGTATAGTAATATGCATATAAATGTAATGCTGTTATGACACTGGCTTAATTTTGTTCTGAATTTCATTCTTAAAATTTTTTACTGAAAGAGATCAAATTTTTACATTATAAATTTACTTATGTTAGAAAGAGTAAAAACGATGCACACTAAGTTTCGAACTACTTAGCTGCAAGTTCGAAAAATTGCACATCTAGAAGATAAAATTGTTCGAAGTTAAGAACAAGTTTTTTGACAGTCAGTCTTAATTGGTGACATTTACATTCTTAATTTTTTTTTTTTGTATGGTTTCAAAATAGGCTTCGAAATGATTCTCGAAAGCTTTATGCATCTCTTTCATTTATCATGCTATCCACGTCACAGAATTCAGTGTCATAATAGCATAACGAAAAACGAAAAGAAAAATTATTTCATTTGATCGTCGATTTTGGTGTACTATAGCTAGAAGAAAATAGTCTAATATAGGAAACTTTCCCCTAGCTCTTTAATGTCATCTTACATATTTCTCCAGGTTATTCCTTTCAAGAGTTATTGTGTTTCAAAGTAAGAATTTAGTGATTTTTTGCCATTTTTTTCAGAGAAAATAAAGGCTGTGAAAATAAAACGCCCTCTAAATTAATTTCTAATTACATAAGCAAGAAGCCAAAGATACCGCTTACATTTTTGCCTTTTACAGTAAAGGTCCCCCTCTTGTAGTACGAGTTTTTGATTTGTCTCGATGAGACCAATCTACTGTTTGCGGTTGTACTTGTACTACACCAATTTTAAAAAGGGTTTGAAAGCAAAAATGTTAAAAAATAAATTTACTTTAGAAATTAACGTTAAAATATTTTTTTTTTTTTTTGAAAAATGTAATAGACAAATTTTTGCAAATAGACGACTCATGTACTCGTCAATATTATTTGACCGTATGTACACATTATACATACATTCATATACAAAATGTATAGGTAATAGATACATTTTAATATTGCAATTATTTCGTGCATATTAAACATTAGGTAAATAAAGTATTTAGGAGAATATGTGCATGTATAAGCATTTATAATATTATACTATCATACACGAGTATATTTGTATAAGGATTAAGCTTTCATTTTAGTTCTTGTTTAATGGAAATTAAGTTGGTCAATGTTTTTTTGTCACAATATTATTAACGTTAACTATTTTTAGTCAGGAACTTTTATAGAAATTATGGTATAATATATACATACACTCAAACCTCAAACATTTATGACAATAATAAGCATGATATGATGTATGTTAACCTTATAAATGCTCTTCTATATTCATATGACTATAACACGTATACCTACTACACAATTGACTTACTTAAATATATAGTAATATAATATTACATTTTTTATTATATTTTTATTATTATTCATATTTCGTGGATGTTCTATTTTTTTTTTTAATACTAAATTCACAGAATTCCATAATTTCCATAAATAAATCGAATGAATTATAAAAATCATATACTTTTTAAGTTAGTTTTTAAAAGTAAATTAATTTGATAAAAATTAATCTTGTATTCTTTAATAAATAAAATTATAACTGCAGATATAGTATAATTGTTTGTTTTCCTTTTCTTAATTGTGTCATTATCCCACCTGTATGTATGTTACATAAATTATAATGTTGCGTTGATGAGAAAACCTAATTTACAAATGATTAAGGAAGGTAATAGTTTTCTTTTAGAGTTTCGCCCCTTTTTTTTATCCTCCATCTCTCTCTCTCTCTGTCTTCGTCGTATCGTAACAAAAAATCGTATTGGAGGAGGTTGGAAAATCTCAACCGTTTAGCCGCTAGATGGCGTCGAAGTTTTTCTTCTCTTTTTCCATTAAACACCCTGCATTTTCGTTATTTTACATCCTAGCGTAAAAGGTATACAACAATGCGATAGGAGACTCCTTGCCGTTTCATTTGACATATAACTCTCCCCTGTTGCCCATCCTCTTCAAAAGTTATGGACAGTCAAATTCAAAAACATACACTTTTTTATCTAAATTTTTTGGAAAAAATCATTGATTTCTCGAAAAAAAACACCTAATTAATGTGCAATTTATTTTCCGTCAGTAGAAAGCCTGATTCTTTTTGAAAAATTTTTGTTTATGTCTAACGTTGTTATCTATTTTCGTTCTATAAAGATATAGCAAGTTATGTCAGTTGAGGTTTTATAGTTAATTTCTGAAAATTGAATGTAAAAATGAAAAATGCAAATATTTTTCAGTAACCCAATTTTAACTTGGGATTCAAATTCAAATTCATAAATTTTGACTTTAGAATTTTATTTTATTTAGAACCAAATTCTAAATTACTTGTTGTATTATATCAAAAGAAAGATAATTTAGTTTCCTATTATTGTCTAGAACATTTAATTTTCCAAAGTATAGGGGGCATAAAAAATTACATATGTTTCTGTATTTAAAGGTCTAGCGAAAAACTCAAAATTTTCAACGCCCTATAGCGTCGAAAATAGGGTCGGTAGAAATTTTTGGTAGTATCTACAATTGTTTTCATGAAACATTTCAAGGAATTTCGTGGTACCAATTTGTACATGTTGAAACGGATAACTTACGCAAGATAACTTACTTGAGTTATCTTCTTTGAATCTTATTATTATGTCTCACGTATATATATACACAGATAAAGAATTCCCCTAATTTTTTTTTTCTTTCTTTCTTTAAATCCATATTTTGTATTAACGCCGGAAAACACATAATACACACATATTACACGTACATAGTATATCTCTTAAGCCTTAATAATATGTACATATATTTTTGATTGAAATGTTTATTACTTTTTCAATAATTAGATTTTGAATATTTTTTATCTGAAAATGATAAAAAAAAAAAATGCAAAAACAACTTTGAAGTAAAGAATATTCTCCGCACATTATACGAAGAATAAAAAGTTAATAGAAAAAAAAAAATTATAATACAAAATTGTAAAGATTAACCAAACAATACAAGTATACATAAAACCCTCGGAAAATGCATAGAAAAAATTTGAACAGATGTTATGTGTCCGTTTTTGTTCTCACCTATACAATTTTTATTCGGAAAATTTCATTCTTTTCGATTTGGGTATTAAATTAAATTTATCTCTGTCACTTATAAGAACATTAAAAAATCATGAAAAGTCACAATATTCTTTTTTATTTTCTTACCCTCAAGTTTATATAAGGATTCAGAATATTATTATAGAACTGTTGCAATATTAAATTTGTTAAAGTCAAAAAAATAAAATAATTTTTTTTTTTTTACTTACGTAAAGTGTCATATATTGAATTTTTTATCAAAATTATTTAAGATGAATTTAAATTTTAGCTTAAATTTAAATGCAGTTTTGTTCCAAAATAAATTAAATGAATTGTGAATTGTCTTCTTATCGTCAAATTCAAAATTTTGTCAAGTTCAAAACACAACAGAGCCACATCAATTGAAACGAACCACTCCACCAATTAATCGCATATATATGTACATACGTACACGTAACGCCTTTCATTTTGAAATTACAAAATTATAATAGCATTTTGTAAAATGTAAATGTAATGTATGTAAAATGTATGTAAATGTAGTGTATGTATACATCATGTAAAAATTATTTTATACTTTTTCCTTTATGCTAATTTGATTTTTTCATTTATTTTTTTTTTCTCAATATAGGTTTAGAGGCGGATCTCTTTTATGTACGTGAAGGGGCTATAAATACATATGCTATGGCATTTATAGTGCCAGTTAAAGCTGATATTCATGATTTAGAATTTTCCTGGGAAAGTTTAACAACATATCCAGTAAGTATAATAGTTTTTAATTTTTACATTATACGTATACTTATACGTACTACATGTCCATATACTTAGTACACTATTTACATATATTATATTATTACTTTTATTGCTTTTTTAAATGCATAAATATTACATGTAGATGACATGTGTAATCATATTTATTATATATTTAATATACGAGTATGTATACATAAATATACTTTTGCACATTCTTGTATAAGTATGGAATATAAGAAATATAACTAAAAAAATATAAACATACATACCAATAATTTAAATGATGAGGGACATTATAAAATTGAATTTCAGCTGCCGTATATTATTTCAATCGAATATGAACTTCATCAGAATGCTCTACTACCTCCTGAACTTAGTATACCACCGAAAGGATATGTTCCTCGTACCGTTGAAACATTCACCGTTCATCTACCATGTATTGGAAATGTCTCGGATCAAGTACCAATCGCTATTAATATATACGTTCAGGGTCCACCCCGTAAGAATGACACAAAATTAGTTTTTAAACGGAATAAAATTTGCCTAGAAGGTTGGTAAAAGATTTTATTATCCCTTTTCTTTTGAAATATGTACATATATGTATGTATTATTTATACATTATTGTAAATAAATGATATATATATACAGAAATAACATATTTAAAAGTATGTAAACATATGCATTTAAATACATACATATATTTACAATTTATACAGTATACATATATGTACATATATGAACGTATTTTATGCACAATAATAATGATAATTGAAATGTTCATATTTATAAGAACGCTATTATGAATGAAAATATTTCAAATTTATGCAATTTATTTATTTATGTATTATGTATGTATACATAATTTTTGTTGTTTATTTTATAATGAAAAATTTTTAAAATGTATAATGTATAAAAAATCAATATTCCTACAATATTCAAATATCATATTCTATATGTATGTATAATAATTTATAGGATTGTATCCAGCCAGTAATCAATCACCCTCCCCAGCCCAAGCTCCATCACAGGGACCAGCTCTGTTAGGAGCAGCAGCATGTGCCATGGGTTTAGTTTTAGTTGTAGGTCTAATCGCCAGTGCTATGTATATTCGTGCCAGGAAACAGATTCGCCAAGATTCGCTACAGTAAGTATATACATATGCATATAAACAAAAATAATCTATTTGTCTGTCTCTATATTTAGAAATACCTAATTTTTGTATATACATATCAGCAATATCAATCAGTATGCATTTACTTAATGTACATTATATAATATGTATGTATATAGTACATACATATACATATTATATAAGTAAATAGATACTAATGCACGATTATGTACATAATATTTTTTTTTTTTTAATTTACCTATGTACATACCTGTATTTCTTGTTTATTTTCATACTTTTTTCATTTTTCCTTTTCTTTTTTTTTTTTTTTTTTTTTGTGAACGATGATACATTTACGGATATTTAAAAAAAAGATGAAAATAATTATACAAACATATACACATATTATGTAACATTAAAAAAACAACGAATACATATACATAAATATGTATGTGCATATATAGAAAGAACATTATGAAAAGAAATAAAAAATCGAAAAATAATCAATCTACTATTCATATATTCGTACATATTTATAAATACATGTTCGAATATTTATACATATGTATATATTTTTTTTAATTTGCATACATTCGTTCATTTTCACAAAAATATCATTCACAAAAGATACAACAGCAGTATGATCTTCCTATATGAAAAACAGTTGAATATGTGCAAAACAAAAAAAAAAAAAAAAAATTGTTAAAAAAATTTAGAAAATTCAAAGTAGTATAAAAATATTTTCCGTTAATACACGTTATATATTTGTGTCTACTTTTTTTCCAATTGGCTTATTTTTTTTTTTTTTATATACATATATTTTATTGTGCAAATAAACATAACATATTGCATGCATCATATGTATATAGGCAAACATATACACACATACACATACCCATATACACACGTTTCGTTTCCCAAAATATTTTATTTAAATTCTCATTTCTTTATTTTCATTCACTCCGTCCATATTTTATATGTATGTACATACATTGATGTGATATACATACATGTACATAATGTACATGAACGAAAAATTTAAAATTCAAATAATGTTCGTGAAAATATTTTGTTCTAAACATCATCATATGTCACCCTAATCTAAGCTTTTTTTTTTTTGTTATTTCTCTATCTGTAAATATATATGTATTGTATATATAAATGTATGTATATGTATTTTATTTTTATTTTTATCCTTTATGCAGTAGGTAACATGCAGCACACAACTTATGTACTATTTATGTATTTATGATACATAAAAAAATATAATAATTATGGTTATTTCTATTTTATATGAAAAAATAAAACATCATATACTATGTAATTTATTTGTATAAGTATTTTCTTTAATTTGTTTCGATATCACGATCTAGCGATTCCGAAGTTCAGCCTTTTCTTCGTCCAATTTCTATCATTTATTAAATACGATATGGAAAATTTTGTTTCTTATACTGGAAAACATCTAGACTAGATGAATAACTGTTTGGTGTTTCAGTGATATTGAGTTTAGATTTTATAGGGTTTCTATCGTTCATCATTTCTTTACATTTTGTATCAACTCTTAAGGTAGAACTATAATCGACATTGCTGACATAAGCTATGACATATGTCGTAGCCGAACACAGCCAAATCAATGAGCTAAACTATAATTAACATTACCGACATTCTTTAAAAATTCGTTTAACATAAGCTCGACATAAGCAGTACGATCGAGAGCGTACATGACATAAGTAACATAAGCAAAAAGCTCATTTTGTGAAATTCGTATTGCTTATGTTTAGTATGTTATCTATGTTATTATAGTTAACCAAATGTTACGTTTTAACATTCGTTATTTTTTCTTATGTTTGTTATGTCAGGTATGTCGATTATAGTTGGGCCTTTATATTTCAGAGTTTGATAAGTTTTATTTATTTGTCTTGTCGACCCGACCGCCAAAAGGCCCTGGAGGGTCGTGGTGTGGGCGGGAGAGAGGCAGTCTACTGACCTTTCTCCTATAATAAATAATAATAATAATAATTTATGCTGCTGTGCAATCACTCTTCTTCTTCTGTTATAATTTTTTGTGCTGTTGTCGTGGTTGTTTTTATAAACTTTATTTGCTTTATTATTTTAGACTGTAGAAAGTAGACAGAGAGTAAACGTGCTTTAATATCTCCGCTGTGTTTTTTTTTTGGTTTTTTAGTTGATAATTTCAACTAGCTTTTTTTATTCATAAACGTGCTGATTTAATTTAATTTATTTAGGCCCAGTTTAACGAAGAATAGATAAATTATTTATTCTAAAGCTTTCGTTATCCATATAGAAGTTTAAGTCTATTTTGCATTTTAATGGAATTCATTAATATTTTGTTAATTCTTTAAATATGAATTATATTAAAAATTATTTCGTATAATTGACACACAATTGATACATAATAAACAGCAAAGGCAGAGTTAATTCATTGAAAATGTTGAAAAAGTATCTCTTGGCTCTACTACATCACCAGCTACTACGTCATCAGCTGCTAAATCGTTATCTTCATTGTCGACATTGAAGACTAATACAACAAAGGCAAAATAATATTAACATCTACTCCCACACTCACAACTACTTAACGAGCCACTTGTCTGTAGTAGTAATACAAGTGCATTATTTAGAGTAGGTTTCGACTTAAATTTCGAAAACAACAACAACGTTTTTACATACAAAAATTTTAAAAAATGACTTTGCATACCTTTTAGGTGCTATAAAAATGGATTTTTGAATATTTTGATGGAAAAGAACATAATTTTATTTTGTTAATAAAAATGGAAATATAATAAATATTTTTATACTTTTTTTTTGTAAACTCTTCAGAAAAGTCCAAATTTTATTTTGATACCAAAATCATATAGATACATGAAGATTTAATTTATAAAAATAGAAGTCAAAGTTGAACGATTTTTTAAAAAAAACCCTCTCCTGTTTTAAGAACTATAACTAAATTTCAGAACATAAAACCAAAAATTTGCTATATTCAAGCACCACAATATCCTTCAGGCTACTTATATTCAAAATTTCAAGGAAATTGGTCAATCAGTGTTTGCTGTACGAAGTGCATTTGGAAGCCGACAAATCGCAATTTTGACAACTTTGACACCCTGTAAAAAGGAAACAAGGACAATTTATAAAAAAAAAACGCTCTGTTAGGCACCACAATTCCTATCAAAAAGTATCTATGTTTCAAATTTCATTGAAATCAGTTAAGTAACTCCGGAGATAATTGGTGCACAAGATAGCAGATATCTCGAATCCTAATCTTTAGTACCAGCATTGTATCACAGAATATAGAGAAGAGATATAAATTTTGTCATTTTGCTATCCTATTTTGTTGTGTTTTATTTTGTTTTTTTTTTTTTTTCTTTTCTTTTCTCTGGTTATTATTTATATACTAACACATATGTATATACATACTAACATATATGGATTATGCGTATTATATTATCTATTATGTTTTTATAAAATTTATAGTACCAGCTTTACAACAGCAGCATATGGAAGCCATCAAAACGTATTCATAAGATTGGATCCTTTAGGAAGACCTCCGAGTGTAAATAGTGGATCTTATGCAACAATAGCTAGTTTAAATAAATTTTCAATGGCAGAATCAAAAAAATCCTGTAAGTATTCTCGTATTCTTTTATGCCGTTGGTTAATATTATATTATACAATTATGAATCACATATACACACGAATATATGCTATTTAATCATCGTATTAATATGATACATTTTATAGTATAACAAGAGTAGCTTTGTAGCTTTTATAGTATAACAAGCTTTGTGTTTTACTTTTTATTACGATCATTTACATTCGAGGCGAGGCGAGTCTTGGGACCTGTTCACACAGAAAGCGAAGCTAAGCTGAGCGGAACTGAACTTCTAATGCCAGCGCTGATCAACTAACCGACAATGGTTATAAGTGCGTAAACAGAAAGCGAAGCTGATTAAAGCTGAAGATATCAAATTGTTCATTGAAATCAATATATTAAGTATATTCATTTAAAAGCAAAAAGATAAATTAAATATTTTTGTAAATTAGAATGATGTCATATAAATTCTATATTGCGAAAAAAAAAATTTATCTGAAAATAAAAATAATATGGGTGCATGAGATAAATAAATAAAGAAATTTTTTTGAGAATTTCATCACCTTTATAATGAACTACGACAGCACCCAACAAAATCTCATACCATATATATTTTTTTTTTTTTTTGTAATTATTCGATTTAAATAATTTTTCTTCAACTTATCCCACAGAGAATTGAATGAATTGAATTGAATGTGAACTCCACGCTTATCAGCGCTTGTGTAAACAAACAAAAATAATCGAACAAAATCAGCTTCGCTCCGCTTTCTATGTGCTCAGGGCTTTACTGCATTCACTTACTATACTCTAGTATCTTCTTTATTCTAATCTCATTCTCATTTTAAAAAGATTTTTTTGTTTGTTTTTCTTTCTTTTATTGTTTTTCAATTGATTTATTCAAAAAATTTTATAGGGTTTAGAGGCTCTCCAACGCCTTCACCATATGCAACGGCTTTATTACCAACTGGAGATCAAATTGCTGAAACAATTTATACTAAGCCAGAATCTGTATGCCCTTCAAGAATTTCTTATTACGCATCGTCACAATTAACTCAAGTAAGTAAAATTAAATTTTATTTTTAAAAAAATACGTATGAGTGTATACAAACGAATACAGGGTGATTGTTTTCAACAGGCAAATATTAATGGTACATGATTGGATTGTTTGGAGTATTTCATGAAAAAAATTGTACTAACGAAAATATCTATCGATCACTTATTTTCTACGCTATAGAAGGCGTTGAAAATATCGAGTTTTTTGCAAGACCTTCGACATAAAATCAATTAGAACTTTTTGTGCATACTATTAATGCCGAGTTTTCTTTCTTTGCTTTCGAAAATAAAAAAATTTTTCCGCAGTGCACTTTTTTTTTCAGGAACTTAATTTATGCTCAAAACTATTAAAAAATTTTACGATAAATTTTGGCTTCAGGATTTCTTTTTGTTTAGAATCGAATTCTTAATTACTTATTGTAAATAAGAAATACTCCAAAGAATTCCGTGGTACCAATATTTACCTGTTGAATAAAATCAGCCTGTACACATACGTACTAATAATGCAAATATGTACATCTATACATATAAACCTATGTATATATTTTTATAAATGTTATTTATGAACAATCAAAATTAAAATACTGAGCCGCAAATGGTCAACATATACATTTTTTTTAAATAAATTAACAAAAACTTTTAAGAGTTACAATTATTTTTGTTTTTTTTTGTTTTTTAATTATCTACGAGTAGGAGGTATTTATTTAATATCCCAACGAATTTAGTAAGAATCTATTATTCATTTTTTATCAAATTAATTGTGATCTGAAACGTTTTGCGATTTCAATTTGAATTTATTTCAACAAAATATATGTATGTATCAATCAACTTTGTTTCGCTTAAAAAAATGGGGATGGGTATGTTTCTTTCATGTTTTCACAGCTAAGATCAGACAAACTGGTTTGTCAGATCAAAATAAGATTACAATTATTTTATTTTGTGAAAGCGAGTGAATATATACATAGTACATATACCAGCATCAGCATCCATCCATAATATATGCATGCATATGCAGTAGCAGTATAGTGGGTTTAATAGGTATTTGTGTCCAGTTTGTGCATATTTTGTTAAGGGGCGGCCAAGAAGCAGATGGTGGGACGCAGTGAGAAAGGATATAGATAAGCTACAAATGGGCGACTGAAAAAAGAAATCCACAGATAGAGAACAGTGGCAAGGGTCCTCTTAAGGACTGTATAGCCTTAGAAGAAAAAGAAAAAGTTAACAAAATATATGTAACAACAAAGCACGAGTAGTGAAGCAGCCAAATACTTCAGACTAAAAATTCTGGCGATGTGATCTCAGCCTGTGGAATCCAAAAAATGGTTGTCAGTTTTCCTATGCTTTGAGAATTAGTAACTTTATTATTCTATGGCATTAGGCATAACATGGCAAAACGTTATATCATATTTTTATGTACAGTACTTAGATATATAGTACATCATACAATATACATAAATTTATACGTGTATTTTTGTTCAAAAGAATATACATACGAGTATAAGTATCTATAGATAATCTGTATATGATTAAATTCATATACATACTATAGAAAAGAATAAAAACACTCTCTATATAGCATATATATACATATACATATGTATATTAATGTAAGAGCAAATTTAGATAAGGACCAAACAAATGATAAAGCTTTTTCCGCTCAATGAATATTCATTCAGATAATATCGCAGATTCCATGCAATGTACGTAGTATTCATTTACATATACATATGTAAAAATATGTACGAATATATATTTACATACCTCTATACATACATACTGTACCTATTACACAGGGTGTCCGGAGTTCGAGTGCAGGCATTTTGCCAGTCGATAGGTCTTGCTGAGAAACGAAAAAAATCGTATGGCAGGGGGGGGTCTAATATCAACGGGTGAGGATCTAGGGGGCTCAGAAGTTTTTTTTTTTTTGAGGTCAAGTGACTTGTTTCCTATTTGTGGTCATAACTCACGAAATCCTTGCTCACTTATGGGTTGACCCATATCAACTTTCTTGATAGACCCACAGATACATTTTTTTTTCCATAACTCAAAAACCAAGACAGATAATTGAATAAAATAAATTGCAAATGAAAGGCAATCAGTTGGGAAATATTTTAAATAAAGAAAATTAAAAAAAAAAATATGGCAAAATGTTGAGATATTTGACCTTGAACTCAAAATTTTGCATTTTTTTCCATAAAAATTTGAATTTGATGTACCATATCTTTGGCATCACTGAACCGATCTGTACAATTAAAGTATCAAAGTAAAGACTGATTGATTATCTTTCCAATGAATACAAAATAATTTGAAACAACCAAGGATTTCGTGAGTTATGAACACAAATAGGAAACAAGTCACTTGACCTCAAAAAAAAACTTCTGAGCCCCCTAGATCCTCAGCCGTTGATTTTATCAACATCCACCCCCCCCCCTTCCTCTTACGATTTTTTTCGTTTCTCAGCAAGACCTATCGACTGGCAAAATGTCTGCACCCGAACTCCGGACACCCTGTATAAATAAATATTCAAAATTCTATTATGTAATTATAAAATCTATAGGATAATTTTTTTTTTGTTCTTTTTTTAATTTTCAATATTATTAATGGAGTATAGAACATTTAATCAACTGTTTTTCATTTCGAATATCTCCCTCTCTAACTTCAATTTCACGTTTAAATATTTATTGTAATTATTATAACATAAACATACATTATAATATTATCAAATGCATATTTATAGACAAAATATAAAACGTTCATGCTTTTCAGTTATATCCTGCGCTCAGTTCAATTTTTTTTTTGTACGTTAAAATATACAAAAAAAATGGTACGAATACGACATATATGTATGTACATATATACTCGTATATTCAGTTTTAATGCATGAGAATATAGACACATGCAGAAATATTATAAGCGCGCATATACATAAGTATGTTACGTAAGATGTATACCCACAATTATTATCATACAGAATTTTTTTTTTTTTATTCCGTTCATCCCTCACAGTTGTGTACCTTTATTAGTATACTACGAGTATATTCATAAAATGAATTATTTAAAATTAATATATAATATAGTATATGATTGTATAAAAGTCTTTTTATTATTATATTATATTATTTATCGTTTTTCATCATATCATATGGTATGGTATTATAGATGATGTGTATACCACATCTTATTTTTCTTTTTCTGATGCTTTTTCGTATTCTTATCATTATTTTATTTTCTTTAAAATTTATCCTTTTACCATACATGCATATATGTTTGTATTACAAAACAGAAGAGGAAGTAAAAACAACGCTAAAAGGCATTAAGTAAATTAATTTAACGAGGGTTAAATTTCTCAGTCAATGAAAAATATAAATTTTGTATTTATCCCTTGAGGTATTTTATTTGCAACATTACAATTCAGACTATATTAATTTATGTATATATGTATAAATGTATTCTAAAATTAACTAAGTAGAATACAAAATATAATATATACACAAATATAACTTATAATATATGTAGGTGTACATATCCCTAGAACCGTGGATGTCTAAAATTACGTAATACCGTGTTAGGGAGCAGTCAACGCCCCAGTACTGATTTCCATACAAAGTATTAATTCAAAACAAGGTTATTGATGTATTTATTGATATTTTTTGAAAACAATAAGAGTATACCTAATGAAAAAGTTTTTATTTTAATTGTTTGTACATGTGCGTTTTATTTAATGAAAATTGAAAATCAACCAAAATATATTCATAACGTCAGACAAATTGTCTTTTACACTACGGAATTTTTCCGCTTTCGAGTTTCTCTTGAGCTTGAAGTGAAATATGATGATGGTTCATTAAATTGGTATGTATACGTAGCTTCATCATTATCTGTTTCTTGGGATCCCGATGGGAACAGGATGAATCATTTCTTATAAGCCCTGATATAATGGTTGGCGCATGTAGGTATGTGGCATAAGTCACAAACGGTTGTTATTTTAGTGTCACCTTTTAATCCTTTAAAATGATGTCCCTTACACCTTCATATGTCTCCTCTCTAAGAAACTATGGAAAAAAATGTATGCAACAAAGTTGCATGTTCTTTATACATAACTAGTTATTTTTTGCTATAATAGAATTATAGAATTGATATTTGATTGATTAATTGATATAATTGATTGATAGAATTGATAAACCAGTATAGATAAAGCCAATTAAAGAAAATAAGCCAGTATCTCGCGATGAAGATGAATCCTTGTTCAATTCAGTTTTACCTTTCGACAGAAAATTCACGACTAATCAAAAATTAAAATTACAGGTTGCATGTAATGATTACTCCAACAAATTACTGATGAAGGAATATAACCATTGACAATACAATTAATTAAACCATGGCCAATCTTTACATTCATAAAATTTATACTCGTATATTCATCACCATTATCTTTATCATCATTCATCACCTTCATCAACTCAATTATGTAATAAGGAAGTTAAAATCTACATCTACAGATCGATTTCAGGACAATTCAACTTCTTATATGTTATTTTAAAGGAAATACTAAATACATTTTTGTAATTAATTAATAAACACAAAGCAAATAAAGTTTTCGATATTGAAAAAATATTTTGAATTTAATGACTCGTCGATGCCACTCGTTCCTCCACACTTATAGACCCTCTCATGTATGTAACTATTTTGTTTATTTAATTTATTATAAACTTTCTCCACCATATACTTGAACATTATCTATTTTCTGGATGATTTTTCAATTCCAAAATTCGTGTGAAAAAAAAATACAATTTTTTCTTCTGGCAAGCTTAAATGAATGTACCCAGATTATCTTCTATTTTTTCTATTTCTTTTTAATTTTAATATTTTTTTCAAAATATAAAAGGGTTTTCCAAAAAAAATGGGCTTTAGGATGTTGTTTTTAAATAAAGTGCAAGTGGTGTGTATTATATTTATGTTTTCTTTATCTATGGCTATTGGTATACACGCAGTAACGCATTACAGGGGCCGATGACTGCCTACCTTTTGTTTTTTCAATGTATATTATGTATGATTGTGTGTAAGTGTACTGCTACATATACACTTAACTATATATATAGTACTTGAAAACTTTAAATTAAAAACACTTAACTCTTTAAAAATCATTTTAATAGCCAACATTTTTTTTTTATACAGAACTGAACTGAAAAAATGTGATTTAAATAAAATTATTAAAAAAAAAAAGATAAAGCAAAAAAAAAAACCAAAATGCAAAAACAAAAGAAAAAATATAAATAAAGTGCTGAAGCATGAAGCATGACAATAAATGCTCTCTCTTTATAGTAATATTGGTAATATAGTAAAATCCTTTCATGTTGTCATGTCCTGTTAATGCATTTCAAAATATAAAAAGGCCTTCCAATTACTCTGTCTATATCCATAAATCGTAATGTTAATATGTACATTGATGTATGTATATATATATACGTTTATGTTGTGCATGTACATATAGACATACATGTATTTTTCACTTATCCATATATATACATGTAAGTACAGTACATACGTATTCGTATTACAGCGCAAGCGCAAGCAAGGGCAATAAAGTTATAGTTAATTTCATTTTTCAATTTTCACACAAATTTAAATTTACAACCTGAACTTATAGTACACACTTTATGTATTTCATTAAGACCCTTATACTGCAATTCATCTATCTATATATGCATGTGTATATTTACGAACTACATCTATGTAAATACATACCAATGCATGTAAACATGTAAATAATTCATATATTCACGATATATAAAATTAATACCGTATTACATGGTATTACGTATATTATACCATGTATTACCAATGTATTACCTAACCTAACTGTAAATTCAAAAATTAGTTCTAACTTCATTATAATACAATTACAAACATACGTACATACAAGGATATGTATACATTTAGGATGGAATTAGTTCAATACTCATCAATATTATAATCATTATAACTAAAATTTAATTACATTACAATCATCCATCCCATGTTCTGTATTCCACTTATTTTGTATTCCACTGTATTCCACTGTATTTATTTTAAAAATGAGTTTATTAAAAATTTCCTTGTTTGTATTAAAAACATTGTATTGTATTTGCTGCAAAAAGAAACATATCCACTATTCCGTAGCAAAAGTTTACAAGTCCCAAAGAAAATCAGATAATATATTTTTTAATCTGTACAGAGGATTAGAGGTTGAATGGATTTTCATTCACCTCCCGATTCGCTAAATGGTCCTGCAAAAAGATTGTACATTTTCCGTTTCAGTAAGAACAAGTAGTTTTTTGGCATTTTCTCTAAACTATACATAAATGTGATTTGTCTCCTTTTGAAAAGTAGCTCTTCATTTAGGTCGTTTTCAATTTAACGACCTGATTTACATCACAATTCCAACTGTCACTTAAATGATTACATTGCATCAGAAATGTGTATGCCGTGACGTGAATGTTTTCATCTCTCGTAAAATAATACAAATAATAATTAGCCAATAATTCTTACTTGTGTGTTGTGTGTACAAACAAATATGTTAAATAAAATTCTCTTATACTATACTATTTTCAGAAATCGAAGTCAGTATTGTGCTTATGGGAATAGTTACCCGATGAGTTTCTGATAACTTCACATATAATATTTTGTAGGAAATTCTGAATAATATATCTCTGTTAACCCTGAAAAAGGTACTTTTTAACATATGTTAACAGGATGTTCCAAATTGTGCAGAAATAATTTTATAATTTTGTTCACAAATAATTCTTAAAAGGGAGATTCTGTACAAATTTCATATTCCTGTACATTTATATTTGATAAAAAAGTAGCATTATTTGAAAATATCATAAAAATGTTCGGTTTTTAAGACAAATTTTAATTTTTGTTTGCTGAATTTTTCATTTCTAATAATGAATCATCCTGTTTTTTTTTGAAAAAAGAAATACACTTTTCCGTTTCATGTTGCCTATCACACAGCGTGAAGGCAACTGATTTAGTGATTTATTCTGTTAACGCCATTTTGCTTATATGAAAAATAAAAAACCGAACCGAACTATAAAATATGAAGTCGTTGCGCAGCCGATGTCCACTCAAACCTCAACCTCAAAGTATAAAATGTTGATTGATTCGTGTCAGCGGGAAGATGGGCATAAAAAAAAATGATGATAATTCAGGGTTGCCGTAGCTACTGGGAGTATTGCTTAAATTTATAAAAAAAATATGAATTTATGATTAAACCATATTCAGTATTTTTAATTTTATTTATAAAATTATGTGTTCAGTATCAATTTGATATTAAATTTTGTATACATACGTACATACATTCATTTTCATATTTGTTTATTTGTCCATTTTCTTCTATTTTGTTTCCTTTATGCACTTGTTAATGATTTCGTTACGTTACCGTTACATTCTGAATTTTATTTTTTGTTTTTTCTTTTCTTAGAATAAGAAAGAAAATTATTTACAATGCAAATTGCTATCATATTATTCAAATCAGCTTGTTATTATATATGTTATTTTGTAAAAAAATGAACATATTTCATAAAATTTCCCAAAATGTCACAAAATTACCTGTTTTTTTGTAAAATCTAAAAAAAAAAGATTTTGCAAACTGGCAGCCCTTCATAATATACAATTTAAAAAATTTCCCTCGGATTTAAATTGAGATCTGATCACCCCACACACGAGACAGATTTATACAAACGCAATGTGAAAGAATATAGAAAAGCATGCCTATCTTGCCTGTACTGACTTCGATTTCTGAAAATAGTATAGTCTCCTATTGATATTATATTTTATTTGCGAGAAAAATAATTTTCTAACTAAAGTCCCAAATACAAAACAACTAATATTTGCATACATGAAACGAAAATAAAAATTATAAAATGCATGTGTATATAATCGTTTATTTTTATTTTCATTTTTTTTTTCTTTCTTTTTTTATAATCACAGGTATACAGTATGTCAACTCCAAAAAGCCATCATAACAATATGAACGATCCAAAAGAAAGATTACGAAGAATTCCAAGCGTACAGCCGGGCACATTAAATTGTCAGCATTTAGTGAAAGAAGGAACATATGGAAGAATTTATATTGGAAAATTGGGTGAATCATGTGAAGTAATCATAAAGACAGTTATAGATGGAGCATCTTTAACACAAGTTGCATATCTTTTATCAGAAGCGTCGAATTTAATTGGAGTTAACCATCGGAATATTCTGTCACCTCTAGTTGCCAACACTGAATTACCGGGTCCTCCAGAGATTGCTTATCCAAATCCAGCAAAGGGTAATTTGAAAATGTAATGAAAATGAAAATTTCATTTTTATTTTATTTTTTTTATTGAAATACAAGAAGAAGAAAAAGTTAAAAATTCTGTTATACATATATAAATATATACATACATTCTTGTACATATACGAGTACATACGAGTATTTATTTTTTCGTTTTTTGAAATGTTTTCAAAAGATAAGAGACTGGTTTAACCGGGGTTTTTTTTTTTTTTATTTATTTTATTCAAAAAATAATATCATTAGATTTTTGCAAAAATCAAAGGAGACTAACTCACCCTTAAGCACTAGACTGTTAGTTGAATTTGGATTGCACGTGACTAAAGGTCTGGCACACTTACATTATTTAGGAATTATCCATAAGGATATTGCAACAAGGAATTGCTTGTAAGTCAAACATTTATGTACTACATATATATATTCATAAAAAAAAAAAAAAAATTAACAGATCAATTGACTTGATATATTTAATCGTTTATGCATGATTGCTGTACATATACATATGTACATACTTATATAATGTGCATATATACTATAGAAATATGCTACAGATAAAAAATATGCTCATATGCACACAACACTAATAATATGTAATTATCATGTTATATACGTATGTATGTATAAATGCATTTTTATAAATAATTTACATACATAAAACGCATCTATCAACTTACATACATACATATATGCTTCTAAAATACACTTATATGTACATTTAACATATGATATAACTTACCTCTATTTATGTTATACGAATATACATATATGTATATGTATATATAAGTACATAAGTACATAAGTACATATGTATGTTTAGTTGTATATATATTTGCTTTGAATTTATTATATTTTTTCTTCTTCTTCTTCTTCTTTTTTTTTTTTATTCAATTTTATATATGAACATATAGCTTAGATGAAGACATGTATGTGAAAATATGTGACAGTGCTTTGTCACGTGATCTGTTTCCCGATGATTACTATTGTCTGGGTGATAACGAAAATCGTCCCATCAAATGGATGGCTTTGGAAACTCTACAAAAAAAATATTATTCAATGACTAGTGATATTTGGAGTTTAGGAGTGCTCCTATGGGAATTGGCAACGCTTGCAGCAACACCATTTGAAGAAGTTGATCCGTTTGAATTAGGTGCATATCTAAGAGATGGTTTTCGTTTAGGGCAACCCATTAATTGCCCCGATGAATTGTAAGTTGAAGATTTTTTTTTAAATCTACATATTATATAAAATAAACACGCATATGTACATATACTATACATCAGTAGAAACAATTTGCACTAAAAATAAAACGTTTTTTTTTTTTTTTTTACTTATCTGGGGTTTTATTTAATTCAATTTGATTTTTTACATAAAAAATGCATACGTACATCATATATTATGCATATGTACATAAATGTATACATATATGTTATCATGTTCATATAATACGAGTATATGGTGTGCATATATGAGTGGTTTATACGATTATATACATACCATATATGCGAGTAGATATTAGAATATTATTTGAAAATTTCATCATACGAGTAGTATTTTTATAATTAAATTTTATTTTATTCAATATACGAGTAAACGATATAAGTACATAATATGCAAGTATGTATACATATGAATGAATAAATTTAATTTTTAAATGAAATTTTACTATGAATCATATGAATTGAACGATTAAAATATTTCATTTCTCATTGTAATTGTGCGTATAATATTGTATACGAGTACATATGTATATACATACACTGCCGAGCAACTGGTTACGGACAACCTCAAGAGGTATTTGAAAAAAGTAATTATATAATATAATTACATCCATCAAATGCACTTTTAAAATGTATGGAGCAACAGGATACAGACATAAAAAATGTTATCATATTATTACAAGAAAAAAGGGTCTTTGGCAAAAGTAAAACAATTATTTGGAATTTTATAATTAATTTTATTAATTTTATACCTGGTAGCACTTAAATTAAAATTTTTTTTTATAACCTCAAATATTCTATTAGGAATAGAATTATACAAATTTTGAATAATTTCCAATGGAATTTCATTCCAAGCGATATAAATTGCATCTTTAACTTCTTCAAACTTGCTCAAATTGCCTTCCGTTCGAGTAAATTCAAGTAATATTCAAGTCCGGTGATCGTGAAGGACTTTGATATTTACGGAGGCTGACCAGTTCCTTATTAAAGCTGCAGTATGAATAACCGCATTATCCTGTTGGAAAATCCAGTCCAGACACTCAATTATCTCATCTGTATTGCCGAAAGCTCATCCTAACATTTTCTTATACTTTTATGAATTTTTGTTTTCCTGTTAAGAACTTTATTTTAACAGGTCCTTTGTACGAAATGATTGCCCATGTATCATTATTGATCCTTCTCTGCTGTTTCTTCTGGAAAAAAAAAAATATTTTTCTTCTTTCGTAGACCATGAAAATAGTATATAGAAATATTCGTCGGGGTCATCTCAGGAGAAGCGTTTCTCATCTGAAAATATTACTTTCCTACACTTTATTTAGAAGACATAGAAATTTGAGCAAGTTGAAGAATTTAAAAATGCATCTGATGGATATTAATTATACTACATAATTACTTTTTTCAAATACCTCTTAGTATTTAAAAGGCAAAAGAAATTGATGTTGTCCGTAACCAGCTGCTCGGCAGTGTACATTATGTACATTTATTCTCACAAAATTTATTTAATTTATTTTTATTATTTATTTATTCAGATTTCATATTTTATTTTATTTTATTTTATTTTTTTTTCTTTTCTATTATTTCATCTTTCATATATTTTATTTTGAGATACATATTGCATATAATATACGAATCAAATAAAAATGAAAATAATACATACATTATATAGCTACTCATCATATTGTACTCGTATATTTAATACAAATAAATTAAATAAATACAATTACGAGTATGTATATAATATCTACAATATATAAATTAAAACAAAGTAATTGAGCTAAGGGAATTTTATATGCGATTTGTGTCGTTTGTAATCTACATACAATCATTATACTCGTACATATATACGAGTACATATACATATGTATGTATACTAGAAATTTTATACGTACTCGTATACATACATATTATTATGATTATGTATAGATATATACGTATTTTTTTATATTATATACATATGTATATATTATATATTTTATTATACTATTATTTCTACATTTTATGTTTTTTATATATATAATGTATGTAACAAAATATGTATATACGTAAAGTATGTATGTATATCAACATAATCATATGTAGACGAGTGCCTTCATATAAAATTTCTAATAATAATTATATACAAACTATACGTTAAATTACACTTAATTCTTTATTCTTTATGCATGATATTATCTATAATTAAAAATATATTATATTTGTATCCATTATATAATATACGTATAATGTATTACATGGTATTACATTACCACCATTTACCACCTCATGTGGATCAATTTTTCAATATAGGTATTAGGTATTGAAAAATATTCATTTACTTAATTTTGAATAAATTTAAATTAATTTAAAGTATATACGAACAAACAAAAGGACATTATATGGATGAAAATTTTAAGTGTATACATACATACATAATATATCATTTATGGAGGATTCTAGCTTCTTGCATTCTTCGTCTCCTCCTTTTCGTATCGAAAGCCAAGCCACTACTTCCAGCCCTGTAACCATTCCAAACTGCTTATATCACATTATCCCACCATCTCATTCTTAATCGATCCACTGAACTGCTTCCTTGTGAATGACTAACCATTACTCTTCGGGGGGTTCTATCCACTTCCATTTTCCAAACAAGCCCCAACCATTTAGAATTAATTAAACTTAAAGCGTATGCGATACGTTTACGCTTACCCATTTATTATGCTTGCATGTGGTCTGTATTCTAAAATACTAAAAACGAATATAAAATAATTGAAAACAATTATTTTTACCGATAAAATTGATATATAATCCATCTATAACTATACGAGTATATGGTTAAAAAAAAAAAAAAACTTTCTGTACTATTCAATTTCACTTTACGATGTTTTTTTTTCAGAATTGACAATTTTTACATTTAGTCATATAATATTCATGTCGATCGTCAATTTCGATACGGTAGGTTTCTTCGTTCGAATACTGATTTCGAATCGAATTTCGAAAAGCTTTTGTTAATTCCGTTCGAACGAAAAAATGTGTTTGATCGAATAATTTTGAAAACAGTTATATTTATACAATATTTCTTCTTCTTCTTCTTCTTCTTCTTCTTCTTCTTCTTCTTCTCCTCCTTCTTCTTCTTCTTCTTTCATAGCACTACGGCTCTAAGTGAACCAGAAATGTCACAGAAGAGATTGCATGACTTTTTATTAATATTATGAATGTTCACCTACAATTTTGATTGCGAAGCACTGAGTTGCTGGCAGAGAAGGAAACTCTTTTTCATGTTAGGGCTTAGACTGATCTATTATTAGAATGATGTAATGCTCTAATAAATTGTTTGTGTTATGCTTTGTTTCCAACACAACGTGAAATTGAAATTCAATATTTTCCTTCTTTGTAGCACATTAAATTATATGACTTTTTCTCTTTTCTTATCAACGTGAAATTTTTCAAAGTAACGTGAAATTAAGTTCTATTCCTAATTTTAATTTCATAGTTGATAAAGAGATTTTAATGATGTACGAAAATGTATTTAAATGCAACTCAATAATTCACGTTACATTTGGAACAGCTGTCAATTTCATCAAAAGCTCTCTTCAATTTCACGTTGTGTTGGAAACAAAGCATTTTACTTGTTGTCAGCAAGTAGACTACTCGTCAACATTTCTAAGCTCTTTTTCACAGGAAGCTTATATACTCATTCCAATCTGAGTGAACATTTTGGGGGTAGGTATAATGAAAGATGGAAATAGGCAAAGAAAAATGTTTTCTTATTTTTGTCGTGAGCAGGAATGAACTCTATGCAATCTTGAGATAAGTAGCCAGTTGCTCTACCTACCACTTGCGCCACCGAGCCTCCTAGTAATATCATAGTTTTAACTGTCATTTTTATTTATACATTTGAAAAGGCATCGAATTATAGATACCATGATAAATTTTTTTCTAATTTCTAATGTCTTCAAAAACTATGAAATACTTACATTTTTTTTACTTTTTTCTTCGATTCGCGACGTAAAAATGTCGGATATTAATTTACGTATACATTATATGAAAAAATAAAATCAGTCGGAATTATTCACAATCGACCTGATTATTCGAAATTTTAAAGAACGTATTGAATGTTACAACAAGAAAAAATTTAAAATAAAAATAAACACAAAATTCGCTATAAGGACATACATACATATTTACATTAAAAACGGACTTAAAATTAAAGAGAACTAATAAATTGAAATTGTTAATATACATTTTTTATTTTTTTTATTTAAAAGTTATTTATGTATAGAATGGCACACGACACATATAATTAATTTTAATCAATATATGAAACATTTAAATCGTTAATTTATATATATATGTATATTTGATGTTCTCTTTTCAAAATAAATTTACAGTTATACAGTTATGTCATGCTGTTGGCTAGCTGATCCTAAACAGCGACCATCATTTCCTCAATTGATCGCTTATTTACATGATTTCCATGAGGATTTAGGAAAATATATATGAATAATAAATTCTATAAGAATTTTAAATGTACTTATATATAGTATATGAAAACAAAAAATGAATAAATTTAATATAATATAAAAACAAAACAAAAAAAAACACAAAAACAAAATTAAATAAATAAAAGCACACACATACTCTATAGAAATAAAATTTGATATAAATATAAATAAAAATTTATTAATTTTTACCGATGTGTATATATGTATATGTATGCGTATATAAATGTGTGTTTTAATCCTATAAAAATTTCATATATACCTATACATACATATTTTTAAATTAAATAAATTATAATTGAAAATGAAAACAAACAAAGAAAATATATGTATAGGTAATTAAAATATTTTACATATTTTTTAAGACAAAGACAATGCATATAAAGAAATAGAATTTTAAAAATGAAAAAAAAAAATATAAAGATATCTGTATGTAAACAAACAAGAAAAAAAAATATATATAATGTTGTTCCTCAAATGGTGTAAAGAAATTGAAATATTATAAGTACTACGTACTACATATACAAACACGCAATTACATATACATAAATATTTAATTATAAAATAATGTACAACTACTATGTAATAAATAAAAATAATGAAAATAAATAATTGTATAATTTGTATTTTTATTATTAATTAAATGAAATCGAATTAATTTTCTGTTTCAAAATTATTATTTTGTTGTAATATACATAATGCATTTATATGCAATCTTCGTCATGATTCCGCGGTCTCAAAATGTTCCATTCTATGTCGGATTTATGAAAAAAATATTAGTAAATTTCGCTGGTGGGTTTAGGGGTAGATGGAAGTTGGTTATATAGTGATGTTTGCTAAAAGAGCTAGAAAAACATGCCGTTTAATTTTAGCGTCATTCATGCTCTTTTAACACCCATCAACACCTACACCCGCACCCATTAGTCGCTTTTATTAATTTTTTTTTCTTTTTTTTTTTTTTCATAAATCCGATGTAAAATGAAACATTTCGAGACCAGAATCATGAAAATTTATAATATTTTTCGATTTTTAATTATCAAAAAACCAGAGTTGACCGTGAAAGTGTATATAGTTAGTACCATTTTGTTTTCAAATTTATATGATATGTATATGTACATATATTATATATACATATATATATATTCTTTATTTTTAAATCGTTATGTTAATTATAGTGATAAGCACTTAAAAACATAAACACATAAAATCTTAGATAAAACACAATAGGTATATTCATATGTATATGTATAAATATTCTAATTATGTTTGTAAATATATTTTAATGTTTATAATTTATTGAAAAATTTTAATTTATTTTTTAGACAATTTATTATATGTTTCCTAATCTAGAAAAAAAAAAAATAAAAATTAAAATAAAATGCAAACAATTTTAAATAAATATACCTATACATATATTAGATATAAATCTATATACATATGCATGTATGTTGTTTTTTATTCTCTTCTCATATCCCTATAACATACCTAATCCTAATACTAATAAAATATACATAAATATTATAATAAAATATGTACTTATTAAATACAAAAAATTGAATGTAAGTATGTATATCCTATATATCTATATATATATACGTATGTATATGAATTAATATGAATGCACATACCAATTAAAATCTATACAAAAATAAGTACTATTAGTGTATACTATACAAATATAGTACATAAATGTACATAAATGTACATGCATACAACATACATTATTACATATATGTATGTACATAGCTATATTACATATGTGACGTAATTGAATGGTGTATAAAAAATTTTTTGAGGGTATATATATTAATTTCAAATCGTAAATTATTTATCTAACGCGTAATTTCACGACGTCATAAATTAAAATGATATAAAAGCACCTCGTAAAATACTACTAATGTCCAATTTCACAGTCGAAGCTTAAAGCCGTGACTAAAATGACTTCAGCTAACTCAAGTCAAAGCTAATGAAATTCACTCAAGTCTGAAGTTGTAACTATATTGGCTTGTGTGAATTGAGTAAGCATCTGAATATTGTGAAAGTAAGGTTAGTTAATAGTTACATGAACATGATATTTGTTACTAATTAGAGTTACACATACAAAACATAAAATTTAGAGAGAGTTACACATAAAGGAAATTTTTACAAATTTTTTACATTAACTACAAAATGCGATATTTCATATAAACTTTATATGGAATTGGTTATGTTTAAATAATACATGTACATATGTACATATTTCACTCAAGCCATTCAATTTTGTGTGGTCGGTAGGCACACTATCACTGAAGTCAACGAAAATTCAAAGTGTTTCGTTAAATTCAATGAAGCTGACTTGAGTCAAATATAGTTACACTGATTTAAAACAATGTAATCTGACTTCTGACTTGAGTTAGCTGAAGTCATTTTAGTTACGGCTTAAGTTTTGGCTTAGTTAAGACTGCAGAAGACCTTAAGTTTTGGCTTAATTTTTTTTGGATTACACAATAGAATTTTATCTATAGCTTATAACTAAATCAAGCTTAACGAAAAATAATCTTTTTTGTAAGCTACTGTAGCTTGTCACAAATATCAAAAATGTCAAATTTATATTAGCATTTATTAATTTGTGATTTGTAAACTACTTAGCTTTTCAAAAAATTGTCAAATTTATATTATAATTTATTACATAGGTATTTTGTAAATGTAATTTTGGTGGTGTTTTTATATTATGATTATAATTATTATATTTATATAAACAAATTTTATAATCTTATGATTTCAGATTTTCACAAATTAATTCTATATATAAATTGCAAAATACGATAATTTCATTTAAGTATATAGGTTTGACATTTGATTTTTACTTATTTTTACCAGTTAGATTTACTTAAGCGCTGGATTTTGACAGCTTAAGTTAAACCAGCAATTAAGCCAATTTACATTTCGGCCACCACTGTGAAATCGAAAAATCTATTAAGCATAATTTTAAGCCATATCCTGAGCTAAAGTTCCCATTGTGAAATTGAGCATAATAGTTATTATAACCTAACTTTTTACAAATTATTCTTATTTTGTCATACAAATTTCCTCAAAATATATTATAATGTATGATACATACTTTTCAAATTTCAGCTGGGTAAAAATGACAAGTTTATACTAAATTTATTTACGAAATTGAACTAGAAGGCGACTAAATAGTCTCATTTATTTATGCAGAACTCGTATAATTATCCAAACTTACAAAAAATAGTTACGAGATCTCGTCAATATATATACGACCAATACGACCAACTAAGCTAAGTAATTACGCGAATTACGAGATTTACAAAATTTGAAATGAACCCAGCCAGACAAAAATCAATTCTGAACCAATTCTGGCATCAAAGAATCGATTCTTTTTTGAAGAAAAAGTGATTTTTTTTTATATGGACCATATGTCCGCTTCTTACGATTTATGATTGGTTTAAATATGAGCCAGTAGAAAATATATTTTAAAAATTGATGCAAAATCGATTCTGAATCAATTTTTAAGTGAATTCAATGATAATTTAGAATCGATATAAAATTAATTATTTACAACCAAAAATAATTAATTACTGGCATCGATTATTAATTATCAATTCTAATAATTGATTAATAATTGATTCTTAAAATTCATTTGGATCAACTGGATTAGGATGATAGGATGATTTGGATTTTGGACAAGACAATTTATTCAAATAGATATTCGCTTCATTTAATTAATTTTCATTGCGATTTTCATTATTTCTTCATTTAAATTTTCATTATTATTATGATTGTTACTGCTCAATGAAAATATAACACTTGAATCGTTGCACAATTAATGAAAAACTAAGTTTTTTTTGACATTTACAAAAACCGATTACAAAATCGAATTAGAATCAATTTATAATCGATTCTCAGATCACCTTTTTTTAATTGTTATGGAATCAATAATTTATATAATCAATAAATTCTTGAAAAATTATACTTTAACTATACTTTGAAAAAAAATTTTTGATATCATTTTCGATGCAGCACATCGTTTTAGAATTGATTCCTTTTCGATTCACATATAATCGATACTAAATATGTCTGGCTGGGTATACATATGTACTCTCATTTATTTTATATATATATACGTATGTATGTATTTGCGGATATCAAATATTATTAAAAAAAAAATATATAAATTTAAAATACATATTATATATGTACATATACTTGACTACATATTATATTATATGTAATTGGATATTAAGTACATTAGTACTACATGCACATATACATATATCTATATTCTATACATACTTACATATTATTATAAATTTATTAAAATTTTATAATAAAAATATAACTATATTACCTACTTTCATACGTATAGACATACATACATATATATGCATATATAGAGTATAAGTGCGTTTATATATTAATTCAATAAAATTAAATAATACATTTATAATTAAATAACAACATCAAAAAGAACAAAAACAACAAAAAATTTTATGTGAAAAATATATACTGAAAGAAAAAAAAAACACAAACATGCACATGCACACAAACATGTATTAGTTTAAAAGAAAACGAAAATGAAAGACAAGAAAAAGAAAAACAAAATCTATATAAGTTATAAACACATATATACGTACATATATATAAAAATGTAAAAATATAAAAATCAAATTAAAAAATAAAATACATAATTGTTATTTGAATATGAATATAAATAATTGTTAGTTATATATATACATAAATATATATTAATATACGTATATACCAAAATATACACGATATATAGTTTTAAAAAATATTTAATAATTTATTTTTGTTAATGAAAATTTTATTATATTGTGAAAAAACAAAAAAAAAAAAATGTAAGAAATGAAAATAATAATATGAAAAACAAAAAAAAAATTAATTAAAAATAATTTTCAGAAAGAATTCAATACAAATATATTTTATAAAAAAAAAAAAAAAAAATTAATTAACTATATTGATAATACATATATAATGGTAAATATGTAATTTAGTTGTATGTTCAAATGAAAAATGAATACATACAGCAAATGTGTGTTTCATTATAGGAAGAAAAAAAATTCCAAAAAAAAAAAACAGGAATAATGGTTTTTGGCTAAATGTAAACTTTTATTTTAATTAGCCGCATAAAAATTTTAATCCGCAATATACATATTTAATAGCTGTCCAGCCTTTTTCATCAAAACTTTTCACTAATTTATTGTCGTATTTCTCGCTAAGACTCTTCATAATTATTCTTAGGAGACGAATTGATTGCTCTGTATTTCTCATTTTTAATTCCCCTAATTTTTGCTTCATGAAATCCCCACATATTTTCAATAGAGTTACGAACTGATGTTGAAGGATTTTCGAAAAATAGCTTTTCAATGATCTTATCGTTGCGCTTTATTGCTGATCGAGACCCGCCCTTCTTATACCTGTATGGCGCTGCTTCAACAACAGTCATTTTAATTATCTTATGTCCGATTACTTCATACTCTTTATTAGCTGGGTGCCACCTATAAAGGCGTAGTAACGATAAGCCCGTTCCGTTCCGTTCCGTAAAAAGAAAAAAAATTGAATATTTTGACATTTCCATATGTTATTTATATGATTTGACGGAAAAGCTGTTACGATTAACGGAACGAAACGGTGCGAAACGTTGAAGTTGAACAAATTTCAGCTTTTCACGGATAACCTGTTTCCATATAAATTTTCAATATTAACTTTCAACTTTACTATATACCGTTGCTTTTTATTATAACAGGTACTTTATGAAACGTGTCGGACCGGAATGTGATGGGACGGAACGGGCTTATCGTAACTGTGCCTTACGTTTAGGTAACACCTAGCAAGGAGTTTGGTTTTCTTCACACAATCTTCTCTTCTCACTAACTATTTTAGCTACCCTACAAAGGTAAAATCGAAAGTTTTGAATCGATACTCGAAATTTTTAATGTAAAATTTCATGTAAAGCTTAATTATTTGAATGTATTCCAATTAGGCTGCTGGTCGACGGTATTATCGAGTTAGGTTACACCTAAATAAATAATCAGAACTTCATCTTCTCACTAAAGTTAGGTGGCAGCTAAATACTAATCAGAGATCAGAGGTGAAGAAATGCAAATATCTTTGCTACCTTTCCATTCCACTAAAGTTAGTGAGAAGATAATTGGAACTTATGGAAGTGAACAAATCGGGCATTAGTATATTATATATAGCTAACAAAAAATACCGCTTTTCAAACTGAAATATGAAACTAATTTAACAACACAACAAATTAAATTATTATTATTATAACGCGAATTGAAGGTAAGATCGTCCACTTTCATGAAACACATTAGTTCTGTTCGCGTACTTTTCAAGTAAAAACTTTAAATAGAGAGAAATGAGTATATTTTAGAAAAAATTTTCTCATCAGCTATCAAAGCACGCGAACAGCTTTGAGTAAAAAATGGTAAAAACTTGAATACGGGGGAAATGTGACGTCAGCATATTCTCTTTCAATTTTGGAGTACGCGAACAGTTTTCAAGTAAAAAATGGTAAAATCTTTTAAAATCTTTTAAAAGTTTTTACTTGAAAATGTGCGTACGCGAACAGAACTGAACTATTGTATGTATATAATTAATTTTATTAGAATAAGAAATTTTATAAATATGTAGGTATGAAAGTTAAAAATAAAAACAAAATTAAAAAAAATTATACAGACAGAGGTGTGATAAAACAAAACAAAATCAAAGAAAGATATAAAAAAATATAAAATTGAAAAGAAAAAAAAAACTATAATTAAATTAATATAAAATATATGAAGAAAATATATACATTTATATATAGAAGTAAATGTAAAATAAAAGATAAAAGTAAGAAAAATTTTTAAAAATTTTTATAATTAGATATTTATACAGGGGGTTTTTTTTCTAAGTACAAATATCGGTCGGTATATCACAATATTTTTCAAGCTATTTCATGAAAAAAATTGTACTTAGTTTTTAAATATTGAGTTTTTTTGCAAGACCTTGTAACGGAAAATTACGTGTAACTTTTCTCACACCGTGCATAGCAAAATTGAATGTACTAGCTAATTACCTGTTGAAGTATATCAAAAGAAAGGTAATTTTGTTTTCAGTAATTAACTAGAACATTTAATTTTGCTATGCACGATGTACGTTACGAGGTCTTGCAAAAAAATCAAAATTTACAACGCTCTCTGGCATCAAAAATAAGGGTCGATAGGAAGTTTTACCAATACAATTTTTTTCATAAAGTAGTTTGAAAAGTATCGCGTGGTATACCTATTTGTACTTAGGAAATAAAACACCCTGTATAAATATTCGTACTATATAGAGGGTGATTCGTAATAAAGTGTTCCAATTAATCGATACATTGAAGTGTTGTGATCAGCGTTTATACGATGAGACATCATTTTTTTCGATTGGTACATGATGAAACACTTTATTACGAATCACCCTGTACAATATATTTGTGATTATCATATGCACACATTTTCTACCTTCACATATTTACTATATTACATAAATGATATACATATATATATACTATATTAAATAAACATATATACATTCTTAATTTGGATAATTTTTGTATTTCGTGTATGATGGGATTTGATGAAATGAAAATGAGCGATTTAATTTTTTTTAATTTATTTTCTATCTTGTTCATTAATACATTTGTCCTATTCCATGTAGATAGGTACATATATTTAAAAAATTTATAGAATGGGTATTCAAAAAAGTCCCTAAAATACAACACATTTTCAAAGACAATTGGATTTATTCAATCAATTATTGTAATGTAATGTGATCAATAACCAGTAATCATAATATGAAATTGAAAGGTAATATCCTGAAAGGTACGATGATATTGAAAAAAACTTGAAATATTTTTATATATATTTTTTTTTATATTGTATTTACAGCTTAAATCAATATGATTTCACAATTTATCATTTAAGCATTTTTGCTTGTCTATATATCAAGTACTAGGAAAGGTCTCATGTTAATGGTCTAAGGTCTCACTAATTCAAGCAAAGTGAAATAAACTGTGACAAATATAGTTAGAAGTCCTCTTTAAAATGGTTTTTGGTATTTTAACTAATCCAATCCAACATCCTGATAAGAAAAAATAACGGTTTTTGTAAAATACGTCAATTTGGACCCAAAATTTTTAAGGGTAGTTTGCGTCCTTAAAATGAATTTGCTCCAATAAAGACATACACCATATTAAAGAGGACATTCTATAAAGTATCATTAGCGGAAGGTCTCGTTTCAAAAGCTGGCGGCCCTAATTTGGAAGTTTCCCCCTCATTTCTCCATTTTTATTTTTTACCATTTCTCGAGATTTTTGGAAATTTTAAAAAAATTTTAAAAATTTCCAGCCATTTTCATCTTGTTGGAACCACATATCGGTAACGTCAATTCTATTCAATTTTTTGCCAAAAGTAGATAGTCTTCCAACATGGCGCGATAGCGAAATCCATTAACCGTAACATGGCGATCATTTTCATCAATGAAAAAATATGGTCCAATTTTGTGGTTGTATAATGGAGTCTCTTCAAGCACATGTGGGTTTGTTGCTGTCCAGTAACGCATATTTTGCTTATTGACAAAGCCAATTATATTATATTTATCGCCATTAAACTTGCGACTATACCGAGACCGACTCCAGAATTGCAGTATATAGTAATTTTTAATAATTTCCAAATGTTGATGCTCGTTCGTCAAATTCACCATGATAAAAATGTTAACATTGACTGACGTTCTGAAGTTGACAGATTATGAAAAATGTTCAAGGCCTCCTTAGTATTAAAATACAAAATTGTTATGTTCCTATTGGAAAACCCGATACATAGCTGCAAATATTATTATGTATTGTATAACTACTACTATAACTAAAAAAATTTTATTATCGAAGTATAACAACAAAAACCTGTACTACTAACATATACGTATATTAACAAAATACAAGACGAGTATATATAAGAAGAAGTGGATATTTTAATTTATTTTTTTTTTTTTTATAATGCAAAAATTCCGAAACGTTATTTTATTAAAAAAGTTTACAATATTAATTACAAATATTTTCATTTTTATTGCGCACATACTTGTCAATTTTCATACTTATACATGCTTATATACATACCATCGGTATGTATACAGCAATATACCGATATACGAGTATTTATATTGATAATATTGAAAAAATTAATTGATGAAAACGTTTAACAAATATTTTTAGTTATCGAATTTAATAATAAGAATTTATTCTTCTTACTTTTATTTTCTTTTTTAAATTTGTTTTTTTTTTTGTTTTGTTCTAATTTTTCACTTATTCGGGTTTTCTGCTCTTGAATATTATTTTTATTTATTTTCATGTTTTTATATAAATTTCGCATATAATATTATAAACTATTTGTACATGATACATATGTATATATACTTACACTTTTACTACATTCTTCATTCTTTCTGTTTTCGCTACACACAGCTATCCAAAAAAAAAAAAAAATGAAATTTATATTTAATATTTATATATCAAAACTTTAACTAATAAATAATAAAATGAATAATTTTTCCAAAAACTAATATTAAACTACATATATTTACATATTTATACTATGCAATTAACAAAATCAAAATATCAAACTATTATAATGTATATAATACACACACTTAAAGAAGAAAAATAAAATAAATATGTACTATAATTAAAAAAATACAAAATAAAATTTCTTTTTGCAAACTGAAAACTTTATTTTGTTATTTCATAAGACAAAAAAAAAAAAACAAAATTATTAATATCGGATCGGGTCTTGAATAGCTCAATGGTTGTGGTGTTGGATTGTTACGCTTGACTTTCCGAATTCGAACACCAGTCAGCGCACGAGCGCAGTATTCTCGTCCAAGTCGATCAATAATTCAATTTAGCAATGTACACCAGTAAGACGAGTAACTACTGATTATAGGATTACTTGATTACTTTATACTGATGATGATAAACCGAACTGGCTCATATAATCTGAGAGAATTACTAATAGGCTAGGCGCCCGCCGCGGTGTCAAAATGGACTGAGTATGTAGGGTAGGCAGGTACATTTGATTATCCGTGTGCATTAGAAAAAAAAACAATTGAAGGGCTGAGATGATGAAGGTGTTAACTGTCACAATATACACTTTTTGAGTGATATTGGACTTCAAAGTTCTTCTTTGATATTATTTTTCTATAAGTGAATATATCATTACACATGAAGAAAACATGGAAATTATGATAGATAGGAGGTCACACTCAACGTCGTAAGATTTATATGCACTTAAAATTTTCATGTGACTGAAAAACATAATTCATTCAAATTTGTCGGTTAACAGCTTCATCGCATCTCAGCCCTTCAATTATTACTGTATATTATAGTAATCTCTTCTTCTTTTCTTCACGAACTCTATACATAATATAAATGGTATACATATATACATATATATTATACTATTTATATATTATATAAATGAGAATATAATAATTTATATACATACACAAATTATATATGTGTAACTTATAATTTATTATATTTAATTTATAGAGCACACAAATACAATAATCTAATGTTAAAAAATGCAAATACACACATAAACATAAACCAAAGATATACGCACACTATTTAAACAATTTTTCAAAAAAAAAAAAAAAGGACAAAATGATTAACAAAAATGTTTATTGAAAAATAAAAAATAAAAAAAATAATTAAAATACATACTTTGCCATCAACAATTTTAAATACTGTACATCCTTTGATCATATTTTATATAAAAATTTCTAGCTGATTACATTGTATTATTCTTATAATTTACAAAAAAAAAAAAAAAAAAAAAAAAATTCAAAATATAGAAAAACTATTCAAAAAATATACAACAACAAATAACTATATATTATTTAAATAAATGTATGTATGTATGTAATTCTTAATGATAAGAGTCATTTAAATTTACTGTATTATTGAATTTACAAATCTGTGTATAACTATTGAAACTAAAAATAAAAAAAAAAAAATGAAAATGAAAATTTTTGTCAGAATATTTTATAAAAAAAAATGAAACTAAATTATTATGATAATATATAACCTTTAAATATAAAGATAATATGAATATGTATTATAAAAAGAAAATTATATATATTTAAAGCAAAGCAAAAATAAAATAAACTATAAAAAAAAAAGACAACTAAAGAAAAAAGAGAAAAAAAATTTTAAGAGCATATGTGAATACTCAAATCAAAAATTTTGTTTAATTTCTGTTATAGTTTTGTTTTGTTTTTTATTCTTCTAATTTATTTTACACCTCTTTTTTTATTTCTATTTGTAAATTTCATGAGTAAAAAATTTTTCAAAATATTTTAGTTTTTCTTGTACAGGACAATAAGGACGAGGCTTTCTTTAAATTTCAACATACTTTGGTACACCTTTTCTCAGTAACTATGTATATATACACCATGTCTTTTTTCTAAAATTTTTGTCATATATATCATTTAAAGCCGGGATTTGAGTGGAATTAACGGAGTGATTTTCGTCCTTATTAATCCTTTGAGTACTAAAATGTCCCGAGTACTAAAATGTGTCTAGAATAAATTGTTAAAAACAAACGACACAAAAATTATTCATAACTACTTGCATCTACTTCCAGCTACTTGAAAAATTTTTCATGAGTAGCTGCGAGTAGAGATGGTTTAGCAACGACATTCACCTTATCTACTCGCAAGAGAGTACTTTAAATTGCCAAATCGAAAGCACCTATTATGTACAATGTGTACATCTACATTTTATTGTGTATAATGTTTATAATAAGCATTGCAATTAAAAGAATATTAGGGGCTTGAATAGCTCAATGGTTAGGTGTCGGTCTTGTGATCTTGAGATCACGGTTCGAACCCCAGTCAGTGCGCTACTTTTGCCCAAGTCGATCATTAATTTCCCATCAGCAATGTACACCAGTAACTGATTACTGATGATAAACTGGTAATGTATATCTGACATAAAATTACTGATCGGCGGTGCCATGGACTGAGTATCCGCGTGCACTTAATATATACTATATATACATTTATGTATATATGTATAATAATAATAATAATAATAATAATAATAAAAGAATATTGTTCACATTATGAAAAATTTTATTACCTTTTTGGAGCAAATGCAATAACAATTATCATTTGTATTATTGGATTTAGCGACAGCAAGTACCACAAGTACGCCTCTGTTATCGTCATGCAGCACTGAATTCTGTCCTCTTACATTTAGCTGTGAATTGGATGACCGTCAAAACGGAACTAATTTCGACGAAACTCCTGCAAGCAACCACTATTTTTCTTCGGAAATCCCAGCAAGCAAACACTTTTCTTTCACTTGTATACCAGCAAGTAATCTCAACCAACACATTAGAGACTAAATTATCTTCAAAAAAGACTGAAACTTCTGCAAAAATTTCTAAAACAAAAGTTTATAGATTTGCAGATAAACTAAAAAATCAGTATCAAAAGCATCTGTGGATCAATTAGCTTTAGTCCAGAAAAAGAAAGAAACGAACTACACAAATTACAAATTGAAATAGAAAAAGAAAAAAATGTGAAAGCCACAGAATTAGAAGAAAAAAGAATTTAGAAGAGGAAGGAATCAAGGAATTAAAAATTGAAGCAGATATAGTAGAAAGAGACAAAGAACAAACTAATTTAAAAAAGCAAGAAATGTAGAAGGATGAACGAATAAAAATTCAAAAAAATTCAGAAGGATGAAAGGCTTCGGAAATTTAGAAATTGAAAAACAAAAAAAAATTCACACATTTGAAATTGAAATGAAATATATATAAATACGTGGATAAGAAACTTTAAATTTTTGATGAATATATAACTTTTAAATGCACTATATTTTTGAAAAAGTCCTAACAGAAGGATAATAAAGGACATTTTATTATTTTTATTTGCTAATAATATACATATTAACAAAAAGTTTAAAAACCGAAATTGAACAGAAATTTTCAAAGTTATTGAGATTTCAAATCTTAAATGCGCTTTACTGGAAAATTTCTAAAAATTAATTGTGCTGTCACCACAGATTTATGATTTATGAAGTATAATATTGTATACAAATTATGCATAAAAATATCTTTAACAAAGTCATAGCTTGGTCATAGCATATCAGAAGAAAAATTTGGAGTTACATGTTACGAAACAGAAAAATCAGAATTTTATTAATTCTGATCAAAGTGGATTTATTTGCATATACGCAACCTCAATAATATATAGTGGTATAACGTATAGTAAATGAATGATATATTCTTCAAATTGAGTTATTCTGGTATCTTAAAAGGATATTTTTCTTTGAAAAAATAAGAAGATACATAAATGTACATATATGAAATTTAAAGGAGTTTAATGACTGATGAACTAACTAGAGGTTTTACTTTATCTTACATTCACGACCACACAAATTCAGTAATAACTTTTTTGATAATGACAGATGACCTATCCCAAGTATTAGGTTAGGATTAACATTTAACAATATTAATGTATATATATATTATATATTAATGTGGTCCTGTGGTTATATGACCAAAAATAAATGATCAAAACATTGAATTCAATACATTTGTATTTGAAAATAATGTAATAAAATAAGGATAATAAAAAAAATGTCCCAAAGACGCTAAAGGGAAAAAGAAAAATATAACTTTGATTTATGTGAACAACGATAATGTAGTGCTTCCCACCAGACCAGTAGACAAAATCTATTGTAGGAATAGGAAAGAACTACATTATATTTGGACATCTATATCTGAATTACTGAAACTTTAGCATGTACATGCACAAAATTGACAATATTTTTATGTACACCTTGAGGTGAATTTAAACTTACTTTTTATATTTTAACTTATATTCGTGACATCTATACGGTGGAACTGAAGATAATGTATATTACATTTTGACATTTAATTGTAATGACTTTCATCTTTCATTTTATTTACATTAAACTATATAAATAGAAATCCATATATTAGAAATATGATATGAATGAGTATAAATTATTTTCAACAAATTATTATCGATAACATGACTATATTATATAAATTAATTTAATAATTACATTTAGGGAAATTTTTTAATTATTATTTTCATATTTGTATAGGTATAGGTACATGTGTATAATTACAAAAATATTATGGACATAATAAAAGTATAAACTTTTAATTTATATTCCAGTTGAAATGTTTTTTTATTCAGTTGTTAAAAACCTTTGTAATATGAAAATTTACATTAAGTAGATAATTTAATGTTTCTTTAAAATGTCTGAAACTAGTAAAAGTAAATTATAAAAGCAAACCAAAGTAAATTATACCAAAGTATAGGTATCTATAAAAATGATATGTTAGACAATGACATTATTGAGGCCAGATTGAGGCATTAAAATATTGAAGAGCTAAATTTACATGATGTCATTTATTTATTTTAATGAATAATACCAAAAAACATATTTTTTTACATTATTGTGTATTCATTTGTTTATGCGTACAAGTACAATACTTATACTAAATTAAAAAGTGAGACATTAAACAGATATACGTTAGGTACCAGTACCACAAAGAATAAAGACTGTGTTTTCAGGTGAACGTTCAGGGATTAGTATACAAACCTTGTGGCTAACGGTGCTACGTGATAGGTATCAAATAATAAAAGCCGAGGGGAGTCAGGATCATTTCAGTTAAAATATATGAAGGTTATAAGCTTAGGCCCTTAGGCGGACTTGCACTTAAAATGCAAGACTTATCCGAAGAGTCTAACATTTGGACAGATTCGGTATAAGGTTTCATTTGAAAATAATCAAATTAAAATCATTCATCATACAATTTTTAAAGATTTGGCAAATGTCTAGCTATAGAGTCTGGACTATAGAAGTAAGGACCGTCGATTTAAAGAAGGGTGTAGGGAGGTAGACGAATGTAAAATAACTAATGCTTAATGTTGACGGAGGAAGGAAAGGTTAAAAATCAAATTATATAGAATTTTTATAAGTACATAGGTATAATGTAATTTATAATTGGAATTTTTCTTACATTCATGGCATGTATCTATCTATACATATACCTATACAAAAAAAAAAAAATTCGTATTTATCAACCTACATTTTTAAAGTGATATAAGTGAACTAAAAGATAAATACGTATAGATACGCATGAAAAATAATATACATAATATAAATTAAAAAAATCAATTCATCTTTTCCCCCATTATTAAATTGCACAAACCATGAGAAGTCAAACAAAAAACAATTAATTTTTTCATGACCGCTGTAACGAATTCGTGTATATGGAAAGTTCATTTATATTCTTATTATACCTACGTTCAATTTGAATTATAAAAATATATAGGTACTTACCTATACCACCCTATACTAATATTCAAAAATGATGATGAAAAATAAAAATTTTATTCAATAACTTACCTATATAAATAAAAATCTTTAAACATGTACGAATACTCGAATTATTAAATTAAAACGAAAAAAGATAATAAGAAAAATATGTCCCACTATAATATGTAAAATTTAAAAATTTCAGAAGAGAAAAAAATGTTTGATTTTCAAAATCATATAATTACATTACATATTAAAATAAAAATTATACTTATATCCCATTCTGTATATACATCTAAATATACCTATATAATAAATAGGTATCTATATATACATATACGCACGCATGTATGTTGTTATTGCCACTCTAATGGAGTTACTGAAATTTATTAAATTTATAGTATTAAAATAATTAACACATTTATGTAGGTATATAAAGGTACTGGTTACTGCGGATATATCATTCGAACCACAACCATTGTTGAACCACCGAATATACAATACACTAATTTTTAGATACATTCAAAATTAAAAAAAAAAGCAATAATTGCAGTTTGCAGCAACTCATCGAAAGATTGATGATTGAGTATGACCGTTTTTGTTGATTTTTCTGCTAGTATTATAAGGGAACCTATCTAATTTCCAATTTTATCTCTCTTAATCTTCACAGCTAACAGCAACATTCTATAAAACGAAGAAAATTTCTCATAAATTTTATTAACAATATTTATCGATCTATCTGGATCTATCTATCTATCCATCTGAATTAGATAATTATTATAAGTAGGTATATTATATGGTATTATATCTCTTTTTTATACACAATTAAATTCCTATTTGAATAATATTTGCAAGAAAAATATAGGTAGGTAATTAAAGAAATCATATACTGCTAAAAAGTCATTTTTGAAACTAAATTATTTTTAGATCTAAATAAACCTTTTAAACTTGCTTTGTTTCGAATAGTTTTAAATTAGATAAATTATTAGGATTCTTTTAGTAATTTAACAGTATGTACTTACAACTGCAGAAATAAAAAAAAAAATTGTAAAATATAAAATGATGTCGGTAAAACGAAAATATCCGAACATCCTTTATAAAATTTTCGCCATTCTTCGTGTTCCCCTTAGAGAATATCGTTTCGTTTGTATCTCTCCAGTAGGAGATCATCACTAAAAAGAGGGTTCAATGTTCAATCAAACTCAAACATGTTCGATATATATGGGCGGTAATAAAAAACATTCAGGGGGAATTTAAACCAATCAAATCAAAATGATATTTTTAATGTTTATATGAAAAAGTGCAATTGGTAAAAGAATTTATTATATTCAAACCTAAAACCTAACGAATGATAGTTTTTTTACGTTTTGTTGATTGTGATCAGAAACTTTTGAAGCAAAAGCAACGTTTAAAGGGAGAATATAACGAAATGAGGAGAAGTCAAATTTTGTTTTGTTGTTATTGTTGGTTGTATTAAGCAAACGTTGTTGCCAACCAATTCTTTCGTATAATATGTATATTAACATGGACCATGTATATGTACTATATATATACGTATATGATATTAGGTACGCGAACGCGATAAAAATAAATTCTTCTTGCTACGCAATATATTTTCTCAGATACATGAATATTTATGTAGTTATGTGTTATGCATCTAGTAATGATTTTTGTTGGCGATATAATACCATATTTTGATTTTATTATTATCAATAAAAATTTCACGCTTGTCGCATTTATTTAATAAAGAAATTGTTTCCAACTGGATTTGAAGACAAATTTTTATAAAAATGAAATTTCGAAATTTATACTACGCTACGACAGCACATGTTTCTCTCTCCTGCTCTGTATTTTTCAAAACTCTTACCTTAATCATATACATATACACAAACACAATACACATACACAAGATAAATAGACGAGACCAGACGAGACGATATGAAGATATGAATCAATATGAATGATCGATTTTTGTTAAAAAGAGAGTATTTTTCTCTTAAATGACGTCATCGGAAGTAAAATTGAGTAAAATGTGTTAAATTAAATTGAAATACAGGGAATTATATAATAATAATACAGCTAGGTATAATATGGGGTATAATATATGTAAATAAAATTAATCAAATTAGCATTAGACCTAGATATACAACAATTTAAAATAAATTATTTTAACAAAGAAGTAGTAATTAGTAAAATATTTTTTTAAAAAAATATAGGTACAAATCATGAAAAAAATTGAAATTAAATGATTAATAACAGCATTTTACTCAATTTTAGTTCATAGTATTCTATATTTATGTATCTTGTCCTCACTCAGATCAATCAATTGAATCTTCCGTCCGGTTCCCCTGTACCAAAATTAAATTATTGAAGCAATTAATAGGCAAAGCACACATATACATACTTGCTTTGCAGTTAATTAGCAAGAAATTTGTATGAAGAAAACCAAATTCGTTGCTGTTGCTAGCTGTCAGATAAACTTAGATGACACCGAGCACCCAGCTAGCAGAGAGTATGAGGAAATCGGTCATCATAACTGCAATTGGCACTGGCTTGTGCTCAAACCTAAAATCGAAAGTTTTGAATCGAGAGTGTAAATTTTTAATGTAAAATTTGATGGTAAATTAAGTTATTTGAATGTATTTCAGTCTAGTCCAGATAGACAGCTAGTCGGCGCTCGGTGGTAGTCACGGCGGTATTATTGAATTAGGTTACACCTAAATAAATAATCAAAGCTTTATCTACCAACTAAAGTTAGCTGGCAACTAAGTACTAATCAGAGCAGAGATGAAGAAATGTAAATCTCTTTGTTATCTTTCCGCTAAAGTTAGCAAGAAGAAATAGTTGGAATTGGAAGTGAAGAAATCGGGCATTGAACTAGTGAAATAAAGCCCAACTATAATCGACATACCTGGCATAGCAAACATAAGAAAAAATAACGAATGTTAAAACGTAACATTTGGTTAACTATAATTAACATAGATAACATACTAAACATAAGCAATACGAATTTCACAAAATGAGCTTTTTGCTTATGTTACTTATGTCATGTACACTCTCGATCGTACTGCTTATGTCGAGCTTATGTTAAACGAATTTTTAACGAATGTCAGTAATGTTAATTATAGTTTAGCTCATTGATTTGGCTGTGTTCGTAGCACGACATATGTCAAAGCTTATGTCAGGTATGTCGATTATAGTTCCCACTATAATCACTAGCGTTTGCAAGCACTGCACTAGTGCCGCTAGTACGCCTATACGCAGCACTACTTACTGTCACTCTCATTTAATTGTAACTTAAAGTTTCATCACTGAGACTGAAAAGAAAACGGAACTGACTCAGCTCTGTCACAGACGCAGCAGACATCAGCACAGCACTCCAGCATCAGCAGATTTAGTTTTCCTTTTCTATATATAGAAAAGTCAGAAAAGTCGTATCGCAAAGACGCAAAGAGATTTCAGTTAACCGATAATATTAAAACGTTTGTGTTATAATAGCGTTTAATAGTCAATTATTTGTAGGATTTGTAGCGTAAGAGCTGAAAATATAATAAAATCACTAAATTTTATGATTTAACGCAATTTCAATTTTACTACCGCGTAATTTAGTTTGTGTCAAATTTGAAATGCAATTTTATTGCTTTTACAATAATATGTATATTTTACGATGGAAAACTGAAAATATAAATAATTAAGAGAATATCATTAAAATTAAATAAAATTTGAAATTTATTACGTCTGTAATAAATTACTTATCTCTATATGATTAATTAACATTTTGTTAATTTTTCCACCATTATGTACTCGTATGTATCTACCTATATACATAAGTATACATAATGTAAATATCTATTTACATTATACAAAGGGATATAGCAATACATTTTTTCCCGTTTTTGCATGGTTATAACTATAGGTACGGATATAGGTGTTGATGCTTTTTAATATGATGCTATAATGTTATTTAACTCATCTACTCTATATCTTTAACTTTTGTAACTCACCTTTTATTAAGAAATAATACGTATACCTATATATATTAAGTTACCTATGTTTTCTTGATAGAAAATTTTAAAAAAAAGAAAATTATTCTTTCATTCCCATATATAATATAAAAATTTGTTGAATAAAAAAGCAAATAATAATTTTTTTCAAAATATACAAATAAAATTTTTGAAAATTGAAAAAGATAAAAATATGTATTCGATTTTTCTCATTCTGCACATAATTAATACAAAATGTTTGAGCTATATACAATAATTTATGAACGATACATTAATAAAACATTAAGTAAATATTATAATTTTACGCGCATATTATATACAAATGTATCTACTCGTATATGAGAACAATTATGATGCCAGACAACATTTTTAGACATTTGGATTGAGAATAATGAAATTACAATGAATTAATATTTATCTGTAAATAGACATGAAGACATATACATATAGGTATACATATATTACCTATACAATGTTTTTAAAGTTTAAACACATATAGAAAATAGAATACCGCGCCACATATAGGTATAGTATTTATATAACATACATTAACATATATGTATATGTGTAGACTCAAAATTTTTACAAATTATATTCTTTATTGTATCTGTATTGATATTTTTTTTTGTTATCTTAAAAAATTGTATATAAATTCCATATACATACATATACACTCATTTAACGTATAAAATAAATTGTATAATATGGTGTAGAGTTATAGAGATAAAAAGTATACGTCAATGATCTATTATATGTATTTTCATTTCATATACACAATGTAAGGTACCTATATATAATTATTATTTCCATTTAAGCACCTATATATACATTCGTACATATATGTGATTAAAAATATTTATAGAAATAAAATTGTATATAAACGTGGGCTACATCCTATAAATACATGACTGATTACTTGGATTCTCTTTACCACTAAAAAATTTTGTTAGTGGTTTTATCTTTTTTTTTTAGATATATGTATACATATACTTAATTATAGCCTCTATATACTATTGACAAAAACGCGATATTTCGAATTTAACTTTACATATAAGTACACTATATTATAAAGGTGTAGCTACAATATGTATATACATATATTGAATTTAGTACCTATATGTATATATTTTCAGTATCTATAATATACATATGCATTATCTATAGCTATCTGGCATATAATGTTGAAAGCAGTCAAAGATAGATTCTAATAAATGAATCACGACTCATGTAATCCAAATCCAAGCATTCCAACATCATTTCATATATTCATACATGCATATATATGCTTATGCATGTAAATACCACGATTGCACTTTATACAATACTTTCGAGTATATGTACATATATGTGCATATAGATATACGTATATGTATGTATATCTATAAGCACAGAAGTCATAAAGTAAATTATAAATAAATAAAATAAACAAAATAAAAACATTTCGAAAGGCAAAAAATATTTCATGTGCATTACATACAATATATATTCGCATCTATGTATATTTATATAGATATGTATTTATGTTTAATTATGTTCAAAGTGTTAAAATAAAAAATCCAATATATAATGACGTGCAGAGACTGATAAATGATAATATATTACACTATCAGGATAGCATAATTGCAATACACGCGCAATACATTTTCATAAACGTGTGCGTAATTTGAATGTATATACATACCATATAAATTATGTATATTATATTATATATGAAGTAAAAAGTTTATATGTATTTAAATATGTATATATGTATGTGTATAAAATAGAATATGATGTGCATCGAATAATATGAAAAAGTATACCTATATGTATATACACTAGATTCATTGTGTGTTCTGCTTCGGCGCACATAGTATGAAATACATAAAAAAGAAATGTAAGTAATGATTAAAAATGAAAAAAATAAATAAATAATAATAATAAGAAAAAAGTTTGTATACTAGTTTTATATAGATTCCCAGTTGTCAAAATATATGAGGACTATACTATCCTATATCTTTATGGAATTGATTCTATAGAAATAGTGCACGTTTCATTTGTATACACATTACCTGTATAATAACTGATCGAAATTCTGAATAAGAGATTTTATAATAGATTTTGCCACCCACAAAGTATACTATATTTCTCCAAAGTAATTTGAAAGGTAAAGTATACCTCTGTTACAAAATAAAGTCTACAACGTATAACGTAATGTAATATAAACTACATCCACTTTGCATTACGTTTTTGTAAAAGTAATGCACGATGTAATTGAAATTTACAATTATACATATTTGAAAAATCATATATGCAGTTGGATTTCACCAAAGATACTATAAAATTTCAAAGATGTGAAAAGCAGTACAAAATTCTAAACATGGTTTATTTTTTTCCATCGCATCGCAATCAACTCTTCTTGAATTTTCTTGTTGGATTTTAAGTTCTAACCGAAGAAATTTTTAATTTGAATTGTCAGTTATGTTATGAAATTTTGTTAAATTCCAATTGAAAAGCTATATATTAGAACTTTCTTTCATTTTAAATTAAGTATTGAAATATATGAAATATATAGTATTGGTAGTATGTGTAGTATGAATATATGAATATAGTGTTTTGTTGTGTTGTATTACATGTAAAGTATGGTAGATGGTAGTATGATTATATCACATACCATATTATTACTTGTAACCTGTAGATACAATATGTACAGGAAAATATATATATACGTATATAGGAAAATATAGGAAGAAAGGACTTGCTTTCATATTAAACCTGTTTTGTGTATGAATTGTTTCATCTTACATATACAAAATACTTATTAATTCTCGAATTTTGAATGATCTTTCATGTTAGAAGGGATCATAATATAAATTTCGTATTGTGTAGGATTGGTGTAGGATATACAGTATGAATATGAATTTGTTTTTTCAATGTGATTATCACTTATCACATTGCAATATAGATTTGGAGTATACATTCATATATACATATGCATATACATTTCATATATCTTACAATCATGTGTATTCACTGTATATGAATGTATACATAATTTAGATATATATATATATATATAAATTTATACTATAAAGGAGTATAGTATATGTAGGAATACGTCTTTTGAAATATATGTTATATTTTGAAATATGATAACATCGTTATTTTATTGTATGTATATATTGTAAGTGAAATGAAATTTTTGTTTTTAACAATATATTGCATGTGCGTATGCACATACATATGTACATATGTATATCATTTTGTTATTAAATAGATACATGTAATAAGTTCATTGAACTTGAACCTTTGAATTTTTTTCAAAATACATTTTATTTCAATGATGCAATTATATAGACATAATTTATTACTGTAAATGAAATCGATCGTATTGTTATTTTGATATCATGTACAGAATAAGTATCATATATATTTTACTGCACATGGGTGCAATATATGCATATTTACTTATAATTATTATTATGTCTTGCAGTTCTTGAGCCACGAATAAATTGGTAGTTTTCAAATAATATTTAACCATAGACTATTTAACCATATGTAATATATGCAATATTTGAATAAAAATTGATAGAAATATGTATGTATATATGTTGTTTTATGTGTTTAGAAAAATGTATCTTATGTATGTTTTCTACATTTATATATTAAATGTATTAATATTACTTATGTACTTTGTAGTCCATAAGAAACAATTTTTATTTATTATTACTTCGCTGCATGCACTTAATATAATTATAATTTGTAATAATACGAACGTATTTTTATATAATAATACATCTTGGAATTAGTAAATATGTACTTATAGTTATGTAATTAAAATTACTAAAACAAAAAAAATATAACTATTAAAATTGAAACAACAAAATTTCCCTTCACATTTTTCCAGACTTAGGACCGGCAATCAAATTATCTTTGATTGGTATGTTTAAAAATTTTGTTTTTCATTTATGTTTTTATTCTGACAATGGTTTCAATAAAATATAATTTTTAATTTGTGGCAGGTTATTAGTGTTCAATTAATTTTCATCCCAGTGAAGGTTTATGTTTTATTTGCTTTCAGAATAGCAATGTCGTCGTAAGAGGATTGTCACATATTTGTCTAACATTTGATAGTGGTGTTCATAACAATCATTTTTCTTTGAAAGCCAAAATGAAAACTTCTCATACTTAATTATTTCTTCCATACAATCACGTATGATACGTTTTTTAATATTTCTCTGTTCTATATAATATATAAGAAAAAATGTATTTTAAAATATATATCCTAATTAACAAAACCTTTAACAAAGTCCTTAAACAGGTAATAACGATCGCATTAATGATTTAAATTTTGAGAATATACAAATCATGGAAAAATCCTTTTTAACAAATATTCAATTACAAAACCAATTTTTGTAAAATTAAATAAGTGTCCTATGTGTAAAAAGACTTTAAATCATCATTGCCAAAAAAACAATATAATTTAATCTTTTTTCTTTTATATCACAGTTTATAATCATAACGCCTTCCATATATAAGAATAAGAATAAAAACATAAATGAAAAACAAAATTTTTAAACATACCAATCAAAGATAATTTGATTGCCGGTCCTAAGTCTGGAAAAATGTGAAGGGAAATTTTGTTGTTTCAATTTTAATAGTTATATTTTTTTTGTTTTAGTAATTTTAATTACATAACTATAAGTACATATTTACTAATTCCAAGATGTATTATTATATAAAAATACGTTCGTATTATTACAAATTATAATTATATTAAGTGCATGCAGCGAAGTAATAATAAATAAAAATTGTTTCTTATGGACTACAAAGTACATAAGTAATATTAATACATTTAATATATAAATGTAGAAAACATACATAAGATACATTTTTCTAAACACATAAAACAACATATATACATACATATTTCTATCAATTTTTATTCAAATATTGCATATATTACATATGGTTAAATAGTCTATGGTTAAATATTATTTGAAAACTACCAATTTATTCGTGGCTCAAGAACTGCAAGACATAATAATAATTATAAGTAAATATGCATATATTGCACCCATGTGCAGTAAAATATATATGATACTTATTCTGTACATGATATCAAAATAACAATACGATCGATTTCATTTACAGTAATAAATTATGTCTATATAATTGCATCATTGAAATAAAATGTATTTTGAAAAAAATTCAAAGGTTCAAGTTCAATGAACTTATTACATGTATCTATTTAATAACAAAATGATATACATATGTACATATGTATGTGCATACGCACATGCAATATATTGTTAAAAACAAAAATTTCATTTCACTTACAATATATACATACAATAAAATAACGATGTTATCATATTTCAAAATATAACATATATTTCAAAAGACGTATTCCTACATATACTATACTCCTTTATAGTATAAATTTATATATATATATATATATCTAAATTATGTATACATTCATATACAGTGAATACACATGATTGTAAGATATATGAAATGTATATGCATATGTATATATGAATGTATACTCCAAATCTATATTGCAATGTGATAAGTGATAATCACATTGAAAAAACAAATTCATATTCATACTGTATATCCTACACCAATCCTACACAATACGAAATTTATATTATGATCCCTTCTAACATGAAAGATCATTCAAAATTCGAGAATTAATAAGTATTTTGTATATGTAAGATGAAACAATTCATACACAAAACAGGTTTAATATGAAAGCAAGTCCTTTCTTCCTATATTTTCCTATATACGTATATATATATTTTCCTGTACATATTGTATCTACAGGTTACAAGTAATAATATGGTATGTGATATAATCATACTACCATCTACCATACTTTACATGTAATACAACACAACAAAACACTATATTCATATATTCATACTACACATACTACCAATACTATATATTTCATATATTTCAATACTTAATTTAAAATGAAAGAAAGTTCTAATATATAGCTTTTCAATTGGAATTTAACAAAATTTCATAACATAACTGACAATTCAAATTAAAAATTTCTTCGATTAGAACTTAAAATCCAACAAGAAAATTCAAGAAGAGTTGATTGCGATGCGATGGAAAAATTCAAGAAGAAGAAAACTATCCCCCTTTTTTGTACTAGTTTTCACATCTTTGAAATTTTATAGTATCTTTGATTTCACGCATGCAAAAACATTTTTATTCATGTTTTTGATACGAAAAAATTCCTGATTTTGAAAAAAAAAATGATTTTGTACAATTTTTCTGCTACATTTTTAAAAAAAAAAAAAATAATTTTCAATAAAAATTTATTTGAAAAATAAAAAAAAAAACTGTTTATTTTTAATCCTTTAAATTAAATTTAATATACACAATATTTCTGTAATCAGGTATATCTTATAAAAACAACTTCCAGAATTTATTCCGAAAAAGTGATTATACTTCTCTTCTTTTGCTTTTTCATTAGTTCTCTTGCTACTTCTTTGTAATCGATGATTCAATCAGTTATTGAATAGTAATGCAGAGGCAATTTATGGTTGCCTTCTATAATGACATACTCGTAGTTATAGCTTTTTTGCACTGATTGATTCCAGAATCTATTGCTACTGGGTTATTGCTTTTATATGTAATTATACGCTAAATGTAATAATTTATACATGTATAAGCAATATACATATGTACATATACAAACATTACATACAGTACACATGCATTCAAAAGTTTTTACTCGTTTTCTTTATAAATGAATGTGTTACATGTATACATTTATATATCTGTTCACACAGGAAAACGTATATGTATATACATGTATATGTATATGTTTGTAACGTACATATAAATGAATACAGTTTTACACAAATTATTTTTTATTTCTTTTATATATTTTTTTTTTTTTCAACAATTATCTATATATACTTTTTTATGAACATGTACATATTTATATACAGACAGATAATTGTACATATATTTATATATATACATATATAGGTACATATGTATGTACGTAGTGAATATACAGAGCAACAAACTTTAATTCATGTATGTACTACATACATGTACTTGCAATACCTTATCTAGTAGACAAAACTAAGTATGTATATAAATATAATATATGTATACATATATGTACATACGTGTACATATATTTATATATGTATGTGTATATGGATTTATAACTTTTCGAAAACAAACTCGACGCGATTTTCTCTTCAAGTATATAAAGAAGAAAAAATAAAAAATATCAGTGTTAGGAAATACATACGAAAAAAAAGAAGTGAATATAAATTTTGTTGAATTCAGTTGAATTGGTTGAGTTGCATTGGCATTATTGAGTGCATGTTTAAAAAGTAAAATGGAAAAAAAGAGAGGAAAAAATTCATAAGAAACAGACGATAAAAGAAGATAAAAGAAGATAAAAGAAGACTGAATAAAAATAATAAAGATGATATGTATACGTATATTATTTCGTTTATGTAATGTGATGTACACAATATAACAAAAAAAAAAAAAAAAAAAAATTTAGATATATGTACATAAATGTAAAAACAATAAAAAAAAATAAACTAAAGATAGCTCTACGTATATGGCTATTGCTAGGCTACGTGCTACCGAGCTACCCGAGCAGCTACCAAACTTATACTTACCTTTACTTACAATCAGCAGAAACAGTTTTTCTTGCATACTGCTCTGCTACTGCATGGATGATATACATATACGAGTATATGTATGATATAAATCTAGAAAAGCACAAAATACAGGTAATACGGTAATACATATACAGTACATGGTAATACTTTAGTTAAGTGCTTCCGCGGTATATTTTTGCGGTTATAGTCTTTTTAATGCATTTTATTTTTTAATAAATTTTTTTTTTTTTTTTGATTTTTAATTTTTCTTTTCTTCATTTTTCCTTTTACTTTCTTTTTTTTTTTCTTTTTTTTTTTTTTTAAATGTTTTTGTTATTTGTGTTATTATTGTTGTTGATTTTGCATTATTCAGTCTTCATCTTTCTTTCATTTATTAAACAAAATCTTTTATACATTTTTATTATATGTATATATGCATATACTACATGTATGTATATAAGTAGTACTTTTTTACCAATTCAGGTTTTCATGATGATGATGATGATGATGATGATGATGATAATGAGAGGAGCAGGAGATCCTTCATATTATCATTCTTTTTAAAAATCTATCTACAGGTACAGATATGTATATGCAGATATGAATCTATATTATATATCTACGTTCGTACGTAAACTTTAATAAACATCAATAATATTACTGAATGAATTATTCTCAACATATTCGTATATAATGTATAGAATATATCTTAAAATAGCCATAAGCGAAACGAATACACCAAAAACATAAAAATTTTCAAATATTTTTTTATAACATTTCACCATATATTTCACGATTAGGTATATATAAGAACACAGCTATCAAAATCTGTAATAAGTATATAGATAATACTATATGTAAAGGTATTTGATCGGAATTATAGTATAGACAACCATTCGGCAGAAGAAAGATTCTTCTCGTCCTTCTTCCAAATATTCAATATTGATGCTGTTATATGTAGCCATCCACAGTAGTATTCATAGAAATGGAAATTCAGATAAAAAATCGATTAGATATTATATACTACTTATGCCAGCTATAATCACTTCGAGGAACTTTGATTTTCTTATGACATATAATTTATATTTTTAGAAGCATATGAAGTTGAATTTGACCTAAGAAAAAGAAACAAATAATCATTTACTATGCATATAGGAAATTTGCAAACTATGGGCTTTGGAACTGTAGGACTTGAAACAAATCCAAAATAATTCAATGATCTTTCGTTGTACATATATAATACATATCAAGAAATGTAAATGCCGCGAACACTAAGATCATGCATATGCAGATCAGATATACATACGTGTATTTATGTATAAAATCAATATGTACAGTGTACACCTTATATACGAGTACATTGCGGGGAAGGTTAAGGCATGTACAGAAGTTCTAATGTCTTTTGATTATTATACAAGATGTTTTTGTCTACGTGACAATGGGTATACCACGATATTCTTTAGACTATTTCATGAAAAAGATTGTATGTACTAGCAAAATTTTCTATCGAACTTGTTGTCAACGCAAGAGGACATTGAAAATGTTGAATTATTTGCAAGACCTCCCAATACTAAATCCTGTGTAACTTTTTGTATATATCCTACGTATTAATATTTAGAGTGTTCTAGATAATGATAGAAAACAAAATTACCTTTCTTATACCCACTATAAAACGCACCTAATTATAAGTATACATAATCGATTCTAAATTAACAAAAAATATACTGAAGTTTTCAAAAATTTTGAGTATAAATTGTGTTCCTTGAAAAAAAAAAAAATAAATTGAAATCAGAGGGCGAAAATTTCCTCTTTCATATGAAAATAAATCTAAAGTCGATTGTATAATCCGTTATTGAGTTATTAAAAATCAAAAATTTGCGAAATTGATAAAAAGTTTGCATACCTGAACTTTTCAAAGGAAAAGGATCTACATGCATACTTATTACTTATTACTTATACTTATACTTATTTTTATTATCGCAATTTGTCGATATCGTGTCATCGACAACAAGGTCGATAGACTATAGTATTGCTGGTACAATTTTTTCATGAAATAGTCTGAAGAGTATCGCATGGTATACCCGCAGTATCACGTTCACGTAGAAAAAAAAACACCCTGTATACATATACTTATATGTATACATCATTGAATTTTTAAATTATAAAAACGTTTTAATAAATTTAAACTAAGAAAACCGCAAAATATATTTAAGTGTCGTATTTTCTTTTATTGTATTTTTTATAGTTATGCAGAATCAGATACATAAAATTTTACAACAATAGGTAATTAAAGTGTTAATATTATTTTGTACATAATATGAATACATATAAGTACGTATATAATATACTTTATTTATATAACAATTTAAACTGGTATACGCAATGGTTTTCCCCTAAAACAATTAAATAGTATAATTTGCGAGTATATATAGGTATTAAGCTCCAAGCTACAAAAAAATATTAAAAAAATACCATCAGGTCCCTTTTCCTGAGAAAAGGACATGCACATTTTTAACCCTTTCACGGATAATTGATACTAAAAATAATTCGATAACGAATAATCCAATCGACCTAGGATTTTTTTTGTTTGTTTGCGGAAGACAAAACTTTCTCTTGTAAATTTCAAAAATAAAAAAAAATTTTACTCCAATTTTTTCTCAAATTTTATTAATAATTTTATTAAATTGTATTTTATGAAAGTGTTTATATTTTTCAAGTTTTAAAATGGATGAACCTATGTATGTGATGTTCATATGTTATATCAGAAATGAATCACAGAAGAAATACATATGTTACGAATTCATAGACGTTATTTGAGGGATATATATAACTGATGATATATAGTTTGTATGAAGCGTGATTTTTAGAATATTGTTCAGATTGAGTATATATAGAGAATCTGCTCGAAATTTTTTAAATTTAAATGGATTTAGTCCTAGATGAAGTGTGGTATATAAGTTATAAGAAAAACTTTTATTTCGAAAAGCATTAGATTTACTGCTGCCCTGCATTTCTATATGCAACGGGATCGTTCCAAAGCGAGATATTTGGACAAGATTTTGTTAGCCCGATGAAGAAAACAATGATATGTATAGAATTGTCCATGAAAACATATATATTAATCAAAATAAATCGATGGAAAATATGCAATATAAAGTTTCCTAGCAATATATACAAAGGAGCAAAATAATCTTCGACAAAAGGTAATTAAGATGCAATTTTTTATTATTAATTTTGATATTAGGTTTTTCATTGCTGCTGAGTTTTCCGGAGTTATTGGCGCTATATAGTTATTGGTACTCATATCAAAATAAAAAAAAACTATCCACTGATGTTAAGTATATATTGTTATCGCAATCGCTAAGAATATTTTTCAAAAAACATGCAGATTATATATGCGATTACCGAGTTTTGCTCGGTATGGAGGATGCGCGCTCATGATGGATTTATTTGAAAAAACAGTAGAATAAGAACTTTCCTATAGATAACCGCAGTACAGATAAGGTATTAACAGCTGTTAGTTAATTAGTGATTCTGGATATCCGCTTCAGCTCTGGTTAATAGCACCGTTCAGAAATTCTGACAATATTTATTCAGGAAAACTATGTATATGTACATATAATATTTCATCATATATACGAACGAGAAATTGTATTGAGCGTTTGAATGGAATATTAAAAAAAGTTTTCGTATATGTCTTTCACAGGATCGAGGTCTTATGCGGTGAATCAAGCATTTGCATGTGCAATAATTAATGCATGTTGTACGTAATTTTAGAAAGAAAATTTACGTAATTTTAGAAAGAAAAAAAAAATATAATTTAGCCACGCCAGAGATTTTACATAGGAGGAAAATTTCTCAGTATATAGTTGTGATGAATTTGAATTCAAATAGTTCAATTTTAAAGGAAGCTGTTTTGAAATAAATATAGGTATTATAACAAATTCTAAATAACTGAATTTTATGTTATTTATCTATGCATTTGGCTAGTATAATTGGTTTGTTCAAATAAAGTATTTTTACAAAATGATTCTCATCTCATCATTGTAATTTCTTTTGAAAATAAAAAATAATATATAAGAAAAATTATAAGTAAAACCGCAATTCTAATTTTTTTCAATTATTTATTTTTTATTAATTCTTATAAAGCATTTTCATTATTATTTTTATTTCTTCAAGTATAGGTATATTAGTTAAAATTTCATTCTAGTTTTGATAAAATATTTTCAATTCTACATTGTCTCTCTTATCGCATTGAACTTTCACAGCTCTTCTAGGGCACTATTGAATGATTTTGTTTTTATTTTTTCTGAGTCCCCGAAGTTGATGTTCCGGATTTTTCTTTATCTGCCTTCGATGTTGAAAGTTGAAGGAAACAAATTTATCAATATCGCACTGTCACTATATATCACTCTTATAATTGCTGTTATGAACTCATCGTCCTTATCTTTCATATTTTCCTAAATAGAAATAAATGTATGTATGTAATCCGTTTCATATATGTATATTTAAAACATAATACTCGTATATAAATATTTAAAATTAAATAATTATATACTTTCTGAGGGATGCATATGAGGGGAGGATTCAGAAGTTTTATCGTCTTTTTCTGAAAGATCTTGTGAACTATAATCATTTATTTGTCAATTCCTTCAATTTATTTTTGGACACTTCAGAGCCAGTAAGATTTCCATATGCTTTATTTTGAAACTGTTTGATAGCAGAGTATATTACTTTTAAACTGATTTTTTCCAATCGACCCAGCACTATACATAAGCAACAAAATATAATTATAATTTTGAATAATATTCATTTATGTTTTCAGAAAACCAAAAACCTATCTAATTACCTTTTTCCACCACACTACTCTCAATTTTTGTTTGCTCCGCCACAAGTATTCAATTATTCTTGCGGGCAACTCAACACTCATTAATATGCTACTTTAGGTCACCTGGAAATTGGCGGCATTCAAATGATCTATTCTCATAGTAATCAATTCGAGTAATTTTTTTTTTTGTTTTTTTTTGGTTTATGCGGTTACTTGTTCGCTTAAAATTTTTTTCAATAAAATAAGTAATAAAAATTATTGATATTATTTATTTTGCTTTTTTCCTAATGAAATTTTTTAGTACCTATACTACTAACTTCGCTCATCTCGATAATTTATTTGTTATTATTATTATTTTTACCATATTATTATTATAATTATATTATAATCAATAACTTTTATACTTAAATAATTTTGTACCAATATCTTTTCTAAGGTTAAAATTTAAAACCAAATGAATCCTATATGACATTAAATATTCTTCTATACTTATTATATCCTGTTTATCTTATTTTCTGTTATGTACTTTTTCTTATTTTTTTATTTTATTTTTCTATCTTGTAATTTCCTTATTTGCATGTATACATATAGTAATACAAACCGGTATGATTGCTATATTAATTGAAATAAACAATAATAAACAGAGGATTGGAATTTCCCTTCTTGTTTAGAAACTATGTATATATAAATAACATTTTCTGTCTTTTAATATTATAATTCCTTTGTTTTTATTTAGAAGCATAAAAAAAACAACAAAATCTTGAATGATTACAAAAATTTATAAATTTTAGAATTTTATTTTTTTTTTTTCTCCAATTTTTCTCCAATTTGTGCACAGTGTGGTATTACTATACCCTTTTTGGAATTTTATGCAAAGCCCTATATGTACGCACGTTTAGCAAAGGCAAAGCAAATGTAGAAAGAGGAAAGAAAACCCACACAAAAAAAAAATTTTCATTTTAGAATGTGAACATGAACAACATATGCATGTACTGTTGTTGTACTATTGTTCATGTTTTTAAATGTGAACCTGAGTGATGTATGTATACGAAAATGAATTGTTTTCTTTCACTCTTACAAACAAAATTTGTTTTTGAATTTATTTACAAAATTTTATGATCATGTTCATAATAATTTTGGGGTGTTTACTGAACACCTTAAACCATACCACCCTCTGTAAATGATGTATCTATATCTATATGCAGGGCCGGACCGGCCCAACATATAAATACATATATGCACTCTGTTCAAAGTACAGAATATCGCCCTAATACATGATATTTATATAATTTCTTACAAAAGTGTTTGTGAATTCGGCGGTTTTTTTAACGAGGTCCTCCCGTATAGGTATATACGTAGTCCTAAAAAAAAAGCCGTTAGATTTTAATGAATCACATCACATTTTAATGAATATTTTTGCAATGTTGTGCCATTGTTTAAGTATTAATATAAAATTTGCATGATAGCAAATGCAAAAATTAGTTATACTATATATTCTCATACAAATGCGTGTAAATGGTATACATATTTGCAAAAAAGTTAACTACGACAATATTTGATTTAATTAAGTATTATTCAAATTGATATAAATAATAAATTATAAATAAAATCATATTTTGAAATTTTTAATTTGTTTTATTCATAAACATATATGTAGTAGTTTTTGCATATTCAAAAAAATTTCATAATTATTCGAATTGCAACGAATTTATTTGAGTGGAAATAGCAGCCAGATTTTTAAAGATTCGATATCAATTTCTAAAATATAAAAAGTTTTTCTCTTTATTACAGGAGTATGTTTCTGAAATTGACTACGGCAGATTTTCTGCTTACAGCAGCAGATTTCTGTTCCTGCTGGCAGATATCTGGATCTGATTTGATTGTGTTTACCTCCTACTCCTAACTCCTAATCCTAATATAAACGACAAGAACAACATGTATATAAGCATGATAGTAATAAAGGAACGAGATTTTGTTCTTTATACAGAATCCTGTACATTATTGTTTTTGTACTGTCTGTCTATCTATATATGTACATATACACAACTTACTGACGGCATGGTGAATATGCACAATGGTTGATTTTGAACAGTTTGGTATAAAAATAATGTATTTTGTACATACGTAAAATGTATGTAAGCGCGTATGATAAACAAAAACAATTATATTATAAGTATGACAGTAAAGAGCGAAATTTCATTTTGAACAGAATGATGAATATTACTGCCATCGCACAATTCCGGTGACAAATACAGCGTATCGCCGAAAGTTCACACAATTTAAGCGCATAACTGCAGCTGATAATATATATACATATGTATATGAATTTCACATTTCTTCTTCTTTCGGATCAGATTACTACTACTGTAAAATCCAGGTCGGGATGGCTCGTTATCGCTGAAAAATAGAATAGAATCTATTTGGGCGACAGCGACAGAGTAAAGTTAAGCGTAAAAAGTCCCATTTGATTATACTGTGTATACGCTATATAGTTGTTGCCGGAATTGTGCGATGGCAGTTATTGTGAATTTTTCACTATCTCTGTTCGCCTTCCTGAAATTGTCGCCTTGTTCAGCTGCTGCTTCTGCTTATATGAAAGGACCGACCCTGCCTATATGTATACAAATGAATTTGACGATTCCAATTAAATTTCTGATTCACCTCATATGCGACATGAATTTTATTTACAAATTTATTTATAGGTACTATATACATAATGACGATAAAAAATGATGAATAAGTATATGTTTCATAAGTAATAAAGACGCTGGTGCGCAAACAACTTATGCATACATATGTATGTAGGTCTAGGTATATGTAGAAGTAGATACATACATGTATAAATAATGTATCTGTATGTATTTTTATACCTAATTTGTATATAATATCATACACATTACACACATACATATGTGAGGCACACATCCTCTCGCTTTTATACTATAGAAATTGAATTCAGCCATATACGTATACCTACATTAAAAAGATATTTATACTTGAACTTATATGTATGTATATTCCTTTTTTATTTTGTTTTCTTTACTTTCACGCTGTTCTTTTATTCGTCATATTTAATATGTCATTGGTTTTTTTTTTTTAAAGAAATCGAAATAAGAAAAAATTACTTTTATTTTTAGTTAAAAATTTTTTTTTTTTAATTTCACCAAAAAATATACATATGTAGCTATATCGACATGAAAACATGAAACGATATTATACAAATTCAATTTAAAAACTGCATAAGTACTATACGTACATACATATATCGCATATTATATTCATGCAAAATTTTCAATTTCTAATTGAAGAAGACTTCGTGTTCTATTTGTCTATAAGCAATAAAAGTAACAGAGTATAAATTGTAATGGATAAATAATTCAGTCTATGTAATTTCTTTTCAATTTCAATTCAGAGAATAGCTAAAAAAAAAAATTTGATAGATAACCGTAGTTAATTTTAATTTATTGAAATCTATAAACATCAGGAAAATATTTATCAGAAATAAAAAAAATATGTATAGGTATATTATAGGTACTACATATATGTATGTAAATATGTATATGAATTTCATTTGCATATGTAGATTCGTATGTAGTAGATAAATACAAATGAATAAATATATACATACTTATATGCTATAATATTGAGATAAAAGAAAATGAAAATTTAATAAACTCAATACCAAATCGAAATTTATTAGTACCTGCTACCTATATATAATAATCATTTTTTATTCATTAAAAATTCAAATAACTATTTATTTATAAGTATATAAGTATATAAATGTATACATATATGTATACTGTAAATAAAGGTAGAAAATTATTGTTTTTAATTTATTGTTATGCGATTCACATATTCTATAATATTATGATGCATATTATATACATATGCACACGTAACTATATCTAATATTTACAATATATGTATATAGCTATTCGTATTTGTATATATAATATATACAAATATTACATACAGTAGAATACATAGGGTGAGTTTCAAAACGTTTAAATACCGCCTCGATGCATAATCAACAGTTTCAAAACTATAACACTTAAATCGATGACAATGTCTATACAGTTTCAAAACTTATTGCGTGAATGCATCTGATACGCATCTGTCAAACAATCTAAGCATCCTGAATTTTTATGATGCAAAATATATTTGAATAGATTTTTTTTTTTTCTCAATATCATTTCAATGATTTATTTTTATATGAATTTTGTTATATGCGAACCAAAGGTCAGTCTGTTTTAAACAAAAATTTTGTACATTTATGATGATAAATTGAATTTTTAATGTCTATATAGTGTTTTAATATTAATGACAAATTCCAAAAAAAAAAAATGGAGATTATTATATGTATTATACGAGTACTTACACTAAAGGTGTTTTTGCTCATTCGAAAATGGTTAAAAAATATGCCCATCCTGATGATATTGTTTAATTTTATTAAAAAAATTGTTTCACCTTTTTTGATTTAGTGTAGAGAATGAATTAATTAAATTATTTAAAATTATGTAGGTACTGCAAGAGGTGAAACATTTTTTGTTGTTGTCAAAACAAAGCAACAAATTCGTTTCAAAACGTCAAAGTTGTATAGAACTGCAATATCGATGCAAAGCATTAATACACTGTTTTAAAACTTTGCATCACAACTGTTTTGATGCCGTATCACAATACATTTTTGAGGCGTTTTGAAACTCATCCATACTCTCTTACATTATAATTTGCATACTAAATTTTATATGATATAATACGTATATATACTATACTCGTATATTTGTACATAATATGTGCAAATAAAAAATGTAGGTATATGTACATACATATATTTTTAATAAATACACTTGAGTTTATTTTTAATTTAATTTTTAAAATATTGAATTTTTTTAATTGATTTACGAGTATTTTGTGGTTACGCCGCCGCCATTGTCGCCAATATATAAAATGTAATGTATATGTACATACGTATGTTGTAAAAGTTGTTCGACATTCAGATTTGCATAATGGTGTAGATTGTAGAATAATTATTAGATATTATTAATACTGGCATTATAGAAATATAATATATAGGTATTGCATTGTTGTTATTTTTATTGTTTATATGATGTACTATACCTATACATATATACATATATGTACATGTACCTATTATATATATAATATATACATATAGCGTATACGTATACATATTATTAGTATGTACTATTTTAATATCAATTCTATGTTGTAAATCACATACTGTTCAACAAAAATATAATTATTTGAACTATTTTATTATAGTTTGTTTATATTTTATTGAAATTTACATTTAAATTATTTATTACAAATTTTTATGTGCAAATGCAAGTCGAACGATAAATGTAACGCGATATAATCGATTCGAGAGTGTAATATTAATGCTAATAATAATATAAAAATTACATTATAATAGCCTTTTTACCTAAATTTGAAAAATTATGATGTGATAAGAATACAATTGTGTAATGATGTACATATATGTATATTAAGAAAGAAAGATGTATATAATAGTATATAATCAAAGAATATTATAGAACTATATAATTGTGAAAAGTTGAAAAATATGTTACATACATACAAATCATTATTTGTTTTTAAATATATGTATGTGTTAGAATACATACACCACATTACACACTTTACTTGGATATGGGATTGGAGGCCAACATCAAAATTAAAAAATTAACGTAATTTTCATACCAATATATACCTAAGTATAAAAGGGTAAGAGTATGGAATGTATATATGAATAACAAAAACGTATACAAAAACATTTTTTGATTCTGGGCTGGTAGAGTTTGAAATAAAAAGTTTTGTAGATGAAAATGTAAACTTGCATTTTTTTAAAATGAGCTTTCCGCAATTGCAATATTTGTATATAGATATATAGTTATTTAAATCTATATATTTATGTGATTATATACATTATACCACATTATATACTGTAAAGTATTATCCCTATAATGAAAACTGAAAACTATGCTATAGAGGTACAGGATGTTATAAAGAATAAAAGCTATGTTATATTGAATTTGTAGAAGTAGAAAGTAGTACATATGTAGAAAGTATTTGCATGTATTTGTATAAAGTTATATGTATGCAGTTTCGGTAGCAATACTAATATAGGAGTAAGAATTAGGTAGTTGATGCCAATAGTATAAGTACATGGTATATATATGTGGATAATAATTGCTTATATTGCTCAAAGCTCAACTCCATGATAAACAGTTTTTTTTTTTACTTACAATTTATTACCTGTATAAAACAAAATCTACTAGTTATTTGTATACACCTGTATATTTGTGTGTGAATACCATATGTACATATACGTACATGTATATACATACATATATTCTTTTAATAATATTAAATTTTGCATTAAAAGGCAGTTTTTTTTTTTGATTCTTTGGCGACAATTATATACGATAAAATAATTTCACGACATGATTTTGACACCCGTAGGGAGCATGAATACAAAGTTTGCATACAAATTGTCGCATTTTTTTAATGTGTAATTTTAATTTTAAATTTATCAAAACGTTCATTGTGAATAATTCATATGCGTTTACTTATAATGGATACTATATACCTGCGTATATATGTACATATAAACCAAGTCGATATTATATGTACAATACAAAACTATAAAATTAATTTTGTACGTATACACATACAAGTATAAAAATATATTTATCCTTTAATCTATCAATAAAATCTTTTAAATTTTTTGTTGTAGTTATTATCAATTAGTTGAATTCTTTTCGAAAATTTTCATTCTCCCCCTTCATTTTAAATTCCATATTTAGAAATTTACAGTATATGTTAGGTATCTATAATAATTAAAAACATTTATATACATTTATTATGTATTTTTCACTTACCTATACTCATTAAAACTAAAGGTGTATAGGTGACAAGGAAAAGTCGGCCTGAGAAAACTTGTTGTAAAATAAAATTTTTAAATGTATAAAATGCGCTTCAGAATTATAGTTAATGGGCAAACAATATTGAAATAAACAAGGAACATATCGTCGTTGTTTTCTATAGAAAGTATAAGCATACATTTATAAATATAGAATAGGTATATTTTTCTCGAAAATGAGTTGGTTGTATATATAACTATCATACATAGTACATATATGCGAAAAGAATTTCAAAATTTTACATTTTCTCTTTTAAAAAATCACAAAATTGTCTTATGGATGGTTTAGTATTAAATGTATAGGTGCGTGAAAAAATATAAAAATGTAAAAAGAAGTATAGATGTATATAGGGTATTTTTTTATTTTTAAAAATGATATCATGTAACATAAATATGTTCAATTTTTTTAAATATGTACTTGCATGTTCGCAATTACAAATCATTTTCCTTTATAATGCGGCTGGTACTCACATCGAAAGCTAAATTTTTCTTCATATAAAACCTATGTAAAAAAAATGTCGCTAAATTATTAGCTAAATTTTTAGTTTCAAATTTCGCTTTCTGGTACTCACTTCCAAACTAAATTATCACGGTGGAACTTAATAGTGGAGAGTTGTGGAACTCATTTTTCACAATCATTTTATATGGTCGAGCATATAAATGGCAAGCGAATTATTGACAACTCAAATATATTGACTAATTAATATTTATTTATTTATTTTTAATTAATTTAATTTCATAGCATCCGCAATTTTTTTTTCAAAAAATTTCAAAACTCTATGTACTCTATACACACATTTCCTTCCACAATTTTTAGCTTGTAGAAATATATATACAATTGCAAGCGAAAAATTTCACAGGAACTGAGTACCAGTCTTAAAAATGTAAATATTCTTACATTTATATGTATATAGGTATATACATACATAAACATATACATATCTATATATGTCACTATTCCATGAATTGCAGTTAAATAATATACATACATACGAAGGCAAGTATATTATTCTTTCATTTCATTCAATTACTTATTTATATACATATTTATAATAAGTCGGTTTTCATCATTGAATAATGTAGTAATTGTTTGTTATTTATGTGTATTGCATATACGATGCACTTTATATGTATATCAGATTGTCATAAATCTAACGTTTAACAAAACCCTAATTGACAGAATATACATATATAATATTTTCTAGCCTCTCAATTGAAATGAATTCATATCAATAGTCGGTAATTAGTGGCAAATGATAAGTCCATATATTAAGGAAATTTGGTTAAATGATAGTTAATGGTGGTAGCGGAGCATATAAGTATAAATGTAGGTTCGTATACGTATGTACATACTATATTTACAAAAAAAAAAAAAAAACAAAAAAAACATGAAGTTAATATAGTATATGAATTCCAAATAATGATAACATTTTAAAGTTTTATTTTATACGCACATGTAGACTCGAATGTATATTAATTTTACATAAATAAATTTGAAATAAAGTACATATATGTCCATTATTAAGAGTAGGTTTCGATTTTGAAAAATTTTGAAAACAACAACAACGATTTTATATACAAAAATTTAAAAAAATTCCTTTGCATATACCTTTTAGGTGCAATAAAAATGGATTTTTGAATATTTTGATGAAAAAGAACATCACTTTACTTTGTTAATAAAAATGGGAATATAACAAGGATTTTTATATTTTTTTTGTAAAAATATCAGAAAAGTCCAAATTTTATTTTGATACCAAAATCATATAAGATACATGAAGATTTAATGTATGAAAATAGAAGTCAAAGTTGAACGATTTTTCAAAAAAAAACCCTCTCCTTTTTTAAGAACTATAACCAAATTTCAGGACCTAAAAACAAAAATGTGCTCTACTCAAGCACCACAATATCCTTCAGGCTACCTCTATATTCAAAATTTCAAAGAAATTGGTCAATCAGCGTTTGCTGTACGAGGTAGGTGCATTTGAAAGCCGAAAAATCGTAATTTTGACAAATTTGACACCCTGTAAAAAGGAAACAAGGACATTTTTTAAAAAAACCGCTCCGTTAAGCACCACAATTCCTATCAAAGTATCTATGTTTCAAATTTAATTGAAATCGGTTAAGTAACTTCGAAGATAACTGGTGCACAAGATAGCAGATATCTCGAATCCTAATCTTAATGAATATATTATGTGTATACAAGCAGTCAGTACCCTGCTTGAACTATATTGCTATACTGCATCAATATACATACAGATACATATGTGGCATTTTAAAAGACACAAAAAAAAAACCAATTGTATAAATAATATTAGAATTTTAAAGCATGTATATATTGATTTAATAATACAATTCTCTTTTCTAATTTGCCCTTTTAAAACTCTTTACTAATACATGAATAACTAAACATTAATACTTATATATTCAATACATAAAGAGCAATTTTTAAATTGGTTTGTCAAAAATGATGAGATCTGTATAATTATAAAGTACATAAATGTAAATGTAAAAAAAGGATTTAGAATCCAAGTATATTTTAAAAACTAAAGCATTTTATTTGAATATGTCCGCACCTAATAATTCGATGATATTCTTGACTCTCTTTAACAAAAAAAAAAATTCCAATTTACTGTTTTTTAAAACTATTTTTATTTTATAATATTTTCATGTAGTGTATATACGTAGCTATCAAACTAATTCAATTCAAATTATTATGAACTGGATACATGAACGATTCCTCATATTTACTCGTTTTTTAATAACTCTAAATTTAATCAATAAAAATTTATCAACAGCATATGTGACAACCATATATACATGTACTTGCACTTTGTATTTCTTTAATAAATGTCCTTTTTGAATTTTCGCATAAAAATAAATGTATGTTTTGTATAACAGAAAAGTATTGCAAAACTAAATTGCTAATTCTAAGACAGAATATTTGAAGAACTTTTATAACCCTTAATAACCTTCTAAAATTACGCTAAAATTCAGTCTGAAAATGTTTAGATATGTCTGAATAAATGATCATTTCAATATAGTAAAATATCCTTTGCTGATAATAATGCAGCGAAGATAAAAAAATGAAATTATATTTAGAGGTGATCTCTTTGAGTTTTACTATATAACTTACGTCATAAATATATTTAAAAGAATGCACTTTTTCAGGAATTTAATAAGATACGTACTTTTATTTTGATAATAATTCTCCATGAAATACAATCTGGGTTAGACTTAAACTTATAGAGCTCATCCTCATAGCTTACAACAATAAAGTTATAATTAAATTTAAATAAAATTACAGAATGGACGACACTGAACATCAGAAAGTTGAAATAATAGTGTATTAGAAATTAAATTTTCAAACATTTCAATTATTTATCTGTCAACCAACTGATAGATCGAAAAATTTTTTAAAATATAAAACTGTATATGTATTTTATTTTTGATATAAGAATTTGAGTGTAATATTAATTTTCTCACTTCATCTGTATGTAAGTAAATACTGAATACCTCATATATGTATAATTATTTGTTAGTTTTTATTTTTCTTATGATTTTGTAAATGGAAAAAATTATTTGTTTTATTTTAAAAATTTTATTGATCTGTATATATAGGGTTTCTATCTTGACACTCAATCCTCATTAAAAATATATATGATAAAAGAGTACAAAAGAGTACATTTGAACATTTTAAATAATAAAAAAAAAAAAATTATAAGAATGGGAAAGGTAAAGGATATTATACAAAGACAAACAACAGATTGTGATACATTGTTGTATCAATTTGACAGATTTCAGTTCTAATGATGGCATTTGCATGTTTTATTCCGTATTCAAAGTCAAAATATTGAACGGACAATTGGAAATATTTTCTCTATATACTCCATGGTTCGAACCGTCTGCGAGCATACTCCTATTTATGATTATTATTATTTGTTGATAGAATTTTTTCCAACACAAAATTTTTAGCGACATATAGGAGATAGTACACAATTCACAATCGTTTCAGATTTAGTTCTTGCTGATGAAATCTTTGAAGCGATTTCTGAATCTTTAAATAGTAAACGATATAGTTTTGTATAGAGCAATCACTAGATATTTATGGCTTCGATGATGGGTATGACGAGATGAAAAGCCAAAGCTGCTTCTATGCCAGCGAATATTTTTTCATTAAATTTATTTTTGATGAAAAAATAAGTAACCTTCTCAGAAGCAGTAGCAGATTGAATTTTATTTCGGTGGACAAGTATTGGTACAAATCTGACTTATTTTTATTGGCAAAATATATGTGTTACATATATCAAAGATTACTTCATTGTCATCAGATTTGCTTTTTTTTTAAACATAGGATACATTTTTTCCCCATCTTCGTTATATTTGCACTTTCTGCGCGACATGTTCTATAGTAAGGAAAAAACAAATTAACTTCAATAAAACACTTTGAATTTTTGAATTAATAATTACTTACTTTTTTTATATATTTTTTATGATTTTTAATTTAAAATATAAAAGTTTCTTGCTCTAACCTATCTTTAAACTCACTCACTATTCACTAACCTATACCAGACAGAAAATCTTAGAATTTGACAGAAATCTAAATTAGAATAATAACAAAATAGAGTACATTTTAAGCAAAAATGTAAAAAAGTGAGAGTATACATAATTTTTGTACTTGAAAAGAGTACATCATGTACATGTAGTCATCAAAAGTGTGGAATGGTAACCTTATCTGTATAGATAGGTATGTAGTATATATGACGAAAACTTATCGTTTATTTTCTGAAAACAAAACAAAACAAAACAAAACAAAACAAAATAGTTTGTTCCTATAAAACAAATTGGTACAAAATTTAGAATACTTTTTTTATGCTTTCGGATTACATATATTGTCATTGTGATTGTTTATTATTTGCATACTTGTGCATATAACATTCACACAGTATAGGTATATCTTATATTGAATTCAACAATGAAATCTACTTAATTTACATACATAAAAGTATTTGTTTTCACTGTTTTTTTCTTCTATATGTAATTTTATATCGCGATGCGATATATTCTTACGTATACATATACTATATACACTATATACACACATATAAATTATACATATATTCCTCCATTTTATGAAAAAGAATTTCTTTATTTCTCAATGACAAAAAAAAAAAAAAACACTAATAATTATAAACAATCGATGCACATTTTTTTTTGGTATGTCTTTGTTGAGCAATTTGATACGACTATATTTTTAGCAGTTTCAACTTAGATTAAATACATACAACTACATATGTCTGTATGTAGTAGTTGATAAAAAAAAATATATAATATATATGTATGAAATTCTACATTATTTTTGAAGTACTTAGTTCACTATAATACATTATGTAGGTATGTATATGTTCGTATCAAATTTAAACTATGTATTTGTATACGAGATATTATAAATTTGAACATTTTGAAAATCTGTTATATTGTAGACACACAGAAATTGAAATTAAGTAAGTATTTTGCTAATTTCAGCCTCGAAATCCGGAAAAAACGATGGATTTGAGCCGATAAATATATAGTCAGTGAAATTACATAAAAAATACGTATAATTATCTCTCGAAATCTACTAATATTTCGCTCTTTACATAGAACAGAGACATCTACCAACAAATCGTAAATCAAAAAAATGTTTAAAACTGAATATAAATGACAGTTAAATTTAATAGAAGATGTAGGCTATGTTCAGATAAATTAAATTAAAATTAGATAAATTAAATAAATTATATAGACAAACTGTCAAAATCGTTGTGTGTCACCTTCGTAATTTCTACTCGGAATTAAAATGAAATCTACTTAATTTCAACCTCTGTATATGTCGAAGACATTAATTCAAAATAAAATCGTATATGTATTTATATTAATTAATATAATTAAAGTATAATTTTTATTATCTAATAGTAGTGTAATATTATGTGATAATACCATACTCTGGTACGTTCAGTTCAAAAATCATTCAAGACTTCTGCGAAAGTCGTAAGCTGTAAAATATTATACGTAAGTACATATATGGTATAATATTCGAAACGTTTTTATAAATTAAACTTGATTATTTTTCTTTAATTTTTCTTATTAACGTATTAGTAGGATCTAAATGAAGGACGAAATTCTTCTGACTATAACTCCTTTGAATAAGCCGGTAAATAGTAGATTTTCCAGATTCATTGGAATATTTTATAAAATTTCTTTGGATCTACATGAATATACATACATAGATAGATAACATATGTATTTGAAAATAAATTTTTTTGTATAATCAAAGTTCATTTTAAATTAAAATTCTCATATTTAACGTGCGGTTATATACATATAATAATAATGAAATATATGAGTATAGTGTATGTATGTGCAATTTGTAGTGTATATGTATATGTGTATGTTATTTGCAGATCACATTAAATTACATTAGTTTTAATAAAAAAGTATATTGATGAAGCGCGAGAATCTCATAAAATTATTTATTTACGAGTATAAATTAAATAAAACGTTCAATACAACAATGTCGTATGTGTTTTATATATGAAAATTTATTTGTTGTAACTTGGGTTTTTTTGTTATTTAGATTTTAGGATATATATATACGTTAAAGTTTGATTCAATTTTATCGAATTATGTGTGTGTTTGTGTATTGTCAATTTTTGTCAAAAATTTTATGTTACCCATTTATAATGTTTATCTTTAATATGACGGTGTATACTTTATTGTTATTCCTGCTGATAATGATATATAGGGATGTAATGTAACCACGCCAAATTTCATTAAAAATGTCTTATGTATTAGTGTCATATATAATAACAATAGTTTCTTTGTGTGTCAATCACATGCGACAAAATTTACTTTAATTTACTGTTTTACTATATACGGATACTGCAGTGTATATTACATTTAAGCCTTTGACAGACATCTAGTATCGATACCATGGTATATGAATACCATGGTGTGAACAATACTAGCATGGTGACAGACATGCAATCTAGGATAAACCTAGTATCATTTGACATATTTTGTGGATTTTTTTGTGGTGTCATTTAGAAAAATTATATTTGCATTATATTACTTTCAACTTAATGCCTACTACGCCTACTAATTACTTTCAACTTGATGGTAAAACTAATGTAAAAACTAATTTCTATAATTTCCGCAGCATTAAAATGGCGCTACGTTTAATAAATTTTTGAATACTAGCTTTATACTAGACAAAATCATGCTGGTTTCAATACCACGTTTATACCAGCTTGTTTTCCTGGTATAAAGCTAGTATAGGTTGACAGACATGTAGTACAGCCAATACCATGGTATCGATACCACGTTTATACTAGATGTCTGTCTAGGGCTTTATACATTTATGACAATTCCAAAGTTAAAATCTCTGTATAGATGGGCTATAAAAAAAAATATCACTAAGAAATCAAAAATTCAAAACAAAAATATCATGTTACTTTTATTTTTTTTTTTCAATGTTCATTTACAAATTTATAAAAACTATAAAGATTTATCATAATTATAAGAAAATAAATAATTTCATTTTAAAAAATTCAAAAACAAACTCAGCATTGTTTAAAAAAACATTATTGTATAACATATAGATAAAAAACCAAGAAATTTGAAATCCAAAACTAACATATAAATTTTCATTTACTTTAATTTTAGCCAAGACGTGTAATATTTCTTATATTTTCTTTTAGTAAAAAAAAAAAAAATAGTAGCATACTTTTTATATCCCTCAGCTTTTGGATTCATATTTCGGGGCGAATATATATTTTTAGTGTGGTATGCTATATAAATTTCAAATTAGCTTTATAAAACGTCACTTTTTCCTATAGCTTTATTTATACCAATGAAATATCACAAAATAACAGGCTCCTGAACAATTTTTTTTGGAAGAAATGCTAAATAAATTTTCTCTTATATATTTGATGACTTTTTACATTGAAAAAAAAGTGACTGCTTGAAAATTTAATTCTGACAGTTTTATAGAATATAAAGCTTAAAATCATTTGGAACCATTTGTATACAATTTCAATATTAATATTTTCATATCATGCGTTTTAGTATATAATAATCTTATCAGTGAAAATTGATTGTAAATTTCAATATTTTTAAGATATCTTTCAACGACACTGTGCATAGAATCTATACTTCTTAAACGATGTAATGCCAAATTCGAAAAATCATTTGAACATTATATTGAATTGTGATTTTGTGAGTCTCTTTCATAATATTATCCTGTTAATTTGGGGATAATGTCAAAAAATTCGGTTCAACACTTTAACCAAAGCGCTAATTTTGTGCTGTCATCGGATGAAAAATCTTCTGTTATTATACACATAAATATTAATGAGGAAAATATTGATTTAGTGGACAAATGAATATGTATAGTATTATAGCTTGTCCATAGTATCAATATTAATAACTATTATATACTACGTGTGCGCAGAAGAAAAAATAAAAACACATACTTAGATTATATATACTCGTATATAAGTATAAGAACACCAGAATATTACAAATACATAAGAAAACATGAAGAAAACATACGCAAGAAAATATCAATTGATTTTGGACAAACTATATGTAAGTAGGATATGAAGTTTTATAACAATTATTTACATTCATTCATTATACCTATATTACCAATGCTATTACATTATATAGTGATTGTAAAATAATCTTATCTCCAGTTGAATTTAGAATTTTTTGCTTCATTCTGTAATAATTATATAAAAGTTTTCTTTTAGTTGATGTTTCTTCTGTTCGTTTAATTACTTTGAAAAAATATACATACATCCAATATGTATGTATATATACGCATTCACTCTGAAAGTGATTTTGGCAGAAATGGTATGGGTGACTCCTTCATCATGAACACCCTCAGCCTCACCTTTCGACAGTTTATCACAATATTCATAAACTGATCAACCACGAGCTTGTTATTATTTTTATTATGTACAGTCTAACTCACATACGACAAAAATATTCATTCGTTCTTCAATAATTATTTGTCGTATATGTAATATATGTTTTTTCACACATATACGACAAATAAATTCTCAATATTTTTAATCTACAATTTACATATAAATTTTGTTGCATGTAATGTAAACAGCGAACATACAGACAAACATAATATTCTTAAATTAAATATATAAAACGTCATTTTTGGAAAATAAAAAAATGTTTTTTTTCTCGAGAAAATCATACTCAGGGCCAAACAATAAATAAGAGCATTTAAATAAGAACACCATGATCAAGATCTATTATAAACGGTCACAAACGATGTATATCTGATGATTGAATATGAGAGTTATATTTCTAATATTTTTATAATTATTGCTTTTCATACAATGTAATTATCGCAAAAATTTTACTTTTTATTATTTGATACATATACATAGTTTCATATTTTACTTAAGATTAGGATTCGAGATAACTGCTATCTTGTGCACCAGTTATCTTCGAAGTTACTTAACCGATTTCAATTAAATTTGAAATATAGATACTTTGATATGAATTGTGGTATTTAATGGAGCGTTTTTTCTTTTTAAAATGTCCTTGTTTCCTTTTTACAGGGTGTCAAAGTTGTCAAAATTGCGGTTTTTCGGCTTCCAAATGCACCTCGTACAGCAAACACTGATTGACCAATTTCTTTGAAATTTTGAATATAGATAGCCTGAAGGATATTGTGGTGCTTGAATATAGCACATTTTTGATTATAGGTCCTGAAATTTAGTTATAGTTCTTAAAACAGGAGAATGTTTTTTTTGAAAAATCATTCAACTTTAACTTCTATTTTCTTACATTAAATCTTCATATATCTATATGATTTTGGTATCAAAATAAAATTTGGACTTTTCTGAAGAGTTTACAAAAAAAAAGTTTAAAAATATTTATTATATTTCCATTTTTATTAACAAAATAAAGTGATGTTCTTTTTCATTAAAATATTCAAAAATCCATTTTTATTAGCACCTAAATGGTATGCAAAGTCATTTTTTAAAATGTTTGTATGTTAAATCGTTGTTTTTGTTGTCAAAATTTTTCAAAGTCGAAACCTACTCTTAAGAGATATCTCGAATCCTTATCTCAATGCATTCATATCGATATAGAAACACACAAAACTGCATCGGTGTAATAAGTGTAATAAGTAATGTAACATTATATTATGAATTATGTATATATAGCAATAGCAGTGATTATTTCAATACATATTACTCGTACATATGTATTTTTTTAAAGATTTACCCCTCTATTCTAGGTAATAGATTTCTAATAGATCTTTTAATCTATTAACTAAGAAGTTATTAGAAAGTGGTATTCTACTTTATAGGTTTTGTAGACATTAAAAAGTTGAAAAGTTAATAGATTTGTAGACTTTTAAAAAACAGTTGAGCTGTCATTTATTATTAATATTTGGAAATTTAAAAAATATTTAATATTTTTAAAATCCGGTAAATGTATATTTAATAATAATAATTTTTAATTATTTTTATTTATATTTATTTATTTTTAATTAGTTTTATTTATCATCAACCAAAAAAACAACATTTCACAAATTAAACATTCAAACGTGATAGTTAATAGATCTAATAGCTCATCGAGAGAAGCTATTAGTTAATAGAATTTTTTTAACCTCAAAAATCTATTAACCTATTCGCTAGAATACGAAAGCCTATTAAATAAAAGTCTCCACAAAATTAATAGACCAGCCAGCTGATTGTCAATCTATTAACTATTAAGTAGAATAGGAAATTTTCTATTAACTAAAAGTTAATAGACTAATAGCTATTAATCTATTACCTATAGAATAGGGGGGTTAGCTTTTAATGAGTGTTCAAGTTATATCGTATTATTATAAATATTAAAATAATGTATGTTTGCCTTTGCACATATTTCTGTTGTTAGGAATTAAATTCTTATCCATATTTATATTTATAGTGATATATGGATTTCATTTTTACATATATGTATGTACCTATTTCATTTAATTTTTTATTATTATAAATATTTTCGTTTGGAAACTAGAACTTAGTACATAGTACGTACATACATTATTATATATAGTGGTTGCAAATTTAATTTGAAAAAAAAAAAAAAATCCATTTCATCGTTATTGTTTTTCTTTTAAATATAATAATAATAATACTCGTATTATTTTTGACCGAACTACATTCTATATGTATGTATATTTTCTTCAAAACTTATTGTACCCTATATCTTGAATATTTCAATGCAATAATTCGTCACAATTCATTAGTCGTACAAACACATATATGTAATATTGGTAATATCAGTAATATGTAGATAAGTTTGTATTTCATTTTAACTTATATTTTGTTATTTTCTATAAGTTTCGGTTTGTTAAGAGTACGACATTCCGTTTTATGTACATACACAACATATATGTATACAGTATACATACATATATGAACATATTATGTGTTTAAAAATATCGATAAATTTAAATAATTTATGCAAAAAATATGTTCGTTTTGAAAATTACGTATATAAGATGAATACGATAGTATATGTATGTATATGTATATACTTACATACGCACATTTAGATTTATACAACATATGTACATATATGTATGTATATTTTATACGTATATACACACGTACCTACGTAAAAACACATATATTACATCCATATAGTTAAATTTTAAATAAAATAAAAATTTTCGAATTGCTGGCATTTTATTATTGTAATTTTTAATAGTCATGACACAAAATCTATTCGTATAATATGTACATATATATACCTATATAACTGTTTTATTGCTATATGTATATAATAATTTTAACTATTTTATTTTTTCAATGAAAATTTTAAGCTGGGTTATTTTATATTATGTATATGCTCATATGATTTTTGTTGTTGATTTTCTTTTTATTATTATTTTTATTTAAATATTTTGTTTATTTTGTTTGCGCTCAAAAACTTTTCGCTGAATAAAATGTTGAAAAATTAGTGTCATTGTTCATTTTGCTTTCATTTCTCATAGTGTAAAAACCATGTTTATAAGTATATATGTTTATATTTCAACATATAACATACTTACATTTTTGTATACACGAACATGAGTATAAATTATGTTTGTGTATATATGTACGTAACATACATATATTGTACTACTATATACATTCATATATACACGAGTACATAAGCAAATATTATATGAACATAGAAATATTTTAATGTTCAAATATAGATAATGTAAACATACAATTTTTACTGTTTAGTTGTTGAGTATAGTTTTTAATATTATGAAAAATATTTTAAGAAATAATAGAATAAGAATCTAGTTTTTTCTTGTTGAAATAAAGTGCAGTTACATGTAATTGTACTTCTACTAATTGTAAATAATGCATTAATAAATTATAAATGATTGCTTTGTAAATCGTAATACAGTATAAAAATATGAAAATTATTTAAAAGAAAATGAGAAAACTTTTATACAAGAAAGTATTGCATTATGTATACTATATATGTACATGTTTATGAAAACTTAAGAAAATTTGAGAATAGAACCATATAATAACTATAGTAACTATAGATCATGTTAGACTCTCTTTTCCATATATTTTGTATGCGCTAATTCTAATCATAAATATTTATTATAATATTTCGTTCATATTTTAATTTAATATTAATTTATGCATGTGGATATTATGTATATATGTATGTGATTATATTTTTAATCGAAAATATATACATATTAAGATTCCATACTTTTATGAAATATATGTATACATATGTACGTATTAGTATGTATATGTATGTATGTACAATAAGAATATTTTCAATATAGTACGACATAGTATATATCTAACTACTTTTTTATTTTTTTTTTTTAAATTATTTCAATATTTTTTACAATTGAAATCGTAAAATGTTATAATGAAAATTTGAAAATTGAATATATTTATTTGAAATTTAGAATAGAATAAGAATTACATAATTATATCTATATACATAAATAATATATGTTTATACTTAGTATGATATTAATTCTACATTTTTATTTATTTCTATTATGTGGATTATACAATTACATATATGGCTGAAATCTACGTATACATACTCACTTATTTTTTGAATAATGAGTACATGAGTACTCTATGAGTACATATATAATCCATTGTTTTCTATTATTATTATTATATATTGTTAAAAATTTATACATATGTATGTATAATACAAATGTAGGTACCTATATGTATGTATGTATTTATTTCAGTGTATATGTATATATACAACTGATATTGTTGAAATTGATAATCAAAAGTTATATGATTTGGTATATAAAAATATATTGTCCACACATTTATGTATATTGTATGTATAAATATGATACCTATACATAAATGAGAAAAATGAACATATTTTTACTATTTTGTAATGAAGGGTGAGTTTCAAAACGTTTAAATACCGCCTCGATGCATAATTAACAGTTTCAAAACGATAACACTTAAATCGATGACAATAATGTCTACAGTTTCAAAACTCATTGCGTGAATGCATCTGATACGCATCTGTCAAGCAATCTACACATCCTGAATTTTTATGATGCAAAATATATTTGAATAGATTTTTTTTTTTTCTCAATATCATTTCAATGATTTATTTTTATATGAATTTTGTTATATGGAACCAAAGGTCAGTCTGTTTTAAACAAAAATTTTGTACATTTATGATGATAAATTGAATTTTTAATGTCTATATAGTGTTTTAATATTAATGACAAATTCCAAAAAAAAAATGGAGATTATTATATGTATTATACGAGTACTTACACTGAAGGTGTTTTTGCTCATTCGAAAATGGTTAAAAAATATGCCCATCCTGATGATATTGTTTAATTTTATTAAAAAATTGTTTCACCTTTTTTGATTTAGTGTAGAGAATGAATTAATTAAATTTTAAAATTATGTAGGTACTGCAGGATGTGAACCATTCTTTGTTGTTGTCAAAACAAAGCAACAAATTCGTTTCAAAACATCAAAGTTGTATAGAACTGCAATATCGATGCGAAGCATTAATGCTGTTTTAAAACTTTGCATCACGACTGTTTTGATGTCGTATCACAACACATTTTTTAGGCGTTTTGAAACTCACCCAAACTAAAAAAAAACAAAAATTACTAATGACCTTTAAGGTCATTTTTTTTCGTATGTACATATATACGAAAAAATGAAAAAAAAAAAACGAACTAAAAGAACAAAATGAAATTTTATCAATATAGAAAATTTAAAATGACATCATATATTTGTATACATAAACATATGTACTACATATGTGTTATTGTATTTACTTCATTTATATACTTTTTTTTATTATTGTTTGCATAATTCATCGTATTTTTTATGCCTACATTATTATGTATACATATATGTATAATGTAATATACAAAAATGAAATAAGAAACAGAACAGGCCTGAACAAAAATTACCACACGTCACCTCATTTTTGCCTATATGGTTGGCTTGGCACCATATTTCATCGTTTGTCTCCGCAATCAAATAAGACTTTAATTTTAGCGCAGCAACAGCAGCAGATAATAAACAGATCCAAAAGGAAAATTAACAAACTTAACCAGCCGGCCAAGCATTCAAATTCAAGCACATTTATATGTACATTGTACATCTACATAATATATATATATAATATACGTCGAACTAAACATTCAATATCATTTTTCCTAGCTTTTTAACAAAAACTAAGTATATAATATATAGGCTATATAAATACAATACAAAATACAACAAACTTGTAAAGTTGTTCCGAATGTCAAATCGACATCAAATGTATATACATAAATGTACATGGTAACGTACATTGTATGTATAGGATAAAATTTATACGTAACAGCATAATAATAATATAATATTTTTGGTGGATTTTTCAAAATGATCAATTTGGCAACAGTGCTGAGCCGGTGACCTTTTTTTGATTTCAAAGTTCATATAATACTCCACCAACAGTTCTCCCCAAAATGACTGAACAACATAGTGGATTGCTATTATATGTATATATATACAGAAATGAGGCAAAAAATAAAAACATAAAAACAGATAGTAGATATAATTGAAAATAAAAATGAAACAGAAAAAAAAAAAAAAAACAAAACAAAAAAAAAACAAGCTAAAAACTGTATTATGCTATATGATAAAAGATACAAGCTAATGTTATGTTATTATGAATTTGCCACTTGTATATACATTTATATAAAAATGTATATTACTACATGTTTTATGCATATAATACAAAATAACAAAAAATATATATACATACATACATACATACTTATAACCGCATATTCTCATATATATGTATATATATCAACATATATATATATGCATATATAAATCTGTATCTGTATACATTTGAATGTGTAATTACTAATTACACTTTTTTTTTTTAGATTTAAATTTGAAATGCTTGTTTTGCTTTATAATAACTTCTCGTTGCTTATTTAAATGTATATAAGTGGGAATATTTTTGCGCATGTTTTTATTATTAGAAAAACCTCTCTTTTGATACCTTAATTTCCCACAAACAACGATTTTTTTTTTTTTTTTTTTCAATTTTTCAGTCATTTATAAGTTTGAATTTGATTGTAGAGAAAGCGGTTAACTCAAGAATCGAAAGCTTTTTCAAAAAAATTGGCAACCTAGCTACTACAAATAATATGGCTATGACTAAAATAATACAAAACAACACAGTAAAATATTAAATCTCTTAACATACTTTATATGGAATGGAATGGCAATAGTAAAATTATACATGCATATATAGTATATACTACAACTCAGTCTCCATAATTTTTTTTTTTTTTTTTTTTTTTTTTTTTCGATCCAAAAACCCCACAGCTCCATAATAGATACGACATACGATAAAAAAAACATTTACAAGTTTAATAAAACTTTCTATCTGTGTATTTAAATATATCCATTCCATCCCAGTCGTACGAAGAAGTTGTTCTGGAACTGGTTCAAGGAAACTACAAACATTTCTAGCTCAGATTCTGTTATTGAGAAAAAAATTGAAATAATGTAGTATATAAACAAGATACATTTCTATTTTATATAAAATAAAAATTTTATGAATACCTAAAGTTAAAAATTATTAAATAAAATTGAAAAAGTATTAGATTATCAATAAATATCAACTTCATTAACTTGTAAATATTTTTGGTAAAAAAAAACCTACAGAGAACTATTTTGTTGGAATATTATCTACTACACATATCGACCAGTGGGCTCTTTCTCAAAAGTTACAAGTCTTGTAAAACTTGTAGTTTTTATAAATAATTTTTGTTTCTCGAAAATACACTCATGTAAATTACAAGCTACAATTATTGTAGATCATTAGAATACAAGTTTTTGTAACTTTTTGTTCTTTGTTTTCGTTTCTCATAATATATTTCTACACTTGTAACTTTTAAAATTGTAGATTTTAATTTTGTTAAATAGGTCATATTTATATGTAGATACTACAAAAATTTTAATGACTGGGATTATTCAGCGTTCAATTCAACTTTATTATATTTCTATATGCATGTGCAACACATTTTATATGTATATGTATGTATATTATATACATAATACTGTTACTGACAAGACAAGAAAGAAGCAGCCAGCAACAGAAACAAAAATAAAAATATTTTCATTCATCGCAGTACACACACATGACACAGCCAGTATAATATGATGATGTATATGAATATCTCGAACTCGCATAAAATGTGAATTGGAAAACTTTTTATATTGTCTCTCAATCCTCTTCTGTGTCTGATCCAAAAAGTATGTAAAAGTGAACATAAAAATACTACTTCAAATTCAAAATGTGAAGGTACCCATCACATTATCTTTATCCCATATAAGCATAAGCATTATATACATATATACATATACATATTGCATATTGGCATATACGTATGTATGTATAAGCTAGCGCTAACAATCTTGCATTAAATTAAATAAAGTAAAAAGTATGAGAAATGAGGATTAATTCATGGGGGCTACGAGCTTCATACACGAACGAAATAATCTACACTGTGTATTGTACACAGGCCTGTACAGTTATACCACAACCACGTTATACAATGTAGGTACTGTAATTTTTATGTGTTCGTTTTTGATGCAAACACAAGAGAATTTGTAGTGGGGGACGAGTGAACGTGATGTTTTTTAGGTCGACTCGACATCAGTAATTTTAATTAAGGTGAAATTTTATAATTTTATTTTATTTTTATTTTTTTTTCTCATTTTTATTTATTTTTTATATTTTTCAGATTATTAAATAGTACATAGTAGTACATCACACTACTGCATTTCAGTGGTACGACTATATACGAGAACGGTTTATGATGCGAGTAATGTGTATGTACATATGTAGATATGTATTTCTTTGGGAATAATTGTTGTTTGTTTTCTGTTACATATTTACACATAATGTAAACACAATATTTAATATGTAGGTATTTAGTAGGTATATTTTACTTGAAATTATATTTTTATAATTTTAATAAATTACATATAAAGTTTGCAACGTACTAAAATAAAGATAAGTAGTTATAGATTATGAGAAAAAGTGAATTAGAAATACAGACTAAAATTCAGTTCTATATAATATGTAGTTTATCGCTTTAAAATAGAATAGATCTTTAATATTATAGGAGAAAATAATTTTAAAAATTTTGAATTTTGGCAATTAGGTATGTACATATTTTAATTTTGAATAAATAATACATAAGTTTCTGCACATGCTTTGACATTTTTGTTAAGAATCCTGGCTGGATTCCTATTTCTTACTTTTAAAGGTGAAATTTTTTTTTAGCATTTAACATTTTAACTTTTTCGAAAAATCAATTTTTTTAACCATTGAAATATTAGTAAGACATGATGGATCAATAAACCCCGAAACTAACTACTAAAATAACAGTCTTTTTAGAAAATGTTTTCTATTTTCATAATATAGTCTAGTTCGAGTGTAATATATTCAAACAACACTTTTCTATCTTTTCTATGACGGCCGTGAAGAGCGATTTATCTTTGGTCTTAAATAGGCGTTATTTTCTTCGACAATCATTTTTACATTGGACTCAAATCTCTTTTCCTGAAGCACTTTTAAAATGTCCGAACATCCAATAATCTCTGAAGGCCAAATTTGAAGAATACGGTGGGTCTCGAAGTATAATTCAATTCCCAAAGTCCCAATTCGTGCAATTTTGCCACTCTTTTGTGAATAAATGCGACGCTCCGTTTGGAAAAAAGATATTTCATATACCTAAATTTTCGTGAAATATCGTGCAAATATCATCCAACGTTGTCTTTAGAATGTCAGGTACTTCACACAGAATTTCAGTTTACGATTTTCATTTTTTTATGTTTTGTGCAGCAATAGTCTCATTTGGTGTGCCTGAACGCTCAGCATTATTGTGATTGTACGGCCGCATGTAAAATTTGTTTTTTTTTTTTATTTTTTTTTTTGGTTTTTGATAGAGCAAGTCCCTTTTGCACCAACCATACTTATCACTTCACTTATTACTTATCAACTTATCAAGGAATTTAATAAGTTTCGGTTGTACAAAGTAGAAAATTTATAAACAAATTGAAAAGCGCTAAATGATTTTTGATAAGTGATAAGCACTCAAATTTTCATATTATTGTTGCACCAAACCAACCAAACACAATTTGTGTAAGTGATAACTAACTAATATTTTTGCAAAGTAATAAGTTTAAACATTTTAATCGCTTATTTTTTATCTTGTTGCACCAACGATATTTTTCTATTTCTTATCAATAATTAAATTGATAAATTAAGCAAAACCACGCAAAACATTGATAAGAAAAAATTCTCTTTCCAAATCCAAATCCAAATATGTAGATTTCGTAATAGATTTCGTATATGATCGGCATATTTATCTAAAAAAAAGTCTCTGCTTAGTATAATATATATATAGACAATAATAATAATAATAATAATAATCATTGAAACCAGTTACAGAACAATGGCCACATGTGACTTCGAAACACAATCCTGTTGATATTCATTCAATCCTGCTAACCTTCAAAATTACGTACATAATTGCAATCTTTGGATACACGGACAAATTTTTCTGCACGAAAAGGAAATTACATGGCCTGCTCAATTCAAAATAAAGGAACAATCCCTTTTAGAAAAACGCAAAGCCACATCATTAATCGTTATACCCGAGGAAAACAACAAATAGATGCATCAAATCAAGCATGGGGAATTTATTTAGGAGATAGCGAAGAATCATCGGTTATTTGATTCGTTTTGCAAATAACACCAAATCAAAAAATCTATAGAATCAACTCATATATCTATCACATCTATGATACAAAACAAACTCCTTGTTAACTAAATGTAAAGCTAAAATCTAAAGTTTTGAATCGAGACTCAAAATTTTTAATGTAAAATTTTATGTTATGCTTATTTATTTGAATGTATTCCAGGATAGACTAGACAGCTAGTATCGGCGCTCGGCGGTAGCATTGAATTAGGTTACACTTAAATAAATAATCAAAGCTTCATCTTCCAGCTAAAGTTAGTTGGCAGTTATGTACTAATCAGAGATTAAGAGATGTAAACTTCTTTGCTATCTTTCCGCTAAAATTAGCAAGAAGATATTTGGAAATGAAGAAATATGGCATAAGTTATTTATGTCTCAAAATAAATAATACGCAAAATAATGTCATCAAACAATTGATCATTTTAATCATCTTATATTCAAAAGATTCAAACAGATACCTAATAAATTCCTGACGGACATCGTTCAGAAAAGATCTAATCGGGCTTTTGGTATATTAGATGCTGGTTATTCAAAATCAATGAAAGACACTATCAAGTCAATGAAATATGATATATGTATATGATATTCTCTACAATTTGATTCAAAACTAGACTATCATTATTGATTCCACCATAAATATGTATAATGAAAAGAGATCAAAAAAAACATTAAGGAAAATTCGATAGTTTAGATTACAATTTGCTCAAATTTTCAATCAAGTATATATAGTATGTTATTCAAGATGAATTTTCAACAAAGTCGACTAGTTGAATTATTCAATGGTTTCTCCACACATGTTGATACACGGTATATCGTAAGTGCTCTTTGTTCAACACATGTGAAGTAACACCGTTCTTTGAATCTATAAGATCATCAAAACTTTTCAGTTCATTCCAACGGACGCTAATCCCAGCAATTCCATATGGATACAACTTTCAACGCCAAATGAATGAATATTCGCTATTTGTCTACTCCAACGTCATCAAACCTACTTTCTGAAGACCAAGTGTTACAAAATTTAACACCATTCAAATCGTTTCTCTCTAGGATATTTGCCTTCTACATCAGAATCAAAGTAATAAGTAAAAAAAAAATTTCCTAAAGATGTCTTTTTTTATTTGAAAAAAATTTGAACCTTAATGATTTCAGGTATACAGGACCAGACTTCTATATAAATTACCTTATATTATTTGGAAAATGTATATAAGACGAAATTAATTCAAAAAATTTTGTTATTGTTCATTTAGCAGTAACTGTGCGTTATTCATTATTTCATCACAATTTAGAATAATTTGAAACTAACATTATAGGTACATTGATACATGAATCAAAGTAATTATATTCAACTTATTCACTAATTCAAGCATATAGTATATAATTATTGATACAAGGATCATTTATTTAATATATAGGTACAAATTAATCAAGTAAAGGTACAAAAACCTGGGGACTCAATTGTAGTAAAATAACTATCATATATTTTAGTAGTTATACATACAAAAAACATACATAATGTACCCGTGCATTAAAGTAAAATCTTTGAAAAATTTGAATACCTATGTTACATCAATTTTTTCATCAGACCTCGTTTTATACTTAAAAATGTCTAATTACAATACATATGACACATATACATATACACATAACCAGGTGTATATTACATATTACACACGTATTTATTATAAAAATTGTGTTTTGGTTGGGGATATGTACATATACATTTGTATGTACGTGTGTGTGTTCACGCGCATTTTCTACTATAAATAATACATGCTACGCTGTATACATAATGTATTGTGTATTGTGTATAATTATTTATATACCGTTAGATTCTTATGCTTCATCTCAGATTACGGTCGAACAATTAATACATCTGTATTATTCGTACTTGTACACATACATATACATATAAATATCAATATGTATGTAATTGAAATAAAGCATCTTTGCTAAGCAATTTCTTGGCTAATTTTTATCACTCAAAAGTTAATGGGGATCACTTAAGGCAAGTAATTCGAAAGCATTTCATTTTCATTAATTAAAATTTCGAAACCTTTTACAAATAGAAATACATATGTAATCGCGTATGTATAGCATATAGGATATAGGTATATATTACCCATGTGTATTCACACATCAGTATAATACATGTCAATACAAGATTGTGGATTATGTTTTCTTTTATACTGCATCATACTTACATCATTGAAATATATACGAGAAAATTTTTCTCCCCTACATTTTCTACACACATACCGTGTAATCACTAATCAGTATATATACTATGTGTAACATACCTGTGTATAGACAAAGGAAAAAATAAAAATAATATAGTTAATAATTTTACATATACGCGTATATGTATAGATACATTTGCACTTATGTACCTGTAGAGTATTTTATTTTGTATACTCATTCGATTTGTATAGCTAATAATATACATACATAGCTTTCACATGAGTATTATTTTCTTTTTTTTATTATTTTTATTTATTTTTTTTTTTGTCTTTCGGCTTTATTACATGTTATATATTATTCTCGTTTAGTAAGGCAAACAAATACTCGTAAAAGCACAAGACTACAAAAAATTCAAATCATCGGTTTCAATATTTTCTCTTCTACCGATGTTGTATTTAAATTGCAATAATTTGATACAAGAAAATTTTGTTGTTTGATGAATACAATGAACAATATTTAGAAAGTTTTCGAAATGTAATGAATACGCATACTCGTGAAAGTATAGAAAAAGTGTATATATAATATACAATAATATATTCGTATGTATGCTACAAAGCGGAAAAACTCAATATAAAATATTTGAAAAGTTTCAAAAACCTTGAAATTTTTCACATAAGTACACTGACATTTTTCGAAAAATACATAGTCAAAAAATCAATTATAGACTAAAAAATTAGTTAAAGCAAGAACAACAAATAATGTAAAATTCTACCATTCTACCCCTTCTTGCATGATTGAGAGCATTAGAGAATAAAAAACGATGTATGTACATATTCTTCACTTCACGTCTTTCATTCTACAAAATAATTTTTTTTTTAACCAGAAAACGGTCAGAGAGAATCATGTGAGAATATCCTTCACGAGTTGAAACGAAATACACTTCGTGCGTGAATACAAACAAAAATGCGATTCTCTCAATACAGAAATTCGGTTAGTGAGCCGGTATAAAAACAAACCAATGTAAAAAGGATATAGTAAACACAGAGATTTTTGTATGTATAAGTGTAGTATCGGTGTGATATACTAAAAACTAAATGAAAAGCTTTATAGGTAGTATGCGTATTTCTTATCTTTTTTTTTTTCTTGTACGCATTTTTACATTGTAATAGATTAAACACAATTCGGCTACACGACGACAAACAAAAGACGACATACATGGACATACGAAATTCTTCAGTCAAAATTTTTTTAAACACATTTATAGTTGTATATAAATTATACATTATTCAACGACCGACGACAAGCGACAAAATTATAACCTATTTCTAATTTTGTCGTATGTCGTTGTGGAAGAAGAATACTAAATTCATTTTGATAAATTTCAGTTCGCAAAAGGCTTTGTTTATGTTGTGTTTAGTTTTTATTGTTTTTGAGTTTTTAAATTTTCTAATTTAAAAGTTATGAATTTGGAGGAAAATTAATTCAGTGTGTTTGAGGGAATGAAGTTTTAAACGATTTGAAACAATTAAAACAATCCATGCTATTTTCACGATTTTTTCTTTTGAATCCATAATTGATTTTATTCAATTTCTATATTTATTATTATTTTGAATTTTGAATTTTGAAATGAAAAAAAAAATGTTTATTTGTGTATGTATATAATATACATTTATATGTCAATGAACAATGAGACGACTAATGACCGATTTCTTCACTTCCAATTATTATCTTCTTATGCTAACTTTAGCGGCAAGATATCAAAGAGATTTGCTGCATTTTTTCACCTCTGATTAGCACTTAGCTGCCAGCTAACTTTAGTGCGAGAAGATGAAGTTCTGATTATTTATTTAGGTGTAACCTAACTCGATACTACCGCCGACTAGCTGTCTAATTGGAAAACATTCAAATAATTAAGCTTTACATGAAATTTTACATTGAAAATTTCGAGTATCGATTCAAAAATTTCGATTTTAGGTTTGAACATTAGCCAGTTAACTTTATAGCTAGTTAGAAAGAAGATTGTGTGAAGAAAACCAAACTCGTTGCTAGCTGCCAGCTAAACTTAGGTGGCAGCCATCTAATCAGGAGTATGAAGAAATCGGCCATAAGGAATTTTATCACTGTATTTTTTTCATAGCAACGACTTTTCTTGATAGCAGCGTCTGTCGTCTGTATTCTGTCGTTTGTCGTCTATTGTTCATCGTTGTGTAGCCGAATTGTATTTAACCTATGAGGCTATAGTGATAAAATATATAATATATTTTTCATAACATTTGAAAGTTTTTGTTTATTGAGATATTTTTGATAATCATGTATAATTTGAACTATTTTTTAATCGAAAACTTTTTTCATTTTAGCGGCAAAAGAAATATCAAATACTTACATATATATGGTTATATGTTCCTTGTTATAGATATAACAAATTCATACAATATAAAAGAATGTATTGTAACTATATGTAATTCTCTTTCTATTATATTTTACCTTGCATACATTACATACATATATGTACGAAATAATTATTATACTTTTATACATATTATGTAAATTGAAATAAAGTAGGTTACATGTGTATAAAATTTATGGTTATACACATTTTAAAAAAGTTTTGTTCAAAATTACAATAAATTATTCTAAATGATCATACATACACTATACACATTATGTACTCGTATGTTGTATGTTACATATATCATGTGTACGAGTATGTACCTAATTATGTATGTTATGTATGTGAATATATATTTATAACTTTTTTCATGGACGCATACATATATTATTTGAGATAATTTTCCGACTATAAAAAATTTTTACGAATAATGAAAATGCGATATGCTATATGATATGCTCTAATTCTATATGTATAACGTATTTATACAAAACATTAATAAAATTCATATTTTGAGATTGAGATGGTACACAATCTATATTGTTTTCAAAACTATTCACATAAATGTATTAAATGAATTTGCGCTAATATGTTAAAGAGGACATTCCAAAGTATATCATTATCAGAAGAAGCTTTCGTTTCAAAAAGCTGGCGGCCCCAATTCGGAAGTTTCTCCTTTTTTTCAAATTTGCATCACAAATTTTACAAAGTGTAATATAGAAGATTCTCAAATTCGTCCCGAAATACGGGTAGCTGTATATAGTGTTTGAGCTGTGGTTTGAGGTTGTTTACATACAAAGAAAATAATTAATTTTTATTTTTATTATTAAAATAATAACAAATATATATGAAAATAAATATGCGCTTCCTCTTTTACGAATGAAACTCAATGCGAGACAAAACAAAATTCTAATATCTTCGCAGGGAACAAAATTATATTATGTATTACCTACACATTTTTTTAAGTTGAAATCATTTTAATTATCTATTTATATTTTTTATTGATCACTTCAACTTCTTGCTAATTTTTTTACACAAATATTCAAAAGTCATCTTATCAATTTTTTTGTTATTGCAATTTTTTTTTCAAAAACCCAATTTATACACAAAATTTATCATAAATTTTGACTTCAGGATGTTTTTTTATTATATTAAATTATGTTATTATATTAAAAGAAAGATAATTTTGTTTTCAATCATTAACTATAGGACAATAAATTCTGATACTTATATATATAGGGTGTATAAAAAGTTACATAGGATGTAGTTTTAGAAGGTATTGAAAAAAAAAACCCAAAATTTTCAGCTCAAAATAAACTTCATCCATATACTATTATCATCCCGTTCAAGCATTAGAAGAACCGGATTACATATGCTAAGATTAAAATTTTGCCAATGCGGACACAGCAACAGGAACCTGGATTATCGAGGAAATTTTTTTGTACAAATGGAGCGGTTTTCACTCGGAATGACATGCAAAATCAGCACAATAAATGCATATTCGGGAAACAGAAAATCCATACACGAAATTTGGAATATAGACGTCACCAAAGTGTAGCTTTAAGATAATTGTGTGGTGCGGAATTATAGACGATATTTTACTGAAATCAATTCGATTACCGGACTGCGCGTGAGATCGAGGAACGTTTTTATGAATTTATTCCTCTGGCAATTTAAAGAATCATGTAATGCACGATGGAGTTCCATCGCATTATTCGACTGAAGTGCGTATAATCACTTGAGTGAAATTCTCCTAGTTGTTATGGATCGCTCGTGGAGGTCGTATTCCATGATCGCCAGATGTAACACAGCTCGATTTTTTTCTTCGGGAATATTTGAAAACAATATAGTTTACGTATCGATTTCTGAAAACATCGAAGACTTATGGAATAAAATTAATTCTGCATGCAAGCTAATGAAGCAAAACAGTTCCCTTTCAAGACATGCAAGACATAATCTTTTAATCGCAAAGTATATGTGTCTGTATTAAAATATGTCTCTAAGTATATGTTTCTGTGAACTCAGGGACATAATATTGAAAATTTATTGTAAGTATAGATTTGTAATGGGAATTTTTATATTTATTTATATAGTATATATACATATTTATTTTAAATTTTTCTAATTCTGAGGAATATTTTGAAAAGATTGTAAACCACGACATGAAATTGTATTCTATTACTGATTTGATGCGATTTTTATAAATTAGGAGTTTGATTTCTTTTTTCATTTGTTTGGAATTAGAAAGAGATTTTGATTTTTTGGATATAAAACACTGAGCATTCATTCCACAGAATTGTTTTTTGAGAGTGCAAAGCAATGAAGATTTATTCTTTGAAATATTATCCTGTTAATGAAAGGAATTAATGTTACCGACGGTTCAACCATTGCTGTAAATTTTTAAATGTTTATGGAATCTATGCAATCTATGAAAATGTTTTCTTGTAATTTAATTTAAGCAACGCTATGTAAAAGTTTTTTCATTTGATGAGAAAAAGAATGGTGTCGCCTACGTATATAGAGTTAAAAATATTTTTTGGTTCATTCGAATTTTAAATGGAAAATCGTAAAGAAATATGGAAATTTTGGATATAGTATATACCGAACCTGGGATTGCTCCGGATTTCACAGGAATAATTTCCAAAGATTTGCTTCTTACTGAAACATTTATAAAAATATATCCTTCAGAAAACTGTAAATGAGTCTAAGCAAAGATACTGGTATGAAGAGTCTGGTATGAATATAATGTGTTTTGTTGTTTTGTACTACATGTGTAGTGTGATTATATCATATATTACATATTACTTATGACTTGTACATATATGTATGTATATATAAAGCATCCTCTGTAGAATAAGAATTTTTTAAACTAAACTAATTTGGAACTATATTCTTCCCATAAAATTATACAAAAAAAAAAAATGGCAAAACAGCATTGCACCAAATAACTAACTATATGCATTCATGATGACGATTCATTGTTATCCCCCTCCACAAAATCTTCATTTGTAAGTATTATATTATTTTTATATTTTCTTTCTTTTACATACACATAAATCATTTATCAACTACTTAAATATGTGGTATGTATATCACAGGTCACAGGAAATATAAAAAAAAATTATTACAAATTTGAAACAGCCCACATTTATTATACGTTCCTCAACTGCATATAAAAATTCGGTATAGAGCTTGATAGAACCAAACACTTCAAAATTTGACACCTTCAAGGTTTATGATGGATCATTAATTGAATTTTGAATTTTTTTACCTGATATTATTTAAATCTCTTTCTACTTATATCTATATGTATACACTAACACTCTAACATACCAGATAACATAAATTCAAATATTCATCTGTATACATTTAGTCAGAGATATGTATACATATGTACATATGTTATTATTGATATTAGTTGGAGATATATTGATACAAATATCTGCTATGCCAACTCTATCACCACAAAGCCATTAACTGATATTTGACACGCACACACTGATATCAAGCGAGAGTCCCATAGTTCGTACATAAATATTCGTAAAGTTGATATATAAGTATGAAGCAAAGTGAACAAGTGAGAGTCTTGTTTGTTATTAATTTAATAATTGATTTATCAGATTAAATTTAAAATTTAAATTTCAGATATTTAATTTTAAATTTTATTGAAATATTTAATTGAAATTAAATTATTTTGTTTGTTTATTAATATTATATAGGTATTTAAAGTGGCAGTATCTAGTGATTATGATATTTATTAATGAATAATTATTGATACTAGTATTTTTATTTATATTTGTTGCATTTTTGTTTATTTCTAAATGGTGCAATAAAAAATATTTTTAATTTAATAAAAAAAAAAATGAATTTTTATTTATATATTTTCTGATGCAAAATGGTGCAATCAAAAATAATTATAATTTAATATAGAGTTTTAATTGTGAATATTGCGGTTATGTATAGTATTTTGATTCGAAAATAACTTAAATTCAAAATATATGTAATTTATAAAATTTTCAATTTTTTTCGAGAAGAAAAATAAAAATGACAAAATAAAAGACAAAAGATTATTTTAAATAATTTGAATTTTATTTGGATTTGTTATCACAAATGTTTTTCGTTATAAATGAATTTTCGCCTTTCAAAGTGATGATTTTTTTTTATTACCAGTATCAGTGATGTAATCAGGAACACTGTATAGGCTGTAATAAAAACAGGACAAAAATGAAACTTAATAATTATAATAATATATAACATGATTCTTTAAAAAAAAAAAAATTAAGAATCCATAAGCTACGCAAAACATATAACAAATTGAGAATTAACAAAAAATAAATAAATAAATAAAATAAATACAAAAATTTATTTCAACAAAATACTTTCTTCTTGAAAAATGTTTTCTAATAATTGCTTCGAGCAGTCTTTTATTATCCAGTCTAGATTGTTATTCTTATATATGCAATAAACATTTTTTGCACTTCCTATATGGAATTGTAATTTTTCTTTTGTTTCCTATTTGACACCAAATCGTGAAGCTAAAACTGTCGCAAACAGTCTCGTAAAATTCATTAGATACATTGTTAGGTATTGCAAAAACTATATCAACTGATAGAGGAACTGAATTTACATCTATAGCTTATATTACGCGAATTATATAATCTATTCGGTATAAAAAAGATATTTACAACTGTTTACCATTTTCAATATAGAACAGAGCTCTTGAAAAATCTCATTCAACTCTTAAGGATCACTTAAAACATTATGAGTAATCAAACAGATTGGGGTACCTATGTACGATTAGCCATGTATGCACACAATACTAGCCCTTTGGTGGATACCTAATTTTTATTATTGACTCTGATAGAGCCACGTGCAATATCTAAGGTTCTGTAATATAGATAGAGATTTGCCGAAAGACCGCAATATGCCTTAAATTATTCACTGTTTCTTTTAAATTCAAAATATATATAGGTAGTGGGGGGAACGTGATTACACGTCATGTCCTGTGATGTCATTTTTTTCTAAACGAATCATCCGTTAACATTTACATTGAGAAAATCAATCAAAATTTACATGGGACACCTGCTGCGAGACTGATGTAATTCAATAATGCATTCACGACGTCAGAATGCGTTATGTCAATATGATTCGCATTTTTGCATGAACATGTCCGAGCAAAACAAAACATGTTATTCATTACATCTACAGGAACAGCAAAAATATGGTTTAAAAGGCTCTAGAGAGACACAACAGACTTGGCGAGCTTATCATATTATTGCGAAATTAAGACGTGATATTCCGTCATGGCAATTTTGAGTTTCAAAATTTTGACGTGATAACACGTCTGTCTCATGGTACAACATCCACAAGACGTCTATACACGTCACTGTCCGTCAAAGGTCTAGTGTTCAAACGCTTCAACTAAATTTAATCCTTATGAATTATTACTTGCGGTCACAAATCCAGTCTTCCCAGCTCTTTGACGGTAAATCCCGAAATGAAATACATGAATCATATTATGATAAAATCAAATATAAAACAAAATTTTTAAACTTGCCATCGATAAAAAATCATTAAATCAAAAGAAAATTCAAAAAATCAATGCAATAAAAATATTCTCTGTTCTAATTATAAAATTTAAGATAAAGTCTTATTACAAATTCATAGAGTTAAAATAGATCAAAATAGAAAACCAAACCTTAATTACGAAGAAGCATGCATATACAATTTTTCGTATATGTATATATACATAAAAATCATAATGTCACTATTAATATTATAGAAATAAGGTATGTCGTATTCATGTAAATATTAAAACCATATAAATTCTATTTCAGGCTAATCTTCATTTAAAATAGAATTCATTACCAATGGTAGTGTCATATTCTATATGGACACTAAGTCCAACCTAAACTTTACAATAATTATTGGCATCTTTTAGTACAAACAAATACAACTTTTTATTCATCAAAATTAAAAAAAAAATCAAAATTTATACGAAGGATCTAAAAATGTATGTGTTACAGCATCAAATAATATAATATACATATTATGTTCCACATTATCAACAAATCTTATACATATTGTCTCTAAAATTTCTCAGCATTTTCAAAATAGTTTACTCAAAAGCCAAATAGTTCACTCAACCGCACGGACAAGCCATTATACAAAACAATGCTCCTCATATCTGTGAACAAAGTTTTACCGAAATCCTGCAAATTCAATAATCAAAGGAATCATATAGAAATATGACACCCTTTGATACCAAAATAGTTGGATCCTTGTTAACAGTATATATACACCGCAACGACTAGTAAATATGATTATCCATCGTCCGGAATCATCCACAAAATAATTGAAAACATTGGAATATACTTATATTTATTATAGATGAAGAATGTCATGCTTATTCGAGGTTTTTTCAATTAACTGCTGCGAAAACATAAATTCCATCGAATACTTTAATATCATTCCTGAATTAATTATCTCCGATGTAAGATAATTGCTCTTCAAAATTATCATCAAACAAAAGTAAAGCATATTTACATCTTTCTTCTGTTCACCTCACAAATATCAAATTAGATAAATTAAAACACGTAATAACACATCGACTTAATATTATTGATGAGCACATGCATATAAAATGTTCGAAAAACACGAAATACTTCATCATGGGAACTATACATATTTCATTATTGCATTGAAAATTCTTGGATTTCATCATTTCCTGTGCTATTTTACATAAAATATCCTCTTATTTCGGATTATATACCTTAATAAAGTATTGTTGCTGTAGAAACAGAGAAAAGAATTCTTCAAGCGGATGCTTTATCGCAATTTATTACCAATGTTTTGATAAACTTCAATAGATGATCAACATGAAATGACACTTCTTGTGTTACTAGTGTTAACAATTCTCATGGACGATCAAGAGCTATTCGAATCGACTCAAGAAGATCGCTTTACCCTTGACTCACAGATATTAAAACTGGATTTTCAATTGAAAGATTAGTTTCTCCTCCAATCTTCCTTTTAATCTACTCAAGAAGATCGCTTTACCCTTGACGCGCAGATATTAGAACTGGATTTTCAATTGAAAGATTGGTTTCTCCTCCAATCTTCCTTCTAAGGGGAGAATAGTATCTTATGTTCATATTGCATTCCAAACACTCAAATACTACTAAATTCATCATCAAACTTACAATGTTAAGAATAATTATAAAATAAAGTATTGTATTAATGTATTATAAAGTATTTTCATCTTTTTCATATAAATACTCGTAGAGTATGATGTATTGTCATGTATTTTATTGTACTATTAAAATATTAATAATTACAATGTATGTTTTATTCCCAAACTCAATTATATTACAATGTATGTTTTATTACTAAACTTAAGTGTGTTACAAATATACAAAGATATATATTGTATTGTAAAATTTTAGATATTTATGTAATGTACATATATAAGATATGATTAATCAACAATTTTCTAATAGATAAGACTTGTAACTTAGATACCTATACTTATAGATTTGAGATATAAATGAGAATAAAATTCATTAATATAGTTCTGATTTCATTGATTGCGGCTCACTTTGTAACAATATACAAGTTGTTTTTTTTTTTTTTATACGTGACATAGTGGGTGTACCTACCACGAAATTTTTCAGACTATTTAATGAAAATTTTTTACATACCAGCAAAACTTCTATATCGACGTTGTTTTCGATATACTAGAGGGCATTAATTGGGTTCCTGAAAAAAAAAATTCCGCCATACTATATTTTTATATTTGGAATCAGAGAACGAAAATGTCGTCTTTCACATGAAAAAAATTCAGAGGTAAATTGTGTAATCCGTTTTTGAGTTATTAAAAATCAAAAATTTGAGAAAAGAGTCAAAAATATGTGTATACCGCATGGACCTTTCGAAGAATCTATTATGATTAAAGAATTTTGTTAAAAATATCAAATCACGGTTTTTATGCATTTTTTTTTATATAATATGGACAGTTTGGGAAAATGTAAACGCTTTTTCACTTTTTCCCTTTACAAAAATTTTGAAATTATATTACATAGAGCATTTTAAGACGCATCCCTTGAGCAATATAATACACCTGTATCAGTTACCATTATAAAGATATTGGCGAAAAAGAAGAAGCAACATTTTTGTTATTCGCCGGAGTGTATATCATTTTAATGGGGGGGTGAGTGACGCGAATCATTTTCTGATTGTTAATAGGGGGCATCCTCTCTATCATTTACGCCACCACCTCACCCTCCTCCGGAGATTACCTCTACCAAAATTATTGAATACACAGATCTCGACGAGAAGATTACTATATAAACGACATATACATCTATAGTGCTAGTATAATTTTTAATTATGAATTTTTATTCGAATTTAAATTTTTTTTAAATTCCACTCTTAAAATATTATACTACATAATAAATAATTCATTTTATACTTGTGTTTGCTCGTATCATATGATATTGAAAAGCTCAAAAATAAAATATCTATATACAATAATTGAATAAAATCTGGACAGAAACAGAAACAGAAAACATTTAAAAATTGTAAAACAAACAAAAGAAAAAAGGAAACCAACAACAGAAAAATGAATAAGAAAAAAAAAAAAAATATATATATATATATATATATGTATATGTATACGTATATATGTGTATTGCGATACCATCACAACACCCAAAAAATAAAGCTAAAAAATAAAATGAAAAATTCACTTTAAAGAGGGTAGTTTTGTACACAAGAGGATGAAAACCAAATATAATTGTAATAAATAAAATGAATAATCAGAAAAACGAGAAGCATATGAGAGTGCAGTACTATATATATAATACTCATTATTCATTATTCATATTCATGTATATGTATATGTATAAATACACAAAAAATTTATTATTTTATATGTATATGGCCAAGTATTTACACATGTAAAACATGTACACTTATGCATGTGTATGTACTTTTGTATATTTATATATAGGGTCGATTTTATCGATAACACAGCCACAGATATGTATGAAGAGATATTATATGTATTTTGTATATCCATAATTGTGAATATAGTAAAGTAAAAATATATCGAGGTTAAGTATTTTATTTAAATATGAAAAGTTTTATACATATTTTCTCTCTTTGTCATGATACATTTATTTAGAAATTCATATTTATTATACAATCGAATAATTATGGAATATAGACATACATATGTATGTATGTATATAGATATATAAATATAAATTTTTCTTTTGAACAAAAGATGTGCATATAAATTTATTTATTTATTTATTTATTATATACATATTCTACATACAATATACACATAAGTAAAAAAGTACATGTATATGGCATCAGTTTTTTATATAGAAGCAAAATATATATACTGTCGTGTATTATCTATCCCTCATGAAAAAATAATATCTAGGTATATACAATTTAATAAAAGTAATGTACATATGTATAGTAAAAGAAAAGTATATATTTTTCATGTATGTACATACATTACATCTGTGAAATCATATATGCATTTATATATGTATATGTTTATATATATAATGTAAGAATGTATATATATATATATACGCATTTTACTGCATTTATATGTGTAGTGTAGTATACATATAAGGATGTATAGAACCATGTATAATGTCGATTTTATACCCCAAAAACCTTTTTATTTTTTATATTTTTTATTCATATTAGATATACATACATATATGTATGTATGTATGATAATGTTATAATAACATAAGTATGTGTATTTTAGTGTATCCTTATACCTGCTTATATGTTAAGATATACGTATACATATGTGTTCGCATTTTTTGGCTATTTTAAAACAACGCGTAAGATATTTATATGCGTCGTTACGAAAATTTACACATAAATACATATTATGCATATAAATGCATATGTTTCCATATAAACTTTTGTCTTGTTAAGTTTTGATGCTATATTTTGTAGATGATATGTATAAAAAATGTATATATACTTATTCTATAGGTATACATTACATAATATATTCGCTCTATATTATTACCATATATAGATAGACTATAGATATAGATCGAAAATGGCTGTATAAAAGGAGCTTTCACTCAGAGAAAGGATAATCTTTCGCTCACCAATTTTCATATATCGCCCTGGCCTTGTATTCTTGTATATCACATATTATTATATGTTCATTTCAATAACTCGCAATAGCAATATACATACATGGATATTAATCTAAAAAACAATACACAATACATATTATAGAGCATACATGTTTATTGCAATAGCTGCGGCAGTAGCATTTATATTTATATTGTATTAATATACTAAAGACCAATATAACTAACTATATATACCTCTTCTAACAACATTTCTCACTGTATAAATTTGCTTTTATTCATAATTTCTCTTATTTTTTTTGTATAGCATTTTTATGTATACCTACACCAATACTTTTGTCTTATTGAATTTTGCAATATATGTATTTGGTTTTTCAATTTAATTTTGATTTTTTTTGTTGCAAATAAGTTGGAATTTGATTAATAAATAAAAAATTGTATATACAAAAAAATGATTCTTTCATATCCTTTTGTTATCAGGATTTATTTTTTAAATTTGTAGTACGGCCAATACCCCAATACTTATATCTCTATTACTGTATACATATTCATTTTTGATATTTTTTTTAAATGTATTTTAAAAATTAGAAATATTGTAAATACATAATTAACTAGATAGGTATATAGTGATATGTAATAAAAACTAAAAACAGTTTTGTCATTGAAATATTAGAACAAAAAAAAAAAAAAATACTATTTATTGAGATAATAAGATAGTGCTGATAATTATTTTTAGTGAAAAGGGCCACCTTCTTTTTTGTATAGATTATAATCGCAGAGTCGGTTCCCTGATGAGCTAGCTAGATGATAAACCTCTTAAACGAAAAACAAAACCAAAAAATTAAATATTACAATTGCATTTTTCGAACAAACACCAGCAGAAATTGAAAATATATAACAAATTTGTATTGAACACAAATACCTACATTATGTCATTTTGAAGTCCAAGGAACCGGCAAAACGCATCACTGACGTTAATCCATTTGGCGTTATACAAAAAACCATTGGGGAGGGACTAACAAAAAATCTATCAAAAGTTTTAAATCAATGATGAACGGTTCCAATATTTGATTCCCGTGAATAACCCGATAGCTGCCGATAAAATAATCAAATGTGTGAATATTTTCAAAACAAAAAAAAAAAAAAAAAACTGCAATATTGAATGCGAAACAAATCTGCATACGAAACTTAATTCCAATCAGGGAACAATTCGTTATCCGTTTCTAAAAAATCTCAGCAATGAAGACCTTCTGAAATGGAATTTTTTTTTTGTCCTATGAAACATTTTTTTTTTTTACTTTACATATTAGTGGATAAGACAAGTATTAGACATTGATTAGGGTAACGAAGCCTATTACCGGCCACCTTCCTATTATCGGCCAACAGTTCTAAAAATCGAAAAAAAATTCTAAAGATAACGGTATTATTTGTAACTGTTTTTTTTCTAACTATAGGCATTTAACATGTTAATAATTAGATAATAAAAACTTGCCGTGTGCAATAATTCATTTGCGTTTTTTGGCTCAATCTATATGAAAAATTAATAGAAAGTATTAAAAAATTGTTTTTTTCTTAAGATACATATTAAGTTCACCAAAAAGAGTTCAAAAGTGTTTTGCAAAGTGATAAATACAATTTATAATTTTTAATAGGTAAAGAATACTTTAAATTGAGTAAGTAATTCTTCAAATATTTAAAATTTTTATTAATTATATTAATTTTTGCGCGTCCGGTAATAGAAAATAAAATAAGCAGTGCTCTCTAATTATCGGCCGCTGTTGGCCGATAATATAAACCATGGTTTTTTCTTATCGGCCACCTAACTACAGTACATGCTCGGTAATTTCAACTAATAAAAACCAGCCTTGTTGAAATTTCAGAACAGTTGAAATCACAGGACAAGTGAAAACTTCATATCATTAGCACTATTTTAAACAAAAATACAAAAATAATACTCGCATAGCTATGTATTTTGACTTTTTTCTATATGTTTACATAAAAGAAAAAACAAACTGTACATTCACTTTAAAGAAATATAATATTTGAAAATATAAATATAATATTTAGAGAGTAAATCGTGGTAAATCTTAATACATATAAGTTTTAATGTTGATACTTTTTATCGGGTGTTTTCTTTAAAAAAATCTATAAGGCATGTTTTCCAGGCTTTTATTGAGCTCATTTTATTGATTGCATCCTCTTTGAGTTTTTGAATAACTGTGATGTCGTAAGAAACATAGTTTTGTGTAGCCCATCACTTAATGCCCGCATATCAATTGCTTGAACGGCATCAGAATGTTTTATTTTCTCAAGGTCTTCCACCTCTTCTTCATCTTCATATAAATTACTGTCATTATCATCATTTTCAACGTCAAAAATTAGTTCACTCAATTCATTCTCCAAATTTTTTTCAGACACGTTTAGATAGATTTATTTTTATGTACCAAATCACGAAAGTTGAAACTACAGAGCAGTTCTGATATTTGTGGTTGAAACTATTCTATAGTTAATGTTGAACGCTTAAAGTGTTGAAAAGATCGAGAGTTGAAACTATGGGGGTTTATTGTCGAATTTGTACTGTATTTCTATTTGTTACTGTTTCGTTTGTTTTCATTATTTTTTTTTATTCATTTTTTACATTCACATAATTTTGTTTGTTTAATAAAGTTTTTTTTTCCAAATTTGTTAAAGTTTATTTAAAGTTTGGTTTATTGATATTCACTATATAGATTCATATTTTTCTGTTGGCCGATAATAGGAAAAAAGTGGCCGATAATTGGAAAAAGAGATCCATTTTGGTTTAAATGATAAAATAATAATAAAAAAATTGAAATTATGAAATAAACTGTTAATAAGTAAAAACTTAAAACTTAAACTTAATTATCGAAATTATTTAATTTTCTCCAAAATTATTTTTTTCCATGAAAAATAAAATTCTATTTAGCAAATTCGTTAAGTGGCCGGTAATAGGGATTGTTACCCTATATATTAGCATATTATAGGGTGTGAAATTATCTATATATTTATATACATGCTAGAATTTCTAATTATTGTTATGTATAGGTACTTGAAAAAAAATTACGTACATTATGTACTTCTTATAAATATATACATTATACCTACATACCTACTTACATAACATTAAATTATAATTTATGAATGTACCATACATATACACTCATAAAGTAATAATGTGCTCCTACAATGTGTATACAAATTTTTCAAGTGCCATTAAAAATTTTTTTTTTCAACAAGAATTATTATTTGTTTATAATATATTATATCATGTTTATATTATAGGTACATATACATATAACGAACAATAAAATATATATGTACATATTTTAAACACATTATAATAATATAACATTAAAATGAGAAAGAGAAAAAAAAAATATATTTTTTTTTATTTTTTATTATATTACCATATACTAGATACAATATATACGACCACTTAACATCATGTAAAATCGATCATAATAAACATTTTTAAGTCATTAAATAAACGATCGATAATATCCTAATAATATTCATTATTTAATATTAATGATAAATGTTTATTTGTGTAAGTAAGTTTATTGAAAATTTTTTATGTTCTATTGTAATATGTTTTGTGTTTAATGATTATTATTAAATATTAGTAGTAGTATATACATATGTATGTATGTACATATATAGATACTCGTAGTCTTATCTGTGCATTATTTTTATTTTTCAAATCAACTTCATCAAGATTGGAATAAATTTTCAGATTGCGTGATAAATTCAATCACATATTTGCCATATGTATTAATAATGTCCGACCTTGTTTATAAAATAATAAAAGCTGTCTTGTTTTAAATACATATGATGTACCGATGTACGTATGTATTTTAGTGTAGATATTATTCATAAATGTAGGCATACTATGCGATATACATTATGTGAATATATGAACTAAGTATATATTGTATCAATATCTATATTGTATCTATACTATATATTATTTATATATCATATTGATTGTAGATAGATATAATGTATTCATACATGAATTTATATTATTTATATAATTACTCGTATGTATGTTTTAATTAAGCTGAATATATTTAGCTTAATATTATTTATATTTATAATGTAATATAGACATTGTACACAGATAAATATAATGTATTTGTATACAGAGCAATGAATAAAAGAGAGAGAAATTTGATACTCGTAACTAATCGAACATCAATATTATATTATGTACATTATTATATGACTTTTTTAATTACGCTATTTATAAACGGAATAGGCCACTATTTTTTTTTTTTTTTTAAATGCAGGTATACATTCACATAATCTTTTGTTAATAAGTTTCGATGTAGAAGGTTCAGGACCATGATTTTGGTTTCATTTCATTTGAAAGGTTATCAACTATACAGAAATTAGTTTTTTAACATCCGTTCATACGTTTACCTGCATAATAAGGACGTTTTTTTTTTCAAACGAAAAATTGAGTGGTACTTCGAACAGGACCCTCTAGCAGTGTTTAAGAGACGATAACACAAATTTAGTTAGGCTCTGTTCAAAAACGTCAAAATATGCTTTGCATCAATGTATATCGTTCAAAAACATGAAGGCAAAGCAGTGCAGTTCTTCAAAAACGTAATAGATCAAAAGTTGCAGTGCATATGTGCAACGTTTAAAGTGTTGATGCGTTGTTTGCTAAATGTCAAAATAGTGCACAGTATTACACAAATAATGGTGAATTGTAATAGTTAAGATGTTTACACAAATATTTATAGCTAGAGTTTCCATTTTTAAATAATTATAAAATACAAGCACTAAAGACAGTCAGGTAAAGCGTTCAAAAACTATATGAATCACTGCTTTTTATAAAATCTACATCTGTTTTATGGCAGCAGCAACTAAAGTGCTGCCATTGCATTTATGCTTTTCTGCAATCAATATTTTTTGACGTTTTTGAACAGGGCCTTACACTTACAGGCAAGAAGTTTATAAAAGTCTTGAAAGAGAGATTCTTTACTATCATAATGAATGCTTGAATGTTATTCTATATGTCAATTCAATGATGAGGTATAGAGACATTTAGGTCAAAAAACGTGATGAGAATGAACAAAAACACGATTAATGCAATATCCATAAACGAAGCCGAAACAGAAAAAATGCTATATGACAATTTTGATTGGAAATTATTGTCTCTACTTTCACCCTTTGAATATTGTCCACGTTTTTTGAGACACCCTGTACATAATATACAGTGGTTACAAAAATTATTTGTGAGTAACAAAGTTTTTTTTCTTATTCCTTTTTGTCCCTCGTCCTGTTCTATTTTATACAATTCCTTAATTCTTTTTCTTCAGGGCTTAATATAAAATGATATTTCTGTGAACTTTACACTTTTTAAGTAAATCTTTTAAACAGTAACAGGAATACCATTTATTATGTTCAGCGACTATATCAGCTCTCTTTTCAATCGATAATTCACATTTTCGTGGCATTTTTACTTTCAATACTCACTAAACGCACTTGAAAATTAAATTAAATGAATTATTTTCATCTTAGTATTCGCATTATTGACCAAAATCAATAAATAAATAAGTCATGTTACTCCTTCAGAACATTTTATGCACATACAAATAATTTTTGTAATTACACAAATTATGTGTTTTGTTGTTTTGTTTTGTTCTTCCAAGAATAATTCTGAGATTGTGTTGTATTCATATGTTATATGTGTTTGAAAAAATAAGAATAAAAATTTCAAAGTATTACAACTATAATATGAAATAGCCAAGTTTACGTAATTTATTTTTTTATTATAAGTAGAAAGTAGGTATGTATATGTATTATTATAAATAATGCAACATAATAATTATTGACATAAACAAATTTAAGTCAAGAATGCCTTGTAAATGGCTAACTGTAACAAAGTGAAAAAAATAAATACTTAAATAAAATAAAAAAATTTATTGCTCAATGGTTGCTTCCCAATACGGTCTGATCTGGTCATTTTTATTTGCGAATGAAAAACTGGAGGTAGTCACACAACTTTGTTGATGGGCAGGAAAATCCAGTTTTTCTGGATATTATGATGAAGAAGATACGACAAAAATCATCAAAATACTCATCCATCAGTAGTATAGAAAATCAAATTAACAATTAAAATAATACCATAAAATACATATACGATTATATAACACGACTGTATTTGTTTACATTTTTTATGAAATTTCGATTGCATAAAATTTCAAACTATATGTATACAAGATAAAAAACCAGCAACAGAAACAAAAATATTTATAAAGTCTTATCATAATCTCCAAGTATTAATATACATAATTTTCAAAAAAATAATTCCAGGTCAAGCAGTACACGCAGTACAATTCTACAATAATGGCTAATAATTTTCTATTAAGGATACTGATGAAATGACAATAATCAATAGTAGTTTGGTCACATAAAAAATTATCCGAAATACTCGTATCTACATAATTTTTATATTAGTATGGCCAAGCTACAGTCGTATAGTCCATGCAATTTTTCCTATACACGATAATAAATTTTCACGTAAAATTACTTTAACATTTTTAAAATTCTTCGAAACAAATTTATTTGAAGTTTTTACTCGAAGGAGTTAGTTCTCAAGCTCTTATTTAATCTAGGATCAATATGCTTATACATAGGTGTTCCGGAATTGGTGAATAATATTTCAAAGAGTAAAATTAGAGTGCATTTGCAGTCGAAAATGTTATATTAAAATTTTTCGTTTGCTCTTTATTTTCGACGCTAGAGGGCGTTTGAAATTTTGAGTTTTTATCATGACCTTCCAAAACAAAATCACGTGTAACTTTTTACACACTCTATGTATCAAAATTTAGCATTCTAGCCAATGACAAAAAACAAAATTACCTTTCTTTTGACATACTATAACAGTTAATTAAGAATTTGATTCGTAACAAAGTAACATCCTGAAATCAAAATTCATTATACATTTTTTAAAACCGTTTTTTTTCTGCATAGATTATCTGAAAAAAATTGCAGTACGGCAAATGTTCCAAACCTAACGAAAAACTATGAGAAAGTATTCTCTTTCAAACAAACAAAAAAATCTGAAGTCGATTGCATGATCCGTTTTTGAGTTATTAAGGATCAAAGATGTGCGGAAAGGGTAAAAAATGTGCTTAAAGTCGCACATTAAAAGCTGGAAAAAAGGATTTTTTATCATTACTCATATGAAATTCCTTTTTTCCGCTTATTTACGGCAGAAATCATGTTCATAACTGTTAAGTAAACATCAAAATAGCTTTTGAGATAATTTTCAAAAATCTATAAAATGAGAATAAGGAAAAATATATGAGAGAGCTCTTGATTAAACATCATAAAACATAATAAAATTAAATCATATATACAAATAATAATCTTATCTTCTGTGATCTGATATATTATGATCCTTTTATATAAATTCATGTATGTTGTGTATGACAAGAATTCTTAACACTGTTAATTTTCAATGTATCCTATTCCACTTTACTAAAGAAGAATAGTAAATCAGGAAAGGGATTAGGTTAGAGAAATGATTTTGATACTAACTGGCTTTGAATACACTATTGTGTGATTATGATTATTTGTTCTGTTCCTATGTTCTTAATACAATTTCAATTATTATCAATTTTGAATGATATGTTGAGTATTGTATTGTAGGTACAGTACATAAAATACAGTATGCTTCAAAAAGGTTATGATCAGCTTCGTCGCTTCGTGCATGTTTCTATATATGCATGTTGGTAAAGTTTTTGTTTACAAACATTTTTATTTATAAAATTTTTCTACAAGACATGTAGACAATGTGGCACATGTATAGATAAAAAAAATTCTTCGTGCATAAATTTTGTGCATGTGCAATTATCTTTTCTTCTGCGGATGCCAACCTAGTAAAATATATGAATATGACAAGTTTTTTGGGTCATTCTCTTATTATTATTACCAGTATTATTCAGTGCTATTCTGGTCAGTTTCTGCCAGTTTCTGCTAACATGATAATTTGCTAAGTTTTATATAAAATGTTGACAAAGTTGATGAGCGAAAGATTATCTTTCCTCTCAGTAAAAGTTCCTACCAGCCATTCAAGTTTTGCCATCAGATATTAACGATTACAAAAGTGTATCAGAAATTTATACAGCCAATTCCGATCTATGTACATCTAGTCTATGGTGATACATTAAAAACATGTGAGTCTAAAAATAACATAACGTGTAAAGAATTTATATATTTATTAAGCATTTATAGGCGTCGTAAATTATACATTTAGGATTTTTCATATTATTTTATAAGAAAGATATTTAATTATTTTACAAAAGGAGATTAATTTAAAATTAACTAATTTCATTAATATCTATTCAAAAAAATTTTAAAAATATTCTATAAATAAAATTTACTTTAGAATAATATTCTCTTGACTACTTTTCGACTTTACTACGACTTTTCGACAATATCTGAAATTTTTTCTTATCTCATTAAATTTCTATTTTTACATAATTTTTCTATCTACTATACTCTTATTGTTCTTATCAAACTCTATTTTTATCTCTTAACAAAGATGCTGTAAAAAAAATTTAATGATATGCAAATTAAACTATATAGTTATTTACTAAATGTACAATACTGAAATATAAAATACTGAAATCAATAGTGAAATATTATCGTAGTAGCAAGTCTCGCATATTGCCGCAATATAGGTAGAACTATAATCGACATTGCTAACATGGGTAACATGAGAAATAATAACGAATGTTAAAACGTCACATTTGGTTAACTTAAACATTTAAACTTAAACATTTGGTTAGCAATAAACAATGCAAATTTCACAAAATGAGCTTATGGCTTATGTTACTTATGTCATGTACGCTTTCGATCGTACTGCTTGTGTCGAGCTTATGTTAAACGAATTATTAACGAATGTCGGTAATGTCAATTATAGTTTAGCTCATTGATTTGGCTGTGTTCTGCTACGACATAATGTCATAGCTTATGTTACATTATGTCGATTATAGTTCTACCTTATGGATTTTCTAGTAGAATGCCATACGATGTGCTTGGAAAAAGGTTAACGCGCACTCTAATTTATTGCTCTGTACGATTGCATTCTAATAGAAAAAGAAAGAATATTAATAAGAAAGCAATATTAATGTTGCTTGTTCAATGGCTTATTATGTTGCGCTTTTATCGCTTACTCGTATATAACCCAAACTATTGCCTAATTATTGCCCATTTATCATTGTAAACTATTGCCCTTTTATTGCATCCTCGTACGTACTATTGCCCAAATGTTTGCTGGGTATGTTCATAATGAATTCAATATGTGTAAATATAATGTATGGATATGTACGTCCATTCGTGCACACTACATTACATTAACTATAGTGTATTATTAGATATTTCTAAACCTTTATCTAAAATGCTCTTATAAATTATAATATATAAATACATACAAAGATTATTATAATAAAATAGAAAAAATAAAATCTGAAAACAAATAAAAATAATTGTGTATTTATCAAAGAAAACAATAATAAAAGAAAAATGAAAACCATATTAAAAAATAAATCAAAATTAGATTTGCATGTAAAATATTATGTATGTATATATTTGTATGTTGTATGTGGTATGTGCATATTTATGTGGTTGAAAAAATAAAACGATCCATTTAAAATTTGAAATAATGTATTACAGTGGCGGCGTAAGGCGTGGGCGACGTGGGCCACCGCCTACGGCCTCGCGGTCCTACGGCCTCGCGCGGTCCTATTTTGGTTTTCTCTACGATATAAGAAAGTTGAAAAATGTTTCAAAAGAGTATATATTAAAAAATTGTCAAGATTTACACACAGTCCTGCGGGTGGGTGAGAGCAGTGACTTCCAACCTTACGAATTATATGAAGAATTACAAACAATGGTCCCAAATTTACCTGACTTCATTAAAGATGTGAAACAGCTGCTTCAATACATAACTGAAAATAATTTAAAAGAAATTTACCCGAATATTTATATTGTCATTCGAATTTTGCTCACAGTACCAGTAAGTACAGCCTCAGCTGAAAGGAGCTTTTCAAAATTAAAGCTAATAAAAAATTATTTAAGAAATACAATGGGTCAGGAAAGACTGTCAGCGTTGGCAGTTTTATCTATCGAGGCAAATATAGCATCTAATCTGGATTACGACACAGTTATTAGGGAGTTCAGTAAGGCTAAAAGCAGAAAATTTCTGTGTTTATTGTTTACTTTACTGTTAGTTGAAGTGTAATTAATGTAAAATAATTACAATGAAGAAGTTTGCATTTTTATGAATAAAAATTTGAATATCAAAAAATTTTTTCTTTCAAGAAAATCCGTCCTCTTGCGTCATCCATTAGGAGCCTCGCAAAATATATCTTGCCCACATCAAATTTAGATCTTGCCCCGCCACTGAATGTATACATATAATGTTTGTATTAATTTTATATGCGCATGCGCACATGGTTTAAAAACTGCATGTACATGTAGTACTGATATGCTGCTATTTAAAATTTAAAAAATGTTTGATAAAAAAATTAAAAAAAAATATATACATATGTATATGTATATATGTTTTTTAAAAAATGTATAATAATGTAATTCGAATTTGTATGTAAATCAAAATTTATATATTATGAGTTCATATTTATGTACACGTACGTGTATATTCGTTCGAAATGATGCATACATATACATATCTATACTTATCTACATTTTTTATACATATTTAATTGATAACTATACATATAAAACCTACTTGTATATACATATACATATAATTATTCATGTTAGAAAAATGCATAGAATCAAACAGCAAATATATGTTAAAGTATCAATATGAATACATACATATGTGTGTAATATAATATATGTGCTAATGAAGTAGCTATGTGCAATTCCATATGTACAGGGTGATTCGTAATAAAGTGTTCCAACATATACTAATCGATTCCTTGAAGTAATGTGATCAGTAATTGCGATGAGGCATTTTCTCGTAAAATTCCTTCTCTACCCCTTTTTTAAGTGTTAAAACGTTTTCGCCTGTACAAGGAGATGAGCTCATAAAAAACGTTATAACTTCTGTTCGAAACACGATAGATGGACAAATAAGATTCATAACAAATGAACCTCTTCTGTAACGGGAAAAAATGAACCGGGTGTTTTGCGCTTTCTGCTGATGTAATTAGAAATTAATTTAGAGACCGCTGTGTACTTTCCTACAGCCTGTATTTTCTGAAAAAAATGGGAATAAATCACTAAATTCTGACTTTGAAACACAATAAATCTTGAAAAAATGAACCTGGACAAACATATAAGGTGACATTAGTGAGAGGGGGGAGTTTCCTACAGATTTTTCTTAGACTATTGTCTTATAGCTATAGTACAACGTAGTTGTTATAGGGTGTTTCGTAGAGTAAGTGCAAAAAATATGCAACGCCCTCTAACGTTAAATGATTGAGACTACCAACCGCACCCCCCCCCCCCATTGCAATACGATCTTGTTTGTCTAGGTGAGACCCATGATATAAAGACTATAAAGGTATACCAACTTCTTCCTCTGGAATCGCCATTTTCGGTAAAATTACGTCATTACGTGTATTAATGTAATTTTATGTTGATTACGTCATCACATGTTTTGATATTGTATTGAGTTGTAACACGCGATGACGTCACAGTTTCATACTTAAGTTACCTTTATAATATTTGTATCATGAGTGAGACCTATCTACCGTTTGCAGATTGATCACCCGAGTCCGGACACCCTGTACATACACAAATACATTATATGCATTCATGCATATAACTATACATATAAAATTTCTATTTAAACAAAATACATTACATAGTATTTTTATAAGCAAAACTGTCGCACACATATTATACGTATGTTATCCCGTAAATCATGTTCTAATTAGAATGTGTTTTAGATAAATTACAACGAGAATTTGTTATTCGTTAATTATTACATGCACTCTATAAATGTTTTATTATGTGTTAACCATAAAATGTTTTATAAGTACCTATATATATGTATTATTATATACTGACGTAGTATTTAGATTATGTTGTACATACATATACATAAATGTGCACTACATATTGTACAATACACTATATATTGCATAAATGTACATATACATACTAGTAAATACACGTCATTAGTCATTACATATATACTAAATTATTATGTTTTTAATGTTATATGCATATAGGTATACAATTCTGTTTAGAGATTCATACTTATTTAAATCAAATTTCACACATTAAATAAGTAAAATCGTCTATAATACACTAAAATAATATGTAACTATGAAATCTAGAATACGCGACTCATATGCATGAACACATTCTTTATTCATTATGTACACGTATAGACGTATCTATAAACAAATATATGTACACATCTATTAAATTTTTCTTGTTATATTATATATAAACTAAATGAATTTGTAATAAAATAATACATAATTAATATTATTGCTGTTATAAACAAAAATTTATAATTCAATGGATGGTCAATGAACGTCAATGGATGTTAATATGAGCATGAACCATACAACATTATGTATACGTATTACATGTATAATTTTTGACTAATTTATAATAGAGTTTTGTATCAATAATTTGCATATTCATTTTTGATAGATCTATTCTATTTTGATAGATCATAGTGCAGACACAATCATATTGAATTGGTGGTAAATATTAAGAGTAGGTTTCGACTTTACAACAACAACGATTTTACATACAAAAATTTTAAAAATGCCTTTACATACCTTTTAGATGCTGAAAAAAATGGATTTTTGAATATTTTGATGAAAAATAACATCACTTTACTTTGTTAATAAAAATGGGAATATAACAAGGATTTTTATACTTTTTTTGTAAAAATATCAGAAAAGTCCAAATTTTATTTTGATACCAAAATCATATAGATATATGAAGATTTAATGTATGAAAATAGAAGTGAAAGTTGAACGATTTTTCAAAAAAAAAAATACCCTCTCCTTTTTATAAGAACAATAACTAAATTTCTGGACCAAAATCAAAAATGTGCTATATTCAAGCACCACAATATCCTTCAGGTTACCTATATTCAAAATTTCAAAGAAATTTGTCAATCAGTGTTTGCTGTACGAGGTGCATTTGGAAGCCGAAAAATCGCAATTTTGACAGCTTTGACACTCTGTAAAAAGGAAACAATGACATTTAAAAAAAAAACCCTCCGCTAAGCACCACAATTATCAAAGTATCTATGTTTCAAATTTCATTGATATCGGTTAAGTAACTTCGAAGATATAATTGATGCACAAGATAGCAGATATCTCGAATCCTATAATCTTAATAATAATAAAAAAATTGATAATAATAATAATTAAATATTTGATATTAAATATTTGATATTAATAATAATTAAATTATTATTAAAAAATTAAAATAAAAGTATCAAATAGTATAATGTGATTAATTAATAATTTAATTTAAACAAATAAAACTGAAATTAAATAAAGTTTTGAAGTAAAAATAAAATATAGTAAGTGGGAATCACCTGGAGTAAGTGAGAATCGCCCTATAGCGGCTAAACGGTTGAGATAAAGAGAGAAAAATTTTTTTTTCGTCTCGACTTTGTGCGGGTTGACCGAGGCTAGACACCCTGTGAAAACTTCAATGCTAAAGAAATAACAAAAATAATATTTATTTAAACAGATATGTATTTGCAGCGTTCCGGCAACAATTATATAGGTGAAAGGAAATGTTTTGGCAATCATTTTTATAAATATAGAATACTATCGAAAGTATTCTTTTGAAAATTCATGACTGATACTATAACAAAATTGAACTTTATTTTTTACCCTCTTTGTGGCTCTATTGGTAGTACAATTATACAACCCGGCCACACAGGGTTGCCAAAAGTAACTTTTATTGTTCAGCAGGTACATTATATAAGATTTAGTGTTGACATTTTCATGACTTTTGAAATGACAACACAAAATAGATCACCGCTGGTCTCTCCGTCTATCAGCCATTGATGTTTATTACACATTTTCTAATTATTCTAAATTGTCTATGGATTATGTTAACAGTCTTGAACATCGTCGTATGACGTATACAACAATCGACAAGTGAAAAATATTTCATGAATTACAATTTTTTATTATTTAAAATAAAATATCTATATATATTATACATTATTATGTATGATACATGCATTATTACTCTACGATATCAAATTCAAGTTAAATAAAATAAATGAAAAAGAATCAAATAAAATTGAAAACATGTACATAGGTACATACTTATGTACAAATTATTAAATTTAAGTTGTTGCTTTTGCTTGGCGTCTAGACAATTCACATTTTCTTTGTAGTCAATTCTTATTAAATATCATCGTATACCGTTTCTTCTTTTGTTCGCTGTTATACAAAGAGTTATATTAAGTATGTATGTAGCTATAAAAAAACACATAAAATAATTTTTTAAAACAAACAGAAACTTTAAAACAGAACAGTATTATAATTTAAAAAAATCATTATTAATTTATAAATACATATTACGTATTATGTACATAATAAATGTATTTTTTATATACAGGGTGTCCTGTGTTCGGGTGCAGACATTTTGCCAGTCGATAGGTCTTGCTGAGAAACGAAAAAAATCGTTTGGCAGAGGTGGGGCGGTGGGTCTAATATCAACGGGTGAGGAGCCAGGGAGCTCAGAAGTTTGTTTTCAAGGTCAGGTTTTTTTGAGTTATGGAAAAAAATGTAACTGTGGGTCTACCAAGAAAGTTGATATGAGTTATGACAAATAGGGAACAAGTCACTTGACCTCAAAAAAAAAAAAAAATTCTGAGCCCCCTAGCTCCTCACCCGTTGATATTAGACAAACACCGCCCCCCCAATCGATTTTTTACGTTTCTCAGCAAGACCTATCGACTGGCAAAATGCCTGCACTTGAACTCAGGACACCCTGTATAGGAAATAATAAAATCTCATTTAGTCGCTATGCTTACGTAAATTAAAAATTGAAATATTGGAAACAAATTTTATTTTTTATTACATTATTATGTACACAATTATAATTGATATATATGTATGTAGCTATATGTATATGATAGCAAATATACATTATATAGATATACATTATATGTATAAGTATACTTACATACTTATATTCATAAATATGCAATACATAAAAATAAAAAATACATTTGTATATATTAAATGTTTATAAATTGAATGTTTACGTATACATACATACATGCTTCCTGTACGTTTAAGAAAATTTTTCACGTTTTAATTAAATTACTTACGTTATATACATATTGTATGTATTATTTGTATAATAATTCTGTAAAAAGATATTGTTTTTATAATTATTTAGTTGTTATTATATAATTGTTTTTTAATTTTTATTTTTGTTTAATCTCAAATCAATGCGTTCCACGTAAATATTTCGTTCGTTTCAATTAGCCAATAATTTTTGATAAATGAGTAAAATAAATGTATGTACATACATACATATATTGTTGATAAAATATTCGTATATTTTTTGTAAAAAAAAAAATACTAGCAATAAAATGATTTATGAGATCTTTTAACAATTTATTTTGCTTTCTGTACCGACAGTGAGGCCACAATCAAAGCTCTGGTAGCGGTCTCTGTAGCCTCAAAACTATAGTGGGACGGTATGGTAGAGGAAAGATAGAAGAGCTAGCGAAGAAGTCCCAAGTTACCCTAATCTGGGTTCCAGGCCATTGGAACATAGAGGAAACGAGCAGGCTGATTCCCTAGCAAAATAAGGCTCGTCTCTATACATCATGCACTAGCGGAATTAATAAAAATTCCTGCAAGTAGTGTAAAGCGAGAGATCTGGCTACGCTATTTATCGGCAGCCAATATGACAGGTAGAAGAATCTATTACATATTTTTCGCCAATATCTTCATAACGGTAAATGATACAAATGTATTTTATGGCTCAAAAGATGCGTCTCAGGATTCTCTGTATTCTACAAAAAGAATATTTTCAAAAAGTCCTATACCAGAATGATAATAAAGAACATTTTATTTTCTGTATATTTTTGTCTGTGTATATGCATGTGTAAGTGTGCGTGTGTGTATGTGAATTTGTAGAAGGAAAATTTGACAGTGTATCACGACAAAATGATGCAAAATCAATGCAGAATTTTTTGCTGATTTCAAATTTTGCTATCATCACTTACTGCCGTGTGTAGAGGTGGAAATCATAAAAAGTATGCAATAAACTCACAAAATTTTACGATGTCGTGTGCATTAATAAGTATTTTCTATAAAGGCATACACACACTGTCAGATTTGCCTTCAACAAAAGTACATACAGACACATATTCACAAACAATAATATACAAAAAACACATTATATCCTTCATTATCTTTCTGGTAGGACTTTTTGAAAAAAAAAAAAACTTCAAAATATAGAGCATTTAAGACACATCTTTTGAGCCATAAAACTCATCTGTATCACTTACCGTTATGAAGATATTGGCGAAAAATAATAAAACAAAAAATTAATTTTTCCTCGGGGTGTATCCTTTTTTCCATAAGGGGTGATTGCCGCAAATTTTTTTTCAGATTATTGATGGAGGACACCCCCTCTATCATTTGCACCACCATCTCACCCTCTCCGGGCATAAGGTTTAAAATGTAAACCTTTACCGAATCATTTATTATTTACATTATGTATAAATATACTTACGATTGATTACTAAAATTTAAAAGGTAAAAAAAAAACTAGTACCAAAATGCTAAAACACCAAAATTTATGTATTATTATATATATTTTGTAGGGGAAACTTCCGAATCGCTAGCTCGTGATATCGAAACAGGACATTTTCAGGACGATACTTTGGAATGTCCTCTTTAATGTGTCATATGTCCTTGTTGGCGGAAATTTTATATTTGGGAGAAAAGTACCGTTAAAAATTTTTCAAAAAATTCACTGTGTTTCACAAAAACCGTTATATTTATTTTTTGGAATAATGCAGGATAACAAAAGATATTGCATTTTAAGGAGAACGTTCTCCTCTTTCTAACGAAATATATTTCGTCCCGAAATAATAAGTGGTTCCTGAGCTATAAGGACTCAAAGTCAAAATTTCATGTTTTAAAAAAAACGATTTTCAAACTTCTTTTGATATTGATATATCTCCGAAAGTTGAAGAATAACATTGGTAAATTATGATGTCAAATGAAAGATAATTTTGTCCTCTTTAAAATGATACTCCTTACACCCTCATATGTCACCCCACTAAGAAACTATGGACAAATGTATGCAACAAAGTGCATGTTTTTTATACATAACTAGTTATTTTTTGTTAAAATAATGAAAAAAAACAAACAATAACACATCAAATAATGAAAATGATTAGAAAACCAGATATGTACGTATTTATTTTCATTAATTTTACTCTTTGTTATTTTTTTGTGGTCCTGAAAAGGACCGATTTTATTTTTCGTTTTTCGCTTATTTGCCGCAATAAACAACTTTGATGTCTTCTATTAGTTGTTGGAAAGGATCTTTTCCCTCCTTGGCAAGTCTTCTCCTCCACAGAAATTCACATAAATGGAGGTCTAAATGTTCTTTGCGTACTCCACCTCGTGTTAATCTGTATTTTAAAGTTCGCCAGCTACTCTCGATGTTTTGAGTATGAGCTCCAGATTCTGGGTCAACAAAGTGCTCGGTATGATTAACTTTTTTATGAATATATCCGTGAGAATTCAACTCTCTGTAACCCGCCCAACAATCCGTTTGTATTTCAGTGCCGGGTTTAATATGTTTTTTAATTATTTCGGTGAGAGTATCACTATTACGTGAATTCTCCGGACATATTTCTAACCTATAATTATTCGAATTTCGTTGTATCATACCGACAATCCAACTACCATCAACAAGTCTACCCCGTTCGTACTTTCTTTTTCCAATTTTTGTCTCGTCTATCTCTACAATACAACCTGGACCACCAATTTGCCCGCTATCATCATACTCCTTATCAAGAGCGATCATACATACTTCACGTGCAAATGTAAACCTGTCGGCCACAGTTTCAGATGAAATTGTACTATCACTCTTGATACTACTCTCTTTTATAGTATTTTCAAATGAAAATTTATTTGCAAAGCAATACGTGATTACCATACATTCCTCAGGTGAAATGTGACAGTTTTCAAGCCACGTATTGCTTGCTCTGGCGATTGAATGCCGTTTTCCATTATAATTACACACAAATAAACCGAAATTGTGTCCAGATTGTATATTCATTTTTTTTCTATGCTTTTTGCATATTTTTTCTGAAGGCAATAAACCGACTTTAGATAACCACGCCTCTGTTGACTCAGCATCCTTCAACTCCTGGCAAAGTTTAAACAAATTCCACTTTGTACTGTAATAATAAAAAAAAAAAATAATTTAGCTTTTACATTTATTTCCTAACAAAATTTTTTCATTCTATTATTATATAACAAATGAATTTATTACATTTAGCAAAAACTAATTCCACTGTTAGTGCATTTCTTTTTAAATTTTTAGTAAAAGGTAAATTTAAATTCACTATTATTCCATTTCTTTTTAAATTTATAGTAAAAGGTTAATTTAAATTCACTATTATTCCATTTCTTTTTAAATTTTTAGTAAAAGGTAAATTGGAAACACCTTTTTCTGAATTTTTTTATGTTAAAATTCACTTTTTTTAAACATTTTTAATATTTATAAAAAAATATTGATATTGTAATAATTCTCTACGGACTGTTAATAATTTTCAAAACTAATAAAATTCTTAATTTTTATAATTTCATACAATTATAATTTTAAATAAATATAAAAAAATAAATAATGAAAACATTTTACTCACCTTGAATTCATATTTTTAAAACTTTCATAAAACACTTTTATTCACAATTAAAATTATACAGATCTTGTTTCCAACAGCTAACAGAAGAGAATAAAATTAACATATTTAAATAAAACATCAAGTTGATTATAATTTCATTTTCATTGTTTACATCAGTTCATTACATCTCTTCATAAAAACGAAATAAAGACAATGATAACAAACAATTCAATAATAGAACAAAACCGCATCAACGCAAGAAAGCGATTACTCAATAGAAGTGATATAGTTGATTTTTCAAATGTACCAAATTTTATTATAAATGCATTTTTGGTGATGGCAATTATAGAACTCGGTTACTAGTAACGACCTTTGGAATTGTTAATGGTATAAGTCCGTATCAGCTTTTAGAGCTAATAAAGTGGAATCCATTCAAATCAACAGATAAAAGAAAAATTTTTGATTTATACACCTATATAAAAAAACCAGAAAATGCATATAAATATTACAGTTACAATATATATAAAAAATTAGTAATATATTGTAATGGTGATTTGAGAAGATTTGGTAACAGAGTACCACAAATCTAAGTGATTAGTGATTACATATATTAATTTGTGAAATAAAACCAAAAATAACATCGGAAAATAATCGAAAAATAAAATCGGTCCTTTTCAGGACCACAAAAAAATAACAAAGAGTAAAATTAATAAAAATAAATACGTACATATCTGGTTTTCTAATCATTTTCATTATTTGATGTGTTATTGTTTGTTTTTTTTCATTATTTTAACAAAAAATAACTAGTTATGTATAAAAAACATGCACTTTGTTGCATACATTTGTCCATAGTTTCTTAGTGGGGTGACATATGAGGGTGTAAGGAGTATCATTTTAAAGAGGACAAAATTATCTTTCATTTGACATCATAATTTACCAATGTTATCCTTCAACTTTCGGAGATATATCAATATCAAAAGAAGTTTGAAAATCGTTTTTTTTAAAACATGAAATTTTGACTTTGAGTCCTTATAGCTCAGGAACCACTTATTATTTCGGGACGAAATATATTTCGTTAGAAAGAGGAGAAAGTTCTCTTTAAAATGCAATATCTTTTGTTATCCTGCATTATTCCAAAAAATAAATATAACGGTTTTTGTGAAACACAGTGAATTTTTTGAAAAATTTTTAACGGTACTTTTCTCCCAAATATCAAATTTCCGCCAACAAGGACATATGACACATTAAAGAGGACATTCCAAAGTATCGTCCTGAAAATGTCCTGTTTCGATATCACGAGCTAGCGATTCGGAAGTTCAGCCTATTTTGTATACATTACATTCATATTTTTTATGTATAATTTAAAGTACATATTTTGATAAAAAAAAAAAATGTATTCATAACATAATAAAAAATAATCGACGTATTTTCCATTATCAATTAGTATTCGTATATAATTATAAGTTATGGTATACGATACGCGTATTATCTTTTAATTATTTTCATTTTCTAATTAATGCAAGCAACAATTTTGTGGTTACAGACTACAGAGTGTAAATGAATTGAATACAAGAAAATATAAGTTGAGTACTATGCATATAAACGAAATGTAATAAGCAAACTGCCATTTATCATGTCAATGTAAACCGTCAATTAACAGAAGGAAAACGAAATTATTGTCATCATCATCGTATCGTATTATAACCAGCACGAAAATGCAGTATAACAAAATTTTATACATTTATGTATGTACATGATATATTACATATACAAGTATATATAATATGATATATAAATACAATGAAAATATATGTCTTATTATGTATGTGTATATAGTGAAAATAATGAAAAAAATAAATACATACATTTGTATAAAAATGTATAGATACATACATATGTACAAATACATATGTATATGTATATAGTATGTACGTATGTACATATAGAGACTAGGCTAGGGTATACATTTTTGATATTATACTTGTGTTGAATAATATATTGAAAAAAATATATTTTTTAAAAATGAAAATCTCGTTTTTAACCCCGCTCGTTTCAAAAAAATTTTATAAATCTTATCCAGTAGCTTATATACAGGGTGTCCGGCGTCGGATGATCAACCTGCAAAAATTCGATAGGTCTCGTCGAAACAAACAAAAAGTCGTATTGCAGATGCAGTGTGGTAAAGTGATCTCAACAATGCTGCCGCTAGATGGCGTTGAATATTTTTCGTGCTTACTCTACGAAACACTCTATAAAAACTGTGGTGTACTAGCTAGAAGAAAGTAGTCTAAGAAAAATCTGCAGGAAACTGACATCTCTCTATAATGACACCTGGTATGCTCCTCTACATCTTTTCCTTCAAGAGTTATTGTGTTTCAAAATCAGAATTTCTTGATTTTTTGCCATTTGTTTTTTCATAGAAAATACAGACTATGGAAGCACAATGCCCTTTAAATTAATTTGTTATTACAAAAGCAGAAGGCTCAAGATATCTCCCTCTCGGACACCCTGTGTATATATACGATGAAAATATACATTATCGCACTACATATGTATAGTCTCTTTTACCTCTTCAATTAAAGAAAATATACAAACCGTGTAGTGGTGTTTCTTTTCTGTATAATATATATTATATGTTTTTATAATAAATTTCATGTATGCATTAATATTTATGTATGTAGTAGAATGTACACACATACATAAATCTCAAAAATATTCTTACATAAATATTTTTTTAACTTCAAATTTATAAATATAAAACAATATATGTATATTGTAATATCGTTTATATGTTTATTCTCCCCTTTTTTCTACAAATAAATTTAAAAATTTACCTTACCCACCTTTTGACTTACTACTGCTCTAACGAATAAACAAAATACGAAATGAAACAAACAAAAACAGCTAAAGTATTTTTCCACATGTACATAGCATGGATGAACATATACTCGTATGTACATTTTGTTATAGATACATATTCCTATAATTTATGGTCTTGTACGTATGTAATAGATATAAATACCTATATATATAATAGTACTTATGTGCATATAGGAGTATATATAATCGTATAGCACGGATGCTTTGCTTATTGTACATACATATACTTGAACATTTTTAACATTTGTGTTGTTAGGAAAATATATGTATCACGCTTATTTACTAAAATATATGAGAAATTTGAATCGATGCGTATACCGATGAGGCGATGAGCATATCGATGATGAGTATATCGAAAATTTCATTGATGAATTTTCCCATAAATAAGTGGATGAATGTGCTAATGAATCTTTTCATGAATTCTGATATGGAATAAAATTCTATATAAAATGTAATGCTCATTGTCATTAACTAAAAAATTAATTTCTCTTCTGTGTTTCATCGATAGACTCAACTAAGTGCTCATCGGTAGATTTACCATGAGAAGGAGAAAAAAGGTGAATTTTAAAAAATTTGTTTGCATATGTGGAAAAAGGATTCAAAATTTCATTATTTCATATAGGTAAAGTACCTATACACTACACTATCTATATGCATGGAACAAGTAAATAAATGAGTTAAGTCCCAGGTCGCAAACAAAATTCATGAATAACTTCATCTGAAAACTCACTCATCATGAGCTCATCAATGAACTCAGTAGTACTACAATTTTACTAGGGTAGAGATACTATACACTGAATACTACTAGAAAATTATTCATGAGGCTGCCGTGTATATTAAAGTGAATTACTCATTGAAATCTGATAATTATGACAATTTCACGATTTAATTTTATTCCCGCCACAATAATTTTGTTTTTTTTTTTTAGAGTTTTTTGTCTTGTGTCAAGTAAACTGTTGCACTTACTATATTTCTTATACGTACATATTTACATACATACACACATCATATGTGTGTACAATGTACATTGGTGTAAATATTAAAGATTTTGAACGTACATGTTAGAACGATCGAAATGTATTTATTGTATAGATGTTATGCTTGCGACAGTTAACGCTTATTACTTTACGCAGTTTATCTGAAGACTCGATGGAATTATCATTTTCATTTCAATTTAAAATGAGTTTGCAATTATTGCAGTGCAATATAAACTTGCTTGTGCTGCACTGCGACCACTGTATTACCAAATACTGTACCATGATACAAAGACTATACAGGCTGTTTCCGTTAACACCCGACAAAAGAAAACCACGAATGTGCTCATCGAGAGGAACAAAAAATCATTCTACAGAGGGAAGGGGGGGTTTCATTTCAAACCATTTAGCCGCTAGAGGGCGTTAAAGTTTTTCTTCTCTTTTTTCACTAAACACCCTGCATTTTCGATATTTTACATCTCAGCTCAAAAAGTTTAGGACCATGCAATAGGAGACTCCTTGCCGTTTCATTTGACATATAACTTACCCCTGTTGCACGTCCCCTTCAAAAGTTATGCACAGTCAAATTCAAAACTGTACACTTCTTTACCTGATTTTTTGGAAAAAATCAGTGTTTTCTCGAAAAAGCAACCGATTAACGTGGAATTTTTTTCCCATCAGTAGAAAGTCTGATTCTTTCTGAAAATTTTTTGTTTTGCGCCTTACGTTGTCATTTCTTTTCGTTCCAGAGATATAGCAATTTATGTCAGTTAAGATTTTAGTCAATTTCTGGAAATCCCAGAAAATTTTTCATTTTTACATTCAATTTAAGCTGGGATGTAAAATAACGAAAATGCAGGGTGTTTAGTAAAAAAAATAATAAGAATGTTGACGCCCTCTAGCGGCTAAACGGTTGAGATCACCCATCCCATCCCCTCTGTTCAATGATTTTTTGTTTGTCTCGACGAGGCCTATCTACTCTTAAATTTGTTTAACGTTGATCTGAAACGCCCTGTATAATAAAGTGGAATCACTTATGCCCAGTTTCACAGTAAAAGTTTAAACTACAGGTTTAAACTCTTTCAGTTTCACAGTTCAGTTTAGCATATTTAGTAAACTAGTGTGAATGAAAGGCTCACAGTGCGAAGATATTGTAATTATAACTGCTGAAACAAAATGTGTAGCTGTACTACTGCTGTATTATGTAGCATAGCATGTACTATATCAAGTGCATAAATTTTGTTATTGTTTAAATTTTATTACCGATCGTTGAAAATTAAATGGAAAAAGTGGAAAAAAAGTGAAGTGAAAATTTTTCTGCTGGTGAAATAGAGTTGCGTATAAGCTAAGGTTCAAAATATAAGGATATTATTAAAAACAAAAGAACAGACAGAGAGTCGTGGAATGAAAAACAAGCGATTTAGGAAGAAATTCTCAAAGAATTTAATATGGTTGTCCTTAGCCCTTTCTGCACAGCGGATATATTAAGAAAAAAAATATTTTATTATTAAAAAAACCACAAAAAAATTTTTCCTGAAGAAAAAAGGGATTTACATAATGTTCAATGGCTGGTGGACAAGCTCCTAAAAAAGTGATCTGGACGATTCTGTTGCTGCGACGATAGAAGATCTAGGTACTTGGTGAACAAATCAACTTTTTCACGAGTCACTCTTACGAATATATTATAATATTTCTCATCACTTTTATCTTTAATTCATTTCCAGAATTTCAAAAACAAAAACATTTTTAATAAAAAGTAAATGAATAATTCTTCAACGCGTATAAATACGAGTATAACAACTATGATTTACAAATTGTAATTTGACTGTTCTCCGACTTCTTCTTCTTTTTCAATTAGTTTTTTAAACCTTACCTGGAGTTTAACCAGTACATTTTGAAAGCTCAACTTGTCGATAGTTAAACTCTACACAAAGTTTAAACCCATACCTACTGTAAAACTCATTAATATTTTAATTTTAAGTTTAAACCTTCTGGAAAATTTAAACTTGCACTGTGAACTGGGCATTACTGTAAAATATTTGAAGTTTCAAAAACCTTGAAATTTTTCACAGAAATACACTAGCATATAGTGTAAAAAAGTAGTTGAAGCAAAAAAGGAAAATGGAAAATTCCTTCGTTTTTTACATCATAATTGAGAACATAGAAAATAAAAACCTTTTTTTTTCTATTCTTCACTTCACTTCTTGTCTTTCACTTTATTGCACTTTACAAAACAAGTTTTCAAATAAAACACGAGCTTATTTTTTTTTTTTTTTTTTTACCAGAAAACGGTTAGTGGGCTCATCCTTTACATGCATTGAAATAGCAAAAAATATACGAGTTGAAACGAAATTGACTTCGTATATGTGAATTAAAAAAAAAATGATTCTCTCAACAAAGAAATTCGGTTAGTGAGCCGGTATAAATCTATGTAAAAAGGATAGATATAGCAAGTGTGATGTCGATGTTATAAATGAATGAAAAGCATTTTTACATTGTAAGACTGCTGATAATAAAATAATATCCTTTTCATTACCATTGGAAAATTTTTGTTTTCTGACACATTTTTGATATTCATATAGTATATTTGAACTATTTTTTCATCGGAAACCTCTTTCATTTTGACGTCAAAAGAAAGATAAAATACTTATCATTATCTATATAATATGGGATATATAGATATACTTTGGTACTAAGCCGAATAGATCTAAGTATATGTTATACGAGTATACATATGTACATAAATAGATATTCTGTTTTATAAGTTATAAGATAAAAAATAAAAAATGCTATAAATACCCAAGGCTTTTTGTAAATTATATATACTTAATGCATTTAACAACAGCTGATATACATTATATACTTATGTATAACTATAGCTATGGCTACATAAATATGTATATAGGTATATTTACATCTTATGTATTTATATATATTTTAAACGTAAAACAGGTTGGAGATTTTTATATGCGATATATGAACTCTTCTGACTCAGCAATAATGAAATATTCAATCAAGTATATGTATATCATGTTTACCGACTTTCTAATGCAGTAGCAGCAACGGTTAAAACTACATATAAATACATTTTTATTTTATATCTGATTTTCTTTACTTTGTAAGTAGTCGTTATGATGTTGATGTTACCTATCGTCATCATCATCATCATCATCATCATCATCATTGTTATCATCATCATTATCAACCAACGTGATGATTACGATTACCTTCAACACACTATCACTACTATCACCTTGCGCATTAAGATACAAAAATATCTTACTTTAATATACATTATAATGTAGTTGTATTAATCTACTTGCATCTATATGAAACTAAATTTAAATCATTGACAATTTTGAAAGTGATGATAAAGATGCTGGCAATTGAAATCAAATTTTCTACACCTTAACAAAATGAGACACAATTTCCTTTGCTTAACGATAATCATAATATCAATAAGTCAATTCAACTCTGTTTAAATTTAAATTTGTTTAATGCTGTAAAAAAAGAAGAACATTTTTTTTTTTTTTTGTTATTTAAATTCTCACTTTAAAAATAACATCATAACAAGATACCTAAATAAGTGATATTTTACGTTTTACTCTTACACCTATACAGGGTGTTTCGTAATAAAGTGTTCAAACATGTATATATCAATCAATTCTTTGAATTGTTGTGATCATTGTTTACGATAAGGCATTTTTTCGTATATAACATTTTTGCCGTCACCCCTATTGTAAAGGTTGAAAATTTGTCGAGTGTGCGCAAGAAGGTATGAGCTCATATGAGTAAAGAACGTTATTTATAACTTCTTTCTTTCTAAAAAGAAAGGATTGAAGAGGGATGTAGCGACAATAACGTACCATTATTAATTATATTATAACATTGCATATTATTAATTTATTTATATACATATATACATATATATACACGTATATATATATTCACATAATATGCAGTTATATACCGCACTCTACTATACAATAATTCATCTCGAATCACTCTTATCATATAAATAAGAGAGATGAGAGTTTGTTACTATTGATAACGATTGTCGCTATACATAACTTTCACCATTTCGTGTTATTCATTCTATTTTCGTCAGCATCAGGTAGTGGACCAGTTTAAATAAATATATTTGTACTGTAATAAGGTATTTTCCGAACAAATGCCTAATCGTAAACGCTGATTACAACACTTCAAGGAATCGATTGGTACATGTTGGAACACTTTATTACGAATCACCATGTACATACCTGCTCATATTATATTGGTAGATACATGTTCATATGCAATTCATATACATATATAGAATGTAAAAGTATGCATGTCAGTAACAAATGCATATAATCCCAATTCGAAGCCAGTAACTCTTGTTCTTGTTTATTTATAAAATCAATCAATTTTTAAATCTGTTAATATATTTTGGAAATATTTCAAAAAAATATACAATTATCATATGTACCAAAAAATTCCTAACGACACCTAGAGTATATCTAAAATTTTTTCTTTATTGGTTTTTATTCTTTTATAATTTGAATGTATATATATATATATATATATATATATACGAGTATATATGTACATATATATAATATATTATTTGTTAATTTTTCTTTTATATTAAAAGTGGTTAAAGTAAAATTTATAACCACAAGCTGAATCGGTGGCGGTCTGTTACGTAATTTGGGAAGTTCATTAATGCTTTATTTTTGTTTCTTTTGGAATTTTTTTTTCCACTTAATTCGTTTTTATTTTATGACCTGACAATGAAATAAACTTTGTAGAAAGAAAAATGGCGCCTTTTTATACTCTGTATATACAATGATGTGTTAAGGCCCAACTATAACGACATATCTTTCAAAGACTATGATGACATATTATGTCGTGCTACAAACACAAGATCAATGAGTTTAACCACGTTTAACTATAATTTGACATTGCTCCGTTTTCGTTAAAAATTCGTTATGTTATACATAAGCTCGACATAAGCAATACGATCGAGAGCGTACACATGTACACATGACATACATAAACATAAGTACATTACGTCATTTTATTCTTTATTATTGCTTGTTATTTATATATCATTATATAGTTAACCAAAATGTTATGTTTCAATATCGTCATTTTTCTTCATGTTTCCTATGTCAGATATGTCGTTATAGTTGGGCCTTTAGTTCATTTATTGTGTAAAAAATATAACAACAAACAAACTAAAACTACATATATACAACATGTGAGTTGACTTTTAAAAATAAACATTTCTCGTGATGATATTTATTTGCTTATTATACAATGTGTGTACATATGCAACATATTATGTGAAGTGTTTATACAGTTTAATGTGGTTTAATATTCATTTAAGTATGTATATATGTGAGTATATTATTATGTATTTGTATATACACATATCTATAGTACGTGGTATTTATACACAATATACAGAAAATTGATCGTAAAACTTACGCACATATTATATGCGTATGTATACATATGTATACATATATAGATATTAATATGCATATACGTAAGTATACATATATGTATGTGTATTTAAAGTTGTGATCTACTAAATGCATTAAACTTATTGAGTCTGTAAGATCGAAACCGAATAAAAAAGAAAAAACAAACAACAACAACAACAACATTTTAAAGGGTATCTGAATAAGAAGAAGTGTGGGTGGGTCCATAAGCTCTAACCTGAGATATATAGTGAATAATAGATATTAATAATAATGATAATATAATAACAACAAGAACAGACGTCGTATCGTATCTGCCTCAGGGTTCAGGTACTACTTTCTTTTATTCTGGGCACTTTAGAAGGCGGTCTTTTAAGTAGAAGGTATACTCATATATATATGTATATGTATGCTGTGCATAATTGGAATGACTGCACCAATTTTCTTCGTTACAAACAGACATACAGAAATATGTTCTTATACATTTTATACACTTTGCATGCATATACATACATACCTACATCATTCTAAGAATATTTTACAAGAATAAAAAAAATTTGAGAAGAAACGATAAAAATATTAATGTGTACATAAAAACAATAATGTTGTAACTTGTAAGTAAAGTAGTTCGTATTCAAAAATATGCATATATGTAGGTATATATGAAGTCAGATATATGTTGTATGATATTTTGTCGAAATTTGATTTTGAAAATAGATTTTATGTAATCGCTATAATATGATGTCTGTCATACACATCAACATCATCACATAATATTCTCACTATATATGTATATGTATGTACGTACATATTAGTAAAAGATTTCAATGATACGTAACATTTATACATATATGTACACAATAAATTGTATATTTTTTAAGTACATGATTCTATATTATATTATATATAGTTATATCTGTATACATTTACACATTCATAGTGCGTATCTTATACTTTTGTATTATTAATTACTTATCTTACAAATGCAAAAATTATTCTTAAATAAGCTTTTCACATACAAACATATACAATTCTTCATACGAATACAATTCAATGAAAGGTATTTATCAAAAAATATGAGTGTATAAAACTTCAGCTAATATAACTAAATAGAACAAAATGCATTTGACTTTTGAATCTTGTCCTCCATATAAGAAGTAAATTTTTGTTATTTTTTAACATGACATTGCAAGTCTTTGACTGCACCATATACTTAGTACTTTAGCCATGATCAATCAAACGAATCGATTAGTAAGATTAACCACATCAAAAAACAAAAGATTTCTTTTTCATACATATTATAGTTCAACCATGTTCAACATTCCCTAATTTGTGAATGAGCATTTCGTATTTCGTATATCAAAACACGTATGCAATTAACGTATCAAACAGATGAAGTACACATATTTATATGTAGTATGTATACAATATTCGTAATGGAATGGCATATTTATCTATAAGCAATTCAATTATTATCAAATTTGAAAAGCAAGCATCAATAATTGTGCTGGTATATGTAGGGTATTGGATTTTTATTATTAATAAAAAACTCAATTTTAAATTACAATTTCACTAAATTTATTAAATTCACTTTAAAAAAAAATATTTAACAATAATTTTACAATAATAAAATTCTTTACTTTACTTTACTTTACTTTGAAAAAAATATTTTACAATAATTTTACAATAATAAAATTCTTTACTTTACTTTACTTTACTTTTCAATATTCAAAATCTTTACTTTTACACTCTTTAAACATAACTCAAAAATTCAAAAAAAAATCAAAAAAAGAAAACTGACCTGCTATTTTCATTTTTACAATTTTAAATCAAATTTTCTTATCAGTTACAGTTAGTATTACTTATTTATAGAATATGTTATTTTAGTACAGGGTGTTCCCTACATTCGGCCATCCTGTTCGTCATCGGCCTCCGATGACTCACTATCGGTGTCTCTTCCATCGTACCACGGCTTCATAAAATCTGCAGCTGATGACGTTGTGATGGGCCCTTCATGGTTTCCTAATTTTTTTAAATCATACCGATCTTTTCCCTTTACTTTAATTACCTCGTATGGACCTTGGAATTTGGGATGTAATTTTGCGCCCGGATTAAATTGTGTTTTTTTGATTGCTACTAAGTCATGTACTTGGTATTGTTTGGCATGTTTTCTTTTTCTTAATGAATACTTTTTATTTTCTTCTTGAATCTTTTTTATTGATTCTTTTGCAGCTTTTCTAATTTCAATTCGCTCGTTTTCAAATGCTTCAGTTAAAACTTCCTGCAATAGACTGTTAAGTTTGATATCGTCTGGTTTGTTCATTGGGACACCTATCAAAAGTTCGAATGGTGTTTTCTGCGTAGCCCGACTTATGGATGAATTTAAATATATTTGTAGTTTTGCTACATGTTTAAACCATTTCTCAGGAGCATCCACTGACATCTTACTAAGAGTAGATATGATAACTTGGTTTAAACGCTCCACTTGTCCATTACCCCGTGGTACACCAGTTGTTGTAACGATGTGTGTTATTCTTTCCGACTCACAATATTCTTTAAATGCCTTAGACGTAAAAGACGTTGCTCGATCTGTTATAATCCTATGTGGATTACCAAAAACTTGACTTTGTAATCGTAAGCGATTTAGAACTTCTTCAGTAGACGTATCTTTTACTGGGTATATCCAGCAAAATTTTGTAAAAGCATCAATGATAACAAAAATGTATTTATATGACTTTGCTGTTGAAGCAAGTGGACCAAGGTGATCAGCATGGTAGGTATGTAATGGTATATCAATTTTTTCGATGGGATTCAATATTCCTTCTTGTTTACCTTTTTTCTTCGCTGCCAATATGCATGGAATACAGTTTGTTAATACATTTTCTATTTTCTTTGCCATTTTTGGAAAGAAATATTCTTGTCGCAAGATATTCTCTACCTTTTTTGCATTTATATGACCTTGAATATGCACTGATCTGATTATATCATTTTGCATAATTTTTGGAAGAACTAAAAGATAAGCGCCGTTTTCAAATTTGAATAATGTGTCATTTCTTAATAAATAATCTTCGTAATTGGCATGTCTTAATATTTCTGAAATTTGACGACAATTTGAGTCGTTTTCTTGAGCCTTTTTGATTTGGTGTAATAGACTATCTTTTATGACAAAGGTCGACGGATATCTGCTTAAAGCATCAACATGTCGCATTGAGACTCCTGAACGGTGGTGAATTGTACATTCGAACTCATCTATGATTAAAGCCCATCTCGCAACTCTACTACATAATTCACGTTTTTTCATAATATACTGAAAAGCTTTGCAGTCAGTGAAAATTTTAAAGTTTAATCCCAACAAATAAGAACGTAATTTTTTTAACGATTTTATTACTGCTAAAATTTCGAGTTCATAGCTCGTGTAATTCTGTTCACATCTTGAAGTTTTATAGCTGAGGAAGAATACTGGATGAAATCCGTTGTCATCATAATGTTTTTGTAACAGGACTGCTCCTAAGCCGAATTTCGAAGCATCTGTATGTAGTTGTGTTTCCAGTTTCGGATTGAATAATTTCAGAACTGGATCTTGACTCATACATTTTTTTAATTCATTGAACGCGTTTAGCTCATTTTTGCCGAAATGAAAATCGATGTTCTTTTTTATCATATCTGTTAGTGGTTTCGCGATGGTAGCGTAATTTGCGATGAACTTCCTGAAAAATCCGGTAAGTCCTAAGAAACTTTGTACATCTCTTACTGAAGATGGCTGAGGAAATCCAATAACTGCTTTAATCTTATCCGTTGATGGCTTTATAGTACCGTTGTGTATAACATGGCCTAGAAACTCGACTTCTTTTTTCAAAAATTTACATTTTTTCCATTTCAAAATTAAGCCATTTTTTTGTGCAACTTCTAATACTCTTTTAACATTTTCCAAGTTTTCTCTTTCCTCTTTAGAAAATATGATACAGTCATCTAGATAAACCAACATAATTTTTGATCGTATTAAATCTTGAAATACTGTATTTATAAATCGTTGAAACACGGTTGGAGAATTACTTAAGCCAAACGGAGCTTTCAAAAATTCATAATGACCCTCTGTCGTGACGAATGCCGTGTATTTTCGACTTGACTCTGCCACATCTACGTGGAAGAATCCATTTTTTAAGTCGAGGGTTGTAAATACCTCAGCTTCATGAAGACATTCTAAGATTTCTTCGATCACAGGTAATGGGTATCGATCTCTTATGATTTTTCGATTTAGTTTCCTGTAGTCGATACATAGCCTAGGTGAACCGTCTGCTTTCTTCGTCAGGACCACTGGACTGGCAAAATCTGAAAAACTATTCTGTATTATTCCATCTTTTAACCATTGTGTTACCTGTTCATTGACTATTTCTTTCTCTTTAGTTGCTAATCTTCGTGGCTTCTGGAATACTGGTGCTTCGTTTTCTAACGTAATATGCATTTCTATGCATGATTTTTCCGGCTTCTGAGGTAGGTAGCTTTCTATCAGAAACTTTATTTCACTTCGTAGTTTTTTGTTTGCTATATCATCTAAATTAGGAAATTCTTCTTCTTGGGTTAGTGCCATAATGTCGATTTCCTTGGTGAAATCTTTTTGTTGGTGATTATAATCTGATTCTGTTGTATTTTTTCGAATATCAATTTCTCCATTCTTCATTATAAGGGTAACATTTTTCAACAAATCCTTGCCGATAAGCATGTCTTGGTTCAACCAAATGTCAGGAACTACGTGGCAAATGGGCTTAAAAAGATCATCTTTAATGTTGATTTCGATTGAAGTAGAATAAAGAGTTTTTCTTTTATTTTGGCCAAATCCATTCACTAAGATGCTTGGACCTTTTTCTCTTTTTGGGTGAGAACAATTTCTAACAACTGATTCTCTAACGAGTGTAACATCACTTCCGGTATCTACCAATGCTTTATATTTTTTATTTTCAATTAAAACTTCTACACATGAATCAGAAATTGAAATATTATTCACTTGGTCTGATATATTTTGTTTATCTTTTTTCAATTTAGGACACCTTTTAGAAATATGGCCGAAATCATTACAATTGAAGCAGCGCTGGCCTTTCAATTTATGTGGACAGTTATCAGTACTATGTGAAAAGGCACCACAAAGTTTGCATCTATCACTTTTTTTTAATAGTTCTTTCACATCGTTGTTTTTATGTTGTTGCTTATAACTTTTTCTTTTATCACCCTGCATTTTTTCATATGCTTCAAATTTGGTTTTCAGTTCTGCAATTGTTTTGGCTTCATACAGAATGGCTTTGTTGGATACGTCATCGATAATACCTGCAATTATATAAGCTACAATGGATTCTTCATCTACATTACCTTTATTCGCAATTTTTTTCATCGAATAAATATATTCAAGAAATGATTCCGACGGCAATTTTTTTCTATTCTCAAGTTGTTTGTGTACTGATATACTGGACGTTTTTCTTGTGAACTCATTTAACAGTGTACTTTTCAAATTATCCCAATTTTTCACCTCTGTGTTTGCTTCTATAGCTAATTTTGCTGCTCCTTTCAGTAGCCTACGTGCGTATAAATATTTTTGGATGTTTGTCCATTTGCATAAATCCGCAATATCCTCAAATTCTTTCACCCATATTGTGACTTCTTTTTCAGCTTCGCCACTAAAATGTTCTAAAGATTCTTCTATATCTTTGAAGACAAAAGTATTCGAATCAGTCATTTTTTCTTTTAACTGATTTTCTACCGGTTTAATATTTATTTTACTTGAGTCTTTTACACTTTCTGAACTATGAGTTTTCACTAATGTGCTGTTAATGTCCTCTTGTTCCGAATCTACACTAGAGTATTCACTTTCACTTTCTTTATCAGATTTTTTTGCATTTAACAGTCTCTCTACCAGATCTTTTTTTTGCCTGTAGTGTATTGGATAACCGAGTTTTCTTAATTCTTCCTGTAATTCAACAACTTTTAGACTACACACCTTATCCATTAATTTAAAAATTTGTTAACATTTCTCTTTTTTCCGCGATTTTATACTTTAACGTTCTAAATTTTCATTTTTCTTTTCCATTATTTTCACGTGTTCTTTTCTATATTTTTAACATTCACTTAACTTTTCTAGAAGTTTCACACGAACCACGATTCACTACTTCGTGTCTTAGAGAGTTAATAATAATTTTTTGATATTAATTTTTTAATATTAATTTTTTTTTTTTTTTAAGAACCACTTCTGACACCATTTGTAGGGTATTGGATTTTTATTATTAATAAAAAACTCAATTTTAAATTACAATTTCACTAAATTTATTAAATTCACTTTAAAAAAAAATATTTAACAATAATTTTACAATAATAAAATTCTTTACTTTACTTTACTTTACTTTGAAAAAAATATTTTACAATAATTTTACAATAATAAAATTCTTTACTTTACTTTACTTTACTTTTCAATATTCAAAATCTTTACTTTTACACTCTTTAAACATAACTCAAAAATTCAAAAAAAAATCAAAAAAAGAAAACTGACCTGCTATTTTCATTTTTACAATTTTAAATCAAATTTTCTTATCAGTTACAGTTAGTATTACTTATTTATAGAATATGTTATTTTAGTACAGGGTGTTCCCTACATATATGTAATTATCTGTAAGGTAGAAATCTTAAAAAAAATGCATTGAATTATCAATACAATATGTACAAATTTTTGCACATTTTTTATAAATTTTATGTTGGTTTTATTAGCATTATAAATAGTTCAAATGCAAAATCTATTCTTGTAAGTTTATATAGTAACTTGACACATTATATAATATTTTTTATATTGTTAATTTATTATATATTTAGGCTGGTATTCACCAACATAGATTATCTTTTATCTGAGATAAAGTGTATTTCTCAACCTGGATAAAACACTACTAGGATATTCTTAAGACAACCTCCGAGCGGTATTATAAATATCGTCCGAACATAACCTTGTTATTAACAGCAACAGCACAAATAGAGATAATGTATCTGTACTGTGTACTGTATTATCATCTTTGCATATAATTATCACATCACAGAACCTCTTTTTCATTTTGTAATATAAAAATGCAATCAGCTGACATGTTTGACACACATGTTCGACCCGAAAACGAAGTTCGAAAACAAATTTTATCTAGGTTGATGAATAAGCTGAAATTGTATCCGACTAAAATATATCCGACAGATATATCCATGTTGGTGAATACCACCCTTAATATTTTTTAAATATCCTTTGTTCAGACTAGTTGTGAGTATTATTCTTTGTTAGAGTTAAGTTATCCTTTGTTTAGATTTTTATATAAACCTATTCATCCTTTAAAAACAAAGAAATTTCAGTTTTAAGTTTGTTACGATTTTATTATTCTTATATCTTATTTCATTTTTAAAGCAGTGAACACGTGTACACAATATAAAAGATAAAATAAATATTTTTTTTAAATTAAAATTATGTGTTTAATTATTTTATAAATTGCAATTGGTCATGGGCCCCCCAGAATACGTGGTCAAGTAAATTTTTTTTTTTTTTTTGTTTATTAAATAATATAATATGCAAGATGCAAAATATATAGTTTCTGGAAATTTAGAATTAAAATTAACTGAACTTGATGCGATGTTATCAAAGTTATTCGCAATGAAATTCTAGACTAAATAAATGACGAGTGGAACAAGGTTGAGCTTGCAACTAAAAGTGTAATAGTGGAATATCTATCTGATTCTTTTTTCGGTTTTGCAAAATCAGAAAGTACTGCTAGAGAAATTCTTGATAGTTTGAATGCAATTTACGAGCGTAAAAGCATCGCAAACCGATTATCTTTAAGAAAGAAATTGATAAGTTTAAAATTATAAAGTAATGCTCATTTATAATAAAGTTTTAGTTAGGATGTTTGATAACTTATTAACTGAGTCATCAGCAGCTATAGTGCAACATTATAGAAGAAACTGATAAAGTTTCTCATTTGTTATTAACACACTTCCCACATCATATGATGGTGTTACAACTTCATCAGAAAGACAATAATTTGACTTCATCCTTCATGAAAACAAGACTTAGATCACAAAGCCAAATTAAAAATTGAAAGTGAATTAGTGATACAAATGCAAAAGTACTTCAAGTTTATAATAAAAATGAAATATTTAAAAAGAAAAATTTTAAAAAATATAAATCATCGAAAATGTATGGTAAAATACAATCTTATAAATTTAATTATAAGTGTTTTCATTGATGGAAGAAGCAATAATATGAAAAAAGATTGCATTTATTATAAACAAAGACTTCAATATAAAAATTCTATAATAAAACTATAGAACAGTTCATAACAGAAATGTTCATAATATAAATTTAGTAAATCCGCCAATATCGACATCAACCGCAGATACATCCAGGATTTGCTTGTATGACCCGAAATTACCCAGTCACAGATTGAAGATAAATTTAGAATAACGTTTCTTTTAGATTCCGGAGTCTCGGATCATATCATCAATAGGAAGGATTTGGCTGAAATTTTAAATTTCAAAGCAAAAAATGGAATATTTTTAACGGCGTTAAAAAAGGGAATATTAAAGGTGGTAAGCAACATAAATATTCCAGCAGATTTAAAAGGATGTCCTTTATTGTCCGGATGCCTCATATATTTTATTATCTGTAAGAAAAATACAACAGAGGCAGGAATGATTATTATTTTTAATCAAAATAATGTCGAAATAAGAAGGGATGGTAAGATTATAATGAAAGGTATAGGTAAGTTATTAAAATAATTTGATTAGAATTGATTTTATAATTAGTAAGTGCGCAACAACTCTATTTTTCAAGTAAATATCTCTGTTAGTTCTAATTTTGAATTATATGGCATCATCGTTTAGATCACATACATATTTGTAAATCAAAATTTTTAGAATTTAAAAACAAAGAAATGTTTAGTAAATACAGAGAAAATTAATAATATTGTTCCCAATGACAATTTGTGTGAATTGTGTATAAATGGTAAACTAGGACGATTACCTTTTAATAAGGCTAAAGATAAAATTCATGTTTGCCGACTATATTGTTTTGTTATTTGTTCATTGTGCATTCTGATGTTTGTGGTCAAATTACTCCTTCTACTATATAGATAATAAAAATTATTTCGTACTTTTTGTTGATGAATATGCATACTCATTATGTATAGTAACATATTTAACAACATACAAATCAGATGTTTTCACAGTATTTCAAGATTTTCTAGCTAAAAATGAAGCCCATTTTAATTTAAAAATAGCAAATTTATATTATGGCAATGGAGGAGAATATATAACTGTATCAAATGAAATGAAAAATTATTTTGTAAAAAATGGTATTAGTTATCATTTAACATTTCCACGAACCCCACATTTAAATGGTGTATCTGAGCTTATGGTTAGAACAATAACTGAAAAAGTGCGTGCAATAAAATAACCGGTACTTGTTTAGAAAAGTCTTTTTGGGGTGAAGCAGCTCTTACTGCTATACATATTTAATTAATTTAACTCCAACTAAAGCCTTAAAACAAAATAAAACACCATATGAAATGTGGCATAGTAAAAAACCACAATTAAAATATTTAAAAAAAAACTTTGTTGATTTGACTGTACTGTTGGTTCCTTTCTTAGAATTAGAATTAAAAGAAAAGAGAATAAAACATCAATGGATCAAAGTGCATACATAAAAATAGTTTTAAATAAGTAAATTCAATACATATATGATGTGATTGTAAACCTATTAGTACTCCACTTGAAAATAAGTTAGATCATTTTAAATTAAAGTCAGAAGAAAAATATGCGATGTATCCTGTCGAAATCTTATTAGATGTTTAATGTATATATAATGTTGAGTACAAGACCTGATTTAAGTACTCTACCATTAATATTTTGAGTCGATATACTATACAAATAAAAATAAAAAAGAAATCTGGCAATGTTTAAAAAAAATACTCCGATATTTAAAAGGTTCATATACATATTAAATTGACCTATATTCGGGGTGAATGTATTAATCTATTAACTGGTTACATTGATTCTGGTTGGGGTGGTAAGGATAACAATGATAGAAAGAGTTAGGTGCGACAGGATATTTGTTTAAATTATTTTGAAATATGTATAATATATGTTGGTTTGGTCTACACAAAAAGGCATAGCATCTGTAGTATAGCAGCTTCATCTACTGAAGCTGAATACATGGCCCTTTTTGAAGATGCTATGGAGTAGCATTGCAGTTAAAATCATTAGGTTGTAGTATGAAGTTAGATATTTCAGAACCAATCATAATTTATGAAGACAATAATGTTTTTACATATAAATTAGTATTGCAAATAATCTAAAGAATCATAAAAGATCAAAACATATTGATATTAAATATCATTTTTTAGGGAACAATTTGAGAAAAATGTAATAAAATTAAAGTATATTCCCACATGGTGATCAATTGGCAGATAAATTAACTAAGCTGTTACCAGCAGTCAGGTTTATACAACTATGAAGAACAAGCATGGATTTAAATAATAAGCATAGGTATGATTACAAAATTTTTGTTTGCAATTATTTATTAAGTATAATGGCTGAGCTGATTATAGGTTTTTCTGGGTTTTTTCTAATTCTAAGCAACAAAATGTTGGGTCATGCATGTAATTTCCCAGAATAGGTATGTATATTTTTAAAGAGAAAATAAAGTATGCATGTCTTCACTAGATCAATTTATACAAATTTAATTCATGTAAATATGTGAACATAATAAACAAATATGCATTATATGAAGACGTATAGTATATCTAAAACAATATTGTACAACCGAACAGTTTTTGAGGAGGTGTATTGGCATTATAAATATTTTAAATACAAAAACTATTCATTTAAGTTTATAACAAAATGCTACATTATATATTCATTTGTGTTAAACTATTTTTATTATCCTTTGTTCGGACTATTTGTGCATATTATTCCTTGTTAGAACTAGTTATCTTATAAAAAACAAAGAGATTTTAGTTTTAAGTTTGTTACGATTTTATTATTCTTATATCTTATTTCATTTTTAAAGCAGGGAAGACGTTACACAATATAAAAGATAAAATAAAAACATTTTCTTTTAAATTAGAATTATGTGTTTAATTATTTTATAAATTCAATAGTTTTCGTATGTATTTCTTTATGCTACGTTGTTATATGAACCAATAATTTCATATGTCTGTCTTATATTTTAACTATCCGATACATAATAGAGCTATAATAGGTAGATGAATGTATATTGTATAGATATGTATATAATATGCACTCCTAAAGTAACAATATGCATCACATTAGATGTATTTAAATTTTAAATCTTATAGGTATGTACCTACATATGTACCTATATATATACCCTTACATATAAGATACACAGAAATGAAAATATAGAGAGAAAGCGCAATCATATAACATTACGTAGGTAGAGATACATATTATACAAAAGCCAAAACCATAATCATTAATCTAAATCTAAATGATAAAAAAAATATATATACATATATATTAAGATAAATTTTATCTATCCGCAAAAATACCTGACTAATGTACTTGTATGTAATATTTACATACATATATAACGCATTCATATCACATACGATATGTATGCCACACTGTATATATTGGGTAGACCTTTCTGCACCTAATTTAGACCTTTTTGCACTGTACGAGAAAGGGAGACAACTAGATGATTTTTTTTAAACAAATTTTTAACTAAATTTAATTCTATTTCACAAGTAAGGAACACTAACACAATCATGAAGCAAGAAAGATTTACACTTATATCATCAGGTCACAAAAATACAAAAATGCAGTCACATATGCTCGTATGTGTTTGTGCACGAAAGGCAGAAAGGTTTATTTTGTTGGATTTATACAAACCGGTTTGCAGAAGCAAATATGAGGAAAGGTCTAGATTGAAACTATGAGGTGCTATGAGTGTAAATATGTACATAAATCTATATATTTTCATATGAGCGAACGCACAAGACAAGTGATTAATAAATTGCTGTCGTGATATTCGTTATAGTGATGTGATTTTCGTTACTAATGTACTAAATTCAGTACATTTGACAATGTAACAGTAAATCGGTTCAGTACAATTTTAAAATCTAAAATTCAAATTTAACCAAATGTAATTTTTCGCTGTATGTATTAGGTATATGATTTCTACTATTCCATTTTCTGCTACCTCTACAAAACACATTCTAAATTTGAACTTTGAATTTAAATACAGCCCATCAAATAAAAAAGGAATTAACGGACAGTTGAATAAAGTACAATTTCACAACATTTACTACAATTTTGTAAAAATTTCCGCTAGAATTTGATTTAGGTCAATGCCATCCCTGATATACATTCTCGTATATTGTCGTCATCTATATGAGTATTTACATATCTACATATTCCACAATAGATTTTTTCTCAACAACATTCTGTTGTTGTTGTTGTTGTAGTTTTAATTGTACTCTAAGAGAAAGATCTGTTGGAATTCAAAATCAAAATCGGAAAAAAAAAATATTCTAAATCTAATCCATTCACAAATTTTTCCAGTCCCTAAGCTTAGTACAACGATTATACCGAACATCAAAATCAATGTTTTTTTTTCTTTTTTCATTCCTCCTCTCTTTTTATTCCACTAATACTAGAGGCTAGAGGTACGACGAATATTAAGATTAGGATTCGAGAGAAATGTGCTATCTTGTACATCAATTATCTCCGAAGTTACTTAACTGATTTCCATGAAATTTGAAACGTTGATACTTTGATAAGAATTGTGTTGTGTTTTTTTTTTTTTAAAAATGTTCTTGCTTCCTTTTTACAGGGGGTCAAAGTTGTCAAAATTGCGATTTTTCGGCATCCAAATGCACCACACCACGTACAGCAAACACTGATTGACAAATTTCTTTGAAATTTTGAATATAGATAGCCTGAAGGATATTGTGGTTCTTGAATATAGCACATTTTTGATTTTAGTTCCTGAAATTTAGTTATAGCTCTTAAAAAAGGAGAGAGGTTTTTTTTTTTGAAAAATCGTTTAACTTTGACTTCTATTTTCATACATTAAATCTTCATATATCTATATGATTTTGGTATCAAAATAAAATTTGAACTTTTCTAAAGTGTTCACAAAAAAAAAAAAATAGTATAAAATTCTTTGTTATATTTCCATTTTTATTAACAAAATAAAATTATGTTCTTTTTCATCAAAATATTCAAAAATTCATTTTTATTAGCATCTAAAAGGTATATATGCAAAGGCAAAACCTACTCTTAAGTATTATTATTATTATGTATTATCAAAAATCATAATATATATACTAGGTATACATACATATAGTACCTATATGATTTTTGGGTATTCTTTAATTTTTATGAACTGAATTGAAATGGTAAAAGCAAAAGCACAACCGACAATTTTATTTTTATTGTTATGGCAAAAGACAAAAGTAATTTTTAAATAAATTTTAGTTGTATCTACATGGTAAGATTTATGTATTACATAATATTTATGTAATATATAACAATATAACATATTATAGAATTGATTTATCAATAATAACAATATAACATATAGTGTAGAATCAAATGGATAAAAATGTACATCGCGTATGTTATGTATACATTCGTACCGATTTTGATTTTATATAATATGTATAGTTGCAACTGGCACAATGTAAAACAAAATAATGTTGTTTGCCATCAAATATATGCATATATGTATTATGTAACATGTAGCTACACATACACTTATATAATATATTTATATATATTTATATATTTATATAATATATATATGTATATAATTGTATAGGGTAGATGCTTGTAATTCTGGCCAGCTCCAAATTATGGCCACTTTTAAAAAAATACGTTACAAATAAGGAATAAACTACAAAATTTTATTTATTTTTTTTTTCTCGTTATATTTTGTTCTGTTAGCTATACAATTACAAATTTTCAATCAAATCGTGTATAATTTGTTATAGTTATTGTCGCACTTCATTTTGGAAAAGTGTACGGTGCTGATAAATTCTGCATTTTATCTTGAGCGGAGTGTTAAGAAATATACTTTTATACATTTTTATTGGTAAATATGGAAATACTTATTTGAAAATATTTAAGTTTTTTAATGTTAAATTGTAGGTAATCACTTAAATAAATATAAAAAAACCAAAAAAATTAATTAAAAATATCATAAAATCAGTATTTATGAGATGGCCAATAATAGGCTCGTGATTTTATGAAGTTCACCTTTTTCTGATGGCCATCAAAGGCCATAAATTAGTACCGTTGTACAGCTGTACCTAATCATAGCCAGTACAAAATATAGTATATTTTTATTTATAAATTTACTTTTTAATACAAAATAATACACTAAAGTTTTTAAATCTTTGATTCTCTTTATATAGAAAATGTCTGAAAAAAAATCAAATGTAAAATTTTGAGAAGATTCTTTAAGAAAAGCACTCAGTAAAATTAGAATTGTTAATATGAAGATAAGAGAGACTAGTATAGAATTTATAATGTACCTAGAAGCACACTACAAGCTAAACTTAGACGTAAATTACCAGAAAATATAGCCAAAGCAGATCCTCCAACAGTTTTAACATCAGCGGAAGAAAAAAGAATTGTTGAATGGTGTATCGCACTGGGCAAATGTAGTTTTCCCTTAGTAGAATAAATGTTTCAGTTTGTGTCCTAAAACAGGAAAGGTGATAACTCCAAAAGGCTATAGAAATTTATATACCAAATCAAAAATAATAACGAGAAAAAAACCATCACTGTTCTTCTTGTATTTACAGCGACTGGAGAAGTAAGTAACTCCACTTGTATAGTTTTTCGTTATGTAAGACTATAGCAAAGGATGTATCTTCAAGCATTCCTAATGATTGGTATTTTTGGTTTATCAGGAACTGGTTGGATGAACAGTGATGTTTTCTACGATTATATTTCTCGTGGCTTTAATGAATATGGGTGACAGAGCAAGGAATCCAAAACCCTGTGATACTGTTTGTGGATGGACATATAAATTTCATCTTAATCTCGATCTCAGTGAGTTTTGTGATCAAAATGATATCATACTATGAATATAGTTTATCAGCTAATACAACTCACTTCATGCAACCCGCTGATGAAATTTTACTGGGTGGCCAGAATTTTGTACATCAATGGCCATTAATTAGTGATCATGTGGCCAGAAAATGATGATTTTTGACTTTTTCCACATATTCCTTTTTTTTTAGTTCTACTAACATTTCCTTAAAATAAAAGCATAACATTGTATAAATTAAATATACCTAATAGAATTAGTTTATTAATTTTTCATAATTTTATATTCTTTTGATTTTGATAGAAACAACTTCAAAATAATGAAATCCTTAAATAGTCATAAATTGGTGCATCTACCCTACATAGAATTGATGAATGACGTTGATTTTTAAAAGATAATAAATATTTTCAGTTATTTGTATAACAATCCATAATTTTTTTACAATAATTTATGATTCGATACATACATACATATATAGGTAGATACTAAAGGTATATAGCATTGTTTTTGATATACATATAGTGATATTTGATTTTATTATTCCATAAAATTATCTAATACCACTTTACCATTTTATTACTGACAATAAGTACCTAATTGTACACTTACATACATAATTCATTTACATTTATTTTTTTATTTATTTATTAATAATTCTAATTTTATTATTTTTCTTTTAGGTAGGTAGGTAGGTATATTGTTCCAATTGTTTGTACTACATAATATATGTGAAAAAAATATGTACCTACATATATGTGTATAAATATGCATGGTTATATCTTAATCCATTATACGTAAATCCATTATATATAACTACACATGGATACGACTGCTACCTACAGTTTTTCAGTACGTATATACAAGGCACAGTTTGCCTTTGCGTTTGCATACTTACGAGTATTATATTTCCTACGCCTACAGCAACAAAAAATGTGTATTAACCTTTTTCTCTTTTTTGAGATCGAAAACCGATTTAGAAACGAAGAGCATACACACTAATAGTAGTAGTAGTAGTAGTAGTTGTGAATAAACAAATCGGTGAAAAATTTAATGATAATTATATCTTTTTCTTATCAGAAAAATTAAAATGAAATCGAATGAAAATTTTGAATAAAAATTGATTATTTCTTTTTCGAATAACTAATTTTTTTCAAAACATAATTGAACGCAATTTTTGTAGGTAAAATAATTAAAAGTTTGAGTTTTCTGTGGTTATATATATATGTATTTTTTTTTTCGATATTCCATTATCTAGTTGTAAAAATTAACTTTAATATTAACTTTTTCTTAAGCAAAAAGGACCTCTCTAGTTTAATATTTTTAAACAATTTCAGAAATGAAAATTTCAAAATTAATTCTGTTCAAAATATACACTGCACCTTTAATCTTGGTATATTTCAAATTTAAAGCAAATTTGTCAAAAAATGATAATAATAGAGAGGCGAGTAAAGAATATGAAAAATTTGTGAAAGATTTTATTTTGTAAGACTACAACTCTGAAACAAAAAGGACTATCAAAAGTACATATATTCCCTTTAAAATGTATTCCATAACTTTATTTACTCTAAATTTGGAAGAAATCTGTGTAATATAACACAAAGAGAGGTAAATTTTGCTAATATTCATTTTTCTGAATTTCCTCCTTTTAAGGTGTACAAGTACAATTTATATGATATAGTGGTATATAAACAATGATATAAATAAAGTTTCCTTATAATCCATATAAAAATATGTATAATCTTACTAAGAAATTTTTCAAGGACGAATAATAAAAGGCTAAATTTTTGACCAAAATTTTTTCAAATTTCTAAGTTTGAGCATTTATGTCTGCCACATTTGGAAACAGATCGAGATATGTCAGATACTGTTCAAAAAGCTCATGATGCATTATTTTTGTCGAACTTTTATCTGCCCTCCTATCCTGTTCCGAACAGCAGTTATAACGTTTTATATGAGCTCACTTTCCTGCACAGGCGAAAAAGTTTCCTTAATCCTTAATTAAGGAGGTGAAGGAAGGATTTTACGAAAAAATGTTATGATCGGATGATCACAACACTTGAAAGAATCGATTGGTATATGTTGGAACACTTTATCACCCTGTAGCTGTTTCTGAAACGATTATTGCGATAAAAATAGGACAGACTATTCTTCCCAGTACCCACATTGCTTATATGGATTAAGAGTAGGTTTCGACTTTGAAAAATTTCGAAAACAACAACAACGATTTTACATACAAAAATTTTAAAAAATTCCTTTACCTTTTAGGTGCTAATAAAAATGGATTTTTGAATATTTTTGATGAAAAAGAGCATCACTTTATTTTGTTAATAAAAATGGAAATCTAACAAAGATTTTTATATTTTTTTTTTGTAAAAATATCAGAAAAGTCCAAATTTTATTTTGATACCAAAATCATATAGATATATGAAGATTTAATGTATGAAAATAGAAATCAAAGTTGAACGATTTTTCAAAAAAAACCCTCTTCTTTTTTAGAACTATAACTAAATTTCTGGACCTAAAATCAAAAATGTGCTATATTCAAGCACCACAATATCCTTCAGGCTATCTATATTCAAAATTTCAAAGAAATTTATCAATCAGTGTTTGCTGTACGTGGTGTGGTGCATTTGGAATCCGAAAAATCACAATTTTGACAACTTTGACCGCCTGTAAAAAGGAAACAAGGACATTTAAAAAAAAAACACACACACAACACAATTCCTATCAAAGTATCTATGTTTCAAATTTTATTGAAATCGGTTAAGTAACTTCGGAGATAATTGATGTACAAGATAGCAGATATCTCGAATCCTAATCTATACTTATACATATATATGAAAAAGTATAGAAATAAAATGAAATGAATTAAATGATATGAATGAATGAGATTTACATGAGTGTTAATTAATCATATATGATATTCATATGAATAAATTATTATATATAATTACATATAAGAAAGAAACTGGTAATATCCGCGTAAATGTATGTATGTATATGTGTATATTTTAACCTAATTCAAAACTTTCATCCTTTAGTTTCCTATTTATGGACACACCAATCATACAACTATTATTATGCATCATCATACCCATATATGTACGAGTAAAACCATCAACCCACATATTCTTCTAAACAAAGTTATCCCATATTTTTATACACATACCACACAAAAATGTGACATAAATCAACACCTACATACATAAATGTATAGAAACACTTTTACAATAATTATATATACTTATATACGCATATACAGATGTATAAGCAAAGCATACATATACATATTTATTCCTACACGTTTTTAAAATTTATATTAGTATCGAATATAAGTAAGTATACACATATATCCATATATGTACATACATATACAGTAAATATGATAATATAAAAAGCAATATAAATTTACATACTAACATAAAGTCGAATCATGTTTTTTTTTTTTTTTTTGGATTACCTACTACTCGTATTTCTATATAATACCTTCAACATGTTTATACAAGTATTATACGTATATATACTTCACTGTTCACTGCGCTTTTCACGCTTCATATAAATATGTTACATAAATTTATATTGATAACTTATTGTATATTATATAACTCGTATAAATATGAATATATATATATATGTGTGTGTTTGTATAATAAGTTTGGGTATAATAAGAAATATATTTAATATCATTCTGGAATCATTTTTCATATCATTAAATTTATGTGTATATTTTCATGAAATAATGTACATAAATGCATATACCTACAAACATTTATATAAATTTATATTAGGCCATTGACAGACATCTAGTATCGATACCATATGGTTTGAATATTATGGCATGAACAATACTAGCATGGTGACAGACATGTAATGTAGTATAAATCTATAGTATCATTTTGACATTTGTGAATTTTTGTTGTGCTGTTGTATAGAAAATTTATATTTGCATTTTAATTTGACTTTAGGTGAATATAATTATTATTATAATGAAAAAAAATGAATGCGGATATTGAAATTCTAATTCAACAAAGTGTAGAGAAAATAATAGAATTTTAAAAATAGAAAAACTAAAAAGTTAATATTTTTGGCTTTAAAAGCCAAAAATGAGATGTGATTTTCACAGAAGAATGTGGTTATTATAAAACAAAATTCAAACACGAATACTGCAAAAACTAATTTCTCTATTTGCCACAGTAATAAAAAAAATGGCGCTACGTTTTGTAAATTTTTTGAATACTCTAGCTTTATATACTATAGACAAAATCATGCTGGTTTCAATACCACGTTTATACCAGCTTGTTTTCCTGGTATAAAGCTAGTATAGGGTATGGCAGACATGTATAGTATAGCCAATACCATGTTATCGATACCACGTTTATACTAGATATCTGTCTAGGGCCTTATATAATATATCCATATACATGCATATGAATGACATGTAAAAATTCATAAAAACCGAAAGAAAATAAAATTAACGAACAAAATTGTAAATAGTTGTATGTATATAAAAAATACTTATTAATCAGATAAAGGATATATGTACACCTATACCCATAGATATGTAAATATATCTACATACGTATAAATATGTAAATAAATAAAATAATACGTAATAATATCGATGAGTTTATCATTCTGCAAGGATCTCTTTATACGAGAGTTTAGAAAATTTTTTTTGAATACAAACACATCATACTCGTATATATACGCACGTAAGTATAAGTACACAATTATACACATCATTTTATATACAATTGAAAGTGTTTTTTTTTCTTTTTCACATTTTATCTTTAAAATATACATACATAAATACATATGTATCTACAAATGTAAAAAATAAAATTAAACATAACATACACACATACATACATATTCGTTAATATACCTAGTACATAACACTATGTGTATAATATAAAAAAAAAAAATCAGTTGCGAAAAATAGATAAAATTTATGAATTTTAATTCTAAAATACGAGTATATTACAAATAATGCGCAGACGTGAAATTTTACAGTTTCACACTCAAAACTCATACTTTAAAGGCAAAAACAAAAAAAAATTTTTTTTTTTTAATTTTGTATATTTTCATACTCATATGCAACGAAATCTCTGCTATAGCCTTTATGCAGACGACACCATTATTTTTGTCGCTGATCATAAGCCTTTTAAAGCATTAGGAATTCTCCAAAATTACATTCCGAACCTCATTGTTTACTACAAAACAAAAATGGGGCATAAAATAAAAATCAATGAAAGTAAAAGCTCATTAATTTGCTTTAGGAACTCTTACTGTAGAGAACACAAAAACTGACAGAAACACTATGTTAAGGAGAGTAAAAACCTTCATCTATGCCTGAACGGCAATAATAACGTTCCTCTTATACTAATAGCATCAAATATCTGGGTATTAATTTACATCACAGACTTCTTTTTAATTCACATGCGAGAGCAACGCTTAAAAAAGTATATACAGTATGCATGCTATACATCCATTTTAAGGCCTTTGCTAAATTCCAAAGTTGTCCGAGTTGAAACCAAACAATATACAAGACCCTAATTAAACCAATTGTGAGTTATAACTTTTTGACTTGTTTCACTATCTCATCGAGCTGAGCATTTGAACTAGAAAAATTTGAAAGAAAAATTCTCAGACATTGTCTTCGCAAATTTCGCAGGCCCAATATAAAATGTTATCCCATATTAATCGCATTTACTCTAAGTCTAGAATGACGCCTTTAATAAATTATTTGATAAACTCATCTAAACGGTCCATAGAAAGAGCAAAAGATCATGTTAACCCAATAATAAGAGGAATTTTTAAAGATGGCATATATATGTACATAACTCAGTTTTAGACAAATATTATATCTCGCCATAAACATATAGCGAATGCAAATTCTGCAATAATTTTCGACTTTTCAAATTTATCGATGAAATTTTACCAAAATGTCGTTCAAGGTATAGAAACAATAGAGGTTGATTCGATTATCCAAATACGTAATATATATATGTAGTACATTTCAATTAAATATCACTTGCATAAATTAGGATAAGATATAGATTTAAGAGAAAAAATAAAATCGATAAAAACATAAACACAAATTGACAAAGGATATTATAATGTAAGTGTATTACATACACATACACTACATATATTCAAACTTTTATCTTTTAACTGTGATAATTTAGTAAATATAAGTAATTTTTTTTTTTATTTTAAGTAAAATATTGCAATATTCGAAATTAGTTTATTCTAGAATTAAGATGCAAATGATATTCAATATTTAACACTTAGGCTGGTATTCACCAACATAGATTATCTTTTATCTGAGATAAAGTGTATTCATCAACCTGGATAAAACACTACTCGGATATTTTTAAGACAACCTCAGATTGGTATTATAAATATCTTTCGAACATAACTTTATTATTAACAGCAACAGCACAAATAAAGATAATTGCTGTGTTTCTTTCACGTGTGCGAAGTACTTCTGAGCAATTATTTTAGCAATGACTCAAACTATTGAAAGAAACATAAATAAATTCGACAAGTGAAGCAAAAAAAAGCTTAGAATTATTTTACTTTAAATTTGAAAAATTTATATAAAACACTCCATATGATATTTGTTTATACCAAGAAATCTAACCTAAACAGTCAATTTCCATTTGTTGGATAATGTGAAACTAAAAAGACATCTGGTAGAAAGAAATAACGTAACTACTTACAAAGTGAGTGAACTACTTTTGAAAAATTGTTTGAGCAGTTCACACATAAAAATTTACTGAAGTACTAAACCAAATTGCTTCGCAAGTACTTTGCTCATGTGAAAGAAACACAGCTAATGTAATACCACTGTATTATCTTATCTTTGCATATAATTATCACATCACAGAACCTTTTTTTCATTTTGTAATATAAAAATACAATCAGCTGACATGTTTGACACACATGTTCGACCTGAAAACGAAGTTCGAAAACAAATTTTATCTAGGTTGATGAATAAGCTAAAATTGTATCCGACTAAAATATATCCGACGGATATATCCATGTTGGTGAATACCACCCTTAAAGTAAGAATTCTATTAATTAACTATAACTGACTACATATATGAAAGTCAAGTATAGATTAGTGCCGGAAGCAAGCACGGCTGCTAAGTTAGTTCATAAGTAACGATAAGTTTTAAAACTGACAATGTAAAATGCATAACATAAATGCATTATAATATATGCATATTTGTACTTTAAGTATAAGTCTAAGTAGATGTAAGCAGGACATATTTATACGGTCAACTATATGTATATGATTCTCGATTATGTATTAATTTTTTTAAACATAAGTATTTTATATTACCTATATATATTTTTTATGTATTAAGACTCAATAAAGTATACTGAATACTGAATACTCATATGCAACATGTAAATTTGATTTACAAAAAATTGTCTTTCAGATGTGTGTAAATATTTGGGAGATCTAATACTAATTCAATATATGATGCTGTATTTTTAAAGGTATTTAGTATTCATAGGCTCGGTTTAATATGCACGTAAAGTCGTAACTAAAATGACTTCAGCTAACTCAAGTCAGAAGTCAGATTACATTGTTTTAAATCAGTGTAACTATATTTGACTCAATTCAGCTTCATTGAATTTAACGAAACACTTTGAATTTTCGTTGACTTCAGTGATAGTGTGCCTATCGACCACACAAAATTGAGTGGCTTGAGTGAAATATGTACATATGTACATGTATTATTTAAACATAACCAATTCCATATGAAGTTTATATGAAATATCGCATTTTGTAGTTAATGTAAAAAATTTGTAAAAATTTCCTTTATGTGTAACTCTCTCCAAATTTTATGTTTTGTATGTGTAACTCTAACTAGTAACAATTATCATGTTCATGTAACTACTAAATTAACTAACCTTACTTTCACATTATGCAGATGCTTACTCAATTCACACAAACCAATATAGTTACAACTTCAGACTTGAGTGAATTTCGTTAGCTTTGACTTGAGTTAGCTGAAGTCATTTTAGTTACGGCTTAATACCTTTGAATCTGATTTTTTTCTTAATTTTTATGTAAATTTTTTTTAGAACATGAATCAGTTAATATGTATTATATAGGTATACATTATATTTTTTTTATTTTATTTTTGATGTACATATAATTCATTTTTTGTATTTAAATACAATACAGAATATAAAATTTTCAAATTAAAAATGTAGGTGCATACTTTATTTTGTTGACTCTGCTTTGCCATAATTTGAGTTAGGTCCTATTCAAAAACGTCAAAATATGCTTTGCATCAATGCATGGCGTTCAAAAAAATGCAGGCAAAGCAGTGCAGTTCTTCAAAAACGTAATAGATTAAAATTTATGCGCATAATGCAGTGCATATGTGCAACGTTTAAAGTGTTGATGCGTTGTTTGCTAAATGTCAAAGTAGTATACGTATAGTATTACACAAATAATGGTGAATTGTAATTATTAAGATGTTTACACAAATATTTATAGCTAGAGTTTCCATTTTTAAATAATTATAAAATACAAGCACTAAAGACTGTCAGGTAAAACGTTCAAAAACTATATGAATCACTGCTTTTTATAAAATCTACATCTGTTTTATGGCAGCAGCAACTAATAAAGAGCTGCCAGTGCCACTGCATTTATGCTTTTCTGCAGTCAATATTTGACGTTTTTGAACAGGGTCTTACATATATATCAGATATTTTTACTTTATGTATGTATTATATAGTACAAAATTCCTCTATAGATATTATAAAGTTCATATAATACTTATATGATGTAATATAGTGACAGATAATAACTGCGTAACTAATAACTAAAAATGATTTCGTACCATATAGACTCGCATGCATATAATATTAGTTAGTGGTTGATTTATAGAAAATCGAATTTAATTGAAATCAATATTGTACATATATACTATGTATACGTAAACTAAATCATTCCATATGGTACATAAATTTATGCGCATATACATACATATATCATTTATACGAGTATATAGAATTGAAAACAAATTCATAAAATATATATGTAGATACTAGATAGACAAAAAAAAAATAAAAATAAAATTACACACAATATAATTACTATACTATAGCTAGTATAGTTACTACATAGTAAATTATTTATGTAGTAATCGAAGGAATAAAATGATATTGACATTTATCTACTCCTCATATGTATATACAAGTACATACATATGTATTTATATATTTATTCATAATATTAATATTATATACATACATATAAGAATATTTTCGTATATCCTGATAAGAATTTTTTAAATGTGAGTTATGTGATTGTATATACATATGTACATACCACTACACAACACATCTTTAACTTAATTTTTTTTTTTTTTTGATTTGGATTTACCTACCTATTTTGTTTTGTTCAATTATCCTTTTAAATCCTTTTTATGTATATGTATATGTATGTATGTATGTACACATAAATATATGTATAGAAAAATCATTTGAATATTACCAAAACAAATTGGACAATATAATAATGAATTAAAAACAAAATGTATGTATGTATATGTGCACAGCACATGTATAGTTATACATACAAATCAAGCATACATATAAGTACATGTATAATTATACATATTCACTCAACTTTTATAATATATTAAGTATGCATGTATGTATGTATGTACGAGTATTTATAAATTTTCGTGAAATTCGGAAACTTTCTATAAAAATACATTATAAAATTGTACGTAATATTGCGGATGGATGGATTTAGAAAGTTTATGATGAAAATGATGATGATGATGACTATTATTTTGTGATAAAAATTACATACATGTACATTATGTACGTATGCATGAACATTATTAATAAATATGTACATAACATATATGAAAAATCCATGGACAAATCTTATAAAAATATTGTACCTATACATATTAATAAGTGAATTAAATTCAGATGAATATAATATACAATCGTATCGTATATCTCGTATGAGTTGAATTTCTCTTTATTTTATTATATTTTATCTCTTTTTCTCTGACATACTAAATTCATGAAAATTCATATAATATGTATACACTATAATACATATACACATACATTATGTACGTACGAATTTGTAATATACTCGTCGACCGTCGTATGTATTTGATAAAAATAAAACATTTTTATCGATTTACTAATATTTTGTTGTTGTCGTTGTCGTTGTCTCTTTTTTCTTCTTCTTATTCTTTTTATTTTCCTTTTACATATTTGCGTTGTTTTCAATACTGTTCACTGTTTGTTTTTTTTTTTTTTTGTTAAAAATGATTGCTTACATGTTTTGAAACGACTCGACTCTATAATGTTGTCCTTAATTAAATACCTATACCTATAATTTTATGATTTTTTTATACCTATTTAAAATTTTATTGTTTTTGATTTTGACTTTTATTAGTAATACTTATTTTTCGGTGTGTGCATATTTATTTTACAATTTATTCAATTCAATTTAACCATAGCCAATATCATTATTCATATTCGTATCAATCAATACATTACATATAATATGTATACATATCTATGTATGTATTTACAAATATATCTAATAATAATGAAGTATAATTTGCTAGATGTTATAGCAAAAATTATGAATGCTAAATGCTTAAATTTTTTTTTTATTTATAATGATATAACATCCATCCTAAATGTATACCTAAATGTTACCTATATACATGATGTGCATGAATGAAAACATATAAAAATATTTGTAATTGTATAATACTCTGTATGTATAAGAGTTTTATATGGTATTGTGTAAGATACTTTGTTTTGTATGTTTTTTACTTTGGTTATATAAGATGTAAGATTACGTTTGTATAAGATATATACATATGTGTTATACATATATGTAACACTCGATATATTTTTGGTACGGTATAATAACTATATATGCATGACAATAAACCAAAAAAATAACATGTATAGCAACATAAAATTCCCTGCGGAATAAATTGACATTGGGGAGAGATACATACGAGTATGTATATGTATAACATATAAAATGAAGAAAATTGGATTAAAAGCATATTTAGAGTTTTTATACAGAAAATTTATACAAAACAATGCTGAGAAAATGTTAGGACACGTGATTAAAACATATGATGAAAATACAGGTAAAGAAAAAATACACATATAGGTATTTATAATTTTCATACATTCATTATATACAATACAAAATTTTTTATATATTATATGCGTTTATATGCGTGTGTTTGTGTGTGTTTGTAATTTGAAAAAAAAAAAAAAAGGTTGTATAAATATTTTTTAGATAAGCATGAATATGTGAAATCATGAATTTTTTTATTATGTAATTTTTATTATAGGATTTATAGTTTTGCATATATATGCTTCTTATTTACATATATATGAGAGTATAGTAAATTTTTTTATATGATTGTGATAAAGCAGTATTATTACTACACTGAAAAAAACATTGGAAATTATAAGAAAATGAAAAAGTAAAATTAACGGGTAAATTTGGCTATATGGTATTCCAAAAATGTGAACCATCTGATTGCCTTAATATTTTGTCCAAGGATTACACATAAATACTCAAGAATACGAGAAAGATGAACAAAAAATGATTCATAATTGTTACATGGTTCAAAAGATGCGTCTTGAGATGATCCTATATTTTTCAAAAAGTCCTATATAGTAGAAAGATAATATATAGGACATTTTGTGATTTTTAAACATTTTTACATTTTTGTTATTTTTTCAGAAAGGAGTATAAGGATAATTAGTTCAAATTTTTTGCAAAAAAAAAAAAAATAAAATAAAAATAAACCTACATAAGTTTTTACAATATTGTAACATTAATCCTGGATTATAAGGATATAATATCCTAAATTGAAACAAATTTGAAAGTAGATATCGATTTCGGTCATTCAATTAAAACATTTTAATATGAAATTTTAATATTTTGAAATTCAAAATTCTGTGCTCTACTCTATATGTCGCAGGAAATATCTCTGGACAAAACAACAGGGTTTAAGGCAACAGACGGACGGTTCATCTTTTCGGAATTCCCGGAAGAAAATTTCAAAGCATTTCTATTTGTTTCCAATTAATTTAGAGAACGATATATCAATGGCCCTTATTCTGAGAGTCACCTCACGTGAGTTATATCAGTCACTTGAAAGTCACCTCACATTTGATATGGTATTCTGAGAGTTGTAATAGGTGAGGTGACTTCATATAAATGAATAGAATGGAACAAAATGAACTTTTGTTATTCATCTATCAAATTTTGTCGTTTATGTAATTTGCTGTGTTATTAGTTGAAAAAATTAGTTTAAAAATGTGATTTATTTGAAAAATTAAAAAATAAAAATGAGTTCTGTAGCATTTTTTTTTTATGATAGCGAAAGTGACGAAGAAATTCGAGTGATCAGAGATGTTAGATTAGAGTTTATTAGATTTATATAACCTATAATAACTAAAATTAAATAAATAAATTAAATATTTATGATATTTACAATAAAAAATATATAAAAACATTTTCAGTTTGCATTTTACTTATACTTACTTTATTTGTTTTACCTTCCTTCAACTGTACGACTCGAAATGTCACTTAGAATGAGATACATCACCTCATAGTACGACTCTTAGAATACCATAAAATTGACTATCGCCTATCGCTCACTTTTTACGAGATATGTCAAATTTTGTGATATGTCAGAATAACAAAATTTGAATCTCATTTCACTTGGCGAGTGAGGTGACTCTCAGAATAAGGACCAATATATGTGACTATAGTGGACTATAGTCATTTTATTATAAATCCGAAAAAAATTTCATTAAAAAAAATTTTCTTATTATCCTTTTGTATTAGTATATTCCGGACATTGATGATTTTTTTCATTATCGTCCTTTTTTTCTAATTTGTCATACAGAATTTGTGTATATAGAAAAGAAAAATCGTATATACTTACCTAGTAATCATATATGTATACGAAAAAAGTCAATAAAGGGTGAGTTTCAAAACGTTTAAATACCGCCTAGATGTATAATCAACAATTTCAAAACGATAACACTTAAATCGATAACAATGTCTCTATACAATTTCAAAACTCATTGCGTGAATGCATCTGATATGCATCTGTCAAGCAATCTACGCATCCAGAATTTTTATGATGCAAAATAGATTTGAATAGATTTTTTTTTCTCAGTAGCATTTCAATGATTTATTTTTATATGAATTTTGTTATATGGAACCAAAGTTCAGTCTGTTTTAAACAAAAATTTTGTACATTTATGATGATAAATTGAATTTTTAATGTGTTTTTCTTTAATATTAATGACAAATTCTAAAAAAATGGAGAGTATTATATTATACGAGCAGTATACTAACACTGAAGGTGTTTTTGCTCATTCGAAAATCGCTATAAAATATGTCCATTCTGATGATATTGTTTAATTTTATTAAAAAATTGTTTCACCTTTTTTAATTCAGTGTAGAGAATGAATTAATTAAATTTTAAAATTATGTACTGCAAGAGGTGAACCATTTTTTGTTGTTGTCAAAACAAAGCAACAAATTCGTTTCAAAACATCAAAGTTGTATAGAACTGCAATATCGATGCGAATCATTAATACACTGTTTTAAAACTTTGCATCACGACTGTTTTGATGCCGTATCACAACACATTTTTGAGGTGTTTTGAAACTCACCCAGAATTTCGATTTTATAAGTATGTATGTATATGTACATATATTTATAACATTTTTGTCAATAAATTGTATGAAAGATGAGAAATATAAACAACGGACATCAACAAAACCATATAATCAATGGATATTATCAAACCAAATCAAAAAAAAAAAAAAAAACAAAAAACAAAATAAATAAAAAACAATAAAATATAGTTATGTGTGAGTAAATGAATAAAAACACAAGTTTTTTTTTTTTATTGTTTTTCTTTTTCTAAATTCTAAGTGACATTAATTTGAATAATAATTATTCTTAAATATTATTACAGTAATAATAATTATTTTTATATTTTACATATTCAATTCATGTATTCATTTTAATTTTTTTTGTTTTTTATTTCATCATTTCTATTTCACTTTATTACTTTTACTTTTTATAATTTTTATTTTTTTTTTTTTTAATTTTGCTTTTGCTTATGGTTTCTGTTATTTTATTGTTCTTTTTTTTTTTTCTTTTTTTTTTTTCAATTCTTTCTTCCAATTTATTTTGCTGTTGTTATTATTGTTCTTACATTATTATTATGATTTATTTTTATATTTTGAATGTACATAATATTATGTATATAATTTTGTAAATAAAAACAAAAAACATAATATAAGAATTTACTACATATTTATATGTATGCATACATAAAGTTTCATAAAGTTTAGTACATATACACAAATATAATATGTATATTATTATGTATATGTATATGTATTTACCTACCGCAGCTATCAGCTATATAAATGTATGTTATAAGTTATATGTATCTTGTATGTAAGTCATAATAATTTATAGATATTGCAATTCATCATTACTATTACTATACTACATATTATATTATATATTGTATATGTAATGTTATAATTGTTTGTTAAATTTTATATTTCTATGTGTATGTAATATGTATAATGCGTACGTATTACTATGATTTTGGTAATACTGGTAATACATACAATGCATTTATATAGATCCACTCTTTTTACTTTTTAATTTTTGTTTATTCTTATTTTATTTTTTTTTATTTTTTTGCTCGTTGTCTCTCAATTTTGTTCACAACGTAAATTATACTGTACATTTATGTACAGTACTCATAATACTCATCATACTCGTTCGTAATAATCGTGTAATTTCATCAGTTTTATATAATATGATATATTAAAAAAGATTAATGTCACTTTTCAGTTATATACCTACATACTTATAAATTTTCAGTTTTAATATTTCGTAGTTCTGCTGTTAAACGACCATTTCAAATTTTTATCATATTACATAGTTTACTTTTATTATATTAGGTGCTTTCGATTTGGCAATTTCAAGTACTTGCGAATACTAAAATGTGTCTAGGATAAATTGTTAAAACGAACAACACAAAAATATTATTCGTAACTAAGTACTTGCATCTATACTTCCAGCTAGATACTTGAAAAATTTTCCATGAGTAGCTGCGAGTAGATGGTTTAACAGAGACATTTACCTTTTCTAATCGCAAGTAGATTCTTGAAGTTGCCAAACCGAAAACACCTAATATTTCAATTTTTATATATAATAATTAAGAATATTGTCAAACATCAAATAATGTGTCTATTAGAAGCAAAAGGGTATGCTTTTCATTTTAACACGTTTTGAGAAAAACACGAAAAACGTTTTATTTGTTATTATAGTAGCATCTGTAAATATGAAAATTAGTTTTTTTTTTAATTAGTTAGCATTGTGAAGGTAGAATGATGTTGCAATTTTAATTAAAAAATGCATATATCACGAGAAAAGTTAGTTTGAAATTTTGAAAAGAATACCTTTTGAAAACAACTTCTGAAAAAATGTACCTTTTAGAAAGGAGGCCTTATTTAAACAAAATTGTGATTTATTTATTTTTGATCAATATGACATTCAAATTTATTCGATGAAAATATAATATATAGGTATATAGAGAAAGAACAAAAATCTACAAAAACTTAAAAAAAAAATTGGTTAGAAAACGGATTTAATTGTTATGTACATTAAACATATCCCAATTATAATTAACTGGAGGTTTAAAGTGTGTAGAACTTTCACTTTTTCCAGTCTTTTATTATTATTATTATTTGAAAACCGTTCGAGAATTCTAACTGATTTTGAACGAACAAAACCGAAAAAGGAAAACAACCCATTTTGAAAATAACTTTTTGTATCAATACATTCATTGCATTGGAATAAAAACTTTTTGATAAAATATATACATATAGTGCTCACTGGAAAAGATACTTCTTTGAATCTAAACTTTTTTGGAAAATATGCCTTTTTGAAACTAATGGTATATTTTTCAAATCAATTTTTTAACAGTTATATGAGACTTTTTCGAAATGTATTAGATAAATTTAGATGCGGTTTTGAAAATTCTACAAAATGTGATATACATATGTATATCTCATTTTTCTTATAAAATGGAAAACATATCATTTTGCTTCTAATAGACACAAATACGAAACTAACGAAATACAAAAGTTATAAATGTTGCGAAACATTTTAACTTTGCAGTTTTTCGAAACTTTCGCAGTTTGTAAATGTACATATATATAGTGTTAATGAGCTACGAAAACTGAAAAACTATACGAATATGTATACTACGAAATTTAAGATAAATTGAAATGTGAAATGAATCCTCTATAATTATGTAATTTCAATTATACAATAATATGTATATGATAACAATAGATATTAATAATAATTGATATGAGTATTATATAGGAATTGTTGTATATCATATACATGCTGCTTTCGATTTATCAATTCCAGGTATAGTTGCGAGTACAAAAGCGTGTCTTATGCTGCTTTGAGCATAAGGTTGTTGGTTGATATTTCAGGTTGATCAACGGTTGAAGAAAAATCAAAATTTTTTGAATTTTTGCTTGGTTGACAACCAAGTTGTGCGTCTGTACCTATACCTGTGTTGACAAATTGTTGAAAAACATCATTTCGATTTTAAAATTTCGTATCGATAACATCATTGAAATAAAGTGTAAATTTTTTCTAGAATTTCAGATAGAATATTCAATAATATAATAAATACAGTGTCTTTTTTTATACAAAATAATGAAATATACCTAATAATGAAATTTTGAGGGAATTTTTCCAAAAGAAAATTAAAGACAAAAATAATTAAATATGGTAAAAATTTATCTGTATGTATATATGTTTATTTTGTTATCTGCATATAAATATCAAACAGAAAAACAAAAACTTTGAACTGACCTTTCGGGACGAAATCATTTAAAAAAATGATGTTTATGTTCAAGTTGTCAACTTGATTTAGCGTCTGTGTGATTTGATCGTCAACCCAGATTGACAACAAGTTGACAATCAAATTGAAAGTCTGTATGCTGCTTAAGATAAATTGTTATAACGAACGACAGTAAACTTATTCGTAACTACTACCTGCATCTATGTAAATGTACTTGAAAAATTTTTCATGAGTAGTATATAGCTGCTGGGCTAGGTATAGATGGTTTAGCGCAGACATTTACCTTATCTACTCGCAATTACTTGAAATTGTTAAATCGAATGCAGCTATATTATTAATTTTTTTGTAAACTAATATACATAAATAACAAATACCAGAAAATCAAAAGTAAAAATAAAAACAAAAAAAAAAAAAAAACAATTAAAATAATATAAAATAAAAACAAAGTATGTATAGAAAACAACCTTTTTTTTTAACTTTATGCATCTATATATGTACGTTGAAATTATAATAAATTTTTTGTCTTTTTTGTTTTTCAGATTTATTTTTAGTTTGAATATAATGTACATATATTGAATTGAATATATATTTTTGTTTTATAAAGTATTTTTTTTTTTAAATATTCATACATATATACACACAATGTATTTATATGTATATATATATGTATATTAAGTGCATACGGAAACTCAGTCCATTATGGCACCGCCAATCAGTAATTCTCATGGATATATGTATGTATACATATGATCCAGTTTATCATCAGTGTAATCAGTTACAATGGTGTATATGTTATGTATACTGTATACATTGCTGATGCTAATTGAATTAATGATCGACTTGGGCGAAAATAGTGCGTTGGCTGGATTTTTGAACAAGAAACGAAACATTAAGATCAATAAGCGTACCATAGTCCATCACCGCAACCATCAAGCTATTTAAGCCCCTGATTCATTTTTATACAATATTTTTAATAACCATAAAAGAAATACATATACATACACTAAAATATATAATAATGGTCTATATATAAATTTCATATACATATATATATAAATATAAATTACATTATATAATACATATATGTATGTATATAGTAGTATAATTTTGTTATGTGGGTGTATATAACTTGTTTTTAATTTTTTATTTTACGATAACACATATATACTTACATATATGTATATATGTATACATCCTTAAAATTAATTCGAACTAATTTATCTATACATATATGTATATATTACTGATAATCATAACTATACATAATAATATTATATATGAATATATGTGCATATATATATATATATATAATATTCATATATATGCATAATTTATTTAATAAATTTTATTTTACTTTTATATCTATTATCTATATATATATAGTATATATTTTATATATCCACAAATAAAATTATATTTATAGTATGAAAATTATTTTTAATCTGATTATTTTTTTAAGTGTAACAAATTTAAAATCAAAAAAAATAACTTTAATTTTCTATATTGCGTATTAATAAAAAAAAGAAAAAAATAAAATAAAATATAAGAAAAATTATTTTTTTGCGTTTTATATACATATATGCGTATATTATATACAATTAATATTAAATTTAACTATATAGTGATCAAAGATACTTTTTTGTTTTTTTTTTGTTCACATATCGAACAATCACTATACTTATATAATCATATATATGTATATATAATTTAAAATTTTAATTTCTATATTATGAATACTTTTTTTTTTTTGTTTTTTTAAATAAATAAAATTGATAAAATTGAAATAATATATAAAAACAAAGTATAAAATAATAATTTTCATAATACAGCGAGCGCAATTTGAAGAAAAAAAAATATAAAAAAAATAATAAAAATATGGGCATAAAATAAAAAAAAAATATATATACATATATATTAAATGATAAAACAATTCAATTATTAAAGATAATACATATATACTTGTATATTTCAAAAAATCTTTAATAAAATTTCTTTAAATTTACTGTTACAAAAAACGAAATATACATACATACATATACATATGTACCTACATAGTATTGTGTATTGTTTTATCATTATTATATTATATTTTTTGATATTGAAGAATTTTCTTATTCTATGCCTGAGTCTATCCAAATTGCACTCACTGTACAAGTTCATATGTACATACATACAATTTGTATTATATAATATTAATTATTATACATATATATTTTATATTATATACATATATATACATATAGGGTGTCCGGAATGGGGTGGTCAATCCGTAAACAGAATAGAGGTCACGTCGAGAAAAACATAAAAAATTCGTATGGCCTATATCTACTATATTTGCGGGTTGAACACTCGAGGCCGGACACCCTGTACATATATATGTTATATATACATATATATATACATATATATGCAGGTATATGTATATATTAAATATAATTTTTTATAATATATGTATGTATTTATTTTTCTTATACCTATAATAAAAATGTAAATAAAATTTATTAAAAATTTACTAAAAAAAATTTAACTAAAATATTAAAATCAAAAATAAAATTTAAAAAAAATATATATACATATATACAGGGTGTCCGGTTTCGGGTGGTCATCCGGCACACAGTAGATAGGTCTCGCCGAGACAAACAAAAAATCGTTCTAGAGGGAGGGGGGTAATCTCAACCGTTTAGCCGCTAGAGGGCGATGAAGATTTTTCGCACTGAATCTACGAAACACCCTTTAATAACTACGGTGACCACCCGAAACCGGACACCCTGTATATATATATGTATGTATCTATATAAAATAAAATAAAATTTTTTTTTATTATTTTCAACAAAAAAGAAAAAATTTACTATAATACTATATCAAAATAAAATCCACTTTACTATAATGTCCTCCTCGTACTAGTGTTTCATTGAAAACCTTTGCTATTATTCTAAATTCATCTATACATATTATGCATGTGTAAAATTTTAATGTATATAAATAATATTGCCGTTGTTTTTGTTTATGTTTTTTAAACACACTAAATCTACACATAATATTTTGTAATATAATACAAATATATACACATATTATATATGAAATGTAACTCGGGTATTCTGTATTTTGATTAATTTTATTATTATTTTCATAATAAATTTACTTTATTAATTTTAATTTTGCTTGAATCAATATTATCATTCCTATTATCAATATGCGTAAACATATACAGACACATGTACATTTATTATATATATATATATATATGTACGTATAAATACTATGAATATTATGAAATTAATATAAGCAGTTTATGTTGGTATGATACTTACTTTTTTTACGGCTAAATCTGAAGCTAATAGCCCTATTCTGTTGAGTATCAGTTGCTAGTCATAAGTTATAACATAAGTCACAAGTTGTGATTTTTTGTATTCCGCGGTAAAAAGTCACAACATGCCAGAGTCACAAGTTGTGATCTGGTTCTTCAGTCGTCACAAGAATAATTTTAAGGTTATGTGAAAAATATAAAATACATAATATCATTTTTCTTGAAAAAATTTGACGTTTCAAATTCACCACGAAGAGGTGAAATTTTTGTGATTTTTCTTGTGATTACTTATTCAGAATATGAAACAGCTGATTAGTCGTCACAAGGAAAATCACAAGAAAACCAGTCACAATTTCGATGTGACTTGTGATGAGTCACAATACCATAGAATAGGGCTATAAATCTAAAATCTTTAGCATTGTGGAAATGAAAAAAAAAAAAATCACTCCATAATTTTGTGTTAGAGTGAAAGAGTAAAATATTAAGTTGGATTTTGAGCTGAAGTACACGAAAAGTTCAACTTAAGTGCATGAAATTAAGACACAATATCAGCTGATTATCAGCTTAAGCGCAGGAAAAAGAATATGAAGAACATTATTTTTCGTGCGCTTAAGCTGATAATCAGCTGATATTAATTTTTGACAAATCATATACAAAATCATATTTTCTTAGTTGTAAAAATAATTATTACAATGAAAATATGATGGTACACGATTACCAAATTACAATGAGGTACACGAAAAATCAGTATATACATTTCACTTCAACATAATCATCTCTTTCTTTAAACGCTAAATTTCGTGAGCTTAAGAACGGAAAAATTTAGCTTGAAAAACAGTAAGTATCATAACAGCATTATGTATGTATGTAGCGTAGGTATATAAAAAATAACAATTAGGTAGGTATATCGATAATAATAATGGAAGGCTGGAGTCCAAATTATAATGAAAATATTATGAATTGTCTATAAAAAGTAAAAAATTTTATACATATTGTTGATTTTGATTTGAAAAATGTTGAATTCGATTTGAAAAATGTTGAATTTGACTCGAAAAAATTATACATATTATATTATTTATTAATTTGAATGACTGAAATAATTTTCTTCAAAATCAATTTACACTCTGGATATTTTTCTAAGAAACTATATATAGGATCAATGTTTTATATGAAAAAACTTACGTACAATGTACTTTTTTAACATGCAAAAAAATTGCTTTATCTCACTTTAAGTTATTAGAATAAAATAACTCGAATAAATTTTGTTCAGAATTTCAAATAAAAATTGGTAGTACTGATTTTATGTGAGTTTCCACTAAACATTTTATTTGACCCTTTTCACGACTGACAGGACTCTATCTAAAGTATCAACCAGTGGTCTCAACTGTTTTAAGCACTATTTTTAGAGCTACCAGCTTGAAAAATTTTTGGAACTTTATAAGGTACATTGCTTATTATTATATTAAATTCCTATTTATTAATTTGTTCACCTAATTGTATATTAAAATTTTCGAACAGTCAGCAGGAAACTATTCTCTAGTATACAGACGTATGTATCATGTATCATTATACAAGCATTTTTGAAGTTTTTGATTTCTTGAGTGTGTAGTTTTTAAGCCAAATATTTATTTTATTTATTTATTATGGGTGTGAGGACAGTAAGCTGCCTCACCCCCGCCCACACCACGACCCACCAGGGCCTTTTGGCGATTTAAGGCAAATATAAGTTTTAATTTAACCCATAACATTACATTTCAGTAAATGGCTTGAAACAAGAAATTGTCTCATAGACAAATTAATATCTGATGAAGAAGTAGTTGATATTCCATCTGAAATTGACACACCAAACGAAGAAAGTAGTTCAGATGAGCGTATTTCGTTGATGAATTACCGCAGTGCCTGATGAAGTAGATGAAATATGTGATAGTTCGTTAAATCATAATGACGATAGTGGCGATAGAGATCTTTACATTTCGTTATTTCAGTCAAATTTGTATATCAACCAAGGGGAAAAAATCCAACCTATCACGGAAGAAGAATTCTATATATAGATTTCTTAGTCTAGAGTTTCTTTTGGATATCATCGACTACCTTCTTATCGTCAATACTGGAGTAGTAGTGATATCAATTTACAAGTGCCAATTGTTCCAAAAACAATGACAAGAAGTCGTTTTGAGAAAATATTGCCCCACTTGCATAGAAATGATAATTCTATTGTACAGAACAGTACTGACACATTATACAAAATACGATCCCTAATAAAAGCTTTGAATGACAATTATTTTCAAAAATTTGATTTACCAAATCAATATATGAGAACATTCACGAGAGCATGGTGGAGTTTAAATGACGCTCATCAATTAAACAATATATGTAATCTAATAAAACCGATAAAAAGAGGGTTTAAATTATGGTGTCGCTCAGATGGTATCGTTCAGATATGAGCGGTTGTATATATAAAATAACTGCAGACCAAGGCAAATAAAGTAGTATGTCTTTTATCTTCTGTCTTCTGAGTCTTCTGACTGCTATCAACAAAATATCAACAGGATCGGAGTGAAACCTTTTTGGAACTCCAGCCTTAATTTCAATTGTATTGTATTGATTTAGTTTTATTATTATTATGATTTTTTTGATTATGATTGCGTTTTCACAAAATATGAAATGATCAGCCGCGTAAATGCTGATTACAACGCTTCAATAAATTTATTGGTATATGTTGGAATACTTTATTACGAATCACCCTGTAGGTATATATCGGTGAAAACAAACATTTTACAGCATGTACTGTAAGTTTACTATATTATTATTGCATCGTTTAATTAGTAATGTGTTAATTACATATATGTATATGTATTACGTTTTTGTATAACGCCTATATATTTTTAATTTTATTGCTTCTTTTTTTTTCAAAAAACAAAAATAATATGTAATTTTACTTATGATTATAATGTACGTGAGTGAATTTATGATGTGTAATTACACTATACACTGATCATAACATATAATGTTTAAATACATGCATTACTTATACATACATACATACATATGTATTGTATGTAAGTATTAATTTACACAATATATGTATCATGTTGTATTAACAATACATAGGATATTTCACTGACTTAGTCAATTTATCGATACAACACTATCATTATATCAATCATGTATTGTATACAATAAACATATATGTATATTGAATATATATGTATATATATGTATATATATGAAAGAAAATTCTATTGAGATGTGAAAGGAGAGACAAAATAAGTGGAAATAATTTCTCTGATCGGTCATCATCAAACATCAACATCATCAACACCTATATGTACATGCTTATATACATTTCAATAATTATTGTATCGATAAATACTGTGTAGATGTTGATAAATATGTTTCTGTTAAGACATAAAGTACCTACATACGACTATATTAATATGTAATTTATTTTATTCATAGTGTTTATACGAGAATATACATATACTCGTATGTACATATGACATATGCGCATATGTAAATAACATAATAATTTATTAATCGAATTATATAATTTCTTTGTAGCAATTTGTTTTTTATATATGATTTTCGGGGAAACTTCCGTATTGATGCCGCCAGCTTTTGAAACAATACCTTCCGATAATGATATACTTTGGAATGTCCCCTTTAACATGGTTATATGTCTCTATTGGCACAAATTTATATTAAGGACGTAAACTACCCTTAAAAATGTTTGGTGTAAAAAGACGTGTTTTACAAAAACCATTATTTCTCCAGTTCCAGGATCTTGGATCCGATTAGTTAATATATACGGTCAGTGAAGTTATAGAGTCATCAAAAGAAGTTGAAAAATCGATTTAAAAAAAAAAACATAAAATTTTGACCCTAAGTCCTTATATCTCAAGAACCGCTAATTCAAGCAAATTGTATAATAAACTGTGACAAATAGAACAGGAAGTTCTCTTTCAAATGGTATATTAACTAATCCAATTCAAGATTCTAATACAGAGAAATAACGGTTTTTGCAAAAAACATGCCATTTTAGACCAAAAATTTTTTAATGGTAGTTTGCGTCCTTAATATGAATTTGCGCCAATAGATAACATATACCACGTTAAAGGGAACATTTCAAAGTATCATTATCGGAAGGTCTCGCTTCAAAATCTGGCGGCAACAATTCGAAAGTTTAGTCTGATTTTCTTTATCTATTTAAACTTTTATTAAAAAAAAAAAAAAAATAAAAAAAAAATAAAAAAAAATATAAAAATATATTATAAATTAAAAACGATAAAAAATATGTATACACAATATAACAACAAAAATAAAAAAAATTAAAAAACTAAGCGATAATTAAAATAGAGCTTTAACCTAAATACAACAAACTTATATATTCACAGAAATGTTTAATAAATTAGGTACATAATTAAAAATATGATAAGAGTGTATATATTTTATAATTAGAATTAGTATTATGTACGTATACAATAATGTTTTTTTTTTTTTTTTTTTTTTTTTTTTAATTTTATTCTAATACTATAATTATTATATACGGCATGAGATACATAATAGTTAAAAATTTTATTATCAATAATAATAACAAGAATAAAAATAATAATAATAATAATAATAAAAATAAAAAACAAAAAAAAAAAAAAATAAAATAAAATAAAATAATATAAACATAATAAAAACTTTTTAAATAAACAAGAAAAATTAAAACAAATACACAATATATACATACATATACATACATAATAATAAAATTTAAAAAAATAAAAAAAAAAAACGAAAACATGAAACACATAAATAAAATTGTATTTAAGTATAGCTATGTAGTATATATGAAATAATTCTGAACGTTCAATGTTTCCGTCGTCATCGTAATCGATCGATCGATACTACTTCCATTCCAATCATTTTCAATGCGCTAACATAAAACTCATGATATTCATGTTCAATCCAAAATTTTTAATCACACATTCTCTCTCTCTCTCTTTCTCTCACTCTCTCTCTCTCTCTCTATCAAGTCAAACATAATATAACAAAACAATATTCATTCATATAGTTCGACATTATTATTTATTTATTTTTTTTTATTATTGCTTGTAGCGCATTTTGCTCATGATATAAATATTGTATCAAATACAAACATTTATATAGGTACATATACATATATTATATAATATTTTATTATACTACTACATATTTTATTATACTAAAATATTCTTTGATTTGTATTTCGAATAGAATTTTTGCATTTTATGTAATTTTCAAAACGATCTTTTCATGATAATTAATTTTTATTTGTTTTACATTTGACAGAACGGAATCATTAAACGTAATATAGAGATTTATATTAATTTTTTTTTTTCATATACTTATATACTTACGTATACATATAACTAATATATTATATATTTATAAATAAATTAATTTTATATTAAATATGCGGATATCCAATTCACTAATAATTTTTATTATTATATAAGGAAGGTATTATATACATAATTTTTTCTATATTTTGGTTTTATTATCATTATTATTATTATTATTATTATTTTATGTTTTTTTTTTTTTTTTTACCTCTCATTATAGGTACAGGTATTCCTCATTTATTTGAAATTCTTCATATACATATAATTTAAATTTATAATTTGAATGAGATTTAAACTTTTTCATATTGCATTGATTCCTTAAATTTTTGTTTGAAATATTCCTTAATTTTTTTTTTATTTTTTTACGATTATTCCTCAAGAAATCGTGTGTATTTTTGTTTTTTAAAGTTTTTTTTCCTTTCTTATAGTTTTTTTTTTAAAGTCTTAATACATAATAGGTATATTAATTTCTTATACTCTTATTTATGTATTATTTAATATTGTTTAATTTATACTTATAGTAAACATTATTTTCAATTTTTTTATGTATATGTATATGTATATGTATATATACGAATGTACAATATAATATTAATTATCATTCAGTTAAATATTGGTGCATTATGTATATTATCTGGTAGATTTGTTATAATTTCTTTAATTTTTATTTAACATTTACCTAAATTATATTATTGTTTGCTCAAAAATGAATAATACTATATTGACACACCTGAGAGATAAAACATGGTTATCTCAAATGGTTTATCGATAACCTGGTATGGGTGGGTGGGTGACACATTTAAATTGAGGTGAACTAGTTTTTTTTTTTGTATTCATACGACACCTGTCGAGTTAAATTCAAACATTAATTTTCTTTTTCATCTGCGGTCAGCATATTATAGCTGAGATTTGGTTTGACAGTTTGTTATATAATATAAAAAAAAAACAAATAACACAAACGTCAAAGATAACTGAGTTCGAACTTGGTTAACAAGATAACTGAGTTCTAGAAACTCGGTTAACCTAATCGAGTTCTGAAAATCGATTATCGCAAAGATAAAACAGAAAACTGAAATAACCATATGGTTTATCTCTGCATAGTGTGTCAATAGTATAAGTCTGACAAATGCAATTGATATTTCTATCCTATTTTTATATAGAAAAAAAAAAAAAAATGTGAAATAAACAAAATAAAAAAACATCTTTATTTCTTTAGGAGAATATATTTTCTTTGAATATTACAGACATTTTATCTAAAAGCATTCATTACAATGATTGAAATATGAAAGGACGCTCACGAATGTTTGCAGCAAATTTTTGAAAAAATACATAAATTCATGGGTTGTATTGTAATTTTTGTAAATTACACCTGTCTAACTATTATACAAAAAATAAGATTTATCCAATAATCTAATAAATAATATCTGGAACGTATTTAAATAGACTCATCATATCAAGAGCATTTGTGATACACGTATATAATTGCTTGTATAAAAATAATTTAATTGCAGATAATCTACATGATGCACACATATATGTATTGTAGATATATTTTTACAATTTCATTTGAAAATAATGCATACCCCGTAAGAAAAAAAACAAACATTGAATAAAATCATATCATATCATACTATATACCAAAAATAACACTATAATTATACACATAATAAATAATTAAATTGTTAGTAATATTGTAATTATTACATATAAATAACAATGATTACATACCATTTTTAAGTGTCATTCACTGATAGTACATACTCGTATCTTCATTGGTAAATTTATCATGGTAAAAAAGAAAAAGAAAAAAACAAAATATCAAAAATGAATATTATATTACAATGATTTTTTTAATTTAATAAAAAATTATAAAAATATGCTCATTTCGAAATTATTGTGTTTAGTATTTTCAAAATGAATTTAACATTACAAGTATTACATATTTTATTTATTTATTTTTTGATTAATTAAAATTAATTTGTATCTATACTTTTGATAAATAATATAGAAATGATAAAATTACTTATTATATCTAATTAAAAAATCGTTGTTCTTTTTCGCAAAATATGTAATGCATGAAAAAAATTATTACATCAATTTTCTATATGAATATAACTTTTTCTTGTTTTTTGAAATCGATAATTTTATATTATATTTTTTTAACTATAAAATGAATTCATATATTGACAAGATAATGAACATTTTTTTTTTAAAACTATTCAAAGATAAAAAGCTATTGCAGATTGCATTTATTGTTTTAATTAAATAAATTTTATCGAGAATGTGCTTACATCAATTTCAATATAAATTAACAAAATTATATGTATATTTTAATCTTTTAAATATATGAGTATACATATGTACACATACTCATATGTATACATGTATAGTACATATTTATTCTATAAAAGTCAAAAATGTTCATATACATAGTACACATGTGTGCGTATATAAATTATTAATTGATACATGAAAAAGTTTATTTGAAATTTGAAAGGCATGACATCATAATATCCATATTTATAAAGGGTTTTTCAAAAAGAATGTCAGAACTTTCAAAGTTTACAACGGCAACACTGGTTGAAGGATCAAAGCCAGACTTTGATAGTTGTACTCAATAGAGTCAAACAAGTCATCATGGAAAGATATATGAATTAAAAACACGTAGAAATTATTCGAATTTACTATTAAAATTCGTGTTCAGTTCGACAGACGTTTCGTTTCGTTTCGGAAAAAAATCATCTTTTCGGATGAAGCGCATTTCTGGCTCAATGGATTAGTGAACAAACAAAATTGCCTGATTTGGGGTGTTAAAAATCCTCAAGTGATTCAAGATTTGTCTCTTCATTCCTAGAAAATCACAGTTTGGTGCGGTTTTGCGGACTCAAGGCGTTATCAGCCCATATTTTTTTGAAGATGAACAAGGAAATCATATTACTATGTTAATAGCCAACTCTACATGGAATGTGATAACTCGATACTTCTGACCTAAACTGGAAGATAATGACATAAATAATGGCGCAATTTGTCACACATCTTAACAAAAAATTGATTTACTGCAATAAAAGTTTCCTGGGTGAGTTATTTCCAGAATTAGTAATGTCAACTGACTACCACCAAAATCATGCAATCTGACACCTTTGGAATTTTTCTTATGGGGTTATGTGAAATCTCTGATCTACGAGAATACGCCATAAATAATTAGTGACCTTAAATGCAACATCCAACGTAACGCATTGAAGATTTGTCACCCGATATGTGTGAAAAAGTACATAAAATTGGGTCAAAATAATACATTCAAGTAAACAAAGCCGAGGTGGACATTTAGTTGATATTATTATCAAAACATAATGTAATCCATTATTCTTTAAAATAAAATAAAAATGAGTTGATTTTCACTGCCAGTTATCACTGTATTTTTTTTCAAAGTTCTGACGTTCCTGTTGGAAAACCCTTTATATAGGCGTAATAAGGTCTATGTAATGCTCTTGAAGAATCAGGAAATAATAAATAGTTCATACATATAGACTTATGTGCACATTATATCGATAAATTGATAGATTTTTCATCCGTGACAAAGGAATATTGTATATACATAAACGAGTATGTATATTTTTATAACTCATTTCTATAAATATGTGCACAAATATGCATTATGTGCATACTCAGACAAGATACGATGCATTACATAAATGTTACGTATATAATATGTATTTCTTATACGAGCATTTATAGATGCACATTTTATTTGCATGCTCGTATATTTTGTCAACACTTTGTCACGAAAGAAATATAAAATGCACCCTACAATTAATTTTATTTTTAGCTACCTATCTATAATTGATTTTGTATAGTTATATACTACAGTGTTCAATTAATTAAAATACTCGTAGAAATTCAATAATTTTGCATTCGTCGAAAATTAATTAATGTAAATACCTAACTGATAATCTTATTACGTAACGTAACTATATCACTGTATATATGTATACATTTCGACACAAACTTAATAAAATTTATGGAAATGGTGAAAAAAATTAAAAAAAAAATGCACTTACCAGATTAGTTAGTTAAAGTGCTAACCATTAAAGGTGTTACCACAGAAGATGTCGTCGCTGTTGTTGCCGTTGTTATTGCTTCAGTAGTATTACTGGTATTTGCTGTTGATTTTGTTGATTCTTTTGTGCATGTTGACACTTCTTTTAATAATGTTCCATTCGTAGTTTCCTTATTATTTTCCTCAACAATTGATGTGACTGTAGAGGTAACAGTGGATGCCGGTAAAGACGCTAATGATAACGGTGATGATAATGTTGACGATGCGGTGGATACTTCGGTTACTGTTGTCACAGTAGTAGTAGAATTACTACATTTTGTCAAACTTACTGTCATTGTGTTGGCTAAAGTACTAGTCGTTGACGTAGTTGTCACTGTGTTTGCATTTAAATTTTTATTCGAGTTTGATGAATTATCAGCAGCAGCTGCCGCTCTTAAATTTGCTGCTAATTGGTCGATATTTAGATTCTTCTTGGTTGTTGTTGGGATAGAAATTGTCTGTTTGACAATATCGATACCTGTCGAAGTCACGGCTGTTGACACATTTGTACTCACCATTGAATTAAATGTAACATTAGTTTCAGATTTTGAAACAGATGTTGCAACTAAGGGAATTTGTTTTATTGTTTCATTTGCAGATGGTTGGCTACTATTTGAAGGTTTATCATTGCTGTCCAGAGTTAATTTTACAAGTTTTGTACCAGTAGAAGAAGTAGTTGTATTTTTAATTCCATGAGTTGTTGGTGCAGTCGTTGGTACTGATTTTGTTGGTGAAGGTGTTTTAGTTATACTGGCTAACATTGGAATAGGTTGATGGCTTCGGAAAGCCAAAGCTGAAGGATTTGGAATATTACGTAATGATGCATTTTGCTGTCTCACAGTTGCATTAGACCGCATTTTATTGATTTCATTTAATTTTGGCAATGTAGGTAATTGTCGTTGATTCTTCAACATGATTCTTTCACGATTTATTATTGGATCTGTAAGTGTTTTCAAATTTTGGAAATTATTTGTGTTTGCTGGAATAACGTCTGACGATTTTGGCTGATTATCGGCACTATTTTGATTAATTGCTTCTGATTTTGTAAAATCTTTTGACATCGCTAAATCATCGACTTTCGTCGGAGTTTTTGTTGATTCACTTGCAGTTGAGGAAGTTTGCTTTTCTATATCTGGCTTTCCAGCAGAAATTGTATTTTTTCCTGTGGAAAACTGATTTTGCTGTTTCAGTTTGTTAACAGCAGCTTCTAGACTATTCACAGTTACTTTGTTAACGATCGGACTTACTGAATTTTCCTTTAAAGCTTGTTGAGTCGGTGTCTGCGGCGGAATACCAAGTGGAGAAGATTTTTCTTGAGACGGACTTCGAGATGATTTGCCTGATAGATCTAAAGCTCCAATATCATCACAAATGGGATTTTTATTGCTTATTTTATTTTTTTCTGTAGATTTTGTTGTTGCAAAGGTTGAAATCGCAGGCGGTGGAGTTGTAGCACTATTTGTTGTATTGGGTTGAGAATTAATAGCAACAGACAAATTCGAATGTATTAGTTGAGCCTGTTGTACTGAAGAACTAACTGTTGTTAGAGTTGGCTTTAACAGAGTCTGATTATTAGATCTTCTTATTTTTACTAGAGGAATAGGTGGAGGTGGAGGTCGCGTAGTTTTAGGAGGATTAGGTTTCACCGTATTATTATTCGTTACAGTTAGCGGCTGCTGGTCAACTGGAGGAATATTTGATGAAATTCGAACTATTTCTAAAGCAGGCTTTTGCTGTTGTTGTTGCTGTTGTTGCTGTTGTTGTTGTTGTGGTTGTTGTGGTGATTGTGGTTGTTGTTGAAACAGAAGAGGAGTTTGCTGCTGTGCAGTTATTGTAACTCCGAGTCCCGAACTCGTTATTTTATTAGAAATGTTTTCTACAATTTTCGTTACGCTTAAAGAAGAAGGAGATAATAAAACTGGTAGAGGTTTTCTAGTTAAAATTTCATGTGTGTAATTTGAAGCCATAGTCGATGTATAAAACCCAGAATCTGTTATTCGTAAGTTATTACTATTATTAGTTGTTGTTGAAATTGCGTTTTTTTGTGACTTAGATACTGAAGTTGTTTGCATATTATTTGAACTTGTCACTGAAGGTTGTGTTATAAATGGTGCGTAAGCAGATTTTCGAATCAATCTGTCTTGCTCGAGTTTTTGTTGCTTTGCGAGAGTCGGAAGATTTCCATCAAGACTTGCTGATCTTTTTAGTTGGACCTGTCTATTAGCAACACTTGCAATCGAAGTTATTGGAGAAAGTTTCGGTGAATTCGACATACTTCGTGGTGGATTAGGAATTGCAAAGTTTACTTGAGATTTTGATGTATTCACTTTTGTCAATCGATTGAGCTGTGATATTGCCAAACTTTTAACATCATTATTTGTAGAGCTTACTTTCGTTAATGGTTGACTTTGTGCTTTTGTTTGCGTGGTTGTCAGTGTTTGCAAGGACATGGGGGTAGTCTTAAATAAACTTGGAGGCAGAGGAGGTGATATTGGAATTTTCGCTTCTTGCATACTCAAAACCTTAGAAGATAAAGGTTTTGGGAGAATCTGTTGAATAGAATTTGCAACTGAAAGTACTAAAGAACTAGACGATACTGCAGTAGTTGGAGAGCTGGTTGACTTTGAAGTACTGGACACTGGATTACTGACGGCTGTAGAAGAGGTAGGCGAAATAGTTTGATTGATTGAATTTGGTACGCTAATTTTAGTGACTACTGATGAGGGACTGGTTATGGTTGCGGGTTGATTCATATGCCCTTTTGTTACTGAAGTTTGAGATATGTTCATATGTTGTCCAACTGATTCGTGATTTTTCATTGTGGAATTCTCTTTAATCAACGTATTAATATTGAATGACTCCTCGGACAAAGTTTTATTAAGATCAGGAACATTAACACCTTGTTTTGGCCGCCCTGGTTTATAATCTTGAATCAAATTTGTGGAACTGACTGTGCTTTCGGCGATTGATTTCAAGACAGGCAATTTATCTGAAACAGTATTTATAATTGTGCTTGTAACTGGTATTGAATTTCCTGTGGTTGATGACGAAGTAAGAATTACGTCATCATTACTGCTACCATTTGTCTTTCTGTCAGATTTATGTGATTTATGATTAGCTGTTATTTTTACTTTCAGTTTTAGACTTTCTTCTTCTGGATGTGAGGCAATCTCTGCATGTAATTTACGTCTTTTGCTACTACCCGATTCCTTAGATTCTCTCGAATGTTTACCCTTTTTCCTCTTCTTATGAGAAGATAAATTTGCAGAATCGGAAGAAAAAGCGAAACCAGATCCAACTGACGATGGTGGTGATGAAGATAATGAAGAATTTGGTGAATTTTCAGCACTTCCTTTTACTTTATTGTCTTTTTGCTCACCCAAATTTGGATTAATTGGTTTCAATCCAATATTTTTGGCATATGTAGTTAGATCAACTTGATTTGTTATGGGATTGGAAATTTCTTCAACGCTGTCTTTTCTTATTTTTGGACTCTTTTTTGACTCTGGTATTTCAGGACACCTTTTTGGAACAGTTATTTTTGTTTTTAGACTTGGTAATTCGATCTTTAACTTCGGCAAATCTGGCTTCAGTTTACTTTCGTTTTTCATTTGCAATTTTAAATGACCAAGATTTGTATTCTGTGATGAATCTGTTATTTTTGTTGCTGTTTCTGTAGACGGTGGAGTGTTAATATTTACTTTTTTATTAGCGGTTTTAAGTTGAGCTAAACTCAAATTTTCGAAGCTATCATCTGAAGAATTTGAGGACCTATGAACGTGAGATTGTGGAATACTAACGACGATATCACATTTTGAGACAGGTTTTTGTAAGTTATCTTTTAAAGATTTAGAACATTCAACTACCGTTTTAGGCTTTGCTGTACTGAGTTTATGTTTATTCGAAGCTACAATATTGGATATGTTATTATTTGTGAAATTGCTTGTATAACGAATATCATTACTTCGTAAGCTTTTAAAGTCACTGGCCACTACACTATCTTCACTACTAATAGACGACGACTGTAATAATAAATTCATTTTGTTTTTACTTTTACTGCTATTATTACCTTTGCCATATTTTTCATGTCTACCGCTCTTTACTTTTATCTCATTTGCTTTACGAGCAATTATGGTTACTTTCACTGGTCCCTTACCACCGTTTATTTGACTTTCATCAGTTTTTTTCTCTTTAAGGCTATCTTTCGTTTCATAGTCTTCGTTATTATTGTTATTTCCAAGGTAATCGCTTATTAAATGTTGTTGTTTTCTTTGTTCATTTTTCGTATTTTTCGTTTTCAAAATAGTATACTTTGCTTGTGGAGGAGTTTCTTGGATATTGCCCCTCATTGGACTTGCTGCTATTGTTTCTTCACAAATAATATTTTCAGATGTTTTCTCAGATGTTAATTCAACTGATGTATTCTTAAATCTTACTACTTTTTGAGAGCCAGCCTCGTCAGCCTCGTCAGCCTTTTCTAAACATTTAGCCTCTATTACATTATCACTTTCACTTAATACACTATCACTGTTCACAGTTTGATTGGATTTATTACACAAACTCTGAACTAAAATGCGATAGAAAAATCTCATGGGACAATTCTGTAATAAGACACAAAAGAAAAAGAGATGCGTACTTTGAGTGTTATTTTTAAAATGATGAACATTCACAGCTCATATAAAAACAAGTATGATCCTAATTTGTGGGCATACTTGAACTAAATACCTACAACATTTTAGGGAAAAAAGAGAACTTACCCTTTTCCAACTGTAACAATAACCGACATCCATTAGACTGAAATCTTCTGGTAAAATTTCGTCTTTGTAGATGATTTCGATATCGACTCTCTGATTATCTGGATCAATATCAAATTTTGAACAAATGAATCTTCTAAGGTGGTGGACTGTTACCGCAGCTGGACATTGCAAATAACGCACAGGCGGAATACGTTGTTTATCAACGATTCCGGGTAACGATTGCGGGTGATATTCAAGTGATAAACTGTATAAAGAAATTTAAAAAAAAAAAAAAAATGTTTGATTTCTCAACAAAAAATCATAAAAATTTTATTTTTGCAAAGATTTATTATTTATATGTTTGCAGAGAGCATAATTTTATTAGCAAGAAAGTTGAATTTACCTAATCGGTTCAATTGGTGAAAAATAATCTTCTTCAGGATCACAAATAACAGTCTCATCTATGTCTTCGTCTTTATTCACATTATTATCAGTGTAGAATTGCACTTGACGTTGATGTTCATTTTGATAAAGTCCAGGAACAATTTTAAAAACTAAAGATTTGAGTCGTTCATCAGATCTGTAAAATAAACGTGTTAAGAAATCGCAGTAAAACAATATCCTACGATCACGGTATGATATATATACCTTAAATTAGATAAACTAATTTGTTTACTTCCAGATCGACATCGTGGACAATGTTTGTCCTTTTGTAAATATTTGATGATACATGAACGACAAACTGTAGAGAAATATTTAAAAAAAGATCACAATAGCACTAAAATATTCTAAGATATAATGGATTCTAATTCTATTTTTTTTTTCTTTTTTAGTTTGAAAATATCAAATGTATACAATAGTTATGAGTATTTTTATAAATACAGTGAAAAATCGTCTTCAAAGCTGTCTAAGTATACGGCCGAATAAGATGATAAGCATTTAAGCTAAATGATTAATGAAAAGACCTTTAAAAGTCAGTCATGCAACAGTAACGACTGTCGTTAGAATTTCTTTTACGTATATATTACCCAAAGGCAACTAATAGCGAAGTGACTATATAACTTTATATTATGAATATATTTAATATTGAATCTAGTATTCGTAATACATTTAAAATTCAAGTAAAAGGACGCTTTAACAGACGCATATCAATGAGTCAGTAAATTAAGTACCTATATTATACTAAATCAGACAAATACGGTAAAAGATATATATCAAAATTGTAATATCCCACGCAACCGATCTGAACTCTTCTGCTGCTGTCTCTGTTACCTTTGTTTTCATTACAACACAGAAAATCATAAAGTTTTTTCCTCAGCATTCACAAACCGGTATGAAAATTCACAAATTAGCAATAATAATATTTAAAAAAATGTAATATTAACATTAAAATACTCAACTGCGAAATAATGACAATTTATTTTGATTTGAATAAAATCGCACAAAACAAGGTAAAAGCGAGGTAAAAACAGAAACGAAATACGGGAATAAAATAAAATAAAATTTGATTTTTGACTACTTACAAGAGTGCACACAGTAGTCAATAGTGGTAGCATTGACCAAATAACCACGGCATAAGTAACACGAGATGACATCATTGAATTCTTTGATTCTGTGACGTCGTCTGACTGTTGCGGTACGTGTAGTTCTATTTCTTATTGTTGCCATCATAGCTGATGTACATGCAGTAACTTCTCCAACTTCTGCTATTTCCACTGTTGTATACTGATGTTGATCAGATTCATCATGATTACTTGATGGTACTGAAGCAGAAGTGCCAAGACTGTAAGATGTCATTGCTGTTGATTGAGCAGCAATCACTAACATTGATGAACCATTATCACAAATACCAGATGTATTTTTTATATTGATGGTTTGCAGTCGATCTGGCTCATTGTGATTACTTTGTGATTGACCCTCAACTTTTCCATAAGGTGCTGCTGATTTTTCTACTGTTGTTGGTGTTGTTGGTGTTGTCGCAGGTACAGTACTTACTGACATCGTGATTTCTTCGAAGTTATGAATACAAACAGTCTAAATTATAAAAACAAAAATATTAGCTCCTCAATTGGTTTACCGAACATAAGATTCAATAAAATTTTATAAAAGTTAGTTACAATAAATTCCCAAAAACTATATTTACCATATACAAATCATTTTTTAAAATAAAAAAATATTTTAAGACTTTTCATATTTCAAAAACAAAATATTCCAAAACATAATTTCAATAATGTTAACGTATAAAATTATGTAATACCGTAACGTACGCATCCATGTTAAAAAAAAATGTATAGGAAAAAAATATTTTGAAACTTGTCAAAACAACTCACATCTCATATGACAAACACACAAACTCACATTATTCAAAGTACATTTTGATTTTAAATTTGTTTCAAATGTTCCACTCTGATATTATAATACAATACAAACAAACTCACACACATATCTATACATATATGGGTGTATAAATATGCATATACATGTATACGTAATACGTAGATTTACTTTGGTATGATACTTAAATGCCATACGCAATTGCTGCATGAAATTCGTTCTTTTTTCTCCTTCATTCATATCTGTAATTTATTATTATGCTATTTATCCATGGAGACATGATATTGTAAGCGTAGGAAGGATGCGAAGTATATTTTTTTTCTTATACTCGTGTATACAAATAAGGGAGCAATATTACTGCATGCATATTTTATACATATTTACGGATAAAAATAATCTCGAAGGGAGGAAAATTTATAATTTGCTATATAGAACGCAATATTTGAATGTAAAATATTGTACAAAAATTCATACAATATTAAATTACTATGAAATGAAAGAAACTTGTACCCATACTGATCAATCAACAAGAGCATATATAGATATACTGTGCTTGTATCTATATACATACATGAATAAAAAAGTATATACATATTATCTTAATCTATCTACACATATATTATAAATATACACACATTATATATGTATGTACATATTCTTCATACGGCGGATAATTTTATGTTAAATGTAAAACATAAAATAAATTATTTCTACTGCAGAGATATTCTTTATATATGTACATATGTACAAAAAGAAATTAATTTGAGGTAACTATATTAAGAATGGGAAATATAATCAAATTTCATATGTCTATGTAACACACATACAAATATTTTATAATTATACTTACATTATATACTATATTTATTATATATTTTATTTTAAACTAAACTTTAAAATCCTTCTATTATATTATTATAAATATAAAATTGTGAAAAATCTTATTAATATATGAAATAATAATTTTATCATAAAAATTTGAGAATATAGGGAGTTATAAAAATTAAAATTAAATCACAAAAACAAAAATCTTAATTCTTATATGCATATATTTATGATAAAAAATCAATATGTTTTTCATCGGTATATTTCTCCATTTTATTCTTCATTTTTTTAATGCAAAATTAACTCATTTTTTCAAAAAATTTCTTTTCAAATTTATTTCATATATAATAAACACGTGAACATGTATATATACATATTATGTACTTGTACTTGCGTCTATAAAATTACTTGAAGACTTAAATATTAATAATCTCAACATAAGAATCATGAAAAATCATTTAAAATGTTTCACACTTAAATCAACGTAAAATGTATATAAGTTAATAACATAGGCCTGCAATGGATTTGCTCTAAAAAAATTAATTATATATGTAGTAATTTGGCCAAGTATTAGGCCCCAAGCTACGAAAAAAATAATTAAAAAACTTCGATCAGCGTCCACTTTCTGAAAAAAGGATATGTACATTTTTATCACTTTCATGGATAATTGATTCTAAATAACTCGATAAAGAATTATGCAATTGACCTCAGATATTTTTCGTTTGGAAGAGAAAACTTTCAGTCTCTTCAGCAGGAGATAAAGATGAGAATCAGAACTCTGATGAGGACTGAAAAGTTCATCCCTTCCGACCGCCGTTCGGCACTGGTATTCGGCTTGCTGTAACCTGTCCGTGAGTCTATAATGTAGTTGATAATATGTCTATTCATGTCATGTACTACTAGAGGCGGAAGATGATCTGGGAAAGGTACACCTATATTGGAAATCAGCATAACTGACTGACTTCCTCAAAGTGGAGAATCTAGAGCGGATGTCATTGGAAAGGAAATCTTGGATTAGATGGAAGAGGGGGAGTGAGGAATAACCATCTGCTCTGAAGCGAACTTCAGTCTTGGTTTTTTGACACGATCCTCTATATATGATGTGTATGATAAGATAGACTATGTTCAGTAAATAGGATTCTTATCAATGTTAATTTTTTAATATATCCTATTGCACTTTACTAAAAAAAAAATAGTAAATCAGAAAGGGGTTAGAGAAATGAGTTTGATAGGGACTGGTTGTGAATATGATTATTTGTTCTTATTACATACAATTTAAATTACCAGTTTTGAATGATATGTTGAGTATTGCAGTGTACGTACATTATATAAAATACAGTATACCTCGAATCAATTGATAAGCTTCGTGCATATTTCTATACATAGTATTTTTTTTCCACGTGGCACTGGGTATATAACGATATTCTGTGGACTATTTCATGAACAAAATGTACTAGCAAAACTTGCTACTGATGAATTTGCTAGAGCGTGAACCTCGGTTCCAAGCGTTTCAAACCTTCCGGATTCGATTGTTGGACAGAAGTCAGACTTGTTATCCGTGGGGTTTTATCATGCGAAATACTATCTTGCATATGAAGTCACACTGGGTGATCTGCAGCTGGAGATCTTTCGGCGGTTCCACCCCAAGTAATGACCAGATTAGTTAGCGCATCATAATGAACTTACCGATCGTAGTCAAGCTTAGACTAGTCATTCTTAACTCCAACATTCTACGTAACAAAGTCTTTCCACATGTGTGGAAATCAGCTACACTTGTTCCAATTTCGGATGGTACGAAACGTTCAAAAAGCGCACAGGAGTACCGACTCATTTCTCTAATTTCTTGCTTGTCCATAGAAGATAATGGGTAAAAGGCTCCAAAAGGTTACTGAAGTTTACCTTAATTCTAGTCAGCATGGTTTTAGACCAGGTCGTGGAACGTTAACACTCTTACATGACTTGGAAAAGCGAATGGTTTCTTCCATACAAACTGGTAATCATTCGAGCGTACTCTCTCTCGATCTCGAGAAGGCATACGACAAAATCCCAGTTAATTTCGTATGCCAGAAATTGATCACCTGAAGAGTTGGCCCTAACTTTGTTGGTACTGTTGCTAGATTCATGACCAACAGAACCATGTTCGAGAAATTACAATTTTAGTTTGAAATTAATCACCATAACAGTTGAAATCTACATTTAAATTATCGTACAATATAAATATAGTCAATTCGTAAGTATACATACATGTGTACATAAATATAACTTTATTGGCCAGTTTCACAGTATGACCTTAAGCTTAGTTTAAGGTTTAAGTTGAAGTTTAAATAATATTTCAGTTTCACAGTGACAGCTTAAGCCAAAAGTAGAGTTTAAGGTCTGGTTTAACTTAAGTGACAAACATCTTAGGCTTAAGTTTCACTTAATCAAGAAGAAGATAAGTAATAGCTGTTTTTTTTAGAATGTTATATATAGAAATGTAAAAATAAATATGTATTAAAATAATAGAATTGAACAGCAAATAAATATATTTATTTTAGATTAATTAAAAATTAATTACAAAACAAAATTAATAATTGAATAATTATACATTTAATTTTCACAGTGAATAAATATGTCTATGTATAAATTTGTGTATAAATAAATATTGAAAAAAAGTGTACTGAAATATGATAAAAACTGTTATTATTATTATTATAATTATTGTTATTATTAATACTACTATTATTATTATTATTATTATTATTATTATTATTATTATTATTATTATTATATTCTTATTATTATTCCATATTCACTTTTTTAAATTTAAATTTTCAAATTCTTTACTTATATATCAGCTGTTGTTCACAATACAACATTTCACTTATGTCAGCTGTAATTCACAGTGCAATATTTCATTTTTCAATCACAATTGCATGTTACATTTGGTTTAGCTAAGTGACACTTAAAATTATACTGTGAAACGCTATGAGCTAAGCTTCCCTTAGAGTTTAGCTAAGCTCAAACTTAAGCTCACACTGTGAAACTGGCCATATAACACATAATATATAGCAATATCTACTGACAATTCAAATAGTAATCATTCTTATCAAGTATAATTTCTAAAAATAAAATTGCGAAATAATCAGTCTTATTCTGGTCGAGTTAGCAGATTCCTTTCTTGCAAATTTTTAGTTTTAGTATTTGACTTCGTAACAGATTCTTTAAATTTCGTATTCTGACCATTGACAAATTTCGGAATCTTAAAGAAGCTGCCAATTTAAATCCGAAATCAGTTAACTACACAGAGAGTACAAAAAGTATTGGCTCACATACAAATTTTAGAAATGGTCCAAGAGAAACATTCAATAAAATACGAATAAATTTAATTTTACAATTTCTTTTTTATTTATTTTTATACGAATGATTTTTGTACTCTGTTTAAATGTAGTTTTTAATTTGACAGTTGTTTGTTCACATTTTTGCTTAGCAGCTTTTTACTGCTAATTTAATTTTTTTTTTAATCCTTATTTAATATTCACACATTATTTGCTTTCTACTAACTTAATTGTAGGTAATTCAAATAATTTAAAGAAAAATGATTTTGTTGATAAAAACTGTTTTTTTATAGGTGTACTCTCAATTTAGTCACTAAGGCTGGTATTCACCAACATAGATTATCTTTTATCTGAGATAAAGTGTATTCATCAACCTGGATAAAACACAATTCGGATATTTTTAAGACAACCTCGGAGTGGTATTATAAATATCGTTCGAACATAACCTTGTTATTAAGAGCAACAGCACAAATAAAGATAATGTAGTTGTATATGCAAAGATGATAATAATTATCACTTCACAGAACCTCTTTTTCATTTTGTAATATAAAAATACAATCAGCTGACATGTTTGACACACATGTTCTACCCAAAAACAAAGTTCGAAAACAAATTTTATCTAGGTTGATGAATAAGCTGAAATTGTATCCGGCTAAAATATATCCGACGAATATATCTATGTTGGTGAATACCACCCTAACTGTATATATTGTACACTGGTATATTGGCAAGTTAGATATTTTTGTATATAACCTCGATTTCAATATGAACAATGATATGTTTGACACGAAGTTCGATGGTTCGATCCGTGTTCGTCATACTTTTGAATTTGAACTAAATGACATACAGTGTCTCAGGAAAGTATCTGAAGACTACAATTTCTTGTATATATAAAATTAAAATAAACAGCCGTTATTCTACTTTTCAACAGCATTTATGATTTTTTTCATTCTTCATTGAGTTTAAATGAAAATACATAAATTTCATTTATTTTAAAAAAAACATTTAGCTATCTTATAATCACAATACATTTAATATTACATCAAATTTTAAACTCAAAAAAGTATCTAACTTAACAGTAAATGTAATACCGTTATTCTATGATTCTATTTAACTTTTTTCAAATAAAGTTAAATAACTAGTATTTTATAACCCTTCCACGCTTTTTTATCACTTCTCTGAGTCTGGACGGTATTGAAGCAACCAGTTTTTCACCAAATGTTGGGTCAATGCGATTCCATTCTTCTTTAAGCCTTTTTTTGAAAGGTTTCTTTGTTTATGATTTCTTGCTGTCGGATATTTCTGTTCAAATTTTCCCATAAATGTTCTATGGGATTGAGATCTAGACTCTGGGGTGGTGTAGATATAACTTTTTGGCATTTATATAACAGCCAAAATCTACATATACCGGACGTATGTTTCGGATTATTATCTTGATATTTGAAACAATTTTCCAGATTGAGTCTTATGGCACTTCTTTTTAAATTTTTTTTCAATATATTCAAATAATCATATTTATGTTGACTCTACCTTCAATGAAATGCAAATTTCCTAAATAAGTTAAGTTGCTTATTTTTTTTTAGATATTTATTATATACAAATTATCCAAATATTTTATTAAGTATTTTTTAGTGTTTCATTTTTATGAAGATTGTCATTTTGAAAGAAGCCCAAAATACATAACTTATTTTCCAAAAAAAAAAACAATATTCTGGGGAAATCTATCACTCAATATCGACTAACGCTCTAAAAGCGTTACCTCTTGCGTGAAGTGGCAACTAAAACCCTAGTACGATATCTACTTTGTCCATATTTACCATATACTTGGGGGTCGATTATGAACGTACTTTATTAATGAGGATAAAGTAAAATAAAGTTAAAGTTGAACAAAAAAAAAAAAAATCGTACTATGAACTCTCTGTGGAAAATTCTTTTCGTCGGAGTTCATCACACTTTATTTTCTCACTCACCTCACTTGGTTTGACAGATAGTGCAAACATATGTGATAAAAGTGTAAACAATGGGTGCGTTCAGTTCAATGCAGCGATGCAAGTCAGCGATGAAAATGCAGCGATGTTTAGATAATCGCTGTATACAATTTACTGAACTGTTTACAGCGGAAAAACCCGCTGCAAACAGTTGATAGTTAGCTTTGTCTGTTGTTCAAATAAAATATGTCAAAATTTGTTTACGATGACTTTTAAATCGAATTTTTTTTCAGCTGCAAAATATTTACATCGCTGCAAAGTAGCAATTATGCAGCGAAGCCGTTCAGTAAGAGAAATTATTGCAGCGATGGAAAATTATACATCGCTGCGTGGAACTGAACGCACCCATCAATTATAATTGATGATGAGTAATAAATAATTATATTTATCTGAAAAAAAATATGGGTAGGGAGGGGTACATACTTTATATGCGGATTATAATAATAATGTAAATGAAATTTATTCATATATATATATGTTTATTATTTCATGTTACATTATGTGTAATTTTTTTTCTAATATATGTATACATACATAATTATATACTTATTATATATACATATACCATTTATATAAGTAGATATGTATATTATATAATGTACATAAATATATGTATTATATTTTATATATTCATTCATATATTATGTATATGTATTAAAATTTCTGTACATATTACACATTCTAAAGACCAACAATAATTATATTCCATTTAGCACGTAATTAAAAGAATAACCTTATATCAACACTTACTTGTTATATATATTAAAAAACAAATTTTAACAATTGACATTTACTTTATGATAAAGGCATGAATTTCATTGACTTTATTTATTGTATGAATAAATACACAAAAATAACATTAAAGTGCGTTCATAATACCATTTTATTGCAATTTTCAAACTCACCTCGAAAAAGATGATAGGATTTGAGCGAATTTTTAATATGTCATGAAAAAATAAAGTAGGTTCATAATACCAATTAGTACTAATTCACATATAAAGAAAGAGAGCCCAGAGGAAATTACCGGCAGCGGCCGAGGTGTTTGATGCTGAATTGGTGGCAGTGTGGATTGCTGCCTCCATGAAAGCCAAAAACTCCAGGCGTCGAGTGATTTTCACTGACTCTCTTTCCACAATTAGAGCGCTCCAGAACGCCCAAAATGATGACTTCATAGTGCAGTCTATCCGGATGCTTGTCACCCGGAATGACATGCGAGTGTGCTGGATCCCTGGACATGTAGGGATAGAGGGTAATGAACAGGCTGATCGGGCCGCCAAAGCAGCCATTGGCTCAATTCCGTCACCAGATATGTTCGTGCCCCCTAGCCCACATGCTATTTATAGGATGGGTCTAAATAAGTTGAGAGAGAAGGTTGGCTGCTTTCCTCGACTTGGACTCAGACACCACTCGCGAGTACTGGGAGTTAAATCCTGGTCTCGTTGCTCCAAAATTCAGTTCTTTGCTTGGCAGGGCTCGGCAGATATCTCTCCTTCGATTGCGCACTGGGCATACGAGGATAACAAACCCCCTCCCTTTGAGTCGCACGGGTGCGTTATCCTGCCCTTGTGGTATTCATGACGCTCACAGGACAGCGACCAGACTGCTACTCGACTGTCCGACTATAAGAACAAGACTGGCAGCCATGGGGATGACATCGATTGATAGGGTAAAACTTCTCGATCCTTCACAGGATCATCGTTCTCCCCTATTCAATCTATTGTCAGACCTCAGATTGAGGATATAAAAAATTAAAAATTAATAAAAAATAAAAATAATTTTGTAAATATATCATTTTATATACATTTTCTAATTTAAACTACAATTATCATTATATTAAAATCTAAATAAAATTAAAATTATAATTAAAAACTTTTTCATATGGATAATTCTTGCTTTAGTAATTAAGATTGATGTGTAAGATAGATAAGTCCCCCTCAGGGGCACTATTGTGGGTGAGTGGTACCATTCCCCTTCTCCCCTTCGTGAGCAGTGGACAAGGAAAAATGTGGCCACACACTCACAGTAGTTTAGCACATAAGATCACTAGGCTAAGTTTTAATATAAGTTCACTTTAAACTGTTACATTTAAGTTAGTCTCTAAGTTTTTTGTATTATATTAATATAAGTTACTTTGAAACCGCCAGAAGGCCCTGATGGGCCGTGGTGTGGGCAGAAGGGAGGCAGTTTACTGACCTCTCTTCTTAATAAATTAAATTAAATTAAATTAAATATAAAGTTAAACAATTAGAAATAAAGTACGTTCATGATCGGCCCCCAGATCTATATATAATCTATACCTTCAAGTTGAAGTATATCTATACCTTTTTCGCAGATCTTTGATCCTTAATAACTCGATAACGGATCATGCTATTGGTTTAATATACATTAATAAAAAGAAAGACATTTCCACCTTCCAATTTTAAAAATAAAAAATTTTTCCATAGAGCATTTTTTTTCAAAAATGCAATTTATAACATAAATTTGAACAAAAATTACCTTTGTTTTGATATTAAACTATACAGCAGATAATTAGGGCAGCAGATAGAATAAAAGATGAATGGTTATTTAATGAGACTTGTCATCATTACATATTACCTTATCCATATTTTTAATAACATAAAATAGTCTAAATAAATATTGAATATGCATATATTATATACATATTATTATTTTTTTTTTTTTTTTTTTTTGCAAAAAAAAACGGTATATGAATATTTTATCCATTTTTTTTATTTGCAAAGCATGTTTTACAATTATAAGATTTTTCTCATGTACAATATCATGCGAAACACAACAAGTATATTTTTTTATGAATGTTTTATATACATATGTATTTCTGCAAATACATACATATGTATATGGATTGTAAGATACGTATTTATTTATATCATATTGTAATACATACGAGTATATGTATATACATTTACAAATACATTTTACGGATAATAAATTTTAAAGTTTTTCATACGAATATGATGTGTTCTAATAAACATTTTCAACAATTTTCTTTTCTATATAAATACTATACGAAAAACATGTCATACCATACTCATACTGTGGTAAATTACAACAACAACAACAAAAAGTATTAAAAACAATATTTAAACAATATACTATAAGAAATGAAAAATATTAGAAAAATGCTATCTCAAGAAAACAAAAATAACTATACATACATAGGTTATAACTATAAATTTCCCATTTTCTAAAATGAATATGTTTTATGTGGATTTCAAATTTTACTATTATGAAAAAAAAAAAACTAATAACAACAAAATAATATACGAAAAATGTCAATAAAAGAGAAATGAGAATAACAAAAAGAAAAAAAAAACACAAAGAGCATGAATAAATTAAAACAAAACAACAAATACCTATAATAATATAAAAACAAAATTACTCGTATAATAATAAATACAGAAAAACGAGTAGATCAGAAAAAAAAAAAAATTCCCTATCTTTATCATACACTTACTAAGATGTATTAAAGCAGTCATCCATGAATTTTCTTCCTCTATAATTCCATTTATACTCAGTCTAAAAAGTTATAGCGACGTGTTGTATTCATATCCAAAGATTTTTAAAATCCAAAACATGAGGGGCAAGTGAAGTAATTCGCATTCATTCAAACGATTATAATAAATTTTGACGTCTCAAACGTCAATTACACTACACATACGCTGGCATTTCATTTATTCTCTCAAAAAATCTTTTTTACATTCGAATTTCGAATGTATATTACACATTTAACATATGAAGCCGTAGCGCATATACCGTAAAATACCGCGCTTTCCGCGACCGTGTTATTTTTTCCCTTTTTATATATATTTATAATTTTTATACCAACACATTTATAACGTCCATTTCAGTAAAAGCAATTCGAATGTATTTGACTGCCGAAACGACTGCCATGAAATAATATACATATAACCATAATATGTATATATGTACATTTACACAATATTTTATATAAATGTATTTGATTTTGGCCAACACTAACACTTTTCTGCTTTTGACGTATACATATTTTATAATGTCTTATGAAGAAATTTAACAAATACACGAACCGATGACAAAAGTCGTTGTACTCGAACTCGACTATTTATACGTGAGTTTGTGTGTATGACAGTTTTTTTTATTATTACATTTACATTCAATATATTTACATTGTATACATACTATTATCAAGTGCGCAGTACCATCAAATTTGAATCGAATTTGAGCGACTATACTATTTATACGTGTTAGTGTATCCATATACTGTAATACAAATTATGAATGCCTTTACCTTAAACACAAACTCTGTACACAATACAAAAAATGCGACAGTATTTTCTTTCTAAATTTTTTTTTCTTGAAGACAAATTTATTTAATTTTTTCACATTATTTATGAATTGAATTAATAATCATGTCTATAGTATATTTTATTTATTTTCCTTCTACTAGGTGCGTTGTAAATATCATTTTAATTTATGAAACCACCGAACAATGAATTGCGCAATATTTTACTTTTTATTTATTTTATCTTTTTGCCAACACACTGTCATCTAATAAACTTCATCATTTACATACATTCATATATTTTGGCCACTTTCGCACCGCGACAGTACCGTAGCAAAAACTTTTCACACATTAAATTTTTTATTTACAATTACATTACATTACAATATTCTTCTTCTTATATTGTCTTTGCCTCTCCTCTCCCATTTTCGCTCTATAAAGTCTAAAATCTAATTCGAATTTAAGACAAATACTCTATACTTAAAAGCTAAGCACTAAGCATATAAGTTTTGATGAATACTGATACTGATTGATTACTGATTAACTGATGTACTGAATAGTAATAGTAAATACTATATAAAAAATACTCATTATAAAATGGCTAAGTTCACATAGTTTTTGTTATTTTTTTCACTCTAAACAATATTGCCTCGAGAATAATACAACACAGTACAATAGATATATATGTATATAATATATGTACAATTTGCTCTTAATATACATAAATATATGTAGCTATGTTAAAATTTTTTCTCAATAGATTACGTTTACATGAAGAAAATTTTCCCTACTTTCCTTATGGTTTTGAATTCCTATAATTTTTTTAAATCACCGGCAAAAATGAATGCAATTAACAAAATATTTTTACTAAATTTTCGAATAAGTAATTTTTGTTAATTATATAGTATGTATATATTTTTAATTAAAGTTTTATACACAATAAATTTTTTCACTTGACCTCGGTTTAGTAAGTTTTTACAATGTTAAAGTTATTTTAAAGTGTCCCAAGTATATCAAAGAAAAAATTTAAAACGTACAAAATCACAATATTTTATACATTTTTTACAACCCAACAAAACAAACTCTGCCACTCAACTGACATACTGATTACTGAATACTGAATTCAAGCTGAACAACTGATCATGAACACAAACACAAACACAAACACAAACACAACACAACACAATACAGAAATAATATATACATCATAATATTATTAGCGAAAACTGAGACCGAGAGACCATCGGCGAATACCGAATCGAACTCAAATTTCATAAAATCACAATCAAAATTCACCACAAACACAACAAAATCCATTAACATTAGTAATATTAAATGACTAGTGAATATGATATGAATAAATGAATATTGAAATTTAAATGGAGATTTGGAAATTTACAACTCAACAACAATAAATAGAAATACTAAAAAAAACATTAAAACACTAACTGAGAATACTGATACTGAACTGATACTGAAAATCCGAATGACTGAGTTCTCAGAATTGAGTAATAAATAATACCAGCCAGAAACTGCAGTTCCTATAATAAAACGAACGTTGCAAAGTGCGATTACTGATTACTGAATAGTGAATATAGTCGAGCTCCTTTTTTTTACATGTTAGTCATCCTTATTCAAATAATATAGTTTCTTATTGATGTTGTTTTCTGTTTCGCATTCTCACGAATCATCTAAAAAACGAATCCTTCTCGTCTTCGCCTCGGGAATGTTGAGTTTCGAGACGGAGACACTTATTTCTTGACTATACTATACATAAGAGTATAAGTAAAATAAAAAAATAAATTTCTTTTTTACTTTTATATTAAATTTATATATTCTTTTATCTTCATAATTCCGTATATCAAAAAAATATATTATTCCTATTGCTTTCAATAAATTCTTCTTCATGTTGCAACATTCATTCAGCAAAGAGCTAAGCAATAAAGCATAATCATAATATAAATACAAAAATCAAAATTCCCAATATTCAACAACTGCATTGTGTAAAGAAAGAGTTTTCATGGAGTTGGAGAATAACGACGCAATAATTTACATCGATAACAGAACATCTAGTTATTTTTTTTATTTTAATTTATATTTTCTATCTCAACTTGGCTACAGATTTTCTTACGAATGGTGAAAAAATTTTATTATACTAAAATATGGAAGAGGTGAAGAAAATTGTCGACCCCGCCTAAGAAACCACGCCTAGTTTTAATCATTTTTCTTATTGATTGGTCAATTATATTGTGACTTTATAACGATGTTACACGATTTTAGACGAAGGCTACTGATTCGGTATATTTTATTTCACCTTTATTGCTATTTGTATCAAATAAGAATAAAACAGCTGATGGACTCAGAAAAGGGATGAAAGAAGCAAAATAAAATAAAAATTAAAAAAAAAACTAATATTCAAATTAATTGAATATCAATAAGCATTGTAAAAATGTAGCTGGAAGTTTGTCTCAGTTCAATAATCACCTAACCAAAGTATTTAGTAGTTTTTATATAATATAAAATTCTAAGTTTATATAAGCAGAATAATTATTATGGAGTCGATAATAATTATAATTATTGTTACTGATACTTCGTTAGTTGAAAAATTGCTAGATTGTTTTTTAATCATCATTAATAAATCGGTTAGTTGGTAAATTTATTAAAATATTAAATGCTTTTAATAGATACTAATTAATTTAAGGGTAAATGTTTACTTTATAGGACACATACTCGAAGGAGGTATCTCATGATAAGAGATGGTCGAGGAAGGTGCGGTGACTCATTTCGTTGGTCAAACCGGGTTGGAGAGAAGAGGAGGTTAAAAATCACAAACTTACTAATTTGTTATATATGCGCTTATAGTTGGAGCGAGTACCTGGGAAGTCGGAGGAGGTGGCAATGAATGCAGATAATAGGGAAAAGTTCAACGACTTCACTTTTGGGGTCGAAGCTTGGAAGCAGAAAAGTAGAGGGGCAGGGTGTCAGGTGAAAAATCGAATATTTTCCCATTGGGAAAATGTTCTGATAAGTGATGAAAATCTTTGGACAGGGAAGGAGGGTGGAGAAATTCCTTTTACGATTATTTGCGAAAAGCCCCCATCATTAGATACCCCCACCGAACGTGTGTTCCATAAAATAAACATTTACCAATTCATTTTTCATTACTTCAAATTCCATAAACTAGAAGGTCGTCAGTTACTTCATTCAAATACCTATAGGGTCCATCGTTAATTGTAATGTTAGCACAGATGAGGAGATAAACCAAATGCTAAAGGCAGGGAATAAGGTTTTTGCTGCCCTTTATAAACTGTTTGGTGCTGGTATTATAATAAAACCAACAAAAATGAGAATTTATAAAACCTTAATAATGCCAGTAGTTACGTACAGTTCTGAGACCTGGACCATGAAAAAAAGTGACGAAGAAAGAATGGATATATTTGAAAAGAAGATATTTAGAAGAATTCTAGGTCCTATGAAGGATGAAGATGGTTCATACAGACTAAGGTGGAAATGGACGACCAAATGGACAGGTAATAAGCAAATTAAGCGACTTCGTAATAAGCAAATTTGGAAAAATAAGCCTGAAGGGAAAAAATCAGCTGGTAGACCGAAAATAAGATGGACGAGCACTGTCAATGAGAACATGAAAAAGCTGAACATAGTGAACTGGAAAGTAGTAGCGCAAAATAGAGATGAATGGAGAGACATATTAGTGGAGGCCAAAGCTCAATGGGCTGCAGTGCCATGAAGATAGATAGATAGAAGGTCGTTGATAGAACAAATTTGGTACTGACCATGGTGAGAAGTTGAGTTATAAAACATTCTAGTATTGCAAATGTTGCATTCTTGTTCAAGTTTTTGCTTGACCTTCTACATAATGATGGCTCGTAACTGGCTCAAGTAAAGAAAAATTTAGAAATTCTGTTGTCCTTCTACATAGGAGGTGGGATTCAAGCTATTAACTGTAAACTCGTCAAAAAAAGTCTCAAACGCTACAAGCGTTGATTAAACGGCGACAAATCAAAGGATGCAACATGGACTGAACTTCGATATAAATATTGGACTTTATAAAATAATGAAACACATAAATCTGAATTTAAAAAAAAAGTATTTATTTTATCTTTTATATTTTGTAGGGTAAGAGCACTAGTAGTCGGACACTTAACGTTTTTTTCGTCTTTGTTTGAATTATTAAATAATTTGTAATAGCTATAAATTTATGAAAATTACCCAAATTAAAGATTGAAATATTGACATTTCTTTGGAGAACAAATAATTTAAATAAATTGTACCAATTTTAAGTAAATTGTTTTAAATAAATAACCAGCACTTTTACTAGTACCCGGACACCAAAATTTAGTTACCGGACAATTTGAATTCAGTTCCCGGACATTGTTTAGTTCTTGTGGATGTGGAATAATTATATGCAAAAATTATATATTACTTGCATCAATTCATGATTTATTTAAAAAACACAACTTCATTCAAAATAAATTCTACATGTATAAAAATTACGATAACAAAATAACAATAAGCAACACTGTCAAAGTAACTTTTTCATTAGCACTTTGGGTTTGGTACACATTTCTGTACTCTTTTGGTGCGATTACTTTTCCAGTCTTAGGGCATAAATTAAAACTAGTTTCGTCACCATTCAAAATACGACCAGGACATTCTAAAATATGCTCCTGATTTATACTTTTCAAGTACTTCTCAAGCTCATTAAACCAATTCCGTATAGATGTCTCTGAAACTACTGCTCTTCCTTTTGTTAAACTTTCTGCTTCTCTCATTGCTAGTGAAGGATTTCTCCTAAAAAAGGCTTTTAGCCAAGTTTTAGAAGGACGATCGTTTTTAAATGGAGTTTTCCGTTTTTCTTCTCTAACAATTTTTTGAACTGTGTTTAAAACGTCATTTTGTTTAAGAGGGAAGCCACATTTGCATAGATCCTCACACCACTTCACAATTTCTTGTTCCTCTGTTGATTTTAAAACAGGATCAGGACCGTTTTTGAATGAACCTTCCTTGACTTTGCCTATGAAATGATCATGCAGAGTTAAGCGAGCGATACAGTATTTTGAAGCCGCTTGACGAATGCTTATTTTATTCTCTCTTATATCTAAAAAAGCATATTTGATTTTCTCCTTGTGTTCTGTAGTCATGTCTATTAAATATTAAAAATTAATTGTAATAAAAGGAAATTTATTGCAAGTCTTATTATGCAAGAGTCATTTTTTTATACATATATATGTATTATATGTCCGGATACTAGAAATGATCAAAATAACACGATTCCAGTAATCGGACACCTATGTCCGGTAACTAAAACCATAGTAGATTTTTGTTTCAGTAGACCGGACAATCAATTTATTGAATATTTTGACTAAAAATTAATATTTTCAACTAATAATAAGAAAAATTACCTATTTATTTGTACTTTAATGTAAAAATATTTGAAATAACCTTTAGGGAATATAATGATAACTCATTTACAAAAATTTTTCACTCACTAATTTTAAAACACTAATTTCTGCGATTATCCACCTTCGACTGATTCACTGAAACTAAAATCACTTCTAGCTTATGTTTTATTTCTAATATTCTTTTTAAAATTTGCACACGTGTGCGGTACAAAATACTTATCTGATTATAACTGTAAAAATATTGCAATGAAACTTGTTGCAACTGTTATTTTCATATTTCTAAAAAAGTGTCCGGCTACTAGACCTGTCCGGCTACTAGTGCCTCTAACCTACGTCTTCACTGCTTTGAAATAAAACTAAGAATAATAAAACGTAGGTATAACGGTATAACAAACTTAAAACTAACAAACTTTATGTTTTTAAAAACTAAGTAGAAGTACCTATATGTATATTAAAATCTTAACAAATGGTAACTGCTCAAACAAAGAATAATACACACAAGTACGTCTTCACAGCTTTAAAAATGTAATAAGAATAATAAAACTGTAACAAACCTAAAAATAAAATCTCTTTGTTTTTTAAAAGATAACTAGCTCTAACAAAGAATAATAAGCACAATTAGTCTGAACAAAGGATAACAAATTAGAACAAAGGGATAACTTATATCTGAACAAAGGATAAGAAAACTAGTTTAACGGATATATGAATTGTATATAATGTAGCAAGTTACTATAAACTTACAAGAATATAGTTTTTGTATTTAAAATAATACCAATAATAAAAACGTGAAATGTCAGGACATTAAACAAAATTTGCACGTTATGATATTTTTTGGACGAGTTACAAGAATATAAAGTGAATACAGTATATATAGCTTTGCAAAAAATTAGAAAGAAAAATCTATTATATATGATTTAATAGTGTGGTAAGTATTAGTGGTATAGTAATTAGTATACCTATAACTTATAAAAACACCTGAAAATCTCAAGTGCTATTACAGGCCTCGACCTCGAGCATGGTATAGAAAATTTTGTACACTTTAACTAGAAGCGCGGAAAATTTTAACCGATGAGAAAAATCAGAGAATATAATACCTATGGCAAAATCGATATTTCACAGCATCAAATTGCGAAAAAATTGAAGAATCGTTAGCTGCAATGTGAAATTTTCTATATTTAAAAAAAAAAAAAAAAAAAAAATTATTTTCAATATAGTAGAAAAGCTTCAATTGCTGTTTGTGCCATTAAGCATTATGCACAAAGGTTAGGCAAAATTTGTCAGACATATAGCCGACGAAAATTTATAGTTTATAAAAAGTACAATCCTTGATTTGCCTACCCATAGCTGTAGTAGTCTCAAAATATTTGAAAATTTTCGGGGAATCCTTGTTTACACTTCACATTGATATGGGTGATAGTTTGAATGGCTTACAATCATCTAAAAACAAAACTTTACAATCATCTAAAATGCCGACGGCAAAACATTGCTTGTATAGAAATGTATAAATTGTTCAAAAAACTAGTTAAAATGGATAAATAAAATATAATGATATAAGAGAATACTAATAAAAAACAAAAATATACGAAAAAAAGACGCAATTACATGTGACGGAAGCGACTTGTGAAAAAATTGTATGTAACATTGTAACAATATACATAAAGTAATACTATACACATAGATGAAGATAGTGGCCTAATTGTATCCATAGAAAAAGGTGAAAAATTGGAAAAACTTAATTAAAAACTAGACGAGAATGGAATATCAAAGTTGCTGGTAAAGTTCATAAAAATGTACTATATGAGTAAATTAACAGCTATATAATAACAGTAACACTAACGAATAAAATCCAGATTGCTCGAAATAAAATCTGAATTCTGATGTTAAGGCAGAACTACAATCGACATAGCTCACATAAATAACGAATGTTTAAAATGTAACATTTGGTTAACTATAATGACATGGAAAACATACTAAGCAATAAACAATGCAAATTTCACAAAATGAGCTTATGGTTTATGTTACTTATGCCATGTACGCTCTCGATCGTACTGCTTATGTCGAGCTTATGTTAAACGAATTTTTTAACGAATGTCGGCAATGTCAATTATATAGTTTAGTTCATTGATTTGACTGTATTCGTAGCCGACATAATATGTCATAATCTATGTCAGTTATATGTCGATTATAGTTCCGCCTTTAGTTCTGCAACTGCATGCAAAATTATATCTCAAACAGAAATTCATATCACTCGAAAGAGAGTAAATTTTAGAGATGATCGATATATTGCCGAAATGCCGACCTGTCGAAAACATCAAAACATCAATGTTTCCAGTAAAATATGGGAACTTCGATGTTAATATTAAATGACTAAAAATCGTTGCTAAGAGAATGTTGATTCTGATCGAATTTTTTGAAAATTATCGATTTCATACAAACAAATTCTGTATCATATCAAAGAAACCGTTTCAAAGCAAAACTATCAAAATTTATTTTTTATAAAGTATTGGAATTATTAATTTATCATAATTTATGTCATGTTATATAGAAACAATCTACACGTATTTTTATCACCAAAGTGAAATCAGGTCTATTGTATGGCTGGGAAACATGGAAGTTGAACGAAACCTCTATCAAAAAATTTGAAAATACATATCTACTCGTATATAAATTCGTAATCAAATATGTCTACGGAGGATTTTAAAAATATTTAGACTTGAAAGAATCATTAATTCAGAACTGTTACGAAAAACAAATAAATCATTAATCTTGGTCGAAGTTAAAAAACGAAAATAGGAATAAATCGGATTCGATCGGGTACATGTTGCGCTCTGACTCTGACAACATTATAGATAAAATGACACTTGATTATAATCAAAAATAATACAACCAAATAAGACGCTCCAAGTTTATAATAACCGCAAAAAAGACTATAAGATCATGTCCGAACATCAGTGGTTATAGCTTTTTTTTCTAATTTTAATAACCTAGTCCACTGGAACTATCTTGTGTACTGTGAATACCTGCAAGAGTGTCGGGCATTATATTGATATATTGTTGTATGATTGTGTAACAACTAGAACTGGATTTTTACGTGTAGCAACATACATAAGTGGCTGCCTGTAGCGGCAAATTATTCAATGTTAAAGTTCATTGTTTTTAATAAAATATTTTGCTTTTTTTATATAATTACGAATCGCAATTATACACGCGACTTTTCTTTTAAGGGAATTGAAATTGTTTGATGTTGTTAGAGTTTTTCCTCAATTTTTCTCTAATAGGTTACATAAGTAGATATGGTGATAAAGGTAGCGGAAGCTATACATAGTTATTTATCGAATACCGTTGGCCTCTCAAACATGATATGTTTCACTTTTAGGATAAAGATAAATTGTGACAATAATAAAAACTATACAAAATGAAAATAATAATTAACACAAAACAAATATCCATACTGCTAATTTAATTAAATGTTTAACTCATTAACAGTTAGGCATGCATATACATACATACATATAATTTCTCATAACTTATTATAGATAGGTGCCACGATTAACAGGCATATCTATGGTTATTGTTTTAAACAGAACATATATACGAACAAAAAAAAAATATTTTTTTTTATGAAATGTTTTTTAAGAGGACATTCATTTAGCAAACATAACAGTCAAAAATAATACGACAAACATGAACATATGGTATTAGATTAGATTGTGGCCTGAAATAGTTGACAAGTTTGCGCATGTTTCCGTATATCTTAGTAAAATTTTTGTATGTACAGATACAGATAAGTCTTTTCTTCGGTATATGCCAAATTCGTGTATAATATAAAATTTCCAACTGTTATATGGGCAGATTATATTATTATTATTATACACCAAATAATTATTATTGTACATGAAAAACTTTTAAAATAAAAAAGAACAGAAATCAATACATTTTCGTGCTGTTGTATCGTAGTAAAAATTTTGCCACTCTTATAACTTTTCAGATGCATTTTTTGTATGTATGTATTATTGTGTATTTATTATATATACTATATATAATACATAGTAAATATATTCTAAAACTTTAATCTTATTAATTTTACTGATAAAAATTTTTTTCTAGCAGATATACATATACATTTATATTCAATGTTGCCCTGGCTTACTTACATAGAATATTTAGTACAGTATACAGCCGAAGCGTCTTTAATTCCTTAACAATTTTAGTTTTCAACTCAGCGACTATTTTTGGAGTATAGGTAGGTATACTAATTCTTTGATTATTTTTTACTTTTAGAACTAAATAAGGTATTTCAGTGCCTGGTAATACTTCAGGACTATACCATTTCTTAACGCATTTTCAACAGTTTTTTTTTTTTTTTTTTATTAAACCTGTCTATGACACTTTTAACAACAGTAAAATAAAATTATTTCTCCGATTTCTCTGTATGAATTTTTGTTTTTGAAAAGGTTTATTGCAATTTTATTTCTTCATTTGTCGTTTCTTTTTGTTTTCTTCCCATTTTTTCTATATACTTAAAATTCAATATTTTTTTAATTTTAACGAAATCTAAATTAAATTTACTGTTATTTTGTGCTTATTACTTCAAAGAGGCATCATTTTTTCGTCTTATAAGAAGATTTTTAAGACAAATCAATGACCCTTAAATCTTTAAATCAGATTTAGATTTACTTTTTAATTTTATCAATGGTAATATTGTATCATCATTCTTTTCAAAAAAATTAAATACTGTTCTAATATTCGTTCACGTTTAATTGACTTAACATAAAATATATTGTGGTAAATTTGAACCAGTTAACAGAGTACATATACGTAGGGACTAACAAAAATTCTCCGAAAAACGAATTACCTGCAGATTTATCTGCAAAATTGCAGTATATAAGGAAAGACGGACTCTTAATTAGTGTTAATACGTAATTTGAGACAGGTGTGTGAAGATGGAAACGAGAAAACGGAAAGCAGGTGAAAGCAGTTCTAGTATATTCCCAGCTCCTAGCAAAATTGAAGTACGATTCGCGATATTGTTTGGTTATCGTCGAGGTATCAGCAAACAGCAAATATTCGAAGAGTGTAAAACTGCTTTTGGTAGTAATGCTCCATGTCTGGACACTATTTACAAGTGGTACAGAAAATTCCAGACTGGCCATTTTAATGTAGAAGACGAACCTTGTGAAGGGCTTCCAAAAACATCAACCGATGACACCAATGTTGCGGCTGTAAAAAAACTATTGGACGAGGATTCCAGAATGACCGAAGAAATGGTAGCGGAGAGGCTAGTAATAAATGCCATGGCTGTTTCAAGAATCTTGAATGACAGTCTTGGGTACAGCAAAAAATGTGTCAGATGGGTTCCAAGACTTTTGAGCGATAGAGAAAAGGAGGCTCGCGTACAACTCGCTAAGTTTTGTTTAGATAAATTCTCGAACGGTTGTTCAAATACCTTTAATGACTTAATTACAGGTGACGAAACATGGATTTATAGTAACGATCCTGAAACAAAAGAACAATCCTCAATATGGAGCTATAAAGGAGAACCTTCACCCGTGAAAGCATATCGTCAAAAGTCATTAAGAAAAGTCATGTTTGCGATTTTCTTCAGCAGAAGCAAGATTATAGCTTCAGTGCCACTTGAAGAATGATCAACAGTAACAGCAGACTGGTACACGAACATATGCCTACCAAAAGTATTTAACAATATATTAAATGGCCGAGATAAAAGTGAATTAAGAAGATACTTTCTCCACCATGATAATGCACTTGCTCATAAGGCAGAATTAACATCAAATTTTATAGCACAGTCGGGGATAAACGAAATCGTTGCAGCACCTTATTCTCCTGACTTGGCGTCGTGCGATTTTTGGCTATTTCCAAAAATCAAAAAAACACTTCGCGGGAGAGTGTACCAAAGCAGAGAAGGTGTGATAAATGCAGTGAATGAACAGCTTCAAGTGTTAAAAAAGGACGATTTTGAGCACTGTTTTGAAAGATGCATCTACAGACTAAAAAAATGTATCGACATAAACGGAAATTATGTAGAAAAGTAATAACAAGATGAACTTTCATAATTTATATTTGATTAAGCTATTTTATTATTTTTAAAATAATTTTCGGAGAATTTTTGTTAGTCCCCTCGTATTTCGTTATTAAGCATCAAATGTAAAAGTGCATCTTTTTTTTTGACTATAAACACACTGTATTTTCGTTATTTTACATTTCAACTCAAAAAGAGTATACCACCATGCGATAGAAGACCCCTTTCCGTTTGATTTAAGCTAACCCCCATTGCCCGTCCCCTTTAAAAGTTATGGTTAGTCAAATTCAAAAACCTATACACATTGTACCTGATTTTTTTTGGAAATAATCAGTAATTTCAAGAAAAAACACCTGTTTGAAGTGCAGTTTTTTTTCCGTCAGTATAGAAAGTCTGATTCTTTCTGAAAAATTTTTGTTTGCATCTTAGGTTATGTTATCTCTTTTCATTCCAGAGATATAACAAGTTATGTCAGTTAAGGTTTTATAGTCAATGAAATAACGAAAATACAGTACGCGTGTTTATTAAAAAAAGAGAAGAAAAACTTTGACGCCCTCTAGCGGCTAAACAGTTGAGATTAATCAACCAACAACCACCCAACACAACCCGTTGACCGATTGTTCGTTTGTCTTGGCGAGGCCTATCTATACTGTTCAATTTTTTCACTGTTGGACTGAAACAGCGCCCTGATGTATATTCAATCTGAAAAACAAAAAAATTAATTGCATATATTATTCTCTTATGAACATGTTAGTCAGATGTAACAATAACAACTTTTCCCTCAATTGAAACCAACAACAAATGGAAAATTATTTCTAAATTTTAATTAAAATTTTGATATTTTTGCCTTTTTTGAATTTGTATCTAAGTATGTTACATATATGATGTACGTATACATGTGATCTTATAATTTATGCTATATCATAGGGACGAAGATTCATTATATTCATTTATTTTAGTATACATTATTCAAATCTTTTCTATGAGTATCTTTAACGCTTTATTCATGAAAAATCAATAATAATGTAGATTTTTAAAAAAGATGTGTAAAAGATGAAATATTTTGTTTACAGAAAAGTTTTAAAATGACATAATATATAATAATATGTACAGACAGACAGACATAATATGTTGATTTTTATTTATACATATAGGTAGATAGACAAAAGTTATAATACATGTTACAAATAAGCGAAAAAAATGTGTTTTGCTAATGAAAACTTTTTATCGCTCTTCTCTTCATACATAAAGTGATTTTTTTCCTATACAAGAAACTTTTCAGCTTTTCATATAATAATTTTCATATAATATCATATATTCAACGTCACTAAAACATACGATATATATATTTTATATGAGTGTGGATTAATCTGTTTCTATGGTCTCTCTATACATATGTATATTAATACGAAACATTCATATTCATATATTCATACTTGATTCATAGTACCATCCAGATACTTAAATATATGTTGTTATCCCACTTTCATACAATCTTATTCGAGTTTATTTTAAAGAATAATATAGAAACGCACGTATGTAAATATGTATGTGTATCTTTAAAAAATCATTACAGTACAGTATAAAATCTGTTATTGAACACATGAACACATATAAACTATACAAAAACCAAAAACTTTGTAAAGCTCGATTCACTCACTGCCACTGACATAATAAATATGTATTAATAAAATAAAATCAAAAGGAAACATCATATGAATATCTCTTTATCTCTATCTATAGTGTACATAATTTTATACTCGATTCATTTCATTTTTGTATTAAAAATATGAATTTGTTTTCTTCTCAGAGCTAATTGCTATGTGTTTCATGTTTCATTCAACTGATTTTAGTATGTATTATAGTATTAGTAAGTACTTGCAACTTTCATTTATAATTACTCGCGAGTAATTCGTCAATGAAACACTATTTTTATGAAAAATAGCAAAATATAACCTCAAAAGTTGATTGACAATCTGAGTCAGGTGATAGTATATAGGTGTGATTTATATAAACAAAATATAAAAAATAGTAATAAAAAATGTAATAAAATTATTATTTATAATTAATAAATTCGAAATACTAGCCTTCATAATTACTCAAATCCACCTGTTAAAGAATAGTAGAACTAAAGTATTTTATACAGAAATTTTCAGCGTAACTGCTCAGATTTTTTACGAATGGTATGTATCCGCGAATAAGAGTATGGGTGGGTAGATGATATTAGCATATTACTCGCAAGTATACTCGTACTTGCGAGCAGTTAATTTAATCCAATGGAACACAACAAATGTTTATACTCGTAAGCCTTCTAGAAATTTATTATAATCCATATGTATGTTGTGACACACATACACACTTATATCTACTTAGATATTTATATTAAAAATATGTATACAGAAAATGAAAATATACAAATATATATACCTGTACATTATATTATACTATCTATATGCATATACATACTTATAAACTGATAAGACCCATGTATGTTAATTTTTCCGTTGTTCAGAATTTAACATAAAAAATATATGTATGTACATATTAAAATCTGAATACAGAAAAAGAAAACTTGAAAAACTAAAAACATACAACAGAAGCAACAAAAGTTGAAAACATTTTTTTTTTTTTTTTGGCTATATGTATTCTGTTTTTACCCATATTTTATTATATTTTTATATGTGTATATAATTTATATCATATGTGTATAGATTATTTTTTTTTTTAAGATTTATCAACTTTTTTTACATAACGGTATCAGTGGCGGAGACATTATATAGTTTTTTCTCGGGTGCTCAGATTTTTCAAAGAATAATATACAAAATTTTATGGTCATGTTCATAATAATTTTAGGGTGTTAACTGAATACCATGAACCATATCGCCCTCCGCCAATGGTATAATATATATATAGAAATATAATGGTAAAAAATCTTTAAGTGCACGTAGCTTTATTACAACACTGTGGCAATTTGTATCAAGAGGAAGAAGTCAAAATATGCATGAATATTAATATAAATGTATGTACATTATATTGTACAAGAGTAGATATGTATGTATATAGTATACATACATATGTATATTCGCTTTATATACATATGTATATCTGTACATATAATACGTACATATTTTACTTCTTTGTGCATAGTTAATTTGTATAGTTTCGTTGGGTATCTACAATATGTATATCTATATATTTACTATCGCTATACACATATGTGTTTTTTTTTATATTTAGATTAGTGACATTTAAATAAAAAAAAATTGAAAGTATGATGATATAAGAAGTAGGATAGGGTGATACAATCGTATCTACCATTCGTAATGTCAAAAATATCGATTAGTAAACGGTAACTGAAAAATTGATTTAAAAAGTATATATTATATGAGTATAATTTTCAATCCTTAAATTATAAAGATACATTCACAATCTCGCTCAGATTATATTCAAAAGATTTAAAAAATTCAAAAATTCTATAGCGCTATCCTTTTTCTGCCCAGCCCTAATCCTTAATCTCACACTGGTGACAAGAGAAATTATATTGAAAACTTGTTTACCAATACAATACCAATACTAATATTCCTATATAATAACATACGGTAATTTACGTTGAATTGTGAATACCATCTCATCTCGCACGTAACTATAGCTAGAAAAAGGTAGTCTAAGAAAATCTGTGTATAGAACACTCCCCCATCTCTCTAATGACACACTGTATGTCTCTCTACATTTTCTTTCAAGAGTAATTGTGTTGGATAGTCAGAATTTAGTGATTTTTTGTCATTTTGAAAGCTCAAGATATCCGCTTCATTTTGGCCTGTTACAATAGAGGCCTATTCTCTTACACTTTTTTTAGTGTTTGAACTTTCAGTTTAGGTAATATTACAAATGTATACTTAAGGGGCATTTCTCCGAAAAAATGACAAAATTTTAATTTTGAAACGCGCACTAATTCTTAAAATGAAGAAATTAGTGGAACATGTAAGGTGTCTTTAAAGAGGGAAAGATTACTCAACAGATTACTCTCAGACTACTTTTTTCTATAGCTAATATCCGTATTTGTAATAGGGTGTTTCGTAGATGAAGTGCGAAAAATCTGCAAAACCCTCTAGCGGCCAAACGGTTGAGAGTTCTACCTCTATACCATATAACTTTTTGTTTGTTATTTTGTCATATATTATATATATGGGGCTAGGAGCGCAAGTGGTAGAGCAACTGGCTACTGATCTCGAAGTGCAGATTCGATTTTTGCTCATGGCAAAAGTAAAAAAAAATTAATTTTCAATTCTTCATTGCAAATTTCCATCTTTCATTCACCGCAAATATCACTCAGATTCGAATATGTATCAGTTTGCTGGTCTACTTTCTGACAACACGAAGAATTATTAGATCTTCCTTAAAAAATATCAGTCTAAGCCCTGATGTGTAAAAGAGTTTGCTTCTTTACCAGCAACTCTGTGGTCCGTGGTTTGCATCGCAATCCACTTTAAACGGTATAGGTATAAACGGTAATAATAATAATAAAGACTAGAAATCACGTCAGTAAAAGTCCTGATTGCTATTGATGATGATGATATATGTATATTATATATATGTATACTAATACTATACAGGGTGTCCGGACTCGGGTGGTATACTCGTATATATATGTGTATATGTGTACATCTGTAATTTAAAAGCGCATAATATCATATACATATGTATTAATAAAATATATTATATGAATAATGAATACGAATTTTCAGTACGAGCGATACACCATATATGAGTATAGTAAATGTATACGCATGAACAACATATGAAATAAAACCTTATCTGTTATATACCGCGTAGATTATGCTAAAAGTAATACAACAGTAATTCTATTCAGGCGTTTTTTTTTTTAAATTGTAAAGTATACATGTATAAAATTCAAATATAGTTCAAAAATATAATTCTGATAATTTTAGATTTTTTGAATTTTACATAATTTTAATATACATACACATTTCAATAATTCTAAAAATTTTTTTTAGTAATTTTAATGCGTCCATGTTTACGGTTGAATCAACAGAGAAAGTTATATATAATTCAATTTTAAGTATTCCTATATCCTATGTTAATTTTATGTATCTATATAATGTACTTTTATTATTACAAACAGTACAATACATTATATTATTATTTCTACTACCTACTATAAGTTTATATACAAAAATCATTGCAATTACGAGTTCAACAATACTTTACTTTACATTACTATTTCTAGTACCTGCGGTAAGTTATGTTATATCCACCAAAATTATTGGTTATTAATTATGACTATTAGCTATTACTATTGCGACTAAAGATAAGTATTAGTAGATGATTACAGGGTGATGCAACATTTTTATTCAGTATACTTTATTGAGTCTTAATACATTAAAAAAATATACATGCCTATATACCTAATATAAAATACTTATGTTTAAAAAAAAACATTAATATACATAAATGAAAATTATATACATAGCATACTGGGTATCCCGCTTCGGATGGTCAACCGGCACACAGTAGATAGGTCTCGCCGAGACAAACAAAAAATCGTTCTAGAGGGAGGGGGGTAATCTCAACCGTTTAGCCGCTAGAGGGCGATGAAGATTTTTCGCACTTTCTCTACGAAACACCCTATAACAACTCCGATGTACTAGCTACAAGAAAGTAGTCTAAGAGAAATCTGTAGAAAACTCCCCTCTCTCTCTAATGATACCTCACATGTCACTTTACATTTTTCTTTCAAGAGTTATTGTGTTTCAAGGTTAGAATTTAGTAGATTTTTGCCATTTTTTTTCATAGAAAATACAGGCTGTAGAATTACAGCGCCCCCTACGTTAATTTCTAATTAGATAAGCAGAAATCCCATAACATTGCTGTGTACAAGAAATAATTTTACTCAATTGGACTTCCGATGACGTCACACTCTCTTAAAAAAATTTTCGATTATACCTTATGAGTATTCTATTTATGTATTTTATTATTAGTCTATGTTTACATAGTATATCATTATAACTCGCGATATTTTCATTTAATTTAATATACTCAGTAGTGTGGTAGTATACATTTTCTCAATTTTGCAATTCATATGAGAGAAAAATATTTTCTTTTCTACAAAAATCGATCATATACTAACTGGAGTTCCGAGAAGTTGTTCCCCCCGATCCTCTGGAAATTTTGACCTCAGATAGTCCTTGTGACGCGAACCACGGGATTCTGATATTTATATTGTCGGAACGCTTCTTATGGGTCACAAAACGGATTTAAATTTTTTTTGTTAAAATTCTTATTTTGGCAATATCTCTATAATGGTATATGATGCATGTATATATACTTATTTTACAACTCAAAAGATGCGTTTCAAAATGCTCTATATTTTGGGAAAAAATTTCTCAAAAAGCCCTATACCGCAAAGATTAAAGGACATCTTGTGGATTTTTGACTATTTTTACATCTTTCAAAACATCGTTTAAAACCGTCAAAAACAGTTTCATTTTACCAACTTACGCGAGTACCATGCAGATACTAATTTTTATTCCTTCCCTCCAATACTTGAACCTATATTAAAATGTATAGTAATTTAACATTATTTTTAACACAGTATTTTTCCACTTAATTACTCTTATAATATATTTACAGAGATAAAATCATTTTTGTAAATAATCTGTAAAAAAAATACGTTTATTAATTTATTAATCTGTAATTTAAACAAAAAAGACATAAATGATAATAGTATTATAGATATTGCTTGTGACTCAGCTTTATGATTAATTTATTTACTATAGTTCAAAAATATTATCGAAAATCGAAATAAAATTTTTGTGAAAAACCTATATATAAAATTACCGCCAAAAGGCCCTGGTGGGTCGTGGTGTGGACGGAGGTGAAGTAGTTTACTGACCTCTTCCCCATATTTTAAATAATAATAATATATAAAATTATCATGTGTCTTAACTTCTTTTCAAGTAGGTGTACATAATTTTCATATTTGATATAATTTTTTATAATTTATGTCTTATATTGTATAGACACACAGAGATTGAAATTAAGTATTTTGCTAATTTCAGCCTCGCGAAATCCGGAAAAAATGACGGATTTGAGCCGATAAATCTAGTCAGTGAAATTACACAAAAAATACGTAATAATCGCTCAAAATCTACTCATGTTTCGCTCTTTACGTAGAACAGAGACACCTACGAGCAAATTGTAAACCAAAAAAATGTTTTTTTTTTTTTAAATTTTCATTAAGAAATAATTGAATATAAATGACAGTTAAATTTAATAGAAGAAGTGGGCTATGTTCAAATAAATCAAATAAATTAGACAAACTTTCAAAATCGCTGTGTGTCACCTTCGTAATTTCTATTCGAAATTAAAATGAAATCTATTTAATTTCATAAGCTCTATGTGTGCCGAAGATATTAATTTTGTATTTAAGTATTAAATTCATTTATTTATTATAATACTTTATATATTAAGTTTTTATAAAAGTATGTATATTACGAATTGAATTAAATAACATATACTTATGTACATATGAGTCGTTTTCTTTGAAATTGGTGTAAGTTTATTTTATTTTATATAGAGATATTTAAGGTTTTGCATTTGAACAATTTGAACAAATAAGGATATTATGTCATTACACTAGTTTTGTATTTTTTAAATATTAAATTGATTTAAATTTATAAAAATTTAGACTTTTAATTACTTCAAGATATTGAAAAATTACTTACACCATACTTTTAATGTCGGCAAAAAGTAAAAATCTAGCATTTACAAATTTCAATTTGTTCTCAATTGAAACAAACCAATTTCTTTTTATGAAATTTTTATTAAATACTTCAAAAATAAAAAAAAAATAAAAAAATAAAAAGGCTTTATTTCAACATTTACCATTTAATCAAAATTATTTATACTCTTACTATTAAAATGTTTTAACAACCTTTTCCATTATGATCAAGTTTTTGAAAATAGTCATGATGTTTGGAGTGATATATGTGGTAATAAATAAATCATATACATATCTAAATTTTTCGAATATTATAGGTCTGGAATGAAGATATAAACATGTTAGTACTGTACTATATTTACAAAAATATAGAACAACCATTTGGTGCAGATATATTAAGTCAAATGCATACTGATTTTTTGCTAATTTTTCCTCTCTTATACCAAAACTTATATACCCTCTTGAACCCTCTCTTGGACTTACATACCATTTTCAAAGAAAACGACTCATATATATACATGCAAACATATTATTCATTTTTGTTATTCTTCCTTAATGAATGTCCGTGGCAATATAAATTCAAATATACCATATTTCAAACGAAAGTTTCGTTACCTATAATGACAGTGTATTTAAATAAAATACATTCTCATATATAGAAATCAAAATTCAACTTACCTTGTTTATTATTTCATATGATTATGTTGTCTAATGAAAGAGAATAAATTTAAAAAAAATATACATTCAAATATTTAAATAAAAAATTTTTAAAATGCACATTATTTATATTTTGACCTAAAAAGTTGTTCGCAAAAAATTTTAAAAATTTGAATTTGAAACAAGAACAACTTGAAATTTAAATTTACTAAATGTATACAGTGTATATATTATACGTATACTATGTACTACATAAAATGTATATACATACATATTTTCAAACTCACATTATCTGATCATTATTGCTGCATCAACCAAATAAAAAATGTCAATTCTTATTATTTCTCATTTAACCTGAAATTCTAGATTGGTTAATTTTAATTTTTCAAAAAAAAAAAAAAAAAAAATGCATAATGTGTAATAATTTTTAATATATATATGTATGTACTTGAGTATATAAAAATGTTTAGATTCCTGTGCAAATAAAAGATACAATAAATTACTTTTTATTTTAAAAATATTGTAATTAAATTCAAGGTTAGCAAATCTTTTTTGAAAGAAAACTGTGTACAGCTTTGACTTCACTATCTGTATCTTATATAGAAATTTAAAATACTTATGACTTTTTAAATTTAAGCATAACGAATAATATTACTTATGTGATTATAAGAAAAGTCTACTACATATGCAATCTTCAAAATAATTTTGTATGTATTATGTATACATATACATACATGTACTTAAAAGTATGGTATAAGTAAGTATAAGCAAAAACCATAGAATATATTCTATATTTTCTATGGTTTTTGGTATAAGTGAATTAAATTCTCGTTATTATTTCACAGCAGTTCTTGTATTAAAAATCCTTATTAACCATAATTCTTTAACTATATGTTTTATGATATTATATGAAAAAAATTTGGGTGCTTTTCAATCACAAGTGATAAAGAGACATCATATTACTTTAAAGTTTATCTTAAAAGTGTTAATCACAAATGCATACTATCTATAGTATCTATATAATGTTTTGAGTTTTGCATTAAAAATTTTCCAATACAATTATGAAGTTTCTTTTTGTTTTTCTGAATGACTATTAAAAAACTGTAACCGCTTTATTGTTTTTGTTCTGTTTTATTTAAAAAAAAAAAATTAATACATGTTATATATGATGGTCTGTATTTAAAAATTTGACACAGATCCTGGAAACAATCGTTAAAATTTACAAACGACAAAGATTTAAATGAAATTATTCAAATGGTTTTGGATAGTAATTCCACGATTTACAAAAATTTGAAAGCTTGAAGGTATTTGTCACGACGACGGAATAGTGTAACTAGAATCAATAATGATATTGAAGGGGGAACTATAATCGACATAATTATGTGACATAAGCTATGACATATATCGTAGCCGAACACAGCCAAATCAATGAGCTAAACTATAATTGAAATTGCCGACATTCGTTAAAAATTCGTTTAATATAAGCTCGACATAAGCAGTACGATCGAAAGCGTACATGACATAAGTAACATAAGCCATAACCTCATTTTTGTGAAATTCGTATTGCTAATGTTTAATATGTCATCTATGTTATTATAGTTAACCAAATGTGACGTTTTAACATTCGTTATTATTTCTCATGTTACTCATGTCAGCTATGTCAATTATAGTTCTACCTTGAGTGTTACAGATGGTTACAGAACATAAATATGAGATCGACAAAATTCAAGCGATTTAAGTGATGATATTTGAAGAATTTTTATTTATTGACAATCGATTTAAATTTGACAACAGTGAAAATTAAATATTATTCAAAAATTTTAGTTAAATTTTGCTTTAAAATGTGAGAATTTACTAGTGAGAGTATAATTAAGTGTTACAACATGCAACATACAATAATTTCTACATTTAAGTATTTAAATTTTTTAAGAAAATTTTTTCTATTGACTGTCAATTTCTTTCATTTTTTTATATGTCGTATATGCTGTTGGTTATCCAAATCCAATTGATAGCACAGATATAAAAATCGTTAAAATGCGTATTCAATGAATGATCAACCCTATAGTCAACATATTTCATCACACATATTCCTCACATGTGTTTTATTCCTTTATTATAAATTTATAAGTATATTCATGTAAAATAATGTACCTAAATATGTAAATATTTATAATTATATTTATAGAAAAATGTAAAATGAATAAAAAGACATTCTTTTAAAAAATGTAGGTATGTATATGTTTCTCCAGTTGACATAATCATATTCTTTTAATGTAAAAATATGTTTTTTTCAAATTTTATTAATTGAAAAATTTATTTTTATTATAAATTCAGAAATTTTGTTCTTAACGCATCTTATTGAAGGTGACAATAATTCTGTAATTTATGAATTATGTGTAATTAGCAAGTACTTACTACGTAAATATTATACTGCGTGTACTATATGTATATGCATTATACATAAAGTGTATTTAGTTTTTTTATATGTTACAAAAATATAATTTATTTTATAGAATAGAATATTCAATGAATTTTTCTATTCTATTTCATTATTCCACTAAAAGGCTAACAGGTGTTTCAAAATAAAGAAAACGTGTATAGCATTGTATGTATACAAACAAACATATGTATGGGTGTTTGGTTTCGGGTGGTCAACAGTAAAGGGCAAAAATGAAGTAGGTGTCTTAGGCTTTCTGCCTATGTAAATGTAATTAGAAATTAACGTAGAGGGCGCTGTTTTTTTTACAGCCTATATGTTCTATGAAAAAAATGGCAAAAATCTACTAAATTCTGAATTTGAAACACAATAACTCTTGAAAGAAAAAACGTAAAGTAACATGTGAGGTATCATTAGAGAGAGGGGGAATTTTTCTACAAATTTCTCTTAGACTACTTTCTTCTAGCTAGTACATCGGAGTAATTATAGGGTGTTTCGTTGAGAAAGTGTGAAAAATCTTCATCGCCCTCTAGCGGCTAAACGGTTGAGATTACCCCTCCTACTATGTACAAAGATTTTTTGTTTGTCTCAATGAGACTTATCTACTGTCTGTCGGTTGACCACCCGAGGCTGGATACCCCGTATACCTAATACCTATAGTCGGAAATTTTTATACGGGTATACATTATATGCATAGAAATATACGATGCAAAAATAAATAAACATTTTCAAAAAATATATCATAAATTTTGACGTGAAGATGTTTTTCAATACCTGTAATAGTATACGAAAAGAAAGGTAATTTTATTTTCAATCATCAGCTAAAACACTAAATTTTGATAAGTGGGGGGTGTACAAAAAGTTTCACAGGATTAAGTGTGAAAAGGTATTGCAAAAAACTCAAAATTTTCATCGTCTCTAGCGTACTCAATGAGGTCGATAAAAAGTTTTGCTAGTACAATTTTTTTCCTGAAATAGTCTGAAGAATATCGTGGTATACTCATTCTCAGTGTCATGTTGAAAAAAATACCCTGTATGTACTCGTACATACATAACATGAAATATTCTAATTGCAATCATAAATTTCTTTTAACTCATAACAAAAATAAATAAATTAAAATGCCCTAGATTTTTTTTTTATTTTCATTTCACCACCAGAATGGTTATTATTTTAAATTTAGGTATAAACGTCATATATGTACATACTTATATTATATATATATAATTATATGTATTTGTGTAGAGGAAGAAATTATAAATGTTAATTAAGTCTATTTCACTTGCTTATAGATGTATGAAACATGTTGAATTTTTTATAAATCTTACTGGAATCAAAAGTCATATCTATCCATCGTACACATATATAATATACACAATGTGCAAAGGTAAATATTACACAATATACGTATGAATGTAGTAAATGTACACTTAATAATATAGACAGCATATCGATAATTTTAATAATATGAATATGAGTAAAACTATTTATATGTAAACATGTACATATATTTATATAGTATAAAGTATCTTATATATAGACAGAAATTTCCGTTAAAAGTTAAAACAAGTTTTTCTTTGATAGTAAACATAATATCAGATTTTGCAATTATTTTTCTGAACTTGTTTTTCAGCATGCCATACTACTCGTATGTGTGTACGGATTTTTTTTACAAACATTTTTAAAATCAAAATATTTGCTCGCACATTTATTTAATACATAATTAAATTTGCCTGAATGAATAAATTATTTTGCACATATTTTAATATTTTTTCACAATTCTTTTGCAAAATACGAGTATATAAAAAATATGATATATATTATATACATTACATATAATTTTTTCTATGTATGGTTGGTTAGTTGCACTGGTAGTCTGTTTCAGTTTCTAGAAACATATTCAGTTAGCACTTAGCGTTTTTAGTGTGGGTGGTAGTTGTTTAGATTCTAGACTATAGACATTTCGTCCTGTTTAGGTAGTAGTAGATCACACTACTTACACGAAGACTGTGACATCCGCGAGGTCGTCAAGGAAAGGTTTACCGTAAGCTTTAATCCGGTTTTTACACAATACCGGGCAGCTGCAAAGATAGTGTAAGATAGTTTCTTTCTTTGAGTTGTCCTTGCAGCATCTGCAGTGTGCATTAAACGGTAGATCCAGTCTGACCAATGTCCTGTTAGGATCGCTGTGACTATCGGTTCCTACCGATACGAGTCAAGGTTTTCTTCTTATTAAATTTCGGCCAAGTTATTCTTGACACGGAGCAGGTTGGTAGATTCTTCAACCTGTTATTTGCCGCTGATAAGTAATGATTCTCTCGCTTTACACTACTTGCATGAATTCATGGTTCTGCCAACGGAAGGTGTAAAAGCTATCGAGTCAGCCTGCTCGTTATTCTCTATATTTCTATGGCCTGGAATCCAGATAAGGATAACTCAAGACTTTCCCGCTAACTTCTCTGGCTCCTTTCTACGCCGTTCTGTTATTTTCGAGGTGAAAGAGACCGCTTCTAGAGCTCTAATTCACCTGGAAATTTCTTTCAAAATGCACTGTTTTAGTAACCTAATCTGTTTGTTGTGTGCTAAGTACTTTAAGCAATATTGGCACTCAATCCGCATTTTTGGGACCAGTTATCAATCTTTCTCAGGCTTCTTACCATGATATTGCTCATCACGTCCAGAAAATTCCCTGATAAAATTACGGCCAGGTTGTCCGCATATGCTACAACTCTTACACTATTTTTTAATGTCTTTAGGATTTGGCCCATAGAAAGTAGCTAAAGTAATGATGAGATTACTCTTGTGGGGTACCCCTCCTTACTAAAGTATTTGACCACTTTTCCGTCCCCCGATTCCGCGTTAATAATCCTTGAAGTGAACAGATCTTCCACCCAGTGGATGATACTGTTCTCAACCTTTGCTTCGGATAGAGCCTCAAGAATTGTCTTGCTCTTTATGCAGCACCTTCGATATCTAATAAGGCTGCCAAAGTGTATTCTTTGTATTTCAGATATGCTTTGATGATCTGCACCATCTATGGTATGTGATGTTGTCTCCGTAGATCTTCTTTTGAGGTCAACATGTTAGATTTCAAAATGGTACCTTTCAACATCTGTCTTAGATGTATATCCAGTACTCTTTCCGCAGTCTTTTTCAAGCGCTTCTCGTCACGTTTGCGGAACATACTCATGCCAAGACAGTTTTTGAAGAGGGATACCAACTGTGGTATCACTACATATCGTAGCTGTTGTAGCATAATCGGGTATATATTATCTGGTACTGGTGATTTATATAGAGAGAAGTTATCTAACGCTCAAGAAATTTTATTCCGTGATTATGTTTGATACTTCTTCCCTGAGCATCACGGGTCTAGCTATTCTGCTAGAAGCTATTCTGTAGAAAGTTTGTGCCTACTAATAATTCCAGGGTCTCTTGGGGCGTCTCTGTCCACACACCATTATTCCTTCTAAGGAAATATGGGTTTGTGGCCGTTTTAGCTTCCCCGATTGCCAGAAATTCCTTCTGGGGAATATGTTGAAGATGTTCCTACTTAAAATTCGTAGGTTAGCCAGGTCTTCACCTTACCAACGCGGAAAAGGTTTTTGACTGCCTTCTCTATATATTCTGCTCTTGTATCCAGCTCTTCTACAGTTTTAAATCTCTCTTTGGTTGTAGAACCGTTGAAGGAAGAGGAGGTAGACTTAGACTCGAGATTAATCATGAAGAGAATTAGTCTATCGAATGAAAAGGAATTTTCTAAAGACACTATCCATTCTTGTATATCGACATTATTCGTAGTCATAATAATGTCTAGTATCTCTTCCCAAGCACTGAAACTATCCGTACTCGAAAAGACGAAAGTTGAGGTGTTACCTCTATTACTTTGTGACTAGGTTATTGTTACTAAAGACACTTGTCTCTTTCAAATCTTCGGTGCTTCTCCCCAACGTGCGTTTAGTACGTTCCTTGATGAGATCTTCTTGTTAAGTGATTAAGAAGTAAGTAGACCAGGGTATCGTCAGAATCTGAGGACGAATTATTTATTGAAATTTTCTCATTCATTTTTTTTTTCTGCTGTCTTCATTTTGGTCCCACGAGTAAACCGGAAAGTAGATCCTTTCTGGCAAAGCCGGTATACCAGAATAAGACACATTGTATAATCAACCTTAGCAAGGCAGGCATCGGATGGAACTGTTAACTGCTGGAATGGTAAATGTATATATGTTATATGTACGTACATATTTTATAAAAATACATAAACACATAAAATTCCCGTCCCATCGATATAGCCCAGCTGTGGACCAAGTCTCACAACCGCAACAAGGTTTAAGTACAAGAAGAGGTTTTCTATGAAAGTACATATATTGAATACAGCATATACGAATATGATGATGTACATATAAGTATGTACTTTTGCATAAATATTATGTGTGCTTACAGTAAACGTGATTGTTACGTTCGCGCATTATCAAAATTCATACAAATATAATTTTATGCACATTACATTACATAGATATACGTACATCTGTAATTATCTCATATTTAAAATAAATTTATAAATAATATAATATACATATTATACAACATATCTTATACATCATTTAATTTTCAGCGTAAGCAAAAATTCATATTTAATTCAAGCCACATTTGTTGTATGGTTCAAAAGATATTTGGTATATGTAATAAATGTACCTATACATGTACATACGTATGTATGTTTCCATTTGTATATAATATATAATATAATATAATATATAAATGGAATAAATTTGTCTGTACTATATTGTATATCAATATAAATAATTTTATTGTACGAGAATAAACATGCATTACATATATACGTACATACATAGATTTGTAAATATACCTACATATTTGTAATTTGTTGGAATGCATACATTAATACATCTATACATTCATGTAACAGATGGATATATTTCAATGTAAGTATGTAGTACACATATACGTGCATATATCATATTTTATAATTTCACGTACATTAAAATTCTTCATCCCTATATGAAATCCTATGTTTTTGACAAGTTATCCTATGGGCTGATTTTAATTTTATTTACAATCAACAAGCGAAAACAACATTCCTTATATTTTATTATGTTTATAAGTATGTATATGCATACATAAATACATATACATATAAATAAAAAAAAAATAAATGATTTTAAATCATATACGTAGATTATATATAAAATATATCACTCATCGTCATCACATAAATTTATATTCACCTACCCAGTTGCATAAAAACGTTCACAATTCATTTTTTTTTTTTTTTAGTGAATAATAGGGTGGGTGATTTGTGTTATTTATTTTTCCATACTACATTGCGTACAGTGAATACATATATACCATATAATATATACTATACTTTAGATCTAGAATATTATACTGCCGTCGTTAGGCAGAAGGTCGTATTTTTAAAAATTTCGAAAAATGAGTTAAATGTAAAATAATGCAACATGAAGACATTTTTCGCCACTTCAAATATTTTATCTGATAGAAAATCTTACATTTTTCAAATTAAAAAGTCGTATTTGGGCCAAATCTGGCTTATCCTAATGTAAAAGATCGTATCTGAGATTGTACTTACGACTTTTTGCCTTGATACTATACTCGTATGTACATGCTCTAAATACAGCATTTGACTTTTACAGATATGATAAAAGGTCGTATGTGCCAAATCACAAAAATCACACATTTCTAAATAAAACATGAAATTTAATTTTTTGGACAAAGATTCCCGATTATATATACCCTAACAAATAATAATTTTCTTATTTCTCTAAATTGATTTACTTTTGTGGCATAAAATAAAATATAAAAACCTCAATAACTCAAAATTACCTGAATTTCAGATGCGACCTTCTACCTAACGACGGCAGTATATCTACTTGTGCAATACATTAATATCATCATCATCATCATCATCATCATCATTATCATCATCGTTGTTGTCGTCCTATCCTTTGCTTTTGCATTTAATACTCCCCTTTCTCGAATTTAATATCTATATAACTTCCTTCTCTTCATATTTTATATTGTTTACATACATACATATTTGTTCTTTTATTCACAATTTATACATAAACATATTGTACTTTTAAATCTAATATGTACCTATAATATAATATGTAAGTGTTTAAATATTTATATAAATATATCTGCATATAGTATGTTTATAAAGAAATAATGATTCAGGTGCTATACTACGTCCTACGAGTATAGTATATAGATATAGTATCTTATTTACGTAATATGCATATTTTATTTTAACTTATATATAAAAGCTATTTTTATTCTCCTAATGACATGAGTCAAAACCCACTATATCTTACAAGCCGTTAACAGCCATCGCACAATTCCAGCGACAACTACAACGTAAAAATGAGTGAATTTTACATTTTTGCTTCTTGCGAATAGATTAGTACTACTGCAAAATTCACGTCGTGAATGGCATTGCTGTCGCTGAAAAACAGAATAGAATCTATTTGGGCGACAGCGATAGCGTAAGTTTCAACGGTAAAAAAGTCCCATTTACATAATTACTGTATACGCTGAAGTTGTCACCGAAATTGTGCGATGGCTGTAACTAACAATTGACACGCACACACTAATAGCAAACGGGAGTCCTATAGTTTGTAAAGTTGATATATGTAGCAAAATGAGTATTGTTTGTTCTTAATTTAATAATTAATTAGATTAATTTAAAATTAAAATTTTAGATATTTAATTTTGAATTTTATTGAAATATTTAATTGAAATTTATTATTGTATTTGTGTATTAATATTTATATATATTTATTTATTTTTACTTCATTTTTGTTTATTTCTAAATGGTGCAATAAAAAATATTTTTAATTTAATAAAAAAAACGTATTTTTATTTATATTTTCTGGTGCAAAATGGTGCAATAAAAAATAATTATAATTTAATATAGAAGTTTTAATTGTGAATATTGGTTATGTAGTATTTTGATTCGAAAATAACTTAAATTCAAAATATGTAATTTATAAAATTTTCAATTTTTTTCGAGAAGAAAAATAAAAATGACAAAATAAAAGACAAAAGATTATTTTAAATAATTTGAATTTTATTTGGATTTGTTATCACAAATGTTTTTCGTTATAAATGAATTTTCGCCTTTCAAAATTATGATTTACTTTGATTACCAATAATGTAATCAGGAACACTGTAGGCTGGAATAAAAACAGGACAAAAATGAAACTGAATAGTTTGCTAATAATTATAAAAATATAACATGATTATTTAAAACATACTCGTAATTAAGAATCCATAAGCTATACACAAAACATATAACAAATTGATATTAACAAAAAATAAATAAATAATGATATACAAAAATTTATTTCAACAAAATACTTCTTTCTTAAAAAATGTTTTCCAATTGCTTCGAATAGTTTTTTATTATCCAGTGATATTCTTATGCGCAAACATTTTTGCACCTCCTCTGGAATTGTGATTTTTTTTTTCTTTCCTATTTGACAAATACTAATTATTATTATCCATCTAAAAACAAAACATTTTAGAAATATTCTTTTTACTATATATTTATCAGAAATCTATAATAATAAATTAACTTGAAAAATACTCAAATGAAATTATAAAAATATTTTAACTATTTAACGATGTTGTGAATAATACCCGTTTCTATAAATTATACAAAGCATTTGACGTTTCAATATGAATTGCTTAAAGGCCTGAATATGGTTCATCGTCACCGTCACCGTCACCATCACCGTAATTTTTTCAAATATCCAAAATTAATGTTGGTGAATATGATACGTCGTAACCGTTTTCATGACGGTGACGGCGACGGTGAAAGTCGATCAACTTTCTACTTTTGACCGTCACCGTCACTGAGTACATAACCAAAATTCTAGTACATATATTTAGGTGTTTATTATTTTTAATTTATTCTACAGTGTTGTTTGATTATGACAAAAAATATAAGAAAATTATAAAATTTAAAATATTTTTTGAAAAAAAAAAAGTTAATTTCTTGTATTCAAGACGATTTTGTGTTCATTTTTACGGTGATGGTCGACGGCTTATCGTATTTACTAGTTTGCCGGACTCTCGACTAATGCAAAGAAAAAGTTACTTCACGGCTTCTAAGAAATAGCTGGTTTTCCATGAGTATACATTTATCACAGCATACATAAATAAGTCTATTATACATATATGTATATATATAAACACAAACATATTAAATAGAATATATTTTAATGCAAAATGCAAATGCATTACGTATATACTACAGAAATGATGCATTGTAATTATTATGTACATTAGTATAGAGATAGCTCATAGCTGAAGTTGATTTCTCATTAATGAAAGGGTCATGGACAAATTTCAAATAATATACATACATATGTATATTATATACATATCTTTTATTATGTACTTACATTGTACAATGTATAATTTAATGTATATACATATACACGTACATATATGTAAATATGATATACAATGTAAAAATTTTCTATATACAATACATACATATGTACATATTTTTATACATTTTAGTACTATATATGTACATATATAGTATAATAAATAAACCGTTGGCGTGTTCGACAAAATAATATGGAATTGATACAAGCCATACTTATTATTATAATATACAAAATAAAATTATAAATTATTTTCTATTAAAGAATATAACTTTACGCGTGTGATGGATAATGAAATTTATAATACTCGTCGACTCGTCGTAAAGGAAATCTAAATAATATGTCAATAAGTAATGCCTCTCTCTCTCTCTCTCTCTCTCTCTCTTTGTACTGGATAATATAATAACTTGATTGGTTTGGCGGCGATGCCATGCCATTCTATAATAATAATAATAATGAATAAATAGACTTAGAGTAGAGTACCAGTACAGTCTACACTTCTACAGTAGTACTGAGTGTGAGAGTGAGTATAGTATCCGTCCGTATGCATTAAAATTCAAATTATAGAATATATTTAATTAATTGACTCTTAATTGAAAACAATAATAATAATTCATAAAATATGTATGTACATATGTATGTGCGTATCTCTACAATTATACATACGAATATATACATAGATATATAGATATGTACATATGTTATGTAAATCGAAACTATACACATATTATATGATATATGCTGATATGTATAATGAAGTAATAAACTATCTTTTTATGTCAATATAATATATGTATGTATATATGTATGTATATATGTACGATACTATAAATGTTTTGTGATTATTTGCAGGGATGATATGCATACATATTCAAATATTACATATAGGAAACCTGAATATAGGTTATATGTTATATATGTCATATGTCATATGAATAAGGATATCAACTATCACTCAATGACCTTCATCGTTACGCTTACGAAAGATGTATGTATAATGTATATGTATATATACAGATGAATTGGAGTTTATTCTCACTCATTACGAATATAATTATTGTTATTTATAGAAAATATATTACTATATACCTACATTACATAAATATATTTTACACTATACCTCTATTGTAAAATAAACGTTATGTTTATAAATAAAGCATATGTATATATACGTATGTATATAAAATTTTTTATTTATAGTCATTTTTAAATTAAAAAAAAAAAGATAATGAAAAAACAAAATCATTTATAAGAAGTTTAAAAAAAATAATTTTAAATAAATGTACAATAAAAATTCAATCAAATTTTCTATTCGTATACTATAATATTCATTTTTCACTAAAAAGAAATAGAATTTAATTTTTACACAAATAAAAAATAAAATAAATATTTTTCTATATTAATATGTATGTACATTATACTGATTATACATCATGCATACGTATATATAGTTTTTGTGTTTTTTGTGTTTCAAAGTAAGAATCTAGAGATTTTTTGCCATGAAAGTTCAGTGTCCTCTAAATTAATTTCCAATTCCATAAGCAGAAAGCCCAAAACACTCGCTTCATTTTTTTTTCTACAGATTTCTCTTAGGCCCTAGACAGATATCTAGTATAAACGTGGTATCGATACTATGTTATTGGCTATACTACATGTCTGCCACCCTATACTATAGCTTTATACCAGGAAAACAAGCTGGTATAAACGTGGTATTGAAACCAGCATGATTTTGTCTAGTATACAGCTAGTATTCAAAAAATTTACTAAACGTAGCGCCATTTTTTATTGCTGTGGCAAATATAGAAATTAGTTTTTACAGTATTCGTGTTTGAATTTTGTTTAGTAACCACATTCTTCATCATGCTAGTATTGTTCCTACAATGGTATCGATACTATGTAGATGTCTGTCAATGGCCTTAGACTATTTTCTTCTAGCTATAGTACGCCAAAATTGTTATAGTATGTTTCGTAGAGTAATTGCAAAAAATATTTAACGTCCTCTACCGACTAAAAGGTTAAGATTAACACAACTACCCCCTCCCCCACTTGCATTACAAGTTTTTGTTTGTATCGACGTGCTCTATCAACTGTTTATAGGGGTGTACCACCCGAGACTGGACACTCTGTATATGTGTATACATTGTACATATGTATACAATTACCTTTTTTTTGTACTTACATACATTATATATACGTACATACAATATTTATATGAATGTATTGTATAGGTATATTAAGTGCACACGGAATACGGATACTCAGTCTATTATGGTACTGCCGATCAGTAATTCCGTCAGATATTACGAGTATCATTCAGGTTACCATCATTAATTAATTACTGGTGTACATTGCTGATTGTAATTAATGATCGACTTGGTCGAGAGTAGCACGCTAGATAGGATTCGAAATTCGAACTCGGGCGGGAGGTCAAGCGTATACCAATCTAACAAACACCACAACCATCTGGTAAATGTAAGTTCATAAATGCAAGCTGCAAGAATATAAAAATACACAAGTTCATTTACTTTATAATATAATATTATAATCATAACTTATAATATGTATGTACATATGTATGTAGCTGTATAAGACATAGATATTAGGTAGGTAATATGTGCATAGTGTATACTAGTCCATATCCGTATCTGTACATTATGTGCATTATAAACAAAACATTGAATTTATTCAAAAAACTTTTATTGGATTACGATTTGAAAAAAACAAACTAAAATACGCTGTAGATAATCTAAATATGTATATGTATGTATGTATATAGGTAATGTATATGTGGTGCACATATAAAGTACACTTGTATACTAATATTTTCATGCATGTAAATATACTACCACATTTCATATATGTATATAATATTCAAATAATTTATATATGAGTATATATAAGTATTATCGATGAAATGAAAAAATTTTCTGTATATACTCGTAATCGTAATTTATTTTCAGTCCCTTAAAATAAGAAGGACGTCCACACACAGTATTAAAATTCATTTTGAATTCTAAACATGCGTTTAATATAATCGTGCTTTGCCTAATATACAAATATTATGATGTACATACTTTAGATTCATGCATATTACATTTATAGTGTACATATACATATGTATATTATAATGTATGTTGTTTGTGTCTACTGAAATTATACACTTAACATATATACATATACATTTATTCATTTATATTCTTATACATTTAAATATGTATATATATCTACATATAGTATAATTATTATTATACTCGTTTATTATAATCATTTTCATATAGCAGCGACATGCTATCACATACATATACATACATAAATATTCACAATTCACTGTGTAAAATTCTTCTGAAAAAAAATTTTTTTTTTTTAAAACCTTCTTATACCATATTATTATACGTAAGTTATTTTTTTTTTTTTTTTCATTTTTGTACCTACAAGTTACTGATAATAATAATGATGATGATGATGATGTTGATGATGACCGACGACAACGACGACGACGACGACGATGATGATGATGATGATGATGATTGTTGGATTCGGTTTAAGTTGAAAATTCTGCTTTCTCATTCTTTTTTTATATACAATAACATGACATAATGTATACATATACCTTATTCATACTACATATACATAATATATATACGTACATGCATTTGATATTATTCACATGTATGTACCTATATCTATTATATATTATCTTAACAAAAATTCTTTATCTCCGATTCTGGTTAAACCGGCAACCTTTCCTGTGGTGACTTCTGTAATCAAACTATCAACAGTAATCAAACTATATATACGAGTATATCTATACTATGTGTTTGTACTGTGATTCTCCTATATCTACTTCTATGTGTTGTTCTTCTGATGTTTTCGAAAGTACATATATCATTAAAACAAAAAAATATGTATACATGCGTATATGTGATTTTATTTATATTTATATTACATACAAAAACTCATATGTGTAAATATGTGTATATGCGTTCTCATTTTACACACATTCTTACACGCAGACATTAGCTTTTTTTTTTTGCAGTAATAAGCATTTCATTTAACTTTATTTAACCTTCATTTTCAGTTACTTCTATCTGTAATATACCAGCAAAAATCATATTACATACATACATATACATACATACGAATATTATTTTATTTCTCATTTAGTACTAATAAACGTAAAATTTTGATAAATCGTTTAATAAGGTGCGAATGGGAAATTCATATTATGCAATGTTTGTTTTTTTTTTTTTTTAAATATCTGAAATAAATTTTACTTTACATATACAGGGTGATTCATAATAAAGTGTTCCTACATATATGTATGTACCAATCGATTCCCTGAAGTGTTGTAATCAACGTTCACTATTAAGCGTTTTTTTTAAAAAAATCCCTCCTTCACCCGTTTTTTGAGTGTTGACACTTTTTCGTCTATGCAGAGAGGTGAGGGCTGAACTTCCAAATTGTGGCCGCCAACTTTTGAAACGAAACCAGCTTTTCTTGATAATGATACTTCGGAATGTTTTCTTTAGAAGATAGAAATCATAAAACATTAATTGAAAAATTTATACTCTTTATCTCTATTCTATCAAATGAAAACAAAAAAAAAATAATTTTTGATAATGAATTCAATACAAATGTGAAACAATTTCTAATTAGCGAAAATACTTATAGAATTCCATAACACAAAGCCAAATAATCATACCGGCAATTCTGACGCATATAAAGATATTTCATAACTCTATTACCGAAAAGATCAGAATACTTAAATGGATATAAAAACATAATTTAAAATCCAAAAATTATGAAGAAAAGCGTCTTATTGGTTATGTCAAAAATTACAAGTACTTAAGAATAAAAAGAAGAAACCAAATTTAGAAAATTACTTTAAGATTAGGATTCGAGATATCTGCTATCTTGTGCACCAATTACCTCCGAAGTTACTCAACCGATTTTAATGAAATTTGAAACATAGATACTTTAATAGGAATTGTGGTGTTTAATGGAGCATTTTTTTTTTAAATATCCTTGTTTCCTTTTTACAGGGTGTCAAAGTTGTCAAAATTACGATTTTTCGGCTTCCAAATGCATCTCGTACAGCAAACATTGTTTGACCAATTTCTTTGAAATTTTGAATATATGGGTAGCCTGAAGGATATTGTGGTGATTAACGGGAGCACATTTTTGATTTTAGGTTCTGAAATTTAGTTATATGTAGTTCTTAAAAAAGGAGAGGGTTTTTTTTTTGAAAAATCGTTCAACTTTGACTTCTATTTTCATACATTAAATCTTCATATTTCTATATGATTTTGGTATCAAAATAAAATTTGGACTTTTCTGAAGAGTTTACAAAAAAAAAAGTATAAAAATCTTTGTTATATTTCCATTTTTATTAACAAAATGCAATTATGTTCTTTTTCATTAAAATATTCAAAAATCCAATTTTTTTTAGCACCTAAAAGGTATGCAAAGTCATTTTTTAAAATTTTTGTATGTAAAATTGTTGTTGTTGTTGTTGTTTTCGAAATTTTTCAAAGTCGAATCCTACTCTTAAATAAAAAACTGATATTATACCAATATAAAATAATTAAAACAGAAAAATTAACGAAAATCATAAATTTGGACTAGAGAATTAAATAATTCATATTATGAATAGTATATGTATATAATACAGAAAAATCATTCAAACAATTGGTATCTTAAATAGCTGTATTTTTACAGAATCTTGTAAATTAATAAACCATATAGAAGAAAAAAATATAAAATTCGACGATAAAATAATAATAATAATCAAAAATGCAAATAATTTAAAAATGAACAGCTCTTGCGACAAGAGAAAATTTCTTTTAAATTGAATTTTTTTCATTGCTTTTTATAACTGTAATGTTTTTATAAATAACCAAGTATTCTATAACCAAAAGAAACTAAATTGTATTAAGAAGAACACAAAACAATATCAAAGAAATTCTGGAATTAAAATATCATAAGATAATTTTCATAATATTATTGATAACAACATTTATATTATATTTATTTTATAAACAAAAAAAAAAAAAAATTAAACATATAATACTATGAAGAATATAATTAAACATGATAAGAAAATACAAAAAAATTAAATAAGATGATAAGAATATAACAATTTATTTTTAGAACATTATATATAAATACATAGAAACAGAAGATGAAAAGCTTAGTTATTAAGTAACCTTAAAATTATAAACATAATAAATATGTAGCTATTTTTAATAGGTATTTTAAAAATTTTTATATTTTGTTTATTTTTTTAATTCAATTAAAATTGAATTACATAATTCGCGTACAATTGTAATGTACTTATATTTTTATATTAAATGCATATAGGGTAAATGCTCCAATTGGCGGCCAGTACCAATTAGGGAACAAAATCAAAAAAAAAAAAAATAATAATAATAATAATAACCGTTATACTTTCTAAAACCGTTTCATGTTATTCTGTATATTATGGGTTTCCAATAAAAACGAATAAAGTCACAAACATATACATATATATATAATTCAAATTATTTTGGAAGAGGACAGTATCCCAAATATATTCGTTTAAAATCATCCCAGATAAAAGTGGTTCGAATTATTCATGAAAAGTCATTCAGAAATTTCACAAGGAAATCCGGAAGGACTCAGTAGCGATGGAGCTCGTGTATCTGAAGAATACATAAAATAAAAATGTCTTCGAGACCTTTAAGATTATTTACAACAAAATGATCTCATTAAAATTTTAAATGATCCAAAGAGAATATTAAATGCAGATCAAACTGAGTTTTGCTTTGTGTCTATATCTACGCAGGCAAAGTTATTGCTCCGTGAGGATAAAAAAATGTATACCAAATAAATTCAAGAAAAGATAAGGAAACAACCGTGCTTCTCAGCTGATGGTCAAACTGTACCTTCTATATGGTAGCATTTCTACATATTAGACCACCTAGAGAAGTAACAATATAGAAGTTCCAAAAAATTGGTTTTTGGGTAGGTCGAAAAATGGGTGAATGACAGGCGATGCTTTTTTTGATTACATTTCAAAAGGTTTACCAAAGTGGCTTTCAGACAATAATATCGAAAAGTCTGTAATTTTATTTGTAGATGGTCACAGATCCAATATGACCATTAACCAAGTGAGTTTTGCCATAATAAACACCACACATATCACTCATCTAGCAGATGTTAGTATTTTGAAGTCACTAAAATTAGAGTGAAAAAAACTGTTAGAGAATGGTAAAGCCGCATTTTGCCTACTTTTAAATTTTGTTCTGAACAAACCATCGCTTCCTTAAAGCATAGAGTGGATTTCAGAAATGTATAGTTTATATCTTTTTAAGTCAAACGCTACTGACTTTTCAAAATGCGTCCAAAATGCATTAGATAACGCAATAGAGTTAGAAGACATTGAAAAAAACAGCTCAAAACACAACTGTTTTATGAGAGGTGTTAATGTAGACGTTATTCTAAATGAATTGAATGTCACTGCAAGAAGTTTGGATTTAGAACTTAATGAAGTTGAAATAATTGATTATGATGTTTGTCAATTCGCAGAAGAAAGATCAATCATTAAAATATTCAAAGAAGCATGTAATAATGAAACTATTTTTTTTTTAGTGATGAAAATCAAAATACTGCAAAAGAAATAATAATTCCTCATACGTGACAGTAAAATTATAAATCAAATCAATGATTTTGAAAAACCTACATGTAAGTATATTTAATTATTTTTGAATCCTAATCATATCTAAAATCATTTTTAAATCTAACAGGTGACTATAATCATTCAACACCTACATCAAAATTTGTGCAGAACGAAATGCATAATCCGCAATGCTATTTCTCCACTATTTTCATGTGAAAATATTCCAAAAAGTAGTAGAAGTTCATCTGTTTCTTCTTCAATATTTAAAAAACAATTATTTCGTTGCAAATCGACGTAAAACACAGTTGGTAACTAAGCCAAAGAAAGAAAATTTACCAAAAAAATGGCGTCAATTTAAAAAAAAAACAAAGGATAGGGTGAAAAGCGCAGGTTATTTTGAAAAGGGAAGGAAGCAAGTTGTGGGTAAAAAAGATGCAAAAAACCATTAACTATAAAGTAAAAAATAAAGATTATTTTTAAATTTTATTAAAATAATAATACATTAAATAAAAAATCTTTATTTTTAAAAAAAAATCTAGTTGTAGATTATAGTTATAGATTATTTTAAACATATTAAAATGAAATTCATTTTTCAAATAGTACAAGCAAAAACAGTGAAAGCGAAGACATTTTTACTATACTATTTTCAGAAATCGAAGTCAGTATTGTGCTTATGGAAAAAGTTACCCGATGAGTTTCTGATAACTTCACATATAATATTTTGTAGGAAATTCTGAATAATATATCTCTGTCTTGATTGAAATTGAGATCTGATCACCCCACACACGAGACAGATTTATACAAACGCAATGTGAAAGAATATAGAAAAGCATGCCTATCTTGCCTGTACTGACTTCAATTTCTGAAAATAGTATAGCAATGTATTAAAGTTCAAGAGTCCCTATTTGTCCTCTAATTGAGGCATTTATCCCTACATATGAAAATCATTAATCAAAAAACCACTAATAAAAAAGAATAAAAAATATAGGTAGTTTACTACCTACATACCATTGGTGGAGGGTGGTATGGTTCAAGGTATTCACTGTTCACTGAACACCCTAAAATTATTATGAACATGATCATAAAATTTTGTAAATATGTAGATTCAAAAACAAATTTTGTTTGTAAAGCTACAATTCCACTTATTGAAATTTTTAAAAATTATTCCATTTATTATTAAAAATTATTATTTTTTTTTAACATCAAACCAATCAAACATTATTTCAAATAAAATATTCTGTATTTGGATGTCAAACAGCGCATAGTTCAAAAATATTATTGGTTTTGTTCATACTGTTTTAGTTGAATTCATTTAAAAATTTAATAAAATTTTTTCAATAAAATTGAATTTGTTTGTTTCTTGTTCAAATTGGTGTTAATTTTGTGTTTTAGATCATTTTTAATTAAATTTTTTTTCAGCTTGTATACTCATTACAAAACACACTCACTTTTCACAAAATAATCGTCTTCAAAATTTTTTTCTTCACGACTGTCAAATTGTCGACTAATGATGTCAAACAAACACATAACACAATATGTCAAATAGTGTGAACCAATGTCATATAATCATGTCATATATTTATTATTATACTCTCTTTGTCAAACTTTTTGACGTCAAAGTATTCTATAGTGGAAACTCCCCGTGCCATATATTTGGCATTTCTTTGTCAAATATTTGACGGAATGTCAATAAGTGGAATCGTAGCTTAGGAGTGAAAGAAAGAAATACAAATTCATTTTCATATATACATCACTACTTAAGTTCACATTTAAAAACGAATATGCAGAAAAATTATAAGAAAATATTCTTCTCTTTATATAATCATGTTGTTTACATTCTAAACTGAACATGCGAAATACCTTGATACTCCATATGTTGATTCATATTCTTCTCTTTTAAAATTCGTTTTCTTGTACATCAGTCAGCTTCACATTTAAATATGAGCCTGCAGCAGAATTATAAGAAAATGTTCTTCTCTTTATTCATGTACATGTTCATGTACATTCTAAAATGAACATTTGTTTTTTGTGTGGGTTATCTCTCCTCTTTCTATATGCTTTGCTAAACGTGTGCGATAGAGACCAAACCAATGCATAATTTTGAATTTAACATATAAAAGTCATTTCCCTTATTCATTATTAAATTGTTTGAATTTTTTAGTGCTTACGCAGAAAGTTAAAATTATTTAATTATTTAGTAATTAATTATTAATTTATTTAATAATTATTAACTATTCAAATAATTTAATTGAGAATATTTCGTAATGTGTATTGTGTTGGGATAAAAATTTTCTTCAAAATTCAAATTTTGTTTTTAAAGGTACATCTCGATCTCATGACATTCAAAACGATTTAATTGGATCAATTTGACAAACCATACTGGACGAAATAAAGATTGAAATTAAAAATTCAATGTACGTTTCTATAATTTTATTATGTATATTTCCATAATTTAGAATTATTTTATTGAAATTGCAAATTCACCAAAAAGATCTGAACACCCGAGAAAAAACTAATGGATCCGCCACTGCTATACATAATGTATTTATAATTCATTTCCATACCTTGTATTTTGATATGTCATTATTATGTAACATTATGAATACAAAAATTGTGTCAATATATACAGGGTGTCCTGCCTCGGGTGGTCAACCCGCCCACAGCACATAGGTGACTATGAAACACAATTGCTGTATTTCTTTCACGTGTGCGAAGTACTTCTGAGCAATAATTTTAGCAATGACTCAAACTATTGAAAGAAACATAAATAAATTCGACAAGTGAAGCAAAAAAAAGCTTAAAATTATTTTACTTTAAATTTGAAAATTTTATATAAAATACTCCATATGATATTTGTTTATACCAAGAAATCTAACCTAAACAGTCAATTTCCATTTGTTGGATAATGTGAAACTATAAAAAGACATCTGGTAGAAAGAAATAACGTATAACTACTTACAAAGTATGAGTGAACTACTTTTGAAAAATTATTTGAGCAGTTCACACATAAAAATTTAGTGAAGTATTAAACCAAATTGATTTTCAAGTACTTTGCTCATGTGAAAGAAACACATGACATGTGAGGTATCATTAGAGAGAGGGGGAGTTTTCTACAGATTTCTCTTAGACTACTTTCTTGTAGCTAGTACATCAGAGTTGTTATAGGGTGTTTCGTAGAGAAAGTGCGAAAAATCTTCATCGCCCTCTAGCGGCTAAACGGTTGAGATTACCCCCGCCACTGTAGAACGATTTTTTGTTTGTCTCTGCGGGACCGATCTACTGTGTGCGGGTTGGCCACCCGAGGCGGGACACCCTGTATATATAGCTACACATTCATGTACATAGATTTGTAAATACATATGTACATGCATTCACATATGCATATAGGTATGTATACATATTTTAATACAAAACAAATAAAAAAATCTAAATGTTAATAGTGTAAAAAAAAAAAAAATAACTAATATTATTTTAAAATATGTAACTTGTAGAATATATTGAATCATAAATGAAAATGTATAACAATTATTTTTGAATTAATAATAAAGGGGAAAATGAAATCGTTTCGTATACCTGGACGTCTGTATGTACATTGTACATATATAAAAGATTACAGTTTAGAGTTTACAAACAATACGAATGCAAACGAATATGAATTTTAAATAAGAGAAGGAAAAGGAATTGCTCGAAGATTGGGAGAATTAAAAAATATATATATGAATAGGTAGGCATATCCATATGTGTATATTATATAAAGAAAAATGTTTACAAAGGAAAAAGTTAGATTATTTTGTTAGCATTAATTCTTATTTAAAAATCAGTTGGAGCCAGCTGATTATGTTTTATTTCCACTTTCCATTAGTGATAAATTGTATGATGAAGATACGAAAATATATGCGAGATACGAGTAGTATATATCGTTATTTAGCCAGCAGTGAATGAATACATATGTACGTACGAGTATGTAGTATAGATTAAATTTGATGTTTTTGTCAAGTTTCTGAACATTTCTGACTACGAAAAAAACATAAAATATGATACAGATCAGAGGAGAAAATAACCAAAGCAAAACAAAAAGATACAGCCAAGCGCATTTAGCAGTAGCACGGATTACTATAGTATTAGTATATAAAATTGCTTGTACTCATATGAGAGAGTATGAATATATTGATAAATAATGATTGAATATTCTAATAATACATAATACATTATGAAGAGGTGCTTTGCTGTAAGTATAAAAAGCATATAAACGTATATATTTTTAAAGTTTGTTTTTACATATGTACATACATACATATATAACGTAATTACACCCAACCCGACACCAATTTACGTAGCTACAACACGGTAAAAATACTTGTATATATATTATTAATATTAATGTATGCTCTTACCTCTTACTCTTACCCTTACATCATACTCATCCATAAGTATAATTGCATAAATTCTATGATGGTATATTTTATGTATTTATTTATAGACATTTGTTTGTATAGAATAGACTATATAAATAAAGGTAGATATTCGAATTCGAATATACCTACTCTTTTTAATATGAATATTTTCATTTTGCTTATCTATATGTATGATTGTTTTAGAAGAGGAAGATATATGTAATATGTATTCTCAATTCTCATCATGTTTCAGTTCAGTTGCTCTTTTAAATACATATTCATATTGTGCTATTTCTTTTACATTTATTTTTATTGTACCCGAACGAAATATGAAAAAAAAAAATTGAAGTGTACCTTACCTTTACTGCCTTTACCTTTCATTTCCTTTACAATTTTGCATAGTCTGTATCTACTACGCACTATTAAATTATGATTATAATGAACGAATTGAATATAAATATTATTGATAATAAGTTTTGATTGTTTAGTGATATTTTAAGTATAGAAATTGATAATATAACAAATAACCATATAATAATTAAATAGATTGTTGGTCCCTATACTTGATTTATTATATGTATGTTTTCCATGGATCTTAATCATTGACGTTTTAGATGATAAAAATATACGAATTTATTTAATAATTGAAAATACCATATTCCTAGTACATACCTATATAGGTATATGATTATTGAACTTCATTAATTTATAAATAATAATAACCTATATTAAACCTATATAACACATTAGGTATATTAAATACCTGCTTGAGTGTTTTTCATGTATCTAATATGCAATATATAGCTATGTAGGTATATTGTATTCAAAAATTTCATTGTATGATTGGTTATAAAATACCTACTATAAATAAGATAACATAATGTAACGTAATTTGTGTAACCATAAATTTATTTATATAACTATACAATTAACCTTAAAATTTTTATTATAAAAATATGTAATGTACACAACAGTAGACACGAAAAATGTGTTTATTAGGCGAGATAAGGTAATATATAAAGTACATTTTATACCTACATTATATAATTTATATACCTACATATTTTATATACATTATTTATATGTATTTATATAAATACAACATATAGGCATATATGTATATTTTTTTTGTTATAGGCATACATATATATTTATTTATTACTGGATACATAAATAAATACTCTTATTATACACATCTACATTTATATGTGTGTAAATATGACTTTATATTTATGTTCTTTATTTTATATTATATACGAGTACATCATATACCTACTTACACCACTGTTTTGTAAATTGTAATTATATATACGTAGATATTACGTACCTAAGTATATACATATATGTATGTATGTATATATATTTTTCTTAATAACCCAGCAAACATTTGGGCAATAATACGAGGATGCAATAAAAGGCAATAGTTTACAACGATAAATGGGCAATAAATAGGCAATAAATAGGCAATAATTTGGATTATATACGAGTAAGCGATAAAAGCGCAACATAATAAACCATTGAACAAGCAACATTAATATTGCTTTCTTAAATTCTTATTAATATTCTTTCTTTTTCTATTTTTAGAATGCAATCGTAAGTACAAACTACAAAGCAATTTATTAGAGTGCGCGTCAATCTTTTTCCAAGCACATCGTATGGCATTCTACTATAGAAAATCCATATTACGGGAATATGCGAGACTTGCCGTTGCCACTATACGATAATGTTTCACTATTGCATATTTGCATTGCTTTCTTATTGCAATGTTTGATGGGAAATGATGTTAAATAAATATATAAGTATTTACATGTTTACATGTATTGATGTATTGCATTGTAAATTTATATATACATATACATATATGTACACATTTTTTAGACTGTGATAATTTTTAATACCTATAACAACATAATATCAATATTTATAATTTATAATTACAATATATATATATAAATGTACTCGATACTTACTAATCACGCTTTTTTTGTTCATTTAATATTTTGTGAGCACTAATATGTACGGGTATTAGATATATAGGTATTATCGGTAGGTGATTATAAATGTATGTATAAAATTATAATTAGAAATTACATTTATGTATATATAAATTCATTTATTCTAGATGCCCATGCCCATTATAATCGAAATTTCCTAATATGTAATTCTATATTAATATGTATGTACAAATTGTCGTAAGTATTCGGACGACTCTCTATTTAAATAATTTTTAAATTATTCTAATTTTACATTAAATTTGCTAAAAAGTATTTAAATTATCGAATTACTTTTTGGACAAAAAGTGATTTTTAGTGACGAGAGGAAATTTAATATTTACGCGGGTCCGATGGTATAAAGAAAATGTCTGGAGACAAGTTGGAAAGGAGTTACATAGATTCACAGAATATGCAAGACACTATAAAGCATCTGTAATGATTTGGGGTTGTATATGGGATATAATGGAGTTGAAAATTTCAGTTTTATTGAAGTAACCGCATGCACTAGTTGAAGTATATAAACATTTTCAAAAAGGAAACAAGAAAATTTTTTTAAAAAGACTATAACTAAATTTCAGGAACTAAAATCAAAAATTTGCTACCGTTAAGCAGCACAATATCCTTCAGGTTACCAATATTCAAAATTTCAAAGAAATTGGTCAATCAGTGTTTGCTGTACGAGGTGCATTTGAAAACCGAAAAATCGCAATTTTGACAACTTTGACACCCTGTAAAAAGGAAACAAGGACATTTTTTTTTTATAAAAAAAAACGCTCCGTTTAGCATCACAATTCTATATTTCTATCACAAAAGCTATATATTTCAAATTTCATTGAAATCGGTTAAGTAACTTCGGAGATAATTGGTGCATAAGATAGCAGATATCTCGAATCCTATACAATGACCGCAAACATACCGCATATACAATACCAAAATGTGGCTTCTTTTCAATGTAATGTACCTCAAAGGTTAGAAATCCCACCACAGTCTCCAGATTTGAACCCCATTAAACATCTATGGGCTATATTGGGCAACAAATCGAAAAAAAAAAGCAAAAGACAAACGTTTCCGATTTAAAGGAAAATTTAAAGACAGAATGGCTCTCTACTACTTCAACAGAATTTCAAAAAATGAGTACAATCCATGCCAAAACGGTTTGAAGAAGTTATAAAACGAAAAGGATATCCAACAAAATACTAAAATAATAAAAAATATTTTTCTGTCAATTACTATATTTTTCTAAATTTAATAGTTATTAAAGATCATTAAAGAAATCGTTCGAATACTTTTTATGTGACGAATTGAAGGTACCGTTGCATATTTTCAACGTTATTCCTTTTAAAGTAATTAATGTTTTGATTTTTATTTTTTTTATTAATATAGTGTGTACCCAAAAAGTAATTAAGAAATAAAAAGAAATTTATTTAAATATGAATTATTTTACATTTATGACCAAAAATTATGTGAAGAGTCTTCCAAATACTTTCGACACTCACATATATCAAAGAATATAAGTTATAATATATGATAAATAAAAAATGGCATAAATAAAAATGTCCTACTCATATATCTAAAGTATATTATTCGTAGCCGAAGGAGTTTATTAGCTACATTTATCTACATTTATCTACATTTTACGTAATTTAAATAATAAAAAAAGGCAATTACCTTTTTTTCGAAATAACTTCTATAATACGTAAAACATATTTGTTGATTTCTTGATAATTTACTTAGTATTTCAAGAAAATGTTTTCGTTTTCTATCGATGAAAATCACCGTTTCTAATATTAATATAGAGATTTAATGTAATTAGCAATATTATATATTTTTATTTATACTTATTCATTCAGAAAATTATGGCAGTAAATGAAATGATTTTCACAGCACCACGATCCGTCAGGGCAGTTTTTGGTGAAGCAATATTAGATGAAAATGGAGCTAAAGATATAATATAATGCAGGTGGGTAATGGGTATTTAACATTTCACAAAAACAACCAGGTACAAATATCCAGCCAGGTACGTAATCACCTATACTAAATACATACATACATACATATTTATTCTTAAAACATGACAATTAACTACTCGTATATTATGTTAGTATACAATAGTAGATCTAAATGTTGATGTTAATACTGAAACATCATTCAACGATTTATTTTCATACAAATATTTAATTTAAATATGAATAAAGGAGAGGGATTATTATACATTTTATTCCTAAATATAATATAATCATACACAATATTCTCTGCAACTGTAATATAAACAAATTAATATTATATAAGAAATATTGAAATAGAAAGTTTGGAAAAATTTAACTTTTATATTTATTTTTCGTATTTAATATAATCTTTATTTTTATATAAATTTTTCAACGATATCTCAAATCTTAAATGCTGCCCAAACTACATTCACACATACACATATAAAACATACCATGCGATGATGAGATGATATACTATTGCATGCATACTAATTCGCTCACGCTCTTCGTTCTCATTTCATAAAGCTTTTCTTTTTCTCATCAGTAAAGCTGAAATACATTGTACGCTTTAAACATCTTCATCCGTTGAGGCGTTGAGGTATAAAAAGTATGAAAGTTGAACAACCTTGAAATAATGTACATAACGGCCCATATGCATAAAAACTAGCAAATTCGTATGTAGACTTTGCTATACATATAACAAAGCAAAATTTTATATCTAATGCTTAAATTGGTATGCACAAAACATTTTAAGCAAAAATGATATATCCGAATTTCGAAAATATAGCATTTACTCTACAGAACATCTGCCAAACACATTGTGTCCAATTACATTGAAGTCAATCAATTATTCCATTTTTTGTCTGGAACTCAGTCGGTTTGTCATCACAAAATCCAAAAAAATTTGCTATAGTTTTTTCATACCGATATTGAGCCCTCATAGCAAAGTCTATAAAACATAAAGCAAATGCTTATTTGCTACATTTTATGCATATAGCCATAGCCCAATAAGTTCCAATGATAACGCATGAAAAGCGTATGAAGTCGACAACGATTGACAACGGATAGAAGTTATTTAACTTTCAACTTTTCAGGCAGCAAAGGCAAAGCATGAAAGTATGAAGAAAAAATAATGTTTCTGAAGTTTCTGTAACGCGTACATTGGACAAGGCAATACAAAAGTAATTCTATGCAGCAACAATAGAATAGAATTCGAATTGGTTATAGTGGTTATATAGCATAGGTTTCATCGGGTTTCATCTACAAATTATTAAATATAGAAAACATACATATGTACAAGTATTCTATATTAAATGTATATACATATGTACACACATATACGAATGCAGCCAAACGTTTTTATACATTTATTTACATTTTAGTATACAAAACAATTATATACGTATGCATGCTGCATGCACAAAAACTTGTTCAAATTTACATTTTTATATTTAAGGCGCTTTTTGCACTATGTGATTTTGTCATATGATTTTTTATGTGACCATTAAAGTATAGGCATGTATAGGCTTGGAAATTTTATATAAAATTTAAAAATAACTATGTACATATATGTATTTAAACATATTTTACTTAGAATATGAAAAACTACTTCAATTCTCACATAAAAAGTCATATATGACAAAATCACATAGTGTAAAGACGCCTTTAATTTATGTACATATTACATACATACATATATGTAAAAAATATAATGATTATTTTTATCTTCAATTAATATATTCGTTTTGAAAATGTATATACATTTAGCTATGTAGATGTTTCTCAGAATCAATTTAAGCGAAGAACCATAAAATTTTTAATTTTACAAATAAAACTTTTTTTTTCAAAATCATGAAAGTTTTAATCAGTGAATGCAAAAAATATTAAATATACTACATCCTATAACCTATATATTTATACATATCTACCAACTGTATACATATTATATGCATATAATGTATATGTATGTATTCGTTCACATGTACATAATTAATGTATTTTTATCTTTTCTTTTTTCTCATTTTCAATTCGAATTTTGAATGCATAATATTCCAAGGTTTTTTTAATATACATACATATAATATACATATGTATATATACTATACATATGTGCATATGTAGAACTAACTACATACATATTTATTATATTCTCCAATATTACCTACCTATATACATTATAGCATAAAACATTATTTATGTACTTTTATTTATATATCTGTGCATATACAATATATGTATTTACATACATATGTATATATGCATATGCTTCATTTCATTTTCGTATATACTATGCATAAGATATACAATATTATAAACTCGTGTAGATATCTATATAAGTACATATTTTCGCAAATATACAATAAATGCTACGTGCATGCATATATAAATGTATACATGCATATTATACATATGTATCTATAGGCATTTTACATATGTTACATACAAATTATTTTTATCTTATTTTTTAAAATTAATAGAATATACAGAATACATACACTGTTTTTTTATTTTGCTTTTGTAGGGTATGTGCATGGGTATATACCTATACGTATTATAATATTTTTTCTTTGTGGAGTCACGCTCATGAGTAGGTATATATTTATATTTATACATATCAAGGTAGGTATATGTATATAGACAACATGTTGTCTATATATCTTTATATACCTTGTATGTATTTACTTATTTATATGATATTCGATAAATCACGATGGTTGAGGAAATGAGGAGTAAAAAAGCTGAAAGAAATACGTTTCTCGATAAAAATGTGTGTTTATACTTTTTAGGTATACATTGGATAAAAATGCATGATATATATATGATATATATTTATATGTTATATAGAAATATATGTATATACATATACATACATACGTTTTATTTTTGTACATAATGTGTAATATATGTATGAATGTGTATATTATATTTATATAAATGTATGGATTTATATATGACTTATATCAGAAAAAAAACTTTATTTACGAGAATATAAATGTTATAATGTACGAGTATTATAATGTAATGTTATGTTATGTAAGAGTAAGGCCTCTCTTTTAATTTTAAGTTTTAATGGGTAACTAAAACTGCTAAAACTAACTAACTATATACTAGCAGAAGCAGCTGTTATTTATCAAGACTTCTTTTTTATATAAAACTTTGTATTTTATTTAGTTTATATTTCTATTTTTGTTATATTGTTTCGTTTCGAATTTTCAATGATATTTCTTCTCTCATTCACCCACCTGTTATTTACTTAGTTATTTTTTTCATATATATATATACACTCAGAAAAATATTTACTTAAATCAAAGAAAAAATACATTCAAATCAATGAAGTTTGATAATGATTTGGAGCCTATGAAATATGACATCAATATTAATAAATTATTTTCATTAAATCAAGTAAATGATATTTCATACGGTCGAGTATAATTACATCAATTTAAATTCATTCTTTACTCATTACAGTAAACTTCAAAGTACACATTACTCATTTGAATGAAAATTTATCTTGCATTAAGTAAAATTTGCTTTAAATCTAAGTAAATCCTTATTTAAAACAAGTAAAACGTATCATTCATTCGAAGAAATATTTAAGAAAATTGTACTAAAATCAAGGAAACAAGGTTTTAATTTAAAGGGGGTGGCTGTCTTGAATCAACGAAATGAATATTTAATTTGAATACATTTGTCTTGATTTAAGTAAAATTTGCTTTAAATCTGAGTAAATTCTTATTTAAAACAAGTAATACGTATCATTCTTTCGAAGAAATATTTAAGAAAATTGTACTAAAATCAAGGAAACAAGGTTTTAATGTAAAGGGGGTAGTTGTAAATTTAAATAAACGAAACAATATTGATTTTTATATTTTTGATTTTATTTAAATTCATATATAAATTTAAAAAAAAAGTCTCTTCTTGTTCTTCTTTCATTACATGATAACTTATAACTATTGACATGGAAAAATATGTATATTGATTTTTATATTTTTCAATATTTTATTTTAATGCCTGTAAATTTATTTGAAATTAATCATTCTTCGTGTTTGCTATTTCATTACTTTGTAACTTATATGTAACTACGAAAATAAAGGGTTACATTGATTTTATTTACTTTTTGATTTCATTAAAATTCTTGTAAATTTAATTAAATATAACCATTCTTTATTCTTAATACTATTTCATTGCATGGTAACTTATAACTATGAACAGGAAGAAATTCAAATAATTTTATATTTTTTAATTTAAAAATTGGTAAATCATTTCCTATGCAATAGCTTACATAATGTGTACTGTAATATAATACATCTATTTCTTGACAAAATAATAATATAATTTGATTTATTTTTAATATTTCTTTAATTTTAAAAGCAGATAATTTTCCATCAATACATGTCATAATATAATCCTTTTTATATAAAGTGCCAAGAAATTGAATGCTATCATAACATATTGCTTCTTGTAGATTTATATCTGTTGCGTGGCAATTCAACTCGCTAAAATAAATGGATTCATTTATTCTGTAGCCTTTACTAGTAAGAACAAATTCATTATTTTCAAAATTTAGAACATTGTTTGCAAATGATAAAGAATATTTTATGGCTAATGAAACTGGAATGTTTTTTCGCGAAGTTATATTTTTGGCATACATTTTGAGCTCTCTATGTTTTGATTCAAAGGGAAATGTCCACAAATACTTTGGAGGTCCGGAATTTTCTATAACCCTGCTATAGTGACTCAAAAAATGGTGTTTGGGTTTCAAAGAATCGTTGAATAAATCTAAATACTTTTTGTGATGATTACTAATACAAGTTTTCAATTTAGCTATTTTAATAGAGTCAAAGCTTGATAAGAGTATCAAATCTAACATTTCTACTAAATTTATAACAAATTTCCAGCAAGGATTTCCCTCAGGAACCAAATCACCAATAATTAAAGGAAAAAAATGTACGAATGTTAACATTTCTCGGGCAGATAATTTCAAACGAAACTTTTTTAATTCATTTATTTTAATAGGTGGTGAGATATTCCCAATTTCTGTATCACCATAGTTAAAAGAAGTTTTCCGAATATTAAGAGTTTCTAAATCAAAAATTTTATTTTTCATAAAATACAATATAATGTGACACATATCATAACAAAAAATACCTTCAAATAAATCGTGAAGGATGTCAACAGAAAAGTTTTGAGTTACGTGAAATGAAGTAATTTGGTTAAAAATACAATCTTCATTAATCCCTGTTAAAGCGCAGTTTTCAGTTTGGCAATCTTCAGAGTAGTTTTGAACTGTTCTCAAATAACTATCGCTTTCAGAACAAAGAGATTTACTTAACTCTTTATCAACTTTGCAAAATCTACAAAAATATGTTGATGAAAATGATCGGGAAAAACCAAGTACATTATTTAAAGCTAAATTATCGCCCAAAATCAAAGATAAAGTAAAATGCACTTGAAAAATTCCAAAACTCGTTTTAATATTTATTCCAATTTCCTCAAGTTCATTTAAAATTTCAATCAAACGTTGAAAACATCTCTCATTTCCAAAATTTTTAACATCCTTAGAATTGAAAAAGCATGCCACGAAAATATTTTGAAGTTTATATTTTAACGAAGGAGGTAATGTGGGAAACGAGTAATATACTCCTAAAATTGAGTTTGTGTGAGATCCAAGAGGATTATTTACCTCAAAATCGTCAAAGTATAAAAAATAAGGAAGAATTATTTTACTGTTTGTTTCTTTTGTTTTATTTTTCCAAGATTGACCGTCAATAACATTTTTCATGCCAGAACTACTTTTAATGAGATCTGAGTATTCTAAAACTGATTGTAATACTCCAGGAATTTCAAAGAACTTTCTAAACTGAAATTTTAACGGAAGTATTACAGCTTTTGTATGCTTTGTATCAATTCTATTAATATTTTTCAAAATAATGGGTTTGATGGATTCATCAATATATACGACATCGTGTTTGTCAAATAAGTCCATACTTTCTAAATGTTTTAAAAATTTATATTCCGTATTAATACTTTCAAATGGAGCTTTACAGAAATTGATTAATTCTTTCAAGTTTTTTTCATAGTTATCACCCTGTTCATTATGTAAAAGATTTTCAAGCTGTTGTCCAATGAATTTAGTTATCAAATGAGTGATATCTTCTTGAATACGTAAAGCATCTTTTCTTGAAATATTTTTTTTACTAAAATATTTTAAAGTAAAATTTAAGGCAGAATTTTTCATCTTTACCTCATTTGAGAAATTTTCAAGAATAACGCTATCAACATTAACATCCGATTTAACTTGTTCATGTTGTTCATGTGTCACTTTTATTAGTGATGTAGAATTTGGTATAGTATTGCATTGAGTGTTTGCATTTGGTTCGCTTGACTTTTGGCCTAACTTTAATTTTTCGGATCTCATATGTCTTGCAAAGCAACGGTATGTACTGAACGTCTGATTACAAAAAGAATAACCACATTCATATGTGTCGTTGGATGTTAAATTGTGGTAGTATTTTAAATGATTGAATAAATCTTCAATTATATCAAAACTTTTTTTACATTTAAAGCAATAAGAATTCATTGTTTTATTCCAATTTATAAAAAAAAATAATTATAAAAGCTATATATAATATGTATTCGTAATATGCATGTTTGTAAACTTAGTCTCATTCTTTCATTTTTAAATCAGATATTAAAGTAGACAAAACAGCACTTTTTTCATCGTGCTCTGTACTAATTTCATAAACACACTTTTGTATCAAATTCCAAACTAGACTACATTCAAATGGATAATTAAAATTAAAAATGTGAAAAATTTTAAAGCAAACATCTAGTGATTTCATAATATTTGGTAACTTATAGTAGGTATTAAAAAAGTAAACATAATATTCCTCAATATGAAATAAATCTAAACCTACAGTACAAATTAGAGGTTGAACTGTTGTTTTACTTACATAGCTAGAATCGATTAAATTTTTTATTTCGACGTATAAGTCATTCAGAGCGGTGACATGAAGTATAAATCTCTTTCTTGAGTCGTTAATTGAGGTTTTTTTAAACTGTTTTTCTTTTGTAACAGGATGAATAATTCTTTTTCTGCTCGTTGGTACCAATAAAGATGGTAATAGTGCTAAAATTAGTGTATTTTTAATTTCTAAAAATAAAAGATAAAAGTAATTTTGTATTAAAATAAATTTAAATAAATATATTTTTTGAATATTAAATTACCAGAATTGTCGTCAGGCATTTGGTTTAATAGTTCCTTGCTATAAGCGTCCTTAATTCTTGACTTCATTAATGGGAGAATACCTCTGCAGAAACTCTCCCAATTTTCATATAATTTGTCTTCTTTTCCACTGAAGGCGTGTTTGAAATCTGATTCTATCTTAAATGTTTTTTTTTTTTTGAATATATATATTCAATAAGATCTTAAATTTTTTACCAATAAATGACCGAAAGACTGCTGATAAATTGGCCAATCCGTCAAAATATCTGAGATGTCCTTTTCTTGTTTAAATGAAGAAAGGCGACAATTTACCGTAGCATTCCATTTTTCCATTACCGTTTCAAAAGGTTGAATATTAAATTTCAACCAATTTACATTGGTTATGTCTGAAGAATCTGTGGATAAAAGATTATTTTAGACAACCTTTGTACATAGATTTATTGTAATAAAAGTACCAGTGATTGGAGGAGTTGAAATTGCTTCCGTGTTAGTTGATGTACAAGATTTTTTCTTCACAAGTTTTTGGCCTAGACCATTGGATTTCAGTCTAAACAAAACGTTATGGTATTTTGCATACAATATACCACCTGGACGACGTTTCGGAATCTTTATAAAGTACGTTTCCTTTAATAGTAAATGATAGTAAAATAAATATTTTTTTAAAAAAAAACGAATATTGTATGTGAGTGTATTTTATTGAAAATACAATTTGTGTGAAACTTACTTTTACTTCAGTTGGGAAAGTTTCTGTGATTTGTCCTGAAATTGAATTAAAAGTAGTGGGTGTTGCGTTTGTTTTGGTATTTATTAAATGTTCAATGATGATATCACCCAATATTTTCCTGTGTTTATCGATTAAAAAATTATTTGATTCATAAAATTCAAGAATTAATTTTCCTTTAGCAGATTGACTAATGATTGTCTTGAAGTCACACTACAAAACTAGTATTAATAAGTAAATATATACAATATAAACACTAATTAATAAATTTTGCTATAGTTAATAACACACATGATCAATATTCGTCTCTTGAAAAAGGTTTTCAAAGCTAGAAGAACAAGATGCCGTAGGAGAACTTGAAGTAGAAGATGATGGTTTGTCGTAATAAAAAGTAATACCCTACAAGTATAAGTTCAAATTCAAAGTATTTATTAATTTATCTATACCATTAACACTTTAAATTCAAAAATATACACTCTAAAATCGACTATGTACATTTTTAAATTTAAGTTGTTAGTAGTTGAACTCAAAGTATACAAGGTTGAATTTAAAGTTCTCATAGTTGAATTCAAAATGTAATTGATTAACATACAGTGTAAATGGTATAGATAGTTATATGTATTTTTATTATTTTAATTCATGTAGTTTACGTTACCTGTTCGTATTGCCAAACACGCAAGTTGTGCTCAAAAACAGCTCTTGGACCAAGTAAATCTTCTGGACAAATTTGATTTAAATGTTCTGCTTTCAAATATTTTATATTTTCAACGTTAAAACCGCGTTTTATCAAAATTTCATGGAAAATTTCACCCTTTAATTTTTTTAATAATTTTAAAAACTCGTCGTTTTGAGAAATAGTTTCACTTTCAAGATTTTCAACTGTAATATTACTTAAGTTTGAAATGTCTAAATTTTCCAAATCTTTTAAATTAATCACCATTAAGTTTTCGTTTTCCATAATAATTATTATTATTACTATAATTATTATTTTTTCATAATTAAATAAACTGATTAATTCAAAAAACACTGTGTAACTTATTTATAACACTAATAAAAATCAACTTTACGCACTGAATTCATAAACCTAAGTGATTGATAACTAAATCATACTATATGGACAAAACCATTGTACAATTAGTGCAGGTGTTTCAAATCAAGTAAAAAACGCTTCAATTTGATGCAAAAATATTAAAGCATTTTTGTTTTAAAGATGTTGTACTTGTTTCAATGTTCCGATTTACTAAATTTGAGTACATGTTTTACTCAAAAAGCCCGTCTCAAAGTAACAAAATAAGTTTTCGTTTCAAGTACATATTTTTCTTTTGTTGTTTCAAATCAAATAAAAATAACATCAATTTGACGCAAAAATATTCACGCATCTTTGTTAGAAAAACGTTATAATTGCTTTATTGTTTTGATTTACTGCTATTGTACAATTAGTGAAGGTGTTTTCAAATCAAGTAAAAAACGCTTCAATTTGATGCAAAAATATTAAAGCATTTTTGTTTTAAAGATGTTGTACTTGTTTCAATGTTTTGATTTACTAAATTTGAGTACATGTTTTACTCAAAAAGCCCGTCTAAAAGTAACAAAATTAGTTTACGTTTCAAGTACATATTTTTCTTATGTTTTTTCAATTTAAGAAAAAAATTACTTTAATTTGATGCAAAAATATTAACGCGTCTTTGTTAGAAAAACGTTATACTTGTTTTAATGTTTCGATTTACCACTATTGTACAATTAGTATACAGCGTTTTCAAGTAAAGAAAACAAAGCTTCAATTTGATGAAAAAATATTGAAGCATCTTTGTTTTAAAAACGTTATAAAAAATTGAGAATTCGTTTCAAGTACATGCTTGTTTTCAGTTCAAGAAATATTACGTACTTGTTTCAATGTTATTTCCTTTTTTTAAAATCATCTGATTTTCATAAGATCAATTAAAATTTCTTTAATTTGAAAACTTATTTCTCAAATGAACGAAATTTTCATCAAAACAAGGAAATTTCATGAATTTTAAAAACAATAACGCTGTTTCATCAATTTGATGAAGTGTATTTTTCTGAGTGTACGTATATACTATATACCTATATAATGATTACTATACGTACGCGCATATACATATGTATTTACTTGTACATACATATATGTAATAAATACACCACATATGCGTAACATATACAATCTCATTTTACCAATTACTTTTTTGTTTTTTGCGTACACATACAATACAATTATGTATATTTTCTGATAAAAAATATTTTTCATTTCTACTGAAAATGTAATAGATATAGCTATGTGTAGTATCATGCTGTATATATATTAAATTGTAATACAGTTTTTTTAAACACTAAAAATAAAATTAAAAGAATTCCATCCAATACCATATTATAGTTAGTTATATACCTATATGGGGTTAAAAAATATGTAAATTTTATAATATTATATGAGTATTGTACATTTCTACGTAGCTTGATTTTTTTTTTAAATTTTAATATGAATGATAAGAAAAGAAAAAAATAAATTCTCACTTCGCTTCGCAGTGGAAAATATCTAGAAAAATACATATACACACATGTGTTGATTATATAATAATATGTACATTATATTATACAGAATTATGAATTCACTTTTTGACTCGCAATCGCAAAATATAGGTACTATTAGTGAATATACATAATATAATTTGAATTTGGTTGAATAAAATATTAAATAAAGTACATAAAATCTCCGAAGAAAATATCTATTTTTGTATTAAAAGCCAGATAATCATATATGTACATACATTTAAATTGGTGCTTGAGAAAATGTGATGATTATACATACAATACAATGATGTGATGTGCGTATGCGTGCCGCGTGTGCGTTGAAAATAGAGAGAGTTGATGAATAAAAGCATTAACAAAACAACAACCAATTAAGTAATGAAGAGAGCAGAAGATTCAGAAGATTTAAGTTGAGATTTCGAATTCGAATTCTTCTGGCAAGTAAATAGGTAGTACAAACATGAAATAAAATAAAAAAAAAGAAATAAATAAAATAAATAGTGTATGAATGGATAGGCACATCAACATCACATTTTTTTTAATTTTTTTTACATGATATTTCTTCTCATATTTTATAGTACATATATACAATATAGGTATTTTGTTTTGTTTTAAAGCCATAAACTATTCTGTTTCTTGTTATTAACACAAAATTCATAAAATTTTTCAATTAAATAAGGTATTTTATTTTTGAATGTACGGATTTCATAAAAATTATTAATATGTCAAAATCAAAATTCTTTTTGACTGATTTGTAGGTATAATTATATATGTATATGCATTGCAAAATATGTAGTGCAAAAATAGACTCAATTGAATAATATTTTACATGGGAAATTTCCTATGGCTTTCCATTTATGATGATAACCATTAACCAACCATCAAATTCTTTTAAATACACTTTAAAAAATATCTTTATTTATAATGATGGCTAGCTAAGCTATTCTCTACATCTACATTCTCTTGGAGATTTTGTGTTTTGCATTGCAATGCAATATTGCATTGAATTTTAAGCTATAACCTAAATAGACGTGACGAAACGAAACGAAATGATACATACGATAGTATTGTGGTACGTAGAACTAGCCTAAATGGACGTATACTTACGTTCGTTCAATTTCGATAAGTTTAAATGTCAAATAGACGAAACGAGAAGAAACGGATAGTGCCGTAGCGGTCGTACATTTTATCGTTTCTACTCGTTTTATACACATTTCTACTCGTTTCTACTCAATACTCATACGCAATTTTACTCGTTTCGAATCTTTTCTATTTAGGGCAAATTGTCAAACTGACGAAACGAGTATTTACGTTCGTTTAATTTCTTCCATCCCGTCACGTCTATTTAGGGTCTTGCTTTATGTTGAGGTCTTGAGGTTGACTACAATACAATTTACAATACGCAGTTATATAAATTTTATTTTACACGTTATGCAGTTATCCTGCCTCTATATGCACATACTACATATATACATAACATAACATGCATTAATAAATTTTGATCTTTGATTCTTTGAATTCGGTATACCTAAATGATTCAATATAAGAACTGGTTTTGGATGTATTTATTTGTGTCTTTGTGTGTTAATTTGAATTATGAGTAAAAGAAAGGACAAAACAAAATAACATTTTTCATGTTTCTCTATCTCATTTCTCATACTCATTGCCTTTCCGCATTCATACATATTACATTACATTATATACCTATATGCCTGTATGATCGAAAAATTTTCTAAAAGAGTGTAACGTCAATGTATGTAAAATTGATTGAGTAAAATATTTTTAAGTGTACATTGTACAACAATCTTATGGGTATTGATTGGGTATATCGTATATGTTACATGAATTCAAATGTTGTTTTTTAATCATTTCATTTCAATTTTTTTCATCGTTATGTATATTTTTTATAAAAAAAATATTTTATTATCTAATTACTTATCTGTAAAAATAGTTTATTTAATAGCCCTATTCTGTTGAGTATCATCAGTGACTAGTCATAAGTCATAAGTTATAACATAAGTCACAAGTTGTGACTTTTTGTATTCCGCAGTAAAAAGTCACAACATGCCAGAGTCACAGGTTGTGATCTGCTACTTCAGTCGTCACAAGAATAATTTTAAGGTTATGTGAAAAATTTAAAATATATCATTTTTCTTGAAAAAATTTGACGTTTCAAATTCACCACTAAGAGGTGAAATTTTTGTGATTTTTCTTGTGATTACTTATTCAGAATACGAAACAGCTGATTAGTCACAAGGAAAATCACAAGAAAACCAGTCACAATTTTGTTGTGACTTGTGATGGGTCACAATACCAGAATAGGGCTATAAATTGTTGTCTACTCCCTGTATTTTTATTAAATTTAATACATTTTACCATTTTACTTCCAATGATGACGTCACTTAAGAGAAAAAGACTCTTTTTTACGAAAATCGATCATACCATACCACAGAACTTACCTCATAGAATATTCTATTTATTTTATCTTGCATTGCATTACATCAAAGACATAAGATAAGTTTAAAAATTTCAAAGTAGCTACCTTTTATTACAACTGTTAAAATTCAAGTTACAGTACTTTATATATAATGTATAATATAATTATATAATATGGTAAATATGATATTTGTTCAACACGAATAATCGAATAATTTGTGGGTCTGTTTACACATGCAATTTATTCGCGAAGTTTTTTGTCGTGAACTTTATTCATAACACTTTAAAAATACTCAAGAAAGAACTTCAGTTCCTAATCTAAACCGTTCTGCAACAATTTTTAATTTTTTGGCGACAAAACTTTTCTGTCATGAATTTCAGAACTATCATGCTACAAACTATCGTGAAGTTTTACATGGTTTTACTTCACAAATCTATAACAGAATAAATTTTATTGTATCACAATAGGTGCTTTCGATTTGGCAATTTCAAGTATTTGCGAGTAAAAAAGGTAAATGTCTGTGCTAAACCATCTACTCGCAGCTACTCATGAAAAATTTTTCAAGTAGCTGGAAGTAGATGCAAGTAGTTACGAATAATTTTTGTATCGTTCGTTTTAACAATTTATTTATCCTAGACACATTTTAGTACTCGCAAATACTTGAAATTGCCAAATCGAAAGCATCTAATAATTATAAACCATGAATACATTTATTCCAATACATAGTAATGATCGATATAATAATCGACATGCGAATGCAGAAAATATGCAATTTTATATTCATATTGCAACACATTTTTTTGAAATTATTAACCATGAAGCTAACTTTATTCCAATACAAAATCACGTGTAACTTCTTATACACCCTTCGCAGCAAAATTTAAGATTCCATCGAGTGATATAGGAAGCAAAATTACCTTTTCCTTTGATGTGCTATAACAAGTAATTTTGAATTCGGTTCAAAACAAAAAGATATCCTAAATTCAAAATTTATGATGAGTTTCTTAACAAAATTTTGAGAAAAAATTTGATTCCTGAAAAAAATGCTCTACATAAAATTTTTTTTATTTTTGAAAGTTTTTCTCTTACAAACAAAAAAAATCCGAGGTCGATTGGATGACTCGTTACCGAGTTATTTAGAATCAATTATCCGCGGAAGTGTTAAAAATGTGCATATCGTTTTCTCAGGAAATGGACGTGATGGAATTTTTTTAAGATTTTTTTTCGTACCTTGGGTCCTAGTACCTACTCAAATTGTTATTTAATTTTTTTTAGGGGAAAACTATCGCAGGCCTGTGTAATTAGAAAAAAAAAATTAAGAAATAATGGAAAAATTTTGTTCTCACCTCATACAGAATTTTATTCACGATATTTTTCTTCACCTTTATTCAAGTTGAAAATTGCATTAAAATTGTGTTCGTAAGTGTAAACACTCCGGCAATAAATTCCGTGAATATTTTAAAATATTCTAAACGCAGATGACACTTTCTTCACGACAGTTGATTTTAAAAATTTATTCAAGGAAAAAATGTCAGCTATCGACTGTCGTAATGTAAACAAAGTTGCGAGAAATTCTTTTGTTCACGACAGAAAACTTCGCGAATAAATTGCATGTCTAAACAGCCCCTAAGTACCTGATGTATACTAGAAAAGATTTTATTTTTATACATTTTGTTGATTGTAGATAGAAGACAGAAGACAAAAGATAAAACGATAAAAAACATACTTTATTTCACCCTCCATTAAAATGTCAGTCTTAACACCGTGTTCTCCATACTCATACTAGCTACTAGTACTAGTAGTAGTAGCTAGATATCGTTTTGATATAATCATCTAAAGTCCAAAATCAAATGCATACATCAAGACTCAAATGCTTCTTGACATTTATCATTTTCATTTGTAGTATATGTACAAATATTATACAGTGTACAAAAATTATTTGTCTGCGCATAAAATGTTCTGGGGAGTAACATGACTTATTTATTTATTGATTTTGGTCAATAATGCGAATACTAAGATGAAAATAATCCATTTAATTTAATTTTCAAGTGCGTTTAGTGAGTATTGAAAGAGTAAAATGTCACGAAAAAGTGAATTATCGATTGAAAAGAGAGTTGTTATAGTTGCTGAATATAACAAATGGTATTTATGTTACTGTTTAAAGGATTTAGTTAAAAAGTGTAAAGTTCACAGAAATACCATTCTATATTGAGTTCTGAAGAAAAATAATTAAGGAATTAAGGAATTAATGAATTCAGCAAGGACTATTTAAGAATTTAAGAAAGTAATGTATGTGTCTTCTTCTTCTTGAATCGAAATGAGATCAAAGGTTGTAACAATTGGTTTTTCTTTCCTATCACCAGTATCACTTTACAAAATGACAATGGTGTGTTTGAAGGAAAAAGAAGTGATTTACAGTGAATTTAATTAAATTAGTTGAATAACTTCAGTGATAAAATAAAAGTATATGTATTTTACTTATTTTAAAAATAATATCGAAACAAAAATGGTGTGGTGTAGTGTAAGAGATGCTGAGATACAGAAGACATATTTCTCAACACCCAAATTCTCGTAATGATATTAAAATGCATGTGCATTTGTAGAAGGCAAATCTGACAGTGTATATGCATTAAGCATTTTCTATACAGACAGAAAAATATTCGATTTTGAACCTTCAATCCTGGCCCTCTACCTCCCCGGTTCCAAACTTCAACTACTAAACTGAAGTCATTGGACCTTCCTCTATCACGTCCATTCATTAAAAACCCCTTCTGACTTGGTAAATTTTCGATTTGTAACCCCCCCCCCCCTCTCCAGCGCCACCACTGTCTATCCATCAAGGTTGGAGCACCGATATGAAGTCACCGCACCTTCCTTTACCATCCCCCATCATTAAATACCCTCTTCGATCGTGTGTACCGTAAAGCGTAAAGTAAGCATTTACCTTTATTTTTTCCTTACAATAAAAAATGAGATAAGTAAAACCAAACAAATAAGTAATGTAACAAACAAAAAAAACATTACATAGAAACGACAAACACTTCATTATGTGTGGTTTCTTCTATACTCAGCTTACTGATTAGGAATAGTGATTGGATTGAAATAATACTATTTACAATCAAAATGTTATAAAAAATTATAACATCTTCATCTTCAAGATATTTATATTGAGATCCACTTACGATATTAAATACATTCTTACCGACCCGCGTGAATCAAGATGCTTAAAGAAGATTGTTTTGGCCTCATAAGAAAAAAATATGGCTTAAATTATCATCCAAGAGCTCTTTAAATATAAGTTGCTATCATATTTATTAGTTGAAATATTGATAATACATTTGATGCAAAATTGAGTCCATGTTTTGCTGTCATCTTTGCCTGAATTCCTTATGCTTTTGTCCATATGTATGCTATTGTATGTATATCTACACTTATTTTGTTTTATACCAAATTTATTTATGCAAGATAAGAAAAGAAGATTAATTGGTTTCTCGAATGTTCAAGAAGATGACGATGTACTGTACCATTACCGTTGAAATGGGAAAATAATGACAAAGTTATCAATAATATGTTATTGAAAACGATACCAGGGCCCTATTGCACCAACCACTTATCACTTATTACTTATCAACTTATCAAAAATAATGCAACACAAACTTATAGAATTTTTTGATAAGTTGATAAGTAATAAGTGATAAGTGGTTGGTGCAATAGGGCCCAGGAAATAATATAATTTACAATAATAACAATGAAGACATAGAAATAGAATAATTGGAGAGTGATTTTGTGGAATATTTGGATATATCATATACATAAAAATAAAAAATTTCTGAATTTAGAAGAAGTTTTAGACAGAGACAAAATCACTTTTATTTGAATTTGAAAATATTATAAAAATTTCATAAAGTTTTATAAAGTTTCATAAAAATTATATTTTTTTAAAAATGATTAAAAATATTTAAAAAGACTGTCGTATCTTGAAAATAATTGCATAAGACAAAGAAAATAGTGAAAAATTATAATTAATCAAGTATTTGTATAATTAAAAAATTGAAAACATTCAAAATGAGATAAAATTTTACCAACAAAGGTGTGTGTATACAAAAACAACAGCACAACACTATTTACACTATTCAATTATTATGATATTTAAATTAATGTACAAGAAAAATGAAAAATAATAAAAAAAAACAAATTGAAAGATTATAAAAAATTATTTAATTGTTCAATAAGTTAAAAACAGTCAAAAAATGAAATTATCATCATACCTATGTATAAAACCTCAACTTTTTTATACATTCAGTTCAGAATCGTGTGGTATTGGTACTCCTTAGTGTTTCTATTAAAAATAAAATTGATTTTATTTTTTTCCTGCTCATTCCTGCCCTGCACTCTTCTTGATAAGTCTATCTATTTTTATAAGAAATATAATTATTAGTGAAAAAAATTTGAATGAATTGTGATTTAAGATTTAGGATTCGAGATATCTGCTATCTTGTGCACCAGTTATCTCCGAAGTTACTTAATCGATTTTAATGAAATTTGAAACGTAGATACTTTGATAGGAATTGTGGTGCTTATCGGAGCGTTTTTTTTAAAAAAAAATATCCTTGTTTCCTTTTCACAGGGTGTCAAAGTTGTCAAAATTGCGATTTTTCGGCTTCCAAATGCACCACACCACCTACAGCAAACACTGATTGACCAATTTCTTTGAAATTTTGAATAAAGGTAGCCTGAAGGATATTGTGGTGCTTGAATATAGCATATTTTTAATTTTAGGTCCTGAAATTTAGTTATATGTATAGTTCTTAAAAAAGGAGAGGGTATTTTTTGAGAAATCGTTCAACTTTGACTTCTATTTCCATACATTAAATCTTCATATATAGTATCTATATGATTTTGGTATCAAAATAAAATTTGAACTTTTCTGAAGAGTTTACAAAAGAAAATAGTATAAAATTCTTTGTTATATTTCCATTTTTATTAACAAAATAAAATTATGTTTTTTTTTCATCAAAATATTCAAAAATCCATATTTACAACACCTAAAAGGTATGTAAAGGCATTTTTTAAAATTTTTGTATGTAAAATCGTTGTTGTTTTCGAAATTTTTCAAAGTCGAAACCTTCTCTTAAGCACGTGAAATAAGTCGAGGTCAACGAATAAATTCAGCTGTTTTATTCGAAGTGTGTGCTTTGTTGCAAGTAGTTATATTATTCTCTGGATATATTTTGCTCTTCAGTCTTCATACGAGGAGATTAACAAAGATTCTTCTAAAAACTGAATTCAGATACATTCGCAAGTGTGATTATAATAGCTGTATGTATGCCAGTTTAATATGACATACATTCGTACATTCGCAAATATAACTCCTGAAGGTCTATAATAAATGCATAGATCCAATAATAGCGATGCGATTTTTTAGTGATGCGGTTATTGTATACTTCATAAATCTTTTACGTATATCTTGTGTAAAATAAATAAACTTAAATTTGATAATTAAATTATTATTTTTTAAGAGTAAATAATTACATGGGCGGTCGGTCATAAGTGCAGAAAGTGTAAAGCACACCCTGTAAAATTTAAAAACTTTTAGAAATTTTTATACACTTAACAAAATATACTCAACCAACACGTATAACCAAAAAATATTTATATCAATCAATTATCCATTAATTATATATGCTTTGGTATAACCAGTGATTCCGTTCTGCTACTTTTGTAGTAGTTCTACTACATTTTTACGAAATTTTCGAAATTTACTACACTACTACTTGAAGTGCTGTTTCTACTACATATTTTATTCCAATTAAAAATTCTGCTACCTTTTGGTTAAAAGTAAACTGATTTGAAATACTACGAATGATCTTGAAAGCATAAAAAATGAACAATGACGAAGTTTCTGCGCTGACTACTAAAGTGTATCAACTTTCCACTTTTTGAACTTTGCTTCTTTACTTGCTTTGCGAATAAGGAACAATCATGTTTAAACATATTATATCTACTTAAAAATAAAAAAACAAATAGATTAAAAATAGAAACAATAAATCACATTATGGGTGCAGAGGAACTTCTGTGTGGTACGAATTCTTGGAATTGGAAACCGAATTCAAATTTATTAAAAAGAATGAACTGATGAGGCTGCAATTTTTTCATTATTACTATTCTTTATTTATCATTAATTCAGTTATCATGGAAATGATTTTGTTTAATTTACTTTGATTTTGTTTTGTTTTACTTAGTAATATATGAACAAATATATTTATTATTTTTATGAAAATATGCAATGGAAATGTAAATGTGCATTTAAATAAATGAAATATGTAATTGCTTATGTATATCAGATGGTTTTTATTATTTTATATATGGAATTTTGCACATTTCAGTTAAAACAAAATCTACTACATTTCATGAAAAAAATGTAGTAAATTCTGCTACATGAAAAATAAGTCTCGCGGAATCACTGGGTATAACGTATAACGGTATAACTTCGGTTGTATAAAGAGTAAATGTTATACACAATAAACTGTTTTATAATGCCTCTTCATTGTGTAGTGCTGTCTGCTGTACTGTAATAAACTCTGCGCCTTTAACTTATCTTATATGAAAAAATCAAATTGACCAATAACCGTAAGCAATTTGTCGGGTGTACAATTCCTATTGCCAGCATAGCGCAGAAAATATTTTGCGACAAGCAATATAAAATAATATGCACTTGCTATACATACTATTGTATACTTGTATTATAAGTACATATGTAGTATATGTATACATATTATTTGACAATGTTGTCTATTACTGATAGTGTTTATACATAGTATAGTAGATACGTATATACTGGTTTACTGCACTGTATACATATACCCAATGTGCTACAATATCGTCTCATCGTCTGCATTTCTGTGGGGTTATATATATATATGTTGTATGTTATGTTATATGCGTTGCTATAAGTTGCTGTACGTCTGTACGTATAACCAAGTTGAATATTTAAATATAAGGCATACGTAAATAATAATGTGTGTACTTAATTACTTACTAACCAGGTGCAGAGAATATTCTGCACTAAGCAATATGAAATAAATACATGTGGCTATTTCTAAAATTGGCGACATACCGTTTGAAGATAAAGAACGAGTTATAACTCAATAGCATCCATTTAATTATTCAAATTTTTTTGACGTTTTCAAAGTAAAAGTCCTTGTGAATAATTACCATAAGCCTTTGATAAAAAGATATAAAAATAGTAAAGTCCGTTGGCGGCATACTCGAAGAAATTAGATCAAATTGACATATTGATAAAAATTCGAAATTTCTTCGAAGTTTCAAGCCATAAATTCAAATGATTTTTATCAATTAGTTCCATAAGTAATAAATTGACATTTCATTCACTATAGTTTAGAAAAATTGTAGTTTTATAGATTTTAAACTGAATTTACAAAACTGTTGTACAAAATAAAAAAAAGAGAAGACGATGAATATTATTTTATAATTAAGATAAATATTTTTGAAATATCTGTTTTTTTTTTTAAATTGGGAAAAAAATGAAATTTAAAAAATTACATATTACGTTGACATTTTACTAGAATCAGCCATATACATCATATACATATTTGCTATAGATTATTTTGTGTATACCATTCTGTGTATACCTATTCTATTACCTACTTGCATTATATTATAAGTATATATGTACATATAATCTTATTATATGTTATTATACATATATTATACTATTAGATGAAATAGGTATATTCAGAATTCAGTATGCACAATAGCACAATATGTATGTATTTGATAGCAGTAGCAGTAGCAGCACTTAGGTATATGCGTTTGGTTACATTGAATGACAGCAACAGCAGTTCTTAGTCACCGTACCGCACCGCACGCCGCTAAAATAATATAAATGAATATTGGTATGTGTAGATTAGTATGAGTGTAAATAATATAAAAAAAATTTTTATAATACCTATAATCAAACAAAGTTATCATATTATTATTTTATACAAAATATTGTAGACTTTCAAAAATGAATAATATAATATCACAATTATTTTTCAATTAATTTTTCGTCTAAATTCATTTAAATATTTCACTTCATACCTACATGAATTTATTACTTTTTAAATTTAAATTTGACATTAAATTTTATGTAAAAATTCTCAAAATACCTTTGAAATGAAACTATATAGTGTTTCTTTTACCATGAAATAAAACAAGGAACAAACAACAAACTGAGAAAAAAATATTCGCGGGATGAAATTTAAAACTGAACAAAATTTTGCGACGCAAAAAAATCATAAGTATGGATGAAATATGAAATAATGAAGCCCAAATGAATAGCTTTCTCTTAAGCGATATTCTGAAGCAGTGTTATGTTATAAGATTGTTAGAATTTCCACTCTTAAAAAATTTAAAAAGGGGATTGAAGATCGAATATTCTATGTTTAAATATTGTTTTATTGTTTTATGTTATAAAAACTTTTTTTTTTCATTACTTTTACAATACATTTTGTTTCATTAATATAAATTTTATAAATTAGAATGAATTAGCTACCTCATAAAGATTGTTTTCAAGAAAAATATATGAATGTGAAAGGAAATTCGCATTATATAGTTCGTGGGAAAAATGTCTAAAAATTTATTTTTTATGGGAGAATTTTTTATACGAGAGACTCACTAAACATTAATTATTATTTACTTATTTTAATTTGAACTTTCAAAGAATTTTGGTAAGTTGAAACTTAAACGACAAGTAATAACAATCAAAAATATTAGAAAAATAAAATATAAATATAAAATATATTACATATACATATCTATAAATAGAAACTGAAAAATATAACATACAGTCACGGTACGGCATACACATTTCTAAGGCAATGTAAAGAAATTTTGAAGTTTAATGTCTGACGTCATTCAGGTGGTCGGAATATAAACAACACAGCAACAAGAAACTATTTATATATAGCATTTACACTTTAAATGAAACATTATGCAAATCAATGAAACTTTGTGCAAATTAAATGAAACTTTGTACAAACCAAATTAAAAATGAGAAATAAATTTATTTCTCATTTTTCATTTAATTTGCACAAAGTTCTATTTAAATTGCATAAAGTTTCTTTTGGTTTGTACCTACAAAGTTCCATTGATTTGCAAAAAGTTTTCTTTGGTTTGTACAAAAATTCATTTAATTTGCACAAAGTTTCATTTGGTTTGTAAAAGGTTTCATTGATTTGCATAAGTTTCATATAAAGTGTAAATGCTATATACAACACAACAACAACACACAATTTTACATTTTTATTTAATTTCACTTAAAATATAACGAATTCATTTTACATCTTAATTTCGCATCAAATATATTCACAAAACGTATTTATTTATCACTACTATTTTTCAATATTACATTTATTATTCACATTTGTTTACAATTCAACGACCTGATTTACGTCACGATTCCAACTGCCACTCCAATGAATATATTGCCAGAAATTGTATGCCGTAATTACATACAGCATAAATCAATATATATATTGTATATATATACATATATAAAATATATAAAAATAAATAAACAAAATAAAATAAAATATAGTTTGTTTGTATGGCACACACATATAATACACAGTGTAGACGGTTTATTCACATATGGTTGTCAATCCAGGTTATTGCATGTTATATTAGGTGCTTTCGATTTAGCAATTTCAAGTGCTTGGGAGTACTAAAATGTGTCTAGGATAAATTGTTAAAACGAACCATGGTATAAAGAGTATTTAATGGTATGGTTTTAGCCAAGATGTATACACTAAGAAGGTGAGCCATTTCGACAGAAAAGCTTTTTTTTAAAAACTTGTGACGTTATTTCAACCGAAAAATGATATTTTTCCTTCATAATTTTCACAATTTCATATTTAACATTTAATTATTTTGAAATAATAATGATATAATATGTAAGTAAAATATATGATAATATGATCATTTTAAAAACAAAATAATTTGGAAATAAAATAATATGATTGCAAAACTACCCCTAAAAACAAATCTAACGAATTCAATTCAATCAAATTCAGTACATCGTGGTGATTGCTTGCATTACAAACTCTGTATACCTTTTTACTCTATACATCTTGGTCTTAGCAGTCATTTTAGTTACGCATCAAAGCATATGTTACAGACGTTGGGCAAAAAGTGTTACCAGAAAGTGTATATATTAAAAAAATATTCGTTATTCAATATTTCGTTATTAATTTTTTTGTGGTTTAAAATAAAAATTAAAATAGTCTTTAATATAAAAATAAATTTATTAATCAATTATGTACAAAATACATCCAGAAAACATATATTTTTTATTTTATAAAGCAGAGAGATTACAGATGGTACGATCGCATTGGCATTGGTATCACAAAAATTACGTCAAAGTTATCAGCTGAAATCGCGAAGTAAACAAGATGGACGCATACCACGTGACGTAAGACCAAACCATAGTCTTTCTTTAAACCATGAAAACGAACGACACAAAAATTATTCGTAACTACTTGCATTTGCATCTACTTCCAGCTGCTTGAAAAATTTTTCATGTCTAGCTGCGAGTAGATGGTTTAGCACAGACATTTACCCTTTCTACTCGCAAGTACTTAAAATTGCTAAATCGAAAGCACCTATTATAGCTTTTATTTGTTTACGGTGCGAACTGATACGGCAGCGGAAGCTTAGTGAGATTGTAAATTTGTGCTTGTGTGTGATGTGGATGTATTTATGTTACAGTCAGACACAGATATGTGGTTGGTTTGGCAATTGGCATGGTAGTAAATTGGTAGGTATTGGTAATTTGGTATATATACACATACTACTACTAATAATAATTCTATAATATTGTATATTATCTACAAAGCAAGCAAACCCAGTAGTGTATGAAAATAGTTCCAGAACCGATTCGAGAATCAATGCAATGCAGCTACTTCCACTTTCGTTTTAACAGCCGCATTACTTTGGCGAAAACTGGAATGCATTACGGAATCACTTTTCTATAATTTAAGAAAACTATTGCATGGAATGAGTACGGATGAAATGAGAACTAATTCTAGAGTCGATTTCATAAACAAATTACTTGTCATTTGTCGCTGCTGGGAAGTTAAATCGCTAAACATAAGCAAAATAAGCAATTTTCAGTTGGTGACTTCAGGCCAGATTGGATTCTTCATACCTCTTTCATTTTCTCATAAGAAATTCTATATCGCTATTCTTTTTCTGCCTTGTGTGAATTTCACCAGTTTTGTATTTCTAATAATCTAATTTAACATTATCTGAATCTGACGCTGATGGTGGGGAAATTATATGTTATATTGAAAGTTTTGAAAGCTTTAGCTTGTGCACCAATTTTTAATGTTCCTTTCCTATGTTCCTACCTATATAATAAAATAACACGCTACGCTACGCTACTCATACTGTACTCTTGCTCTACTCTAAATTGTGAATGAATATAAATTCAAAAATCAAAAGTAAAGTCCAAGTCCAATAATAGTTTAAAGTCGACCGTCGACTATTTTAGTTGTAAATTTATTTCCTTCATAAAATTGTTGTATAAATATGTGAAATATTCAATTCTATATTATATTATAATATACCAGATACACTTTTGTTTAATAGATATTTGTACATTTTATTGGATAATTTAAATTATTGTAATATTTAATTACGATTCAGTTTATGAATAACAGAATATCTGTAGATATTTCGAAAAACTAGAAAGTGCTATTTTTATTTTAATCTAATTTAGTGTTCATATAAATATTATATTGTATATGTAAATTTATATTCGTTGCGTTGTACATATTTAATAATTTAGATTTAGATATTTATATTAAGTGGTAAAAGAAATAGAATAGTGTTGTGTTATTAGTATACATTATACATCCTTGTCGTTTTACATTGCACATAAATTCAATTGAAAGAGACAGATATCAAAAAGATTAAGCCCGGTATATTTCTTGTTCAATTTATTTATTTTTATATTCATTTTCATTAACTTTACAAAAAAATATAACATACATGTTTTTCTTTTTTTACTTTTTTCTTAATAAAAACACATTTCACATAATTTTACTTTTTGTTTGAATTTGAACTGAACTGATGATGATTAGTAAGCTAAAAGCAGTCTCACAAAATAAAATTATTAAGAATAAGTTAAATGTTAGACAATACAATATGTAGAGCTCAATAGCTATACATAAAAAAATATTTTTTCCAAACATTTCTTTTTAAAAAGTATTATATACATATATATACAATATACACATATCTATATACATATATGATAATATATGCATGTGCAGTCTGTACGTATATGAGCATTATATCGAAATTGTGTATATAGTATAATATAATACAATATGAAATACATATAAAAAAAATATTTACATCATTATATCTATGCATCGTAGTGTAGTGAACGAACTTCGAACCTTTGTTATTGTTGCATTCTCAAGTACAACAGCATATTATTATTACCGCGCCGACGTATTTACAATTCAATGCACACAACGACAACGTTTATATACTTTATTTATATATTATCCCAATCCCAAGCCCAACATTAAATTTTGCATGGAATATATAATATTTTCTGTTTATATAAAATATATAAATACATATGCATATAGAAAACAAAAACAAAATTATCAAATAAAACAACCAGCTAGCTGACTAAAACACTAAAATATATTACTATGGATTGTATTTGTTTGTATAACTCATTTTTTTTTATATTTTTAACTAATGTATATAAGAACAAGAAGGCGACTTTTCTGTTTGCATTGAAAGATCAACGAACGATTATGAAATGGGCTGATATTTTTGATATATGTTAAAACGAGATAGTTGTAAATAATTTTTGTTGTTATTTTATTTGCATTGTACACATTTCTGAGAAACCTTAAATACATGCTTTAACGATCGGTTCATCTGTTATACAACAAGGAAAAAAAAGGACTATACCTACATTTTTTTAACATATTTTTTTTTTTTTTTTGTTATGTACCGAAACAAATAAAAATTTATTGCCTTATTTCGTATCTATTCATATATTATGTTAGATATGTAGATACATTTATTATGTGTACAATGTTTAATATTTTATCTCATATCATAAAATTATTTTTTTTCCTTCTTAAGGTAAATATTGAGTATATAAGAGGGCTATATAATGTAACTTCAGTCCTCAGTTAACATCAAAAAGCAAAAAGTCACAATTCCATAATGAGTCAAAAAAAAAAAAAAAAAATAAAGCTGGAGTAGTTTAATGTAGAGTGAAGTTTCTAAAATAATTCTTTATCAAAATAAATGACATTACTTCGTAGTTCGTGCAGGAACAGAATAGGACTACATGTACATAGTGGAAGTACTTATATTGTTTGTGGATAGTATAGTATATTTGGTACATATATTCATTATTATATACATAAATAAATAAGTAATGAGTATATATATGGATATATGCTTGCATATGTAAATAAATAAATATAAATATGAAAAAGTACTGATGCAGTGATGCTAAAGGTAAAATGTACCCTGGTAGGCTATACCCATGAGTTTTTCATTATTCGGGGGGTCGGGTAAAGAATTGAAGTAGAAAATATAATGGTATTTGTAGCCTTCTATGTATGCGTATAAATATTGTATATTAAAAAACATATCGCAAAAATATAGATGAGTTTTCACCTGAGTTTCCGATGAGCAGCTCATAATGTAAACTTATATATATTTTATACGTCTGGATAACTGTAAAGTAAATATAAAACAGTTATTTTTGCATTGAGCTGAAAATTTTTACATTTTAATCATTACTATTGTTTGCGTTATTAGAACAAGTTAAAGTGAAAGTGAAGAATTATTTATTACTATATTATTTTTAACTATTGGAAAAATATTTTTTGTAAGAGAAAACTATTGCATTTTAAATTGGTAAGTAATTTATTTTTCTAGCTTTTATTAAAATTTATAAAAAAGTAGAAATTTTTTTTTTGAATAATTGAAACATAAACATAATTCAGTAGAAACAAGTTTTACTATAAAATCGAATATTTTGATTATTTATTTATTAGTCCAACAAAAAAAACTTAATTACAATCGTGTGTGTCATCCACAAAATAAATTTTTTTTAAAAAGAAAATATATTTTCACAATGTCAAGAAAAACTTTTTATAACTTTTTATACTTATTCTTATTCTTTGCAAAACTGATCCTTTTTAACTCATTTTAGATCGCTTTTTTTAAAATTCAATTGGAAAAATCAAGCATCGAAAAGGTTTTTAGAATTATAGCTGATGACAAGGTTTACGTTGAATATAACGCCGATGGAAGAAATGGAAAAAAGAAGCTACTGAGCCTGAAACTGTTTGACTCTGTTTTACTGCGTAAGTCCAAAGTTTTTGACTTTAAATACACAGTAACAACCATATATAATATTCAAATTTTTAATAAAAACTTTAATTTCCTCAGGTTCTTGTTCACAAACCTCTAGGAAGGACTACGAAAAGGAAATCAGAAGTTGTATTCTTCGTGCCCATAACCGCTATTCACGAGCAAAATGCACAGCTAAGTATGTATTTCATATCTTACTCATTCGTCCTAAGTTTGAATCTATTTTCTCCATTTTTTTAGCAAAAAAAAAAGCACTCAAATGGACCAGACCAACTAGTAGCTAAGTAGTTGTAAATTAATGTTTTTTCAAAAAAAAAACAAATTTTGATAAAAATAAGAATAAAAAAATAAAATAAAAATATATGATAAATGTAAAAGTTTTTATTTAAAAATACATATATACATATTTTAAACAAAAATAAATTTTGAATTTTTAGAGAAAAATACCCTTTTAGCTTCAAAAAAGTTCCGTGAGTTCTGAAGGAGATTTAAACGGAAACTCCAGATGATATTCATGACAAAACTCATCGTGAGCTCAGCGGAAAACTCATGATGATTCTTGAAGCAAAACTCATCGTGAGCTCAGTGGAAAACTCATGATGATTCTTGAAGCAAAACTCATCGTGAGCTCAGTGGAAAACTCATGATGATTTTTGAAGCAAAACTCATCGTGAGCTCAGTGGAAAACTCATGATGATTTTTGAAGCAAAACTCATCGTGAGCTCAGTGAAAAACTCATGATGATTTTTGAAGCAAAACTCATCGTGAGCTCAGTAGAAAACTCATCTACATGGCTATTATATACTCATCGCTGTACTCATGCTAGTGAGAGAGAAGTAAAATTATTATATATAACTAGAATGAAAGAGATATAAAATCTCATGCACACTATTCGTGTCAAAGTAAATAGATGAGTTTTTTCCCGATTTTAGAAAAATTTCATATAAGACTCATGATGAGCTTCATCTAAGCACTCACGATGAGCTCATCATAGAACTCATCATGAGTTGGCTACTAGGGTAATACCGTAATACTGAATATATATATCTCTATAATATAACACAAACATAACCTATCTATGAATGTGTGTAGAATGAAATGTAGTAGTGTAGTACACAAATTACAAAAGAGGTATCAAAGCATCCAAAAAAATTCAAGGTAGGCCATGCAGAAAGCAGAAGCTGTCATGACACATAAGAACAGAATACAGAATACAGATGGTACAGTGTATACAGAGAAGCAGAAGACAACAAAAGACATTTGAGTTTTATTTTTACCATTTGACTGCTTTTTTAAAGTAATATGAAATGGGTTGCTCTTGCTTTGCTTTCTGCATAATAAATAATGGTTATTACTTATTAGTTTAAAGTATTTCTTCGTTTTCGTTGTCATACATACGAATACGAGTAGTGCAGACAGACGCGTTTAAACGAAATAGTGTGGGATATTTTTTTTTTTTTTTTTTTTTTGTGTTTTTTGCTTTAATTGACGAAAAGTGTACACAAACTTTCATAAAATTACATTATTTTCAATACATTATATAAAAATTTAAATAATATACAAAAAATTTCTTATAACGATTAAATTTAAATGAAGAAAATCGTATTTAAAATTCCGCCGGCTCTTTTACGCAATTACATACTTGCATGCATATGTAAACGTAAAGTATGTACTAGTATATATAATGTATAAAAATAATTTATACACATATAATTTAAGGATATTAAAACGAAAGAAAATAAGTATATAACAATCCTTAGTTACCCTCTATTTACATCGATTATATACATATATCTATATACAGATATTTATATAATATATTATACCTATGTGTGTGTATTAGATTCTATTTATATAACATAAATTGTATGTACATACATATATACATATTTCTTAATTAAGTTTTATGTATTCATTTTTAGTATATAACATATCCTGTATTTATATATATATAATGTGTATAAATTGTGCAGAAAATAAAGTATATAAACTAAATATATGTACATATATATGTATATAATACATTGAATACAAACAATACAAAATTACATATATGTACTATATAAATACATATATAAAAGGTACCACATAAAATGAGGGTTGATTTTGTTTTCTTTTTTTTTTCCTTATATAATAACTTACTTATTTTCATACTGCTTTTAGTAAATTTTTTGGTTTGTTTGAATGTATGTGTGTGTTTGTATATAAATGCATTATTTATATATAATATAACAATTATTTATGTATGTGTAAATGACTTGGAAACAGAAATACATATAATATTAATATAACGTTCTTTCATAATTCAAAAAATTGTTAGTACCTATATAAATTGAAGTCCTTTTTTATGCATCAAACTTATCGCATCTGGTCAGTCAGAGCTGAGTTTTGAGACCAGTTAGTTGATAGTTATACAATAATAATTACTGAGAGTTATTTTTAAAATTTTGTATAAATAATAACAATTGTATTGATTATAACATATTTTAATATGTGTGTATAGTTATAATAGATTATTTATTAATTAGGTATAAGATTTTTACGTTAAATCGATTGAGAAAATAAAAATTATCAAAAGTGCTGCTCGAATATTCATTAAAAATGAACATAAAGGATTACTTCATTTAATTTCCAATAAAAACAATAAATCGGTAAGAAAAACATTTAATTTAAACGGTAATATATTACAATTACATAGTACCTACATAGTACATATATCAATTTTTTTAATAATAAATAATATTATTTAATATTATATTTAATAATAATAAAAATAATAAATAAATAAATAAATACTTTACTATCTAATTATAAACACATATACCTATGTAGCTTGTATTTCTTTCTTGTGATACTTTCTGAAATTCTTATAATCTTAATACAATGTACTACGGTACTACCCAATGTTGATGTAGAATTGTAGATTCTTAAACCTACGTTTACATATTATATGTACCTATACATAAATATTATTTTTAACCATATTAATATTGATTATATACCTACATATATAATACATATTTTTTTTTATATACATCATATTCTATAGCTTGCTAGAAATATATATTTAATGCATATCTTTCGTTTTTTATCTTTAAATATTTTCGTTTATCTATTTATTTTCATATTTGGTTTTTTTTTTATATGTATATATACATATATATATTCATATATATATATATATCTACATATACCTCATATTTTGTCCCCTTCTTTAGTTTCATTTTTGGTTCAAATTTCAAATTACATTTCAATTCTCTTTATATACTTTTATAAAGATAAAAGGAATGGTATTAAATCTATATACAGTATATATACATCCATACATATACATATATCCATATAATGTATATATCCATATAATGTATATATATCCATACAATGTATATATCCATACAATGTATATAATATATTAATACATATGTATATACAATTTATATACAGCTACGTTTTGTCAGTGCACATTGCATGCATACACGTAATGACGCGTTTATTTCATGTATAAACTATGACTTGACTGATATAGCATGGAATTCATAACGTCATACAATACAAAATGTGAGGGAAAAACGTAACAAACAAAATTTTTTTTTTTTTTTTTTTTTTGTATTTACTTCCTTTACCACTAACCGGCTTAGAGACCCTTTGTGTTACTCACAAACACAAACATGTGTACGGACGCATGTAGAGTACATTCGAGTGTATATCTGAATTCTGAAATTAAAGTACATAGAGAATATTATTTACAAACAAAATTTATTTTTAATAAATTATTTGTTTTATATACATATATATTTTTTTATTTTTGTTATAAACATAAAACATCCTCTGCAGTTAAATAGCTTTTCAATTTTTTATATTTCGAGTTAAATAAAAAAAAAAAAAAAAAAAAATTCAAAAATTACAATTAATAGGTATGTATATGTATAACTTTTTTACTTATTTATCACAAATTTGGAAATGGAAAATTTTATTCTGTACCGCTTCCAAAGTCAGAATATTAAAAACTGAATAAAAATAAAAAATTCAAGCAGCTGTTTTATTAGGCATTTAACAGAATTATATTCAAAAATTATGTGCTACCATAATTTTGCTTGTACATATATTAAAAAAACAAAACATGCATATATGTATACTTATTATGTTTGTAAAAAAATATTGCGTTTATGAATGATTGGAGACGGTAATATTATTTTTCTAATGCCCGATTTCTTCAAGTTCCAACCAACTATTTTCTTGCTAACATTAGCTGAAAGATAGCAAAGAGATTTAAATTTCTTCATCTCTGATTAGTACCTAGTGGTACCTAGCTGCCCTACCAGCAAAATTTTGTTGGTATAATGGTATATAAAGCTTTGATTAATTATTTAGGTGTAACAAGTTAAGCTATAACTCCGACCGTAGCGGTCATACATTTATCGTTTCTACTCGTTTTATACACATTTCTACTCACACAATTTTAATCGTTTCTATATAGGGCAAAGTGTTAAACTGACGGAACGAGTATTTACGTTCGTTTAATTTCTTTCGTTTTGTCACATCTATTTAGGGTCTAGCTTTAGTTAGCAAGAAATTTGTATGAAGAAAGCCAAACTCTTTGCTAGAAGTGCTGTCAGTTAAACTTAGGTGCCACCAAGCTAGCAGAGAGTATGAAGAAATCGGCCTTAACTTGCTTATCCTCAAACCTAGAATCGAATGTTTTGAATCGAGACTCGAAATTTTTAATGTAAAATTTGATGTTAGGTTTATGGCCGATTTCTTCATACTCCTTATTAGATGGGTGCCACCTAAGTTTAGTTAACACCTAGCAAGGAGTTTGGTTTTCTTCACACAAACTTCTCACTAACTAGCTACAAAACTCAAATCGATACTCGAAAATTTTAATTTATTTGAATGTATTCCAATTAGATAGATGGTTCCAACTAAAGTTAGCTGGCATCTATGTACTAATCAGACAGAGATGAAGAAATGCTGGCTGGCTTGCTTTCCGCTGGCTAAAGTTAGCAAGAAGATAATTGGAAGTGAAGAAATCGGGCATTAGTCCATCCTGCTACGAATTCATTACGATAACATAAATTTATTACGAGCGACGAACAGAAAACATGGAAGATGAAACTAAACAGCGATATACGAACATAATATCAAATTATAAAAAAATAAAACTCAAAAATTGAATTTAATCATTTCATAGTCTATTTACTTCTGTTTGTAAATAAAATCTTTAAATCAAAAAGATGTGATCAAAAAAATAAAAGAAACAATTTCACAAATACCATTCACAAATTCTCGTAAAAGTAAGATATATTTAACTTGTTGTATATTATCTGTGATGTACTCGTAGGTCAGTATTAATATCAATCTATCTATAGTAATTTCTTATAAGGCTACGAACTTGAGTAATTTAATGAATATTTTATTTAATACAAACAACGTTTCATCCTACAACTACAACTTTACATAAGTTGATATTTATCAAAATTGTAATAAATGTATGAAATAAAAAATATAATCAATCTAGGTGTTATATACTTTTACATTATATACGAGTATATACATATTTGTGTTTTTGTTATACATTACGTATTTTTAAATATTGTTTGGGAGTATAAAATTTCTTCGAATTTATATTAAATTCGTTTGATTATCTATACACATACATACATTGTTGATATTTTCTTGATTACAGTGTTCATCAATAGTATGTGTACCACAATTAAAAATTTGCATCTTAAATAGGATGGGTTCAAAAATTCAACACTGCATTAGTATTGCAAAAGAAACTGAATTCAACTGAGTTCAAAAAGTAATCATGACTAAAATCATGTGTGTAATTTTGCTATTTATTAGTAACATTAACTTATCATCGTTGATTTTAAATTATTATCATATAGATCATAGATTTCATGGATCAAAAAAAACAATGAACAGTGAGTTAAATTTTAATTTTTTAAGTTTGGTTTAGTTATTTGATATATTTTTGATTTTTGTGAACTTTTATCGATGTGTCAAATTTTAAAATACAAGATAACTTCGAAGCTATCGTAAAATTAATCAGCAGCATCAAACCATCGTAACATAAATAATTAATGTTGTGCTAACACTTCGGCAAAGCAACATACTTCTGCAACACTGCAAAACTATGATTAATTTTTGAACCCAGCCATAATTTATTCGCCAAATTAATAAATGAGGAGCATCGTTTCAAAATGCAAATACTCCATTAAACGAAAATTTTCTTTTTGATGCGTACTTCAGTTGATAAAGAAGCAGGCTTTTATATTTTAATACGGCTTCGTTTCAATATGCAATATTCTCTATGACATTTACATTATAAAAACGGCTCTTGGTTCAAAATGTAAAAATTAATTTCGTTATTTATTGATTATTTTTCTCCATAACAATGATTATTTCAAAGATTTTTTGTATTAATCAATTTCCAAAAAAAAAAAAAAAAGGAATTAATAAAGTTTGTTTTTTGGAAAATAAAACATTATGGAGAACTTGCATTTTGAAACGATGCTCCTCAAATATCGACAATGTATAATATGTGTGTGATAGGCAACAAATAGGGGTGAGCGATATTCAAAAAAAATATCGATGCTCACATCGATAGCTAATAATCGATATTCGACAATTATCGAAATGATAACATCAGTGCTAAAAAAATATCGATGTTTTTAAGTAGCATAAAGCATAAACCCAGGCTTCTGCTGATTTCATACTAAATTAAGTTAAAACTGGAATGAACTTCAGTAATGTAAAATACGGATGAAAATGATATTTTGGATATTTGGTAGTTTCAATATACATACAACATAATTATGACAATGTCGCTTATAATCATGTAATATTAACAAATTCAAATACACACTACGTACGACTTACTACATCATTGTGTCAGCCGATATTGATTACGCGCTACAAGTGTTACTACAGTAACAACTTCACACTGTTATTATACTACTACTACAAGCTACACATTCTGGTTCACTCTTTAATCATAAATGACAACTGAGAAAAGAAAGCAGCATGGATATATACATATTACGAATAGAAGTAAAAATTTCAATTCAAACAGGATTTAAAATTGATCAATGATTTTCTTAGCAAAAATTCTTCGTTACACTCATTAGAACATTCATTGATGTTTCGATGTTTTAGAGAGTTTATTGATGACATAACATCGATGTTTTTTCTCTTAACATCGATGTCTTCCCAACATTTATCGATCATCCCCTGCCTGTCTGTATTCCAATCTCAATTATTATTATCATTCACCCCATTTTCTTTGAAATCGTCATTACCATGATTACATAAACACAACATGAAAAGAAGATGAAAAAATATATATGTATATGCATATGTAATATTTCTGTACGGGTATTTATTTTTATTTTGAAAATAGATATAATGCATATATGTATAAGTATGTGTGTATAATTTAATATAGAGTCCAAAATATGCCATAATAATACATACATATTATAAATACTATAAACGCATAAGAAATAAATATAATAGTTGCTGATATTTTCTTTGAATTTGAGAAAGAATATATTCAGAAGTATGTATGGGCACATAATTATTTGGTGTGTAACGTTTGTGAAAAAGTGTATCATTAAAAATATTGAGCTAACCAGATACACAATATGAATAAAATGAAAAAAACAAAACAAAATATAACCCTCATGATACATACTATACTTACGTGTATATATGCAATGTACATGTACGATATACTAACACAATCCTATTCTGACGGTTGAAAATAGTTAGTGTATATACATATACGTATATATATATATAAATATATATGTATATATTTTCTACCCATATAAACAATAAGAAGCTATGTGCAACACATACATAGCTAATGCATTAATACGTCATCATGATATCCATTAAACACAGCACGGGATATTCGACCCTCTGCTGTGTGTACAATTTTTCCTTTTTTTATTTTAAAAATTTTGGTTGTAATACTGTGAGCGTTAAAAATAAATATACACAGTGTAAAATTATATATTTTATTTAATGTCTTTATGATACTTGTTTTCATCTAACCCTGCTATTCTACTTTAGAGACTAATAGCCTGCTCAAAATAGATGAAACGAAACGTTTGAAAGTAAATGAACGTTTACAAACGTCATGTCATCATTCACAAAATAATTGCCCATAATACTTATAAACACTTGAAAATGTTAGTTTGTTTATTTTTTCTTTTTATATTAAGTTGAAAATTTAACATAAATAAAAATTTGTACAATAATATAAAAATTATGTAAAAAAAAAAATGTGGCTAAATTGTTAGCTAAAATTTTTGGTTTCAAATTTCGTTTTCTGCAAGCGAAATATTGACAGCTCAAATATTTTGACAAATATATATATATTTATTTATATTTACTTCATTTAATTTCATAGCCACCAACGATTTTTTTCAAGAAATTTCAAAACTCTACGTACTCTACACACACGTTTCTTTCCACAATTATTAGCATGTAGAAATATATATGCAATTGCAAGCGAAAAATTTCACAGGAACTTATTACCAGTCTTAAACATGAAAATTTCAGTTATAATTACATACATTAATCGTATTAATTACAATCGCGTTTACGTAAGTGAACGAAATTATTAAAACAAATTATTACTCAAGCCAAAATGAAGCACTTACATACATTTCCAAACGAACGTAACCTATGAAGAGTACGGTATCTAACGTCTAGAAAAATGACATTTCAATTTCATCAAACTGAACGAACGAAAGTTATAATCAATTTTAGTTTGTCTCATTTATTCCTCTGTTATCGTTACTAACATTTCGTTTATTATTAACGTCTCGTTTCGTTTCATTTTGGGTGCCATATAAGAGGCGTTCCTCCTTATGCAATGCAGATTGCATACTTTTAAGAGTTGTACTTAAAGTACATAGGAGATGTAAATCACTAAATTCTGACTTTAAAACACAATAACTCTTGAAAGAAAAGACGTAGAGGAGCATGTAAGCTGTCATTAGAGAGAGGGGGAGATTCCTATAGATTTTTCTTAGACTACTTTCTTCTAGCTAGTACACCGTAGTCGTTATAGGGTATTTCGTAGAATAACTGTGAAAAATCTTTATCGTTCTCTAGCGATTGAATGGTTGATATTACCCCCCTCCCCCTGTGTAGTACGATTTTTGTTTGTCTCAATGAGACCTATCTACTGTTTGCAGATTGACCATTCGAGGAAGAACACCCTGTATAAGTTGCCTCTTAAGAAATTAAGAATTGGCTCTTTTTTGTATTCGTTGACTCAACTATGTATATGATTATTATTATTTTCTTTAATTTTTTTTTAATCAAACTTTGCTGTTGATACTAAATTATAGCTTTCGTAGCAATATAGCCAGATTATTTTAATTGAAATAAGTATTAAAAATAAAAAATGAAACAATTTACTTCTGTCTCTCTGAAATTTCTTTATCAGTATATTTTTATTTTGTTCTAAAAAAATGTATTTATTATTTTTCTAATTGGCATGAAAACTCAAACTAGAAAATCTGAAGTGTTTACTCACTTTTTACGTTGAGTATAGATATCAATTTAGTGGCGTCTCAGTTATACATATGTGAACTTGTTCATTTATATGCGTTCATATCTGCATTTATATATTTATATTCATACAAATTACACTAAAATTAATATATAACTCCAAAATATGGCTAAAAAGTGGATGCTAAAATAGTTGATAGCTAACATGATATCTAACATATCATACTTTGCACCAAGAATATATCATTTTTGTATGTAATGTGTGGTACATGTTATAATGATTGATGAATTGAATCATATACAGAGCGATTCTATTCAACATGTACATATGATACAACGGTATTCTTTGAAGTGTTTAATAAAAAAAATTGTACTCGCAAAAATTTCTATTGATTTTATTTTCGACGCTAGAGGGCGTTGGAAATTTTAAGTTTTGTGAAAGTTTTTACTTTTTGTACACCTTACGAAAGTTCTCTTTAAAAAAAAAAAAGATGAGGACAATAGCATTATTCGTTATCGAGTTATTAAAAGAATTGCTGAAATGGTCAAAAATGTGCCTGTCTGCAGCTCCAAGCACTTATTGGGTTGCACGGGTAACAAATGGTTCCAAATTAAACACACCTTACAAATTATATATATATTTTTTTTAAATATTTAAACTATATTAATTGACTTAGAAATAAATAAATAATCTACTTATAATAGTTGTTCAATATGATGTACATACTTGGGTTTCAATGCAGAGATTTACTCTGCAATTAAAGGATTGCCTTGTATGTCTTTTAGAAGGGAATTATCTTGCATAATTAGCTCGCATGCGGAAATAATTTTATTCCATAACTCCTCTGCGTTTACAGGAATTGATGCGTAAACTATTGTTTTCGAATGTATCCAAAAAAAAAAAAAAAATCAGCGGCGTTAAATCTGGTGATCGTGGAGGAGAAAAATTTTTTCTCAGAATATAGAGCATCTCAGGACCTATCTTTTTTGAATTAGGAAACAAATCTGAATCATTTACCACTACATATTTTCAAAAATAAGTCTATAAATGTTTACGAGAATATTTAAAACTTTAAGCCTGGTATTCACCAACGTTGATTATCTTTTATCTGAGATAAAGTGTATTCATCAACCTGGATAAAACACTACTCTGATATTTTTAAGACAACCTCGGAGTGGTATTATAAATATCGTTCGAACATAACCTTGTTATTAACAGCAACAGCACAAATAAAGATAACGTAGCTGTACTGAATTATCATCTTTGCATATAATGATCACATCACAGAACCTCTTTTTCATTTTGTAATATAAAAATACAATCAGCTGACATGTTTGACACACATGTTCGACCCGAAAACGAAGTTCGAAAACAAATTTTATCTAGGTTGATGAATAAGCTGAAATTGTATCCGACTAAAATATACGACGGATATATCCATGTTGGTGAATGCCTCCCTAAATGGAAAATATAGTAACTGTGCAGGTACTATATATATGTATGTATATAGTCGTGATATTTTAATTTTCGCTTTAGATAATTTTCATTTTCTTTTATTGTTTTTGCTTTTTTAATTAAATGTAATGTAATGTACCAAATGTAAAATAATGACGTAATGACTTTATATTTTTAAAAATACGCACATAACTGTGAGTAAACAAATTTAAATTTTTATATATTTATTATATATTCTAGATGTATTAAAAAGAAAATGTCTCCATTACCTGCAACACTACAATCTCCACCTCAAACACTTATGACTGATGGAACTGCAGTTACTTCAAACTCATCACAAATAACTACAACTTCATCAGCTGCAATGACTGTTCGAAGTGAAATGGGTTTATCTTCAGTTTGTGCTACTACTGCTACTACTGCTACTACTATTACTTCTATTATTACTGCTACTACTACTGATACTACTCCTGCTACTACGACTGCTACTACTACTACTACTACTACTACTACTCCTGCTACTACTCTTACTACTACTCTTACTACTACTACTACTACTACAATTACTACTAGTACTACTACTACTACTAGCAGCAATAATAGTAGCAGCAGCGACCAAAATAATGATAATATAATTTTAACTAATAATGATAATAATACGACAACCACAATTAAGGATAAGGATAACATTGAAAATAATAATGACAATAACAAAGTAGTTAGTGTCAAAAGAAGTGACTGTGATACATTGGATACAACAACCACATCGTCTAGAATTGAAAATTGTGCTATATCATATGATTCGGAAACCTTAAATTCTAGTGTAAATAATAAATCAGACGTTGAATCGTCTTCAAAAGAATCAATATATGATTGTAACAAAAAGTCAATATCAATAAATAAAATTGATACAGATATTAATAACAGTGATGGTAGTAAAAATGTTATCGGCAATAATTCAGAAAGTTGTTCAAATAAATCTAATAATAGAAATAGTTCTAAAACGAATAATAATGGAAAATGTGGTGATTTTGCCAAACCAAATAGATCAGATAAAAAAAGCGTTTTAATTAGTGATAAAAATAAAAAAATGAGTTTATCTATTAAAGAAGAAAAAAATAATGAAAATGAAGTGCTTGATAAACCTCGAAGAATACTATTGGAAAATGTAAATGCTCATATCACTTGTAATTTGTGTAAAGGATATCTCATTGATGCAACGACTATTGTGGAATGTTTACATTCATGTAAGTATGCCTCATAAATATTTAAAGTCAAATTTTTATTTAAAATCAACTTTACATTCATATATGTACATATATAATATTTTTGTATACATTGACAAAGTTTCAAATATTATTTTAAAAAGAAAGTTCTATTCTGTTGAAATTGAAACAATATTCAGGTATACTTCGCTAAAAGAACAGAAAAAATTCATTTGCAGAAGTAAAATATAAAGAATAGTACGCATCGAACATCCAGTCGAAAGTAAAATGACATATTCCACGGAATACACATTTCTTAAGACAATGTAAACATTAAAGTGACAGTTGGGATTGTGACGTTACTCTGGTCGTTAAATTGTAAACAAATAATAATGTGAATCATGAAAGTAATATTAAAATACTGTAGTGGAAAATAAATTCGTTTTGTGAAATATTTAATGTGAAATTTAAGTGAAAAATAAGTTCGTTATATTTGAAGTGAAATTCAATAAAAATTTAAAATGGTGTGCTGTCGTTATATTGTATATGTATATTGTTTGTAAAAATTGTGGGGTGTTTTTGTGTTGTTTATATGTATATTCCGACGATCTAAATGATGTCAGACATTAAACATCAAAATTTCTCTTTACATTGCCTTAGAAATAAATGTGTATGCCGTGAACGTATTCCTCATTTCAAATCAGAAACATTCACCCTTCGTTTTATTCAATGTAGCGCCTTTTTTTACTTTTCTATTTTTTTTTTTCATGTTTTTCGACTTTCTTTTTCATAGTATGTATATGTTATTTATATATTTTTAAAGCTTCGTGTTCTCTGTGATATGATACTGTTTCAATTGTGTTACTTGAATTTACTTGAATAAAGAAATTTTTAACATTTCGAAAAATGTCTACCCATACACGAAATGTAATCCATGCATGTATGTGAGTGGTATAGAAAAAATATATAAAATTGAATAAGTATATATGGACATATTAAACACATAAAGTTTATACATATACATAATATGTATGTATGTATGTATATCTTATTCCAGACATTTTCAATTTTCATTTAGTGGTTTCACAAGAATTTATCATCTTACAGTTGTTAAGAATTCTTCAAATCAGTTTCTATATATATCGGAAAAAGTTAGTCAAATGTAAAAAAGTTTTTCTTTTTTCTTTTTTTTTTTCAGATTAAATTGAATACTTACGTTCTTATGATGATATGTAGATATATCTATATCAGAATAAAAATGAGTGAAAACGAAAACAAAATGTATAAAATCAATTCTATATGAAGAACAAATAAACGAAAAGAAAAATAATATTTTTTGAAAAATAAAACGAGTTCGTTAGTTAAACGAAGAATTGAACTTGAAACAATTATCATAATCATCATTATTCAATTTTCTTATTCTAATAAATTTTCTATGTATGTATGTACATAAATAAAATTTTAATAACTTCTAATTGTTATAATTAGAGATTTAAATAAAACACCCTGTATTCAATTGAAAAAATTTAATTTTTATTTATAAATTTTTGTATTGTAAATAATGAGATTGCATTTCACTATTTTTATATATATTTCTGTTTTAAATTTTTTTTTAAATGGATATAAATTATGTATAAATGTATATGTACATATAGTAGGTATCTATGCGAACAACAAAAATTATAAACAGAACAGGCGTATTAAAGTAGAACATCGATGGGCTTTAGGCAAAATACAAACAACTAAACTTTATTTATATATGAAAAGTATATGTCTTGTGTCAGCTTTAAAGCTATTCATATATATAGAATCTGTATAATATAGCTTCCGGTCTCTTTATTCCTCTATACTCTTACTACTTCGTTTATTTTTATATGTATAATGCTTATGCAGGCAGGCAAAATGAAAATATTATATATTATGGTGAGGATAGAATATGTTTACTTCCTTCGAGATTATTGGGCCGCAGTTATATTATCCCATTCCTTGATTCTATTCAAATTTAGTTATATGGTAGCCGAAAAATATTTTTTTGAAAAATCAAAATAAAAATAAATATAATTATCAAATTGATAAAAGTATGGAATAAATGCATTTTGAGAGAATCTTAAAAATAAAATTCCCTAGCCTCGTGCATTTTTGTCATTTGTTCTCTTTTATATTATGTTCTTATTTAGATTTAGATTTACGGTGTAAGAGCAAAAAATACTCTTAACAATATCGTGGTATACCTAGTTGTACTTAGAAAAAAAACACCCTGTATATTTTTTACATTCAAATATTCAAATGATTGTACATAAAGTTTGATATAATTTTATTGTATGTAAACGCGTACATGCATTTAATATACAGAGTGTCCAGACTCGGGGTGAACCATCCGCAAACAGTAGATAGGTCTCGTTGAGACAAACAAAAAATCGTATTGCAGGGAGGGTAATCTCAACCGTTTAGCCGCTAGATGGCGTCCTTCAATCTATCTAAAGGTAAATCTTTAATTCAAAGCACATACGTAGTACGGTACAGGTATTCTCAGCCTCATACATAAAACCTCGTTTATTCTTGAAAAAATGTTAGGTGTTAAAAAGAAGGAACTCTTAGTAGGTAATATGCAAATTTTTAGCCGTTTAGAATTATCAGTTTAATTTTAACAGGTTTAGAGAGAAGGTGAGTTTTAATAAATTTTGAAAATGTCCAATATTGAATACCGTGCGGTTATAAAATTTTTAACAAAAGAAGGGTTAAACCAACACAAATAAACGAAAGAATGCGTGATATATATGGAGACTTTTGCCCATCATTTGCCACCATAAAACACTGGTCGAAGTTGTTTCGCTGGGGAAGAGAATCATTAGAAGATGACCCACGTGTTGGAGGGCCCACAACGGTGACTACGGTCGAAATATTGACTTTGTAGAACAAGTGATCTGCGACTCAAAACAAAAGAAATAGCAGAAACTGACATTTCTAAAACAAGTGTTTTGCGCATCCTTCACGAACATGGTATGTCAAGCCCCTAAGCACTATATAATGTAAATGTAAAATGTAAAATGTGAGTCTTAACGCCGTGTTCTCCATACTCATATTAGCTACTAGTACTAGTAGTAGTAGTTAGAAATCTTTTTGATATAATCATCTAAAGTCCAAAACCAAATGCATGCATCAAGACTCAAATGCTTCTTGACATTTATCATTTTCATTTGTAGTATATGTACAAAGATTATACAGTGCTTACAAAAATTATTTGTCTGCGCATAAAATGTTCTGGGGAGTAACATGACATATTTATTTATTGATTTTGGTCAATAATGCGAATACTAAGATGAAAATAATTCATTTAATTTAATTTTCAAGTGCGTTTAGTGAGTATTGAAAGTAAAATTCCACGAAAAAGTTAATTATCGATTGAAAAGAGAGCTGATATAGTCGCTGAACATAATAAATGGTATTCCTGTTACTGTTTGAAGGATTTAGTTAAAAAGTGTAAAGTTCACAGAAATATCATTCCACATTAAGTCCTGAAGAAATAGAATTAAGGAATTGTACAAAATAGAACAGGAAGAGGGACAAAAAGGAAGAAAAAAAACTTTGTTACTCACAAATAATTTTTGTAACCACTGTATATTATATAAAGGGTATCCCAAAAAGCGTGGAGAATATTTAAAGGGGTGAAAGTTGAGACAATTTCCAATCAAAATTGTCATATGGCATTTTTTCTGTTTCGGCTTCGTTTATGGATATTGCATTAATCGTGTTTTTTCATTCTCATCACGTTTTTTGACCTAAATGTCTCTATAACTCATCATTGAATCGACATAAAATAACATTCAAGCATTCATTATGATAGTAAAGAATCTATCTTTCAAGACTTTTATAAACTTTTTGCATGTAAGTGTAACTAAATTTGTGTTATCGTCTCTTAAACAATGCTCGAGGGTCCAGTTAGAAGTACCGCTCAATTTTTCGTTTGAAAAAAAAAACGTCCTCATTATGCAGGTAAACGTATGAACGGATGTTAAAAAAATAATTTCTGTAGTTGATAACCTTTTAAATGAAACCAAAATCATGGTCCTAAAACTTCTGGTACAAAAGTTATTAAGCAAAGATTATGTGAATGTACCTGCATTTAAAAAGAAAAACAGTAGAGGCCTATTCCGTTTATAAACAGCGTAATTAAAAAAGCCAATAATGTCAGTCTCAATTTCGATTGCAGAATGAAAATTGATGTTGTCGATGTTGGATACATGTATATAATTTTTGTTTTCATAATTTTGGACAACAGTTTGAAGCTGAGGTAAGCATTTGGTTTTGCTAAGCTTCAGAGTCTTGAAGTACACTTTTTGAAGTATGAGGTATGAGTTTGAGGTATAAATTTGGTTTTGGCCTTAAAATACATGCACATTAAACATCATCATATACAATGTACTATACAATCAAAAACCATGTTCAAATAATGACCTTATCTTATGTATATGATATGATATGATCCTTTTATTCATATACACAATACACTATTGAAAAGGGGTTGTGAATATACTATTGGAATATGCTTACTTGTGTTTATGTTCCTCAGGTTTTCGTCATGCTTTTGTCATCTTGTTATTTGAAAAGAATTAGTAAATTTTAAAGAAGAAAATTGAAATCTACAAGAAATATGACAATATGACTGGCAGTGATACAAATAAAACCAGTTTTGCGTATCTTCATCTTACACATTTTATATGTAGGTTGTGTGTTTGTGTATTGTATATGATTGCTAGCTATTGCAATGTACAGAGGGGTGAAAATATGATGGGACAAACATAACTTTTTACAATAAAGTACTTTAAAACGTATATTATGAAAAAGAATTAAAATTTTTTATTAAAATTTAATTACGTTTTCAAAAAGGAAAATTTTATCAATTATGAAAAAATATTCGATTTGATCTAAGTCGGAAATTCATGGAGGTGCCTCCATCACATGAGGACAATTACGTCTTCCCTTTTCATGCGCAGTAATTCGCTAAAGATTGTATATTTATATCAGTATGATTACGTTTTCTATTCATGAAAAATTACTCATGTCCCATAATTTTTTCACGCTTGTGTACATATATAATAATAGCAAAGATACTATAAAATACTTACAAAGATGTAAAAAGTAGAACAAAATTCTGAAATTGGTTTATTTCTTTCCATCGCATCGCATTCAACTCTTCTTGAATTTTCTTGTTGGATTTTAAGAGTAGGATTCGACTTTGAAAATTATTGAAAACAACAACAACAACAACGATTTTACATACAAAAATTTTATAAAATGACTTTGCATACCTTTTAGGTGCTATAAAAATATAGATTTTTTTGAATATTTTGATGAAAAAGAACATACCCGAGTAACATTTTTTGTCGTTTTTACGTAATATCCGCTTAAATATCGACATTAAACACCATCATTACCAACCATATAATGCCAAAATTACATCGAATTTACCTTGAATCTACGTAAATGGGGAAAAACTCGACGTCAATTAAACGTAGAAATAATGTGAAAAATCCCTATTTATGTAATTCTTGACATTCCACATTATCATAATTTTGGTCAATTTTACGTCAAATCTTCGTAAAAATTACGTCATTTTTGCTTAATTTAGACTAAAAAACAGCAAAATTATAGTGCAAAAGTATTTTGTTTGAAATTTTTTTGGGAAAAATACACATATTCTGGTGGTTCTTCATCGATAGATAAGTAAAATTTTACCTAATTTTACTTTCAAACTTAATTATTTGAAAAATTTTGCAAATGTCCTAAATAAAAAATAAAGAATAAAAATCATGATGAAGTTATAACTTATTTCCTGCTTAGTAAAAGCAAAATTACTTTGCGAATGAAATTTCATCGCATTAATAGTGTTTTTAGTTGGGAAAAAAACAATGCGCCTCGGAAATAATTATTATTTAAACATTTTTTTTCATATATGGTTTTTTAAAAATTTTTGCTTGAGGAATTAAATTGTTCAAAATTACATTTTTTGAAACTCCAATTCATTAGAAATAGTAACAGTGATGTTATTTTGATCATTTAATGCAAGAACTACTAAAAATTCCTGAAATTTAATATGCTATTAATTGACTTTTTTTTTATTTTTCACACAAATATGGCTACCTTTCCCAATTCAACCTTAAAGTGTAATCTACTTGAATTTTTAACCATAATTACGAGTTGCACCTAATGTGAACCTAAAATGTAATTATTTATTAAAATAACACATAAAAGTCAACAAAATCTTCTACTACAAATACATTATTCTCCTAAAGTGACCTAAATACGTCGAATTTACTTTAATTGGTAACACCTAATTTACAGCTGACAAAATGACATTTCATTTATTTTGTATTCTCATTTTGGTATTTATTATTATTATTATTGTCAATATTGTCAATATAACGTGTAATTAATTAAAATAAATATAACCTTAATTAAAAAACTATAAAATATGGCAAAAAATAATGAAACATTTTCATTAGTCCAAACATTAAAAAAAAATAAAGGTGGCTTCAGTAAGGAGTTCTGGGTAGTACCACATAAGTGGGTTAATAATGGTTATGTTTTCTGGCCCAATAATAACTTCACAAAATTGCAAAAAGATAACAGTAGTACACCAGATATCAAAAATTGGAAATCTTCCCGGTGTTGTGTGAAATTAACTGGGATTGAGAGTTTTGAAGAAGCATTAATGTATGAAGAAGAATACAGTAAAGTGGATACTGAAAGTGAAGAAAAGTATGTGTACTACATTAATAGTGTTTTAAATAAAATAACGTTTTATATACTAATTTATTTTTTGTAGCGTTGTTAAAATGATTCATCAAAGAACAGAGGAGAATTACAACGATTTATTCCAGTGCATTGATTCAACAAACCAAGTAAATTCACAAGTTGCTTTTTCCTTAGAGCAGAATACAGAACCTCCAACAACCAACATTGTTTATGTAAATGAAGAGGTAGATCTAGAGAAATTAGACATATCTGCCGCTGAAAATCTCATGTGCTCACAATGTATGCGCTTTGCTCTAATTTACTTATCACATTAAATTATTGTACTACCTTATTGTACTATGAGTGACGATATCTGTTTTTATTTTACAGCATGCATTACGAAAATAAATGAGTTGAGTGATGAAATAAATTCATTAAAGACGGAAATTATTTCGCAAAGAGTTATATTGGAAAGAATCGAGAAAAAAATTAGTGTCGAAATTAACAAAGAGGGAATACCAAAGCGAAATGAAGAAATGATGCTTTCAAAATCTGAGATGTTAAAGAGAATGAAATTTCCAATTAACTCGGTACAAGAGTTAAAACAGTTAAATTCAGAAATTGAGCAAGACGAAAATTACAGAAAATTCATTATAGATCACTTTGCAGCTATTTTTGGGACAGACGGCCAGCAAAAGGCAGAAAAAATAGCTCCAAAGTTGATCTCAGATATGATATTTTCAAAACAACTATTAACCTTAATTTCATGGACAGGAATTTCACGCACTACAACGATTCAAGAAAAATTTGCACTTAAATCAGTAGAATCTGTTATAGATGTGGTTAATGAAATATTGTGTCTTTGTGACAATAGGTGGAAACGAACAGATACAGAAATAGTATTTCGAGAAAAGCTGTTAAAACATTCTAATAAAAGATTTGATGCTGAATTAAGAAAAAAAGGAAAGAAAAGTCAAACTGTAAATGAGTCTACTTTGAGTTCTGTTTCCAATAGTTGTGATAGTAACACCGCTTAAGGAAATACTTAGGCTTTGTTCTTAAAATCAAGGATGGAATCGATAGTCAAAAGCAGAAACGTATTAAAGTGAAAAATTTTAACTTTTATAAAATTTGTTTTATTACAATCAAATTAGTTCAAAGACTGGAACTTTGTTTATATTTTATTGTGTAAGGCAATTAATATATTCTTCAAACGAAACTTAAAAATAAAACTTTGAAATAAAAACTGTGAAAACTAAGTTATTTTTCATATTTTATATTTATTTATTTTTGTATTTATTATATTCGTGTTATATTCTTTAGCATTGGAAAAAATATTAATTCGTCATCGTATTTTAAGCAAAATAATTTGAACTTGATTTCATCTAAAGGATACAACTTTGCTGTGTCAAAATTTTCTTTGCAAACATATATATTTAGATTTGAAGAATTGAAAGGATCCGTAAAGAAATTTCGTTTTTCCTTTAACTCAGAACCATAAATATTCAATTTTCCAATAAAGTAAGTTGCATTTTCCATGGCAACTATTTGTTTGTTTTTAGTCATAAACCATCGGTCTTTTTTATTGCCAAATAATACGAAATTATTTTTTAAATGTACTTTGTTATAAGTATCTTTACAATCTGGTAATATATGAAATTCGTCGACCTTTTTTGTGACATATGGAGTAAAAATATATTCATTTGCTATTTTTCCATCATTATTAAATTTAGATAATTCTACAATTCTCAGTGCTACTTGACTCAAAGGTTTATTACCAGTACGAATTAAAGATTTTAATTTACCAAGATAATTTTCAAATGGATAAGTACTGATTTCTGATAAAGGTCCATTAGTTTTGATGTCATCTATGACGTGACATAAATTATGAACATTGCTACTGACTGAGTCCTTACCATAAAGTTCTATATATTCATGCAAATATTTCTCAAGTAACTTTTCAGCTACTTGTATATATTTCAAATATTCATGAGTGGATAGAATTGTAACTGCACAGGATAAGGTTAGGAAGTGTTTATAAATTTTATCTGGTAAGAATTTTTTAAAAACAGCAGCACCAAGATAGAGAAGTATTACTTCAAACTCGGAACCTTTCCAATGCTTCAAATGTTGAACTCCTCTTATAGATCGCTTTATTTCTGACGGTTTCGTCTTATTACAGTTTTCAAGAATATTTGACAATATAGTTTTCTGAAGTGAAGATAATTTTTCCCGAAAATTATAGTTTCCGTAACACCAGCCATACATACATTTTCTCATTATTCCTGGGTAAGTAAAAAAAAACGTTTTGAAAATAAAAAAATAAAGAAGTAATTCTTTTTTATAATACCTAGATAAAATAAATGAAGATCATCTGCAACCACAAAACTTTTAATCAGGTCTATCTGTGTTGGCAATTTCACAAGAGGTGATAAACATTTGTGATGATCTTCATCTGTTGCAGTTCTAAAGCTTTCATTGGTTCTTCGCGTACAATTAAATTGTGGGTAGCTCATATGTCGACCATTTTTTTCCCAAATGCCTTCGACTGTGCATTTTATACAAGCCCCGATCTCCGAGTTTGAACCTACAGTACCTAATGTTAAATATAAAAAAATATGTAATACATATACTGTTAATGTAAATACAGCTGAATATACTGTACCTTTGATAAAACACCTCGCTGGTGTATCACAGACAAAGCATCTTAATTTGACACTTACTTTTTGATGATTTACAATTACTCCATCTTTCAAAATTTCATTCAACTCATTAACAAAAGGAGTTAAATACTCATTTAGAGGTGGCTTACCAACTCCATAATAAACTGAAACAGTCATTGGCTGTAAAAATGGTGTTTCATGAATTCTAAATAAAATTGGCCAGAATTCTGATGAGGAGCTGTTAAAAGGTGATATTCCATCGACATTGATAACCAATGAAATAGATAATGGTTTTTCAATATTACTAAAAATTGTTTCTAAGTTGGACTTTAAGCCGTAATACCAATAACATCCATTTCCAATGTTAGTAATATCAATGTGAGTTGGAGTTTTGAGTAAAGTTCTGCTATCTTTTGGAAGATTTAAATGTCCATGTTCCCTCAAGATTTGCAGTATATCATTAATTGAACTATGAGTACATTTGTGTAGTAATGACCAATTTACTAATTTTCGTAGAAAAATTAATTCGTCCTTCAGATTGTCACAATTTTCATGTTCTTCTATATCACTGTCTTCAAAAGTAGAAACACTTTTATTAATAAAATCTTCACAATTTTCATTTATAACATCACTGGTTAATTCCGACGAAGAATCAGTTAGTCTTTCGGATGAACACTGCGATATCAATGATCTTATTTTATTGCTCGATGAAATTATTTTATAACGTTTAATTTTTCTATAATAATTGGTCGTATATCGATACGCTTTTTTCTTTTGCTCCATTTTTTCACTCATTCGAACTTTGATTAATCACCAAGACAAATATATAAACGCAGCATTATCAAAAAGAGAATAAACAACGAAACCACCAAATTTGGTGCACTTTTACTACATAAATGCAAATAAGACAACAATTAAAATCTAGTGTAAGTAAAATATCTTTGTAAGTCGATTATTCAAGTAATTATGTATCTATAGAAGCCGAAAATATTTCATAATCACAACTATGTCAATTACGTAGAAAAATAGGTGAAAAATAGGTTCAATTTGTTCTAATTGTTATCTTAAAAGCAACTTATCTTATAAGCCCATATGAGGTCGAAAATTAGGTCAATTTGACTTAACTAATAACTTGTTTCCAACTGTAGTGAAAAATTTACTCTATAGTAAATTTTAAGTTAAAAATTAAGTAAATTTGACTTGAGAAATTCCTAATTTTGGAATAAAGGCACACTAAAACTTTTAAAACGTTTTTTAAGTAATAAATGCGTAAAAATTAACTTAGAAATCATGCAGCAAGTTAATACCACATTAAAGTTGAATTTCTTGGTTGAAGATACGAAATTTCGACATAAATAAGGCATTTTTTACATAACAGCTTGTAGAATTGGAAAAAAATGTTGCTTGGGTAATTTTATTTTGTTAATAAAAATGGAAATATAACAAAGATTTTTATACTTTTTTTTTGTAAATTCTTCAGAAAAGTCCAAATTTTATTTTGATACCAAAATCATATAGATAAATGAAGATTTAATGTATGAAAATGGAAGTTAAAGTTGAACGATTTTTCAAAAAAAAAACTTTCTCCTTTTTTAAGAACTATAACTAAATTTCAGGACCTATAATCAAAAATGTACTCTATTCAAGCACCACAATATCCTTCAGGCTATTTATATTCAAAATTTCAAAGAAATTGGTCAATCAGTGTTTGCTATACGAGGTGCATTTGGAAGCCGAAAAATCGTAATTTTGACAACTTTGACACCCTGTAAAAAGGAAACAAGGACATTTAAAAAAAAAGCGCTCCGTTAAGCACCACAATATTCATATCAAAGTATATATGTTTTGAATTTCATTGAAATCGGTTAAGTAACTTCGGAGATAATTGGTGTACAAGATAGCAGATATCTCGAATCCTAATCTTAAATTTTAACCGAAGAAATTTTCAATTTGAATTGTCAGTTATGTTATGAAATTTTGTTATATTCCAATTGAAAAGCTATATACATATATTAGAACTTCCTTTCATTTTAGATTAGATATTGAAAAATATGAAATACATATATAGTATTGGTATAGTGTGTGTAGTATGAATATAATGTGTTTTGTTGTTTTGTACTATGTACATGTATACATGTATAGTATGGTAGTATGATTATCTTATAATGCCTTTTACAAATGCGCATACACACACATATTTACACATGTATTCGAACACAAATACACACAAACAAACAAAAATATACAAAACACAAAAGGTGATCCAGAGGGTTTTTAATCATTTTCACTATTTGATGTACCTATTACTGTCTTATTTTTATTATTATAGCAAAAAATAACTAGTTATTATATAAATGTATAAAAAACATGCTCTTTTTTGCTATATTCAGTGTATACAATAGCACAATATATTATGATATCAGCACTTAGGTATGTACATGAGTTTGGTTACATTTACTGCACATCCTCTGTTTTTAGTCACCGTGCGCCACTGATTTTTAAGGTATGGTGTATGGTAGTACTACGATGGATGAACTAGTATAACTTCGTATTAAATTTCGTATTGTATCGATTCTAACTCATACTGCTCATACATACATAATATGATATGAAACATTATATGTATGTATATTATGTATAATATCTGTTGTTATTTTAATATATAAATAATGAAGTCATATTAAAATGTTTATACTTTAAAACACATTATATTTAATTATTTTTTCCTTTTTTTTTGTATTTTTTTTTTCATATAGTTTGTCATAGTTGTATAATGAAACATCTTCGAACTGAACAATACTGTCCACGCTGTGAAATGATGATTAACACAGCTAAACCAAATATCAAGTAAGTAGTATAATGAATATTTTTCAATTAAATTTTCCTATTTTATTTGTAGAATAAGTAATGAAATAAAACTAACATTTTAAACATGTAATATTTAAGAATTAAAATAACTTTTAATACTTTAACACTGAATAAGTTTTTAAAATTAAAGTTATTGATAATATTATATAAGTTATTCGTTTACTATACATTTTGTTTACCTACTATACATTTAATTTTTCACCTTAGAATCCAATTCCAATACATATAGCTGTTTACAAAAGTGCTTACAACATACTAACAAATAACATGTTAAATTAAAATATTATTCGGCTATGTTATATTACAGCAAAATAAATTTTCTTTCTACAATGTTAAACATCGTATATGCAAAAAAAGTGTAAGGGTGGTATTCACCAACATGGATATATCCATCGGATATATTTTAGCCGGATACAATTTCAGCTTATTCATCAACCTTGATAAAATTTGTTTTCGAACTTCGTTTTCGGGTCAAACATGTGTGTCAAACATGTCAGCTGATTGTATTTTTATATTACAAAATGAAAAAGAGGTTCTGTGATGTGATAATTATATGCAAAGATGATAATACAGTACAACTACATTATCTCTATTTGTGCTGTTGCTGTTAATAACAAGGTTATGTTCGAACGATATTTATAATAGCTGTTTTTCTTTGGTCACAATTATCTGATAATTCTCAGTTTGACATCTCACTTAGATCATTTATATCTTCTTCTTGTTACTAACTGAGCAAACAAACTGAAAGAAATGGACTGATACTTTTATTCTCAGTTGATTGTCATTTTGAAAGGAAATATGTAATTAAAAAAAATTTTATTTTTACAAATTAATTTTTTATTACAAATAAACTATATTCAAAAATTTACGAAGTATGAACGCACGAAGATTGTCAAAATTGTTTCTTTTCTAATTCTCAGTTCCTCACATCAACTGCGAGCAAAAATATTTTTCCTCAGTTGGATTACATAAATCTCACTTCGTTGCTGCTGCCACCTATAACAGAATAGAAAAAACACATACCAAAGAAACGCATTGCTCAATTGAGAACTGAGAATTATCAGATAATCGTGACCAAAGAAAAACAGCTAATACCACTCTGAGGTTGTCTTAAAAATATTCGAGTAGTGTTTTATCCAGGTTGATGAATACACTTTATCTCAGATAAAAGATAATCTACGTTGGTGAATACCAGCCTAAGTGTAATGTGCAATAATATTTGACAGTAAAAAAATGTTCGTTTATTTTAAAATATAATATGTATGCATAAAAACTCATACATAAATAAAATATAAATTAAATAATGTTATTCAGTGATAATAGTGTATCTTACTTAATGCGCTTTTTATATCGGAACTTACATTATTTTAATCAACAATCGAATTGACATGGCGAAATGACATCAAAATGGTATCATATTTGAAAATGTTTGGTGAGTGTAGTGACATAAAACTTACTACTCTAAAACTTCTAAACAGTAAAGATAGTATTCACATACATAAAATAGAACATTAACTTTTAGTATTCAAAATAAAATATCAAGTCATCCCCACCAATAAATGAATATAGAAGTGAAGTGACATTAAAGTGACAGTGACATGAGAATTTTCAAGTGAAGTTATAAGATTAACTGTTTCTTTGTTTAGATATTTTTTTATAAGGAAGACTAGTTATTAGAAATTTTTTTTTTTTTTTAGACTTAAGGAAAAATTTTGTTTTTCTTGAATCGAATGTTAGTAAAATTAGTGGATTGTTTTTTTAAATAATCTCTTTTCTTTTCTTAATATTTTATATTCCACAAACATATAATATAAATTATATTCATTATAAATAGATTTCTGAAAGCTATAATTAATTTATATTAAATTTTTTACATTTTTAGATAGCTTAGAATTGGAGGCTTCGCGGAGAATTACTCTCTCATCTTGAGGGGTAATATAGCTTCTGTAACCCGCCCTCTCTATTTTTGCTTATAGTTTTTCAATATTTCTAAGATAATAACCAACTGCTGTATTTTCTTCTTTCATTTCTCCCCGCGATTTGGCGATTAGAATAATCTCCTTTCTTTATTCAAAATATCGATTTTCGCTTTATCACTTTCGGGGAATGTTTATCTTTTACCCATTTTCAGAAAAAATTATTTATTTATCAACGAAATTATTTATTAAATCAACGAAAAATTCTTACAATAAAATAATTATTCAATAATTATTACAATAGCGCAGACACTTAATTATTGGGCGTAATCAAGTGACGCATTTAAAATGTATGTTTTTTTTTTGCGAGAATCGCTGTTATCCGCAGGAAAGTACAAATAATGGTGCTATTTTTCTAAAATTTTTTTGCTGTGATTATTTTCATAACATACGTGTTCACAAACATTAGCAATAAAATTAATACTTAGTTGGAAATATTTATGCAGCTATTGAGAACAAAACTTAAAATAATCACTGGCCGTAATCAAGTGAAGCAGAGTGTATACATTATGTATATTATACACACAAATAATTTCACATCTGCTGGTATTGTTTCGTGCATATTTTTTATATTTTTTAAAAAAGCTATAAACAAGATTCATATGAAAAGATATTACAATAAAGTACATATTTATTTTTTATTTTATTTATTTATATATACATATATGTACATACATATATATATTTTCTTTTTGTGCTGCGTATATAGATATAGTATTTTTATGAAAAAGAATGAATCAAATGAATAATCTTGATATACTACATATACGAGTATATATAACATACGTAAATCATTTGGACTGCAATCAGGACAGAGATTTTTAACATCATTCATTTGTATTGTATAGGGAAAAAATTATTTTTTTATTTGATTTTCTTTTCACAGCTCATAAATAAAAATGGGGTTTAAGAACGTATATGAGATTCAAACTCCACATAAAAACATATATGTATGTGTATACGTTTACGTGTACAAAACAAAATATGTAATATACATATGTACCTACATTCAAAATATGTGTCAATGTATAATTATATTTTATACGTAGATGTGTTTGTGTATTATTGTAGGTACCTACTTATTGTTATTTTAAATCAAATTTTTATATTTATACGTACATACATATGCATATGTATTAAAGGGTAATTATATATATAAAAATTGGGTCCTGTATGTGAAATTAAAAATAAATTATGATGTCATGCCTATGTATTTTTTGACGCTGAATACGGCCAGAATTGATATTTTTCTATTTTTATAGCAAAGTTCTTTTTTTGTCAATATCTTCATAAAGCATCTTTTGATAAATATACCTTATCTGTATCGTGTACCGTTATTAAAAGTTTTTAAAAAAATAATATATATTCGTTTATAGTATTTTATTATTACTTAGTTTTTATTCAATTTTTTTAAAATTTTCAAAATTCTATATAATTAACATCTTGAATTGTGAGCTACAAATGTATAAAGTATAGCGCTACAGCTATACGATTCCACTTATTGACAACTGGTCAAATATTTGACACAGTTTGATGTCAAAGACGTGTAAACCCTGGTCAAATACTGTGAAAATTATTTGACGTCAAATATTTGCTGCCAAAGCTTTTTATAAGTATAATGCTAGAGACACATACAATTGGTAACCAACTCGCGAGTTGGTTAACTGAGATAACCACTATAAATCGAGTGGTTAGTAGTACATTTACTTTAGTTAGTAACCACTGAAAATTACAGTGGTTAACGAGTTAACTAACGTCAAACCATCGAAAAGTATGACGAACACGGATCGAACCATCGAACTTCGTGTCAAACATATCATTGTTTATATTGAAATTCTGGTTATTGTATAATATACACAGTTAGTGACTAAATTAAAAGGACACATATAAAAAACATAGCTTTTAGTAACAACATCACTTTTCTTTAAATTATTTGAATTACATAAAATTAATTTAGTAGAAAGCTAATAATGCGTAAATATTAAAAAAGAACGAAAAAAAAAATTAAATTGTATAAATTATATTAAAAATATTTATTTTATTTTTGTTTTAATATTAATTTTAACAGAATGTCGAATAGAAAAGAAATTGGTATACAATTGCGTGAATTAGTAGTAAATTATCGGATAAGAGGTGAAAGTTTTCCTTCTATAGCTAAAAAATTTGAAATATCAAAAACTACAGGCTATTGAAAAAATTTGTGTTACATTATTATACAATAAAATATATTTTTTTTTTATTCTTATTTAATATTCACACATTACTTGCTTTTTGCTAAATTAATTTTATTTACATAATTCAAATAATTTTAAAAAAAAGTAATTATGTTAATAAAAACTATGTTTTTTATACGTATCATTTTAATTTGGTCACTAACTGTACAAATAATACGATTGACAACACATAAACAAAATTTCAACTTCAAATGTCAAAGATAACCAAAGTAAAAAGATAACTAAACTAAAAAGCAGTGTGTCATGCAATTGGTTTCGAATTAGTTACAAACTAAACGGTTTAGTTAACCAATTGTATGTGTCTCTAGCATAACTCCTTTCTATTTTTGTTTGACATTAAAGTTTGGAATGTTTGACAATCGAAAATTATTTGACAAGACCATTGTCAAAGAGCGTCAAAGTTAGATATTAGTGAAATTGATAAAGTTGAAATAACAGTGCGTAAGCTACAAAAATATTTAGGATAATTTTAGTTTTAAGGAAAATATTAAAAAAAAAAATATGTACGAGTATATTAAAGAGAAGATGAAAAGAATCATTTATTGCATGTAAAATTTAAGACTATTACAAACACTTATTCATCAACCTAGATAAAATTTGTGTTCGAACTTCGTTTTCGGGTCGAACATGTGTGTCAAACATGTCAGCTGATTGTATTTTTATATTACAAAATGAAAAAAAAGGTTCTGTGATGTGATAATTATATATGCAAAGATGATAATTCAGTACAGCTACGTTATCTTTATTTGTGCTGTTACTGTTAATAACAAGGTTATGTTCGAACGATATTTATAATAGCTGTTTTTCTTTGGTCACAATTATCTGATAATTCTCAGTTTGACATCTCACTTAGATCATTTATCTTCTTCTTGTTACTAACTGAGCAAACAAACTGAAAGAAATGGACTGATACTTTTATTCTCAGTTGATTGTCATTTTGAAAGGAAATATGTAATACAGTAGAACTACATTATCTTTATTTATGCTGTTGCTGTTAATAACAAGGTTATGTTCGAACGATATTTATAATACCACTCCGAGGTTGTCTTAAAAATATTCGAGTAGTGTTTTATCCAGGTTGATGAATACACTTTATCTCAGATACAAGATAATCTATGCTGGTGAATACCAGCCTAAATGTCAAAGAAAGCATGTCGAAGGCGAAAAATTTGTATTTGGCGTTCCGCCTTGATTGTGATAGGATTCAATGACTTACTATTATATGAAAAATATGGAAAATTAAAAATATGAAATGAATCAATGAATTGTCGAAAAATTTTGACAATCCCTTTCGCATTTTGCGTTAGTTATGTTTAAACTATTAATAAATTGTTAATTTATTGCGATTTACCATACGTTTCCATTTATGAACATTATTTAATAATGTTTTTTTCTTATCCATATTTTAAATGTACGAGTATGTGCAACACAAACAACGTATAACACGATATTCTTCAGACTGTAACACGAAAAATTCTATACCAGAGGGAGTTGAAAATTTTAAGTTTCATTAAATACTTTCTGACTTAAATTATTTGTAACTTTTGTATAATAAAAAATAATAAAAATAATGTAATAAAAATGTATACTACATATGTACATAATTTTTTATTATGCCAGATAAATTCGAAAGTTCTTCAAAATAAAATTAATTTATCTCCATTACAAAAACATACTATAATTGAATTTAATTCCATATTAAAGTTTCTATTAAAAAGCTCTCTTTTTCTATCATTTATCTTGATACATATTTTGCAGAATAAAAAAAAAAAAACTGAATAATAAACAAGATGAATGATTGTTTTTCTGTGTAATGTTTGCATATTGTGTGTATTATACTATATGCAATGTTAAAATATAGTATGTATGTATATTTATCGTATATATAATTCAGAAGAGAAAGAAAATGTACATACATATTTGTTCAAATTAAATACAATATAAATTATTTGTACTATTTATTATTGAATCGACAAAATCCTTGTTAAGGATGAAAAAACTTTGTATTTTTTTTTTTTTTTTTTTTTTTTTGTATTGAAGCTAAACTTACTTTGTTGTAAAATTAATATTCAGTTTCAATTTTGTTAAAACTTAAAATTTGAGATACAAAATAAGTATAGGTATCTACTAAAAGCAAAAAAAAAATAAATAAATAAATAATTTGTTCATTGTTTTCAATTATTATTTGTTCTGAAATTGCTCACAAAAAATATATATGAAATTACTCAAAAATATTTATGTAGAATGTGCCCAGCAATATTAATGAAAACATAAATATCGTTTTTTTTTTTTGTTTTTCTTTCATTTATTCTTAGATCGGACACAACATTACAAGCTATTGTTTATAAGTTAGTTCCTGGACTGTATGAAAAGGAATTAATGAGAAAAAGAGCTTTCTATAGGGATCGTCCAGATGAAGCGAAACTAGCATCACCAGAACAAAGAGGTGATGATACTGAATATTTGATATTTGGACCAACAGAAAATATGTCTCTTTCATTGGAGTACGCAGATATTGAGTTAGTATATATATAAAATTTTTACATTTTTAATACAATTAATATTAATTAATCATAAATCTGATTTACACAAATAAATTGATAATATAGAAGTAATGTGAAGTATTATACATATCTATTCATATAAATGTACATACATACATACGTACATAATGTACAGGTTGATTCGTAATAAAGTATTCCAACATATACCAATCGATTCCTTGTGGTGTTGTGATCAGTATTTACGATGAGAAATATAATATTTTCGTAAAATGCCTCTTTCGCCCCCCCCTCTCAGAGGTGAGCTCATATAAAATATTATGTATAACTTTTGCTTGAAACACGATGGAAGGACAAATAATATGGTATCGGCATTATGCAAATCATATTCTTGTTTAGAAAATTTTTAAGGACGAATCATTAAAAAGATAAATTTTTGATCAACATTTTTCGAAATTTTCAAGTTTGAATGTTCATTTCTATCACATTTGAAAACGGATCCGAATATGTCAGATACTTTTAGGATAGCTCTCAAAATGCATAATGCAGAAGTTATAACAACACTTTAATTAGGAACACTTTATTACGAATCACCCTGTACATACTTATATGTATATATTTTTCACAATTAAACATGAATCAAATCTAGGTGAAATATGAGTAAAAAAAAAAAAAAAATTCGTATTCGTTTTTTTTTTTATATGTATTTTTATCAATAGAAGATTACCAGATGGTGACTGCGAAGAATTGAAACGTCCTAAATATTTACAATGTCCAGCAATATTCACAGTTGCTCATCTAAAGAAATTTATTTTACTAAAATTTGGAATAAATCCAAATTTATTTTCTGTCGAGATAATGTATAAAGTGAAAACAATCGTTTTATCAAATCATTACACACTTATGGATGTTGCTTACATATACACATGGAAAAGAGACGCACCAATGCGTTTCTTTTTTCTTATAACAGAAGTAGATGATTTTGAGGAGAAATTAAAAGTGTGTCGTCAATTGATGAGAGCAAAGGAAATGAAAAATGAAAATCAAGCAACACAACAAAAATCGTCATTAACAGAAGAAAACAATAATAATAATTGTAATAAAAGTAGTGATGTATCAGAAAATGATACAAATGAAAATGTTGAAAAAATAGAAACAGCTATTAAAAGTGAAGAAGAAATCAGTGAAAAAGAAACGACCATTAACCATGATAAAGTTGGTGGAATTGAATTGCAGGCATGTGAAATAGTAACGCATCATGATGATAATAATTTAATAGAACAAAAAAGTAATGAAGATAACAACAATAGTGTGGAAAATATTTCATTGTCTAAAACAACAGTCTGCACAACATTAATAACAAATTTTAAAATGGAAAACGAGACTGAATGTAATAAAAATTTGGAACTAGATGAAAAAGGGATAAAAACTGAAATTGAAGTTAAAGAAGAACCAAATGAAACTTCTAACACAGAACAAAATTTAGATAAAACAATAGAAAATAAAATTAGTATTGATGGCAGTACTAAAGAATCAGTACAAGTAAAAGTTTGTGAAGATAATCAATTGAGTAAAGAGAATTCAAATTATGATAAGGATGCTGGTGGAACAAAAAATAAACCAGAAAAACTAAATCTAACACTTTCTGTGAAGAGTAAACAATCAAAAGTAACCACATCTATCGATGAAACAAAACCAGAATCAACATCAAAAGTTTGTAATAAAAATAAAAAAAATGTAAAACAGCAACAAAATTCAGGAGCTGGTCAAATTAACAAATCTCCTGAACAAGAGGAACGTAAAGTTGAAAATATTAAATTAAAAATTGATTTATCAAAACAAAATAGCGTGACAATTATAAATATGTCAGGTCCAGAATGTACCAGAAAAGAAATAGTGAAACCAGTAAAACAGGACAAAGAATGTAAACAGAAAATAAAAAAAGATAAAGAAAGTAGTCCAAAATCATCACCAAAAGGCGAAGACAGATATAAAGTAAAAGCAAACGAAATTCAACGAAACTCTCCTGAAGATAATAAAAAATTGCTGGTGCCGCCAATAACAATTAAAGCAGAACGTATAAGTCCAAATTCAAAAGAAGGATCTACCGTACAATTGAAAGTAAAACAAGATGAGTTCGAGTCACAACACAATAATAATAATACAGGTAAAATCGATAAAGAAGTGGAAGATAGAGAAGATGATGAAGAAAAGAAATCAAAATTTTTGAATTCGTTTGCTTTAACTCCAATCAAATCTGCGAATTCACCCGATAAGACTGTTGAAAAGAAAGTTTTGTCAGTTAGTACACCGAATGTTTCAAAAGTTCCATTATGGCCTGGTTCCAATACGATAACTTCAAATAAAACGGCTCAAGTATCAAAACGTAAAAGTAAAGAACCTATTAAAACATTTACAAAGAAATCAAGAATTGAATCAGTAAACGAACAGAAAACAACAAAATCTAATGATAAAACTGTTAAAGAATGTCAGACGATATCATTTAAACTCGCACCATATCCCATTGATTCGTCAGGTTCAACGGAATTATCTAAAAAACAAGAAGATGAAAAATTGATGCCAGCACCTCCACCGCTCAAAATGATTGATGTTTTCAAAAAGAATGGAATTAAACAGACAAAATCAAGATCATCTAAATGGACGGCTGCTAATAAAACAAAATTAACTTCTTTAACAAATCAAATAGCAGTTCCACCTGGATCATTAACACCACGACCTATAATTCCAGTTGGAATTGCTAGTTCCAAGCTCCCGATAACTGCAGTACCTCCAGGTAATAGAACTCCCATAGCTAGACGTTACCCTCCGATTTTACCGAAATCACCTAGACCAAATCCATTTGCTAATTTATCCACCGACGTTAATAAAATACTACAGAACAACGGAACTGAAATAAAGCAAATCTCTAGTGGAAGTAATCAAGAGATCAAAGTTTATGGTCCTTCCATGGTCACAAAAAACCCACCAAAATCAATAAACTCTGCTTTGACCGCGCCGAACATATCTCCAGTACGCGGAACAATAAAAAGTTCTAATACGAATTATTTGAATTATGCTCTAATGAATGCCAGTAAAACAAAAGTAGATATGATGTCATTAGGATGTAGAACTCCAATTTACACACCTAGCTCACCGATTTATTCTCCGAACTCTCCACAATACATGCCAAACTACAATATTCCAACCCAACCGACATACAAATACACGAAATCAAATGCTAGTAATTATTTACAAAATGTCCTTGGACAAAATAAACAGCTTTCAAATTTATTCCCAGCTCCACCAGTCAAAAAACCACCGGAAGGTATTACTATTGTAAATAATAAAATATCACCACCAAAAGTATCAATAACAACAGATCGTGCAAATGATGAAAATTCTAATAAACGACCGTATCCATTCTCAAAAAGTCCACCCGATGCACTAGATAAATCTCCAGAACCACCTGAGAAACAGGCAAAAGTACAGTCTCTGTTAAATTCTTGTAACATAAATATCCCTTCTTCACTTTCGATTACCATCACGAACGAGGATAATGAATCAGGAACGACTAGCGGTTCGAACAGCAAACATAAAAGTCCTGTTAATAATTATATTGAAATTCTCAAACTGCCTGATAATCATCTAATTACAAATGAACAACCAACTTCAGATCAAAAATCAAAAACCAGTAATCAGAATGAAATTAAAAGTGATGTAAACACAATCAATTCCTCATCAACAGTATCGACGACACCTCCAATAAAGACTGTAACAGTAAATAGTACACCACGTTCGAGTCCCATACAGATAACTGGATCACAATCTGCAAAAACTATTCCAAGCATTTGTTCTGCACGATCACATGCAGCTGTAAATTCCATGGAGAAAAAATCCGATATAAAAACACCTTCTCCTAACTCTAAAGACAAAAAATCCAGTCCCGAAAAGAAAATTTCTGAAAAGATTCAAAAGAAAACTGCCCAAAATGGACAAAACAAAAAGAAATCTCCAGAAAATACAGGAAAATCTGCCAAAGCAGCAAGTGATAACGATAACATAACAACATCACTTAAAAAGTTTCGACATATACTTCCGAGAATAACAACAACATCACAAAATACTACAACTACAACTTTATCGGTTTCCACACCAACAACAACAAGCCCAATTCAAAAAAGCAGTCCAAAACAATTACAGCAGAAACCTTCTCCGAACGCTACATCTAAAAAACAGTCTCCTACTTCCACCAAAATACCAGTAGAAACTGATGATAAAAAACTGGAAATTCTCGATTTGACGGGTAGTTCTTCAAAAACTCCACCACCTTCAGTACCATCACTTCCAACTTCAATAACCCCTAATTCAAACCCCGTAATACAAGGATCGTCACCGCAAATGCCGCCTGGAGCATCTGATATTGCAGCTTTTCTAAACGAAACGATTCTTCGAGCTCAACAGCATTCAGCTAATGGTAATGGTATATTCCTGCCACATTTAGCTGCCGCAGCCAGTTTCAATCCTAGTTTTGCATCAATCAACTTTGGCTATAACATTCAGCAAGCATACTTGATGGAACAATTTTCTAGAATGCAAAAGGCTGGACACGATGCACTAGAAAAATATATGCAAAAATTAAAAACTGGAGATATTAATGCTGGTAATAAAAGTGGACGAAATAGTCCCTGTGATTCATCAAATACAACAGCGAATACCGCTACTGTGACAGCAAACAGCCCTGCTGCTATGAGTCCAGCTAAGAATAATGATAGTAAGTAGTGTACAATCATTCATTTAATATTATCTACTCAATAGTATACGCGAGTATATATGTATATCCATATAATGTATATATAATTAAATTTGGTCACTATGAATTGAATAACCAGCCTGTTCAGTAGGGCGATTATGACGACACATAAAATGATCGAAGTGCGCGAAATAGCAATGATTTTGATAACAAAATTCAATGATTTGTAAGCGTTGTTCGTTTGTAAGTCTTTCCATGACGTAATGGCAATGCAAACTGAACAATTTTTACTTACACGTGATCTGTCAAAAACAGAGTGCTGAAAAACCAAACAGCAAAAAAATCACCCTATAGTAACAATAATAATAATATATTATTTTAAGTAATTATTACGGTTTATACTATATACGGCCTTAAATATTTTATTTTATTATATTAGGTGCTTTCGATTTGGCAATTTCAAGTACTTACGAGTACTAAAATGTGTCCAGGATAAATTGTTATAACGAATGACACAAAAATTATTCGTAACTATACTTGCATCTATACTTGAAAAATTTTTCATGAGTAGCTGCTGGGTAGATAGTAGCTGCGAGTAGATGGTTTTAGCACAGATATTTACCTTTTCTACTCGCAAGTACTTAAAATTGCCAAATCGAAAGCATCTATTATTATTAGCTGCTTTCGATTTAACAATTTCAAGTAACTTGCTAAATCAAGTCTGTCCTAAATCATCTACTCGCAGCTACCAGCTACCCAGCAGCTAGCTATTCATGAAAAATTATAATTTTTGTGTCGTTCATTATAACAATTTATCCTAGACACATTTTAGTACTCGCACAAATACTTTGAATTGCTAAATCGAAAGCAGCTATTATTATATATTTTTTTTAAACTGAATTGAAAAATTGTAAATATGTATTGTATTAATAGAGAAAAAAGTGAAAATATAATAATATTAGGTAATAATTAGTATTAAAATTTAAATTGTAAATACTACGAGAATATAATAATAATAAATTGTAATTTAATATTTTAGTTTTGAGTCTTCACATACAGGTAAAAATTAAAAAATAAATTTAAAACAAACAAAGACACATATATAAAAATATTAATAAAAAAACTAATCGAATAATAATTATAGGAACAGTAAAATACATATTTGTATATTCATATGTAAAACAAGTAAGTACATATATAAATTTTGCCATTGTAATTTTATAGTTTTAGAAAAAAAAAAATATGAATGTATATACGAAAAAAAAAAACATTTTATTATTTTTAAGGCCGTCGTGCGTTCTATTTTCAAATCAAATGTTCAATTATCTATATTATTATAATAGTGGATATAATTTATAAATATATATTTAGTATAATTTGAATATTTGAAATCATCTTTGAATTGAATCTCGATTAATTCAGAAAATGTTTTAACGCCCGTTTAAAATAACGATTTAACTTAACATTTACCATATGTACATACATACATACATACTTCACATAAAAACGTTCTTAGATAAAAATATTTGAAAATGTATTATAAAAACTTTGTATCTAATATCAAAACTTTTTAATATTAGGTTTGTTACCGTGAGTTTAAAATTTTACCGAACTTTAATAATTTTATAGAATTTTACAAAAAAAAAAATCTACAGCTGTAGCGTTTCCTTACAATTTGTTCTGTAACATTTTTACATTTCCCCTCTATAAAAAAAAATTATAGAATTTTACAGCTGTATTTTTCTTACTTATTCGTTCTTCATGTTTCCTTTTTATTTAAATTATGGGAAACATCAGTTATCAGTTGTGATACTAGCTGTTTTTCTTTGGTCATAATTATCTGATAATTCTCTGTTCTCAATATTGAGCAATGCGTTTCTTTGGTCGGTGTTTTTTCTATTCTGTTATAGGTGGCAGCAGCAACGAAGTGAAATTTATGTAATACATCACATCAAAATGATCTAAGATGAAACGATTTGAAAGTTCAGTAGAAACGTCTCTTAAAACGTTTTATAATTTTTAAATCACTTTAACTATAAATACCATTAAATAAAGCGGTTTAAGAGCTGTCAAAACGATATGAAAATCGGTATAAATCGTTCATATCGCTTTGATAATCATTTTTACAACTTTTCAATAAAAAAAATTATTAAACTAAGATAATACTCGTAATAAACATTTCATTTCGTGATCGTTCTTTGAGTTGTAATTTTTAAATTTTAATTTTATTTACATTATATACATATTTTATTGAAAATGTTTTGCAAAATTTTGTGGTAGCACTGCATTTCATTTCATTCCGTTTTATCTCAAATCGATTCGAGCCAGTAAGTATAAACTTCAGTAAAACCGCATTTTTGTCAGATCGTTTTATTTCAAATCGATTTGAATTATATAGTTTTGATGTGAAGTATAAACATGGTAAATAATTACTTTTAAAAAATATCATTTTTCTCACTCTAATAATCAACTTGCGCAGAAAATTACAAGCTGCCTGTACATCAGAAATAAACATATTTTAAAATCGCTTTGACGAAAAATGATAATTAATTAAATCGGTTTAATATCGTTTCGAAATTTCACAATTTAACAAAATTAAAAAACAAAAAAAAAATAATTTTTTCTTATTTTTATTTTTATTTTGTTTTTTTAATAAGAATTATATTTAATTTTTTAAAAAAAATTGTATTCTTATTGTTATTATTGTTATTATTATAAATTTCATTTCGCTTTATCTCAAATCGATTTGAGTCAGTAGGACAAATTCAGTAAAATTCAGTAAAACGTAAAACCGTTTTTAACAGATCGTTTTATTTTATAATATGTATTACGTTTTTATGTGAAGTGAAGTATGAAGATATACTAATCGATGATATCGGTAGATTATATTCAATTTACTTTTCTATTATTCGAATATTATTTAGTAATTACATATATGTATATATATTGGTTTTAATAATAACGTTTTACGATGAAAATAATATAAATTGTAAAATATTCATTAATAATTGTACAATAGTAAATAAAAATTAAAACGGAAATAAATCATGTTAATTTGTCAACAGACAAAATAAAATAAAGGCGGTATAAATAGTTTTTTTTTTTATATAACGTTTGTTATAGTTAAGATTAATTTGAATTTTTTCTTTTTTATTATTATTATGTATTATTAAATAACATAAGTTTTATTTAAAAGAATTGTAAAAAAAAAAAAAAATGTAAATACAAAGGAAAAGAAATTTTTTAAAAGTAAATATACCATTTACATAGATGTATGTAATTTTAATATTTTGTTATATGAATTTTTTTTTTTTATTATTATTAATTGTACATTAAAAAATATGATCTACTATTATTATAAATACATGTATGTATACTATGTGTTTGCTTTAATATATAGTACACAAAATTCGAAATTATATAGTTAAATGAAAAAATGAAATCGATCTATATGATTAAATGTATATAGTATACAATAAAGATTAATTTGAAATAATATACTTACATATATACATGCAATAAATGCAGTGCATTAAGCAGTATAATTTCCTAAATTGCGAACTTTTTTTTGTACCAATATTATATGATGAATATTATGAAACTCAGAAATTCATACATCTTTATGCAGGATGTCCCAAAACTCAACGACAATATTTAAAGGGGTGAAAGTAGAGTGTATTTGCAATCGAAAATGTTATATTACATTTTTCCGATTACGCTTTATTTTCGACACTAGAGGGCGTTTAAAATTTTGAGTTTTTTGCAAGACCTTCCAACACAAAATCACGTGTATAACTTTTTGCATAGCCTACGTATCAAAATTTAGCATTCTAGACAATGATAAAGCACATTTTTGACCCTTTCCGCGCACATCTTTAATCCTTCATAACTCAAACCCGACTCAAGTAATCGATGTCAGACTTTTTTCGTTTGAAAGAAGACACTTTCGCACAGTTTTTTTTTTTAGGTTTGTCACATTTGCCACACTGCATTTTTTTTTTCAAATAAACCTGTTCATACTAAAAGTGGTTTTAAAAAATGCATAATGAATTTTGACTTCAGGATGTTCTTTTGCTAGGAATCAAATTCTTAATTACTTGCTATAGTATATCAAAAGAAAGGTAATTTTGTGCTCTATCATTGTCTGGAATGCTAAATTTTGATACGTGCAAAAAGTTTTACAAAATTTTAGGGTGTGCAAAAAGTTATACACGTGATTTTGTGTTGGAAGGTCTTGCAAAAAACTCAAAATTTTAAACGCCCCCTAGTGTCGAAAATAAAGCGTAATCGGAAAAATGTAATATAACATTTTCGATTGCAAATACACTCTACTTTCACCCCTTTAAATATTGTCGTTGGGTTTTGGGACATCCTGTATATATACATTATACACTTGGACTTGCTCATATAATCAATGTCGGACAAATACATTTCCGACAAAGTATCATGTTTTTCTTATATAAAGAAATAAAAAATGTTTATACATACATACTACATATTTAAATAATTATGAATAATATCTAATTATAAAAAAAAATTGAATTTTTTTTTTTAAATATTACTCAATTTTGATATCACACTCAAAGTCAGACACGTGTTTATTATTTCAAAATATTAACCGTTATATATATTCTTTTTAATATTTTGTGACAAAACCTTTTTGTTTCTTCGCCTGCTGGAGTCTTCTGGGCATGGATTCTTCAAGTTTTTTTGCAAACAGAAGGTTCATTTATATCTCATTCCTCCTTTATCGCATCATCTCTTAGATCATCTGCATTAGTGAATTGACGACCTTCAAGTCTCCTACTCAGTTTTTTCCATAAATGTTCAATGATATTTAAGTCAAGAGATTGTGATCATGTTTTTAAAACCTTCTTCTGACAGTTGTATAATAACCATAACTTGGCTACATCAGAATTATGTTTTGAATCGTTATCCTGATAAAAAGCGAAATTTTGTTTGAGAATGTTTGAGAATGTTAAGATAGTATATCATGTTGCTCATATTTCCATATATAATAAAGCATAATTTTCCCACTCCTAATGCAGCCATACACTCCCACACCATGAGTGTACCACCGACATGATTCATTGTAATTCCGTACATTTTTTTTTTGTCGAAGGCTTTTCTTGGTGATCTCCACACATAATGCTTACCATCCGACCCTCGGAGGTTCAACTTATTTTCATCAGTGAAAAGTATCTAATTTATAATAAAATAAGTGTAATAACGTTGACAGGCTAAGCATTTTAATCTAGATTAAGTCGTTTATCTGGATAAAAGTGGATGTCTGTCATCACAGTTTCTAGATGATCCAGTTGTATAACTAGATTATCTTATACTAGAGACATACCTATAATCAATCTAGATAAACTTATCTGGATTATCTCTAATCCAGATTTATAAAGCTGAACATGACAGATTTCAAATGTAGATCATTCCTAACGTGATCAGCTGATTCGATTAATTTATTCATAATCACACAGTTACCAGTTACTTTAAGGTTATTACATATTTTCGTGTTACTTGCGTGAGTAATAAATATTGAAATAATTATGAACATTCCTTATTTATTTATATAAGAAAAACATGATACTTTGTTGGAAATGTATTTGTCCGACTTTGATTATAAGCAACTATACAGGGTGTTTCAGATCAACGGTAAAAAAAATTGAACAGTAGATAAGCCTCGCCGAGATAAACAAAAAATCATTTTATAGAGTACAAAAAATCATAATCTTTACCGCTTAGTCACTAGAGGGCGTCAAAGCTTTTCTTTTTTTTACTAAACACTTTATTTTCGTTAATTTTACATCCCAACTAAAAAAAAAGAAAAGCTTTGAAGTTCTCTAGCGGCTAAGCGGTTAAGATTAATCTCCCACCCCCTACCCTCTGTAGAATGATTTTTTGTTTGTCTCGGCGAGGCCTATCTACTGTTCAATTTTTTTTACCGTTGATCTGAAACATCCTGTATATTATTAGATATTTATACATTATATACATTAAAAATATTAAATTTTAAATACTAAATTCAAGATTTTTCGTGAAAAGTCGATTTCATTTTTTTTTTTATTTTTATATTTACATTATGTATCTCTATATTATTATTATTATTCCATATAATAATACATAATAGAAATAAAATTACGTCATATTTGTTAATCATTTATAAATTTAACAAAAAAACACATAATTATTTAAAATAAGATACACATAATTATATTATGTATAAGTATAATAAAATAAATAAATAAACAAATAAGATTTTTTTTTTATGTGCATGCAATGAGAAACAATTTATTGGTTAGGTACATGATACGAACTTTATGAAAATAAAAAATTATAGGTAGGTACTAAACTAGTTATTGACAAAATGATATTGAGATTGGAATATGTACTTGAATTTTAATGGAAATTGCTAATTTTGGTATCAGTTAATTTGGTTGTTTTTGGATCAATTTTCTTGAAATTTGAAATAAAGAAGCATGAATTAGTTTTGTAGGGGATAATAGGGATGGATTTTTGAAAAATATTTTTGTTTTTGAGTTGTTTAACATTAAAGTTTGAAAATTTTAAAAACTTGATACACTTTCGTACATACTAGAAAAGTCATACTAAATATTATGCGATTTTCTTTAAATTCTGAACTTATACAGGATGGTCAACCCACACACAGTAGATGGGTCTCGTCGAGACAAACAAAAAATCGTTCTACAAGGGGCGGGGGTGTCGGTTATTCTCAACCGTTTAGCCGCTAGAGGGTGATGAAGATTTTTCGCACTTCCTCTACGAAACACCCTATAACAACTGTGATGTACTAGCTAGAAAAAAGTAGTCTAAGAGAAATCTGTAGGAAACTCTCCCCTCTCTCTAATGATACCTTACTATAGAGAGGAGGATACATACTATGAAAGAAGAATCATTCTTATAGGGAGGTAGGTGATCATTTACCAGTAAAAACACAAGGGAGAAGGCATTATGTGCTTTGCACAAAAATGAAGAATGAGAAAAGAACAAAATTTTGTTCCAGATGTGCCAAGTTCCATGTGCACTCCATGATTCGCACCATTACATCATAAGCTTTTTTATATTTATTTTTTCATACTTCTAAATATTTTTTTTATTTTTCATTCCAAATTTGATTTTGTAATATGTAATCATATTTTTCAATTTTTTTAATAAAAATTCAAATATTTTTTCAATATTGTTTTAATTCATTCAAATTTGAAAATTATTGGGGTAGGTATATTATTCCAACTAAAAATACTACTGAGATAATATACATATATGAGGATAAAAGGACATTTCTGAAAAAAATAATGATGACAATATTCTTATTAATATGAAATATAATATACGAGTATAAAATTTAATTCGTAATCAAAGGATTAAAAGGTCTTAAGGTTTTTTTCTCAAGGTTATATTTGGTGAAAAACATATTTCGAAAGAGATGTGTGGAAAATGAAACAACAGACGGTGTAAAAAAGAGAGTTGATAATTTTTTAAAAATTTTATATTACTAGTTTGTACCTGCGACTTCGTTCGCATTGTCATAGAGATATAGAACGAACCACGATGTTCAGAATAAGATGAGCCAGAGCGAAGAAGCTCTTTGTAAAGCTTTATGTTATTACGTCATTCCTATCGAGTTTGTAATCCAATTACCGCACGATTATCAGTTCATTTAGAAGAAAAGCTTTTCATAGATTTCATAGATTTTTTTCAGACCTTCATCTGTTTAAACCAAATTTTTATTGTTTTAAATAAATAAATTTGGAAAAAAAATTAGTCTATGTTGAGCGGGAGGAATTACTCTTTAAGACAAAAAAAATCCATCAAGATTGGTTCAGCCGTTTTCGAGATTATCCCGGACAGACAGACAGACATCCAGACAAACAGACAGACGCCCCAATATTATTTATAAGATTTGTTTACACACTTAATATACACACTTATATATATAATATATAATGTATACACTTAGGGTGGTATTCACCAACATGGATATATCTGTCGGATATATTTTAGCCGGATACAATTTCAGCTTATTCATCAACCTATAGATAAAATTTGTTTTCGAACTTCGTTTTCGGGTCGAACATGTGTGTCAAACATGTCAGCTGATTGTATTTTTATATTACAAAATGAAAAAAAGGTTCTGTGATGTGATAATTATATGCAAAGATGATAATACAGTACAGATACATTATCTTTATTTGTGCTGTTGCTGTTAATAACAAGGTTATGTTCGAACGATATTTATAATACCACTCCGAGGTTGTCTTAAAAATATCCGAGTATTGTTTTATCCAGGTTGATGAATACACTTTATCTCAGATAAAAGATAATGTATGTTGGTGAATACCAGCCTTAATATTTTATTTCTATTATCGTTTTCTATACTATAATTTCTAACTTTAAAATAAACCCAGTCCGTTTATACTACAACGAATCATGTTGAAATCAAAATACAAAATCATAAAATATACAGGGTGATTCTATTCAACATGAACATATTGACACCACTGTATTCTTCGGAGTGTTTCATGAAAAAAGTTGTACTAACAAAAATTTCTATCGACTTTATTTTCGACACTAGAGGGTGTTGAAAATTTTATGTTTTGTGCATGACTTTCTAACACAAAATCATGTGCAACTTTTTTGTATACATACCCTATGTAGCAAAATTTAGTGTTGTAGAAAATAATAAAAAATGAAACGAAATTATCTTTCTTTAGACATACTGCAATAAGTAATTTGGAATTCGATTCTAAACAAAAAGAAATCCTGAAGTCAAAATTAATGATGAAATTTTTTATAAAATTTTGAGTATTGATTAACTCCACTTTTTGAAAAATCTTAAATTTAAGTGTCAAAGCACTTGGCACAATCATAACTTTTTATATTTATTACAACTTTCTTTAATAATAAAGATTGATGTATTTATGCATTCTACATATATGTTTGAATTCATATTATAAAGGAAATTATTTTAAAAAACATTAAACTTAAACATCGCATATCTCAGCTATTTGTTTTATGGAGTTAATCGATTTGTGCACTGAACGGCTCGTAATTTCGGTTAGCGATTAGCTTATACAAGTAAAAATACAAAAAGGTATATGACTTATAATTATTTTGATTATTGTTCATCTTATATCATTTCCATATGTTCAAATCAATAATTCAAATTAAGTAGCAACCAGAAGACTTTAATACGACTACGACTACTAATAACACAATTTCAGGTTACATTTGAAAAAGCATTATTAAGAAAAATGGTACGGTGGAGAGAATGCATACGAATATATTTCACGAATATTTTTGCTTCTTTCCTGCTATATACAATAGTATAACAGTATAAATGATTTTGTGTTTTGAGATCTTGCCAAAAAAATTTAAAATTTTTAACGTTTTTTAGTGTCAATGATAGGGGTCGATAGAAATTTTCGTTGGTATACAATTTTTCTCATTAAGAATCAGTCTGAAGAATGTCATAATATACATAGTGTTATGTTGAAAAGAAACACCCTGTATAACAGAAGTTATTAAAAATTATAAGTTTATGCAATATTAGTGAAAGTTAGGGGATATTCAGAAGTTCAAGCATTAATTGAAGCACTTGCGCAGAACTTAGTTATTGCTAATATGCTGGGGCGCGATTATGAAACTTCGTTATAAATAAGGAAAAATAAAATGCATTTTGAACTCTCTACTTTATACAGCTTTTGTGAGAGTTTACCCCATTTTTTTACTCACAACTCTAACCCTTTGAGTCTTTAATTAAAAATACTTTCAACAAATTTTGTTTTGTTATTTAAGGATAGACTGTAATAAATTATAGATTTTTGAAGAAATCTTTTTTTTCTTTTGTCTTTTTCGTGTTTCTCCACTTTTGTGTACATATGTACATATGTTATGTATTCAATTAACATATGAAAACAGGTAAATAATTTAGAAACTTAAGTAATTCCATAGCAAAAAATTTCCTTATTTTTTTTCAATTCCAGGAGAATCATACCAATTATTCTTGTAAAATAAGTAGTAAAGTAATAGGTATACATAGGTACACAATAAAAATAATATACCGAATATATTATATACAGAGTGTTTCCGTTAACAACCGGCAAAAGAAAACCACGAATGGGGCTCATCGAGAGGAACAAAAAATCGTATTGGCGGGGGGAGGGAAATATCAAAGTTTTTCTTCTCTTTTTTCACTAAACACCCTGTATTATTTCACATCCCAGCTCAAAAAGTATACAACCACGCGATAGAAGACTCCTTGCCGTTTCATTTGACATATAGTTTACCACTGTTTCTCGCCCCCTTCAAAAGTTATGGCCAGTGAAATTCAAAAACATACACTTTTTTACCTGATAATTTGGAAAAAATCAGTGATTTCTCGAAAAAACACCCAATTAACGTGCAATTTTTTTTTCGTCAGTATAGAAAGTCTGATTCTTTCTGAAAAATTCTTATTTGCGTCTTACTTTGTCATCTCTTTTCATTACGTTGTTTGCTAAATGTCAAAATATAGTGCACAGTATTACACAAATAATGGTGAATTGTAATAGTTAAGATGTTTACACAAATATTTATAGCTAAAGTTTCCATTTTTAAATAATTATAAAATACAAGCACTAAACACAGTCAGGTAAACCTTCAAAAACTATGAATCACGGATTTTTATAAAATCTACATCTGCCTTATGACAGCAGCAACTAAAGTGCTGCCATTGCATTTATGCTTTTCTGCAATCAATATTTTTTGACGTTTTTGAACAGGGCCATAGACTTTGATGTCTCGTTCTTCGTTGCTGTGTGAGAATCTAAAACCTGTTAATTGCACTTTGAAATGATTTTAGACTCAACCTGATTAGAGGATGAATTCAAGTCAGAAAATTGTGTTGATTCTTTCAAGATAGCATGATTAGAGGAAGCCTTTTCTTCTTGCTTGGTGTGTAATGGTGTGTGATGAAGCTTGTGACAAATATGAAAAAATTGTTTAGATGTACACTTATATGAAACATGTCCCGCTTTTAGACAGTTAAAACATAAACGTTTCTGTTTGACAAATTCTCTTCTAACGCTAACATCAGCTTCTTTGAATGATTGACATTTAAATAATTGATGTTCTTGAAGGTATTTAAGACATTTTAGAGAAACTTCAGTATGTAAATAACGTGATATTTTATTCGGTTGTTTCTTTGTTGATTCTGTAGATTCTAAGGTCATACACCTCGTGTTTAAAAAATTGATTAAATCAACGAATGATGGATCAGTATTATCATTAGATTCTTCAGCCCATGTTTGTTTTGTTTCTTGATCTGATTTGCTTATGATCATGTAAATAAGCCATGGATCACGTGACATTGTATACTTACCTAATGCTTTAATTCCACGAGTAATTTCGTCTAATGTATCTACTAACTTCCTTAATTGAGATAAGGAAGGCTGATTTATACTTGGTTGTTCTATAAATGTTTTAATATAAGAGGTAAGTATATATTTTATTGTTATCATATCTGTCAACAAGTTTCGATCAATCTTCTTTATAACCTTTGTCAGTGATAGTAATGTGTTTAATTAAATTAGTAGCTTCTCGAGTTATAACGCTTTTTAAATATTGTAATTTGTGCACATTTGGTATATCATCTCGCTTATCTACTGAATGTATGAACAGATCCTTGAATGATGGCCAGTCTTTGCAATCACCATTAAATCATCATCATCATCATTAGCTCTACATCCTTTTATTCGCCTTAGCTTCTTTCAGTGTGCGCTTCCACTCTATTCTATCTCTGGCTAGCGATCTTCAGTTTTTTAGTCCGATTCTTTTCAAATCCTCTTCAACAGCTTGTAAATACCTTTTTTTGGGACGTCCTCTTGGCGTCTTTTAAGATGACCGATCCATTCTAGCCTTGCAATTTTTATGCCACTTAATACCTCAGTTATATTAGCTGCTTGGTGTAATTCATCATTACATCTTCTTCTCCACACCTCATTTTCACGCTTTCCTCCGTATATATGTATGTATGTCTTAATATTCTTCGTTCAAAACTGCTAGTCTAATCTTATCTGCAACTTTCAGAGCCCATGACTCCGCTCCATATATCAAGGCCGGCTTAATTAGTTAACCTAGTAGTTCTTGTTGAGGTTAGACTCTGTTGTTTTGCTGACATTTTTAATTATTTAATTATAGCAATCTTTTCTTGTGGAAACTGACGTAAACTATTGCTGTCCTTGTCTATACATTATAAATGTATATTGATGATGATTATATTATCTAAAAGTTCCCGGGTTTCGGCACCATTTTTATGTTTGATATAAAATTTTATTTAATTACAATGCAATTTAAATTATAATTACTTTTAATATTTTTTATTTATATTTTTATTCACGAATGATAATAAAAGTTAATTGACAAAACAATGACTATTAAAATGAAATTCTCAACGTACGTTATAAATGGTACATATATTTTTTTATTGTTCTATATTGTATCTCATATATGTACATAGCTTTTAGTCATTTTTTAGTCATGTTTGGACGACGTATTGATAAAAATTCTAAATTTTTTTTAAAAAAGTCCGACACAGGAAAATTATTGAATATTTTCTTATGAGATTCATCATTGTTTTTAAAAAAAAAATCTAACCGCCCTAAAAACCTAAAATCATACTAAAAAGAAATTAGTAGGAATAATTCATAACAAATAATTCGGAATAATTCATAAACAGAAACGTAAACAATAGGTGAATTTCACAAGCATTTCATTCCGGTTCCCGTATTGACATATTTCTCGGAAATTTCTCGCGGGTCAATTATCTCAGATTATAAAAAATAGAAAAAAAAAAGTCATACAGTACAAATATTCATGCAATATACAACATTCACTAGGTTACTTCAGTCTTCAGTAGACCTAATTTTGAGTTATTTCTGTTACAGGTAAGTTTTTTGTTATAACTAAACTACTAACTCGTCTATTGCTTCTACAAATATTTTATTATTGATTCTTATTTCACATACATGACGATGGGATTGGCAAAAGTTCTCCGAAAAATTCATTAATTGAGGAGTTGTTTAGTAATTATCGATATATAAAGAAGGTTGTTAGCTTACCAATATCAGTGAGAAATTTTAAATCGGTGCGATAATATGGAAATGATTAAAAGAAAAATTAATGAAGAAGGAACAGGTAATATCCCAACACCAAGTAAAACTGAGATTCGATTCGCAACAGTATTAGGTTTTCGTCGCGGCCTTACTAAACAGTAAATATTCGAGGAATGTAATGATGCATTTGGTGAAAATGCTCCGTATCTGGAACCATCTATGAATGGTATACAGGCGGTTTACAACGGGCATTTTGGTGTAGAAGAGGAATATCGCGAAGGACGCCCAAAAACATCGACTGATGACACAAATGTGTTTGTAAATATTCATGAAAGAAAAAATAGCTGGAAGGCTTAGGATAAATGCCATGGCAGTTTGAAGGATTTTACATAACAGCTTTTGATATACCAAAAAGTGTGCCAAATGGATACCGAAACTTTTAAAGGAAACAGAAAAATCAGCTAGAGTGACTTTTGCCAAAAATTTTCTAAAAAAAATTGAATAAGGGGAAAAGTTTCTTATTAAACGTGTTTGTTCGTACCAAAATATAGAAACCAGGTAACTTGTCTTTAGTGCAAATTTTATTACTACTTAGGTTGAGATTTACTTAAAGACTAAAAAGTAAGTCTACCTAATTTACTGCTTAATGTATCAGGGAGGGAGAATGCATTTATTCTCATATCTTATATCAATTAATAAGAGATAGTGAGTCATATCATAGAATAATAACGTATAAAGAATTCTCAAAGCATAGGAAAACTGACGACCAGGTTTTGGATTCCAAAGATTTGACAAATTGAGATCGCATCGCCAGAATTCGTTAGATTTTATATATGTCTTCCACAGAATTTCAAATTTTTAAAATCAAGTTTTAAAAGCACAAAAATTTGCAGATTATTTACAGATCTTATTATATATTTTATACTAGTGTGTGCCTGCGACTTCGTTCGCATTGTCGTAGAGCTATAAAACGAACCATGATGTACAAAATAAGGGAATAGGGTGACCCCGAGCGAAGAAGCTCTTTGTAAAGCTTTATGTTATTATACGTCATTTCTATCGATTTTGTAATTCAATTACCACGATCAACCACGATTATCAGTTCATTTAGAAGAAAAAGGCTTTTCATATATTTTATAGACTTTTTTCCAGAATGCCACTGGCTGAAGAGCCACCACTAATCAGTTTATCACCAATATTTACATACTTACTGCTGTACTGTACTTAGTGATTATGTTGATTGATTAAATTGATTTAGACGAAAGTTATATAATAGTGCGTTATTGGCTGGAATTTGAATTCAATACTTTTCGATGACAATTCATTTCTCTAACCTCTCTAATCATCGAGCTACTACATAATATTAGCTCTTATTGATGTAAATTATATAAATACTCGTAATAATCATTTTAATTTTTTGTTTTTTAGATATAAATGAATAATTCTCTGTAACTGTAACTGTTACCAAATGGTCGAAAATAATTGAAAAGAAAATTGGAAAAAAAAAAAAAATGCTGTACTATATTTTTCAGTTATTATATTTCATACAAATACAATTTGTTATCTACTTCTTTTGTGTATTTATTTATTTATATATAATCAGATATTATATGAGCCTGCCTAAGATATGTATGTAGCCGTAGCGTATATAATTTATATGTATATACAAATATAATATATTAGATAAAAACACATATAACTCGTATATTACATGCATGCATAAAATACATATCAGTGCGATTATTATATATTATTATATGTTACACCATGTATTAAATGCAAAACAAAAATATGTATTTAAAAAAATAAAATTTTTATATAAATTATGTAACTTTTAATGGTATAGTTTTTGCTGAATTCTTTCAAGTAGTAAACAGTACTGTTGTATATATACATATTATCTATATAGTAGGTAGGTATATGAAAAAGGAAAAAAAAAACCATTCTCTTTCGTTTTTTAAGAAGAAAAATAAAAATTACAGAAATTATTCATCATAATACGAGAGATTATATACTAGTACATTATATTTTTTTTTCTTTTTTTCTATTTTCATTTTACTTATGTATTTTGAATTTGAATTCAGTACATATATGTATGTATATGGATGCATATGCGTAGCATACTAGTATATACATATACATATATACATTTGTATGCACATAATGAAATTTTATTTTATATTTATATCATATGTAATTCATTTACAACGTGTGTTTTTATTTATATTTTAATATACTATATGTAGTATGTATATACATGATATGTATTATGTACTATGTGTATGTATAATATAATATAATGTATATACATATGTACGTATTTTTCAACTAGGAAAAATAAAAATAAAAATAAATACAAAAATGTTTAAATAGAAAAATTTTATTTTTGTTTTGCTATCATACTGTGCATAATAATGCATTCATGTTATATAGTTATAGGTGCATAATATGATATATGTAGCCATACATACACAAATACAAGTTCAAAATACATGCGCGCAAATATATCATATAATATATTCATATATTATTATGTACTGTGTATGAGCAACAAAAAAAAAAATAAATAAAAAATAAAAGCTCTGAAGATGAAATAAAAGAAAGAAGATAAATACCTATATATGTTCGTTAAGAAAGTCGAAAGTTTCTAAAAAAAAAAAAAAACTCATATATACATTACTCGTATCGTATGTCGTATTGCATGTAGAAATATAAAATAAACAGGAATCAAATCAAATCTATATACGTGTTTTCGGAATTGGGATACGATACATATCTATCATACGAGTAAAAGTATGTAGATATGTGTTATGTAATATATACATATGTGTATGATATTCCCTATAGTAACCAAAACTAATCACCTTCTAACAGTGCGGGTTGGGATTCATCTTGTCAACTAGCACATAGTTAAATAGATTCTTCAAATGTATGACCGAAGACACACCATGCTTATTTGCCCGATGAGGCACGAAAAACCTGTTTTATGTGGAAGAAAGAAGTTAAGTATGCAGCGGGTTGTCAATCACAAGTGGTTAATCAATCTTTTTCCTATGGCAAATTATGATGTGAAGCATAATGTTTGGATAATTCTCTTTATACTATATTCGTATTTTTGACAGGATATCAAATCAACATACTAAATCTATATATAACTTATATTATGAATCAGTTATAAAATAGAATAAAGAAAATTTGCCCTAGGGCAAATAAGTTACAGTGTGTCTTTTCGTACTGCATCATTTTCGTTGTCCCGGTCTATATGAAATTAAATTCCACAAAATTTTAGGAAAGTATATAATTAGAACTTTCATTAGTCTTAGATTAAAATATACGTGGAACGAAAAAATACTAATCGATGAGAATATCATTTAGCCCTTAGCCCAAGATTAAAATGTAAGAGGAGTGAGAAAAACTTAATCGATTAGCATTAACGCTTCGATTAGTGCTTCATTAATCTTCCAAATATAGCCAAGTATAGCGTCATAGCATAGACTACACATAGATGTGAAATGACGTATAATTTTTTGATACACATTTGAAATCTATCAAAGCTGGCAGAAAATTGAAGAATGGCTATGGCAGGAGCTTTTACTGAGAGGAAGGATAATTTTTCGCTCACAAATTTTCATATATTACATATTTTGCAGATTTCAATAGCTGGCAATGAAAATACATGCATATTCATCTAAAAAACAATACACAATACATACATAACAGAAATGTTCATTGCAGCAGCTATCAATTATAAAGGCTGTTATCTATAGTATAGATGGTATAGACTGTTGTTTGTTATTATAGACATAGAATACAATCATATAGTATGCATGCACGTAACATGTGTAAGAACGCAAAACTAGTTTCATTTATATTTACTGCCAGGCTGCCAGTCATTACTAGTAGAAAATTTGAATTTTCGTTAAAATTTACGAATTCTGTACATTTGACTGTTATTATGTATGTACAGGCGTGAAAAAATTATGGGACATGAGTAATAATTTTTCATGAATAGAAAAACGTAATCATATACTGACATAAATATACGATCTTTAGCGATTTATCTGCTAAAAGTAAAAGACATCATCTGCTAAAAGTAAGACCCTGATGAATTTTCATTCATAACTTCCTGTATATCGGAATTTCTCCATATGCGATAATCGTGCACAGACCTTAACCAGGCTACAATCAACACTAGTCAAATATTCTTTCGCGTTACAAGTGGTTTGAAAATTAAGTGAATATAAACCTTTACGATTTATATATTCATCTCCGTGGCTCGATGGCCTCAGAATTAATACATGTGTGCAGTCCAATGGTCCAATAACACAAGGGAATGAATATTTTCTGGACCATTTCTTTTTTTCTTTATTCATTTCTTCTTATGCACATGGAAAATGAATCCATTTACTCGCTTTGTTTAAAATATGCAAACAAAATTTGTCTGGAAACGATTGACTGATGGATTCCCAGATCTTCAGACACCCACCTGAATGAATTATATTCATTAGAATTAATTTTTTTTATTTATTATCTAAATCTAAAACATATAAGAATTGTAAAAAAATGTACCTGAAATCCTGGATCAGAGATATATCTTAAAAATGCTTGCATTTTTTGAATGTTTGATAATGCAAAAATAAACCGCAAAGTATGCAGCATAAAGCCAAGAAGTTTGAAGTAGAGAAATTGAAATCTGAGGATGTGATGATGCGTTTCCAAATAGAAATAAATAACAAAATGGACTCGCTGGACCGAGTCCTCCCAGAAGAACCGACTACACCCTCGCTGGATCGAGACATAGAGTAAGACGCGTGACAAATGACGCACCCGAAAATATAATTGGCCACAAGAAAACAATAAAGAGAAATGATTGGTATGATGACGAGTGCCGAGTTGCAATACAAAAACGTTACGAAAGCCGCAAAAGATACATTGAAAGACCAAAAAGAATTAAAAAAGTTACAATACATCTCCGACAGAAGAGAAACAAAAAATCTGCAGAAAGAAAAAGCGACAATTTATCAACCGTTTCATGCTACGTGCAGAACAAAACTTCCAACATACATATAATAATATCAGAAATGCATACAAAGAAATAAACTATACTTCACGAAAGGCTACAAACTAAATACTACTCTCTGCAAAACGAAGAGCGGCAGCGCAATTGCCGAGAAAGAAAAAGTGAAAAATTGATGGAAAGAATATTTCGAAGACATCCTGAGTAATAATATATAACACCAGATGAAGAATTACTAGATCCTCGGATGGACGACGAATTGATAGAGCATGAAATTGAACCACCATCAGAAAAAGATGTTTATCAGGTCATTAAGCGCTTAAAGAATAACAAAGCTCCTGGCGAAGATAGTCTGCCAGCTGAACTATTCAAATACGGTGGGGACAAAAAAACGATACATGAGTTAATTTGCAACATTTGGGTGACTGAGTGTAGGCCAAAAGCTTGGCAGAAGAGCATTCTTGTTCCGATTTATAAAAAGGGTGATAAATTTGACTGTAACAACTATCGGGGAACTTTACTTTTAAGTACAGCATATAAGATCTTAACGGGTGTAATTAAAATGAAGATGCAGCCGTTCGCCGAAAAGATCTTAGGAGAGTATGAGGCTGGATTTCGACCAAATAGATCGACAATGAACCAGCTGTTTAGAGTCAGACAAATTCTCGAGAAATGCTGGGAGTTTGATATCGATGTGTATCAATTTTTCGTGGATTTTAAACAAGCATATGACAGCATTGATCGGAAGCGGAACAAGCTATACACAAGCATGATCGATGCATACCGAAAAAGCTTATCCGCCTTACCAAAATGACCTAGAGAATACTAGCTGCGCAGTAAGAATACAAAATGAACTCACGGAGTAATTCCCAGTTAGAAATGGCCTGAAGCAAGGAAATGGACTATCTTGTATGCTTTTCAACCTGGCACTTGAAAGTGTTATAAGAAAACTCAAAATCGACGTAAACCCCACACTTCTATACAAGTAAAACATTTGGTGGGATATGCTGATGACCTCAATATCCTCGGAAGGTCTCTGCTAAAAGTTAAAGAGACCTTTGTCGAACTAGAACTAAAACCTCGAGACAGATGGGACTGGAGGTAAATGAAAGCAAAACAAAGCTCATCAGGCAGAGCAGAAAAGACAGAAGAATCAGCCAAAACACCAGCATAAACTAATATAATTTTGAGGTAGTGAATCATTTTAAGTAATTGGGATCTTTATCCTTGTTAAAAAATGATAATAAAATAGAAAACGAAGTACAAGCAAGGATTAATGCTGCTAATAAAACGTACTATTCGCTACTTCCTATTATGAAATCAAGAGATGTCCACAGATTGACAAAAATTAGGCTGTACAAGACGCTGATACGAATGGTAGTGTCGTATGGAAGTGAGGCATGGACAATATCTTAGAAAACTGCAGAGCTACTGGATACCTTTGAAAGAAGAATATTCCGTAGAATATACGGACCGACCAATAAAAAATCGAAATTTGCAATTTTTACAGTTCAACAATTTTTGTTTTTAAGTTTTAACAATTTTTTTTGCATACTTGCATACTTTGCAGACATGAATTTTGTAGTTCAGTAAATTTATTTCGAACTAAATAACTTACGTGAAAACGAAATTTCACATAGAAATAAACGAAGAACGCCAAAGAGTAATTTAGATTTAATAGCGAATTTAATTTATGTTTCGAACATAATATAGTATCTTTTTATATTGCAGACCCAAACAAATTTTATGAATCTTATCCGTTTATTGAAAAGGAATAACTGTCGTATAAAGAGATGATTTGTTTTGGAATGTTTTTCCATATATCCGAAATTTTCAAATGCTATAAAGATGAAAATTTGTTCCATTCTTCTCAAGAATCAACAAAAATTTTCGAAAAGAACTTTTATGAAGTTTGTTAATTTTGAAATAAGCCAAAAATACATAATTTTTTTCCAAAAAACAATATTCTAAGGAAGTCTATCACTCACTATCGACTAACACTCAAAGCGCTACCTCTTGGAATGGAATGGAAACCTGTCAAATAATTAGCCTCACCCAACCTCACCATAAATTTTAGTCACAAGATGCCACAGATACTAACCTGTGGGGATCTTCATGTACACTGTCTGTGTATTGAAGTATTATAGCTTAATTCAACTCCCTACGCTAGTATAAAACTAAAATATGATCTAATCCAGTTGCTAAACATTAGATAATCGATTAGCATATTATTAATTGTCTACCAGGATTCTTTATCAATATTCTACAATTTACCTTTTTTTTAAAAAAGGAAGGAAAAATATTTCTTGAATGTACAATAGACAATATAAAAAAACAACAACATACGATACAATTTACATCGCATAAAAGAAACATATATACATAATGGATATAATGTATCAGGATATACATACATATATCAAGATGAAATAGATATACAGGGTGATTCATAATAAAGTGTTCCAACATATACCAATCGATTCTTTGAACTGTTGTGATCAGTGTTTACGATAAGGCATTTTTCTGAAAAATCCTTCTTTCACTTCTTTTTTAAGGGTTGAAATTTTTTTTGTCTGTGCAGGGAGGTGAGCTTATATAAAACGTTATAACTTCTGTTCGAAACAGAATAGAAAGACAAATAAGGATTCTAATAAAAAGTAATACACAATATGGGATTTTCAACAGTATTTTAAATCCTTAAAAATGTCCGTGTTAAGTGTTATGTAACAAAATATATATACAAAAATGTTAATAACTTTTGAAACACTGAAAATATTGACATGATTACTGTTTTTATTTGAAAGATATCTTATGGGTGTATTTTAAAAATAAATAATATCCTTATGATGGAAACTTTAAGGACGAAAGATAAAAAGGAAAATTTTTGACAATAATTTTTGTTAAATTTCAAATTTGAACGTTCACATCTGCCACATTTTAGAAACGGATCGGGGAATTTAAGATACTGTTGGAAATCTCATATTATATACTTTTTATCATCAGAATCCTTGTTTGTCTTTCTATATACTGTTTCGAACAGAAATTATACTATTTTAATATGAGCTCACTTCACCCAGCATAAACGAAAAAATTTCAACCCTTAAAAAAGTGATGAAAGAGGAATTTTTCGGAAAAATGCCTTATCGTAAACGCTGGCCACAAGTTTAAAGAATCGATTGGTATATGTACTATATGTTGGAACACTATATTACGATTTACGAATCACCCTGATGTACTTTCGTACTTTTAAAAATTTGTACACATATATATGTATATACGTATACGGAGATATATGTATATGCATTTGTTTTTTAATGCTTTGCTTGTTGTTGTGTTTTTCCTTATTGCATATGTATATACCCTTATCATTTCATTCATTTCATATATTGTTTCGGTCTTTGCCCTTATATGAATGGAAAATTTCAAAATGATATAGGGTCGAACCCTATATTCTTCTATTATTTGTAAACACATATGTGTACACATACATATTTATATAAATGCAGATAATACATATAAATTTATTCTATAATAGTATATTATATAAATATTTAAATGTATGTAGGTGTATATGTATAAATATATAAGTATATGTACATGAATTCATATATGGTATTTTTTATTTATTTTTTGTTCATATTACTTATATTTGCTTGGCTATATGGGGTTGCATTTAATTTGAAGCTATATATACATGTACAGAAACAGCAGTAGAATTATTATAGGTAAATTGGACTATACTCTTGTGTATGTATATAATATGAGATATACCATGTGTGTAAAAGCAAACCTCTTTAACTTATATCAATCAATTATGGAGGAAGTATAAGCTGTTGTTATTCAGCTATATAATGAGCATTGCGTCAAATGTATACAATAATATTGTTTGAAAACTTAAAAAAAGAAGAAGAATAATAAGAAGAAAAAACGTATTTTTCGAATACCTTGGTTTATTTTTCACAGTTATTGAGGGATGTGCACCGATGAGATTGGTTAAAATTAACTTAACAAGGGGAGATTTTTACAATTTCGTAAAGAAAAAAAAATGACTACAAAAACAAAATTAAATGAATAAAAAAAAAAAAATGAAAATTATTTACTATTAATATTATTCGATATTTGTTTTTTCTGATGACTATACAAAGTTTTTCTTTTATTTTTTCTTTCTTGCAATTATTTTCATTCGATGCAAAATTAACTTTGCAACATACGAATAAGTAGTATATACATGGTAGAATATGTAGTTTCCATTTGCATATTTATTCATTTTATTATATCGCAAAATTTTGCAAAAAAAAAAAAAAAAATAGAAAACAAAATTAAAAGTGGTATTTCTGTTAGAAAAAATGAAATATTTTATATATAGCAGTTAAAAAAGAGCTGAAAACTGATGTTCTGGGATATCGTTGGTGACCGTCCACAGAATCTTTCACCAGAATCCCGAAGAATCACGCAGGGAGTTTGATCTGAACTGAATGGGAACTGACAGTGATAAATACGTCACAGCGGCCAATAATGTGGTTGACTAATGATGAGATTAGTAAAAAATTGCTTAAAAATTTTGATTAAAAAACTATATAAATGAAGTTTAAAGGCGACTGGTAAAAGATAAATTTACGGTGGTTTTTTCGGAGGTGATTTAATGGCAAAAGCCATTATATGTACAGTCAATCATTTTTATCAGTTGAAAGTTATTATATTTGAACAAATATGAAATAAACCGTATTAGTCCCGGTGGACTTCGCTAATGATATGGTTAACCTAATAAACCACTTTAAAAAAAAAGTTGTTCCAGTAACATTGAACTTAAAATTTATTACTTAACTTTATTTTTCGCTTTAAAATCAATTTTTTTTTTGTAATATTTCATGGCCATGGTGTCCTGTGGTGTATTTGACGGTTCTCATTAGATTAATCTCCGAATTGTTCTTTGGAATCCTGGGTGAAAGCTTCTGTGGATCAACGATATTCTGAACATCAATTTTGAATTCCTTTTTTACTACTGTTAAGTTATAATAAAATATGTTCACAGGTTCCCGCATATATGTTCATTTGTTTTGATTTTTCTCTAATTCGTGAACTGTTTTTGGGTCAATATATCTGTGGTTTCTTTTTTCCGGTCCGGTGATATCATTCTTCTTTGAGCATAGAAAGTTGTCAAAAATGTTTGCGAAATTCGCTTAAGGATTATACTACAACATCCTCAACATAGTTCTATCACAACAGCATATAGGTCAGGCAACCTTTTAGTATCGTGGTATATCGGCCTGTCGCCATTCTGTGGTGTCGTTGTCCCCAACGATTTTCTTCTCTATATATATATTTTTTTTTTTTTTGCTCTTAGATAATACTCTGAAACTATACATCAAAGTCATCTCTAGAGTCTTCTTCATGAACCATAGCCAGTACTCTGTAACTACGTGTTGATTACATACATTATTTATCTTAACACGTTTCAACATTTTTTTGTACACCTAGTATACTGCTTTATTATTTCCCTTTTTTTTCTAATATTTTTACCTATATCCAAATTCTTTCGTTTACGTCTTCGAAAAATAAGTATGTAATGCTTCTTATAATACGAAAAAAATAATATCACAGGTAATATAGTGCTAATGTGGTAAAATAAAACAATATTGTTTTGCGTTTATAATTTATTGTATTATTGTTAATATTCTTTTGTATTAAATTTATATTTACGTTTACACTTTTTTTTTTCAATGACTATCTTCGCCATCAGATTCTTTTGTTTGGTAATAATCATCTTCGTTCTACGTAATTTTGCAATCTCCACCAGGGTCTCCGGTCAGCAGCATAAGCTGATTCAAATGGCTTCCTATAGTTAATTGCAATACAGGACACTTAGTAGCAACGTATATCTATCATTTCCTAATTTCTTTTTAACCATATAATGTCCTCTATAACGTGGAAAATGTTTTTTGGTCCTCCCGTTGATTGTTGTAACTTGTACTATACGTAAAAATATACCAAATCTCCCTCATTGTATATAAGTAGTTAGTGGTATTCGGTTTTTATTAAATTCTTCATACTTTTCAGTTCTCTTTTCATTCATTTTTTAATGCAATTTGTTTCGGTTCAAAACTTAAGATGATGTTAAATGCGCTCTGTTTTGTAATAATTTTATGTTGCATAAAGTTTAACACCCACTGAATACAATTGATGTAAACTTCCCAGTCTCTTCTGTCTTTCCGTTTTGCTATAGCCGAAATCAAAGTCGAGATAGTACGGAAATATCTTCCAATTTGACCGTTTGCTCTCGGTGTTTTAACCGCTGTTTTATTCTGATAAATTTCATTATCTAGACAAAATTTTTCAAATAGTTCTGATGTAAATGCTGTGCCTCGATCAGTATAATTATTTTCTGTGATACTCCGACATATTAGGAGATTTTTTCTAATAGGCCTTGAGTATAATGAATTTTTTAAATGAGTCAAGCGCACCCAGGGTCAGTCATTTCATTTGAGCAGAAGGAGCAGCTGAACAGGGCGACAAGTTCAGGGGGGCGAACAGAGATAGGATAACAGAGTTTCAAAACGTTTAAATACCGCCTCGATGCATAATCAACAGTTTCAAAACGATAACACTTAAATCGATGACAATATCTACAGTTTCAAAACTCATTTACCTTGTTTATACTCTTTTTTATGTCGACTTAAAAAATATGTCGATTTAAATATGGTTTATTTTGAATCGGTTGAACTGCGTTTATACCCTTTGTCTTATACCAGTTTAAATTATGTCGAATTAAAAAGTGACGTTTGACGTTTGAATTCAAAGACTAAATTTTAAATAGTAAAAATTCTTTAACTATAGAATTACACATACATATTAAATAGAAGTTTTTTGTTTTTAGTGGTGTAAAAAATACATAAAAAAATAATTGAATAACTTTTTTACAAAATGTCATTTCATAATTCGAATTAGTGAAGAACAGAAAGGTTTATACCCCTGCTAGAACTGGATCAACCGATTGTGTTATACCGATTTATTTTATATCGATTTAAATTTTATGTCGATATAAGTATCGTTTATACCACTGGTTTATTTTATATCGACACATTTTATGTCGAATTAAGGAGGGGTATAAACTAGATAATTGTAAATGCATCTGATACGCATCTGTCAAGCAATCTACGCATCCAGAATTTTTATGATGCAAAATAGATTTGAATAGATTTTTTTCTCAGTAGCATTTCAATGATTTAGTTTTATACGAATTTTGTTGTATGGGACCAAAGGTCAGTCTGTTTTAAACAAACATTTTGTACTTTTATGATGATAAATTGAATTTTTAATATGTAGTGTTTTAATATTAATGAAAAATTCCAAAAAATGGAGTGTATTATATTATACGAGTACTTACACTAAAGGTGTTTTTGTTCATTCGAAAATAGCTATAAAATATTTCCATCCTGATATTGTTTAATTTTATTAAAAAATTGTTTCACCTTTTTTGATTTAGTGTAGAGAATGAATTAATTAAATTTTAAAATTATATGTACTGCAGGAGGTGAACCATTTTTCTTGTTGTCAAAACAAAGCAACAAATTCGTTTCAAAACGTCAAAGTTGTAGAATTGCAATATCGATGCGAAGCATTAATACACTGTTTTAAAACTTTGCATCACGACTGTTTTGATGCCGTATCACAACTCATTTTTGAGGCGTTTTGAAACTCACCCATAGTGAAAAATTCTCTATACTATCATGCTTATGATTGTATAAATTTGATTTGATAAATTATTCATACGCTTATATACATTTTGTTTATGCACAAGTGTAATATAAACTTGTTCTATCACTGTTCAAAATCAATCATTGCACTTATTCACTATCACTATACTCACACCTATTAGGTACATATTTCCTCTCAAGCTTCTAGGGTATGGACCTAAATGATCGATATGTTTTGTGCTGAATGGGGTTTGTTTAATTTCCGGTGTACACAGTATGTATCGATCGACTTTGAACTTTATACACTTTTGTATACAAACATTCAATACAACTGTCAATGTATTTCTGGATTATTTGTTGCATTCTAGGAAACCAAAAATTTTTCTTTACTTCATCGATAGTTCTTTCTAAGCCTCCATGTCCGAGATCATCGTGTGAATTTCGAATGATTCTCCAACGAAGACCTTTTGGTACTACCAATCGTACCCCTTTAGCTGTTTTCTTGTATAATCTTTTATTTCTAATTTCATATTCTTGATCGTAATTTTTATGACTGTTATTTTGTTTGTTTATTTCATGCAATATATCAATAATTTCTTTAAGTTTTTCGTCCTGTGTTTGAAGTGTTGCGACTCAAACCTCTTCTATGTATGTTTTTTAAAAATGACGCAACAGGAAGCTTAAAGATAATAAAAATTTGCGGAAGGAAACGTAAAACAACTCAGCGACAAGACAATTTATTAAAACAAATTTGTTTGAAAAATCGTTTCGCCACGTCGACTGAAATCAAAAAAGAATTTCAAAACAGTATACAGGAATAGAAATATCTAATTGTCTCGTGAGATATAGGCTTAAGGAGTTCGGCCTCATATCTCGACGTCTAGCAAAAAAGCCTCTACTGACTTCAGATATGAAGGTTAAAAGGCTCAAACTGGGCGAAAGAAAGAAAAAATTGGAGTATTGATGTATGGAGAGAAGTAGTGTTCTCCGACAAAACAAAATTTAATTTAATAGGTTCAGACGGAAGCGTCAGAGTTCGACGGAGGAAAGGTGAACGTTTTAGTGAAAAATGCTTACTACCAACAGTAAAGCATTCTCCATATGTTATGGTTTGGGGATGCATCACATCTTTAGGTGTTGGTCCTTTAATTATACTGGACGGCATGGCATGGTAGACACTAAAAAATATAATGATGATATTATTTTAAATTGTGTTATTCCTGCAATAAAAGAGGTAACTAAATATTCCGGAACTCCTATATTTCAGAATGATTCGGCCCCATACCATCGAGCGAGGTCTGTAAGTATATATTTGACAAAGTGGTTATTAATAACAACTTTAGATAATTTATTTGAAAGCTTTTTTTAATTTAATAATATATGTATTTTGATAGATTACAACGTTAAAAAACAATTTGGGTATAGAATCTTTGCCATGGCCCGGTAATAGCTCCGATATGAATTTTATCGAAAATGTTTGGTCTATAATGGGACAAAAAATTTCACAAGAGAAACCCAAAAATAAAGACGACTTGAAAAATCTCATCAAAAAAATATGATAGCAAGATATTAATATCGAATATTTAAATGAGTTGTAAACTTCAATGCCAAAAAGAATAGAAGAGGTACTAAAAAAACGAGGTGGTGTCACAAAATATTAAAATATAATATTAAAAGAAAAAAATTGTTAAATTTATTTGTGGTATAAAAATTGCTAACATTTCTTTTAACATGACACATTAAATTTTGTACAACACTATAGTATCTACGGTTTTATCATGATGCTTCACGATCTAGTTGGGAATGATTTTGTTCAGTTTTTGTTAACGCTTTTGATGCGAATGTGATTGGATACTCTGTACCATCAATTTCATGCGATGACACGGCTGCCATTCCTGTTGGTGAAGCCTGAAGCGTCTGTTGCAAGCGTTGATTTGTTGTGATGATGTCCATTTGAATGTTTTTTCCTTTCTGTATAGGATTTTTCTCAATGATGCAGTGATTATTGATATGTTTATAAGAATTTGGCATAATACATCGCTAAACCTAAAAATAAATGGACTTCCGCTGACGATTTTGGAACCGACGCGTTTGTTATCGTTTTGATTTTATCTTCTGTTTTGTGAATTTTTTCTGATGAAAGTGAGTGTCCTAAATAATTAATTTGTGATTTAAAAGATCTAAGTATATTTTTCTTTAAGATGAAAATTTATCGCACGAAGGCGATGTAATGTTTTGGTTAACCTTTCGCGACATTCGTCTATGTTTCTTCTATAGCTACAAGAATATCGTCAAAATAACAAGCTAGTATGCCTTTAGATCTTTTAGATTGTCAACCATTATATTTTGAAAAATGTTTAGTGCTATTTTGATACTTCATGTGAGACGATTCATCTTGTATACATCCCGATATACTAGTGCTGATTCTTCGTTCATACAAACATGAAGGTGGACGTTATAAATGTCCATAGTTTACTTACATAACACCTTTCCTTCTTGTCTGTTGTAATTGTTCCCAGTGGCTTGAATGTGCGAAATTGTTCATCATTTCGTTATATATTCACTTTTAGTTGATATTTGTTCATAGCTGATTTAAATAAAAATGTTTTAGGAGAACCAGAATCAATTTCACAATGAAGGCAATTTCCATCCACACCGCGAGCTGCTCAAAGGACAATCGTGATTTATTTGATCTACTACGCTGGTATGATTAGAATTTATTCTTGTTTTTGATGTTGGACCGCGAATTACGTTTATTATATTCGACGAATTCAAACTGTTTGATAAATTGATGAAGTCTGACTTGCTGCTTGTTGATTATTGGATTATTGATTTTTGACGCTTCCAACGCCAAAACATTGTCTAGTTCTAGTCTCTAGAGTTAAATTCGTTTTTGTGAGAAATTTCTCTCTAATTGCTAAATGTGGTAAACCGCATATATAAAAGCTGGCTTTAAAATTAGTATGTATATGCAATTATACTTCTATTCTATTACATTATCCATAGCATGTGGACAATTCCATTTACAGTTTATCGATAACTGCTTCAGTGATGTTAAAATATTCTAAAATTGTTTTATTATCGTTTTGAATACGCGTTAGAAATTTGTGTTGAGCGATATTAACTTTTTCAGATAGACAAAAAAGAGCTCCTAATTGAGCTAAAATTTCATCATACGTTAGTTCACTTGGCTGTTTTGGAGTTATCAAAGAACAAATAACTTGATATAATGTTTTAGTTCAATGCTTGTTAATAGAATTATTGTTTTCCTTCCTCATCTTCAGGGATTCCTCTCCGTGCTATAAAATTTTCTTGTGTCCATTATAGAAGCAAGAAGCATGTTTTCCGTTTTATAAGAAAAATGAGATGTAATATCACATTTTATAGAATTTTCAAAACCGCATCTAATTTTTTTATCTAATACATTTCGAAAAAGTCTCATATAACCTGTTAAAAAATTGATTTGAAAAACACCATTAGTTTCAAAAAGGTATCTTTTCCAGTGAATACTATGTATATTTTATCAAAAAGTTTTTATTCCAATGCAATGAATGTATTGATACAAAAAGTTATTTTCAAAATGGGCTGTTTTCCTTTTTCAGTTTTGTTCGTTCAAAATCAGTTAGAATGCTCGAACGGTTTTCAAATAATAATAATAATAAAAGACTGGAAAAAGTGAAAGTTCTACACACTTTAAACATCCAGTTAATTATAATTGGGATATGTTTAATGTACATAACAATTAAATCCGTTTTCTAACCAATTTTTTTTTTTAGTTTTTGTAGATTTTTATTCTTTCTCTATATACCTATATATTATATTTTCATCGAATAAATTTGAATGTCATATTGATCAAAAATAAATAAATCACAATTTTGTTTAAATAAGGCCTCCTTTCTAAAAGGTACATTTTCTCAGAAGTTGTTTTCAAAAGGTATTCTTTTCAAAATTTCAAACTAACTTTTCTCGTGATATATGCATTTTTTAATTAAAATTGCAACATCATTCTACTTTCACAATGCTAACTAATTAAAAAAAAAACTAATTTTCATATTTACAGATCCTACTATAATAACAAATAAAACGTTTTTCGTGTTTTTTTCTCAAAACGTGTTAAAATGGAAAACAATCCATTTTACTTCTAATAGACACATTTATATACAAATACCTATTGGAAAACATATTGTATGTATCTATTTTTTCGTGCGGTTTTCTCAATAACATTTAAAATGGATTGCAATATTGATGAAATAGTATATTACATATAACGCAAGTTACCAAATATGAGAGAAAAAAATTATTTATACTTTTTGCACTACATATATCCTAAAACATTTCATATTTATGCATTAAAATTAATTTATCTACTTTTGTAAATACATATGCATAATTAAAATCGATATAAAAAAATAATTTATATATAAAAATATATAAAAAATACGTGTATATTTCATTTTTAAAGCATCTGTCAAAATGCCGTCGGCTTTATATTTAAAAATATAATTCAATATTTCTTACAAATTTTACTGATTATTGTATGAAAATTTTGTAAATTAATAATTTTTTAACTATAAAATAATTTAAAAAAACATATAAATTTTATATGTATTTATGTGAAAAAAATTTCATTAATTTTGAAAAACTAAATGAAAATTAAAAAAAAAAATATAATTTTCGATACAATGTAAGTTAGTTCTACATTAATTTCTTCCATAAATGTGATGTTTTCAGCTATTTAAAAACAAATACATTATAAGACTTAAGTTTTTATGACTCTGTATTCGTTTTAATTCATAATAACATTAAGAATAAATTAATTCATTTGAACTGATTAATTTGAAAAAGATATGTAGGTATCTAAATTAAATTTCAATCATATCAATTTTCTATAGAATTATCAGTTTCTGTCAGTACTTAAACCTTGATAAAACAAAATTATTTCATAAAAATCTCGAAAGAAACGAATTAAATTATAATTTTGTAGATTAAAGATTAATTAAAATTTTTCGAAAATAAATATTGAAAATCAGAAAAAAATTTTTAAATTGAAATGACGCCATGATAGCTTTATGATATTTCGCCTCACCACACTCGCTGTACGATTTGGTAGTTTTTATATGATAGTGTTGAGTTTACACATATATATATATCAAAATGAATTATGCTCTCTTTCTCCTTCTTTCTCACGCTCTCTCTTTGAGTAACGTGTAAGCAATGTGTAAGGCCGTAATTGGTAGCTGCGCGCTCTCAGCAAATCTCTCTCTGACTCTGCATTGATTCATACACACTCAAATGAACAAACATTTATATAAATCTGTATTATTGAATTAATAATAAATACATCTTCTTATCATACATGTATATATTACGTACACATACGTATGCATTGCATATACGTGAGCAAGATAAATAGAATACATACTCATAAGTATTCTATTTATCTTGTACGTGCGCATATAATGTATATAATACAAATAAAAATTGTCTCGTTTCATTTTTTCTATATGTTTTTCTAATTTTTTACATGTAATGTGTACCTGAAATATTAAGGTAATATGTTTTATATTTATCTTAAATACATTATACATATATAGTATATACCAAATACCACCTATATATGATTTTAAATTTTATATTTTCATATATGAATGATTAAAAAAATATAGGTAGATACATATATGTATCTTAGAATATATTCACAAAAAGCCACGTACATATCACATGCATCTCTCTAGCTTTTATCATTGATGTGATGAGATTTTATTTTAAAAAATAAAATAACAAAGAATAAAAATATATCATACGTATGCATAATATGAATATAAAAAAGTATGGATACACACTACACACATACATATATTTTTAGATAATTTGTATAGACACAAACAATAAACATTTTTGTGTATATTACCTATAACATTGTATGTTTATTATAACATTGTATATGTATATTATGTACTTATATAATCTAAGTATAAATATAGAAATATGTAGATATGCATATACTTTTGTTTGGTGTGTATTTTAAAGACTTTATTTTTACATTTTATATAATATTCATTATAGGCAGTATACATTCATGTCACATATTAGACATTATATGTACCTATATATAATAATATATTATATCTACCTACATTATCACAGATAAGGATATCCTTATCTGTGATATTATATAGATTTTATTTATTTATTTATTAAGAAGAGAGGTCAGTAAACTGCCTCCCCTCACTTCTGTCCACACCATGACCAAAGATACTGACTGTATATATAGGTATGTATGTAATTCTTTTTTTTTTTTTTTTTTTTTTGTTGAAAAATCGAATTATTATTTTCACCTTCCACACTCTTTTAATTTCATGCTATTAAATAATATATACATGTATGCATACATATATTTCATTCACACAAATATATATTTGAATATGTACATACATATATAATATAAATGCAGGTCGTACCCACCATTGGAGCGAGTCGCGCACTTACATCCGGTGCCTCAATCTGGGGGCATCAAAAATTCATGATGAAATACATTCTATAATAATATACATTTGATTTTTAAATGAAAAAAAAAAATATATTTCATTGTGGAAACTAATAGTAAACAAAACTTAATATATTAATACATATATGTATATAGAGCACTAGAATTTTGTGCACCAACAAATGAAATAATATGCATGAAATTTACAATACATTCTTGTTCTTCATTCATAGCATTACAGATCTAAGTGAACCAGGGCTTTCACAAAAGTAATTTCATGATTTTATTACTATCATGTGTGCACTTACAGTTTAACATGGATTGCGAACCACTGAGTTGCTGATAGAGAAGCAAAACAAACTCTTTTACATTCGATAGATAATAGACTGATCTATTATTAGAATGATGTAATGCCCTAATAATTCTTTGTGTTACTTGTTGTCAACAAATAGACTATACTTATCAGCATTTTTAAGCACTTTTTCCCAGCGAGCTGGTACTCATTCGAAGCTTAGTGAACTTCTGGGGGCAATGAAAGATGGAAACAGACAAAGAAAAATTGTTCTTACTTTTGTGTGGCAGGAATCAAACTTGCATTCTCAAGATCAGTGGCCAGTTGCTCTATATTTTTATTGATATAATTTTTTTTGCTGTTTTAATGAAATTTTTATATTCCAAATACATATATGTATAGTGGTAGTTTTAAAAATAGTTTTAGCATTACTGGTATCTGTCGCTTCAGAAAAACGAAGTTTTTCGAAGCTGAAATTAATTTAAAATTAATTAAAAACCACAATGTCTTAGGATAGACTAGTAACTTTAGGCCAGCATTTCCTTTAATAGAAAAATAGATAGCTGAATACTTAGATTACGAAGATTTTATCAACGACTTTATGAAAATTATAGCTCGACATGTTAACTTTTAAAAATTGAATAATTTTATGTATAATATGTATACATATACCTACATATATGTAATACTTTTTAAAGGGCGCAAAAATTTAAATTGCGCCGGGCGCAAAATATGTTAGATTCGGCCTTTTTACATAAGTTTGCGCAAGTTTATAAACAAAATTTTGATATAATAATAAGGTGAGATTGCAAAAATTTAATTTTCTTAAATTTATTATGTTAGATCTATGTTAGATTAGATATACTATTTTTTATTTTCATTTCATTTCTTAGATAACACCGTACACTAAAAAAATATATGTAGCTATCAATTAAAAAAAAGGAAAAAAGCATTAAAACTATAGGTAATTGAAGTTACCTCATTAGCCATATTACTCATATACATATACCCGTCTATGTTCTTTTTTTTAATTTCGTGGCTCTTTCATTATCTACTCTCTATTATATACAATGTACAGTACATGTAATTTTGTCCCGTTTTATGAGAACGAAATTCCAGATTTGACATAGGAGACAAATATTTTTTATTTTTATCTTAACTACGTATTTACATTACAGATTACATATAAAATACCACACCATCATACCATACCAAATACCATTCCATTTCTATTACTATTTATTCTCAGACAATCAACATGAAACACGTAGAAATTTTCTACTGCTTCATTCTACGTACATGTACGTACATATACATTTATTTTCCAATGTTGTCAGTTTTCAAAAATATGCCGAAAATTGACGAAATTTTACGAACATTACGATCAAGTCTAGAAAGAAGAATGATAAAGTAAGAAAGAAGTACAACACAACAAATACAACCAATTGAATTATCATTCTACCTCACCTCTCCCCTTTTTAGTAACATAGAAAATATATATTTTTAATTTTATTTTCAGCTGCAGCTCTGCACCATCCGTCTTGTCGGATGGTAACATTTAATGTATGTTGTATAAGATATTTAACAACGTGTGTTTCTTGTTCTTTTCCTTTTATCATGTTTATTAATTTTTTTTTTACATGTGTATGTCTAAAAATTCAAATAAGTATTATGTATTATGCTCTCTACTTCCAGGTAATGGTATATTCATACTAGAGTTGAGGTGTATATTTTTATGCACTTTGTATAGAATAACCATACATACATAATGTATGCATACATATATGCATACGTTTTTATAAAAAAAAAAAAAAATACATTACTTAAAGGTCTACTTGCTACTTCATCCGAACCGAATTATGTACATATGAATTTATTATCAGTGCGTGGAAACTGGAAACTCGTGTTTCGCTATATAGTGAAAAATTTTATGATATATATACATTATGATGTACCTATATATAATAATGTATGTAATAGGCAATACTGATATATTTACCACCATATATGTAAAAAGGTACATAAGTTGATAATGGATTTTTTAAAGAAATACAAGGATATCAAGAAATTCTATAGATGAATTTATAACTTATAAATAATATGTATAATAAGAATTTGTATAGTGTATATACATAAATATTTGTAGATACATATACCTGTATAATATTTATATACATAACTGAGGGAATTTTCAAACTTTTAAACTTTAAATGTAACTTTATGTACTTATAATACAATCACAATAAAAATCGAATATGTACGACAACAGAAAGTCTAGACGAGTCTAGATATACACAAAATTTTTATGTAGACGTGTAGACACACCAGTTTTTCTATCATCAGATGTATATAATCAAAGATACTATAAAATTACAATTGTATTTCTAGTATCTTTGATATAATGTACATTACATTTATACATATATTATTGTAGCTTGAGTTGATTTTCCGTAAAAACAACTTAAAATTTCAAAATACCTTATAGCGACAATTATTGGGTGCGTTCAGTTCCACGCAGCGATGTAAAATTTTCCATCGCTGCAATAATTTCTCTTACTGAACGACTTCGCTGCATATAGTCGCTACTTTGCAGCGATGAAAATATTTTGCAGCTGAAAAAAAGTTCGTTTTAAAATTCATCGTAAACAAATTTTGACATGTTTGAAAGATGAATTTAATGATTGAAAAGTTAATACATATTTATTGGTAAGGTGTATAATTTTTTATTATGAGACTGATGAAATTACTTTTCATTTTGATGGTTTTAAAATGTTAATAATTCCAAGTTTCTCAGGAATTTAGGCAGCAAAAAATAAAAAAAAAATTTCATTGCATTAATATCAACTTACTTACTTTACTTTCAACTGTTCACACGCAGCGGATTACGCTGGTATATACACAGTTTAGTAAATTGTATATATAGCGATTATCTAAACATCGCTGCATTTTCATCGCTGACTTGCATCGCTGCAATGAACTATGAACACACCCATTGAAACTGATTTGTCTTATATTTCGCAATGAAAGAACAAGAAAACTAAAGTCTTCTATAATCATTTTTTCACAGTTTTAGAATTTGAAATATAATTAATTCATCTAATTATTGTATGTGCAAACAATTTTTGAATAAGTTGAAATTCATATTTAAGCAGTATAGTATAGAATTCAAGTTGTGCTGCAGTAATCTTGTGAAGATCTGTGTATATATACATATATATATATAAAGGAATTGGAATGTATTTTAAATCTCCAAGAAATATAGAATAAATTATAGACGTTATCTATATATAGCTATAATAACCGTTTTCTGATGGCATTTACCAAACCTGGTGCTCATTATAATGAATAATGTATAGATGATGAACTGACTTATATTGATGTAATTGTCTATTATTTGTTTGTTTTGCTTGTATAATTAGAACGAGATATGGGATATATGATCCTGACACTGAAACCATACCTATACATATATTTAGTTTATTCGTTTATTGTATATGTATATCATATATTCATCCTCATATTTTAATCTAAGTAAGAATTTTTCTCTTTTGTGTTAGTATAGTGCCAAATATTTCAAAAAGTTTTTAAATGAGAGATTTGATATAGATTTCTTTCTTCCAGCGTTTTAGTTCTCCATCTATCAAAGTGCGTTTACATTCATATGTGATATACCGAGCGGACTCAGATTTTTCTAAGCACAATCTATACGTATATAATAAAAGTTTGTTTTTCATATTTTTGTGCAGATTTGCGTTAAGATTTGTCTGTCCTATACTAATATCCTCGTTCGATAATCAATTCAATCAGCAATGTATATATGTACATCAGTAACTGATTATTAATGATAAACTGAATGATATATCTGAAAGAATTATAGATTGACGGTGCCATATGGATTGAGTATCCGCGTGCACTTAATATAATATACATATTGCTAATTCCAAAATTGGCGACATACCGTTTGAAGATAAAGAACGAGTTATAAACCAATATAGCATCCCTTTAATTATTCAAATTTTTTTGACGATTTCAAAGTAGAAGTAATTTTGAATAATAATTACCGCATCATAAGTCTTTGGTCAAAAGCATTTTAATCAAAAAATATATTAAAAGAATAAAGTCCGTTGACGACATACTCGAAGAAATTAAACCAAATTGAGATCTTGATAAAAATTCTAAATTTCTTCCAAGTTACAATCCGTATATAAATTCAAATAATTTTTATTAATTATAGTTCCATAAGTAATAAATTGACATTTCATTCACTATAGTTTAGAAAAATTGTAATTTTATAGATTTCAAACTGAATTTACAAAACTGCTGTTGGTGGCATACTGATGTAAAATGTTGACGAATACATCCTTCAAATTCAATATGGATTTTTATTTACGAATTTTCGATTATTCTATAAACTATCTTAAGAAAATTTGCAAAAAAAGAACACCAAAAAGGAAAACGCATTTTCCTCTCTAAAGTAATATATATTTCATTACAAAAAATTGTCTCAAATATAATTATTAATAACGCAAAATAAGTTACGTATTAAATTATTTTAAATTTATAATTTTTTTCTAAATGAAAATTAAATGTTATTGATCAGTATCACTAAGCGTTTTTAATGATAATCACGATAAAAAAAATAAAACAAAACACGAATATTTGGTTAAAGTCTCGATTTTTATTACACCAATCTTAATCTTTTTTATTAAAATTTAATTCCAATTTACAATGTCAAATATTGAAGTTATAAGAACAAAAAATTATTTCTTGAATCAAAGTTTTTAATTTATTTATTAAACAACTATAATAAACGACAATAAACTTGATATAAGAAAATTATACAATAGTTCAAAATATAAACAATAAATAAATTCCAAAGTTAAATTTTAAAATAGAACATTTCTATATATTATACTTTAACTGAACACTATACTATTATACTTTCTACTGTTCGGAGATGTAAGGTCCACTGTCAAGATGTTAATAATGAATGATGAATTGAATAGTCCTTCTCCTCTATGTTGGACGGTTCCTTTCTTCAAAAAAAGAAAAATCTGTAACGAGAAAAAAAGTGTGAAATGCATCGCGACTACACGACAAATTTCACAATGAAGTGAAATTTGTGTAATAACACTATCCTTTTTTCTTTGATCTTCCTGGATCTTTGTAGTATATGCTTCATTCCGAAGCATAGAAAGTTTATGCAATTGTTTGTATTGGTTGATAACCAACCAAATCTTTGTTTCTGAGTATCAATATACCCAAAACGAAATATGCAAGGAACGCATTTATTGTACCGGAGTATACATGAAAGCAAGAAAATGATATCCTTTGTGATCATAAAGAAAGGATATCATCATCGTAGCAAATATTTGCATAGGAGGATAGTGTGAATGCTAGAAATTAACCGAAACATGTGCATATGCTTGTATCGCAAGATGCATTTGTTCTATATACCAAGCAACAATATGCTATATAGGTCTTATGATATAATTATGTGTATCTTGTATACAAAGCAACCGTATGCTAAGTACATCGAGATTCATATACCAAGCAACTATATGCTATATATAGGTATTATGTGATGTGTTTTGTGATCTTACGCAATTATGTTCTTATAGGTTTATATCAATAAAAACCTAATTAAATATTTGTGCAGATGTGAAAGATGTTATACTGCATATAATCGTGTCATATTTGAACCAATGTTCGAAATAAGGAATGATACGATATGATATTTAACAGTTATATTATTTCATTAACAGAGTCAGATGTTATATATAGAATACTTTTATTATTTCTTCCTCATAACTTTTGAAATAATGCATTTTTTTTAAATCTATGGTATACTGTACTCATATTTCTGTACCATTATTAGAAAAATATGTTTTCCGCATTACTTCTCTAAATTGAAAAATGGTCTCTCTTTTGACAAATTTAATATTTATTGAAGGATATTGCTGTTTTGCTACTTTTGCTATAGTTGTTGCGGTGTTCGAATGTTAACTCTTTGTGATAAAATATTTTCTCTAATTCGTCTTTTTACAGTTCCTCCAATACCATTAATGTTGCTTTTCCCGTGAGCAGCAGCAGTAAAATTTCATTAGTAGGAATATGGCTTTTCGTTGTTTGAATATAACGTATATATTTTTGCTCAAAATGTTATGTGCCGCTCCATCAGAAATCATTTGAATTGATTGAACATTAAATTTTTGATATTTTTGCTTAAAGATATTTAAGATGACATCGCGTTTAATACATAAACAGCGAATTTATCATGATGATATGATAATCAGATATATAATCACAAATGATTCCCTGCCAATTTTGTTTTCGATATTTCTGAAGTAAATAATTGCAGTTATATAAATAGTGCTTTGTATATATTATGCAAATGAGCCGTTTAAACATAATCTTGTTATGTATCTTTTCTTTCAAATCAGACAGCGTCTTTTTTTGAGTATGTTGCGAATATATACATATGTGCCATAAAAAGTACTTAAGTTGATTTTCTACTTTTATTTGTAAAATTTCGTGCATAATAATTTTGTTTCTGTATGCGATGTACGGTTTTGATGTTTGCTGGTAATCCTGTAATCCATTGCTTGAAAGTATATATTCAGTTTGTAACTCTTCATCATGCACGGAGTTTGAAATTCAGTCGTAGAATAGTTTTAAATTTTTACAGTTCTCGCACGTTTGGAAAAAACAATCTCTTTTTCTTTCACTACAAAAATAACTTTTTGCTATTAAATCTTGAATGTTTTTGCTATAACAACCTTTGTCCCTTGAAGCAGCAAGTTTATATTTTCGTGGTACATTCACGCACAGAGCTAAATTCGTTCGTGTGTATTTTCACGTAAACATATACGTGTTGTGTTTTGGACGAAAAGAGCTAAAGTATATGAAAATTATATATTTTCATTTGGAAAATCTTGCTTGAATACATAATATTATAAGCTTCTTTTAATGTCATTGTGAGATATCTTTTTTGAATTTCAATCTTGGATCCATTATTATTTTTTTGAGTATAATAATCTCTCATTCCAGCTATGTAGGAAATGAAATAATGTCATTTAAAAAGAAGTTCTGAATCTGAACCTTAAGTACAATTTCAGAAATATTTTCTACATGTTCCTCATGTAAGGTCACACTAAATTCTTTATTTATCTTTTTTATAATAGCTATACTGCTTTAGACCGATCTGACTTTATTGTATGCTTTACTAAAAGGCTATTTATTTGAGAACGGCTGACTTTGCTGTTGCTGATGACTTTGTTCACATTGCTGCTCATATTGTGTTCTACCAAAATTTCTCGTTTCTTTTTCTTGATTGCTGCTGCTTGTTTTGCCCGTTTTTCTATAATCTTTCTCTTTTCTGTAATATATTTTCTCGTCTCTGAACTTTTAAACTTTTATTCTATGTTACAAACTGTTACTAAGAAATTTTCTAAATAAAAAAGATAATATTAATAATGATGGTGATGAGCGTCGTGAATTTTTTTTAGATTGTTGATGGAGCACCCCCTCTATCATTTGCACCACCACTACAGTCCGCCCTCGAATGGGTTAGAATGTAAACCTTTACCATAATTTTTTTTCATTTAAAAATCAAATGTACATTTTTATAGAATGTATTTTGTCTTGAATTGTTGGCTCCCCCAGATTGAGCCACCCGTTGCAATTGCGCCACTCGCTCCAGAGTGCGACACTGTGTATGTATCAATATGATAAAATTTTCATTCCATTTCATTGTCAACTTTTTATTAACTAACTCGCTTCAAGAACATGACATCTAACACATCATACTTATCACAATTTTTAATTAATTGTATAATTAAAATTAAAATTACATACATATACAGATCTCATCTGTAAGGTTTTTACATATAATTAAGTTTTACCTACTTCTGTATATTTATTAAATTTTAGATATACCTACATTATTTTTTTATTATTATTACATTCCTTTAAGAACCCTCGCCCGCCTCTTGCAGAATTTGTCGCCATTCATTTCTATGTCATTTGCCTTTTGCCTCCAATATTGCGGATTCTAATTTCTCTTATATATATATCTGCCGTCACGTAGTCCCATCATCAATTCCTTGGTCTGGCATTTAGTATTTTTCCATCAAACTTGCCTTCACAAACTCTTTTTGCGGTATTTTCGTAACTTATTATGACCTACTTAGAATAGCCCTGCTATCTCAATCTATATATTTACTTTAAAATATTGAGTTATGCTGGGTTTATTGTACAGTTCCATAATCTCATCATTCTACCCGATTCTTCAATGGGGCCAAATATTTAATTCATTGAGCTTATCTTTCAAATCGTTTTAGTAATTATTCTTCTCGAAAGCCCCAGCGTCCATGTTTTAGACGCGTATATGTCACCACAATTTTAATAAAGTTTTGTAAATTTCAATTTTTTTACGACTTTGAGATTATGTTACATTTGAGAATATAGGTAGGTGAACTATTTTATTAAACAAAGATAAAAATGTGTAATATATGTATACCAATTATGATGTGTCATACCTATTTATATATTACATAACGTTATAGTATTAGTTATAGCCTTATTTATATTCTATTATTCCTATTAACATTGGTTCATTGGTATATGATATATATATATATATATATAATATTAAATTTAAAAATAAAAAGAGTATCTATAATTTTAGGTTATTCTATTTTACGTTTTTTTTTAATTTATTCTAAAATATAATAATGTCTAATAATTATTAAATAGTAATCTAGTTTTTTGTTTTATACCTATACCTACTTCGAATTTGGAAATTCGAAAAATGTATTCATGGGTATTGGGTGGGTATATGGTATATACATATGTACTTACATGCATACCATGCATACTTAACATGTTTCAGCAACAAAAATATTTGAGCACGATTAAAATTAAAGTTGGTTAAATAATCTCTCTTTTTTTGTTTTCGCTTCGCCTTCGCTTACAAAATTTACAAAATACGAACTAAATATATGAAGAGAAGTTGGAAAAATGAATTGAGTATGTGCACTGGTACCATACAACGTACATTGTACACTTATACCATTTGTACAGTAGTCCAGTCCAGTCGTACGTACGCACGTACGGTCTACATCTACCGTTACCGTGTGTCAGTGTATTGTGTTTCTGGGGAAATTCGTGAATATTCGTTTGCAATCGTCAATTAATACGATTTAAAAAAAAAGGAACAACTGAAAACTGAAACAAACAGAGTTTTTATGCAACGAAATGAATTGAATAGAAAATAAATTAACAAAAAATTGATATTATGCAAATTAAATTAAAATTATATGTACCTTTTCTAAATACATACATATGTATATTGAAAAAATTTAAATTTATACATAATTTATCGAAACTTAATAATGAAATGATAATGATTAATTTTTTTATAAGTGCAGTTACTTGATAGTATGGTCGTATGGTTACATAAATTTTTTTTTTAAAAAAAATCTCTAGCAAACTAGTTTTGTAGATTGTAGTCACTTTCATTTCTCAGAACAGAAGCATTTCGAAGAAAACTCATTCAATTTAAGGTCCAAACAAATATACGACATGTTTTAAAATTCATATAAAACTGAGAATGAATATATGTATATACATACTTGAGTTATAATTGAAAGAACAAAGAACGGTTCATTTGATGAATATGAAAATGAACTACATTTATAATAAACAAATGAGATAGTATGCATATAATATCAAGGTCGAAGATATGAACTCTAGAAAAAGAAAAAAAAATGTAATTTAATTTAACCAATCGCAATGTGTATATATTTACCCCACATTTCGAATATTAATTTCTATTGGTCGAACATTATAAACAACATTTTATAGGTTTTATTTTAAAATTTTATATTTTTAAATTAAAATAAAAATTAACGAAAAAGAATAAAAATCAACTGAAATTTAAAAGAAACCTTAATTAATGTAAAATTATAAACTGAAAATAAAAATGATAAAAGAATATTTTAAATACACCTATTTGAATTTTTTAAATATGTATCTATAAAAACTCTATTTCTAACATTATTTACAGAATTAAAACAAAAATAATAAATAGATAAAATTTTATTACAGGGTTACAGGGTTGCAGTCAATAGAATTTCTAAAAATTTATCGACATATAAATAAATTCTGTTATTTCAGCAAAGAATTATAAAAGTTATACCACGTTATACCATACCTGTGTTGTTGTATTTCAGCCATATGATAATATCAAAGGCAATATAACATAACGATATAACCTAGAGGAGGATATCCAAATCCACCAAATCCAACCAAAGTAGTGTAAATTTTTTCACTAAGCTTCTAGCAACAATAAAGCTATGCCAGCATCTGATATTAGCTGTCAACATGTTGCATAGTTTTCAAGACACATTTTTAAGTTTAATGTTTAATATGGTTTAATGTAACTTTTTAAACATCAATATGTATATGCATAATGTATTATAGTAAACAGCAACATTTCACTTGTTAAGAGTAGATTTCGACTTTGAAAATTTTTGAAAACAACAACAACGATTTTGCATACAAAAATTTTAAAAAATGCCTTTACATACCTTTTAGATGCTGCAAAAAATGGATTTTTGAATATTTTGATGAAAAAGAACATCACTTTATTTTATTAATAAAAATGGAAATATAACAAAGATTTTTATACTTCTTTTTGGAAACTCTTCAGAAAAGTCCAAATTTTATTTTTATACCAAAATCATATAGATATATGAAGATTTAATGTATGAAAATAGAAGTCAAAGTTGAACGATTTTTCAAAAAAAAAACCCTCTCCTGTTTTAAAAACTATAACCAAATTTCAGGACCTAAAATCAAAAATGTGCTCCATTCAAGCACCACAATATCCTTCTGGCTACTTATATTCAAAATTTCAAAGAAATTGGTCAATCAGTGTTTGCTGTACGAGTTGCATTTGGAAGCCGAAAAATCGCAATTTTGACAAATTTGACACCCTGTAAAAAGGAAACAAGGACATTTTTTTAAAAAAACGCTCCGTTAAGCACCACAATTCCTATCAAGGTATATCTATATGTTTTAAATTTCATTGAAATCGGTTAATTAACTTTGGAGATAATTTGTGCACAAGATATAGCCGCAGATATCACGAATCCTAATCTTAAGTAATTTTTTGATCATCGAGCGACACGACAATATGTATGAGTATGACTGTATGAGTATGGAGAGTAAATAGAGAAGATGCACATTTAAATGAAGGTAAAATGAAATATGATGTTACAAAATAATGTGATCTATAAAAGTATAAACAAATGTATAAGTACATTATGTTGCTTTTTTTTATTGCTGTTCTATGTATTGCCCCGTATTGCCCAACAAGTAAAAACTGAAAAACTTGTGCAAAACAAGTTGTTTAAAAGCACAACAAAAAATAAAAATAATAATTGTCAATGTTTTAGATTTCATTATAAATTTTTTCATCACTTTGCCTTATTTTCTTCTCAGCATCAACAAATTTTACTTCATTCATATAAAATATAGAATATATGTATATTATATAGTATAATGTGTGTGTGTTTGTTATATTTTTTTCGCTTTTGATCTTGATTTCAAAAAATACTTGTTTAAAATGAATGAAGCAAAGTAATGAGAATTGAGAATATTTACAGCATTAGCTGATGTATTTCGGTATAAATTCAATTTCTATACTTTTTACCTTTATCACCTGAAGTCCTGAAGAGTTGTATTATATGTACATATATATTATATTTATATGCGGTCTTTGGTTATACGTTATTTTTGTCTTCTAGAAATAATAAAAATGAATACATTTGTATAAATTTACTACATATTCGTATAAAGTCAATGAATTATATATATATATACTCTCATAATATTTTCATGAAATTTATATTCTTGCTTTCTTCTAAAAAACACTGAGTAAAAAGCACTGTCATATTGATTAAAATGCAGTTATAAATCTGACAAATTTTTTATCATTATATAGCGCCAACAAAAAGTCCCCGCCCCGCGTTAATTTGACGAAAATGAAAAGGAATTTGTCCATACCTTGTAAATTTGAAAATATTCTTTATTAAATCAAAGAAAAATTTTATATGATAATATTGTCATACATTGACGTAATATTTTGTTTATATATGAAAGTCATTTTTATTTAATTAACAAATTTTTGATCAAATTTTTTTCAGTTCTCATATTCTCCTTTTTGTTATAATACATATATTCTTATGTAGTAGGCTATAGGTACTTATATCTAAAAAAAAAACGATTTTTCGTCTGCAAACGACATTTTATTTTGTACTGCAAGAAACTAAAATTTTATGGAATGCTGCATGCGATTCATGCTAATGCTGATGAACAGCTTACAGCTTTTCTTAGATGTTAAAAGAATTTTTTTTTTAAACTCTAAAATATGTATATTTGGGAATAAATTTGCAATTTTGTCCGTATTTTGTTTTATACTTTTTTTTCACATCAGCATTAAATGATTTTTCCAAATCATTCTAGTATTTTAAATTATCGGATTTTCACATTATTTCATCATAACCAATTACATTATTTTATAATTCAATTAATTCTTATCCCATAGGATCACAATTCACAAGTTTTACTTCATATATGTATAGTTGAATCTTTATTTTTTTATTATTTTTTATTTTATTATTGTTTTTGTTATTAAATATAATAATGAAATACATATAAACTTATATAGTCATACATATAATTTATATATTATTACATATATGTATACAGGGTGATTCTCTATCGGATGAAAACTGTGAGACAGGTGATCGTGGTCGTGCCGAGAAACGAAAAAAATTGTATGGCAGGGGAGGGGGGGTGGTCTATTCTCAAGGGGTAAGGAGTTACAGGGCTACGAAGTTTTTTTTTTTTTTTTTTAGGTCAAATCACTTGTTTCGTATTTTTGCCAATAACTGACGAAATACTCAATACTTTTGAGTCATTCTGCACTCATTAGAAAGAGAATCAATGGCTTTTTCTTGATGTCAAAATAATTCAAATTGGACTAGCGGTGCTGAAGATACGGCTCGTCAAAGTCAAAAATTCATGAAAAAAAAACGGAAAATTTTAATTTCACGGGCAAATATCTCAAAATTTTTCCCTATTTTTTTTTTGAATTTTTTTTTGTATTTAAAATATTGCCATATTGCCCAATGCATTGGCTTTCATTTGCTTTTTATTTTATTTAATTGTCTTTCGTAGTTCTTGAGTTATGCGATAAAATACAACAGTGGTTTTGCATCAAAAAGTTGTTTACCTGTTCGTATATATATTGCACGTGTTTAATATAATTATATATTATATCTGTCGTCGAATTACAGAAAAGGATATGTCCAATTTCTATACACAAATTGAGATTGATGCCTGCATTTGTAGATCATACTGAACTTAATATAGAATTAAAAAAAAAATACTTTTGCAAAATGTAGTTTGTCTTGTGTTTTCTGAAATCCAAAAAATGACAGCATATGCATGAATGGGATATGTCCACGCTGTAATCAGCTGCATTTGGGGATATAGCTATCCCATATGCTATAATTTTCAAGCAAAATGGGATATGTCCACGAGATTTTTACTGAAATGAGTTATTATTCTTGCAAACTGGGATATTTCATTCATTCATAATTATAGATTGAAGGGCGCTGTACTTATTCAAGGGGAAATTCATCACGCAAATGAACTTGGAATGGCTAAATCACTATTAAAGCGTGGTATGTCTTACAAGACATCAGTAAGTCCAACTTTTATAAATCCTGGAATAGCTGTCAAAGAAGCAATGAAAAAAGATGTTAGTGAATTATTGCGCATACATTTTGGCGAAAATTGGACTGAAAACCCCAGTTTAGAGTACAAAAAGTTAGTTATAGAAGGACCAAGTGATGACTCTGATCATGACACTGACTTTGATGAAATATCAGAAGAAAATCTAAATAATATAATTTAAAAATGCTAGAATTAAAATTCGGAATTTAATATTAATTGTTTTCGCTATTATTAGAATATTTTGATATTATTGAAAATAAGAGTTGCTAATGTTTTTAGATTTTTTGTTTAATTTGAATTTTGATTTATATTATTTAAAAATTTATGTAATAAAACTGTGCTTTAAAAATTATAATTAAAATTGAAGCCTTCTTTTTATTTCTGTCATGACACCTTTTTTTTGAATTTGGAGTTTTGCAAACGGAGGTATTTCCACTGTACAGTTGCAAAAGGTTACATATATCCATTTTTTAAAAGAGCAGGTAATAGTGATTTTACTGATTTTGGGTGATTTGGGTACACGTTTTCTCAGCCAGTTTTTATCCAATTTTTATGAAATATGCTTTAAATGAAAGCTCAAAGGGTCTAGAGTGAACTAAGTGGAACAAATTTTTCAAAAAGGTTTTAGTTTTTCCTGTACAGGACAATTATGACGAGGCTTTCTTCAAATTTCAACTTGCTATGGTACACCTTTTCTCCGTAACTACACCATGTATTTTTCTAAAATTTTTGTCATACATCATTCAAAGGGTGTAGAGTGAACTAAGTGGAGCACTTTAGTAATTTTTGTCCTTATTAGTCCTGTAGAACGCTTTTAAGAAAGAAGGATTTTTACAAAAAATGTATAGATTTTAAATGTAATTTTTCATGGATAGATGATTGCGTATTATACTGAAATTTTCATATAAGGTAATTCGAATGTTCTTTTTTCGATTTCGAAATAGAAAAATAAAATTTTTTACATTATTTTAGAATTATTAGTAATATAAAACTTCTATTTTTCACAAAAATTTTGTCATAGAAAATAAAAATATTTTGCATAACTTTCGGGTCTAAATACATATATCAATTTTTCACCGATACGTTTATTCATTTTATATGAATAAAAATATTATATATGTGTGAGTGGTACATATTCAATAAACAACAAAAAAAAATGCTTCCAATTGCTATAATACGATCGCCGAAAACAGAAGAAAAAAAAATAAATAAAAAAACAAACAAAAAAAGAACATGTCATAGCATAGCCAACATAGCAAAGCATTGCAAAGAAGACACCTGCTATTATGATGTACAATATTGTATATTGTATATAATGTGTATAATAAGCACTAAGAATGAAATAGCTGGAGTAAGGAGTAACCTAATGATATTGTATATTGTATGAATATATATGTATATGTTATATGTGATATACGCAATTATATACACAAATATTTATATCTTGTATTTCAAATATCATTTAGAAATTATCAATACAGGATACAGGTTTGTAACTCGGTAATATGTATGGTAATATAATTTTGTTTGAAGGATAGTAGATAGGTCAGATATAATTGTGTTATATTATATCTGCTATTATGATGCAGAATATGTATTCCAAAAAAAAAAAAAAACAATCTGTACAATACAATGCTTTATTGTTGCGACTTGCGAATAAAATAGATGAGCTGGAGTACTAAAGAACATTGTATATTGCATGAACATATGACGTGGAATGACTGTATGTATAGTATGTATACATATAATGTAGTCTTTTAACTTGTGTTTTTTTAAAAGGATTGTAGATAGTCAGGTTTTTATTGTTATTTTATCAATTCCGTAAATATTGACGAATAAACTATATAACCCTATAACGCAATGCTTATATTGTACCATAAAAAAAAACTAGAAAACTCTAGTTTAGTTATGATTACGCATATTATATACAATACATACAACACATATTGTACATAATCACGATAGCAGATAAGTCTATAATAATGTCTTTCAATTGATTATACGCACTGTGTTTGCTTTGTATTGTTTTGTTATGTTCTTTTTTTTTTCCAAAAATTTTTTTTGCTTCTTCTGCCACATCATATAAGAACTGAAAAAAAAATTTTTTTTTGAATCAGATACGCATTTCATATACCCATGAAATTTACAAATAAAAATAAAACGGACAAGTGCAAAATAATTAAAAAAAAATAACAAAAGTAAACAAACACAATGACAAAAATATTTTTTGAATGTATTTGTTAGGTATTTTCGTTGTGTGAGTTTTCAATTTTAATTTTTGATTTCAGGAGGACATGCTCTTAAAATTTTTAAAATATCATGATTTGAAGAAAATATATACGTTTTTCATATTTTGTGAAAAATTGTTGTTTATTTGTGACTTATCCCATTTTGCAATTGGATGACAGATATATAGAGGATAGATATAGAGGTATAAATTTATTATTTACCATTTACGTGAATGCAATAATATATACATGCTCACATTACATTTTTACTTTTTAATAAAAAATGAGGAACGGGGAAGTTAATATAATGTGTCCATATACATATGTATATATGTTTATGTGAATATATGAAGTATCAAGTATGGCCTAAATTGTATTATATGTATATATAGGTATAATCTAATAATCATATAAGCATTTTTCAATTAATTTATAACTTTCATCGGAAAGGAATAAGGTTATTATTTTTTCAGTTTTCTATATATTTACTTATGTATACATATATTTTATACCTTTATGTGACCAGATACAAATATACGTCAAATTTACGCGTAAAATAAAAATTAACAGTTTAATAAAATCATCAACATCAAATTACAATATACCTACATATCTCAAGTTATATACTATAATATACATATTGCCAATATGTATGAATTAATATCATATTTTTACATTACATTTCATATAATTATATAAATATATATACGTATAGATTAGTTTTTGCAATTTCAAGTCTTAATAATAATAATAAATTATATCTCGCATTGATATACATATAATGTATATATGTATATGCATATTTAAAATATAAAAAATGTTTACTACATCACCTTATTTATTATCAGAGTGAGTAAGTTTATATATACTCTATATACTATGCAGAATATATATGTACACCCGTACACCCTTATAACAAGTCTATATATACGAGTAGGTCTATATAAAAAAAAATAGAACTAATATAGATATTGTTTTTGCCTTTATTTATTATAAATTATTATTTTTGTAAAAACTTACATGTGTGTGTAAATGTAACGTATATATAACAATAACATATATATACATTAAAATCTTATTAGTGTGTATAATGCAATAAAATATATATATGCATTTTTGCATATACATATATATGTACATATATACATAATAACATATGTACATATTGTTCAGCCCACGACAGTAACGACATTTACGAAGTTAGTCTACGATATTATGTACATTTATACAGATAAGTTTTATGCGAAGATATCTGAATTTTATGTTTATAATATGTATATATGTATGTAATGTATAAATTTAATTTTATAGTATATAAGATATAAAATATATTACATGCAATAAATACATTATATGATAAATTTTAAATTTATATATACAGGGTAATTCATAATAAATAAGTGTTCCAACATATAGTAATCGATTCCTTAAAGTGTTGTGATCAGCGTTTACGATCAGGCATTTTTTCGTAGAATCCCTCCTATATATACGCGCACCAATTTTTTAAGGGTTGAAACTTTTTCGCCTATATGTGCAACATGTGCAGTGTGCATCGAGGTGAGCTCATACAAAAACCATAAAACGTTATTTATAACTTTCAATTTTGTATTCTTTTGACTTCACAAAAATATGTTAAAAACTTTCAAAAGACTATAAAGATATTGACATGTGCTCTATTTCTATTTGAAAGATATCTCAAGCGTGCATTTTTTTTTTTTCGGTAAAAGTTTACATTTCAACCCCATTCGCGGACAGACTGTACTGCTATGGTGCAAATGATAGATGAGGTGGGGTGCCCCCTATCAGAAATCTAAAAAAAATGTTTGGCACTCGACCCCCCTTTTGAAAGGATGTACAAAAAACACAGAATGCCCTTGATTAACCTTTTACTAGGACTTTTTGATAAATTTTTTTTTTTAAATATAGAGCATTTTACGACGCATCTTTTGAACCATAAATCACATTTTTATTATACTTATACCGTTATGAATATATTGGTGAGAAAGAAGAAAAAAAACGAAAAATGTTTTTCATTGTGCGGTGTATCCTGTTAAAAGGGGAGGGGGATGTCTGTTGTGTTGTGAGCCCCGCGAATTTTTTTCCAGTTTATTAATGAGGGGCATACTCCCTCTATTATTTGATCATTTGCACCCTCGCCGACATGGGGTTAAAATTTAAACCATTACCTTTTTTTTTTAAAATCACGTCCTTATTAAGGAACTTGGACGAAATGTAAAAATAAATTTTTTATCAAGATTTTTCAAAATCTGTCACATTTGGCAACGGATCGGGATATGTTATAGGTATTGTTGGAAAAGCTCATAATGCATATGCATTATACTTTATACTTTTTATTGCTTTTACTGAAGGAGGAAATTTTACGAAAAAAAAAATGCTTGATCGTAAGAGATGATCGCAACACTTCAAGGAATCGATTGGTATATGTTGGAACTTGGAAGTTGGAACACTTTATTACGAATCACCCTTTCCTGTACTGTAAGTAAATACAAATTTGTGTTTATATTTATATAAATAATAATATTCCAATTACTTCGAAAGAAATACATATAGGATACACGTATATATATATATATTACATTTATATATACCTACTTATATACGATGGATGACTATATGACATTATAATATTATTATGTTATAAAGATATTTTGTTCTATAAATAAATGAAAAATATTTCATTATCTTAATAATTTACTATGTCATGAGTTTATTGACTTATCAACATGTGTGTAGAATCGTTTATATACATAGAATTCGAAGATATGACATAAATTGAAAAAAATATATATATATACCTATATATTTTATTTTAAGTAAAATGAATGAATATTTTATATAGTAATTGATGTTTAGTGTATTGTAAATATTAATTTTCATTTGTTCATTGAAATTAAATCATGCATACACGAAAGCGAAGGCTTATATAGGTACTAAGAAATATTTTTGAATATTTTATATTCATCATGTATGGTCATGGATATATATATACACATACATTTATTATGTATAGTACGTATACGTAATGTAAGTACAAGGTACATATATAGATAAAGATACCTTGATGTAAGTATTTGGTTAATGTAAAAGATTAAAAATTGAAAGTTGAAATAAAATCCTTTTTAAATTTAATTCTAATAAGATACCTATCAACTATCAAGCAAGTATCAACTATTTAAAAGTTGAAAATATGTATAGGTATATGTACTGTATATACCTACATCACATACCTATATATATGTACATTATGAAATGTTATTTTAAATAATAATACCTATGTACATGAGATGAGTTCATGAGTATATACTCTACACCTATATATTCCATATTTTAAAATTTAATAAAGTGATAAAATATTTTAAATTTGTAAACATTGTGATACCTATATATACTGACGTCGTTAGGTAAAAAGTCGTATCTGACATTTAGGTAATTTTGATAGTTATTGAGGTTTATATATTTTTTTTTATTTTATGCCACAAAGGAGGATCAATTTAGAGAAATAAGAAAATTATTATTTGTAAAGGTATATATGTATATAGTCGGGAATCTTTGTCCAAAAAATTAATTTAATGTTTTATTTAGAAATGTGTGATTTTTGTGATTTGACACATATACGACCTTTTACCATATGTGTAAAAGTCAAATATCTGTTATTTATAGAGCATGTAGTATATCAAGGCAGAAAGTCTTAAGTATACAATCTCAGATACGACCTTTTACCTTAGGATAAGCCAGATTTGGTCAGATAACACTTTTTAACTTGAAATGTAAGATTTTCTATCAGATATGATATTTGAAGTGGCGAAAAAAGTGTCTTATAATGTTCATTTACAGATTTCTAACTTATAGAGAATAGATGCATTATTGGTCTAAGATAAAGATTTTACATTTAACTCATTTTTCGAAATTTTGTAGATACGACTTTCTGCCTAATGACGGCATTATACATATTATAATTATGTATTTAAATTAGTTAGAACGCTTAAAATTAGAGGCAAATGGTAGGTATATGAATATAATATATGTATATACCAAGATGTATACGTTCTGCACTTGCATACATTTTCTAATTTGATGAGATAGGTACATATACCTACATTTTTTTATTTGAATTTAAATGAAAATTAAATTTTCTTATTTAAAATATGTAAATACTAAATAATTAGAATTGTATATGTACATATACATATATAACTAAAATATAATTAATAATTTATTTGTACAAACTTCTACCATTGTTTCTATACATTCATTAAAATACATATATGTATGTATAAACGTCATTCATGTTCATGATTGTGATTTCGTATTTCAACTCCTTATATGCATACATATACATATACATATGTATGTTATTTATGTATCTTTATGGCATCGTATCTATATGTGTATTCGAATAATAAAATTAAAAATTCAATTCTAATGTATACATAAGTAAATATGTACATACATTATATTTTATATCACATTTGTTACGTATCATCATCATTTACAACACTACTGCAATAATTAAGCAGCATAAAAAATAAGTCAATATTTTGTTTGTGCAGGCAGGCATGTTAAATTTTATTTTATTTACTATTACCGAAAAATAGATGTCAATAATATCGGCTAGAAGTTTAATTTAAATCTTCGATAATAAATTTCATTTTTACCTTTTTCAAAAATTTCGAATTTAGTAAATCTTTCAATCAATTAAATGGTGAAATATGTGAATTTAATTTATTGATACTGACATGCAGATGGCGGAATTTAAAACAAAACAAACAAAGATAATGTAGTTTCCGGTAATGGTATACTTCTCAACAAAAGATAATGTAGTTTATTCACAATAGCAAAAATAATGTAGTACTTCTCAACAGTAGCAAAAATAATTGTAAGTAAAACCTATGAAATTTTAAGTATTTACTTATCCTGGATTGAATAAAAACTGGTTTTCACTGAAGAAAAAAGTATTTACTTTTTATACTTTATATATTAATATACAAATAACGAAGTATGCAAACAACTTATTTATTGTCCAATAGTACATAAAAGCGAAAAAAAGATATCCTTTGTGATCGGAAGGAAGATGACCGTTATAGATTAGCCGAAACATCTGCTTGTGTGTATTGCAAAATGCATGTATTACACATTACACCAAACAACTACGCATATGCTAAGTTAGCAATACTTAGGCTAAGTATTGCTTAAAAGTAAAAGCAATTACTTCCTCGCGAGTGAATATCGTTTACTTCTACAGCAAAGGTTTTACTCGAAAATTTCAAGGTATTACTCAGCCCTATCACAACTCTCGATCGAGTCGAGACGTTGGAACGATAGTACTTCTCGATCGAGATGAAATTTGGTATCACAAGTCTCGATCGAGATCATGTTCAAACGTTCCTATGGAATAAGGAAGTTGTCATTATTATTAAGGATCAAAGTAGTGAAGAAATGATCAAAAATGTGCCTAAATGAAATTTGTAAAATTTTTTCATTGCGAAATATTATTTTTTTTACGTATTTTGACATTTTTTACCATTTCTGCACTCCTTTGATCCTTAATAACTCGATAACGGATTAAGATATCATGCTTTGGTTTTCTTTGTTTGAAAGAGAACATTTTTGTGCTTCGATTCCAAAAATAAAAATACTTTTTGTAGAGCAAATTTTTTTCAGGAACCCAATTCATACTCTAAATTTTTTAAAAAATTCACCATAAATTTTGACTTGAGGATTTCTTTTTATTTAGAATCGAATTCCAAATTTCTTGTTGTATCATATCAAAAGAAAGGTAATTTCGTTTCCTATTATTCTCTAGAACACTAAATTTTCCAAAGTAGGGCGTACAAAAAGTTATACTCGATTTTGTGTTAGAATGTCCCGCAAAAAACTTAAAATATTCAACGCCCTCTATCGTCGAAAATAAAGTCGATAGAAATTTTAACTAGTACAATTTTTTTCACGAAAAACTTCAAAGAATACCATGGTACCAATATGTACATGTTGAATAGAATCACCCTGTATATAATATATTAATTCTCGAATATAGAATTATGTATCTTTAATATTAGAAAGGTTCATGATATTGATATAACCATATAACTTTCATATTATGGTATTATGTATACGATATATGTATGAATATGAATTTGTTTTTTTCAATGTGATTATCACATTCCATGCATTTAGATTTAGAGCGTATATCTATTATATATATAAGTACATATACTCATGTCTTAAAAAAAAGGAAGATCATCTATTCACTGTACATGAATGTATACACATAATTTAAATATATATAGGTATTTATGGTGTGTAAATTATACAATATACTGAAAAGGAGTACCTACATGTAGGAATATGTCTTTTGAAATATGTATTATCTTTTCTAATATAGTACATATGTATCTTTGATTATACTATATGCTTTACATTCAAAAAAGTTCTATATAGAAATATTTTATTGAAATGAAATTAATAATATACATATATTGACATTGTATGTAAACCAAAAATATTAAAAAATAATCATAGACATTTATATATCACAGAATTTTTATTTGAATTAAAAAACATAAAATAAAATAAAATGAAAAAAAAAAAAAAATAATAAAAAACAATGAAAACAATTACAATTTTCATTTTGTTTTATAAAATACATTATACTATATGCATTTTTTTTTCTTAATATTACATGATTTTATTATTATTTTTTATTATACATATACATATGTATGTATTTTATTTCGATTCATTTATACATATAATGTAATACATTCACATTCATATTCATATTTATATACAGAGTGTTCCGCCTCGGGTGGTACATCCGCAAACAGTTGATAGATCTCATCAAGACAAACAAAAAATTGTACTACAAGAGATAGGATAATCTCAACCATTTAGCCGCTAGAGGGCGATGAAGATTTTTTGCATTGGCTCTACGAAACACCCTATAACGACTACGGTGAACTAGATACAAGAAAGTAGTCTAATAGCCGATTTCTTCATACTCTCTGCTAGCAAAGGAGTTGGTTTTCTTCATACAAACTTCTTGCTAACTAACTGCAAAGCTAAAATCGAAAGTTTTGAAGCGATATACGAAATTTTTAATGTAAAATTTCATATAAAGTTTAATTATTTGAATGTATTCCAATTATACTTATCGACTTAGGTTACACAGAAATAAATAATCAAAACTTTATCTTCTAGCTAAAGTTAGCTGGCAGCTAAGTATTGAAGAAATGCAAATATCTTTGCTATCTTTCCGCTAAAGTTAGCAAGAAGATAATTGGAAGTGAAGAAATCGGACATAAGAGAAATCTATAGGAAACTGCCCCGCTCTATAATGATACTTTACGTGCTTTTCTACGTTCTTTCTTTCAAGAGTTGTGTTTCAAAGTCAGAATTTTGTGTTTTTTTTTGTCATTTTTTTCAGATAAAATACAGGCTGTTGATCTACAGCGCCCTCTGAAGTAATTTCTAATTACATAAGCAAAAAGTTCAAGACATCTGCTTCATTTTTGCCCTGTACAGTAAAGGCATATCTCTTATCGTTTCAATGCGAGCACATAATAAACAATGTGTGAAAAGCAATTTTTTAAAAAAATATGATTTTTTGATATGATATACGTACATGATTTTGCACAATTCAAACACTAAAAAAAAATTAATCAAGGATAAAACTTTAAGAGATAAACATTTACTGTAAAAGGCAAAAATGTTTTGGGCTTTTTGCTTATGTAATTAGAAATTAATTTAGAGAACGATGTACTTACTCAGTCTGTATTTTCTCTGAAAAAAAATTGGAAAAAATCACTAAATTCTGATTTTAAAACACAATAACTGTTGAAAGAAAGGACGTAGAGGAGCATGTTTCGTAGAGTAAGTGCGAAAAATCTTTATCGCCATCTAGCGGCTAAAGAGTTAAAATTACCTCCGTCTTGTAATATGATTTTTTGTTTGTCTCGATGAGACCTATCTACTGTTTGCGGGTGTACCATCCGAGGCAGAACATCCTGTACAATTCACATACATATCTATTATATTTTATATCATGTCTGAATATATATGCGATCATTTTTATTTATTATATAAAATTTTATTTATTAGAATGTTTACATTATATATAATTATCGTACAATAAAAGCAATTGAAAAAAAAAAAAAAATAAAACAAATATTATATGGATCATTTTATATTATTGTAATATATGTATATACATTAATTACTAAAATTATGTATAATTTTTTCTATATGTTGTATATAGTGTGATTATGTATAGGTATATATACCATATTTATGATTATGTAAATATATATAATTATAAATACCCGATTTTTTTTTTTAATTAATTAATTTATTTTAATTTTTATTATATTAAATTGATTATATTATTATGTATTAAAATAAATGTAAGGATATTTTCAAATATCCTTTTTTCCTCAAATTATTATTAAATTTATATATGTACAAGCGTCAATTTTTTACTTTATAAATCTACATTTTTTATATATAATTTTTTTGATAGTTTGTTGTTCGTAGTATAATTTATTTAACATTAATATTCCCATTAATTTTTTTATTTTTTAAAAACATTCTTAAAAATAAATTGTAAATAATTCTTATACATTATGTTTAAACATACTTAGATTCGTTGAGAAAAAAAAAATACATAATCAGAAATTATTATTTAAAAAGTAATGATGATAATAATAATAATAATAATAATAATAATAATAATAATTTAAAAATATAAACTAAATATTTTAATAAAATAAAATTTACATACATATTTCTATTAAAAAATATTCATTTTGTTTATAAATGTACTACATGTACATACATATAAATTTATATAACATATACATGTCTACTTTATTGTTTTCTATATTTACCTATACATATGCATTTAAAAAAAAAAAAAAATAGGATTATACGCATGTATATTCTTTGGCAAGAATTTGTTTTATATTATGTATTTATAAATATGTTTTTAATTTTTTTATACAATGAAAATCACGTTTTTTAAATTTTATTTATTTATTTTTGTTTTATTTTATATTTTTTTTTTATTTCAATTCCATTTCATGAATAATGTAAACAAAAAAAAAAAAAAACAAAATGTTAACCTTACAATATCATTTTAATTGAATTTTTTTATTACACATATTAAGTGCTTTCAATTTGGCAATTTCAAGTACTTGCGAGTAGAAAAGGTAAATGTCTGTGCTAAACCATCTACTCACAGCTACTCATGAAAAATTTTTCAAGTAGGTAGCTGGAAGTAGATGCAAGTAGTTACGAATAATTTTTGTGTCGTTCGTTTTAACAATTTATTTATCCTAGACACATTTTAGTACTCGCAAATACTTGAAATTGCCAAATCGAAAGAACCTATTAGCTGTGTTCCTTTCACGTGAGCAAAGTACTTAAAAATCAGTTTGGTTTAATACTTCACTAAATTTTTATGTGTGAACTGCTCAAACAATTTTTCAAATGTAGTTCACTCATACTTTGTAAGTAGTTACGTTATTTCTTTCTACCAGATGTCTTTTTAGTTTCAGATTATCCGGCAGATGGAAATTGACTGTTTAGGTTAGATTTCTTGGTATAAACAAATATCATATGAAGTGTTTTACATAAATCTTTAATATAAATTTTTCAAATTTAAAGTAAAATAATTTTAAGGTTATCTTTTGCTTAACTTGTCAAATTTATTTATGTTTCTTTGAATAGTTTGAGTCATTGCTAAAATAATTGCTTAGAAGTACTTCGCTCACGTGAAAGGAACACAGCTATTATGTATATGGTCGTATTCGGAATAATGTACAATTTTTAATTGCAAATTTATTTGTTTATTTATTTATTTATTTTTTTTTTTTTTGTATTATTATGTTTTACCGCAGATAAGGATACCGATGTTAAACTGCCTTTATAAAAAAATGTAACAAAATTAAATGCATATGGACCTGTTGTTGAGTCCAAATTCGAGTCATAGGAATAATTAAATTCAAAATGTACATTAATATTCGATTGTTCTTGGATTCGATAAAATTTTTAAAATATATTCCTGCTAGCCAAAAATCATTGATAGCGGAAATGATATGCTATCGCAGTAAAGAGGTTTAGGTGTACACTAATACTGCTTTAATTTGTATGCAAATGTAATAGTAAAAAACTCCAAGAAAATTTCCTACTTTTTATTTCGATGAGCGTTACGATGAGCTTCTCGATGAATATCATAATGAAGTTTCTGATGACTGTATGCATCAATGCCGATATTTTCTAGTTGAGTGTTGTGATGAATTAATCGATGAGAGTTTCGATGATTCTCTTGATGAAGTTCACGATAAATGACGTCTTGAAAATTTTTAATGTAACACCGTTACTTTAGCAGTTTTATTATTCGTGACTTGATATTTTTATGTTTAGCACTCATTTTTATTGGAGAATTTGTAAAGTAAAGTTTAGAATAATTTAAAAAAAAAGTGTTTGAAAAATTTACTGAAATAAATTAAATTCAATAAAAAAATACTCCTTTTTTGTAGTTAAGTTTATGATTTATAATTTTATATGTACATTATTATTTCTTTTCATAGCTTAAATACATTTCTATACTGATACCCTATACCCCACCCTACTAAATACATTTCTAATGATTGCCCTGACGAACTAAACCAAAACTCATCAATATGATCACTGATACATTCATCAGTATGTACCTGATGATTGCACTGATGAATTACACGAAAACTCATCGATATGATCATCAGTATATTCATCGAAAACTTATCGATATTCTCACTATTTACTTGTTTCACCTATACTATCTGTGTGAAGATATATAAGTGAATTTTTTCCCAATCCTAGAACAAATTTCATGATGATTTTCATCGAAGGCCTCATCATGAACTCATCAATTACGATTATTTTCATCGAATTGTGTTTAGTAGGGTAGTACATAGTATATAATATCATTGAAGAAATTTATCGTATAAAATTTATGTACGAGTATAAGTACATATAATTTATAATAATTATATTGCTGTTTGTATAGTATGTATGTATATAACATTGTATTAATGTTTAAATTATTACAGTGTACCATATATAGGGTGAAATGTAGAAAATATCATTGCTTAGGCCAGTCTAAAGGATTATAATATTATTACTATAAGGATATTCACTCTTGACTCTTCGCAGAAAAGTGTTGTAAAAATGTACTTTTCTTATTATACAGTAAAATCTGACATAATTGAATTTTTCACGTGGATTTTTCTGTCAGATAGTCGAAAATTGTATTTTGTAATTCGCAAAATTTTCTTGCAATAGAATTTTTTAATTGAATATTTACAATATTGTACATTTACAATTTACAATTTTGGCACTTAGAGTGAATACCCGTATACCTATACACTCTGTCCGTTTTTTAAAAATAAATTCTAAATGATCATTGAGTCATGATTATTATTATCATATTATATTAGCACTATTTTTGCAATTACTATTATTTACTATATTATTCCAATATGTACAATTTTATATTATTGTATAATTTTAATTATTGTATAATAATTATCTTTTTTTTTTTTAATTTTTATTTGATTTTAAAATATTTATTTCTCTAATGCTCTAAACTAAATGAATAACTAACAAAATTTGTGTACAAACAATAAAATAATGTTTAATGACTACGTCATAAAAAAACTTTAAATGGCGATCATGTGATAAAATTGATTTTACCTTTATATATAGCTTCTTTTACCATGGATTTATGCTAAATCCGCTTCAAAAATTAGCTTGAAAATGGAAAGGATTGCATTGCAAGTGCAACATCTGTGTATAATTATTTAGATATGTTCTGATACATATATTAAATATATAAAATACCAAATTTATATTATTTTCTTTCAATGTTGATATACTAATTGTACATAGTACATTTATGTATGTATTAATGTGTAAATCTTAATGTATGTATTGTACTATTAACATTCATTTATAAAGTTCAAAGCTTGAAAAAATTTGAATATTATTTGTATGGATTCAAAACTAAACGAATTTTAATCATTTTTATTTAGGTAACAGTAAATGAGGCCATTTAATTTTTTCATTTTATATATAGTGACACATTTTTATGTATTATTAATACATATAATTATTATAATATATACATATATGTATTAATAGATGAAACATCTGTACCCTTATCTGTGGTATTTCTAACCTATTTGGTCGTGAGTTATTACAGTAAACACTAAACAGTCAATTTTTATTTGACAATATTCACTTTTTTTTTTTTTCACAATCAATTAATATTTCCAAATAACATCTTATATTTAAAAAAAAAAAATGAATAAATATGTAAATAATATGAAATAAACTTAAGAACGTCATGAAATTATTTCAAACTAGAAATCAAGTATAGAAAATACAAAACAAAATCTAAAAATTTACTGATGAAAAATAAAAGAGAAAATTAAAACTAAAGTGAAATATTGGAAAGCTTTAGTTGATTATAGTTTAGTTTTTTTTCTTTTTAACAGTTCTTATAGTACATTCTTATGTTTAAATTCAAATATTTTAATAATTTCCTTTTTTTTCTATAATCAATAAAGAAAAAAAAACTTTTGCTTATTACAAAAATTATATAAATGCCATTTTCAAGTTAAAAACGTCATATTTTGAGTCTGTAAAATATATTTTTCGTATACCGAAATGAAATATATGTACATATGTACATATTTCTAAGCATATTTATATAACAACATAATTTATTATTATTATTATTCTTATCGATTATAAAACACAATGATTGAAAATAGAAAAGTTTGTGAAGGACGACAAGAAAAAATGATGCTTTTTTATATGAAATATGGTGTTTTTATCCTGAAAATTGTATATATATAGATATAATAAATGTATATATGGTATGTATATATAACGAATAACAAAATACATATGAATTTGTGTGTGTGTGTGTTTTAGTTATTCAAAAAATAATTATAAAAAAAAAAAAAAATACAAATGTGTTTGTACTAAGTAGCAAAATAATAACTTTAAAATATAATTATTAAATTTATAAATTAATTAAATAATTAAAATATTGCATTTATGTATATGTATATGTTATATTTCAGTTTTATGTTATTTTTTTTTTTTTCATTTTCGTTTTCGTTTTTTTTTTTTTTAATTTCAATTTAATCAACAAAATAAATAGTTTATGTAGTAGAATATTATTATAAATTATATTAAATATCGTATATTTAAAAGTATTCATTATCATTTCAATTAATGCAGTAAAATTATATTTGAAAAATAATTTCATTTTACATAATGTTAATTTTATTTCATTTAATGCTGTTATGATATGTATGCGTACATTTTTTTTTTCGGCTAAATTTCTCTTATATTTTAATCATTGTGTACTTCATAATTTTTTTTTTACTACAGTGAAAGAATAAATTATAAATTTCATTTAAGCACAAGAAAAATAATCCAAAAATAAGAAAAAATTATTTTTCATTTTCTTTTATGTATGTATTTTAATATTTGTTGTTTTAAGAGTATGTGTGTGATTTAAAATAAATTAAAATCATTTCATTTCAAAATAATCATCAATTTTCTTATCTATATATATACGTGTGCGTTTAAAACGACAAAAATTTAACCTTAAAAAATTATCATAATGTCAATATTTCATTTTATATTTATTTATTTGCTTGATATTTTTTATTAATTAATAAAATTAATAAATATATACTCGTAATATATATATTGTATATAGAAATTATAATATAATCTAAATCTCAATTTTATTTATTTTTTTTAATATAATTGAAAAAAAAAAAAATAATAAAAATATGTATTAAAATTCAGTTAAATGAATTTAAAAATATGTATTTTTAATTTAATTTTTATTTAATATTTTTTTTTCGTCTCTTTCATAAAATTTGTATTTTATAAATTTTGTTTATTATAATATTATTGGAAGCCTTCTGATTATATTGTTAATAAAATTAAAAATTAATAAAATTGAATGTTATCAAAACAAAACAAAAAATAATAATAATTAAAGCATATTATTTACACATATTTTTGTCTTGAATGTTTTTTTTTTTTTTTTTAATTTAATTCCTTAAATAATATTATCTTTTTTATATATATACGTATATGTATATAATATTGTTATTTCAAATCTTATATATACATATATTAAATAAGATATAGATATAGAAACCCCTTTCAATGTTATTCAATTTTAAATTTTTATTTAAATTTTTCGTATTAAATTTATTTTTATTTATTTTTTTTTTATTTTTTTGTATTTTTAAAATAATTTTATGTTTTTTTTATTTTTATTTATTATATATTTAATTTTTTGTTTTTTTTTACATTTTTTTTTATCAAAATAAATTCAATTACCCATTCATTCATCATCATTTACTTTAGATATGTATGTAAAAAATTACAATCGATAATGATTTAAATGCTTTCTTTTTTTTTTTAAATACATATTTATATATGAAGATATTTTATGAATAAATAAATTATTGCACGCATGTAGAAATTTTATAAATTTTTCAATTTTTTTTTTTTAATTTATTTTTCTTTTATTTCTCAAATGTATTCATTTATTTATTATTGTTTTCCGATAATGATAAGTGGTGATAATTTTATTTTTTAATTTTTAGCCAGTGCGCTAATCTCGTCCAAGTCGATCATTAAATTCCAATCAGCAATATACACCGGTAACTGATTACTAATATGATAAGCTGAATGATATTTATCTGACAGAATTAATGTCATCGCACAATTAGGGCGACAACTACAGCGTATAACAAGTACATAATTAAATGGGACGTTTTACTCTGAACTTTACGCTGTCGCTGTCGCCCAAATAGATTCGATTCTATTCTATTTTTCGGCGACAACGAGCCATCCCGACCTGGATTTTACAGTAGTATAGTAATCTATTTGCAAGAAGACGAAATGTAAAATTCATATATGTATGTATATTTTACGCTGCAGTTGCGCCCGAATTGTGCGAACTTTCAGCGATACGCTGTAGTTGTCGTCCTAATTGTGCGATAGCAGTTACTGATCGACGATGCCTTAATGAACTGAGTATCCGCGTGCACTTTTGCACTTTAATATACATACATGCATATATGCATTGTATGTATATATGTATATTTAAAAGGAAAAAAAAATAGTTTTTCTTATTTTTAACAATTTTCAAAATTAAAGAATAAAAGAAACAAAAAAAGAATATTATGTATATATATTACATATACATATTAAAATAATTAAAAATATTAAATTTTGATAAAATATTCACCATTGATCGTTATTATATTCATCAAAATATATACAATTATTTGTTCTATTTATGTTTTTTTTTTTTCATTTTTTTTTTATAATTATTATTATTATTATATACGATACATATAATACATATAAATGTATATAAAACTAAAAATCTAAAAATTTTAAATATTCATGGCAATCATTATCATACATTATTCGTCATTATCATTATTTTATTAATTCTATTAATTGGTATTTAGTTAAAAAATTTCTTATTTCCCTTATTAATTTTTTTCTTATTCATCTGACTTCATTATTTTCATTAAAATAAATAAAATAAAATGCTTCCTTTTATCGTTATCATCATCATTATTATTATTATTATTATTAGGTATATTTTTGTTATAAACGACTCAGACGTTAGTTATAAATACACAATAATAACCATATAATATAATTATTTTAATTATAATTTTTTTGGCAATATCATATTTATACCAGTATGCATAGGTATAGGTAGTTTAACCATGATGGTACATTTATGTATACATATTATTTTGTATTTTGACAAATATTTCAAAAATTTTCCCTCATTGCTTTTCTTCAAATATCTATCATTATAGTAGATTATTTTTATATTGATATTTGAATATGTTTTTAATAATTTAAACGTGTATATATGTACATACATATATATATCTGTATCTACATACATATGTGAAAAATTTGTTTACTCTTAATGATATATATAGCATTTACTCTTTACGAAACTTTGTACAAATCAAATGAAACTTTGTGCAAATTAAATGAAACTTTTTACAAACCAAATAAAAAATGAGAAATAAATTTTAAATGCAAAATTTAACTTATATTATTATATAATAATATGTATATTACTTTAATTTGCACAAAGTTTCATTTGGTTTGCACATAGTTTCATTTGGTTTGCATAAAGTTTCATTTAAGGTGGTAAATGCTATTATATAAATAATTTTTATTTTATTTTTTTATTTTTTTTTTGTTTTCATATTTTTAATTACTCAAATAATATTCTCATAATTATATAAGTGGAGGATCATCGTTATCATTATTCATCATAACATCTTCATAAAATGGTCTATTACGTCTTGATACCATAACATCACGAATTCTTTTAACAACATTCAATCGTTTTATACCATATGCTAAACCAATTATGATAAATACTAAAAATATTGGTATTAATATACCACCAACTATATGATGTGAACTAGGCGGTTGATTCATTGCAATTGCTGATGCTGTTTTATTATTATTATTATTATTATTATTATTATTTTGATTTTTTGATAACTTACTATTATCATTATTATTACCATTACCACCATTACTATTGTTACTATTCAAATTATTATTGTTACTGTTATTACTATTGCTATTGCTGCTATTACTACTATTATTTTTTTTACCATTACCATTATCATTAATATTTCCAGATGTTCGATTAGTTATTAACGATGATTTTGTTGTAGTTATTGATGATGATAATGATGTTGTTGTTGTTTTTGTTGTTTTTGTTATTGCTGTTGTTTGAATACTAGAAGTTATTACTGGAATTCTAATTATTGCTTTTGGTGGATTATATATACAATAATCTGAATCATTTTTATAATATTGATTAAATGTGTAATCAGGATCACATTTACAAATATTTAAATGATTTGCTTGTTGTGAGCATTCGGCATTATTTGGACATGATTCTTGTGCATCATATAAACTGCAATTCTTATCTATAAAATTTCAACATAATATTATGAATACCAGAATAAATAAAAATAAATAAATACATACATACAATTCTAGGTATGTATATTAAAAATAAAAATAAAATATATATATATATATATATATATATGTACATAAATATATACAAACAAAAAGCAACAATTAGTAGATATGTATATCAATATTCAAATCATATTATTTATACATAAAATTATTTTATTAGGTATCTAAATTTTGAATAATTTTGTGAGATATTGAATATCTAATAGTGAAATTATTATTGTAATTTTAATTTAGAATTCATTTTTGTATTAGTTAGAAACTAAAAAGTTGTTTATTTCTTCTTTGGAATTTAGAAGAAAATAAAATATATATATATATGTACCTATATCATACCCAGAGCTACACACATATTTTTGAATTTTAAATAACAAATTACATACTCGTATCATACGTATATGTATATATTATTTTTATGCATCTAACAATGTGTTCTGTTAAATAAAATTATTAAATAAATATGCGTTTATGAATAATAATAAAAAAATTTTTAATAATTCTACATATGTTCTACATACTCATAAGTATATAAGATATAAGTAAATATGTGTACTGCTAACAATAAATATAATATTCTAAATAGAATCTATAAAGATATTTTGTTAAAATTAAAATTCTATAGCTATGTACATATATTATACTCTACTCAATAAAAATATTTTTTATTAATCTCAATTAAACTCTTTTTTTTTTTTATTTTACTTTTAATTTTTTAATAAATTGAAATTAAACCAGAGAGCATCTCATAATGTATGTAGTTAGTTATTAGTTACTTTTTATTTAATTTGGATTAATTGAATTATAATAATATGAAAATAAAAAAAAAAAAATCTTATTATTTTTATGCACTTACATCTTTCTGCATTGCTTTGACTTAATTTTAAAATTAAATAAAATACCATCAAACACTTTAACATATTTTTTCTTTTTTAATATTCCTTTTCTATAATTATTGTAAATAATAGAAAATAAACACTTTTATATTCAAACTTTTTTGTTTTATTATTATTGTTAATTCAGAAACAAGCAAATTATATGATAAATTCAACCGGATTTATATATGTATATGTATGTATTATAAATTCAGATAAAAATATTAATAATTAATAGATAATTTTTTTTATTATGATTATGACCACCTCCTATACTAACTTATATATTCGTTTATATTATAGCTTTTGTGTATTTTTATTTAAAGGCATGAATAAGTGCATTTTCATCACGATAAACACAACACACTTAAGGTAGACGGTAGAGTAAATAAAATTTGACATGTCAATTGTGACGTAGAATTTATCGTCATAATCGAAAGATTATAATTTCATATTGGTAGAACTATAATTGACATAGCTGATGGGAAACATGAGAAAAAATAACAAATGTTAAAACGTCACATTTGGTTAACTATAATAACAATAACATAGATAACATACTAAACATAAGCAATACGAATTTCACAAAATGAGATATGGCTTATGTTATTTATGTCATGTACGCTTTCGATCGTACTGCGTACTGCTTATGTTGAGCTTATGTTAAACGAATTTTTAACGAATGCCTGCAATGTCAATATTATAGTTTAGCTCATTGATTTAGCTGTGTTCGGCTACGCCTACGACATATGTCATAGCCTATGCCACATATGTCGATTATAGTTCAACCTTAGTCTTAATATCATGCATTTACATTATCTTGCTGGTGTTAGTATTAGTAGTAAAATTGTTTCTTAGTTGAGTAGTGGTACCATATTTTGTTGATATTCTGGTCAGTTTCTGCTAACTTGATAATCTGCTAATAATGGGCTCTATTCTGTAATTATTCTGTTAAGAACTAAAAGATTTTCTGTTTCATATTTAACAGATTTTTTAAAATTCGTATTCTCGCCGTAACAGAATTCTGAAATCTTTAAGAATCTGTCAAATTGAATCCGAAATCTGATAATTGAATGTAATTTTTAATTTGACAGTTGTTTGTTTACATTTTGAATTTTTATTTATATATAAAGTATGTACATATACATATATATATAAATAAGAAGGTTATATATAAAAGAGGATTTTTTGCAAATTTATTTTTTTTTGCAATAATTTACATTTTAAAATAAATATAAACTCTCGTACATATGTATCCATAATTTTAATTACTTTTTTTTTCTTTTATATTTATTTATTTTATTTAAAAACCATTTTTCAACATCAACTAAATAATTAATTAATTAATTTTTAAATTATTTTATTTCACTTTTCACTTATGATTCTGTACTTTGATTTACTTTACTTTTTTTGCCAATAAACACTACACATAACCACAAATATATTTTTAAAAGATTTTTAACTAAATTCTTTAACTTTAAAAGTCTCGAAAATGTTCACTGTTAACTAAAAGATTTTTAAGAGATTTTTAACAGATTTTTCTGTTAACTTTTTGAATACGATTTTTTTCAATTAACATATTTCTTTTAAACTGTCAACATTTTATATGCGGTAACAGATCTTTTAGTTAACAGAAATATTACAGAATAGAGGCCAATAATTGTAGGTGGGCGAATATTTTTTTTACTTTGTGTAGCTACCTAATTTCTCATACACCAGAATACGAAATTTAAAGTATCTGTTAACAAATCAAATCTGCTAGTTAACGGAATCTGTTAAATCGACCAGAAGAGCACAGATTATTATTATAAATATTCACTTTTTAAAATTTTTAATTTTATTATGAAAATCCAGGGACTCATACTATACAGTTATAAAATAATAACACTGAATTTTCCAGCTGTCAAACGCATCTAAAGCTATAACCTAAATAGACGTGACGAAACGAAACGAAACGATACATACGATAGTACTGTGGTACGTACAACTATCCTAAATGAACGTATTCATACGTTCGTTCAATTTCGATAAGTTCAAATGTCAAATAGACGAAACGAGACGAAACGGATAGTGACGTAGCGGTTGTAAATTTTATCGTTTCTACTCGTTTCATACACATTTCTACTCCGTTTCTACTCAATACTGATATGCAATTTTACTCGTTTCGAATCGTTTCTATTTAGGACAAATTGTTAAAGGTAGAACTATAATCGACATATGTGACATAAGCTATGACATATATCGTAGCCGAACACAGCCAAATCAATGAGCTAAACTATAATTGACATTGCCGACATTCGTTAAAAATTCGTTTAACATAAGCTCGACATAAGCAGTACGATCGAAAGCGTACATGACATAAGTAACATAAGCCATATCTCATTTTGTGAAATTCGTATTGCTTATGTTTAGTATGTTATCTATGTTATTATAGTTAACCAAATGTGACGTTTTAACATTCGTTATTATTTCTCATGTTACCCATGTTAGCAATGTCGATTATAGTTCTACCTTAAACTGACGAAACAAGTATTTACGTTCGTTTAATTTCTTTCGTCCCGTCAAGTCTATTTAAGGGTCTTGCTTGCGAATTATGCGGTGGCAGTAACTGAAACACTGATAAATTGTGTTTTTTAAAATAAAATATTTAAGTAATAATACAATAAATTGATGATTATACACATTGCTACGTGATACTGTATGATTATTTTATTTTTTTCTTATATATTTTATTATAAATACATTTGTATGTAACAATATTAAAATATTTTCAATACATTATCTATATTTTCTAGTAAATGTTTTTAAAATTATTATATAAATAATACCAATAATACATAGGTACGAGGGGTGTTTTTAAGTTTACGGAATGAGGGGGTAGGGAGACAAAATAAAAAATCCAAATTATTTTTCTTTTTCAATATAATTCACCTTCAATTTTAATACATTTCTCAGATCTTTCGATTAACTTATGAATGCCTTCATAAAAAAATGTTTTATCTTTGTCTGCAAAATATGACGAAACTGCGTCTTTCACTTTTACATCGCTGGTAAATTTATTCCCATGCAGTTTTTTTTTCAGTTTAGGAAGTAATAATCGCTCGGAGCCAGGTCTGGACTATAGGGTAGGTGGCACAAAATATCGAAGCCTACCTTAGACAAGGCAGTCAGTGCAACACAACATTTATGGACGGGAGCATTATCATTATCATGCAAAAGCAGGACACCTTTCGCCAATTTTCCTCTTCTTTTTTCTTTGGTGACCGCTTTTAACTGTCTTTATAATCGATTGGCAGGATTCCTTCTGAGTCCTAAAATACAGTTGCCATGAGTTTTCCATCCGACGGTAACACTTTGAACTTCTTGGGCGGTGGTGTACCTTTTTTATACCACTTCATGGAGTCTTGCTTGGACTCATGCTTATAATGGCGAACACAAGTTTCATCTCCGGTATAACAATTCGACTCAATACACCTTCTTTGTTTTCATTGTAGAGGCCTATAGAAATACAACATTTCACGCGATGTTGTCTGTGTAGCAACATGAGCATTTTAGGCACTCATCTTGAACAGAACTTACTCATGCGCTCATGCCAAGATGATCATGAAGAATTTTGAAAATGGTTGTATTGTATCAGATACTCCAACCATTTCCGCAAGTTGCTTCTTCTTCTTATTTAGTCGAAATCATTCTATATTAATTTTTCGACTTTTTGAATCAATTCTGGAGTGGTCACTTCGATAGGCCGTCCCGGTCGTGGATCATCTTCAAGTGATTCCATGCCTTGCTTAAAAAGATTGTGCCACTTGTATACCATTGTTTTTCTCGGGCAAGACTTCCCGTAAACTGATGCCATTGCAATCTCTTCCAAAATGCTTTGAACAGTCTTTCCTTGTTTAGTAAAGAACTTGATAACGACGCGGTATTCAATTTTTTCCATAATTAATACTTTCTGCCTGATTCGAGTTGTTTGATCGGCGATAATTCACAGACTGATGATCGTATGATCGTATCGTATTATGGTAGAACTCGGTGTATCGGTCGGTATTTATACTGATAACGAACAAGTTAAACAAAAAATTACGACTTAAAGAATTTCCCCCACTACCCTCTCACTCTGCCTGCTATTCGGTGAACTTCAAAACGTCACCTCTTATGTATGTACGTTGTGTATACGATTCTAGATTATTTTTAAACAAACTTTGTATGTATATTTTGTAGTATAATAGTATATGTACCTATATTATGGTGTTTTTTTCCACTTAACACTAAGTATACCACAATATTTCTCAAACACAGGATTTAGTATTAGAAGGTCTTGCAAAAAACTCAACATTTTCAGCGTCCTCTAGCGTCGACAACAAAGTCAATAGAAAGTTTTGCTAGTACAGTTTTTTTCATGAAATAGTTTGAAGAATATCGTAGTATACTATACCCATCATCACGTGGAAAAAAAATACCCTGTATAAAACTTTTATTCTTGTATTTTCTTACTATGATAAAATGTTTCAAACTTTTTATTTTATGTAAAAATGTAATTACAATATTGATATGTATTTATATTATGTAATAATTGCAATACATACTTTTACAAAAATTTCTTTTTTTTTTATTTCTTTTGTTTGGTTTTGCTATGATTTAGAAATACATAAATAATTAAAATTATTTGTAATTGATATAACTTGAAAAAAATTATGTGATAATTTCTTTAACAATAAATTAAAATGTTTTGAAAAAATATATATATATATATATATTAATTAAAAGAACAAATTCTATTTAAAATTTAATTATATGTATGTATAAATTTAATTTAGAAAACATCAAATTTATTTATTACTTTACTATTACTATTTATTATTTATGATATGTACATCTAATCATCATACTATAAATTCCTTTTTACTTAATAAATAAACTTATTTTTTTAATTTACTAAGGCACTATCAATCAATTTGGTCAAATATTTATAAAAAATTTTCTATTAATTTTTTTTACAGGTACAGTATCGTTATTGTATGCTTTTTATAATTCATAATTGGTGCTTTATGTATAACATAATAAAATATGTATTTGGAATAATCATAGAGACATAAATATAAAATAATTTTTATATTTATCAACAATTTTTAGTTATTTTCTAAAAGTTTTTTCATATGTGTGTCAATTGTTTGCCCTATTAATCTTATACTTATATACAGGGTGTCCCGTCTCGGGTGGTACACCCGCAAACAGCAGATAGGTCTGATAGACCTTCACTGTAAAAGGCAAAAATGAAGCGAGTATCTTGGGCTTGCAGTTTATGTAATTAGAAATTAATTTATAGGGCGCTGTTATAGGGGGTGTTACGTAGAGTAATTGCGAAAAATTTTCAACGCCCTCTAGTGGCTAAACGGTTGAGATTAAACCACCCTATCACAAAAAATTTTTTGTTTGTCTCGACAAGACCTATATACTGTTTGCGGGTTTACCGCCCAAGACTAGACACCTTGTATATATGTATAAATATAAGCAAAATATTTTAACATTTTATATACATATTTTTTAGAATTAAATCTATACATAAATGTATCGGACTAATATATAAAATAAAAATATTCTAAATAAAATTATTTGAATATAAAAAAAAAAAATACATAAAAGATTTTGAATTCATTCATCAACATTAAATAATTTACCTACAGAATTACATTTATCATTAATAGACGAAATGGAAAAGACTACATATCAAAAAATGTCATGGAAAAAAATTACATGAGCACAAATGGTAAAAAATTAGAATTTCAATTTCGATTTGGTGTATAATGTATTAATAAAATCGATTAACAATATTAACAATATATATAGCATTACCACTTTAAATGAAACTTAATGCAAATGGAATGAAACTTTACAAAAATTTTCATTTGGTTTGTACAAAGTTTCATTTCATTTACATAAAGTTTCATTTGGTTTGTACAAAGTTTCATTTCATTTACATAAAGTTTCATTTGGTTTGTACAAAGTTTCATTCCATTTGCATAAAGTTTCATTGATTTGCATAGTTTCATTTAAAATGGTAAATGCTATATATTGTTTTAGTCTTTATATTTTATTTTAATTTTGCTTTTAAATTTTAAAATCGTTTCTTGTGCGTTGTGCATTATAATTCTTATTGACTACTTATTTCGTTATCTAAATAAAAATTTTATTAAAATATAAATTACTTTTTTTTTTAATATAAAACACTAAGAATTTTATATTGCATATGTATTATTTTTTTGTTAACTTTTTCATCTGATTTATTTATCATTTTTTGAATACTATGGTTTTTTCAAAAAATACAAGCTTGACTTCATCAATTTGTGATCAAGTCAAATACCTTGCCGAAAAATTATATATCTTGCAATGTCAAGAAATTTTGCATTTTTGAACATAAATCAATTGTTACGTAAATTTTTGTGTTAGCATTTTGCCAGTTTTTAAAAAAATTATTTGAAGTGGAGTGTATTGTATTTTTATTTTACTCAGTTCTTTCTTTAAATCACACAATTATTTGTAATAACAATAATATTATAAATGTCTCTTCAAATTTTAAATGAATATGGTAACACTTGAATTTAAATAAATGAACTCAAGATAAGCAAATGACGTGTAAGCTTGCATTTTTTGAAAACACCCCTAGCTACAATACACATAATATTTGAACGTTATATAGTATCATAATAATATTTTGAGTACATTAAATAAATGATTTTTTTTAGTTTTGAGATTCTAAAAGTGGTAAATAATATGGAATAATTGTATTTTCAGTTCTATCGAATGATAATACATGTCTGGGCGATAGTAATAATTGTCTTACATTAAATGCAATTTCTTCAAAATCTGGTCTTTCGTTCGGATCAATTTGCCAGCAATTTAAAAACAATTGATATAAATCATTATAAACGAAATTTGGTTGTTCTGGTCGACCACCATTACGTATTCTTGACATTAATTCCTGTGATGTTATATTTGCGTATAATGTTGCACCTAATGTACAACATTCCCATGCCAAACAAGCAAATGACCATACATCACTTTTTATCGAATAATGTTGAAAACGTATCACTTCCGGTGCCTGCCATCTAATTATATCAATCGGTTTACCTAAATCCCCGAATGATGTTGGTCCAAAAAATGATAATTTTATTTGATTTAATTGCGTTACATAAACATTATATGAACATAACTTTTTATGTGGAACCTATAAAACAAAATATATTTAATAATTAATAATACAATTTTTTTCTTTTTTATTATTGTTCCAATTTACCTTATTCACTTCTAAATACTCCATAGCATTTGCAATATCATATATCCATTGTAGAACACATTCCTCTGATATAACTGAAAATTTTGAGCTGTTTGGTACTCTTGATTCAACTAATCTTTTCTTTAAATAACATGGAATATTTTCAAAGATAACATAAAACCAATCTGGACTTACACTTATACCGAAAAAATTTAAAAATTTATCGTGTGGCATTAGACGTATCACTTGCTCAATATCATGTAAGAATGTTGCTTGATCTTGAATTCCCATGTCATCTAATGAAAAATTAATAAATTAATTAATTTCATAAATTTATATTTAACAAATTCAAAATAATCTTAAATAATATTTACCTGAAACAACATGTACTTGACAATCGTATTTCGAAGAATTTGTGTATAGACATCCAGATATTACTTCACCGAAATTTCCATACGCAATTATATCTTCGATATTCAAACGTATTGTGTTTCGAGGAAATTTTTGTGAGCCATCTATTTTATCTAATATTGAATGTAATTGAGTTTTGAAATTATTTTCCATTAATTCATCAGGTACAAAACCATTGTTTTCCTTTAAATATGTATAAATAAAATAATATATGAAATATTCTGCATGTATTGTATGAATTAGGTCCTGGTCAAAAATATCAAATTTTATGCTTTGCAGAAGCATGCTGTTCAAAAACAATTATTTTTATTCTTTTTTTGCATGCTGCTACTGCACTAATGCTCATACGATCAAAATTTTGACGTTTTTGACCAGATCCCTATTTATTTATTATTATTTTGAAAATTCTATAATCAATTTTCTATATTTTATAATTTTAATTTTATTAAAAAATGCTTGTTTAACTTACAACTTCAACAACTGGACCTTGCAATGATAGCTCATGTGTGTCTGTTAATCTTTGTAAGCGATTTCCAGTTTTAAGTCTTAAATAGCAATAAGCAAAAACGCTAGCTACTAACAATACACCAAATATAACACATGCCGTTGATAATGCAAAAATTGAATTATCTATAAAAATACCAAAAATAACAATAATTCAAATGCATAACATAAAATTAAATTTATTCTTATTATCTACTTAATTTTACACTTACCATTAACTATTGCTGTGAAGGATGTTTCATAATTATCTTGTTCATGCGTCGAATCTGAATAACGAATTTTCGTTAAACCATTATAAATACTAACAATACCAATTAAAATATGAACATGACTATCCGGTGGTAATGGTGCATTAAAATATCCACGATATTTTTTTCCATCTCCAATAATAAATGTTCTGCTTCTATTCTATAATTTAAAAATAAATATATCAAATAAATGTAAAACAAATAATTTTAAATTTATTTTTAAAAGTACAAGTACATATTATGTATTATGCCAAATACCTTAAATTCTAATTCAGCCGTTATATAATACGGTGTACTATCTTCAACTGATTGATTATAATGTGTTAATAATTCTTCATCAAATTTTTGTATAAGTGTATCATCAATAAACATTACAATTATACGATAATATGATATTGGACCATTATTATTATGATCTGGTTTAATATTTATTGTTAGTGTTGTATCTGCTCTATTTACAATTTCTGGCTCTTGAGGTGCAGGATCTGGAACTGTTTATTTTTTTAAATGAAAATAAAAATATTAAAATTTATTAATTTTCTATGTAGATAGGTAGGTAATGTTGTTAAATATATGTATGTATTTTGACGAATAATACTGTTATGAAATATTCACAACCATCCACCAAATTATTAACAAATAATACAGTGCGTTTCACTTGAATAGGGCCACCTTTTTTCAATGAAGTTTTATGATTTATTCGTATTTTTTTCTCGATAATTGATTTTTTTTTTTAATTCAAAACTAAAGTACAATTTCATTCTTGAATTTCAAAACGAAAAAAATAACTGGTTTTATATGTTTAACGTTAATTTTTACTGTTTATTGTCTGGTACTTAGAAAAAAACACATTTTTGCTTATGCTTCACTTGAATAAGGCCACCATAAAAATTAATATAAAGGAGGGAAGTAAATGATTGCAAACACATAGTTTTTGAATAAAATTGTAATTTTTTTATTATTATTAAATTTTAGTACTTTGTACATCCTCCTTTTTTTAAAATTACTTCATATATTCTATTCGGCAAGGAATTGTATAGTGACTTCAAATAACTTAAGGGAATTTCCCTCCAGGCGACTTTAATGGCCTGAATTAATGACTCCTTATCATCAAAATGTTTGCCATTTTCGTACACTTTTCTTACTAACCACCCCCATACGTTTTCCATTATGTTGAGGTCTGGAGAATAGGGTGGCCAATCGAGGATTTCAACATTTTGGCTTTGAATCCAGCTTTTAACTATCTTTGCTGTGTGGATAGGTGCATTATCGTGCTGATATATCCAAGGTATGGGTCCAAAAATGTCGTGAAACTTCGGAAAGGCATTTTCCAATATATTTTTATATGTAATTCCAGTCATTTTTGTGGACTGAAAAACCAAATCGATAGTTCCATAATAAGAAACTGCTCCCCATACCATTACACCACCCTCTTTACTGTGATGTCTATCTAAAAACAGTTCGTCTTTTCGTAAATCGTGGAAATAATGATTAAAATTGTCCGGGCCATCAATATTAAATTTTTTTTCATCTGAAAAAACGACTTTGTACCATTGCTTTTGCCATACCATATGGTGCTTAGAAAACTGTAATCGATTTTGTTTCCGCACTTCATTAAGTGGTGTTTTTTTTTTAATTTTTTTGTATTTTAAATGTGAAGCTGCTTTAATTATGCGCCGGACAGTCGAAACACTTGCTTTAACCTTACACTTGAACTTGATTTTGACTGCAGAATTACTGGAATTTGATGCTTCACGAAGAATTAATCGTTTGTCTCGGGGAGTTGTTGCTTCGGAAGTACGTCCTTTCATGTTTGTTCCATATTCATCAATATTTTTTAAAAAATTATTAACTACCGTTTTGCTTCTTCCAATTTTTTTGCCTATATCACGGCTAGAGTATCCTTCATTCTTATAAATTTTTATTTTTTCCTTCTCTACTACAGATAACACTTTATTTCTTCCCATTTTAATAAATTTAATCAAATTTTTGTGCTTTATGTAATATTGATAGAAACAAAATGTCGATTATTTAATAGAAAAACTAATTTCAATTAGAAATGCAAAGCCTACTTCTTTAATAACATCAAAACTACAAGTGGCCTTATTCAAGTGAAGCAAGCAAAAATGTGCTTTTTTCTAAGTACCAGACAATAAACAGTAAAAATTAACGTTAAACATATAAAACCAGTTATTTTTTTCGTTTTGAAATTCAAGAATGAAGTTGTACTTTAGTTTTGAATTAAAAAAAAATCAATTATCGAGAAAAAAATACGAATAAATCATAAAACTTCATTGAAAAAAGGTGGCTCTATTCAAGTGAAACGCACTGTATGTATTATGCGTATTATTGAAATACATATTACAAAATACTCAATAATACATATTTTAATCGGCAAACCATTAAATTTAATAGTAAATAACCAGACTGAGCTTTGTTCTATTATTATGTAATCATAGAAGTAAATAAGAAAGTAGAATATTAAGAAATTAATTTGTAACTAAATGAAAAATAAAAGAGTTAATTTATTAATTACTAACAACTAGTATATTGAATACTAATATTGAACAATATTAAAAAAAACAATCAATAAATACTCGTCTATATACATATACATATATGTACTTACCTCCAATATTTGTTTCAGATAAAGTATATGATGTTCCACATATTTCATTTTCACACATTGCCGTCACTGATATATTATATATTGTACCTGGATGTAAATTGATCATTTCAAAATGATTTTCAGTTTTTTGTACAATCCATTCTAATTGTGAAAATATTGGATAATTTGCAAATGATTTTATAACAACTGGTCTTATAACGTAACTAGTAACTTCTTCTGGTTGTGGTGGTTCATCCCAATGTATAGTTATACTTGTATCAGTACGATTTATTGCTTCAACTTTTTTTGGTGGGCCAGATACTGGAAAATTTTTAAATATATGTACATATTTATAAGAGTATAGTAATATCATAATTTTATATTATTTATAAATTATCTTCATTTACATAATATATAAATAATTTTATTTATGAATAAAACTGAAAGTAACATTGGAAAATTATAAAATATGTAATAAGAAAATATAAATATCTACTAAATTTTCACAAGTTTTTAACAATGAATTCATTTCAATTAACTCTCTATTCAAAATTATATGATATGCACATATTTAAGAATGCATTTTATTTAGTACATATGTACATATTTCATTTCTTGGTGTGATTTTTTTTCTAATACCTAATTTATTTTCAGTTTAAAACAAAAATCAATATAACATATTTTTTTTTAAGAATAAGTTTCATAAATGATTTTGATGACTAAGCTGCTTAATAACTTAATAATTATCTTTCTTGGTTGAATGCTTGTATGATATATAACATACATATTGTACTTATGTGATATGTAATTCGTATTAAAATGTACTTATAATACATATATGTACCATGATGTGTAATAATGTACATATCAAATTTCTTATATTGATATAGGTATATAATATATATGTATATGTACACATTTTCTTAAAATAAAAATATATATAACCTTTGAATATAATTATAATATAATCTTATGTATACATAAGTACACTACACATATGTACATATTATGAAAGTAAGATAAAGTCACCCCTTTGTATTGTTTTAAAGAAAATGAAGATGATTTTTTATTTGAAACAAAAAAAAAAAAAAAAAAAAACAAAAATAATAGTGTTTTTAAATATGTACATATTTATTATGTACTCATCTAATATAAATTACATTTATGTACATACCTCTTACACCAGTATCATAATAACTTTGAGCATCCACTCCACCACAATATTGAGCTTTATTTCGACTGCATCGTATATTACAAATACTTGTTTCTAATTCATCTCCACTTTCGACAGTATTCGTACAAGCACATTTTTCCAGTAATAAAACTGCGTATCTTAATTATGAAATGAATAATACAAAAGATATACATATATGTATATATTTGCAAAAATAAAAAATTAAAAATAAAAATTCAATCAGTTTCATAATAATAATAACGAATAATAACATTTATATCTAGATTTAGATATCCTGATTATTTTTATTATTATAATTACAATGCATACAATATTTTATTATTATTTTTTTTTTTTTTTTTGTTTAATAACTTTTGTTTGAGAACTATACATATTAGAGCTGTCTATTATTTTATTATCAGCATCCATTCATAAATATATGTTAGTATAGTGACACATAGATAGGTAGAGGTATGTATATATAGACTTATGATTTAATTCTTCAGCTAAATCATTATTATGATGGTACTCAATTAAAAATAGAAATTAATTATGTTACGTATAGATAGTTACACAGAAATATTACGATACATTTATGACAATTTAACAGTCACAACACCAACAATAAATGCAAGGGGGTTTCGATATGTTACTTCTATATAGAATTTTTAACAATGCAGTCATTAAAAAATTTAAAAACAAATCATTGTTAAAATTTTGAATAGATTCATTCAATGTTTTATATGTACAACAAAAATTAAAAAAAAAAAAAAAAAAAAAAAAAATTGATATCTGTTTAACCAAAAATAAAACAATAAATTTGATACAGAGTACATTAAATATTCATTTATGTATGTACACAAATATGTAGATACATATTATGTGTAAAATGTTATATGTAATTTATTTATTAAAAATTAATTAAATAATTTACAAATAACATATAGTATACATAGAGTGCTATATAGATAGTGTAATTTTACACTTTTATTATCGATGAAGATAAATAAACTAAAACCTAAAACTTTATGAGCATTTCTTGTATAAATAATATGAAATCGTTTTATTTATATTTTTTATATTTTTTCTAAGTAAGTACTAGATACATAATAATGAATAATTAATAGAAAAAAGGAAGTGTTTTTTGATTAAAATTTAAATTATTGTAGTTTGTATTTTTATTGTCGTTGTAATGTGGGTATATTCTATTCTACACTTTATATTTGAATTTTTAACTCAATATAAAATGTAGATTTTAATTAAATGCACATATTCATTAAATATATATAATATATATTATGTACCAATCTTTCTACTTTCCATCTTTATCGTGTATAGATATTTAGTATCTACATATAAAAACAAAATAAAATACATATATATAATTGTATAATAAACAATAATTAAAAATAATAAAGAATTTACCGGAAATATATGCTTTCGCACATAATTAAACAGTTTTCAACGTTTCCAGCGTATATTGATGTTTTATATACATCAATTTTTTCATGATAGCATCCAATATATGTACCCTTTTCTGATAGATTTTGTTCAACACAAAAACAATATGATATATTTAATGAAATTATTAATAAAACTTTTAATATAACAATAATATAATTATAAATTTTATCATTATTATTTTTATTATAATTGTTATAAATATTGTTTTTGCATTGTTTTCGTTGTTGTTTCTGCTGCTGAAGCCAAACAAATGGGCGCGAGCAGGACCAAAATATATTTTTTACCATCATTTTTTAAATAATATAAAAACAATAAATAAATGTTTTTATATTAATTAATTTTCAATACTTAACGAAAAAAGTAATAATTAGATACTTTTAACAAAATTGTTATTATTATTATTATTATTATTTCTTGAACAATATTATTATTACATTTATATATTGTACATTTGAATATTTAAAGTTTCTAAAAAAATATTATTTATTTACAATTTTTTTTAATATTTTACAAAACACATAGTTATACATTTTTTTTTTTGTATTTTTTTATACATTATATTTTATATATATATTTTAAAGTATATTTTAAATAATTTTTTAAAGATATACAAATATTTTTGTTTAAAAACCAAAAATTTGTAAAAACACTATTTTATATACAACATGGTACTTACTGGTTACTGATAATAGTGGTAATCAGAAGAGAAATTAGAATAATTTAATTCAACAAACAACACGAACAAGCAACAACAACAACACAATAATTAACTCTTTTTCCTGCTATTATGGCCTGAATATGATTCACCGTCACCGTCATTTTTCAAATATACAAAATTAATGTTAGTGAATATGATACGCCGTCACCGTTTTCATGACGGTGTCGGTGACTAACGGTGAGAGTTGAACAACTTTCTATTTTAGTCGCCGGTGACGGTGAACCATATTTAGGCTCAGTATTAGCATCGTACACTAACAGCCATCGCACAATTCCAGCAACAACTACAGCGTATACAGTAATTAAATGGGACTTTTTACGCTGAACTTTACGCTGTCGCTGTCGCCCAAATAGATTCGATTCTATTTTTCGGCGACAACGAGCCATCCCGACCTAGATTTTACAGTAACAGTAATCTATTCGCAAGAAGAAGAAATGTAAAATTCATATATATTTTACGCTGCAGTTGCGCCCGAATTGTACGAACTTTCGGCGATACGCTTTAGTTGTCGCGGAAATTGTGTGATGGCTGTAACTCATATACTCATTCGTAATTCTGTGATATTAGTACTTAAGGCGTAGTGACGATGAGCGCGTTCCGTCACGTTTCAAAACATACCTGTTATATAAAACACGGAACGGTATATAGTAAAGTTGAAAGCTAATATTGAAAATTTATATAGAAACAGGTTATGTTATCCGTAAAAAGTTGAAAATTGTTCAACTTCAACGTTTCGCACCTTTCCGTTTCGTTAATCGTAACAGCTTTTCCGCAATCCCTATTATATAAATAACATGGAAATGTCAAATATCCAACCATTTTTCTTTTTACGGAACGGACGTATCGTTATTCCGCCTTTAGTTAGTGGGTTATGGTGATGGTGTAATGTATAAGTTGAATGCGTTGTGCGTTATTCTGACATTTGATACGTTATTATGCCATATATGCGTTGAACTTTACTTGCTACAATTAATGCGTTTATATTTGTATCACTAATTAATTTATAATATTTAGATCCATCTATAAATAACTAGCTTATAAATATTAAATAAAATTAAATAAATAAATAAAATTGGGGTATTGAATTGTATTTTTTCGACCACTAGATGTCGTTTCTACCAAAAATGGCCAAAATAAAAATTGCTCAGGATGTTATTATTTATCTTTTGAGATACATAGAGTGTCCGTACGATCTCTGGTTATTGAATTATTCTCATTTCTTTGTATTTTATACCAAATTTGCAATTGCATTTTTCGATCACTAGATGGCGTTTGCACCAAAAAATTTGATAATTCGAGTTCCGTTAAACGGAAGTACATTCAATGATAAAATAAATAAATAGAATTGCTTTATATTTATACACTTTTATACTTTTTTTTTTTATTAAAAACACACTAAACAAAACATAACCAAATGCCAACGCAGTCAACGCATAAACAAAGTAGAAAGTTGGTCCAATTTAAACGTTGAATGCGTTGCGTGCGTTATGTGCGTCACTCATTGAAACACGACATATAAAAAAAGGTTTCTATTTAACTGTCAACGCACGCAACGTAACATTGCACCGTCACCATACTTAAATTTGATTTGAGTTGGGTTTTTAATGTGTAGGGCCAAGTTACAACAACACGTTCCGTCCCGTCCCGTCCCGTTCGTTTTTTAAAAGTTAAGAATTTGACATTTCAATATAATTCATGTAGTGAAATAGAAATTAGAAAGTATTTCACAATGAAAAATACGGGACGTACGGGAACGTAAAAATTGGTTTACTTTTAATTTTTAGCAGAACGGACAACCTCAAAAATAAAATTGTTTATTTTTAATATGAAAGTGACAGTCGGTGTTATAATATAAATATATATTATTAAATATTAATTATATTAATAAAATATATTTTATTAAAATTTATCTTTAGTACTATAAAAAACTATTATTCACTTTTTTAATTTGTTTATGTTTAGTATATAGCATATTGAGATTGACAATAAAAAAAAGGAAATTTTAGACGATAAGGAAAAATTTAGATGGGACGGGACGTGTTGTTGTGCCTTCAGTGTAACTCTAGTATGTATAAGTGTCAGTACAGTATTCAGTGCCTCAGTGTTGATATTTGCTATTTGTGCAGTGTTTGGTATTTGGTAAAATTGACATAATTTAATATAACCTAAAAAGAAACACTAATAGTTATTTGAATTTAAAAATTTGTGTTGTAAAAGTTTTAATAGTATATTTACTTATATTATATTATACATACCTACTGTGTAGTACTCCTATTATTTTTTTTTTGTATATTTACATCGTTGTGTACCTTGTGATATATAAACACATATATATATATATATATATATATATATGAATTATGAATGGGAATGAAGGTGAATCTAATATGGTTGACGATGAAAACAATGTTGTATATGCTCCAAAAGAATATAATATAAAATTAACTAAATGGCGTGTACGTGAAGGATTTCCAGTTACCACATCACAAGTAATATTCCTCTATGAGATATGTGATTCTGATAATAAAGAAGTAAAACGTTTTAAAGCACATAAAAATGGTGTTGTTAAGAAGCGTCTATATGAAGATGGCATGGTTATTGAAAAAGGGTTTGTTTATTCAAATTTAAATATTTTTTTTACAAAATATTAATAGAAATTACGAATTTTTGTACTTGGGTATTTTTTTCCAATCGTCTATTAGTTTAATAAAAGAAAAACAAACCAAAACAAATTGTTTATAGCTTATCGTACATTTATATCATTATTAATATTTTATTGTAATCATTATAGTGCACCTGTTCTAGAATTATGTGAGTGTATTCATGCAACAGTTATAAAAGATATGTGCGCTGATTGCGGAGCTGATTTAAGGCAAAATGAAAATGTGGGTAACATTTATTTTTAATATTTGCTTGTAAATTTATAATTTTGTCTTTTATTGCATTAGGGATATTCAGAAGCATCTGTACCAATGGTACACTCTGTACCTGATCTAAAAGTGACGCAAAAAATAGCTCTGCAGTTAGGACAAGCTGATACTAACAGATTATTAGAAGATCGTAAATTGGTATTATTAGTTGATTTAGATCAAACACTAATTCACACAACAAATGATAATGTACCAAATAATATAAAAGGAATTTATCATTTTCAATTGTATGGTCCGAAATCACCATGGTATCATACTAAATTACGTCCTTGTACAAAAGAGTTTTTAAATAACATAGCACCATATTTCGAATTACATATATGCACTTTTGGTGCCAGAAATTATGCTCATATGATTGCACAATTAATTGATCCTGACGGTAAATTTTTCTCACATCGAATATTATCTCGTGATGAATGTTTTAATGTCACATATAAAACAGATAATTTAAAGTATGGCGATATAAAATTTTTACTTTATAACGATTAATCTATATAAAAAAAAATATTTTATATATTTTATCATAGAGCACTTTTTCCATGTGGTGATGCAATGGTTTGCATAATTGATGATAGAGAAGATGTGTGGAATATGGCATCGAATTTAATACAAGTTAAGCCTTATCATTTTTTTCAACATACTGGAGATATAAATGCACCACCAGGCTTATCAAAACATGAACTTGATGGAAAAGGTGTTGATTTTAAAGGTGAAAACTTAAAAAAAAAGATGAAAATTTCATACGAAAATAGTAATTTCACAAATTTGTTTATTTTTTAGATTTAAAACTTCCTTCTAAAGTAGCAACATCAGAGGAAGACAACACCGAATACAAAAAAGATGAAAAAATTGGTGAAAAGCAAATAGAAAATGTGACTGAAGAAAAAGCTGAAAAGAACAGTGAAATAGTAGAAGATAAAATTGAAGAAAATAAAAAAGAAGAAGCACAAAAGAAAAATGATGAAAACCAACAAACTTCTGATTCAACTGAAAAAATTGAAGTTAATAATACGGAAAATGTAAGAGTAGACGTGGATGTGACTACAAAGAATAATGAAAAATGTGATGAAGTACATCCGAATACGGAAAATCAGCCGGAACAAGAAAAAAAGTCAGAAAACGTAGAGAAAAAGAAAATTGAAGATAAAATTGAATCGAATGCACCTGAATGTAAGAATGAACCGATAGCACCTGAAAATAAAAATGAACTTGTGGCACCAGAAAATAAAAATGAATCGACAGAACCTGGAAATAAAAATGATAAAATGGAATTGAAGGAAAATGAATTTATTGAAATTGAAGATGCAGATGATTATCTATTATATTTGGAAACAATTTTAACAACCATACATAAGAGATTTTACGAAATTTATGACCAACAAAAAGTTATACCAGATTTAAAAATTTTAATACCTCAAATAAGATCAAGAGTTCTAGAAGGATTGAATCTAGTTTTCTCTGGATTGGTACCTAATCAAATGAAACTTGAACAAAGTCGTGCGTACTTAATAGCAAGAAGTTTAGGTGCAAATGTATCGCAATATATAACAAATGAGACAACACATTTGGTTGCAGCCACAGTTGGTACATTCAAGTATAATGCAGCTCGTAAACGTAAAGATATATTAATTGTGACGCCAGATTGGTTATGGTGTTGTGCTGAAAGATGGGAAAGAGTCGATGAAAAATTATTCCCATTAAATGCACAAAAACCATCAAAAATGAGACAACCGCCTGCACATTGCCACAGTCCAGAGCATGTTATTAATTATAATGAATTGACACCAATATTACCGCAAGAAAAACCAGTAAAACCAGAACCAAAGTTTATAGATACTATAAATCCATTATTAAGCTTCTCAAATGCTGATTTAGCCGAGATGAATCAAGAATTTGATCAGTTCTTTGAATCAGATTCATCAAGTGAGGATGAACATGTCAACATTGGTAAAAATAAAATTAAATTAAATAAAAAAGTATGTTTTTTACTTTATTTTTAATTTTTAGAGATACCACCAATGGATAAAACACTTTTAAAACGTAAACGTGAAGAAAATGATGAAGATCGTCAAAGAAAATTTTTCTCAAGAACAGATGATAATACTTTGATTGTTGAAAATGTAGAGCAAGATAATGATAATGAAAACCAAGAGGAAAATGATCAAAATAGTTCTGATGATGAGCCGCCAAGTGTTAAATTTCGAAGAGGTGAAAATTTACCATCAGATTTAGATATTGGATCTGAAGAAAGTTTGGGTAGCGACGATGAGCTCGATGATGAAGATGACGGTGAGTGGAATATGATGGGAGCTGCACTTGAAAGGGAATTTCTAGGTTTGGAAAAATAGTTTTACTTGAAACTAATTGTACAAAATAAAAAAAAAAGAAGGAAAATACAAACACACATAAGATTAAAATTCAACGAAAAATTTTAAGAATTTTAAAAGGTTAAAAACTTTTTAACCTAAAAGTATAATTTTAATAAAAATAAGAATTTTAATTAAAGAGATTTTTCATAAATTCAAAAGTAAATCAAGAAAAACCATATATTACGTTGTCCATTGATATTTTATTATTAGGAAAATTACTACTGTTAAATTAAGAAAGAAAGATAAATAAATAAGAAATTACACAGCAAATGGTTGATGTTTTCCATTTTCATGATATTTTATATATGTTTCACCATGTGTAAAATCTCTGCTTCCTTCTAATCTACCTCTTGGTGGCGCTTTTGAGTAATCAAAAGCATTTTCTGATTTGCCATATATTTTATTGGTTTCTTCTATTTGATCTCTATATTTTCCTACAACGACTTTTTTACCAGTTAACGGATCTGTTATATCACCCAATGAATATACAATTTTTTGAATCGAATGAGTTATCAGTGTTGTTAAACGTTCTGGTAATTCTTTAACTAGAACAATATCACCTGTTTTACATCTTTTATTTGGATCGTGAGCAAACACAAATTCATCTTTTTTGAAATACTAAAAATATATAATTATTTCAATAATCTAAAATAATCGTAAATGCACATAAATATTACATTATCATAATAAATATTAAACATAAATATTATTTCCGAATTAATTTGATATTGATACTAACTTACCATGTTTAGATTTTGATCAAGTTCCATTTTTCTTACTCTTATTTTTGTCGCATTCTTTTTTACACATGGTAAAACTTGTCCTAAAAGAATTGCTCCCCTTGTAGCTGAAGCCATAATTGTAAATAATTTGTACAAGTAAACTTTTCAATCCAATTATTATAGTAATTATATTGAATTATGAATTAGACCGTATTTCCGGTAGTATAATAACTGGAAAACAACAAAAAAAAGTACTTCTACTTGAAATTGTTCTTGTAATGTAATTACTCCATTTATTATTTCATTACTTTTTACTTCATTTATTATCATCATAAGCATTAGTTGTCAAACTCAAAATCAAAAGAAAAGTCAGAAAAGTCATATCTATTCTATACGCTATACGTCATATTGTGTTTTTTTTTAGGATATTTTATGATTATTTTAATTTTGTGTTACCGGCTTTGTGTTAGGTGGTAAATACAACCAAAGATAGCAGAATTCTGCTGCAATCGGCATAACGTCTAGAATTTTTTAAATGAATTTTGAAATGAATATTGGCAGAAGCAATGTTAAAATTTAGCTGCTGACTGCTGCAGGAAAACAAGTATGTATGACAAGTTTAATTACAATGAATAAGCATAGATAAAGGGAAAAAGCAAATAGAAAGTACATAGTCTAAAACAAATTTATAGAAAGCTGCACATCTCTCTAATAGTCTAATGACATCTTACATGTCCCTCTACAACCATCCTATCAAGAGTTATTGTGTTTCAAAATCAGAATTTCGTGGTTTTTCACCACACCATTTTTTTAAGAGGAATTATAATACATTACACCCAAAAATTATATATTATATATTTATGTGGCTCTATTATTGTATTGATTAATTTTAATTATTCGGGTATATCATTGTTACATATATGTATTCAATGTAGGTTTATTGTTTATGCTCATGTTGAACAGTACACAAAAGTTATATTAGCATTAGAAAAAAAAAAGCCACTGATGTTAGGTACCTGATCGTCAAGCTCTTTTTTCAGATTTTATCAATTTGGAACAGCTTATATAGTTCTATAGTCTTTGCCTATAGCAAAAATAAGTACTTCTCAGCACCAGATAATAATTTTAAGTCAGAAAGTCGTGAGAGAAATTTAATAAAGTGAAGATGTAAATTAATAACAAAAATAGTTTTTTTTTTGATGTAGGGTGCACAAAATGTTATACACGATTTTGTGTTAGAAATTCCTGGAAAAATCTCTTAATTTTCAACGCCCTCTAGCTTAGAAAATAGGGTCGATAGAAATTTCCAATTATGTCTCATCAATTATTATATAAAATTTTTGTTTTTGTAAAATATCACTTAAAAGTGAATTAGATTCTTCAATTTTAATTTTTTGCTAACAAAGAACCACTTGCTACAGTTTTTATTAGGCCAACAAGGGATTAAACTAATATGAAGGGTAAATTATATTGTACAATATTAAACATAATTATTCTTAATTCAGCAATTTTTAGCTTGTTTATTTTACTTTTGAATTCATCACTTTTTTCTTTCATTTTCGGCTGATTTTTTAAAATTTTTTCTGTATATAATGTCTGCATGAATTACTATATGCCTATCCAAATGACGTTTGTTATTACTCAAATATATACATATATATTACAAATGGAACAAAATGCTTTTCCTTTTTTATTTGTTACCCATGTATAGCTATGTTTCCATCGCTTTGTCTTGTCATTGTTCATTGCCATATGTACAGTGATTTGTAAAAGTCTACATACACCAATTAAAATTCAGAAAATTGAAAAAAGTAATATTATGATATTTTCAACAAGACAGCAACCCGAAACATACAATGGTACGGCTATCACGCACAATTCCGGCGACAATTACAGCGTATACAGTAAAGCTGCAATTAAACTTATTGACAATTCGTCAAATATTTGACAAAGAAATGCCAAATATATGACACGGGGAGTTTACTATAGAATATTTTGACGTCAAAACGTATGACAAAGAGAGTGTCAAAGTAAATATATGTCATCATTATATGACGATGGTTTACACTATTTCACATATTGCGTTATTTTTTTGTTTGACATTATTGGTAGACAATTCGACAGTCGTGAAGAAAAAAATTTTTAAGATGATTATTTTGTGAATAGTGAGTGTTTGTAAAGTTTAATTTTTAAAATGAGTATCCAAGCTGGAAAAAATTAAAAAAAAAATATTAAAAATTATCCAAAACACAAAATTAAAACCAATTTGAACAAGAAACAAACAAATTCAATTTTATTAAAAAAATTTTTATTAAATTTTTAAATGCTATCAAATCAATGTGCTGTTTGACTTTTGACATCCAATTATCAAATATTTTATTTGACCATAATTGTTTGATGTCAAATACGAAAACAGGAGTTTACACACAACAAAATAATTGACAACAAATATTTGATGCCATACTTGACATACATCATTTTGACAATATTTGATAAGAGTTTATACATCTATGGCATCAAATATGGTCAAATATTTGACAAAATGTCAATAAGAGGAATCGCAGCTTAATTAAATGGGACTTACCGTTGAATTTTACGCTGTTGCTCTCATCCAAATAGATTCTATTCTATTTTTCAGCGACAACGAGCCATTTTGGACCTGGATTTTGCAGTAGCAGTAATCTATTCGCAAGAAGCAAAAATGTAAAATTCATGTTGTTGTTGTTACTTGTTACCGTTGTTACTCTGTGGTTGTCGTCCGAATTGGAATTGTGCTAGTGCGAAGCGAACTTTCGGCGTTACGCTGTAGTTGTCGCCGGAATTGTGCAATGGCTGTCTGATATACGACATCACATACATATATCACATCACATCCACATCATATAACATATACATATTATCTGCATATTATTATCAATCATTATCAATCATCATTCATTATCATTACATACATCATCATATCAGTCGTTTTTTTACAAAAAAATTTTTTTGAGAAAGATTACTTGTTGCTTTGCTATTTTGAATTTTTTATTTTGTGCTAATAAAAAGGTAATACGTAGCTATATAATGGCTATATGATTGATTTCAATACATAATGATGATGTAGCAGTAGCATATGATGTAGTACAGTTACTTACATTTACATTTACTTACATTACAATTATACAAACAAATAAAAAATTAATTGATTAATTATTATATTATATATTGACAATTATCTCGGTACACTGTGTTGTATTTGTATTGTTATTTGTTGTATTTGTAATTTGTATAGTAAATTAGTAAATTTGAAATGAAAATATAAATATAAATAAATTTAGTAATGAATGAGTATGACTGGTATGACTATGAGTGGTGTTTGGTGCAATAGGCATCGAGTTTTTTTTTGCTAAATTGTGAACTTTGAAATAGAAAATAAAATATTTTTATTATGTTGTTTTGCATTTTCGTAATAATAATAATTTATGATTTAATAAAAATATAATCTATTGTCGAAATATTGTTTTTATTTTTACATAAAAAGTAATGTCTAATTCATATTTTTTTTTGTTTCTTTTCAGTTAATTTTGATCAGTTCTTGCAATTATAATATAATAGAATTTATAATTAAAAATTAGTTAGTCGGTAACAATGAAATGATAATGATTGGATATTTAAGAATTATTTTGTGATGAGTACATAATATATGTATATAGTAAGCTATCCAAAAAGTTGAAAATATTAAAATTGAATATTTGAATTAAAATGAATTTATTAAATTTATAACATAAATTATTATTTATCTGTATTTAGAAACTTTTTAGTTAAAAATTAATATTTAGTTATTATTAGCTTAAAGAGAAAAAAAAAATTATATGCTTACATAGTTTTATAGATATTCGCTTGCATCAGTTATTTAAATAAATAAATTTGAGACATTATATTACATTAAAAAGTAAAGTGAATAAATAATATAAAGATAAAAAATAATTAAAAATGACAAACACATATATCGATGGAACAATTCATGAAGATTTGATTAAAGAGCGAAAAAAATGTACATTTAACATTGAAGAATTTGCTGTTTGGTGGAATGGTGGTAAATCAATGTTAGAAGAGAAAAGATCACTTGGTAAGCATTAAAATAATAAAATATACAATTAAATATAAATTATCTTACATTTATAAAATGCGAAACTTGTATCAGATCCAGATTTACCAATGTTCATATACTCGTATAATATATGTATAATACCTATGTATTTTTAAATCTAATGGCACATATTAGTAATCGCTTGTATGTACTTTGATCATTCGGAAATTTTTTAATAACTATTATCTTTCGGTTATAGTTCATAAAAAAATTTACATACTTCATAGATTTGTTAATACATGTATGAATGTATCAATAAGCTATAACGTGATTTTGTGTTCAGATCAAATGAATAATAGATAGAGATAGAGGCTAGAATCGAATATTGATCATAGTAAAATCAAATTTTTAATTTCATTTGACCTTTGGCAGCAGATAGCCTGCATAATTTAATAGGTACATATCAATTATGTATACGTGCATAATTATGTACATACTTGTTTGTATTTTCTTTGAATCTTGAAATTTAAATAACTGCATATGAAGAGAAAATCGTATTTTACAGTACTACACTATGTTGATTTTCTGTTTTTTAATTATACTAGGATTGCTGATAATGATTTTCTTTAATTATCAGTAGTCAACAGAATTTTTTGCAAATATACTGTGACTTTATTGACATTAGTTTGTTGACGTATTTATTTTCAATCAAAAATCTAATTCACATCAAAAGACTAAAAAAAAAAAAAAAAAATTCAAGTAGATAAAACTTCCTATTTTAGCTTATGTGTAACTAGTTTTTAATATGGTCTGTTCTATTTTTTTTGTAGATCAACAATCAACTTTTGTAATAAGTTGTAATAGTTTTCAATTTCTCATAAATAATTTTCATTATTTTTATTTTACTTAATTCATTTATTTTTTTTAAATAAATAAAAAACATTTCTGTTATTGTTTAGCCTGCGTGTTATAATATTTTACATTACATCTCGTCAGATTACAGAGTTGCTATTTGGTTTAAAAATTATGGTGAGATTCAAAGTTTATAATTTTTTTTCTTGTGATATATCCTTTCAAGGGGGGATGATTATTCTCTAGAAAACTAAATTTTCCAAAGTACGGTGTACAAAAAGTTATACACGATTTTATGTTAGAAGGTCCTGCAAAAAACCTAAAATTTTCAACGTCATCTAGCGTAAAAAATAGGATCGACAGAAATTTTCGTTAATATAATATTTTTGTCACCACATGATTGGCAAACCATTGGCATATAGCCTGGTATTACTATCTGAAACACCCTGTATATACATATAAATATATAGTTACACATAACAATTAAAATCTACACCAATCTAATTAATCTATTCGACTTTGTAATTTTAATCAATTTCTTTTTTATTGATGGAGTTACTTTTTTTTAGAACGTCCTGTGCGTGTTCTGTGTTCTACATTTACATTTTTCAAGTATCTGTGCATTATATTGCACGTTGTTCTTCTTCCAAAAATTGGAAAATGACATTCTTCTCGATTAAATCGCTGAGAGGTTTAGCAATTAACGAATAATTTTTTATAAATTTGCGTAAATATTCGCTTAAATCTAAAAAAAACTTTGTATATCTTTCACAGATGTCGGATTTGGATAATTTTGTGCTGCTAAAATTTTGTTCATTAACGGTGAAATTCGACCTTCACATATGATGTGTCCTAGATATTCTATATAATTTTTTAAAATCTGACATTTTTTAAAGTTTATTTCTAAACCATATTTACCAGCAATTTTCAAAACTATTTTATGTCGTTCGAGACCTTCTTCATTTGTTTTAGCCGGAATGATTATATCATCTAAATACAGGAAAACTATTTCTTTATTTTTCAAAATTGTGGGTAATTGATTATATGTAAACAAAACAACAACGTTACTAACAAAGCAGTTTGGTGTATAATCTTCAACGAGTAAACAACATTGCGGAAGGCTTTAATAATTTGTCTATTATTAATATTAATTTTATTTCGAAATAAATGGGAATTTTCTATAAGTTAGATTTAAAAATTTAATAAAACAAAAACGGCTTAATATATTTCCAAATTTAATTTTTTTGTTTGAAAGTACAATTCTAATCGGCATTTTTCATATTTTATTACTATTTTATTTTTTTCTTTCGATTTATTGAAAAAAAAAAAAAAAAGAAAAACTTGAAAGCTTGAGTTCAAAGTAAAAAACAGAACTACTTGTAATTTATCGCATGAATGAAATCGATATGCTCAATTGATTTAACACAATTACACATTCATAAAAGGAAGGCAATTATAAAAATAATTATAATTTGTATTTTATATACATATACGTATATGAGTAATTTATAAAAATTTCAAATCTATGTACCAACATGTATATGAATCATGTAATCATATATTTTATAAATACTCGTAACACTTTTTAATTAGTGTACTTGCACTTATACCTTATACTCTACTTACTAAGTATTACTTTACTACACTTATACAAGTTAAGATATTTCCTCTAAAGAAAAAAAGCCTTTTAATTTGTTGATGTTACTTTATTGAGTTTTAAAAATGAACTGAACCATTTTATAGATTAACATTAAAATTACAATTCATTTTACAATTTTTCTTAAACTACTTAAGTACAGCAAAAGTCAGCAAAAAGAACAAATATTTATTTTTTTATATAAAATTGATAAATTTTAAAACAAAAATTAGTCTTAAGACCAAATTTATAAAGTTAATAGCGAGAGCGACTCTGAAGAGACCGTCTAATATTATTAATATGTATATGTATATATACGGGGTGTTTCCGTTAACAACCGACAAAAGAAAACCACGAATATGGCTTATCGAGAGAAACAAAATATCGTATTGGAGGGGGAAGGGAAATCTTAACCGTTTAGCCGCTACAGGGCGTCAAAGTTTTTCCTCTCTTTTTTCACTAAACACCCTGTATTTTCGTTATTTTACATTTCAGCTCAAAAAGCATATAACCATGCGATAGGAGACCCCTTGCCTTTTCATTTGACATATAACTCATCCCTGTTGCCCGTCTCCTTCAAAAGTTATTGACAGTCAAATTAAAAAACGTACACTTTTTTACCCGATTTCTTGAAAAAAATCAGTGATTTCTCGAGAAAAAACACCCAATTAACGTGCAATTTTTTTTCCGTCAGTAGAAAACCTGATTCTTTCTGAAAAATTCTTATTTGCGTCTTACGTTGTTATCTCTTTTCGTTCCAGAGATATAGCAATTTATGTCAGTTGAGGTTTTAGTTAATTTCTGGAAATTGAATGTAAAAATGAAAAATTTTTTGGGATTTCCAGAAATTGACTAAAACCTTAACTGACATAAATTGCTATATAATATGCTAAATAATTCTGATAGGTGAAATATCTACTATTTGCGGGTTGAGCACCCGAGGCAGGATTATTTTTGCAAAATTTTTTTTATTGTAAATTCAATGAGACCAGGAAATAAAAATACTAAGAAATTTAATTGCATACATATATCCTTTTTTGAACATTTATTAGCATTGCTTAAGATGTTATTTCATTTTCATTTACAGAAAAATTTTTTCTTGATGATCCTGAATTAAAAGATGATTTACCAATTTCTTATATGTCGCATAAGGAACTTTATGAACATAGCATTAAGAAAGCAGTAAAAGTACTTTATAAGCATAGAGAGCTACAAGCACAAGGAAAAGATGGCATCAACAATTATATGTAAGTTTACTTTTCCCAAAACTTTTGGTAGGTAGATATAGCTTTTCATTTAAATTTAATTATTTTCAATTGTAAAATTATAGGGCATTATTAGGTGGATTACTTGGTTCTGGAATACTTAAGGAAGGCAATCCTTTATCCGTTCATTTTGTTATGTTTTTACCAACAATTTTAGGTCAAGGTACATCTGAACAACAAATTGAATGGTTATCAAGAGCATGGTCATGTAATATAATTGGAACATATGCTCAAACCGAACTTGGTCATGGAACATTTATAAGAGGCTTAGAAACCCGTGCTGATTATGATCCAACAACTGAAGAATTCATTTTGAATACGCCCACATTGACTGCATATAAATGGTGGCCAGGTGGATGTAAGTAACATCAATTTTTAAATAACGAGTACGTAAATTTGTACTCGTACATATTTTAAAATTTTTTTTTTTTTATTTTTTATTCGAAATTTTAGTGGCACATACTGCAAACTATGCGGTAGTTGTTGCACAATTGTACACTAAAAATAAATGCCATGGTATACAACCATTTATTGTTCAGTTACGTGATGAAGAAACTCATATGCCAATGCCTGGTATTATTATTGGTGAAATTGGTACAAAATTAGGTATGAAAGGAGTTAATAACGGATATTTAGGATTGAAAAATGTACGAATACCTCGGGTTAATATGTTAATGAGAAATGCTCAAGTTCTTAAAGATGGTACATTCGTAAAACCACCAGTATCAGTCTTAACTTATGGAACAATGATGTTTGTACGAGTTGTAATTGTTCGTGATACTGCAAATAATTTATCGAAAGCTGCAACAATAGCAACTAGATATGCAGCTGTTCGAAGGCAAAGTCCAATCGATCCAAAGTAAGTTTTGAAATACAATACGGTATGTATATATGTGAATTTTTGAATATGAAATTATGTTGTGGTATTTGCTTGTAGTAAACCAGAACCGCAAATAATCGATCATGTTACACAACAATTAAAACTATTTCCACAAATATCAAAAGCAATGATATTTAAACTTACTGCCGACTATATATGGAATATGTATAATCAAGTAACATCGGAACTAGATAAAGGTAATCTTGATCGATTACCGGAAATGCATGCTATGTCATGTTGTTTGAAGGCAGTTTCAACTGCTGATACAGCAGCTGCAATCGAAGTATTACGTTTAGCATGCGGTGGTCATGGGTATATGGATTCATCAAATTTCCCAACCATTTATGGTATGGCAACAGCTGCATGCACTTACGAAGGTGAAAATACTGTAATGCTTTTGCAAACTGCAAGATATTTAATGAAAGCATGGAATCAAGCATTGAAAGGTGAAAAATTGGTACCGACAATCGAGTATTTAAGTGAAGCATTAAGAAATAAAGTTTTTCGAGATTGGGATGGTTCCATTCCAAGTATTATAAAAGCATTCCAATTTGTAGCTGCAAAGTAAATAAATTTCATTTATTTATTTTCTTGTTGCTTTTACTTTATTATTTTTCTTTATTTCCTTTTTTTATTTAGTAAAATCCGATTAGCCTATGAACATTTAGAAGAAAGAAAAAAAGCCGGGTACAGTCAGGAAGATGCTGCAAATTTAACTGCAATTGAATTATATCAAGCGGCAGATGTAAGTTTCGATTGTATTATTTTGAATTGTAAAAGGAAATTGAAATAAATTTAAACTATAATAAAAATTTAAAATTGTAGTTACATTGTCGGGCATTTCTATTAAAGTCTGGCTATGATGAAATTGAAAATCACACACAAAATGTGTCACCAGAACTTGCTACAGTATTACGTCAATTAATGAAACTTTATGCATTGGATGCATGTTTTAATCGATTGGGAGATTTACTAAGGGTAAACATTTTGTATTTATTTATAAAAATAAAACAAAAAAAAAAAAAAAAAAAAAATTTTCATTATTATTTTTATTATTTTAATTTGTTGCGTACATAGTTTGTTCCTATAACTGATCATGAGGTTACAAAACTTCAACAGCAACTTGAAGATACATTGGATAAATTAAGAATAAACGCTGTCGGTATTGTTGATGGATTTGATATACCAGATGCAGTTTTATGTTCAGCATTAGGCGCATATGATGGTAAAGTTTATGAAAGGATGTATGCTGAAGCACAAAAAAGCCCATTAAATCAAGAGCCAGTGAATAAATCATTTCATTTATATCTCAAACCTTTTATGAAATCAAGCCTTTGAAATTTTAATTCTATAATATAAATATATGTAATTAATAATAAAATACAGTGTGTTTCAAAAATATTAGCACATATTCATATTAATTATATTATATTTATTTTAAATGAAGTTGTAACATTTTCAATACAATAATTATTAGCATAAAAATTTTTTTATTTTATTAGTTCAAATTGTTAAATAAATTAAAAATGATATATTTTTTTATCGTTTAGATATGATAACACATTGTAAAAAAAATTACAAATAATTACAGAGCAGGTATAGCAATGTATATATACATGTATATATATGTAATATATACAGTCTGGCATCGGGTGGTCAACCTGCAAACAGTAGATAGGTCTCATCGACTCTGTACTTCCACAGCTTGTATTTTTTCTAAAAAAAAAAAAAAAAATGGCAAAAAATCACTAAATTCTGACTTTGAAACACAATAACTTTTGAAGAAAAAAAAAAGACGTAAGGGAGCATGTGTCATTAGACAGAGGGAGGGAGTTTCCTACAGATTTATCTTAGACTACTTTCTTTTAGCTAGTACACCGTAGTTATAGGGTGTTTCGTAGAGTAAGGGCGAAAAATATTTAAAGCCCTTTTAGTGGCTAAACGGCTGGGATTAAAAACCCCCGCCCGTAATACGATTTTTTGCTTGTCTCGATGAGACCTATTTACTGTTTGCGGGTTGACCACCCGAGGCGGGGCACCCTGTATATATATCCATATAATATATACGTATATATACATATATATTTTTCTTTTTTTTTGTTTTGAAACGCAATGTATTTGAAAATATGTGTAATAATTATAATATATATAAATAAATATGTGTGATGTTTGTGACAATTTTTATACATATTATTTTAAATGAAAAAACACCCTTTTTTCATTATTTGGCATTTTTTAAAGAAAGTGCAGAAAAAGAATGATGATTGATGGAATATATCTGAATGTTTTTATATTAAAAAAAAAAAAAAAAGGTACAAGGGAATAAATAATTTGTTATAAAAAATTTGGATGTGTTTTATTATTATTATTTTAAAATTAAATATGATTTTATAGAACTCGAACCGATTTCTTTTATTTCTACTGAATTATCCCTGCTATACTTACCACTTTAGAGATCTCTTAACAAATTCCTCTTATATTTTTTAAGTTTTTGTAAAATCGTTTTTTTTTTTTTTTTTTTTTTTTTTTTAAATAGAAATGGTATTCTAGATAGCAGATTTACCACACAAAAGTACATAAGATATTTGAAGGTTTTTAACTTACAAAAGTCAGCTGTTTCATTTGAAATATCTTAAAAATGACGACGGTTTTCGGTTGGTTTTCTCGACTGTTAAACTCGATTTGACGTCATTTTCGAACGAACTGTTTCTGTAACTGTGTAAATATTTAAAATAAGCGGTTAAATAAGTATAATTAATATTAAATACAATAACAAGTTAAATGTCATATTGTTTCATTCCCGATATTCCATCTCAATTATTATTAATAACAACCACGAATTTCTCGGTGAATTTCGAGAGATACAGAAACACAAACATTTTTTGGATCGATGAGAATTACCAGTCGAAAAGATGTGAAGTCACTGAAGTGTTTTTTTTTTTTATAAAATGCCTCATAATTTTAAATTATTAAATCGCTGTAAATCTCAGGTGTTGGGTACAAATTCAAAAAAATAATAGATTATAATAATTTGAAAAGGTCTTTGTGTAATACGTGCTATTTCACCATCGAATTTTTTGATATGTCCTGTAACACCACCAATCCAAAATGGAGAAAATTTATGGACACAGCGATGCTTTGATGATGCTAATTAATTTTACGACAGTTTTGAAGGTTTGTTGTCTTAAAATTTTACAAATCGGTAAAAATTTACAAAAATCAAAAATTAAATTAAATAAATAAATCAAATTCAAAATATTTAAATTTAACTCACTGTTCATTGTTTTCTTGATCCATAATTGTATTGATAATAATTTAAAATCAACTAAACGTCACGAATTTGAGGTTATTTATTTATTGCAACATCAAAAATCATAATGCAAATGTTGACTTTGTGATAAGTTAGTGTTAACAATAAAATGCAAAAATGAACACATGATTTTAGTCATGATTACTTTTTGAACTGTTGACGAAAGCTTCTTTTGGAACACTAACGCAGTGTTGAATTTTTGAACCCACTCTTTTTGTGATCTTATAAAACTTTAGATTGACATTTAGATTGACATTTCGGTTTTATCGAGACCTGGAACACCAAATATCGTTTTTAAAACTCGACTTCTGTCAAAATATGAATGAAAATCATGTATAAATTTTTGTACAACCTACCTTGGAAAATTTAGTGTTCTAGAGAATAATAGGAAACTAAATTACCTTTCTTTTGATATAATACATCAACTAATTTGAAATTTGGTTGTAAATTCAGTAAATTTGGAAAAAAATTAGTCTATGTTGAGCGGGAGGGAGGAATTACTCTTTAAGATGAAAAAAAAATTCCACAAAGATTAGTTTAGCCGTTTTCGAGATTACGCCGAACAGACAGACAGACGGACAGACGCATCAATTTTATTTATAGATTAAAGGTACGTTCTCAATGCAATGCTAAGTGAAATTGGATATTATCCTTCTTTTGTACCTTATTTTCTTACACGACATTAGATATCTGCGTCACTTTCTAATTGAAATTGAAATATGCTAAAGTAAAATGAAATTACGTTCTATTTCTAACAAAAGCTATAAATTTAATTACAAAAATTTTGTTACAAAATTAACCAACAGATGGAAACTTTCAAAAAAAATGCAAGAATTTACCTAAAATTCCTTTAAATTCCTACTTAAAAATGAAGAAATTCAGTTGAGAATTTGAAAATTAGAATGTCAAAAATGTCAATTTAAAGAAAATTTTAATGTCAAATTTTTGAATTTCAAAATTAACTTAGCTTTGTATTTTGAACAGACTTGTGCTTGTGATACCAAATTTCATTTCGATCGAGAAGTACTATCGTTCCAATATTTCGACTCAATCGAGAGTTGTATGTGATAGGTATGAATACGTATGTACCGTTATTTTATTATGAATTGTATTGTTGTACACAAATATGTATGTATATTTATGTGAGTGAAAATGTATGTTAATTTTATTACATATTCGTAAATAAGTTCGATCTAACAATAATGTGTGGCATTTTAATTTTGTGAATATTTATTCAAAAAAAAAAAAAAATAATAATAATAATAATAATAAATAAATAAATAAAAAAAAAATTAAAAAAAAAAAAAATAAAATAAAACACAAATTTTCTTAATGAAAATTATATATGGCTTTAATTGAATCCATGTATACTGTAGTAATATCAAAATGATTTTACAAATTTTTTCTTAAGAATTCTTTTACTTATTTTGTTCATTAAAAAATAGTTCATCCAGATTTCATTATTATTATTATTTGTTTTTATTTTTATTTCTTTATTTTGTTTTTATGCAACAAATTTTTATCATCATTTTTGTATCATAATTTATCATTATTATTTTTATATGTAATGTATGTATGTATGTATATGTAATAACTGTTACCTATTAGAGATACTATCAATATTAAATTATTTTTATTTCGTTTTTAATTTCGAATTACGGTAATTTTTGAATTTCGTTTTCAATTCGATGATAATACAATACAAATATAATAATGTACACACATATGTATATATACATACATACATATATATATACATATATTTTGTATATAATTTAAATATACAATATTTATTTATGTATTTACGTATGTACTTACATATATTATATGCATACATTATAATATGAGATAAAATAAAATTCAAAATATAATGAATCGGATGAACTATAATTTTAACTACATAATATTATAACGGTTGTGTATATAGCTAGTATCAATACAAAAATCTGTGATTAAATTAATTATGTACCTATATTCAATAATATTTTTTTTTTAGATGCTATTTTAAAAATTATTTTTCTGTTTCTAATAAATAGCACAAAAATTATAATTTATTAATATTATTATTATTATTATTATTATTATTGTTTGTATTGTACAAGTGAAATACATACATTTTTATGTACTTATATATTATATTATATAAAAAAAAAAAAAAAATAAAATAAAATAAAATAAAAAAAAAAAACTAAAATATATATGTAATTTAAATTAAAAAAAAAAAAAAAATATACAAACAAAATATATAAAATGTATAGGTATGTATGTAGTATGTGTTTAGAGTGATTTTGAATCATTAAAAAATTAATTTATAGAAAAACAATAATTATTTTATTGATAAATATGTAATGAAAATGTAGAAAGAATTTTATTGTTTTAATATTAATTTTATTCTATATAGTACTCTGGGTTTTTAAATTTTATATATTTTTGCAGAATGATTTTTTTTATTTTTATTTTATTATTATTATTATTTTTTTTTTTCTATTAAATTTTTCATTTTCAAATACACATATATGTATTTATTTTTTTTTTTTTTTTGTATTTCTCTGTTATTTTTTTAACAATTTTTATATCTGGTTTAATTCAATTTTATATAGTAGATCAATAATATTTATTATTGTGTCCTTTTTATTTGTTGTATAGTTTAAATTTATTCTTCAATTTATTGTTTCATTTTAAATAAAAGGACACAGAAAATATTCATTTCATAATTTTTTATTGATTTTTATTTTTATTTTTATTTTATAATTTTATTAGATTGTAGTACATACATAATTATTGTATAATTATATTAATTACGTTTGTTTTTTTTTTTTTTTTTTTTTTTTTGTTTATCTAAAACTAATTTCAATTGTATTTGTTTTCAATTTTTCGTTTGGTTGTATTTATAAATATTTTTTTTCCACATTTATTATTTTTTGTTTTATTATTCTCTATAACATAATTTACTAATAAACTGAAATACATATATATATATATATATATATATATATATATGTATATATATATACGTTTATTTATTTAATTTATTTTTGTTTTTTTTTTTTTTTTTCATTCATTTATATTGAATAATATGTTTTATTTTTATTTATTTTTATTTATTTTTTTTTTTAATTTTCCGTTCTTTTTATGTATATATTATCATAATACATGTTTATGTATTGATTTTTGAATTGCATACATATATACAGCCCTATCACAACTCTCGATCGAGTCGAAAATTTAACGATATCGAGAAATTTTGTATCATAAGTTTCGATCGAGTTTCATTTCTCTTCATTCCAGTGGAAATGATGTCGATAAGTGGTAATCACAACTCTCGATCGAGTCGTAACGTAAATTTTTCTCGATTTAGCTCGATATAGTGATTGAGATTGCGAACATTGTAAAAATTGAAAATTTTATTTTAAAATTAAAAGTAACATGTGAATTTTAATAAAATTTTGTTTTCGTTTTCATAAAATTTATTTTTGTTAAATTAAATTAACGTTTAAAATAGAATAAAATTCATGAAAATGCCGATTGCCGACATACTAAATATGATATGACATTTGTTTCGCTTTCAATTTATTCCATAGGAACGTTTGAACATGATCTCGATCGAAACTTTTGATACCGAATTTCATCTCGATCGAGAAGTACTATCGTTCCAATGTCTCGACTCGATCGAGAGTTGTAATAGGGCTAATAATAAAATTATTCAATTGAAAATAAGATTTTTAAATAAAATATATCATAACCTAATATATAAATACATTTAATCATAATTAAAATTCCAAAATTTTGAAATGAAATATTAAAATATAAGCGAAAAATAATATGTATATGATTAATTAATTGAGAAGAAATTTTTTTTTTGTTTTATTTATTTTGAAATTGAAAAAAAAAAAAAAATTTCATTTAAAATTTTTCATTTGTCACATTCTTAAATACTTTAAAGAAGTGCAAATCATTTTCTTTATTTTTATTTACTTTATTAATTATGATGACAATAATAATAATAATAATAATAATAATAATAATAATAATAATAATAATGATAATAATAATAATAATTGTATTACATAATTAATTTCTAATTAGAAATAATTTGAATCATGTCTCGTTCAATATTATAAAATATATATAATGTACTTTATATATTATGTATATTAATATATAATATATATATTATGATATATATTATGTACTTTCATTATGCAATAATATTATTAATTTATTTATTTTTTGTTATTCGATTGATTAATTCCTTTTTTCTTGTATACAAATTTCAAAATAAAAATATGTAAATTTTATTTGTGAACCATATTTTTCGGACTCTTTAAAAGAAACAATATGATACGATCTTATATTATTTATACGAATGAAATGAATCCATTTTATATAATCGAATTTATTTTTTAATTCGAAATTTTACTTGTAACTCATAATAATAATTTTTGTAATTCGAATCTGTCTATATGTACATACAATTCGATTAAGAATATTATATTTATTCTTAAAAAAAATTCGTTTACCCTAATATGTATTTCAGAATATTCATGTTATATTCAAGTTACATTCACCCATGTTCCAGAATTCACTTTTATTAGCGTTTCGCTTATTGCATTCACAAAAGTGAATTTTGATGTTCCACAATTCATTTTGCGTTTTATGTTTTCGAAAATGAAACATATAGATATGTTCCATATATCACTTTTCACTAAATTTTTGTGAATTGAAATCCCTATCCCCTAATCAAAAAATCGCGAAATCGAAAAATATAATAAATGTAAATTTCAAAATTATGAATATTCAATAACAATAATAAAATAAATTTTAAATAAAATTTTAATTATTTTATTTATTTTATTATTTATTATTTTAATATATAAAGCAAAGCAGATAGATAAACAAACATAATGTATTTTTGAATTTAACATCAAACAATAATTGATTTCGAAAGTGAATTCGTCCGTTTTCGAAAGCAATGAAAACATACAAAGTCTGGAACACCATTTTTAATTCACGATGACTTTGAATTTACTTGTGATTTCAATTCACGTGTTTTATGGAACAGGGGTGATTATCTATTTATTTCCTACATAGATAAAATTTCTGACTCTTTCAAAAAACTTTTATTTATTTAGTTTTCGACAAAAAATGCAATTATATATGTATATAAAATTATCATTTTTTTTTTTTTTTTTAGATCATTTTAAAACAAATTCACACATATAATTCCTTAGAAAATAGCAGTTTTTTTTTTTTTGTTAATTTGCAATTCTTTCAAATTATGTAACTTCAATTTGAATAAAAATTTTGACGGCAGTTTAGGTTTCGAGATATAAGAATTTTACTGTATATTTATGTACATTATGTATATTCACGCTGCATTATATGCTAGAAAAAAAAAATTTAACACTTACATACATATTCAAATATTTTCGATTGATAATCATTTTCAAATTAAATAACTGAATAAAAATGTTGAACCGAATTTGAAATATTCAAGTTATTGCTACATTCTCCTTAATAAAGTAGTAGTTTTGCAATATAGTTTTACATTTTCGATATCGATCAATAAAAATTATTTGTAATTCTACGCAAACAAAGCAAATAATGATATTTTTATTATATAGCTAGAAAAAATGCATGAATTTTTTTAATGAGAAAATTATGATCAAATAAATGAGATATTATGCGATAAATTCATTCATTAGAAATTACGTACATAGATTTGATTTAGTGCGAAAATAAAAATTTGGTTAAAAATTTTTTGACGAGTTTCAATTTAAATCACTATAATTAGATTGATTTTTATAATAATCACAATTTATGCATTTGAAAAAAAATGATAATGAAACATTGAGTACTTACACCGATGTTCTGTATTCCACTTTCTAAAGTGGAATTGGATGTTTTGCACTCCACTTCTACTCATTTTTAGTGAATTTAATTACGTCAAATTTTTGTAATTAATTTATATTGAAATCAAGTATGATTTGAATTTTTTTTTTTTTTTTTTTGTTTTTTGTTATACATTATATTTCATTTCAAATTTAACAATAATTTTAATATAAACTTTGACACTTGAAGAACGACTAACTAAAATAAAAATAAAAAAAATTTTGACATTTTTTATATACAAATTACGTCAGATAATTTCAAAATTAATTTTCGAACTCCATAATTCCACATGGAATGCAGAACACCAATTTTCATTCTGCGTGGAATTTCATTCCGCGCGGAATCCAGAACATGGATGTTAAACATAAATAATTTTACAAATCAAAATTTCTGCATCGCACATAGCAAATGAGAACGTAGCCTAAATTTTGTGAAATATATTTTAAAGAAGATTCATACAATTAATACGTATATACGTATATACATTCACGTATATTTTTCGATTAACATATAGTAGACGCACAAAGAAAAAGTGCACTCACAACAACATACACTGTACTCATCTACATTATGTACATGACTCAACATTTTCATTTTCGAAGATTTATTTATTTATTTTTTTTTAAAGTTGTATTTTTCTTCCATTAAAAATTCGTTTTTCATTCATTTGTGATTATTGTGGTTGTTTTTATTTTTCGTCTATTTTTTTTTTTAATACGACATATAGAAAGTAGAGCATAAAAAATTACTTTAAAACATAATTCCCAAATTCAAAATTTCCCAAAAAAATTTTTAAAATCAAAATTCCCAAAATTATAATTTTGCTTTTTGGGAATTTTAAATGTACATAATATACAATTGAGATTGTACAATTTTGCGTTGAGCACAAAATCCTCGAGGACAAAATTTCCGTCGACAAAATCCCCAAAGACATAATCCCCAAATTTTAAAATGACAAAATTCTTTACGATAAAATCCCCAATTATAAAATCCTCGAATTTTAAAATGAAAAAATCCCCGAAGATTTACACATATCCCATAGAATTTGCTATTTATCGCGCCGCACCATATACAAATAAATTTTTTTTTATCATGTACTAAATTGAAAAGATGCAGAGAAAATTAGCACGAGCCCCTGCGCGCAAGGATAATATGTATTCAAAATCGAAACTTAAGTACTTAAACTTGGTGCAATAAAAAAGTGTATACAAAAAATGTTTTTCTCAATAATTTTTATTGAGATTAGGGAATTTTGATGTTGGGGATTTTGAAATTGGAGATTTTTTCATTTTGATTTTCGGAAATTTGTGTCACTCCCAAATATTTATTCGGATATTTTCAGATCCAGCTCTAAACAAATTTTATGCTTACACTTGCTAAAAATTAGCTACATAGAGAAAAATATTACTTTTAAATTTTAACATAAACTATATGCCTTAAGAATTTTGTATTTGGGAATTTTGATTTTGGGAATTACATATGTTGGTATACGAGTATATAATCAAAATACAAAAATTATTAAATTGAAAATTTTTATAAAATTTGCAAAAACAAAAATTATTCTTATGTGTATGGTGTCCTGGTGTCTGTTTCTGTATATAAAATATATGTACATGGTATGTGTAATATACTAATACAAATGTTTGTTTATAAAATTTAAGAAAAAATAAAAATCGAAAAAAAAAAAAAAATAATATCAAGGTAGTACATTATAATATGTAATGAGAAAAATTCTTATGAAAATGCTATTTTGTTTGTAGCTAAGTATTTTATTTTACTATATTATTATACAAATTGCTTTTGATTTCTTAAAAAAATAAAAAATTAATAAAAATTTTTTTCTGCTTTGTTTTATTTGGTATTATATATGCGGTTGTTTTGTTTTTTATTTTTTCTTTATTTGCTGTTGGTGCTGTTTAATTAATATTATTAAATATGTATATGTATGTAATATATATATATTGTTTTCAAAAATTTTTATTCATTATATAAATATTTACGTAATTCATAAGGAAAATAAAATCTTAAATACACATACATTACATAATTTTGTTTGTTTTTTGATCTTTTTATTGTTGTTTGTTGTTGTTTTTTTTTTTTTTTGTCTTCCTGTAACTTAACTGTGTAGTAGTTATGTCGTGTATTACATAATTTATTTCTTATTCGACTATGATTTTAGTTAGCTTTTATATTATTATTAATATATATTTGTTTTTTTCTTTTTTTTTTCTTCAGTAAAATACATTGTATATAAATAGATTTATACATATGTATGTATATGTAGACATTATTATACGTATAGTACATTCTTACATAAATTTCATATACTTATTGTATATGTACATGTACATTTCATACCCATAGACATTTTTAAATATTTTCATATTAATTACATTAACGTGTACGTATATATAGCATTTACCACCTTAAATGAAACTTTATACAAATGAAATGAAACTTTGTATAAAACCAAAAATGAAACTTTGTACAAACCAAAATGAAATTTTGTACAAATGAAATGAAGCCTTTTAGCAAATTCAATGCAAAATTATACATACATTTCAATACAATAAATTTTAATGGCAAAATTTAACTTATAAACTAAACCAGGAGTGGATTCACGTAAGGTGATTGGTGATAGGTGATTGGTGACAGTTAAAAAGTGATCACCGAAAAGTAATTGTTCGTGTAAGGTGATCAACAAAAAAGTGATGGAATTTGAAACGCGGAGAATTCCAGAGTTATATTTATGTACTTTATAGTTGTCAAACGTCAATCAAAATAAATAAAAATTTAAATTGTGAATAAAAATAATTAGGAGGAAAATGCGAGATAGCAATAATGTCTTAGAATTACCGGATGTTCAGTAACTTGCAATTATTCATGGAGAATTTCATTGTAAAAATAACACAATTTTATTTTAAATTACAAAATTATTTAAATAAATTAATATACCGTCAACAGCAAAACACCAATTGATTGTATGTGATTATGAGTATTTTTTGGTTAGGGTTAGGGTTAGGGTTAGGTAGAAAAATAATAATACCATGCGTTCGGTAATGTCAATTGCATAGCAGATGACAATAATGTCGAAAGTTCGGTAATGCATATTGGAAAGATCATACGTTCGGTAAAATCGATAAAATCAAATTTTTGATAAAAGCCATGCAGATAACGCAGGTGATAAATATATGCTGCAATCTGCAACCATCAACGTGTCTAGGTTATGTAGAAAGTAAAAAAAACTAATTGAAAACAAAGATTTTGTTTTGTTTTGTTCTGTTAAATAGTTTTGCTCGTTATTGTCTCACATTTTGTTTTCATTAATCATAATTTATATAAATTTATATAAATTCACTATCTCCATTATTTCACATTAATTTAAAAATCACTTCAATTTATGTTTATTTTTTCAATCCGTTTTTTAATGTCAACTGTGCAGACGGCATGTTTGATCACACAAAAATCAAGTGTCTTTTGACATTAGTCAAATCAATCATTCAATCCATCAATTGACAATATTTTCGACATTACCGAACGCATGGATAGTAAAAATTAAGAAAGTGACACCTCAAAGTGATAACATTTAGTGATAGTTTTTGGTGATTGTCACCGTACGTGAACGGAAATTTATGGTGAATATCATCAATCACCTTACGTGAACCGACCCCAGATAATTTTGAAAATGAAAAAATATATATTAGATATTATTAAACATTTCATTTGATTTGATCAAAACATTCCATATGTGATTTGGAAACATGCAGTTTCATTTGATTTGCATAAAAACTTTCATTCGATTTGCATAAAAATGTTATTGATTTGCATAATGTTTCATTTCAAAGTGGTAATGCTATATTTACATAAATGTATATATATGTATATATGTATACAATTTACATACATATATACATACATAATGACTGTTTTTCTTTATTCATTCTGGATCTGGACATTCAGAATATTCCATATACATATACGTTTCTTTATTCTAGAAAATTATTCCGAATGTTTCGTTTCGTATTTTTTAATTTTTTCGGAATATCTAGAACGTACATATATATTCTTTTCGATCATTATGCTGATTATGAAATAAAAACAGAATAAATGAAAATAATCATACTTTTAGTTTGTTATCTGTCAAATTTTATAATAATAATTAAAAGATTGAACTGAAAAAACCGAGGAATAATAGAGGAATAAAACATTTAAAATATTTTTTTAAAATGAGTTCAAATGAAAATCGTAAGATTATTTATTAAATTTTTAATAAATTTATAATTAATAATTTACAAAAAATAATTAAAAAATTTAAATAATCTGTTCGCAGTATGTATGTATGTATTTAGATCTTAAAATGGTAAAAAAATAATTATTTTTGATCATATAAATTCATATCTAAAACATTCTGTATTTGATAAATACCATATCATGATTAATAATTGTTTATCTAATTCTATATTTGGTTTGCCTTGTCTAACATGCATTGATTTCACATTTAAAAGTACAATTTCTTTGTACAAATTTTCAAAACTTTCAGATGAAATTCTAAAGTGTCATTTATTAAATTGCTGTGAATCCGAATTGTGGTATTGTTTTTCTCGCAAAAATCTTTATTTTTTGCAATACGTCTAGTGTTAAATTCCTTTGTCATGTCATCCACCATGTCACTATCATTATTAAAAAAAAATATCTCAAGCTAATTCTCCAATAAACAGAAAAAATTAAATTACTTTCTTCTCCCTCCACCAATAATTTCAGTGAAATTATTTATACTATTTCTATTCCGCATATTCCTACAAATATTCTATTCCATTCCATTCCATTCCTTCTACGGAATGAATAAAGAAAAACATCCAATATGTGTGTATGTGATTATATTAAAAATTATAAATTATTAATTAATAAAATTATAAAGTATGTACGTACATACATATTATTTTACGTATTTTTATATGTATGTATTATATTATGTATATTTTTTGAAAATTTCTTCTGCTTTTTTTTTTTGTTTTTCTTAAGTTCTTTTGTTTTATCATCAAAACTTTTTGGTTTCATTTTATTATTGTATTAATTTTTCTTATTGTGATGATACATTTTTATTCTTTTACATGTATGTTTAATTATAGTTTTTCTGTTTTTTTTTTTTTTGATATACATAATTTCAAAAATTTTTCTATGAATTTTTCGTTTTATTATTTATTTATTATTTATTTATTTTTTCTTGTATGCTTTTAAAATTGTTTATAAATACATATACATACATTTATGTAAATATTGTTTTTTTTTTTTGTTTTTTTTAGTTTTAATTAAATTTTAATTGTAATGTATTTTAATATTTAGTATGTATATATATATATATATATATATATACGTGTATATACCTTTTTTTTAGCATTACATATTTTATTATAATTTAATTTTATTTCTTTAATATATATTTTTTGTTTTTACTATATGTATAATTGAATATTTTTTTTTTTAACATGTTTTGTTCGGAATCTGAATAATTTTTTTTTTTTAATATCATTATTATACTATTGAAACACTGCAGAGATAAACCATGGTTATCTCAGTATTCTGGTTTATCTTTGCGATAATCCACTTTCAGAACTCGGTTAGATTAACCGAGTTTCTAGAACTTAGTTATCTTGTTAACCAAATTCAAACTCAGTTATCTTTGACGTTTGTGTTATTTTTTTTGTTTTTAGATTTCTTTATTTAAACAGACTGTCAAACCAAATTTCAGCTAACATGCTGACTAGATGAAAAATAATTAGTGTTTGAATTTATCTCGACAGGTGTCGTATGAACACATAAAATAGTTCACTTCAATTTAAATGTGTCATCCATACCAGGTTATCGATAAACCATTTGAGATAACTATGGTTTATCTCTGCAGTGTGTCAATAGTATTACTTTCTTGAAATAATAAATATTTATGTAATTTTTTTTCTTCACAATAATTTTATTCTGAACATTCATTTTCTTAATTTTGCCTATATATACACACACATATATGTATATATATATATTATATAGCTTTTGATTTTATTAATCAATTTATATTTGTTTCGTCGTTATTGTTTCCTTTTCAATTTTTTGTTGTAGTTTATTTATATATATATATATATGTATATATATGTATACTCATTATAAGCTAAATTTTTTATACAATATTAAACTATAGATAATATTATTATTATTATTATTATTATTATTATTTATCTTATACATTAAAAGGTTATGTATTTGTTAGTTTTGTTTTTGTTTCTATTTTTATTTTTATTTAAAAAAAATTTTTTCTTTTTTCTTTTAGTATTTAAATTTTCCTTCATTTGAACAGAAATATTTTGGAGAATTTAAGAATAAATCAATTTTATAATATAAATTTGTTTTTTTTTTTATTTATTTATTTATAATTATTATTTATAATTTAAATATTTGATTTATTATTTTATTATTATTAAATTATCTTATTATTATTATTATTATTATTATTCATTTTATTATTTTATTTTTATTACAAATCACCATAAATATATATACATATATATATATGTATATATATATATAAATGAAATGATTTAAGATTTTCAGGCATAAAATTCACGATTATTTGCATTTTTTGCATACGAATTAACTGCAGGTGATCTTTTTGGTTCATCTAATGCATACGATCCTTCATCTTTTTTTCTCATTCGATAAACGATAAACATAACTACTAAAATGGCGCATAATAGACCAACAACTGCTCCACCAATAACGGCTAATTAATAAAATGGAAAAGAAAAAAAAAATAAAAAAAGTGAATATTAAAAAAAAAAAAAAATTTGAATAACAATAATTTTTAAAAATGAATTAAAATGTGATTGTATAATTATTAACGGGAATGACGCATATTCATGAGCGTGATGTCATAAACGTGAGAAAGAGGATTGAATAGCAGAGACGAAGGTTGTCTTGTCATGCAAGCATGCGAGAAAATTGATGATTTGATGCATGCTTATGAATGACTATGATGACTGATCGTTAATTCGAGTGTTCACAATATTTTATGAATTTCGATTCATATGACAACTGACAACTGACAACTGACAACATGACATCATGACAGTCATGCCTACTTTGTAGTGTAAATTCTACGCTCATGTCTATGACGAGTAATACTCATGACCATGCGTCGTGCCCATGACTGTGTAAATGGGATATTATACACTCTTACTGGAATTTACTATATTATTTTGTAATTCTGTATATCATCGTATTTGATTCAAAATATTAAAAATACTTTATTGTATATCGTTATGAAAATACATATAAAGAAAATTGATTTTTTTTTCTACATTTATGTATATGATGTATGTATATTTATACGTATGCATATAAAATAAATTCATTTATTTACCTGCCAATATTCCTGGCTGAGCAAAGAAACTCGCCGTTCGATCTTCGTTTTTAGTATTCATTATTAACACTTCGTTTCCGCCACTATGATGTGTAGCTTGATCTGTCGGTGGATTTCTTGAATGTTCTAAGTCTAAATCGATTTCGTTATTTGTTTTTGATACGTCCTTATTGATGATTCCTGTTTCACCAGCTGTTTTTATTATGTTTTGTTTTTAAAATAGAAATACATAAAAAAAAAATAAATAAATAAATAAAAATTAACGTAAATATTAAAGTAAATAAAAAATCTTATATATGTATATTATTTTTTTAGAATATTAGATAAGATTTTATTTTTTTTTTTTTTAGATTTTAAATAAATGAATTTTGACTTCTTATATCATAGTTAGATATTGTAAAGTGTATAAAGAAGTTTATGTGCAATATACGATCAAAATATAATTTATTTAAAAAATAAAAAAATACTTAAAAGCTTTTTTTGAATTGTTTAATTAAAAAAACGAAATTCTTCTTTTTCTAAATACTTAAATATACATATGTATATTACGTATGCAGTACTAAAAGTAGATAATATAACGACGTTAAAAACATTACTCTATAAAAATTCTAACGCTAGATTGATCTATAACGAAGAATTGCATGCGAATGATCATAATTCATAACAACATAAATAAATTGTATGTGGTAAACAAAAAAAAAATAATTGAAAATGAAAAAAATAAATATAAAAATAAAAAAAAAAGGTTTGCTAGGTACTTTTTTTTTTAACTAAAGTTGGAAATTTACATTTTTATATAATAACATATTATAACTGGCGAGAATAAAAATACTATATATGCGTTTATATACGTACGTAATACGAAATACAGGGGTGGGTTCACGTAAGGTGATTGGTGACAGTTAAAAAGTGATCAGCAAAAAGCAATTGTTCGTGTAAGGTGATCAACAAAAAAGTGATGGAATTTGAAATGCAGAGAATTCCAGAGTTATATTTATGTACTTTATAGTTGTCAAACGTCAATCAAAATAAATAAAAATTTAAATTGTAAATAAGAATAATTAATAAAGAGATTGCGATAACGTTTTTTAATCTCAAATAAAAATAATTAGGAGGAAAATGCGAGATAGCAATAATGTCTTAGAATTACCGGATGTTCAGTAACTTGCAATTATTCATGGAGAATTTCATTGTAAAAATAACGCAATTTTATTTTAAATTACAAAATTATTTAAATAAATTAATATACCGTCAACAGCAAACACCAATTGATTGTATGTGACTATGAGTATTTTTTGGTTAGGGTTAGGGTTAGGTAGAAAAATAATAATACCATGCGTTCGGTAATGTCAATTGCATAGCAGATGACAAATGTCGAAAGTTCGGTGATGCAGATTGGAAAGATCATACGTTCGGTAAAATCGATAGAATCAAATTTTTGATAAAAGCCATGCAGATAACGCAGATGATAAATATATGCTGCAATCTGCAACCATCAACGTGTCTAGGTTATGTAGAAAGTAAAAAAAACTACATAATTGAAAAC